>OY728165.1:1880849024-1882220174 GCA_963277665.1 Viscum album | reverse complement strand
CTCCCGATGTCCGCTCCCGTCGCCCTCCTCCCGTTGTCCGCTACCGTCTGCCATGCATCACTCCCGCGCGACGACCCTCCTGTGCACATCCTGGCCAGCAGAACCTCTCCCGCACGCAGCCCTCCAACGGCGTCCCTCCCCACGGCACACTCCCAGCCAGCGGTTCTCCCATGCAGCCTGCCCCTCCCCGCGCGACTTACGGCGCCCCTCCCATGCAGCCTGCCCCGCCTCCTCCGCCCTTGCATGGCTCCTTCTCCAGACGACCTCCTCCTGCCAGGCAGCCCCACCTCTCATCGTCGGCATCTCCCGACGACTCCCGGCACCCGCATCCCTGTCCACCGGCATGCCCTCACACTTCCTCCACCATGGCACAGCACTTTGACTGCCTGATATCCGGGCCCTATGGCGCCGCCAACCGCAACAATTCTGCGGAATCCCCGCCTCCCGTTGTCGGCCCCACAAGTGCGGCTTTCCCGGTGCTAGTGTGGATTTTTCGGCATATCATCGACCGGCCCCACTAGTGCGGCATTTCTGGCGTTCCGTCAACCGGCCCGGTCTCTGTGGTTCCTCTGCTGCGCCCGTGACAACTCCATCCATCCATCATCCAGAAGGGGAAGTTGCGATCGTGAGGGGGAGCAGCAGCCTTACAGCTTTATCTTTTATTCTGCTTTGTCTTGTTTTGTCATCAAGCTGGACATCCCCAGCTTGAGGGGGAGTGTTTGCAGTTTGTTGATTGCTTTGTCTTCATTGGTTTGGTTTGTTTTTTCTTTATGTGTCCAAGCTAGGTTCACCTAGCTTGAGGGGGAGTGTTGGAGTCTGCATCCCACATCGGACTTGAGGTCCGGTGTGGTTTTAATTATTCATTATAAAATAACCCTGTAGAATGGAGAAACCCACTTACCTTCAAGGTGAGGTGGGGCTATTCTTTTATAGAATGAAAAAACGGAATGTACAAGGGAGTATTCCGATGTGGGACTCGGAAATACCCATAATAATACAAAAGAGGTTTTAACACTCCCCCTCAAGCTGGACAGACCCAGCTTGGACAACGAGTCCCACAAAAAAGAATAAGAAGACACCACACAAGACCCATAACTACTCCCCCTCAAGCTGGGTGTCAGATGTGGCGGATCCCCAGCTTGGAACTAAGCGAGGCAAGGCGAGCACCAGGGAGGCCTTTGGTGAAGATGTCAGCAAGCTGGTCTGCCGTCGGAATGTGGCTAAAGCTGACATGGTTGTGCTCCAGGTGGTGGCGAAGAAAGTGACAATCCACCTCAATATGCTTCGTGCGTTCATGGAAGACAGGATTCGAAGCAATTTTAGTGGCTGCCTGATTGTCACACCATATGTGAGCAGAAGTCTGCTGAGGAAAGCCAAGCTCCTGGAGGAGTTGCCGAAGCCAAAGGATCTCGGTAGTAACGGTGGCCATGGCACGGTACTCAGACTCGGCACTGGATCGAGAGACGACCGTCTGTTTCTTGCTGCGCCATGAAATGAGGTTGCCTGCGAAGAAAATGGCGAACCCAGAGGTAGATTTCCGAGTGGCAAGGCAGCCAGCGTAATCAGCATCGCAAAAGGCCTCAATATGCTGATGAGGATGCTGGGAGTAGTGAAGACCACGGGCAGGATCCCGTTTGATGTACTTGGCGATGCGGATGACAGCATCCCACTGAGATGTGGTGGGATGCTCCATAAATTGACTCACTTTGGCGACCGCACAGGAAATGTCGGGTCGAGTCATGGTGAGATAATTGAGTTTGCCCACCAATCGACGGTACCGCTCGGGATGGGGGTAGGGAGCCGAGGAGGCATAAAGAGACCGTTCGCCAGGCTCCAGAGGAGTATCGACCGCAGTGGCCTGAGTCAGCCCAGCATCCTGCAATATATCCAAAGCATACTTCCGTTGGCAGAGGGAGATGGTGGCAGAGGAGTAGGAAACCTCGATGCCGAGGAAGTATGTGAGAGGACCAAGATCCTTAGTGTGGAAGTGTTGGTGAAGATGAGCCTTGAGATGGGTGATACCCACAGAGTCGCTGCCGGTGATGACGATATCATCCACATAGACGACCAATAAGATGCAGCCATGTGGAGTCGTCCTGTAGAAGACAGTGTGGTCCTTCATAATGCGGGAAAGCCCAAAATCGCTGACGACCGTGCTAAAGCGACCAAACCAAGCACGGGGAGACTGCTTGAGGCCGTAAAGAGAGCGACGGAGACGGCAGACACGAGATTCAGCGCCGGCGGCACAAAATCCGGGGGGCTGCTGGAGATAGATTTCTTCCTCAAGGAAGCCATGGAGGAATGCATTCTTGACATCCAATTGATGAAGAGGCCACCGATGATGGGCGGCGAGAGAGATGAATAGCCGGACAGAGGCCATCTTGGCAACCGGGGAGAAGGTATCAAAGTAATCAACTCCGTATGTCTGAGCAAAGCCTTTGGCCACAAGGCGGGCTTTGAGGCGATGAAGAGTACCATCGGGATTCAGCCGGACCGTGTAAATCCATTTGCTGCCCACTGCCTGTTTTCCTGCTGGAAGGGAGACAAGATCCCAAGTATGGTTTTCCTCCAGAGCCTGCAATTCATCCCGCATGGCTGCGAGCCACCCGAGGTGAGATTTGGCCTCACCAACTGTGCGAGGTATAGAAACCGTCTCCAGAGCGGACAAACCCCTGTAAGAAGATGCAAATAGAGGAGTACTCTGGCAGAAGCGAGTACCTTTCCGTAGGGCGATGGGCAAGTCCACGGGTGGCGGAGCAGGAGCAGCGAACGAAGCGGGAGCATCAGTGTCACTGGCCGGAACGGGGAATACAGTCGAAGGACGGCGGGAGTAGACCTGACCAAAATGGGTGTCAACAGGGGTTGACGCCGGTGGAGGATGGAGGAGGAGAGGAGGACAATCATCGAGGACAGGGTCAGGAGGAGGAGAGGTAGGAGGAGGCAAATCCGGAAGAGGCCGGATGATGAGGGGAAGACAGTCATCAATGGCAGAGTCAGGAGGAGGAGAGGGAAAGGAGAATGGAGAACTTTCCACAAAGGAGACATCTGCGGAGATGACATACCGGCGAAGGTCCGGGGAGAAGCAGCGGTATCCGCGCTGAGTGCGGGAATAACCGAGGAATATGCAGCGGAGAGATTTGGGAGAGAGTTTGGTGCGGCCAGGGCGAGTGTCACGAACATAACACAAGCAGCCAAACACTCGAAGAGGGAGGGAATGAAGAGGGAGAGTGGGGAAAAGAGCCCGAAAGGGAGTCTCCCCCTTAAGGATAGAAGAAGGAAGGCGATTGAGGAGGTAGGTAGCAGTGAGAATGGCATCGCCCCAAAAGAGCAGAGGCACCTGTCGGTGGAAAATGAGGGCACGGGCAGTCTCTAGAATATGTCTGTGTTTCCGCTCGGCCACGCCGTTCTGCTGGGGTGTATCAGGACAGGAGGTCTGATGAAGGATGCCATTCTCCCGGAGAAACTGCCGAAAAGAAGTGGAGAGATACTCGCGCCCATTATCCGAGCGGAGACATTTGACCGAGATAGAAAAACGATTCTTAATTTCATGAAAAAAGGTTTGGAAGGTGGAAAACACCTCGGAGCGTTCCCGAAGAAGGTAAAGCCATGTCATTCGCGAATAGTCATCAATGAATGAGATATAGTATTTATAGCCCAAGTGACTCGGAACGGTACACGGGCCCCAAACATCGGAATGAACCAGATCAAAGGGGTGGGAGGCCCGTGTATCCGTGCGAGGAATGTAGGAAGAGCGATGATGTTTCGCAAAAGAGCATGACTCACAATGAAAAGTAGGAGTCCTACGGAAGTCCGGAAACATCTGATGAATGGTGGATGCAGGCGGGTGCCCTAATCGGGAATGGAGATCAAGTGCCCGAGAAGAGGTAGATGTGCAAGCAATGGGCGCGGGCCCCTCGAACATGTAGACCCCGTCTCGAAGCCGACCTCGACCAAGTTCCCGGTTCGTAGCCTGCTCCTGAAACACAACACCAGAGGAGGTAAATATGGCCGCACAGTTATAATCCTTAGTCAGTTTACTGATGGAAAGCAGATTAAAGGGACTGCGGGGCACATGTGCCACAGAGGGTAGATGTATCGAAGGAGTCAGGGAGCATGCGCCGAAGCCCGCTATGGGGATAGTGGACCCATCAGCGACGGTGATGGCTGAAGAACCGGCATAAGGGCAATAAGACGTCAACATACCAGCATCACCGGTGAGGTGGTCAGAGGCACCTGAGTCCAGCAGCCATGCAGGGGAGCAATGGCTGACCAAGGCAGTGGGGCAAACCGTACGGGCCAGAGAAGCCGAGGAGGGAGCGGGGCGGACAGAGGCCGGTGGATCATGAGGCCGCCTGAGGTCGGCCATAGACAGGGCCAGAGACGGGAAAAGAGAGGCGACAGTCGAGGACACGTCCCGGACCGCGGGTTGTTCCTGCCGCAGGTGCTGAGAGGGTCGGCCATGCAGGACCCAACATCGGGCGATCAGGTGGCCAAACGTGCCACAATGGTGACAGAAGGGACGTGGACGACGTGAAGCACGACCACGTCCCGAGAAGTCCGCCATGGAAGCGGCGGGAGCTGAGGCAGCGGGCTGGCGGGATGATCGGGCGCAGGACGTGCGCGTGCTGGAAGGGCTGCCGGAACGAGGGCGCTCGGCGGGGATGAGGGCGTGCTGCCGGGAGAAGGGGGCTCTGCCGGGAGCGCGCGGGAGCAGCAGGAGGCGCCGGGGGAATGGAGGGCTGCGCGATGGAGGGTTGCGCGACCGGGAGCCGGCAGGGAAGAGGCGGGACACGAGGCAGAGGGCCGCCTGGGAGCCGCGGCGACGGGACGAGCGCGCAGGAGGAGCGGGCCGCGGGAGGCGCAGAGGAGCAGCGGGAGGAGCCGGGAGCCGCGCAGGGGGGAGGAGGAGTGCGCCGGGAGAGGGCGCGGGCGCCGGGCGAAGGCCGGCTGGGACGAGGGCGCACCGCGGGAGGACGGCGGACGCGGGGAGGAGAGGTGCGCCGGGAGCCGGGAGCCGCGAGAGGCCGCGGGAGCAGAGGGAGGCGCGGGAGGCGCGGGAGGCGCGGAAGGCCGCCGGCGGGGCGCGCGGGTGAAGGCGGCGGGAGCAGCGGGAGGCCGCCGGGGCGCGCGGGTGATGCCGTCGGGAGCAGCGGGAGGCCGCCGGCGGGCGCGCGGGTGAAGGCGGCGGGAGCCGCGGGAAACCGCGGGGAGGGAGCGCCGTCGGGGAGCCGCGGGGCGCGCGGGGTGATGCCGCCGAAAGGGAGCGCGCAGGGCAGCCGGGAAGATGGAGCGCGGTGCGACGGGAGGGCCAGAGAGGAGAGGAGCGCCGGGAGGGAGGGCCTGCCGGGAAAGGTTAGGGCAGGCGGGAGAGAGGCGGGGCCGGGAGAACGCGGAGGGGTCGGGATAAAAATCCCTCTGATACCATGTAGAATGGAGAAACCCACTTACCTTCAAGGTGAGGTGGGGCTATTCTTTTATAGAATGAAAAAACGGAATGTACAAGGGAGTATTCCGATGTGGGACTCGGAAATACCCATAATAATACAAAAGAGGTTTTAACAAACCCCAAGGGCTCCTTTAGAGAGAACATCTTGGGGGTTCGGTTTCTCCTATTTTATCATTCTACAATTTATAATGAATAATTAAGATGACATAATACCTCAAATTCGATGTGGGACTCACGTACCTTAAATGATATGGTGAATCTTATAAATGTATTGAGCTCATGGTTATTCGATTGAGCCTCTGGAGGTTTCTTTTGTTAGATGGTGGTTTTGAACAGAAACCCCGATGAAAATACATTTATATTTAAGTTTCCATGGGTGAGATTGAAATTGATATTCGAGAACATCAATGATCCATGATTGGAATGAATTGTTTTTAGATCCCTTCCGGAGCATAGCATTTTCTAGCAACAGATAAAAAACACAACAAAAGTCAACAAAAACGTTTAGAGCTTGGAACAAACGGCATCGAACTGAAAATAAAGTGCACCCAGGCTGCATAATAGGCCTCAGGTCCACGGGCCAACCTGCAACAATTACAAGGCAACCTGGACCAGCAAAAAATAACCAAATTTTTAAATGGGTTTAAACAGATTAAAAAAAACCCACATGCTTAGGCAGACCATTCCAAATGGAAATGTCACAGGCCAAGAATTTTTTGATTTTATTGGACCCCATTTTAGTATTTCTGAGTCCCACATCAGAATATCCTACCTTGTAATTATTTTTACTCATCTATAAAAGAATATCTCCGCCTCACATTGAGGTAAGGGGAATTCGCCACCTACATGGTATCAGAGGGTACTTTCTAACCCGATCTCTCTCCCTTTTTTCTTCTCTCCTGTCTAGGATTGCGAGAAAATCCCCTGCGGATTCCCGGTTCTGTCCGGCCCCACCTCTGCCCTCCTCCCGGTACTGTCCGGTTCCGGCACTCCTCCCTGCGCAATGTGCGCCTGACCGTCCGACCCTCCTCCCTGCGGGATTCCTGGTTTTGTCTGGCCCTCCTCCCTGCGCCTGACCGAACGGCCCCCTCTTCCTCCCTGCCGGCGTCTCGCCACCCCCCCCCCCCCCCGCATCCAGCGCGACGCGTCCCGTTGCCCTCCTCCGCTATCCGCCGCGACTCGCAGCTCCCGACTGTGCCCCTCCGTCACGACGAAACCAGGCGACCCCTGTCCCTCCCGCTCCAGCAGCAGCTTCGCTTCGGCCTCCATCCCGACGGATTTCCCCTGCAAGCAAACTCACCAAAGACTTAAATTGTGTTGCGACTTTTACCTCATCTTCTATTGTTTTACAGGAGCGAAAGACGAATCGGGAACTAGGTCGAGGTTATCTTCGGAATGGGGTTTACATGTTTGACACCCCACCATCTCTTTCTTGCTCATCCACCTCAGCCCGTGCTCTTGACCTACATTCTCGCCTCGGCCATCCACCGACTTCCACCCCACATAATCCTTGTGCCCAATTCATTTCTCATCTATCCTTCCATTGTGAATCCTGCAAGTTTGTCAAACATCATCGGGCGACGTATGTTCCTCGATCGGAACCACGTGCAGTGAATCCTTTTGATCTTGTTCATTCCGATGTCTGGGGTCCTTGCAGGGTTCCTAGTCAGTCTGGGTACAATTATCATATCACCTTTATTGACGACTACTTCCGCATGACTTGGCTTAAACTGCTTCGTGATCGGTCTGAAGTTTTTTCTACCTTTCAGACCTTTTATTATGAAATTCATACTCAATTCTCCACCTCCCTTAAATGTTTCCACTCCGACAATGGACGAGAATATTTATCTACTTCCTTTCAGTAGTTTCTCAAGGATAAAAACATCATTCATCAGACCTCCTGCCCTGACACACCTCAGCAGAATGGAGTGGCCGAGCGGAAACATGGTCATATTCTGAAGACTGCTCGTGCCCTCCTCTTCCACATGAAGGTGTCTCTCCTTTTTTGGTCTGATGTTATCCTTACTGCTACCTGCCTCCTAAACTGTCTTCTTCTATCCTTCAGAGGGAGACTCTCTTTCGGACTCTCTTCTCCTCTCTCCCTCCTCACTCACTTCCTCTTCGGGTGGGTGTCTGTGTTATGTTCGGGACACTCGCCCCAACCTCTCTAAACTTTCTCCCAAATCCCTCCGGTGTATTTTTCTTGGCTATTTCCGCACTCAGCGTGGATACCGATACTTCTCTCCAAACGTACAGCGTTATATCATCTCTGTCGATGTGTTGTTTATTGAGAGCTCTCCTTTCACTTCTCTCTCTCCTCATCCAGACACTACCATCGATGAGTGTCTTACTCTCATCATTTACCCTTCTCTGGTGTCTCCTCCTACTGGTCATCGCTTTGGGACAATCTACTCCTGTCGCCCATCGATTGCCCCCCCCGTCCAGGTCGAGGACACCATCGTTCCCACTTCGTCCAATTCTCCTACCACAGCACCAGACGACTTGCCTATTGCACTACGGAAAGGTACTCGCTCTTGCCAGAATACTCCTCTTTTTTCCACTTCATACAGAGGTTTGTCTAACACTGGAGACGATATCTATCCCCCGCACGGTTGGCGATGCCAAATCCCCCCTGAGGTGGCTACAGGCGATGCAGGATGAACTGCGGGCTCCGGATGACAACTATACATGGGATCTGGTCCCCCTCCATGCAGGCAAACAGGCGGTCGGCTGCAAATGGATTTATATGATCCGTCTCAATGCCGATGGCACTCTCCATCGACTCAAAGCCCGCCTTGTGGCGAAGGGATTTGCCCATACATATAGCATCGACTACTTTGAGACATTCTCTCTGGTTGCCAAGATGGCCTCTGTCCGTCTATCCATATCTCTGGCTGCTCATCATCACTGGTTGCATCATCAACTCTATGTCAAGAATGCCTTTTTCCATGGCTTTTTTGACAAAGAAGTCCACCTGGAGCAGCCCCCCGAATTTTGTGCCTCTAGAGCCGACTCCCATGTATGTCGCCTTCGTCGATCCCTATATGGCCTCAAGCAGTCTCCCCGTACTTGGTTTGGCCGCTTCAGCACTGTCGTCATAGCCTTTGGCCTCACTCGCAGTATGAAGGATCACACCGTCTTCTTCCGTACAACGTCAAACGGTTGTATTTTGCTGGTGGTATATGTTGATGATATCAATATCACAGGGAGTGACTCCACTGGAATCGCCCAACTCAAGGCGCACCTTCACCACCACTTCTGCACCAAGAATCTTGGACCTCTCACCTACTTCCTTGGCATCAAGGTCTCCCGTTCTGAGGACACTATCTCTCTCTACCAACGAAAATATGCCCTTGATATCTTACAGGATGCAGGGTTGATCCAAGCGACTGCAGTGGACACTCCTCTTAAGCCTGGGGAACGCTCTCTCCATGCCGACTCGGCACCCTTCCCTCACCCAAAGAGCTATCGTCGTCTGGTGGGCAAACTCAACTACCACACCATGACACGACCCGACATTGCCTGCGTTGTTGGCAAAGTGAGCCAGTTCATTAAGCATCCAACCAGATCTCATTGGGATGTTGTCCTCCGCATTGCCAAATACATAAAGAAAGACCTTGCACGTGGCCTTCGGTACTCACATCATGCCCATTTGGATGTTGAGGTCTTCTGTGATACGGACTATGCAGGTTGTCTTGCTACCCGCAAGTCTACTTCTAGATTTGTCGTGTTTTTGGCCGGTAACCTCATCTCATGTTGCAGCAAGAAGCAGACTGTCGTCTCCAGATCTAGTGCGGAAGCAGAATACTGTGTCATGGGCACGATCACCACTGAGATCATCTGGCTTCGTCATCTCCTCCATGAGTTTGGTTTCTCAGCGCAGACATCTGTTCATATCTGGTGTGACAATCAGGCAGCCACGAAGATTGCATCGAATCCCGTCTTCCATTAACGGACGAAGCATATCGAGGTGGACTTCCAATTTCTTCGCCACCATCTGGAGCAGAACCATATCAGCTTTGACCATATTTCGACAGCGGATCAGCTTGCCGACATCTTCACAAAAAGCCTCCCAGGAGCTCCTCTGAACTCTCTCATTACCAAACTGGGTATTCACAGCCTCCACAGCCCAGCTTGAGAAGGAGTATGTATGGCCTTGTTCGATGTCGTCTTTTTTCTTTTTGTGGGACTCTCTGTAGAGACCCGAAACTTGACGTACATGGACATTACATTACTTTTGCGGAATACTTAGTACATAACAAAAACACACACACAAGGATCGTAATAGTTTAGTGTCTTTGGAAACTCGGAACGTAATCTTCTAATCGTGGTGAAAGATCTTCAATATCTCCCATAAAGATCTTCCCTTTTTTTTACCTAAAACCTTTCTTTATATCCTGGGGAAAATAAAACATAAAAGGGTGAGGTCAAATGCTCAGTAAGGGTAAACAAAAGAGAAATCAATCACATCATATTCATAAGAACATAACTTTTGGAAATCTTGACCCGCAAAAGAGAGCATAATTTCATAACATGGGATAAATCATAGTAGTGAAATGAAATCTCAATAATCATAACTTAAAACATGAAACTTTGTGGCATACACACATAATCATAGAGAATCATTTCTTGTTAGTCAAGACTCATTGCCAAGACTATCTTAGTGGACAAAGTCCCTTTCTGAACCGAGTCACCCTCGTTTCAGTCCTGTTTCACTGAACCGGTATAACCTACCATTCCAGCCATGTCTATCTCATGAGATATAAAATCTTTACCCAATGCATTGGAGGGAGATATAGGTCTCACCCATCTTATAATGAATCATTTCTTATGTGTGCCACATAATCATAAATCACACATCATCGCATAACACATGTAACAAAAATGGGATTCTTGAAACATCATGACATCATAAAACAATTCATATAAGGTAAATGAATTCATAAAAATAATTCTCACAACATAATCAAATCAATGTAATAATAGGGATAAAAACAGAACCCTATATTATCTTAGATGAAAAATAATTTTGATAAAACATTTGAACTTCATTCTTGAGGAAAATATCCTTTCTACTTCAAATACATTTTTCCTCTCTTAACATGTCATACAATTTTAATCTAAAAGAAAAAATAAGCTTGAAAACTTTTAAAGGAAACTTCTTGGAAATAATGTTTTAAAAAATCCATTCATGCCGTATAAGTTAAAAAAAAACATTCTTCGTACTTTTGTCGGAAAAGTCAAAAAGTACCTCGTACGAAAAATGACAAAAGATTCCTTTCATATCTTTTACAAAAACTCACCGAAGGGTAAAAATGGATTTAAACAATTGTAGGTGGATGGAAATAATATTACATATTTATGAAACATGGATGTGGATGATAAAATACACCCCAGTAAATACTTACGAATAAACAATCTCGGATAAAAATGAGATTGTGATATTTCTCTTACCTTAGGTCCGATTTGCTTCGTATGTGTCCGAACCTCCTGTATAATGATTTAAATAATGTCATTGACTTATTACAGAATCATATTCATTGTTATGATATCATATATGGTTCACTTATGACTTTATATTACCCGTTCTTTTGTAAATTCCATGTTAAAGAAGCGTTTTGGGTAAAATTGTTTCATTTATCGTAGGTGTTTTGACTTGTTGTTCTTGACATTATTATTACTTATATCATGATTTACTTACTTCCAGAATATAAAATATGATTTATATATCATATATATTCAGTATATATATATAATAGATAGATAAATGAAATGAAAAACACCGTTCATGGAGACGGTAGTCCGTACGTACGCATGAACGCTGTTTTCCTTTCCTTATTGTCTTGAATGGAAGTAAGTAGATGACATACATATATACATAAATCCAGTAGCTTTATAATGTCATATATTTCATTATTATTTCTTATATATACTTTGTAATCATTCTTAAATGGTTAACATGGAGAATTAATCTCATCGCGTCGTGGAGACGGTAGTCCGTACGTACGCACGAGCGATGATATCGTTCCCATGGTCGTGGAATTGTGTTGAAGTGTATGTATACTATTTCAGTATCAATATAACTTTATAATAATCATATATAGTTACTCATTACACCATTATACCCATCCAATTAATGTGGTGGCGGAAAATAGATTACACCACGGCGTGGAGACGGTATTCCGTACGTACGCACGCGCGGTGATTTCCTTTTTCCGTAGGATGGATAGAAGGTTAATTAGAGTTGTTTTATAATAACATATCAGTATATAAGAAATACTGATGTTATTACTTTATCATGAAACAACTAAAGAATAAGAAGTTGAAGAAGAAAGAAATTGAAAAAGATCGGTAATGGATATTACCTCTTTTTGACGCGTCTTTTCTTAGCCTCCACTTAAAGAACTAAGGATGATCTTTGAAGAAGACCAGGACCTCTAGGATGATACTAGGGAAGTGGAGAAGAGATTTTGGCAGGGGTTGGCCGAGCTTGAGTGCTCAAATTGGTGTGAGGAGGAGGGGGAGGAGGTGTCCTTTTATAAGGGAGGAGATGGGCACCTTAGGAATATCTCAAAATATTATTTTATATTAAAGTCAAAATCGGTTTATAATGGTTCCAAAGGGTCTTATTTCGAAGCTAAAGTGGGGATGGGTCGAAATCCTATCATCCAATAGGATTTAGACAAGTTTAGGGTATTATTTTAACCTTATCAATTAGATTTAACTTTAAATAATAAAACTTTTACCGTGTCTTTTTGTTTTCTTTCACTATATGGTTAATACACTTACTATAACATGTCAAACGAACCCCAAATTGTATATTATTAATACATATATCCTTATCTAAGTCATTTGGCCGAACCTTAGATTTTTAGGAATAAAATAACAATTAATAATATAATATTTGATTTAAAAACTATTTTGTGTCAATTTTGACACTATTTGATATATGATTTTTGTGAAAGTCATAACAGAATTATATGTTCGAACCAAGTTGATTAAATCAACACTAATATATCATAGTAACCTAGAAAATTAGTGGAATTCATAAAAAGTCTCAAATTACATTTATTTTGGTGTTTATAACATCAATTATGTCAATATTTCATTAATAAGATAATTACTGCATCATCATTGTGTCATAAATAAATTAAATTATTTAATGTCTAAAAATTACAAATAAAATACCATTATGTAGGAAATCTTTTTATCTTTCTAATGAATATTTATAGTCGAATTTATCTTATGTATAACCCCATATTAAAAATGTTTTAGTAAATAAACTTTGATTTTAACTATTTTAACCCTTCTTTAAATAAATTAATAATAAATGTCTCAATCTAATCCAAGTGGGCCTAAATGGTCATATTTTATTCCTAAGTTTGTTTTTGGTCGAATTACACTTGTCCAATAGAATTAGGACATGTGTTAGGGTAATAATAATATCATTTCTACCCTTAATTACCCTATTTACTTTTAACCGTGGTAAATAAAACTAAAAAGTTACTATTCACCAAAAATTATTTTCATCTCATTGAACCACATTTTAGTCCTTGATATTAACCGTGTCTCTCGGATTTTCGAAATTCCACTCACAGAAGCGGTAAAATTAAGTTTTATGAACAATTCAGTTTTTTTTAACTACCACTTAGTGGTTTCACTATTCATCGAAAATTGAAAGTTTTCAGAAAAATACCAAAAATTAGGCCTAAGCTATATTTGATATTATGAACTCAAAAATGATGTCTATTTTACCAAATTCAAAACATATCAGTTGCATTAACTAATTTAAAAATTAATTCTCGTCGTCAAAACAAATAGCGTGTTTTTAAGAGATAATAACTATCAAAAGATTGATACTAATTTATAACTGGTTTAAATGTGAAATTACATCCAATGACCAACATTGTATTAAATTGTAAAAATATATTCTAAATATACTTTAAAACCACTCAAATTAATAATTTATCACTATTAATTATTTCTATTAAAAAAGTTGTTTTTAATTAAAATTTAGTAATTTTCACTATTCATCAGAATATGAAAGTTATCCGAAAAGTACCAAAATTTCACCCTAAGCTAATTTCGATATTCCGAATCCAAAAATGAAGTCCATTTTGAAAAATAGAATTTACAAAATTTCAAAAAGTGGTTATTACTATTTATAACGGTTAGTTTTAATAATATTTTAATAGTATATCGTTGTTTAGTAAAACTCAGTATTGTGTACTACACACGCTATCAAGGAAGGTCGTGATTGCGTGTAATGAAAGGCAAGTCAAGGATGCGTGTTGTGCAAGCTCCTTTTGGTGTAGCGTACAACACAAGACATTAATGAAATTAAAAAGAATATTTTTCATAAAATCTCGGGGTGTTACACTCTCAGTCCAAGCTGGGCATGTCTAGCTTGAGGGGGAGTGTTGGACCCCATTTTAGTATAATGGGTATTTCTAAGTCCCACATCGGAATATCCTGCCTTGTAATTATTTTTACGAATCTATAAAAGAACATCTCTGCCTCACATTGAGGTAAAGGGGAATTCGTCACCTACACATTTCAATTCAATGTAGCGTTTTTTTATTTTTTGCCAAAAAAAATCAAATATATGAGAAGTTTACGAATAAATTGTTGGATCGGTGTAGCCCGATCTGGCTGGGCCGAATGCTTGTGGCCAGCAACTGTCGCGGGTCGAGCTCTGCGGTGAGCTCGTTGGGGGTTGCAGGGGGCACTGTAGCAGTGCGGACTTCAGAGTCAACTATACTGTAGCACTTTTGACTTCCAGCCGACAGCCATTGTAGCGCTTTTGACAAAGGTGTCTTTCACTGTAGCGACGCACACTTCCTGTTCGGAACAGTGGATCGTCTTCTCCATATGTAGCCCATTTCGGGCTAGGATTTCTAACTGAAACACTCTATAATATGTGCTCCCGAATATTAGTGAGGTTCCGCCTCTTCGTAGACGTAGGGATTTTTCCAGAACCACGTAAATTTGAGTGTTCTGTGTGCTATCTTATCATCTGCATTTTTTTTTTCTTTCGTTTCTCGTTTCCGTCGTTGCGACTCCCGACGATTCGGCAACAACTGGTATCACAGATTGAGTTCGGAATTCTCCAACGATGGTTATGGATGAAGGCGAAGTGAAGATCGATCGCTTCGATGGAACTGATTTTAGTTTCTGAAGGATGTAGATCGAGGATTATCTTTATCAAAAAAAAAGATAAACTTGTCGCTTCTGGGTGTGAAGCCAACGGACATGGAGCAGTCGGAGTGGGAGTTACTGGATCGACAGGTTCTGGGTGTTGCGCGCCTGACGTTGGCCAAAAACGTGGCGTTCAACATCAAAGAGAAGACGACGATTAGACTGATGAAAGCTCTCACTAATATGTACGAGAAGCCTTCTGCAGCTAACAAAGTACACTTGATGCGACGACTGTTCTACCTGAAAATGGT
The DNA here is from genome assembly GCA_963277665.1 of Viscum album. Lineage (NCBI taxonomy): Eukaryota > Viridiplantae > Streptophyta > Magnoliopsida > Santalales > Viscaceae > Viscum > Viscum album. The sequence goes on along the minus strand of OY728165.1, from coordinate 1,882,205,279 downwards.
TGGAGGAGTTGTCGCAGATCATATCAACGAATTCAATACCATCATAAGTCAGTTGACATCGATGGACACTGATCTTGGTGATGAGGTATGTGCGCTGGTTTTACTATCTTCGTTACCTGATAGTTAGGAAGCAACCGTAATAACTGTGAGCAATAGGGAATACGAAGTTGGCTATGAAAGATGTACGAGACCTGATCCTCTGTGAGGATATGCGAAGAAGAAAATCAGACAGATTCTCTGGTTCTGCTCTGAACGTTGAAGGAAGAGGAAGATATGTGCAGCGAGACAATCGCAAAGGACAATCGAAGTCAAGAGAAAAGAGCAGAGATAAGGCAAAGGGGTCTGGTCCAACCTGTTGGACTTGCGGAAAGAAAGGACATGTCAAGGAGTGCAGAGAAAATCAAAAACGCCCAGAAACCAGTGGAGCAAACACGGCGGCTGAAGGAACTGATGACGTGATACTGCTGAGCGTAGACAGTCTTATAGAATCTTGGATTTTAGACTCAGGGGCGTCTTTCCATTCAACATCAAAGAAGGGCTTCCTGGAAAATTATGTTTCTGAAAATTTTGAAAAGGTACATCTTGCTGATGATGAGCCCTTGCAGATTGTGGGGAAATGAGATGCACAGATCAAGACCAACAGTGGGAGCATGTTGGTTCTGGAAAACGTGAGGAACGTCCCTGGTTTAAGAAAAATCTCATTTTTGTGGGACATCTTGATGATGCAGGGTTGAGTACCATGTTCACTGGTGGTGCATAGAAAATCACCAAAGGAGCTACGGTCATAGCTCGAGAAGCAAAGAATGGTACCCTATACAACATGACAGAAACTTACATGGACATGGCTGCATCACTCAAAGATGTAGGAGATTCACAACTGTGGCACAACAGGCTAGGCCACATGAGTGAGAAGGGGATGAAGGTGCTGGCAACAAAAGGGCTGCTACCGGAACTGAAGTCAGTGGAAGTTGGCCTATGTGAAGATTGTATCTTCGGAAAGCAGAAGGTGTCTTGCAAAAGGAGGCAGAACACCAAAGACTGTGAAGCTGGACCTGGTGCACACTGATGTTTGGGGGCCCGCACCAGTACTTTCTCTTGGAGGGTCACAATACTATGTGACATTCATCGACGACTCAACAAAGTATGAGTTTACTTTCTGAAAAGTAAATCTGATGTGTTTAAGATGTTTCAGAAGTGGAAGGTCGTGGTGGAGAATGAGTCAGGAGCTAAGCTGAAATGTTTGAAGTCTGACAACGACGGAAAGTATGACAGTCAGAAGTTCAGAGAATTCTGTTCTGATAATGGAATTCGGTGGGAGAAGACAATTCCAGGTACACCTGTGGCAGAGAGGATGAATAGGACGTTGAATGAATGTGCCAGAAGTATGAGGTTACGCTCGGGGTTGCCCAAAACCTTTTGGGCTGATGCAGTGAACACAGCAGCGTATCTGATCAATAGGACTCCATCTGTGCCAATTGGAGAACGTCTACCCGAGGAGCTCTGGTCTGGTAAAGAGGTAAAACTCTCGCATTTAAGAGTCTTTGGCAGTTTGGCTTATGTACACATTGATGATAACTCAAGGGACAAATTTGATGCTAAGTCCAAGCCATGTTTCTTCCAGTAGAGCTGACCGACCTACACCGACACCGACAGACATTGTAGCAGTGCGGACTTCGAAGTCAACTATACTGTAGCACTTTTGACTTCCAGCCGGCAGCCACTGTAGCACTTTTGACAAAGGTGGTCGTCTTTCACTGTAGCAACGCAGACTTCATGTTCGGAACAGTGGATCGTCTTCTCCATATGTAGCTCATTTCGAGCTAGGGTTTCTAACTGAAACACTTTGTAATATGTGCTTCCGAACATTAGTGAAGTTCTGCCTCTCCGTGGACGTAGGGATTTTTCCCGAACCACGTAAATTTGTGTGTTCTGTGTGCTATTTTATCTTCTGCATTTTTTTCTTTCGTTTCTCGTTTATGTCGTTGCGACTCCCAACGATTCCGCAACATAAATCGATATTTAGGTGATAAAAATTGTGCATCAATTGTGATGGGTTCTCCGATCAAGATGAGAGAATTTGAGAGGAAAGAATGCTAGATGAATCACTAGGAAAGCGATACAGGAACAGACTTCCAGGTGACTCCTGGGAGACCTCCCCCCTTCAACAACCAACAGAATGCCCACAACAGGGACCCAACCCCGTATTAATACTCCCCCTTCTAACCCAAGACTATTACAAACACTGCCCCTGGCAATTACACACCTCTACCCCAAAAGATACTAACAATTGTGTTGCGAAAACGCCGAAAGTCACACGAAAGAGGTTTGCAGATGAAAAAAAGACGAAACAAAAGAATAAGAAAATGAACACAGACAACGATTTACGCAGTTCGGGAATAATCTTTACATCCACGGAAAAGCAGAAACACTTCACTAAAATCGAGGGCACAATCACAGGGAGATCTCAAAGTTTCTAACACATAGAATCCCTAGCTCGAACGAGCTAATAAAGAAGACGAAACACTGTGTACCAACTGCACAGTAAATCCACTCCGCTACAGTGAACGATGGCTGGAAGTCCCCAGTGCTACGGTGCTATAGTTACCCAAGTCCAAACTGCTACAGTGACCGATGGCAAGAAGTCCGCAGAGCTACAATACCAATGTCTCCAAAATCCGAGCTACTACAGTAAAATTTCTTTACCCTTTGACAGCTCTTCAAGCCGTACCGGATAGAAATCTCGCTACTGCTCCTTTTTGTTCCCAGCCTGTCCAGACTGGAAATCATTGAAGCTTTCTACAGCAGTTTTCCATTTTACAGCCTCATCCTTTGTTGCTTCATTTGTACCAGATTTGCCTGATCCACCTGATATTGTCTTTTTTCCTCACCACTCCTGTACAGCAAACGGATCACAAGCTTTCAATTCATCCACGGCTAGAGGTTCCACAAATCGAGAAATATGGTGAAGCTCCTCTTCTGTACAGTCGGGATCAGTGTCATACTGCTCCTTGTCGAACTTTTCCTGCTCAATCCGGGAAACTTTCAAGCCTTATGTCACAACTTCCGAGGTTTGAAACCAAACTTTTCCTTAGGAAGATAGATGATGCGATTCAGGTGAGATCCAATAATATAGATCCAACTTTCTATTCACTCGTGGAATCCAAGCGGTCCGGGAGGACCGCGGCTCCTCACTTCTCGAGAATTAATCAGTGCATGGGCTGCTATTTCTCAAGCAATTGAGGTTTGACTTCAATGGCAGAATCAAATAGAGCACCTAAAAACGCGAATCTTCACTGACCAAGAATTACGAGATCATCCCTAAATGATAAATTTCATATTGGAAGTAAAGACCCACAAGACCTTCCCTAGAAAATTTTGGCATCACCAAGAGTTTGGTGATTGTGTAGAGCCCCAAGCCATATGGACCACCGAGAGGGGAGGTGAACAGTGGTCCTATTTTACAAATTCCTCTTTTAATTCAATCTCTTGAACTTGTTAAGGTTCTCAATCCACTTAGTAAAATCTCTCAGCCTAACCTCGAATGCAATAGATATAAAGAAAGAACATCACACAAGAAATTACAAGGTTCGACTGCAAAACCTACTCCTTGCTATGTTGGTTATTCCCCCCAACATGGATTCGCCACTATCTCCAACAAACCCCTTACAAAACATGTAGTCCACTATGTTCCACAACTTTCAAAGTCCACCGAAAGATACGACTCTTTTCTACAATGATGATCCAACAAAGAAAGATCTTATTCTCCATGGGTGCTTCTGCACCACTTGGAAATATAATCTTCCTCCACAAGCAGATGGATGAGCAGGTCTGCACGTGTACAATTTTTTCAAGATCTTTGATAGTCACTTGAGCAGGTCTGCTAGTTTCGAAAACTCACTCCAGATATAGTGCTATCTGGGTTCTCTACTCCTTCCATGAATACTCAGGTGCAAAAGCCCTTGGCTTCAACTCTTTCTGCTCTCCTTGGTATCGGGCGCTCAGAATTCTCAAGGCATAGACATTCTCCTTTCATTGCCTTCAAGAATGTATAATCAACCTACATATGCAGTTACCCTCATCTTCGAAAAATGTAATAATAGTTACAAAGATTTGAATTTAAATCCCAGAAGATTCAAATCTAGTCTCCCACAATCTCTTCATAACTGCATATAACTGCAAGCAATTATTTTTCTTTCAGTTGTAATTTGGTAAAGGATCCCTAAATTAATTCTTCATTTTAATACCCAAAAAACTCTGGTATTCTTCTCCTTCACGCGGTTTATAAATAACCACAATCTTCATTACACACGGCTTGACCGTAGTTATTTGCGGCGCATGGCGCACAACAACGACAAGGGTACCTGGCGCAAAAGCGCATTTCGCGGCACACGGTGTATGGCAATATTAACTTGCGGCGCACAAAGGGCATATAAGCAAATAAAATAATAACAAATAATAAGTTAGATAACAAAATTATTAGTAATAATAAAAATATAAAACTAAAAAATATTTATAAATTTTAGGAAAATTTTATTTTAAAAAATAATCTATTGTTAATAAATAACCTCAAGTCATTCAAATAACAAATTATTGCAATTTATTGCAATTCGATTGCGAGAAGGATGTGGAGGAGGTGGTGAGGTTGATAGTTGCTAGTTTAGCAGAGACACTTAATCGGTACATCGCACAAAGTCGAGGAAGGAAAGAGGGGCATCGCTTGACTAGCAACAGAGTATTTTAATGAAGTATTTTAATATGGTTTGGGTTGGCCGGTTAAAAAAGTGCAAAAAAACAAAAACAAAAAAAAATTAAGATGGCGCACGCGGCGCCACACTGCGCCATCCCAACTGGGCTATTGCATAGGCATCGGGTGGAACAATGGTCCCAACGCTAGTCGTGGCGCAATAACACGCCATTAATAACTATGTTCTTCATTAATCTCCCCGAAATTAAACCAGGCATTCGATGCATGCCTGTAGCCACAGTAATCACCTCACGGCTGTTCTCGCATTCTCATTTCATAACAAGGGTTTCCTGTTAATCCGTCGATACACATGCATGCATGAGATTTATCGATCTCACGTGTCTACAGCATCAGCATTATCCCATGATATACGTGACACTCTATTTTTCGATCAAACTCTCTCAAGCATTCACGTCTTCGCACTCATCATCTCAGTAGCATTGAGCTTGGCATGATCATGGATGTCAATGCTTCTTCATGCGGTAAGTTCAACCGCAACAATGGTACTCACGGTCGGTGCAACTTACTTGATACGGTAGGTTGTCCTGCCATGCCTCTCCTGGTACTTCATGGGGTCGATCAACCTTTATGGTCTATCCAATTCTCTTTATGCGGTTAGTCAGACGCTTTTCATGCGGTAGGTCATGCCTCTTCATGCGATTGGTCAAGCCTCTTCATGCGGTTGGTCAAGCCTCTTCATGCGGTAAGTCGAAAGCTCACGATAGGTCCGCCATCTGTTCACGGGGTAGGTTGGTGTCTCGCACAGTCGATCACATTCATGCCTTACGATAGGCCAGAAGCTTCGAGGTAGGTCCGTTCATAGTAGGTCATGAGCAACTCATACGGTCGACTGAACTTAGCTCCTGCGATCACTTAAAAACACCCACGATAGGTTCCAGTGCCTACTTGCGGTAAGTCGCTTGGCATGGAGCTTGCATCAGGTCATTTCCTCGCACCCTATGTGCACTATGCAACCTCCATGCACACCATGCAAGAGCTATGCCTCATGTGCACCATATTACGTGTGCCCTTGTGTGCTCATGCCTCGGCTGGTTGAGGTTGCTCCTTGGCTGACCTGGGTAAGCCCAATTTTTAACTAAACTCTAACACTTCGTTGAAATAACTAAGTGTTCCTTCTTCTAGAATGGGCAGCCTTTTCAACACTTCTATTGTTCCTCAACTCAATAGCTATTAAACTTCCACCATCTTTCACTTCATTGTTGTAAATGATGTGTTATTCCAAACATCCTCAACACATGTCATAAGCATAAAGACCACTTAAACAATCGTCACATGTATTATGCCACTTTGTCTTGAATCAAACAATGAGATCTTCAAATTATGGCCTCAAAATGTTCCTTTTTCATAGAACACAGCAGTATCTCAATGCATCTTATGGACTTACATATATGTTTTATCAAGCATGACATCAAATGCTCACTCATGAATACATAACAACCCTCTCTTAATGCATCTTATGGACATGTATGGATTTTTTATCAAGCATAGCATTCAATGCCTTACTGACAACAAATACAACTTTAATCCAAGTGGGCGCAACAATCTCCCCATTTGGATTTGTTGTCGATGCCATCCTCGATTGCAATCCTTCAATTACAACCTCAAGTTTGTTTGTTTCTCCCTCATTATATTCTCCCACTTAAATGCCAAAATCAATATGGAGGATCTTCTCATCTTTTCTTTTGCCTTCCAAGGCACTCCTCCCCTTTTATTGAGAGAAGGATGATACCACATGGTTCTCTTAGCAAGGAGTCCTTAGTTGGTCTGTCTGAATGGGCTAACTCGATGTAGAAAACAAGAGAGATAGAGCCAAGGTTGTCCATGCTGTCCATGTGATACCATGCTCAAAAGATTTCTCATTTCTCAAATAGGGTCTTTATAAAACAAATTTGTCAAGAAATATGTTGTAGTATGCACACATCTCAACAAACACGTTAAAAAGTTTAAGTGCAAAGCATGCAACTCCCCTTTTGTCTCATCTTTTCATCAATCAACACTCCATAAATATGTTTGATATAGACAAAAAGATAAGGGATGGAAGTGTGATTGGCATACCTTCTCTCCGGTCTTGAATTGCTTTCCAGAACTTCCAAATTTACTATATGGGTAGCCTGAACTCACTTTTGCTCCCCCTCAAGGATACAATCATTTCCTCTTTCCTAGGTAGATGACACGCTCTATGAAGAATTACTTCATGTTGTCCAGCAATGACAGCCTCAACACATCTCCTTCAATTCCCGGTAAGCACAAATAATCAACTAGAGTAAGCGGATAAGGAGGGGCTTTTTTATTTCTCAGAAATAACCCTGAGGCTAAGAGTTTCTTCTCAACCTAGGTCATTCTTTTCCTCCTATCTCACCACTTTTCATGTCAACAGCTTTAGCAGGTTGTTCACTCAATTTCTTTTCTAAAACTAGAGCAGTTTGCTTCACTTAAGATGACTTCTCATGAAATTTAGCTTCTTCATGTAAATCTATTTGTTTTTATTTTGCCCCAACAAGTTTTTCAGTTTCCTCCAGTTGTCTGGCCAATTTTAATTCATCTGGCTGAATAACTAAACACTCTTTCTTGACATGCTCAACTTCCTCAGACTCTTCATATGACTCAACACTGTTTTTCTTTTGAAATCTCCCCTTTCACAGAATAGAGAATTTCTCCTTCCAACCTTGCCATGCATGTCTCAGTCCTTGTGACCTTCCAATCCACATCTGCCACATACTTCTTCCAGAAACTGAAATATGTTTTGCGTCCATGTTTACCACAACATCAGCAAAACCCTTAAAACTTTGAACTTCCAAATTGGTTTCAGATCTGTCCAAATTTGTGTTGTTATTGTCCTGTTGCAAAGTAAGTCTTCTCTTGTCTAGGGGGCAGTGGTTCTCTTGGCTCATCTCTTCCTTTTGAGTGGAAGATTTCCTCTCTTTCTTCTTAGTCTGAACCTCCCCAATTTTGCTTTTGTCGCCTGCACAATAAAGCTAAAAGATCTGTTTTTAATCTAAGTAGGCGCATGTTTACCTTGTTCTTTTGAATCCTTCTTCTCACAATTTTGAGAAGACTCTCATTTGATCTCAACTAAATAGCTGAAGCCTTCTCTGGTCATGTTTAACTCATGTTGAACAATGAGAGATATGGCTTGTGTCTCAAACAGTTCTTCCTTCTGAGTCAACCTCTCCTCAAGATCAGTCACTATCTTCTCATGTTCAACCATCTTCAACGTATATTTTTTATCTCAACAATGTAGGTTACTTCCTTCTTCATTAGCTCCTTTTTTTCTTCAGCCACATAGTTTTTCTCCTTCAGCAACTTCTTCTTTTCTTTCTTGAATTGTGTAATCTGCTCAAGACAAGATTCCAATTTGTCTTTCAATTCTCTTTCAAGTTTTATCATCTCCTCTCCATCATCACTACTGTTTGATGAATCAGAGTCTTTCTTTACATGAGCAAAGAAACCAACTTTGTCATCCAAAGAACTTGATAATGAATCCGGCTTAAGCTTGCTCATTAAATTCCTCTTCTTGCTCCTGAAGTGCTTCTTCTTTTTATCCCTTCTCAGTTTTTGAGCCTTCTCACCTTCCTCATCTGATTCGGGCTCTTCAACCTACCTCTTTGGACAATATTTTGCAATATGACCAATATCATCACATTTATAACATCTCAATAATTGCTTACCTTTCCATTTTCTCTTCATGAATCTCTTTGATAAAAGGACAACAATTTGGTTGAAGACGTCATCTTCCTCATCATTTGAGTTGCTCTCGCAATTTCATCTTTTAATTTTCCTTTTCTCATGGCTTCAAAAACCATCTCATTTTTTTCTTTCTTCTTGAAAGCTGGTGTCTTTCTCATCTCATATGCTATGACAATATTATGAAGTTCATCTAGGAACAGATCTTGTTCTCCAAATCAGAAACTTTGGGATCAAATCTGAAAATTTTCTCATAAGATTCTTCACAATGGTTGAATCATCTAGCTTCTCACCAAATCCTCGAACGTAGTTGACTATCGCATTCACCTTTGTGAAGTAGTCTTCAACGTTCTCATCATCAGTCATTTTTATGTCTTCAAATCTGCTCCTCTAGACTTGTAGCTTAGCTTCTTTGACTTTGATGTTTCTTTCGTAGTTGCTCCTCAATTTGTCTCAAATTTCTTTGGCGGTTTCAAGACCCAAAGGGGACCAGTTGAGATATGAACCACACATAGAGAAGGGGGTGAATCAGTGTTGGTGACTTTCAAATCCAATTACTACTTTAACTTTTATCCCTTTTTTTACCTCTGTGGCTTGTTAAGGTGAACGAATCACTCTTGTTCTCTCTCTCTTTCTTGCAGCACAACCGAACACACACATAGAGAAGGGGGTGAATAAGTGTTGGTGACTTTCAAATCCAATTACTAGTTTAACTTTTAACCCTTTTTTTACCTTGTCGCTTGTTAAGGTGAACGAATCACTCTTGTTCTCTCTCTCCTTTCTTTCGTGCAGCACAACCGAACACACACACACAAGAAACACAGCAATTTACAAGGTTCACCGCTCAATGTGAGATGGTCAGTTCTTTGTGTGAACTGGATACCTCCATGATCACACAACCAACTAAATTCCTCTTGTGGGCTACAACAAGCAGGGTATAACCTTGAGACGTGCTGCCGCTTTCAGTACATCCCATACACAGGTGCATCCCGCACCTTACAATGATATTAGTTTGGGTAACAACAGCTTCTGAAACCAATGTAGAATTCCGTCCTGTTGTAGACGTGCTGCCGCTTTCTTCTTCTTCTTCCCTTGCCCAGTAGCAAGCCACCACTTCCTTTTGCATGCACAGCACTGCACATAACACCTCCTTCTCTTCCGGGGCACAACAATATTGCACTAGATCTTTTTTTCTTTCACTTCTTTCACTTCCACAGCAGCACGCAAGGACTTCCTCTCCTTTTTGTATGCAAACACTGATGCACACTATTCTTTCTTTTCACGACAGCGAGTGATGGCTGCCCACACAATCACTTCTGCACAGCACTTCTCCTTCTTCCCTCTTCTTTTCTTCTTCAACTTCACTGCATAGCAGGAGTGCACTGGATCTCTTCTTCTTCTAACTTCTACTTCAATGCACATGCAGGAATACACTGGATCTTCTCTTCTTCACTTGCTTCGACCCACAGAAAATCTTCAGACAAGAATGGTTTAGGATCTCTTCTTCCTCTCTCGGCACACAGGTTTTCTATCAATAGTGCCGAACCACACAATTTTCAGATCTGCGCAGCAGTCACTACTTCAACCAATTCAGATTTGAATTTGAATTTCAAATTCAAATCCTCTTCTTTAAGCACAACCCTCGGATCATCTACCATTTTAATCTTGACAATTAAATTTGTTAAACCCTCTTTTATTATTTTGGGTATTTCCGAGTCCCACATAGGAATACTCTTGTATGTATTCCTCTCTCTCAATCTATAAAAGAAGGTCTCCGCCTCACCTTGAGGTAAAGCGGTTTCCCATTCTACATGATATCAGAGGAAAAATCTCATTAACTTTTTTCCTCCTCCCGGCTTTTCTATCAATAGTGCCGAACCACACAATTTTCAGATCTGCACAGCAGTCACTACTTCAACCAATTCAGATTTGAATTTGAATTTCAAATTCAAATCCTCTTCTTTAAGCACAACCCTCGGATCATCTACCATTTTAATCTTGACAATTAAATTTGTTAAACCCTCTTTTATTATTTTGGGTATTTCCGAGTCCCACATAGGAATACTCTTGTATGTATTCCTCTCTCTCAATCTATAAAAGAAGGTCTCCGCCTCACCTTGAGGTAAAGCGGTTTCCCATTCTACATGATATCAGAGGGAAAATCTCATTAACTTTTTTCCTCCTCACGGCTTTGCCCTACGTGGCAACCCCAACCCCCTCCTCCTCGGGTCTACCCTACGCGGCCACAACCCCCCTCCTCCTCGGGTCTGCCCTACGCGGCCACCCCCCCCTCCTGCCTTAGCGGCTCCCATCCCGGCGGACTCCCGACGACAACAGGCCCCGCCTCCTCCACGACCCTCCAGCGCCTCCTTCACTGTGCCGCTACCCTGCGCGTCGGCCCCATCCTCCCGCACGACTCCCGACATCCCGATCCCGACAACCCTCCAACGCGTGCCTCGTCGTCCGGACGCCCAATCCCACACGACGCGGTTTGTTCCCGTCGCCACCCCCCTCCCGCGACGGCCTCCCGCGCGACTTCAGGCTCGCCCGACGCAGCTCCGGCGCCCACATCCAGGCGTAATTGGCCCGCGGCCCGCCTCTTCCGTGCTGCTCCCTGTGCGCGCCATCGTCGGCCCCTAGCGGCTCTCCCTCTACGCGCAGTGTCTCCCTCCCGGTGGTCACCTCCTCGCGTCGGCTTCTCTAGCGCGGCCACCTCCCTGGACGCACGACGGACTCCAGGCGACCTCCCCTACGGCGCCCCTCCCCGACCGGAACTCCCATCGGCCCTCACCCGACGGAACGACACCTCCCGATCCGGCCCCAGCCTCCAGCGGCTTCCCGATGACACCCGGCTCCCACCCGACAGAGCTCCCATCGGCCTCCTCGTTGCCCCTGCACCACTCGAAGTGGGCCACGGCTCCCTGCGGCCCCGATGCCCGACGTGCCTTCTGTCGCCGACCTCCTGTACACCAATTTGGCGCTACCTGGCTTGCCTCCCTGCACTCCCGACTCGCGACACCCTCCTGCGATGCATCCCGGCCCTTCCCAGCTAGGCACTCCCGGCCTGCCTCCTGCAGCGTTTTTCCAAACCACCGACTCTTCATTGTGTCGGCCTTTCCAACCAGCAGCACCACGATGCATCTGTGCATCTGTACGCCCACCTGAGACGTCATCCCCTGCCTTGTCATCGGCTCAGCCACACATTCATTCCCCTTCATCCAACACCCGTTACAAAACAACACTCTCGGTAGAAGAAAGTGCCCGGATCCAATCTTATCGGGCGATTGTGCCACCGTCCTCTTCTCCAGCCCCCATGGCCCAGACTGACAGATCTACCGCATGTGTATCTCAACAATCGACAGCAGGGATTCTAGACTCTGGTGCATCGGAACATCTCACGGGGGGGACTCTGGTATGTTCACTACCTACCATCCGTACACCGGTGTCTTTACAATTACTATTGCAAATGGATCAACAATCTCCATCATCGGATTTGGCACATGCCAATTGACCCCATCTATTCGCCTGGATTCGGTTGCTCATATTCCTCAAAATCCCTTTAATCTTCTCTCAATTAGCAAACTCACCGAAAATTTAAATTGTGTCACTACTTTTACGGCTTCTGGTGTTGTTTTTCAGGAGTAGACGACGAATCGGGAGCTTGGTCCAGGTCATCTCCAGAATGGGGTGTACATGTTCGATACTCCACCATATCTCGTTTGCTCATCTACCTCGGCCCGTGCTCTTGACCTAAATTCTCGTCTAGATCATCCACCGGCTTCCATCCTCCATAAAATGTGCCCCTAATTCAGTTTTCGCCTATAATTCCATTGTGAATCCTGCAAGTTTGCTAAACATCATTGGGTAACATATTCTCCTCAACAGGAACCACGTGTAGTGAATCCTTTCGATCTTCTTCATACCGATGTATGGGGTCCTTGCAGGGTTCCGAGCTAGTCCGGGTACAGCTATTATATCACCTTTATTGATGACTACTCCCACATGACATCATTTTACATGCTTCGTGATCGATCTGAAGTATTTCCTACCTTTCAGACCTTTTACAATGAAATTCAGACTCAATTCTCTACCTCCATCAAATGTCTTCGCTCCGAAAATGAACGGGAATATTTATCTACTTCATTTCAGCAGTTTCTCAAAGATCACGACATCATTTCATCAGACATCCCGTCCTGATACACCTCGGCAAAATGGAATGGCGGAGCAGAAACATCGTCATATTCTGGAAACTGCTTGTGCCCTCCTATTCCACAAACAGGTGTCACTCCGCTTTTGGACCGATGTCATCCTGACTGCCACCTACCTCCAAAACTGACTCCCTTCTTCTATCCTTCAGGGGAGACTCCTTTTCGGACTCTGTTCTCCTCTCTCCCTCCTCACTCACTACCACTCCATGTATTAGGATGTCTGTTATGTCTGTAACACTCGTCCCAATCTCTCCAAACTCTCTCCCAAATCTCTCCATTGCATCTTCCTCGAATATTCACGCACTCAGTGCGGATATCGATGCTTCTCTCCCGACCTACGGCATTATATCACCTTTGCTGACGTCTCATTTGTTGAGAGTTCTCCATTCTCACTTCTCTCTCCCCATCCAGATACTGAAATCGATGATTGTCTTCCACTCATCATCCATCATCCTCCGGTGTTGCCTCCTACTGATCATCGATTTGGTACGGTCTACTCCCGTCGCCCATCGACTGTGCCCCCCATCCAGGCCGAGGAGACCATTGTCCCAGCTTCGTCTGATGCTCCTGCACCACCACCGGACGACCTTCCCATTGCATTACAGAAAGGTACTCGCTCTTGCCAGAACAATCCTCTATTTACATCTTCATACAAAGGTTTGTCACCTCTGGAGACGATATATATTCCCCGCACAGTTGGCGAAACCAAATCTCATCCGGGGTGGTTGCAAGCGATGAGAGATAATTGCAGGCTCTGGAAGGAAAACCATACTTGGGATCTGGTTCCCCTCCCTGCCGGTAAACAGGCGGTCGACAGCAAATGGATTTACACGGTCCGTCTGAACGCCGATGGCACTCTCCGTCGACTCAAAGCCCGACTTGTGGCCAAGGGCTTTGCTCAGACATATGGTGTTGATTATTTTGACACCTTCTCTCCAGTTGTCAAGATGGCATTCGTTCGATTATCAATCTCTTTGGCCGCTCATCATCATTGGTCGCTTCATCAACTAGACGCCAAGAATGTCTTCCTCCATGGATTTTTTAAGGAAAAAGTTTATCTGCAGTAGCCCCCCGATTGGCCTCCGACTACGAGTTCCAAGTCTGTTGACTACGTCGCTCTCTATACGGTCTCAAACAGTCTCCTCGTGCTTGGTTTGGCCAATTCATCACCTTCGTCACCGACTTTGGGCTCTCCCGCGGTATGAAGGATCACACCATGTTCTACAGGACGACATCCACCAGCTGCATCCTGTTGGTCGTGTATGTGGATGATATCATCATCACCGAGAGTGACTCTGCTGGTATCGCTCACCTCAAGGGGCATCTTCACCGGCACTTCCACACCAAAGATCTTGACCCTCTCACATACTTCCTTGGTATCAAGGTCTCCCGTTCTCCGGACACAATCTTCCTTTGCCTACGGAAATATGCTTTGGATATCCTACAGGATGCTGGGATGACACAGGCCACCGCCGTTGACACTTCTCTTGAGCCTGGAGAACGATCTCTCTATGACTCCTCAAAACCATATTCACACCCAAAGCGGTATCGTCAACTGGTGGGCAAACTCAACTATCTCACCATGACTCATCCCGACATTGCCTGCGTTGTTGGTAAAACGAGCCAATTCATTGAGCATCTGACCACCTCTCAGTGGGATGTTGTACTCCGCATCGCCAAATACATCAAACGAGACCCTGTCTGTGGTCTTCGCTACTCTCACCACGCTCATCAGAATATTAAGGTCTTCTGTGATGCTGACTGTGTTGGTTGTCTTGCTACCTGAAAATCTACTTCTGGGTTTGTGGTGTTCTTAGCAAGCAACCTCATCTCTTGGCGCAGCAAGAAATAGACTGTCGTCTCCCGATCTAGTGCGGAGTCTGAGTACCGTGTCATGGCCACCGTCACTACAGAGATCATTTGGCTTCAACAACTCCTCCAGAAACATGGCTTTCCTCAGCAGACATCTGCTCACATCTGGTGTGACAATCAAGCAGCCACCAAGATTGCTTCGAATCTCGTCTTCCATGAACGCACGAAGCATATTGAGGTGGACTGTCACTTTCTTCGACACCACCTGAAGCATCATCATGTCAGCTTTAGACACATTCCGACGGAAGACCAACTTGCTGACATCTTCACCAAAGGTCTCCCAGGGGCTCGCCTAGCCTCGCCCAGTTTCAAGCTGGGCATCCATAGTATCTGCAACCCAACTTGAGGGGGAGTGTGTCTGGTCTTGTCTAGTGTCATCTTTCTTTTTTGTGGGACTCGTGGTCCAAGCTGGGCATGTCCAGCTTGAGGGGGAGTGTTAAACCCTCTATTATTTTGGGTATTTCCGAGTCTCACATCGGAATACTCCTATATGTATTCCTCTCTCTCAATCTATAAAAGAAGGCCTCCGACTCACCTTGAGGTAAGGCGGTTTCCCATTCTACAAAATTCGAATTGGTAGTTATAATAGGTTGGAATAACCACCAAACCTTGATGCCAAGTTATCAAGGCTGATCAAACTGCCCAGAATTGCCCAAAAATCCACTCTTCACGGCATAGACTTATACTTTGCAGCGTAGGATGGTGGTTCAAAACAGTTATTTTTTAACTGCTTGAACATATTACAGCATAAGAAGTCCATGCGGCATGGAAGTCTTCCAAAGTCCACTGACATGGAAGGCCTCCTTCCACGACATGATCACCTCATCACTAAAACCACTGCGATGTGGTACAACATTACGATGTGAAGGTCCTCAAAATAATAGGGCCACCAGAAAACCGACTCAGCCATCTCTGCGGCGCAGCATGTGTTTTACAGCGCAAACCTTCATTTCACAACACAAAACTAAGTTATGCGACATGAGACTGCTTCCTCCTTCAACAACTTCAAGAGCTTGCATCATGAACTCTTTTCATGATATATAATCACTATGACTTAGCTTAATCTCACCCAAATTATCTCCCTAAGCATCTTCACCTCACATGAAATGTAAGATTGAATATGATTTATACAACAAAAGCCAACATAATGAATCATATCCACTCCAACCTACTTCTTCAGCCAACACCTTCAATATTTTTTTATTCAAAAATATGATAAACATTGGAAAACATTATCATTGTGAGCAACAGTTGCACTTCAAGAATAATTCCAAACCTCTTGATTTCCTTTATTGAAATATGCAACTGAAGACCAACTTCCGATTTTGGCTAGCTTCAAACTTCATCCAACACATGCGGATGGAAACTCAACTACCTTTCATCATAGAAATATAGAATGATCACGATAAAACTCTCTATAAAACTTCTTTTTTCTTCATCCAACAATTATAAATGGTACTTCAAATCTTCAATCACTTTTTCCTTGACTATGATCAATCATAAATAAATCTTCCAAGTTCTTCTAAGGCAAGAACGCTCCTTTCTTTTGGCATTAGAATAAGGACAAGCAACTTAAAATGCCAATCTTTCAAGATCAGTCTCATTCAATCTTGAAATGCTTAGAAACAAGTAGACACTTTCTAGGGAACTTCTCTTTTCTAACAAGCTTGGATTCCTCATCATTCATAATCAGTACTTCCTCATCACTATCTCCATTCAACATCCGACTTCTTCATCAACACGCTTGGATTCTTCAATTGATCTGATCTTCCAAGCTACGTCAATATATTGACAATTTTTTACAACAAATACAACTTATACAAAATGGGCTCAACAACAACCCTGGTGTAAACATTTTCTGACACCATTTTGTGTCTTTCCATCCATCTCCAAATTCCCCTTGCCGGCATGAGTCATAGGAGAACCTTCACCAATAGAAGGAAAACCTATTGTGGTCGCATCTCTAACTTCACAGCCAAGTGATTTGAGGTAAGGCGGCATCTTATTCCTCCAACTGTGATAATTTGTTTCATCAAAGGTAGGTACTCCTCAGTTGTTCGCAGAATTAATGTTCTCCATACTCAGTTGCTTCTTTGGATCTTTAAGAGGGAACCTCCCTCTAATACCACTTGTAAAGCCTCGGGCCGGATGGACCACTGAGAGGGGGGTGAACAATGGTTCTCTTTTACAATTCTTCTTTTGATTTAACCTCTTGAACTTTTCAAGGTTCTCAATCCGCTCGGTAAAATCTCTCAACCTCACCTCGTATGCAGTAGATATAAAGAAAGAACAACACACAAAGAATTACAAGGTTCGGCTGCAAAGACTACTCCTTACCATGTTGGTTATTCCCCCTAACATTGATTCTCTATTATCTCCAACAAACGTCTTACAACACAGAAGTCCACTATGTTCCACCACTTCCAAAGTCCTCTGGGAGACAAATCTTTTCTACAATGATAATCCAATAAAGAAAGATCTCCTCCTTGGTTGCTTTTACACCACTGAGAAATATAAACTTCCTCTACGAGCAGATGGATTAGGTGAATTAGCAGGTCTGCACATGTACAACTTCTTCAAGATCTTTGACAGTCGCTTGAGCAGGTCTTCCAATCTTGAAGACTCGCTCCACATCTGGTGCGATCTAGGTTTTCTTCTCCTTGAATACTAAGGTGCAAAAGCTCCTGGCTTCAACTCTTCCTCCTCTCTCCTCGATACTAGGTATATTGGGCTCTCTCATAATTCTCAAGGCATGAAAATCTCCTTTCATCGCCTTCAAGAATAAATAATTCACCTGTATATGCAATTATCTTCGTCTTAGAAAACTGTAATAAAAAAGTCATAAATAAATGAAATTAAATCCCAGAAGATTCGAATCCAGTCTCCCATGATCTCTTCTTCATAGCAGCATATCATAAAAAGCGGTTATTTTTCTTTCTCTTTTAATTCAATAATGAAACCCCGAATTAACTCCTCATTTTAATACCCAAAAGACTCGGGTATTTTTCTCCTTCACACGGTCTATAAATAACCGCAATCTTCATTACACGCGGCTTCTTCATTAACCCCCCCCCCCCAACATTAAACCTGGTATGCAATGCATGTATGTAGCCACGGTAATCATCTCACAATTGTTCCCACATTCTCATATTTGTAACGCGGGTTTCCTGTTAATCCATCGATACACATGCATGCACATGATTTTTCGATTTCACATGTTTGCCGCATCAGCATTATCACATGATATCTACAACTCTGTTGCTCAGACTCTTTCATGCATCCACGACATCACACTCGGGTATCTCAGTAGCATTGAGCTTGGCATGATCCTGGATACCACTTTTCTTCTTGTGGTAGGTCCAGCAGCTACCGCACTGGTACTCACGATCGATGGAACTTACTTCATATGATAGGTTGTCCTATCATGCCTCTCTCGATACTTCATGCGGTCGATCAACCTTTATGGTCAATCTGATTCTATTCACGCGGTTGGTCAGGCGCTCTTCATGCAGTAGGTCGGGCCTCTTTATGCCGTAGGTCAAGCCTTTTGCAGTAAGTCGGAAGCTCACAGTAAGTCCGCATTTGATCATGCAGTGGGATGGTGTCTTGCACGATAGGTCAGAAGCTTCGTGGTAGGTCCGTTCACGGTAGGTCATGAGCAACTCATGCTGCAGAAATGTCGAGAGTCACAGCGACAGAATGGGGTTTACAGATAAAGAAAAGAAGAGTAAAAGGAAAAAAAAAACAAAATTAGAAGATAACAAGGGACACAGCGATTTATGTGGTTCGGGAAAGGATCTCTGCATCCACAGAGAGGCATAAAACTTCACTAATTTCGGAAGCACAATTATACAAAAATATCATAGTTTCACACATAGAAACCCTAACTAGAATGAGCAAATAAAGAAAACGATGCTTTGTTCCACCAACCGCACAGTAAATCCACTATGCTATAGTGTCGCAGTCACCCAAGTCTGCACTACTACAGTGTCGGTGACCAGAAGTCCAAAGAGCTACAGTGCAGTTGTCTCCAAAATCCAAGATGCTACAGTGTCATGTCGGTGTCGCCTAGTCAGCTCTGCTACAATGCAATGTTGAAGTCCGCACTGCTACATTGGTTTGTCGGTATCGTCGGTCAGTACTGCTACAGAGAATCAGCATTGCTACAATTCCCAAAAAATGGTTTGGGGGCATTCGGCCCCCGAAGCAAGGGTGTGTTGCCCCCTGTAGCCCCCAACGACCTCACCACGGAGTTGCAATCTAGTGTGCAATTCGGGCCACTGACGTTCGACCCAACTTCATCCAAATGGATCGGGTTACACCATTCCAACAACTAATACGTTTCATTTTAAAGGACCAATCAAGATCTGTGTAATCACTGAGAGGGGGTGGAGGTGAATCAGTGATCTTTTTCTTTTTATGTTTTCTTACTTTAGAAACAATATTTGTCTTCGGTTAGTGAGAATCAACTCTATTGGAAAACAGCAAAACAAGCACAACCAAAGGAACACAGATATTTACAAGGTTCACTACTCGATAAGAGTAGTTAGTCCTTGACATGGTTTGAAAATAATCCAAGACCACATAACCACTAGAAAACAATTCTTTTGATGGTTTGCAGTAAGCAGGGAGTATCCATCACTTGCATAGCACTAAAGTCCTTCGACGATGCATGTGCACCTTACGTTGTCGTTGTACTGCTAACTTTCTTCTCACTTGTCTTCTTGCAAGTTCTTCCTCTTCATTTTCTTACACAACAGCAAGCAATAACTTCTTTATAAACTTCTATGTCTAAACTTGTCAGTCTGGTGTCTTCTCTGTCTAGTAACAGTCCGTCCAATACCCTCATTCTAGTCACTCTGCCTAATGCCCTGTTCATCTAATGCCAACTAATAGTCATACACCACTTTTTCGGTATCCTGCGTCCGGTAGCTTCTTCACATTGTTCGTTTGATACCAACTGCTTCGCACCCTCTGTCCGGTGCAACTTCGTCCAGTGCTACTGCGTCTGATGCTTCAACACAAGATCTCCCAAGCTCTCCAGTAAGCACCTCAATTCTTTAACAATTCACCCAGCGGCAAAATACTTTCACATAGCGCACCTGCACCCCCTTTATATAGGCATCATTGCTCCGAAGAATAAGGGAGGAACGGGAACTTCAAATTCAAAGTTCCCACTCGGATTTTGAATACCCGCTCAAATCTTTCAGCGTTTGACCGCTTTCGAACTTCCTGAAAGATAGGAGACAACATAAAATCATAGGAATTTTTCCTTAAACCTAGACGTCGACGTACTTTTCAAACCTCGTGAAATCTCGGCTAGAATCACAATCTTCCCTTTGTGATTATTGAAGCATTGAATGTCCAGCTCAACATCGTCACATTTAATGACTTTACAAAAACTTTGTAAAGAACCACAAAACCTCATCTGATTCTTCGTAGGAACTTTTCTGCTCGGTAACCTCGTAAGGACCTACTTTGTCCGATCGCCCTCTGTCTGGTAGACTTCATATTTATCTGTCTGGAAACCCTTCCAAGTTTCTTCTGTTTAGCGCTCATTGAGTTCTTAGAACCCTTTATCTGATGCCTCCACAAACCCTTCGTCTGATGGACTCCGGCTGAAAGCCTCTATCCGATGCTTCTTTAAGCTTCTCTTACATTCAGAGCTTCCACGACAACTTCTCTGTTTGATGATCTTGTTAGGAACGCTTTGTCAGATCATTCGGAAACATTTTTCTAACGAACTTCATAGTTCTCTACACTTCCGTCGTTCAGAAAACTCTGTTCGATAGACATGGTCAGGCAACCTTGGTCCGATGGCACCGTAAACACTTCACTGAAACTTTTGTCTAATGACTTCATAATCATTCCTTTGTCCAGTAAGCGTAGCTCCATCAATGGTCCACCAACTCCTTAGACCAACTTTAGCAAGAATAATGAATTCTTTAGAATAGTCATGATGTCTGGTACTTTTGAAGATCAACAAAGTATCGCCCGATTTGACTTTACCGAACATCTTTGTTTGATAGAACTGTAGATATAATCAGATAAACATTTAAAGTCATGCTCCGTCCGATCACATCAATCTGTTGGACTTGGTCTGTTGGACTCAATCCGTTCACCTCATTCAACTCTATCTGGGACATTCTTATCTGGAAACTTTTTAAGGCACAAACATTGTCAAGCGATTTATGTATGACAACAAAAGACAATACTTAAGCAAACTTTCTTTCTTCTCAACCAACTTCTTCTTAACAAAACTTCTCAAAATATCTTGGTCTCAACAATCGAACTCGGTTCTTGCAGTCACTTGAAAACACTCACGGTATGCTTCAGTGCCTACCTACAGCAAGTTGCTTGGCATAGAGCTTGCGACAAGTCATTGCCTCACGCCCTGCGTGCACAATGCAACCTCCATGCACACCATGCGTGCACTATGCCTCATGCGCACCATCCTGTGTGTGCCCGTCTGTGCTCCACCCTCAGCTAGTTGAGGTTGCTCCTTGGCTAACCTGAGTAGGCCCAATTTTTAGTAAACTCAACTCTAACACTTGATTAAAACAACTAAGTGTTTCTTCTGCTAGAATGGGCAGCCTTCTCAACACTTCTTTTATTCCTCAATTAAATAGCTCTTCAACTTCCATCATCTTTCCCTTTTTCATTGTTGTAAACAATGTGTTATTCCAAACATCCTTGTTGGACACCATTTAAGTTTAAATGGGTATTTCTGAGTCCCACATCGGACTTACGCTCCTTGTAATTAGATTTGCTCATCTATAAAAGAATATCCCCACCTCACATTGAGGTAAGGGGAATTCACCATTTACATGGTATCAAAGGGATCTTAATCCCGACCCTCCCTCCAAGCGGATTCTCGGTTCTGTCCGGCCCCGCCTCTTTTCCCCCCTCTGGCCTTGCCCTTCCCAGCGGCCACCTCTCCTGCACGGCGTCCCTCCCGGCGGCCCTCCCTCCAGGCGCGGCTCCCCGCTCCCGGCGTGGCTCCCGGCCCCGGCTTCCGGCGCCCTCCCACGGCGCGCCCTCGCCCAACACCGCCCTCGTCCCAGCGGCGCCCTTGCCCGGTGCCCGCGCCCTAGCCCAAGCGGCGCCTGCGCCCCAGCGGCGCCCCTGCCCCAGCCGCACCCTTGCCCGGTGCCCGCGCCCTAGCCCAAGCGGCGCCTGCGCCCCAGCGGCGCCCCTGCCCCAGCCGCACCCTCGCCCAGCGCCCGCGCCCTGGCCCCAGCGCCAGCCCCTCGCCCCGGCGTTCCCTCCTGAGCGCGACCCCCCGTCGCAGCTCCCTCCGGCGACTTCTCCAGGCCGCCACCCTTCCAACATGCGGCTCCCGGCATCCAGATCCAGCGCCCGCCCTCCATGGACGCTTCCTCAGTTCTGTCGTCCCTGATCACGGCCTCCTCCCGACTTGCCGACGACCGGCTGGACGCCACAAATTTCTCCGTCTGGCGGAAGATGGTCTTGATGTCCCTATGCGGCATGGGACTTCATTCTCATCTTGAGAAACCCCCACCCGCCATCACTGACCCCAAATTCGACTCTTGGCAACTAGCGGACAGCAAAATTTTCGCATTACTGGTCAACTCCATGGACCGATCGGTGAAAGATGTCACCAGGACTGCCAACACTGTCAAAGAGCTATGAGATTCCTTGATTGTCATGTACTCTGAGACCAATAACTTGGCTCGGGTCTCCGGCGTTCTACAGCGTCTCTCCCAAATCTGCCAGCAGGATCGGACCTTTCCAAACTATTTCATGGAATGGAAGGGTCTCCGAGACGAACTGCAAGAACTCTGGCCTATTCCTCAGACTCCGCCAGAAGCGCAGACTCAACGGGACCAACTCTGCCTTTTCAATCTCCTGAATGGCCTCGCCCCGGACTACGCCACGACGGCCACTGAGATGCTAGTCAGCCCTTCTACGTTGGATATCCCGCAAGTCTATCATCGCCTGCAAAAGGCTCATCAGGCCCTTGCACCACCCGTCCCCATCCCTGATCACACTGCTCTCCTGGGACGTGGCGGTGGCCGCCCTACCGGCCCTCGTGGATGCGGCCGTGGAGACGGTCGACCTCGCCCCCTCTGCCAGCATTGTGGCAAGCTCGGCCACCTGGTCGACCGCTGCTGGGTCCTTCATGGTCGTCCCGATTCGCACCCCCGACAGGGCCAGACTGCGATCCGCGATGCATCATCACCTGTTGGTGCTCTTCCCCCATCTTTGGATCTCTCTCTGGCTGAGATCCAGCTGATTCACGATTATCGGACCACCTCCATGTCGGGCTCTTCATCAGCCTCTCTTGCCCATTCCGGTGGTCTCACTGCTTTTGTCATTCATCGTTCTCCTGCATGGATGCTTGACTCAGGTGCGTCCGACCACCTCACCGGGGATGCAGGTATACTCTCCAACTACCATCCCTATACTGGATCATCAGCCATCACTGTTGTTGATGGGTCCACTCTCCCCATAGCCGGCTTTGGTACATGTTCCCTCACCTCCTCCCTTCACCTATCCTCGGTGGCTCATGTACCCCGCAGTCCATTTAACCTGCTTTCCATCAGCAAGTTGACCAAGGATCTCAATTGTAATGCTATCTTTACCTCATCTTCTGTTTTGTTTCAGGAGCGGACATCGAACCAGGAACTTAGTAGAGGCCAGCTTCGGGATGGGGTGTACATGTTTGATGGCCCGACTTCCATCGCCTGCACGTCTGTTCCGGCTCGTGCCGTAGACCTCCATTCTCGGTTGGGTCACCCCTCCGCCTCAGCTCTTCATCACCTTTATCCCGATATTAGTCCCCGTTTATCTTTTCCTTATGAGTCGTGTCGTTTTGCGAAACACCATCGCACATCATATTTTCCTCGAGTTGACACACGGGCCGCCAAACCCTTTGATTTGGTTCATTCCGATGTATGGGGTCCCTGTGCCACCTCGAGTCAATCTGGGTATAAATATTACATTTCTTTCATTGATGATTACTCCCGTATGACATGGCTTTACCTTCTTTGAGATCGGACAGAGGTTCTCTCCACCTTTCAGACCTTTTACCATGAGATCCAAACACAGTTTTTTATCCCTGTGAAATGTCTCCGATCTGACAATGGGCGGAAATACTCATCCACTCACTTTCAGCTGTTTCTGCGGGCCCACGGCATCATCCACCAGACCTCTTGTCCTGATACCCCTTAGCAAAATGGGGTGGCCGAGCGGAAACACCGGCATATTCTGGAAACCGCTCGTGCCCTCCTCTTCCACCGCCAGGTTCCTCTTCTCTTCTGGGGGGATGTCATCCTCACTGCTACTTACCTTCTCAATCGTCTTCCCTCCTCCATCCTTCAGGGGGAGACTCCTTTTCATACCATGTTCCCCTCTATTTCTCCTCACTCCCTTCCACTCCGCGTCTTCGGATGTCTCTGCTATGTCCGAGACACTCGCCCCAATCTCTCTAAACTTTCTCCCAAATCCCTTCGATGTATTTTTCTCGGATATTCCCGCACTCAGCGCGGGTACCGATGCTTCTCTCCAGACCTACGCCGGTATATCACCTCTGCCGACGTATCGTTTGTCGAGAGCTCTCCTTTCACTCCACCCTCTCCTCATCCAGACACTACCATCGATGACTGTCTTCCACTCATGATTCACCCGCCTCTGGTGTCTCCTCCGACCGGTCATCTCTTTGGACAGACCTACTCTCGTCGTCCATCCGTTGTACCCCCCATCCAGGCCGAGGACAACATTGTTCCCGCTTCGTCCGATGCTCCTGTCACAGCTCCCGAGGACTTGCCGATTGCGCTCCGAAAAGGTACTCGCTCGTGTCAGACTACTCTCTTTGTATCTTCATACAGGGGTCTGACACCTCTGGAGACTGTGTCGATTCCTCGAATAGTTGGTGAAGTCAAACCTCACCCCGGGTGGCTCGCCGCAATGCGGGATGAATTGCAAGCTCTGGATGACAACCATACCTGGGATCTCGTTCCACTTCCGGCAGGCAAACAGGCGGTCGGCTGTAAATGGATTTTTACGATCCGTCTCAATCCCGATGGCTCTCTTTGCCGCCTCAAAGTCCGGCTTGTGGCAAAGGGATTTGCTCAGACATATGGCATCGACTACTTTGAGACCTTCTCTCCAGTAGCAAAGATGGCCTCTGTTCGCCTATTCATATCTCTGGCTGCTCATCATCACTGGCCGCTTCATCAACTGGATGTCAAGAATGCTTTTCTCCATGGCTTTCTTGACGAAGAAGTCTACCTGCAGCAGCCCCGGCTTTTCTGCCTCTGGTGCCGACTCCCATGTCTGCCGTCTCCGTCGATCCCTCTACGGCCTCAAGCAGTCTCCTCGAGCATGGTTTGGCCGCTTCAGCACTGTCGTCACAGCCTTTGACCTCTCTCGCAGTATGAAGGATCACACAGTCTTCTTCCGTACGACGACGCATGACTGCATCTTGCTTGTGGTATATGTTGATGATATCATCATCACAGGGAGCGACTCCAGAGGCATCGCCAGCCACAAGACGCATCTTCACCAGCACTTTCACACCAAAGATTTTGGTCCCCTCACCTACTTCCTTGGCATTGAGGTCTCCCGAACTGCGGACACTATCTCTCTCTGCCAGCGCAAGTATGCTCTTGATATCTTGCAGGATGCCGGGTTGAGCACAACCACTGCAGTGGACACTCCACTTGAGCCTGGGGAACGCTCTCTTCATTCCGACTCGGAACCATTTCCTCATCTCGAGAGCTATCGACGCCTGGTAGGTAAACTTAACTACCTCACCATGACGCGTCCCGACATTGCCTGCGTCGTTGGCAAAGTCAGCCAGTTCATGGAGCATCCAACCAGATCTCAGTAAGATGTTGTCCTCCGCATTGCCAAATACATCAAGAAAGACCATGCACGTGGCCTTCAGTACTCACATCATGCTCACATGAATGTTGAGGCCTTCTGTGATGCGGACTATGCAGGTTGTCTCGCTACCCGCAAGTCTACTTCGGGATTCGCCGTGTTCTTCGCCGGTAATCTCATCTCGTGGCGCAGCAAGAAGCAGACTGTCGTCTCCCAATCGAGTGTCGAGGCCAAGTATCGAGTCATGGGCACAGTCACTACGGAGATCCTCTGGCTTCGTCATCTTCTCCATGAGCTCGGTTTCCCAGCACAGACTTCTGCTCATATCTGGTGTGACAATCAGGCCGCCACGAAGACTGCCTCGAATCCCGTCTTCCATGAACGGACAAAGCATATCGAGGTGGACTGTCACTTTCCCCGCCACCATCTGGAGCAGAACCATATCAGTTTCGGTCATATCCCGACGGCAGATCAGCTTGCCGATCTCTTCACCAAAAGTCTCCCAGAAGCTCGCCTTGAGTCTCTCACTACCAGGCTGGGTATTCCCAGCCTCCATGGCCCCAGCTTGAGGGGGAGTATGAGATGGTCTTGTGTCTTGTCATCTTTTTCTTTGTGGGACTCTATCCAATCTGGGCATGTCCAGCTTGAGGGGGAGTGTTGGACCCCATTTAAGTTTAAATGGGTATTTCTGAGTCCCACATCGGACTTACCCTCCTTGTAATTAGATTTGCTCATCTATAAAAGAATATCCCCACCTCACATTGAGGTAAGGATCCTCAACACATGTCATAAGCATAAAGACTAGTTCAACAATCGTCACATGTATTATGCCACTTTGTCTTGAATTAAAAAATGAGCTCTTCAAGTTGTAGCCTCAAAATGTTCTTTTTCCATAGAACATGGCAATATCTCAATACATCTTATGAACTTACATGGATGTTTTACCGAGCATGACATTCAATGTCCACTCACGAATCCATAACAACCCTCTCTCAATGCATCTCAAGGACTTGAATGGATTTTTTATCAAGAATGACATTCAATGCCTACTTTAATCCAAGTGAGCGCAACAGATTGCAGGCGACTCCTCCCATTCTGTTGTTTGCACTCCCCTATCGTCCGCCTCTGCCTTGTTCCGATTTCCAACTTCAACTTCCTGACACAGACTTTTTCTCCATTTCCGCTACAATTTGCATGTTGAGGCTGCTGTCACCTTCTTCCGGGTAAGCTGATTTTCCCTTGCTGGCTTCCCCGGCCATACACTCCGCTTGGCACTTTGCAAGCTGGGCCGCCGCCGCCGTCAACTCTTGCAGATGGATCTCTCGTCACTGAAATCCAGACTTCATCTCCATGACTGCCGTTTCCACAGCTGCAATCCGTTTTTCTATGCGCGTAGGCAAAGGCTGCCTTTCCTCCTCGCTCCTGACCAGTTTGACCATAATCACCTTGAGCACTTGCATTTGAGTCCCCCCACATCTCCTTCAGTTCTTCCAATCAAGAACAGCTTTCTTGATTCTCTCTCTTGAATCCACCCCAAACCAGCAGTGCAAACTCTCTCAATGAAAGCAGCAATCGATGGGTTCTCCAATCAAGATGAGAGAATTTGATAGGAAAGAATGATAGATGAATCACTAGGAAAGTGGTACAGGAACAGACTTACAGGTGACTCCTGGGAGAGCTCCCCTCCTCAGGCCTAGGCGGACTGCCTCCAACAACCAACAGAATGCCCACCACAGGGACCCAGCCCACAAATTAATACTCCCCCTTCCGAACTATACTAACCCAAGCATATTACAACACTGCCCCAGGCAGTACCCCTCAACCCCAACAGATACTAACGACTGCCCCTCCTCTTAAAAGTGGTAGAGCAAAGAGGATCGAGGGCGACTGCTTGACAGCTCGCCAAGGGACTCCCCCACCTCCACATTACTATCAAATTGTTTAATACTTGTAATTAATATTTTTTTTTATTTTTAAGACTAATTAAAAATGTGGGCAAATCAACTTCAAATGCAGCCCAACCATGCTCGATTTTTTTAGTCCACCTTAAAAGCAGGCCTAAACAGACCATGCCTGGTCCGGCCCAGCCCATTGTAAAGAAAAAAGATGGAAAAAAATCCAAATCCATAAATAATTGAAGATGAATTAGAACAATTAGATAAATAAATACATAAAAAGAGAACAAGTTTAAGACATCCAAAACGCATTTTCCCCTAAAACTAGAAAACAAATCAAACTGCTTCATCCCCTTACCATTTTCAAAATTCCCTGGGGAAGCTAAAAGTGACATAGGGTCTGTTTGATAGCACTTATTGAAAACGGCTTGCGGCACTTATCACTTATGATAAGCAGCTGGAAAAAATAAGCGGTATTTGTTCTGAAACTGAAAAAACAGTTGAACTTAAATTTCACAAGAAAACCACATAAATAAGTGGCATAAAAGCACTTTCTCAATACGCAATCAAGAAACACTTCCACAGAAACTCTTTTACGATAAGCAGTTTTCAATAAGTGCTATCAAACGGAGCCATAATCATTACTCAATAAGCAGCAAAAACAAGTATGCAATGCTGATTCACTAATGGATTTCAATAAAAAGAAGGGAAAGAAAATGAAAACGAAAACAGTGGAAAATCAAAAGCAGTGCTGAAACTGACCATACTGCATCTTGCAGAGAATACTGAAGATCGCTGCACCACCAAAAAAGTAGAGCCCAGAAGCTTGCCTTACTAATTTGGAACATGGCTTTATATCTGGCCTACAAACCTCCCCTTCAGAAAGTCCAAAGTATTTCCTCAAAGACATAATGGTGCTCTATTGATCTTTTGAGACCTGCAAAATTTCAAGAACATGGCAGGTGACCAGACAGTTCATTGATATTAGAATAATGACATAAAAAACAATTAAAAAACAAATAAGAAATCCCACAAAAAAATCTGACGAATTTCACAATTCTTGAAGTAAAATTAATTGAAATCATAAAAATAACAAATAAAGCCCCCAAAACACAACATTCATCAACTAAATAGCACTAACAATTCAAATTTTATACAACAATTGTTCTTCGGGTCCATTTGACAGCACTTGCTGGAAATTGTTTATAGTGCTCATCGCATATTATAAACAGTTATGAAAAAAATGCAGTTTTAGTTTTGTTTCTGAAAAATCACTTGCACTCAAATTCCAGAAAAAAAACTCCTTAAATAAGTGGCAGAAAAGCACCTTTTCAATAATCAATCTGGAAACATTTACACAGAAGCATTTTTTTCATACAGAAACACCTGTTATAAGTGATAAGTGCTATCATCAGTTTTCAATAAGTGCTATTAAACAGACCCTTAGACTACCAAGATTCCAGACATCGAAATTTAGCTGCAGTGCACAAACTGAAATTCTAGGAGTTGGGATAGAGCTTTCATGTAAGAATTCCTAGGCTAGAATAAACTAACAAGAATTGACTTTGAAAGCACCATGCCTTATGCGCTCAAGTCCCTATGGCGCATGATCCTGTCTGTCTATCGAACAATTCTCAAATTACATGAAAAACATAAATACTAAGCCCCCACACAAGACATCCTAGTACAATGTGTTGCAACAGTATCTATATGTTAATGAGTATACCATCACATCCAAAAATACAACTAAATACAAATCATAATACAATCAAAAGTTGAACAAACAAGTCTCACAACTTAACATAAAATAAACCACAATTCGATAAGCCAGCTCTGAATAATCATCTTCATGTCCTCACTGCACAATCTATTAAATTATTTGATACGCATCTCTGATATACATATTTTTTATAGGTTTCACACTTTGATTTGAAGTGATTTCTACTTAAAGACAGTGATATGGTTCAGTTGATTCACATTTTTCCAGACTTCCTACCCAAGTGCGCCTCCCTCGACCGCACGTCTTCTTTTATTGTTATTATTGTTAAAGTAAAAGAGTGGAGACCCAAAACCCAAGGTTGCTCTCTAAGAGAGGCCTTGAGGTTATTTTATAATGAATACTAAATCCCACATTAGACCACAAGTTCGATTTGGAACGCAGACTCCAACACTCCCCCTCAAGCTAGGTGTACCTAGCTTGGACACATAAAGAAATAAACCAAAGCAAAGAAAACAAAACAATCAACAAACACTGCAGACACTCCCCCTCAAACTGGACAAACCCAGCTTGATGACAAAACAAGACGAAACAAAAAGAAGACAAATCATTCGCAGTCGCTGCTCCCCCCACGAGATGAAAATGATGGATGATTGAAGATTGCAGCTCCCCCTCAGTGGTGGGGCAAGTTGTCGAAGCACAGCAGAGGAACCGCGCAGGCGGGCCGAACGATGGATCACCGGGAAAGCTGCACTGGCGGGCCGGTCGCCAGGAAAGCCGCATTGGCGGGGCCGGTCCACGGAGCACCAAGGAAGCCGCACTTGCGGGGCCGGTCGACGAAGTGTCGGGGAAGCCGCACTGGTGGGGCCGGACGACGGAGCGTCGGAAAGTCCGCATAGGTGGGGCCAGATGATGGTGCGCCGAGAAAGCCAGGGTGGAGAGGGTCGTTGTCGGCGAGCTGCGGGTGGAAAGAGAGTTGGGTCGTTTGCCTATCGGTTGTAGTTACCTCAGAGGTACCGGGCTATGCACGACGTCTTCCACATTTCTCAGCTTCGAAGCTATTTTTCAGAACTGTCTCATGTCTTTCAACCCGAGGAGGTTGAGCTCGAAGTGGATGCGTCGTTTGAAAAGCATCCTATCTGAATTGTGGATTGCAGTACAAAGGTTCTCTGTGGCTAGTCTATTCCTCTGGTACGAATGCTATGACAGCACGGGCGGGTGCAGGATGAGACTTGGGAGAGAGAGGCCGATGTACAAGCACAATGGCTGGAACTATTCGAGGTTTCTTCTTCTATACCGCGCTAGGGAAATTCGGGGACAGATTTCTTTAAGAGGGAAAGTTTGTAAGAACCTGTACCTTCTTTTCAGGTATGTTTTTCCTTTTCTAGTCGTTTTTGAGGAAAAATGAAATTATGGAAATTTTCTAAGTACATGCAGTGTACTTTATGAGTACACGCCGTGTACTTCCTTGCCGCAGGAGGCCGTGTCATGGTCGTGTATTAGCCACACACACGACCGTGTGGGAGTGACTTGGAAGCCGCTTAAAGCGGAGTATGGAAAAGGTGAGTACACACTGTGTACTTTAAAAGTTCACGTCGTGTACTTTCTTTTTTTTCATTAAACGCACTAGGGTCGCGTCTAATCACCAGAAGGTTCTTCTTTTAGGTCTCGTTCGACCGAGAGCTCCGTGTGGCTGCGGATCTTCGACGAGCCCCCGAGCCTCTGTCCGTCCTCCGAATCGAACACAGTCGGTTGCGTTGGAATCGCATCGGTGAGTTCTCTCTTCTGCTGGAGCCTAGTTTCATGATTTCTCTCCTTTTCCAAGTTATCGTGGGTTGAACATTTTATATGTTTTCTTAGATCTACGACGTTATAAGGAGATTCAAGCTTCGAGGTTCACGTATAGCGATCTACTAACCCTGAGGTAGGTGGTTTGTGACTTTTCGTTCGAAGTCTTTGAGTATTATGTGCAAATTCCACCAATACCCTTGAATGGGGTATTGCGTGTTTACCGTTTTGCCCCTGTTGTTTTTATGTCATGCTTGTATGTTTATGTAGAGGTAATTTGGAGATGAATAGGGTTGATTGTTATGCTTTGGATGTTTTGCCCTTGCATGTTCTGTTTATGACCGTTTGGTCCTGTTTAGCCAGTTTGGCTGCCTTGCCTGTTTTCCATGCCTATTGTTGTAGGATGGAGTGTTTGTATTCTGACATGCTTATTATAGTATAGACTGTTTAGCCAAGTAGTTCAGTAGGTTTACTTTGGCCATGTTATACTGAAATGCTTATTGACCTACACAGGGCCGTGAGAACCTGGTGTAATAGACTATAAGAGGGATTGACTGAGTGGGCTTCCTCAGAGAGTCTTTGAGCACTTTAGGCTATAAGGGGGATTGACCGGGTGAGCATCCTCAGAGAGCCTAGAATCGCTTGGGGCTATAAGGGGAATTGATCGAGTGAGCTTCCTCAGGGAGTCCTTGATTGCTTTAGACTATAAGGGGATTGACCACGTGAGCTTCCTCAAAGAGTCTTTGTTTGAATTGTACGACCTGAGCTATAAGGGGAATTG
Organism: Viscum album; assembly: GCA_963277665.1. Lineage (NCBI taxonomy): Eukaryota > Viridiplantae > Streptophyta > Magnoliopsida > Santalales > Viscaceae > Viscum > Viscum album. The sequence continues at coordinate 1,882,173,721 of OY728165.1, read as the reverse complement.
ACCGAGTGAGCTTCCTCATAGAGTCCTATACCTTGGGGCTATAAGGGGAATTGACGTGTGAGCTTCCTCAGAGAGTCCCTGACTACCCTAGACTATACGGGGAATGGACTGTGTCAGCTTCCTCAGAGAGTTTTTCTTTACCTTAGACTATACGGGGAATGGACTGTGTGAGCTTCCTCATAGAGTCTTGCTTTACCTTTGAGTATAAGGGGATTGACTGTGAGTGCTTCCTTAGAGAGTTTTATCATATTCTTATGATTGAACCATAGGGGTTAGGCTCAGTGTACTGCCCAGAGGGTTGTTTGTACTTCTTAGGTAGGAATAGAGGGGATGTTTGTGAGTACTTCCCAGAGGGTTACCTGTTTGAGGTTCAGCTGTTTGTTTCGTTGTTGCTTGATATTGAACTGTGGATTGTTTACTGCTGAGCACTTTCTTGTTTACTATTTTTTGTACTTTTACCTGCCATATATTCACTGACTGTTAGGCACATATCTTCAGGTGGTTGCCTACTGGGATTTAGTCTCACACCCTGTTTGGTCCATGATTTTGGGCTCAAACAGATTATATTGTTGCAGGTATAGATAAGGGAAAATGCCCTTATACTTCAGGTACTTGATTTATTGTGAAGCTGGAGAGCATGGGACCAAGCTATGGCTTGCGATGCTGAGGAGTTTATCTGCTTTCTTTTGCACTTTGGTTTAGCACTGTTGTATTCCAGTATTGTGACTTGTTTGGCTGTTTTCTAAGACATATGTATCATACATCCTTTTATATATGTTCTCCAGTTTGTACTTTCAGTTTTCTGTTGTTACCGATGTTTGTCATTATTACTGCTTCCGCTCTTGTATGTATTTATTTACTTCCGCTGTGTATTCTGCCAATGAGGGCATAGTTTCCCCACTATCACACCCAAATCCCTCGCTGCTAGTCGACAACCTCTAGCGTTCAGGGAAATGCGCTTGAGGCCATATGACCAGCTGGGTACGGGGCGCCTCTGGGTGGCTTCCGGAACCGGGACGTTACAATTTACAACGCCAGTTGGGTTGTTTGAATGGCTAGTTATGCCATTTGGACTCAATAATGCACCAGGAATATTCCAGAGAAGAATGGATAAGGCATTCAGCAGATTAGCATAGTTTGTGGCAGTCTATATAGATGGTGTGCTCGTATTTAGTAAAAATACAGAAGAACATATAAAACATTTTTTAGCAGGTTGCTGAAGTGTTTAGAGAAGGGATGATACTTTCAGAAAGAAAGATCATTTGGATGCAACCAAAGATATAATTCTTGGGATTGCAGATCCAAGGAAGTAGAGAAAATCTTCAACCGCATATTGCAGAAAAGCTACAAACTTTCCCCGATGAGCTTACATATCATAAGCAAATATAGGTGTTTCTCGGAATACTAAGTTATGTCAGAGCATACATCAGAGATTTAGCACAAATCTTAGTTCCAATACAAAGAAAGGTATCCAGTAAGGTACCTTGGGATTGAACAGAAAAATATTCTAAAGTAATCAGAATTCTGAAACAGAAAGCGCAGAATCTCCCAGAATTGGAGTATCCAGATGGGAGTGAAGATCATCTCATCTTAGAAATAGATGCATCAGACTCAGCATGGGGATGTATCTTAAAGATAAGGAAAAACCATAATGATAGTATCAGTAGATACTGGAGTTGGTGTTTTAACAAGGCAGAGAAGAATTATCCTGTCCATTAAATAGAATTGCTTGCGGTCCTTAAAGAAATTAGGGCTAATGAGCTTTTCTTGGGAAAATCTTTTACTATAAGAACAGATAGTTCTTATATAAAGAATTTTATGAGAATTAAATTAAAAAGGTTTACCCAGACACGACTTGTACGGTGGAGGAATGAATTGCAATACTATAACTTTAATATAGAAAATATTAAAGGAAAAAAATAATGTCATTCCAGATGCACTAACATGCTATTTTGACTCTTGGCAGGTGCAACGATAGAAAGTAGCAAATCAGGAAGATGTCTTGTTTGCATAGATAATCATTCTGTGGTAGAATGCCCGATTATCAGAGCAATGAATGAAAGGGTTGATCGACTTAAACAAAGAAAGGAGATTCTAGCAGAGAATAACCTTCAGAAGAGGGAATCTTCATCCAATAAGGTTGAGATATCAGAAAATACAGGTTCCTCAGCTAAAAAGGCTAAAAAACTAGGAAATACTTCAAAAAGACCTCTAGAAAACAAGTCTAAGGATAAAAGTCATATTCAATGCTTTGTATGTGGTCAGAAAGGCCATTACAGTACTCAATGTGCAGATAATCCGAGAAACATAAAGGCTCAGAAGAACCAGAAGGTTGAGATGAATGGTAGCTCTACAGGAAGAGATAAAACCATTAAGAGTTGGACTGATCATGTAGACGAAGAACTTGAAAAGCATCAAAGGTCTCGGAAAGAACCTCAACGACAGAATGTTCAGGAAGAACAAGATCAAGAAAGTTTGGATGATGAGCTGGATGAAGAGCCCAATCCAGCAAAGAAAATATGGAAATATTTCCAAAGGATTCCAAATATTTCAAGAAATAAGTCCACAGTAGTTTATAATCTGTTCCAGAAAAGTAAAGATGATCGGATATTCAAAAGAGGTCTGAACCATGTTTTGGACATGCTTGAAAAATCGGAAGATCTTATGGAGGATTATAAAAAGATTGATCGAGATATGATCAGTATGATCATAACTGAAGAGATCAGGCTGAAGGTCCAAGTTTCAGGTCTCCTTGACAAAGTTAGGAGAATCAAGGAAACACGCATGGAAGAATATCCAGTTTTAAAGAGGTTTTGGAGAATGTCAGGAACAAGGATTCCAAAACTCCACATACCAGATACGACATTAGAACCAAAAGAGTTCATTGAATGCCATAAAGCTTTCAGCATGAGAGCAGTACAATTCTTGGGATTTAAGAAAATAAATTCCACATTCAATTGGGTACCAAGGATGGTGAGAACAAATCTGAACAATGCATATCTGAGTTTGTTATGTTGGGTTGCACATATTGAACCTATCAGATTAGCAGAAGGAGTGGTTATGCTATGGAATTTGTACCCAGGACACTGGACTAAAGGACCTGTCCAGAAAGCGTTCGAAGACTCACAGTTTAGCGATGAAGATTGGCTAGAGTTCAGTTTGAACAAAAGTAATTACGAACGAATCCAAATCGCGTGGAACATTTATCTAATTGAATCAAAATCAACAAGCAAAGATTGTATATTTTTTGCAGGAGACAATGTGTTAGTCTCTATCAATTCTAGAGACATGCAGCATGCAGAGATGACACGTCTGACAGACTTTGCGGTGGATGCAGACACGATTCTTGAAGAGCTCAAGACGTGGAAGGGACATAAAGAAAATATCTTTATTGCCTGAGATCAAATCCAACGCGCCATCAAAGAATTGATAAAAATGAAGGAGTCAGAGAAGAAAGTCTCAGTTGGAGAAATGATTGATGCTCTATACGACTTAGAAGGATTCTAGACGCTGATCCAGACACACGTCATACCCGGCATGGACGACCGGATCAAATCGGACATGTCATTTATGTAGTTTGTATTTATGGTGAAGTGTGCAGTGGAAGCCTCACAATAATGCGGTCCACCTTTTTCTTTTTCTTTTTGCTTTTTCTTTTGCGTGTCTTGTATCGAGTCAGCTTCTCGGGCAAGCTGAGCCTAGAGACCTATAAAAGAGACCTCCGACCCGTTTGTTCGGATAGGTGATTTTGAATAGAAATCAGAACGATTTCAGAAACTCTCTCTCTACATTCTTTCTAAACCTTTGTGTTCTTCGTGCGAAGTGATTCCCAAAACGATAGGTAGTCCTCTTATCCTTTTCGTGGATAATGTTTTGATGTTGTTTGTGATTTTTACAGCCTTTCTGGATTCCCAAGTCAGAATCTCGTCGGAGACCTCGTCGAAGACTTCACCCACTAGTGGTATCAGAGGAGAATCAAGGAAACAGACATGGAAGAATATCCAGTTTTAAAGATGTTTTGGAGAATGTAAAGAACAGGGATTCCAAAACTCCACATATTAGATACGACATTAGAACCAGAAGAGTTCATTAAATGCCAATTTCAACACGGGAGCGCATCAATTTGGAATTTCTTTTTAATAATTTTACACCATTTTTAAACATTACTCCCACAGCACAGCACCGCGGCCGCCTGCACCACCCTCCCCACTCATCGCTTGTGATCCACCCCACACAGCATTTCTCTGCGCCGGACAACCTCTTATCCACCGGCGTCACCCTTCCTCCCCTCCTCTGGCCTCGTCTATTTCTTCTCTGTGAAGGCATCACGGTTCCGGGAAGGTTAAACCCCGAACCCGCGCCCCAACTTTGCGAGCTTCATCGATTCTCTCCCAATCAACGCGTTTTGAAGCCATATAAAAGGTAGATATACTCTTTGCCTATCAATTGGTAGCGTGGATTTAAAGTTGGTTGATGAATGCCCTAAGGTTTTTATGTAAACCAAACTGGACAGGGTTTTTTGGCGTGAATTGCAAGCACAGGTGGTTTATGGTCGACGCCCATAACTATTCTGCATTATTCGAAGGGGGAAGCACAGGTGGCATCGGTTGAATCTGCCCGCATAGAAAGTGATGAGTTGTTGGACCGCTTAAGGAAAAACCTTCATCGGGCTCGGCAAGCAGTGGCCAAATTTTATAATTAGCATCGACGGGACGTACAGTTTGAAGTTGAACAGATGGTTTTTGTTAAATTCCGGCCTAATATTCAAACTTCCAAGTCTCGGAAGTTATGTCCTAAGCTGGTTGCACTTTATTATGGACCTATCCAGATAACAGCTCGTTTGGGTGCTACTGCCTATAGACTTTCTTTCTCACAAACTTCGAGATTGCCTTCGGTCTTCCACATCTCCCAGTTGAAGCGTGCTGAGGGTGATTTTCCTCTATCAGCCAACTTGCCACCAGGTTTATCCGACGATGTTGGTTTTTCTGCAGCACCCGATGAGATTCTCACTGTGCAGAAAGCTTTGGATGAGTCTGGCAGTCAATGGCTTGTTAAATGGAAATGCTTTCCTGCACAAGAATCTACTTTGGAAGATTCATATTCAAGAGCAGTTTTTGAGTTGTCACCTTGGGGACAAGGAGAATTTTGAGGAGGGAATTGTTAGGTCGCGGCCTCCAGTTGTGAACAAGGGAAGAGGGAAGAGAGTCGATCAATTAGTGGTTCATGAGTTTGTTGTGCCGGGAGGAGCGGTTGCACATGAGCTGGTTTAAGTATGCTCACGTGAGCTGGTTATATAAGTCAATTGGTGGCCTCAGTTGGGAAATATGAAGTATTTTCCGGAGTTCTGTTAGAAGCAGTTGGACTGGAGCAGTGGTCTCTCTTCAGGATCCAGAGCTCTCAGCAAGGAGGTAGCGAGGAGGTGGTCTCTCCTTGGTCTCACCCATACTGTAAGGCATTTCCCTCTCAATACTAATGAAAAGCAGTCGATGTACTGGTAATACACACCGAAAATATTATAGATTCAATTATTCCTTTCCATTCATGTCTCGTAATCGTGTTAGAATAGAACCTAACATGGTAGGTATGAACCTTTGTAAATCCTCATATTCCACTGAAATAATCTTCAAGTAAAAATGTTAGTAGAAATTATACATTGATAGAGATGTTGGAGGGGAGGTCGGTCAGGATGGCATGTTTGTTGGTTATTCCAAACCTCCTATTCATTTTACTTACCGTAAGAGGGGAAGTGTTCATAAATAGGATATGGGAGTCTAATTGACTTCATGGGTAATATTGTAATTAGTTCTTTTTAGTCGGTTAGTGGGGTATAATAAGGGGAGGTCGTGATTTTGTTGGGGGGATCAGACACTTGTCTGTTAGAAGGCTAACGAGCCTGGACCTGGAGAAGATACAAGTCTCCTAGGTATGAGTCGAATTCATCTTATAAGTACCTGGAAACCTACTTCATTGTGTCTAGAATTTCAAAAATACAATAAGAAACTCTGATTTTTTTTGGAGTGATATTGGATGCGCCCGTAAGGGGCTCTCATCCTAGGGTTCTCCTCTCGCCGCCGCGAGCTTCTTCGCTGCGGATGGTACGGCGTTCCTCTTCGAGCTCATCAGGTTTTGGTGGAGGCCCTTTGCTGCAGTGGCATTTGGCGGCTTCGCGGTCTCCTCTCGTTGAGATGCACTATGGGCTTCTGCGGCTGTTGCTTCGAATCTGTGGGTGTAAGACCGGATCGTCGTCGGCATACTCTTCGGAGCGCTCCTGTTTCGGTTTGGCACCTTGTTGTTGTCCAATGGTGAGTTTCTACTCGTTTGAAGGTCGCGCTCAAGCGTCGGCGGTTTGTGGAGTTCCGCCTCTGCTCTGGTGAGTGAGTTAGGGTTCGTTGTACTTGATGCGGCTGAGTTGTTCGGTGGCAGCGAGATCTGATGGTCTCCTTTTCGGTGTGATTTTGGGTTTCTGTTTTTCTTCTTCTTTTCTTGCTCCTGTGCGGGGTTTCGAACCGCAGTGATTTGTTGTTCATGCGTCTTCGTGAGCATGGGTTGAATCGGTTCCTCAATGTTTCGAGGATGATGTTTTTGAGTGCGTGAAGGGTTTTGCGACTGTGGTGGCTATCTGGCTTGCGTCATTGATGTGTTTCCATTTCGGTGAATGGTTTGAAACTCCAGTGGGTGTGATGGTTGTGATCTGTTGACTGCATTCCGACGATGTCGATGGTTGCTGAAGGTCCGTGAAGACAGTGGCAGGTCCGACTTGTCTCGCCGGCAACCTGGCCGGAGGTGGCGTTGGGATTCGCGTCGACTCGCATCTCGAGTTCGATGTGGATAGGATCGAAGACGCGTCTGACACAGCAATCGAGTGGTTTCAGTTTTCGAGGTCGGCGTGTGATTCAGGTCGCGTGCCGGGGCTCGTGGCTCAAGGTGATGATGGCGGTGGAGCTGAATTTGAAATTTGATTTTCAAATTTGAATGTTTAAGTTGGGATTTTAAGGATCTGTATGGTTATCGGTTTTCCTTAAACCGGCTTTGATAAATGAAAAAAATGATTAGCAGCAATAAGAAACTCTGTCATCTTCTTGAATTCCTATTAACTTGGTGCATTCATTGAGATAGTTGATTCTGGAGGAATAGTTCAAGAAGCTGAGGACGCTAGAGTCTATGCCCACTCAAATGGAGATAAGGATGAATGCAGTGGGGACCACAATCACCAAGCTGAAAACGAGCATGCATGCACTTACGGCAGCAATGGATTGGCTCGCAACACGTCAAGAGGAGAATACTGCACTTAATTCGAGCAATAAAAAATCGAAAATAGAAAATGAAGGAGAAGGCAGATTGAGTTTGGATGAATAAGCCAGTCATCGACGAACTTATGTTGAGACGAACGGGCAGAGAATGCGAGATTCTGCTTGGCAAGAAGTGTGCGCTATCTCTCAACACGTTAAGATGCGGACATTCTCTGGTGAGGATCCGGTAACATGGATTACGCACGCAAAGACATATTTTTCAATTCACCATACTCAGGAGATAAAGGTTCCACTAGCACAGTTATGTATAGAGGAGATGGGACAATACTTGATAATTTCGTTGAAGTCTGTTAAAACAGAGCTTACAGGGCCGAAACTGAAGGAAAAGATGCTCGCATGGCATGGTTCTGCAGAAGAAGATCCAGTCATGTTTCTGAAGGGGTTGCAGAAAACAGCAACTGTGGATGAATATATCGATGAATTTGAGTGGTAGCTTTACGTATACCAAACATGATAAGGACCAACTTCTAGCAGCAATGGATGATTGATAATAAAGGCTACTAATGGCCCAGAAATTACAACACCAACAGGGGAAGAAAGGGAAAACAGTGGGAGGAAGAGAACCTCGGGAAAGGGACTCGCCCTCAACCTGCCCAAGCCTATCGGCCGATCTGCATTAAGCAGCCCATTTAACCATAAACTCCATGATGCCCTCACCTTAACCCTCCACCCTTATTTATAATCTCCCTCCCTAACCAACTAAGAATATTCCCCAGAATATTCCCTTGGGGCCCACAGCATATTCCACAGAATATTCCTCAGAATATTCTCTCTAACTACCCTTTCTCTAGGTGGCATACATGGTCTCTATCATTGCCACTGTCCCGAAAAACCACCTTTTCCTCAAGGTTGTGGACCGTGTAGGCATGCCAGGCGATCTGCCATATCATCCGTGCTGTAGGGAACGGAGGACAAGAGGTGCTAGGCAGGCAGTGGTGCCAGGCAATCTTTCATATCCGCCGTTGTAGTCCTGTATAAAGTGTTTGTGCCGCAGGTGTTCGCCACGCAATCTCCCAAACACGTCGGCCGCCGTCATGGATCAGGTATGGAGAGACGAAGGTGAGAGTGTCTCTCGTCGTAACGCCTGACCTCCATCCCGTGGGAAGGTCCTGTCATGCGCTGGGCCGCAAGTACAACTGGTACCACTTGCGGCTCGGGCTACAGCATTACAAACTTTGAAGTGTCCAGCTCTTCAATATGCGGGAAGTCTCTCCCAAACTGAAAGGAGATAGTGTCGTCAGGATTTCCAGACAACCTTTTGCTCCAGTTGTGCGTCCCATGTTCAGTAGACCCCTCGAAATGCAACGCGGACAGCTATGTTACCGGTGGCGGGGCCTCGGATGTAGTTGCAGGGGGTTCACTGATGGAGCTTCCAAAATCCTCAAGGAATGTTTCTTTAAGATGCTCCCAAGTGAACGTAGGTGTAGTTCCTTTAGCCACTAAAAACCGAAGTGCAGACATATCTAACATGCAGAGGCATGTCATTGGCACCTTCATCTGATCCGACGTTTGATTGCGTGAGAAATATTCCTCAGCCCTTGAGATCCACGTCTCCGGATGTGTGGCCGAAAATTCCGATAAAAACTCTGCCCGTAAGTTTTTTTCTTGATTGCGGGTCACCCGGGCCAGTGAAGCCCAGAGTTCCTGCATCTCCTGTTTAGGATTTGCCGAAGATTAGAAAGAAAGAAAAAAACAGATTTCCACCCCTTGCAGCAGTGAGAGCCTTTTTTTCTGCTTTTTTTTTACAGGAAGCCGGGCACCCCCCCCCGCTTTTTCCGGTTTTTGTTTTCGTTCCTGCATTTCCCTCCCGAGGCAGAAAAGCGGGCCGCCTCTTTTGTTTTTTGTTTTTTTTTTTTTTGTGTTTCCTTTTTTTTTTCCAAAGCAGAACAGGAGAGTGGGTCACCCTTTCGAACTGGAGCGGGAGAACCACCTGTGCCTGACAGCCGAGCACAATCCAGGTACTGCGCAACTTCCACCGGTGTGCTCTGGCAGACGGGATGCGGCCGAGCGCACTCTTCGAAACGATGAGGTGTATTCGGTAGTGTGCCTCCTCCCCGAACGCGTCTCCTGTGGGTTCGCCGGAAGGCAAAGGGTAGCGTGCGGATTGTCTGTGCGCACGGCCGCTGGAAAAAAATAAGTCGTGCGGTGTGTCGGGCTGGCCTCTGGCATTGCGCACTCCTTTGATGAGAACGAGACGGGGAGTCGGGATCCAGTGAGCGTAGGAGAAATATTAGGTAGCGCTCCTGCGTTGAGCGCAATGCAGCCGCCCAGCTGTGTGCGCCTGCTCCAGCCTCTTCACGCGAGCTAGAAGGGATGAAGAGGAGTCGATCGAGAAGAATCCTGCAGCAGTGTGCTTCCTTCCTCCGACAGATTCCGGTAGTGCGCCTCTTGAAGCGAAGAACAAAGTGGACCCGTAGCGCGCCTCCTTTGAGGAGGCAGTAGGCAAGGAGAGGGCAGGAGGCAGGTCGGACCAATTGATAAGGACCAACTTCTAGCAGCAATAGATGATTGATAATAAATGCTACTAATGACCCAGAAATTACAACACCAACATGGGAAGAATGGGAAAACAGTGGGAGGAAGAGAACCTCAGGAAGGGGACTCGCCCTCAACCTACCCAAGCTTATCGGCCGATCTGCATTAAGCAGCCCATTAAACCATAAACTCCACGATGCCCTCACCTTAACCCTCCACCCTTATTTATAATCTCCCTCCCTAACCAACTAAAAATATTCCCCAGAATATTCCCTTGGAATCCACAGCATATTCCATAGAATATTCCTCATAATATTCCCCCTAACCACCCTTTCTCCAGGTGGCATACATGGTCTCTATCAGAACATCTCTGAAAAATGATACATGAGCATGCTTATTGGTAAATTGGGGTCGGAGATTAGCAGTGTTGTCATGACACATGAACTGCGAAACCAGGGGCAACTACTTATTTTGTCTCGAAGGGTGGCGCGCGAGTTTTTGGTAACCAGAGTTCTCAGATATTTTGAGGTACGTGGGAGGAGCACCTCATATAGCAACCAGGGACGACAATGAAACACAAATACTGTCAAGTTTGTCCATACAGTGAATTTGACTGCCCGTGAACGAAGAGGCGACTTGATGCCTAGATGGAAGGGAGTTTTGAATTTGACTAGAAAGGAATTTGAAGAAAAGAAAATGAAGGGATTGTGCACACTTGGGGCCAAAAAAATCATCCAAGCTATAAATGCCCTAAAAAAGAATTTAAGCTCATGGTATGAGAGTGTGTAGATTCTGAAGGGGAAGAAACGACATACTTACCTACAGATGTCGAAGAACAAGAAAGGATGACAATAAGGGTTTATCGGAAATAGAAATGCGGGGAACAATCTTAACTGGGGAAGAGAAGTCGCAACTAAAGGGAACTAAATCAATGCTCGTGGAGGTAAGAATAGATGGAGTGCATATATTGAATCTGATTGATAGTGGAGCGAGTCATAACTTCCTTTCCAAACAATTGGTGAAATATTTCCCATCAAATATTGTCGTTTTGTATTATGTTGGGGAATGGTCATCGGGTTGTTTCAAAGGGAATTTGCAAGGAATTAATGGTGCGAATTGGAGAAGCTGAGTTTGAAGTGGATGCTTACATTTTTTATACTTCCGAACCGGATTTAGTTCTTGGGATATCATGAATTGAGACCTTAGGGCCTGTTAATACACATTGAAAAAACATAACATTGAGTTTTGAATGGGGCGAACAGGAAGTAATTTCGCAGGGAATGCAGCCTCCTCAAAATATTCCATGGGCGTTGCAGGAGTATTTAGGAAGGAGAAACTGTCAAGTACAACGCTTGCATTGGGCCGCAGATGTTATCATAAATGATAAGCTTATGGAGCTATCCCTGAACCAACAAAACCAACTTAGTACACTACTGCAGCGATATAGAACTGTTTTTTAGACTCCAAGGACCCTGCCACCAAAACGTGTGACAGACCATGCAATAAAATTAAAAGCTAGTGCGGATCTAGTGAATGTAAGGCTGTATAATCATGCCTACAATTTAAAGAATGAGATAGAAGGGCAGATCCACGAACTTTTAGAACAGGGATTCATTAGGCATAGTTCAAGCCCGTACTCAAGCCCAATTATCCTTGTGACAAAGAAAGATAGTGGCCGGAGAATGTGAGTTGATTATCGAGCCTTGAATAAGCTTACTATACCGAGCAGGTATCCAATAACCGTCATAAAGGAACTCATGGATGAGTTATGAGGTGCGACATTTTTTACCAAGGTTGACTTGAAGTTTAGCTGTCATCAAGTAAGAATGAAGGAAGAAGACATAGAGAAGACGGCTTTTAAGACCCATGAAGAATGCCTCAATGCCATTCGATTTAATGAATGCCCCAACCGCTTTTCAGGCTAAAATGAATACAATTTTTCAACCTCTGCTCAGGAAGAGAGTGCTGGTTTTCTTTGACAATATACTGATCTACAGCAAAAGCTGGGCAGGCCATATGGAAGCTCTTAGTCGGGTATTACAAACAATGCAGGATAATGTATTATATGTTAATCAGAAGAAATACCCTTTTGAGAGACAAACTGTGGAATACTTGGGACATAAAATTTCAGATAAGGCAGTTTCAATGGATCCAAACAAATTGGAAGCTACTCGACCGTGAAATGTTCGGGGGTTCTTAGGCCCACCCAGATGATGGTGCGCCGAGAAAGCCAGGGTGGAGAGGGTCGTTGTCGGCGAGCTGCGGGTGGAAAGAGAGTTGGGTCGTTTGCCTATCGGTTGTAGTTACCTCAGAGGTACCAGGCTATGCACGACGTCTTCCACATTTCTCAGCTTCGAAGCTATTTTTCAGAACTGTCTCATGTCTTTCAACCCGAGGTTGAGCTCGAAGTGGATGCGTCGTTTGAAAAGCATCCTATCTGAATTGTGGATTGCAGTACAAAGGTTCTCTGTGGCTAGTCTATTCCTCTGGTACGAGTGCTATGGCAGCACGGGCGGGTGCAGGATGAGACTTGGGAGAGAGAGGCCGATGTACAAGCACAGTGGCTGGAACTATTCGAGGTTTCTTCTTCTATACCGCGCTAGGGAAATTCGGGGACAGATTTCTTTAAGGGGGGAAGTTTGTAAGAACCTGTACCTTCTTTTCAGGTATGTTTTTCCTTTTCTGGTCGTTTTTTAGGAAAAATGAAATTATGGAAATTTTCTAAGTACATGCAGTGTACTTTATGAGTACACGCCGTGTACTTCCTTGCCGCAGGAGGCCGTGTGATGGTCGTGTATTAGCCACACACACGACCGTGTGGGAGTGACTTGGAGGCCGCTTAAAGCGGAGTATGGAAAAGGTGAGTACACGCTGTGTACTTCAAAAGTTCATGTCGTGTACTTTCTTTTTTTTCATTAAACGCACTAGGGTCGCGTCTAATCACCAGAAGGTTCTTCTTTTAGGTCTCGTTCGACCGAGAGCTCCATGTGGCTGCGGATCTTCGACGAGCCCCCGAGCCTCTGTCCGTCCTCCGAATCGAACACAGTCGGTTGCGTTGGAATCGCATCGGTGAGTTCTCTCTTCTGCTGGAGCCTAGTTTCATAATTTCTCTCCTTTTCCAAGTTATCGTGGGTTGAACATTTTATAAGTTTTCTTAGATCTACGACGTTATAAGGAGATTCAAGCTTCGAGGTTCACGTATAGCGATCTACTAACCCTGAGGTAGGTGGTTTGTGACTTTCCGTTCGAAGTCTTTGAGTATTATGTGCAAATTCCACCAATACCCTTGAATGGGGTATTGCGTGTTTACCGTTTTACCCCTGTTGTTTTTCTGTCATGCTTGTATGTTTATGTAGAGGTAATTTGGAGATGAATAGGGTTGATTGTTATGCTTTGGATGTTTTGCCCTTGCATGTTCTTTTTATGACCGTTTGGTCCTGTTTAGCCAGTTTGATTTATTCAACGTTTGCCTCTAAAATTACAACAAGTTAGTTTTGGCTACTTATTTGATGCAATTTTAGTTAAGTCAATTCACCACTAACATAAGAAATCTTCGGTAGTAAGAAGCACCCTCAGCTTTGACATGACCAGCACCCCAAACACCTGATTTTGTCCAAATTCGAATGATGGAAGACGGTTTAGACTTAATATTTCTTTGAGGTTTTTTGTGTTATTAATGTGACAAAAGAAATCATTTTTTATCTTATTAGCACGTACAATGTGATCACACTCACAACCGACCATTCTCTAAATAGAAAATTAATCATGTCACGTGTTCGTTTTATCTATGCATGGTTATTTATTATTTTATGTGTTCCCGCGTTAACTGTGCATACACAAAAATAATAAACCAAGCAAAAATAAAATGACGACCTGATCATGAGCCGATTTTAATTACTGATCCATTGAATAAATAATGGATCAACTTAGACCCTAGTAATACCTTGAGTCGAGTCACTTGCAACTCGAGTTGTAGCGCCTGCTCATTCAATGCATCCAACTACTGTCTAGTGCGTCGTCATCACTCGGCACGATGTGCGTCACTCCTCATCTCGTCGTTATACAACAGTACTCGCTCGCAAGCGAGGGAAACCGGGGAGTATAAAATACTACTCTGAATTAGACACGCAGGACCTTATACATATAATGACTCTGGAACAATACGCAGATCGCCTTTTTATTTAAACTACTTATTACAAACCATTGCAATAATTAAATAAATTAATTAAACACGCATCAAACATGGATTGGTCGGTCCACGGCTCATGACCAGTCAATACGCATTAACTCGCGTATTAAAATAAATGCAGAAATAAAATTAAACTTACATTAAATGTTTGTTGAGGGCATTTTTTATTGAATTAAAATTTCACTCTAATTTTAATTCAATGATATACGTCGTTCGGTCCCGATTAATTCATTTAATTTTAAAAACAAAAAATAAACTAATTTAATTTAACACCAAATTAAATTAATTTATGCCGCAACTAATTAAAATTAATTTTTAAACCAAAAATAATATTTAATTAATTTTTTGATTAAATTAAAATAATTGGGCCCCGAAAACCTCGGGCATAGCCTCTACGGTTTGGGCCACACCCGTGCAGGCTCAGTCCGGGCAATGATGACCCCGTGCAGGGGTAATTTAGGTCGGGCAGGTCCGCCCAAAACCATTCAGGACTAGGCAGACCCCGGGTCAGTTTCGGGTCGAATCAGGTCCAACAAGGTACCTCACTGAGCTGCAGCGAGCCGGTAAGGCCAGATCTGCCTTGCTGCTCAAGTAGAGCCGCAGCTGACCCCAATCCGTCGAGATCCGAGGGTCACCGTCAAGGCTTTGGCGGCCGGGACCTGGGCTCGATCGGCGGATGGACGCAGCGTACACGCAGGCGGCACCCGGGATCTCAACCGGGGAAGGACGTTCCAAATCTGAAACACCAAGGAACTCTGACACTGGTATGAGGTCGCGGCGGACGAAAGCACACGCAGGGCGACGGCGGCGGCAGTCCACGGGCGGAGCAGGCGAGCCAGCAGGAGTGTCGGAGTCTGTCGAGAGGTTTAGTAGTGCAGTGACTCGAAGGGGCGTCGCGCGGAGGTGCGAGGTTCCCAGTAGGCAAGGTGACCGGTGGAGGCGGGTCGCACGCTGAAGGTGGTCAGCCTGGTCGGTGGGCAGCTCGAGTGGCCGGCGGCGGCGCAACCGGGTAGCGCGGCGGCCGGCGGAGGGTGGAACCAAGAGGAGGTCGTCGGCTCACTCGAGCGGGGAGGGGCACGGTAAGCGCTGGCCCAGGCGAAACAGGCTACTCGCTTTTAAATTTGTTTGGCAGGTTGCTGACCTAAAGAATAAACACCCACCGCCCAATTATTTGTTTTTTTATTCAAATGGGTCATGCCACCCTTTAATTATTTTTCTAAACCCTATTTCTTAGGATTAGAAAAATAATATTATTATTATAATAATATTATTATCATAATAAAATTAATATTATTATAATAAAAACACTTTTACCATAAAACACTATTCCGCTGATCGGAATCCGGGAAAATATTAAATCTGGCTTCCTACGGGTATTTCAACACATATATAAATATATATGTTCTTAATTTTAATACCCTTAAAACTGATTTTGAATTCGCATTTAAAACTTATGATGACCGTAACTTGGCCATCCGAGTTCGGATTGGAAATCCGTCTGCGGCGTTGGGACCATATCGACGCCCTCTACTAAAATTTAATGCAAATTTCATTTTGCTTGGCTTAAAATCTCCATGTGTTGCTCTAATACCAATTGAAAGTACCGGGCATGCAGCGGAAGCCCCGAAAGTCGGGATTTTAAAAAAAAATCACCGACGAACGACATGAACTCGTCAATGTCGGCGAATCGCTGCCCGGTTTAAGCTGAGGATCTCGCATGAAGAAGATTAAGCACAAAAATAAAAACCATAAAAAACCTGGTTTAGATCCGAAATCGCGCTCGACGTCTGCTCGTCGTTGGCAATCGCTGCTCGAAGAATCCGAAACCGAATTCATCTAGATCGTCCACAAGCGCACTTAAAAAATATGCGGGAGCGTCAATCATCGAAATTCGGGTGCTAACGCAAAGTTCCGATGACATTTTCGACGCTCTGATGATCACCGCATCGCCTTGCTTGCAATGCAAGAGAGGGGGCTCGATCCGAACTCTTTGGATCCAAAGTCTCTCTCTCTAGAACATGGGAGAGAGAAAGCCCATGAATAGTACTTGGCATGTGCCTCTCTTCTTCTATGTATAGAGCACTAGAATATTATCCGGTATTGCTTCTTCGGCCCCTGAATAATTAACACTATACAAATGATATTACGACTACTAAATTGAGCCATAAACATCATTTATTATTATTATTATTTCCCTGTAATACAATAAATATATTACGTGATAATAGTTGAGTCATTAACTCGACTCATCGTTCCCACAAATGTTAAATGAATCTTGAATATTTTGAACTAATATCCGTTCAATTAATATTTTCATGTATTTACTTTAAAACTTCTAAATAAATTTAATAAAAAAATTTAATGTCAATTATTCTTAACTTGAATAATATGAATTTATTTATTCCTTTGGTGATCGTATCTCCTTGGGCAAATCCCGGACCCCAGTGGTGGGTGGGGCCCACCATGTCCAAAATAACTATTCAACTGAATATGGTAGATTCTTGAATACGCTATTGTATGTGATTCTCTAGTCCCTTATCTCGATAGTAGTGAGTACTATTCATAAACCAAGAGCGAGATCTAGCAACCCATCATGGCCCCTAAAGAGATAAGGATTGTCACAGCAGCGGTAACCAACCTACGAACACGCATTGTGCAATATAATCTCGTTGTCGTTAATATCCCATAAAGCAGGACGCACACTCGTGTCATCGCCCGTTTTTGCTTTATTGTTTGTGGATCTGACAAGACGGATTTACCCTCGACTGTCATGGCCATGGTCTTATGAAGGTACTATCATCCTGATCAATGTGTCCCGAGATATATAACTTCCTTAACCTGGAAGCGATAAATCATTTCTTGATCATTCAACCAATGTCATGTCACCAATGACGCACCCAACACAAGCTACCTCGCCACGATTTCATTATCATGGCTTTTGTTTTGCATCAAAATACGCGATCAAATGACACGTATGGGTAATTATCTCAAGCCAGGAGACCATTATACATGTTCGTAGATAAGAACAACCAATAACACCCAAAACATGTGGTGTTCCTATTGTCGGGTCAATCTTAATGATTTGTTATAACCTTTTGATACGCCAATTAATCTAGACATTATCATTAAATAGTAGATGCGGAAATATCTACACGATAATGATAAGTTATCATCATGTATATCTAACTGTACACAAGATATAATAATCAAAAGTATTGCATAGTTGGGTCTAGGGCACCCACTATTACAACATAGAGCACCAACTTTTATAAAACCTTGTACCTCTGTCTGTCGTTCGCTCTTCCTTAAGCTGATACACTCATTTGTTTTGCAAGACTTTCTTACCCACGGGTTTCTCCGTCAGCTCTCATGTTCCAGACACAAGGAAGGAATCAAGTTCAACTCTCATGGTCAACTCCCACTATTCTGAGTCTTTCAAACTCTTCGCCTCTTCCAGGCTCTCGATGATACTGTCCTTTCACCGTAACTTTTCGCTAGGTTTTGATCCTTTTATAGGATCTTTTCATTGAAGATCTCATTTCGACTTCGGAAGACCTTTCAAGAGTCGTTGTCCCGGAGTCGAAATCTAAACTCTTCGTCATCATACCCAACAAAGTAACATGTTCGAGACTTGGCCTCTAACTTGTCTCATTCCTTAACATCAACATGGACATAAGTGAGTGCCCCCAAAGACTTTGAGGTGATTAAAATGCACCCTCCTTCCAGACCAACAGATCTACAGAAATTGTTGACCGATTGGGGACGTCGAACTCTGGTAGATTAAGTCGCACAATTCACTGTCTTAGCCCAAAAACCTCGGGGAACCCCGCATGAATCCTCATCCTCCTAGCCTTCATCATCAGCGTCTAGTTCATCCTCTCTGCAATTTCATTGTGTTCCTTAGTCCCTGGCACGATCTTCTCAAACTGAATCCTCTTCTACCGACAGAACCTCCTGAATTGTGCTTTCATACTCCTCACCATTGTTCGACCGTAAGCACTTCAAATTACATTCGGCCTTTTTCTTCATTGTGGCTCTCCATTGGACGAAAGTTTCAAACACCTCAGACTTGTGCCTTACAAAGTACACCCACATTGCATGTGGAATCGTCGATGAATGTCACGTAAAAGAGTGAGCTACCGTGAGAACGCACTGGAGCTGGCCCTCAAACGTCCATACGAACCAACTTCAACTTTCAGTGCTTTGGTGCCTTCCCTTTTGTTTGGAAAGACACCCTCCATTGATTCAAAAATATACATTCTTCGCATGTTCCATACTCCATGTTGTCAACCTTTAACATACCCTTGTCGGTAAGGATTTTCATCCTTTTCTCACCGAGATGACCCAGATGATGAGGTCATAACTTCACGAAAATTAACTCTCTGGCACGCATTGCTCCTTTCAATTAACTCATAAGGTATAAGGTCCAATCCTTCACTCCTTTCGCTACAACCATGGAACTGCATCGACATGTTTCCCACCGGATTAAGTTTTTCTTCAACCTCGGTATGTGTCGCACATCCTTCAACTCCACAACATCTTTATGTTCCTTATCTGGATTGAATCATAGTCTTTCTCCATGATCTCGAGAGCCTTGTCGTCCGCATATAGCATCCCGTCTTTTTATAACATAACTTTTCATTCCATTACACGGAACTGAGGATCTTTAAGGTTTAGTGTCTTGGAAACAAGGAACATAAAACATGAAACAAAAAAAAAACATTCTTCTTAAACACTTGAAAGGCTTCTCCTCATGTTCACCCTAGGCTCATTACTGCATCTCATAACCTGGGGACATACATCAAAAGGAAGGGTGAGCAGAAGGCCCAGCAAGGGAAACAAGTGAAACATTTTACATATGAACTTGAGATACATCAATAAAGTCATGAAAATAACTTTAATGCATGAAAATGAAATCATGAGGCATATCATAATAAAAATAAAACTTTTTCATAACTTGAAGATGTGACTACATCATTTAACATAGACAATCATAAACATGTCACCAAGGTCCATCCCCAAGGTGTCATTTTAAAATTACCAAGGTTATTCACCAAGGTATCGTGAAAATTGTAATCTCTAGTGGTTACATCATTACCCAATGCATTGGAGCGCTATCAGGGCGCACCCTTAAATTTGCCTTTATTATCATGTGAGCCACATATATCATCATCAAACATTTCATAAATAACCCATATAGCATAAAGGAAATGGGTTTCATTTCATAATCATAACTTTTTAAAAACTGCTTTAAAGACATGATCTTTATATCACTTTAAAACCCACAGAAAAGGAAGGTGGATCTCATGTATGTAAATCCCAGAATTTAAAATAGAACATTTTGGTATATATGTGAATACCCCTTTAGAAGAAAGAGCTTTGAGTATTCACTTAATAAAATAAAAGAACTTTAGAAAAAGAGATAGACATTTTGAGACAGAAATTCTGCAGCATAACGGCAATGTTCCGAGGTTTTAGAAGACATTAAAAGAGAGGTAAAATGGGTCAAACATTCATAAATGACCCATAAAATAGTACATGGACAGAATAAGAAGGATACATGATCATGGTAATGAAATTTCAAGGACATACCATTTGAAATGAAAAACATGGAAGGAAGAAAAAAAATTAGATTTCTCTTATGAAAGTTCGGCAGCCTAACGGCGTTACTTAAACATCAACAAAAATGATTTGAAAAGATCAAATAGGGTCTCTCATAATGTGAACATAAGAGTTCAGTATGATAGATATAGAGATAATTCCCCAACATAACAAAAAGTAACTTGAAAGAATTGACATGAAAGTAGAACTTCAAAACGAGAAGGGTGAAGAACCACTTAAAAATTCGGCAGCCTAACGGCGCCACTTAAAACATCAAAATACTGAATTGAAGAGATCAAATGGGGTCTCTCATCATATGAACATAAGAGTCCAGTATGATATATATAGAGATCATACCCCAATATAACAAAAAGGAACTTGAAATAATTGACATGAAAGTAGAACTTCAAAACGAGAAGGGTGAAGAACCACTTAAAAATTCGGCAGCCTAACGACGCCACTTAAAACTTCAAAATACTGAATTGAAAAGATCAAATGGGGACTCTCATCATATGAACATAAGAGTCCAGTATGATATATATAGAGATCATACCCCAATATAACAAAAAGGAACTTGAAATAATTGACATGAAAGTAGAACTTCAAAACGAGAAGGGTGAAGAACCACTTAAAAATTCGGCAGCCTAACGGCGCCACTTAAAACTTCAAAATACTGAATTGAAGCGATCAAATGGGGTCTCTCATCATATGATCATAAAATATCAGTATGATAATTTAGAGATCATACCCCAACATAATAAAAAGGAACATGAAAGACTTGAATGAAAATAGAACTTGAAAATGAGGAAGGTGAAAGAATCCCTTAAAAATTCGGCAGCCTAACGGCGCCACTTAAACATTCTTAAAACGAATTGATGAGAGCAAGGGGGGGTCTCTCATCATATGAACATGAAATAGGCAGTAGGATGAATATAAAAGAACATCCTCCAACATAAGAACATGGAGTATAAAAGAAATGACATAAAAGAGATTACTTGAAAAGAAAGAGAGAGGTCGGATCCCTTACCTTAAAATGTAACTCTTAAACCTCAAAGGTTGGGACCTTGAGGGCTTGGGGGCACCTTGGGAGGACTCCTTGGGAGGTAATGAGACCAGAAATTCGTTGGGAATGAGTGGGGAGTCGAATGGATGAGAGGAGGGCTTGGTATTTATAGGGAAAGTGAGGGGACAAGGCATTAATGGCCAAGGGACACCTCACATGTGCTTTTCTCAAACTCATGTGCTCTCCCTTGTCATTTATCATGGAGTTAGGCCACATGGGGCCCCCAAAACAATAATTCATCACCCTTGGCCGGCCAACCCTCAAAAGATCTCATGACATCATCATGACACCGTTATGATGTCATTAAACATACCGAAACCCTAAAACTGTATTTTTTACTATTCACTAAAAATTCAACTTTCTCAAAAAAATCCCAAAATTTCACATTAACCAAATATCAATGCTCTGATTTCAAAAATGAAATCCATTTTATAAAAATAATTTTCTAAATATTTTTAATTTAATTTTTAAATAAAAACACTATTCATCGGAAATTCATTTTTTTCAGAAAAAACCCCAAAAATTACCATAACATAATATCGATGCTCTGAGTTCAAAAATAAAGTCATTTTTATAAAAATAATTTTCTAATTATTTTTAATTAAATTTTTAATTAAAAAACACTATTCACCCGAAAAAACTAATACTTGAATAATAATTAATGAAACCGTTATTTAACTATTTTATTGAATCACATTACTTAATCAAGGTACCTAGATTATTTTAAAACTTTCTTTAAGTGAGATTACTAATCCATTTGGTCATATTACTAATCCTAATCATAAAATCACTATTCATAATTTACTATTCATCAAAAATCAAGTTGATCTTATTAGACTCTAAATTTAGTACTGAACATAATTGCAGAAGACTATTTTTTGAAAATCATTACACATTTTTAATTATTTAGGGTTTACATAAACATATTTAAAATATCTTTTTTCTAAAATTCATCAAAAATATGCATACTATATTTATCCGGTCATTTCAAAATTCATAAACTTCATCATAAGAAGAAATCCCAATTTTTATTTAAAACAAGGATTACACAAGGTAGTTACGGTCTCGTTACATAACCCCTTATAATACCAGCATAGGACCTAAGAGTAAGGTGTGCTAGGGTGATAGAAGCTTGGGGCGGCTCAGTCAACATTGCCCGAGTAGTAATTTCTATCAGTTTGAACTTCTCACGAAGGCGATTTCGTTCCAGCTTCACATGATGAAGTTCGGCTTGGATTTGATCCAGAGCAAAGCCCAGTGGTGCTACCTCCTTCCCAAGCTCTGTTAGATGGGCTTCGATCGGTCCAAGACTACTATGTGAGGCCATCGAATCTTCTTTCTATAATAATTAACCAAGATTACTTATATTTAGAGACAATAATCAAAACATTTTGTTCACAGCGGTCATGTTGACCGATGGTTATATAATAGTCAAAACCCACTGATCTCATTTTAATTATAATCATGTTTATCAAATAAAACATTTTTGTTGAGTATAACGATAACACATAAAATTAGGAAACAAAATTTATTTAAAAATTTCGGGTCGTTACACCGCATCTTTGTCAAGTCTTCTGGAAGTATAATTTCTCATACTTCCTCTCTCGCATGTGGAATGGAATGAAGCTCCGGAGCCTATCACCCAAGACCCCAACAAACCGACGACACTTAAAAGCAAACCACTCATATCTTTGGATAAAGGGTTCGCAGATCTACTTGCAGAAGCATATCTTCAAAAGTTCTCCCTCCGTTAACTGCAATCATTTTTCAGGTGGCTTTTTCTCCCGTAATGCCAGCACAAAGAACCGTCCGTCGAGCTACTCCTGCTCCAGCTCCTCCTTCCTTTCCCCTTATGATTTTTTCGTCCAACGATATGTTCTCTTCCTTTTGTGTTGTATGCGTTTCCGGAAGATGTCTGGATCTCCTTCCAATGGGTTTCTCCGTTCAAGATCAGGTCACGAACGTTCGTGAACTTCAAATCAATCTTTTGGCTGAAATTACTCATAGCAGTCGCAAAAACACTTTGTTCATTGTTGAACCCGATTAATTGTATTTCCGGGTAAATGGTATTTCCGAGTCCCACATTGGATTATTCCAACTTGTAATTTTTTCATCATCTATAAAAGAATCTCTACACCTCTCATTAAGGTAGGGACTTGTACTGGTCTACATGGTATCAGAGGTTTTCTCAAAAAAAAAATTTCACCCACCCACTAATCTTGTGGCCGCCTCCCTGTGCGAATTACCGGCCCAGCCTCCCTCCCTATGCGGCTTCCCGGCCCCGCCTCCCTCTGATCGCACCATGATTCACTGTTTCATTTTCATCCCTACACCACTGTGGTAAACTAGTATTGTATTGAATATTATAAAAATAATACCAAATCACATTCCATATTTGAATCATTAATTTTGTGTTTATCACTGTTAAAATGGGCATTGTTACTTGTTTTGAGAATTTGATTGCAGAAGGAGGTGATTTGGAGGCCCTGAAGATGATCCAGAAGGAAAATGGGCCAAAATTGCATGGATTCCAAGGACACTTGTCCACTGTTTTGAACAGTGCGAGAAATCCGTGCATGAAAATAGGCTGAAATTTTGTAAGCCTCTCCAAAACTCCATGGGCTACAACTCTTCTCAAAGGACCGAAGCCTCATTAGTCCATCTGGTGGCCCATCTAAACCATTCTGTCCAGGGGACAGAATCTGCCCGAATTCAAATGTTCAGTTCGGTGGTGTGAACATATCTCCAAATCCGGCTGCCTAATGGACGCCAAATTTGACATGGAGACAGTCAAGAGGCCGGCCAACAACTTATCTCTTTTGTCCAAGTCGTAATATGACTTTCTACTAGTCCAAAACCGAGGCACAAGTAGTATCTTCAAAACTGGGTGCTCAAAACCACGTGCCATTTTGGCTATAAAAAGGCACAAAGGGCTCCTCATTTGGGAGTTCGAACCAGAAGCTATACTCTGCCATTTTGGAGTCCTATAGGAGTCTATTAATCACCTTGGAGGTTCTGGAGGCCCCTATCCTCATAGGGGAATCAAGGATGAAGAAGGAGTTCCACCCGAGCTTCCTCCTCCTCCCGATGTTGAGCTAAAAGTTGGGTGTTCGTTGTGAGGGAGCTACACACATGTCAAGGGAGTTCCGATGCATACATAAGCTACTGGTTTGGAGTAATTTGGGTGTTTAAACATTTCATTCCATGTATCTAATTTTATTTCAGATTTGAATGTTTGATTTGATGCATGTGAGTGTTATGCTCTTAGTTTCTAACCGATCGGTGTGAGGTTTTGAGTGCTTGACTTGTGTTGTTCCGATTGGACAACACAAGAATCATTTTGTTCCACACTTTATTGAGATTTCAATATGATTTGGAAGCTCTTATTCCATGCATAAGTTCTGGACCTTGGCAATACGATTGTTATGTCAAGGTTTGGTTCTTCAAGCATTGAAATATGAGCTTAGGAATTAATCGGGATTCCAATTAATTCCAACCAAAGAATTACTCTAAACCTAAAATGAATCTCTATGAACAATGTACTTGATATGTGTGTAGTGAAATCACATCGACCCTTTTATCTCATATTTTTCAAAATCCACTTGGTCTTTCATCTTTTAAACTATTTTGATTAAGTTACTTTCTTTAAGCTGTTTTCAAAATCACCCCCCTTTTTTAGTAGTCTTAATTAAAAATACACACTCTAAACCTATCAACGCTCCTCGAGAGATGACTTAGGGTCTTACCTAGACTACAAATCAACCTTAAAAGCATAATCAATTTGACGTGTCACGACAACGCGGCCAAATTTTGGCGCCGTTGCCGGGGAGCATTTTTGTTTTAGTGCGTGTTTTTTATAAGTTATTCGTAAAATTTTTGTGAATATTTATTTGTTTTCTCTTCTACCTTTTCAATCCCTTTGTATTCTGATCTATTCCATGTGTAGGTTTGGTGCATGACGCGTTCTAATCTGGGAGATTTACCACCTTTCGAACCCGAGCCGGAGAGGATCCTACGTCAACGACACCGAGACACACAAGACAACAATTTGAAGGAGGACACACCACACACTGAAACATTCCTTCACCCTTCTTCTTCTTCTTATTTTGGAACCCAAATAAAAACTGAAATAAACTTGTATAAATGGGTGAAAATAATAGAACATTAAAGGAATTAACCTCACACGATGTTGATATCCAACCTGCATACATTCAAATACAAGGAGAGGCACCTAATTTCGAACAAAAATCTTGTTTAATTCATTTATTACCAAGATTCCATGGACATCTTGGAGAGGACCCACATAAACATTTAAAAGAATTTCATACTGTGTGTTCTACATTAAAGCCTGCTAATGTTGATGAGGACCAAGTAAAACTTAGAGCATTTCCATTTTCATTAGAAGACACTGCTAAAGATTGGCTATACTATGTTAATTCACCAATTAGAGGCTGGGCGGACATGAAACACCTTTTTCTTGAAAAATATTTCCCAGCCTCTCGAACTACAACAATAAGGAAAGAAATATGTGGTATAATACAATATCATGGGGAAACACTTCATGAATATTGGGAAAGATTTAAAATATTGTGTTCAAGTTGTCCACATCATCAAATAAGTGATCAACTTTTAATTCAGTACTTTTATGAAGGTTTAATCCCTATTGATCGAAACATGATTGATGCTGCTGCAGGTGGTGCACTAGTGAATAAAACCCCAATCGCTGCAAGGACCCTAATTGAGAACATGGCACAAAACACACAACAATTTGGTTCAAGGTCCACTATACCAATTCGAGGTGTCCATGAGGTGCAAAGTATTGAATTCGAGAAGAAGGTGGATACAAAGTTTGAAGAGGTAAGTACCCTTCTACGACAACTCGCTCTTTCTCAAGGGCAATCTCAATCTCCTCCTCTCATCCATTGTGGTATATGCTCTTCTGATACCCACTATTCTGACCAATGCCCCCAACTGAAAGAAACTTTTGAGAGTTGTGAGGCGATATTTCCTGGACGCCCCTATAACCAACCCTTTGGGCAAGAACCTTATTATTCATCCAACCCTGGGTGGAAAGACAACCAAGCCTATAGGCAAGGAGGGTATTCAAACCAACCTCAACAACAATGGAACCAACAAGGTCAGAGTAGTCATCCACCACCACCCAGAAATCCTCAACCACCCCAAAGGTCTTTCCAACAACCCCCTCCAAAAACTGAGCTCAGCCTAGAAGATATGATGAAACAAATGGCTGCCAATAATCTCCAATTCCAACAAACCACTCAGGCAGCCATACAAGACCTCAAAACCCAATTAGGCCAACTAGCTAACTCGGTGGGTGAAATCCAAAGCCATGGGTCTGGTAAACTACCCTCTCAACCACTTGTCAACCCTAGGGATAAGGGAAATGTTAGTGTCATCACCCTTAGGAGTGGAACTCAACTTAAAAGCCAAATAACACCTCCATTAGAGTTATCCCCTCCTGAGAAAACCACCATTCCAACCATTGAAAAAGGTCCAAATATTGAAAAACCTTGTCCTGAGAGGAGCCCTTCAAAAGGAAAGAGTGTTTCTATTAATGAACCACCAAGCACACCCATTCCTCTTCCATTTCCCCAAAGGGCCACCCAACCAAGAAAACAAAATGAAACTGAACTTGACAAAGAAATATTGGAAACTTTCAAGAAAGTACAGGTCAACATCCCCTTGATTGATGCCATCAAGCAAATTCCGAGATATGCCAAGTTTCTGAAGGAGATGTGTACCCACCGAAGGCGACTTAGAGGTGATGAGAAGGTGAGCCTGGGGAGGAACGTCTCAGCATTGATACAACCATCACTTCCCACCAAGTGCAACGATCTTGGAACATTCTTGATTCCGTGCACCATAGGGGGGTATTCTTTCTCCAATGCTATGCTTGATTTGGGTGCTTCTATTAATGTGATGTCTCACTCCATATACTCTTCTTTGCAGGTCGGTGAACTAAAGCCCACAAGAATAGTTGTTCAGCTAGAAAATCGGAGTACGGCACACCTTTCTGGTGTGTTAAAGGATGTTCTTGTGAGGGTTCAAAATTTAATATTTCCTGCTGATTTTTATGTGCTAAAAATGGAAGATGATAGGATGAATGGACACGCCCCAATTATATTGGGGAGACCTTTCTTGAAAACCGCCAAAGCCATAATTAATGTCCGTAATGGTATATTATCTATGGAATTTGGTGGTGACAAAGTCCATTTCAACATCCTTGATGTCATGAAGCACCTCTCAGAAGAACATTCCTCTCTCTCGGTAAATTCAATTGATGTACTCCCTTCCCCTAAAATCACTTCATTTGTTTCCCCTGATCCCCTTTCTGAATTTTCCTCTTTGATTGAAATTATTTGTAATGAATCATGTGTTGATTGTTGTAGTGCTCTAGAAAAGTGTCATACATGTTTATTAATTGATAATTTCTTGAACACAAAGGATCACATGACCATCGATGATACTGCTACGCTTGTAAAAGCTAATTCCTCGTCTGAGGATGATGCCATTGAGCAGTTAGATGAGATTAGTGACCTCTCACTTTCACACACACTCTCATCAATCCAAAATCCACCTGAATTGGAACTAAAGCAACTGCCTAAAGATTTAAAATATTCATATCTTGAGAATGGAAACAAGTTGTCCGTCATCATTGCTAGTTCACTCCCTCCTGAGCATGAATTGCGACTGCTTTTTGAGGGAGTATAAACAAGCATTGGGATAGACACTTGCGGACATTCCTGGTATTAGCCCATCAATTTGTACACATCGTATTTTATTAACTGATGAGCCTAAACCAGTGAGGCAGGCACAACGTCGATTGAACTCAAACCTCTTAGAAGTAGTTAAAAAGGAAGTAACAAAATTATTGGTTGCTGGAATCATTTACCCCATCTCTGACAGCCAATGGGTCAGCCCGTTCAAGTAGTTCCTAAAAAAACTGGCCTAACGGTAATTAAAAATGAAAACAATGAATTGGTTCCAACTCGTGTGCAGAATAGTTGGCGTGTCTGTATAGATTATCGCCGACTAAACCAACACACTAGGAAGGACCATTTCCCATTGTCATTCATTGACCAAATGCTAGAGAGGCTAGCAGGGAAGTCACATTACTGTTTTCTTGATGGGTATTCTGGATACTTTCAGATCCATATTGCCCCTGAGGATCAGGAAAAGACAACATTCACTTGCCCCTTTGGCACATTTGCCTATAGAAGGATGTCATTTGGTCTGTGCAATGCTCCGGGTACTTTCCAGCGATGTATGGTTATTATTTTTTCGAATTACCTGGAGAATTGCATGGAAGTTTTCATGGATGATTTTACTGTTTATGGATCCTCTTTTGATGAATGTTTAAGTAGTCTTGGTTTCGTCCTACGTCGCTGTATTAAAAAGAATCTTGTATTAAATTATGAGAAATGTCATTTCATGGTGCGACAAGGTATAGTTTTGGGACATGTCATTTCTGGGGCTAGTATCCAAGTAGATAAATCGAAAGTGGATGTCATTTCTTCCCTACCATTCCCTAAAAATGTACGTGATGTGCGGTCTTTCCTAGGTCATGCTGGATTTTACTATCATTTCATTCGTGATTTTAGTAAGATTGCACTTCCCCTCTCCCGCTTACTCCAAAAAGAAAAAGATTTTGTTTTTGATAAAGAATGTGAAGAAGCTTTTAATAAATTAAAATGGAGTCTCACATCACCCCCGATAATCCAACCACCTCGGTGGGATTTACCATTTGAGCTCATGTGTGACGCCTCTAACTATGCAGTTGGGGCAGTCTTGTCACAAAGGGTCGACCGAGCTCCACATGTCATAGTCTATGTCTCACGTACACTAGACCCTGCCCAAGCAAACTACACCACAACTGAAAAAGAATTTTTTGCCATAGTGTTTTCCTTGG
This sequence comes from Viscum album, assembly GCA_963277665.1. Lineage (NCBI taxonomy): Eukaryota > Viridiplantae > Streptophyta > Magnoliopsida > Santalales > Viscaceae > Viscum > Viscum album. The sequence goes on along the minus strand of OY728165.1, from coordinate 1,882,145,153 downwards.
ATAAATTCAGATCATACCTTTTAGGGTCCAAAGTCATTGTGTTCTCAGACCATGCAGCCCTCCGGTATCTCCTAAAGAAACCGGAAGCCAAACCACGTCTCATTCGTTGGATGCTCCTCCTTCAGGAATTCAATCTAGAAATTAGAGATAAAAAAAGAGCAGAGAATGTGGTGGCAGACCATATCAATAGGATCCTCTCATCCTCGGACATTGTCTCATCCCCTGTATTCCCATTAATGACATATTTCCTGATGAGCAATTGTAAAAAGTGCAAGATTCTATTCCCCGGTATGCTGAAATTGTAAATTATTTGGTAGCATCTTGCATTCCTACTGATTTCAACAAAAACCAAGTCAGTCGTCTAAAACATGAGTCTCGTTGGTACATTTGGGATGACCCCTACCTTTGACGCACATGTAGCGATCAGGTCCTTAAACATTGTGTTCCCAATAGCGAGTTTCAGTATGTCCTTAGATTCTGTCACACTCTTGCTTGTGGGGGCCACTTTGATCCCCAACAGACTGCTCGCAAAGTTCTTGATTCTGGTTTCTTTTGACCGACACTTTTTCAGGATGCCCATGAATTTTGTAAATCTTGTCCTCGTTGTCAAAAAATGGGGAATGTCTCTAAAAGGAATGAAATTCCAGAACAACCCTTGCTCTTTCATGACATCTTCGATGTTTGGGGTATTGACTTTATGGGGTCATTTCCCAATTCTTTTGGCAACTTGTACATTCTTTTGGCCATTGATTACGTATCAAAATGGGTAGAGGCACGGGCCACAAGGACAGATGATTCCAAAACAGTTTTAGAATTTTTGAGAACTCGGATCTTTTGTAGGTTTGGATTACCTAGGTTCATCATCAGTGACCAGGGTTCTCATTTCTGCAACCGAACAATGCAATCACTTTTGCGTCGGTATGGGGTCGGTCATCGAGTATCTACTGCGTATCACCCACAGACTAATGGTCAAGCCGAGGTGTCAAATAGAGAGGTAAAACAAATTCTTGAAAAAACGGTCCAACCCAACAGGAAATATTGGAGTCTTAGACTCGATGATTCATTATGGGATTATCGTACTGCTTTTAAAACTCTCATTGGAATTTCACCTTATAGGCTTGTTTTTGTAAAGAGTTGTCACCTCCCTGTTGAGATTGAGCACCGGGCCTACTGGACCATTAAAAAATGCAATTCTAACCTTTCTGGTGCAGGTTCTCAAAGGAAGTTACAGATACAGGAGCTGGAAGAAATGCGTAGAGATTCTTATGAGAACTCCAGGATTTATAAGGAGCAAACCAAGGCTATCCACGACTGCCTTATCCTTCATCGAGAGTTCCAAATTGGGCATAAGGTCCTCCTCTACAATGCAAGGCTGAAATTGCATCCCGGTAAGCTTCGTTCCCGCTGGTTTAGACCATACATTGTTACTAATGTCTCTCCATTTGGTGTTGTTCAGGTTCAAAATAAAGAAACCAAGCAAACCTTCACTGTCAACCATTTTGGAGTCCCAGATGGAGGAACTCCAAGTTCAAGAAGCAAACTATGAATGACATCCACCAGGTTTTATCCTTCCTTCCCACATTCTCTTTTACTACTTTGAGGACACTGCATACTCTAGGTATGGGGGGATGGGTACATTCTTGGGTTAGGAATTTTCATCGTTTTATTTCTTTCTTTGTCTTTTTGCTTGCTGAATGGTATTGTCACTTGCCCCCCCCCCCTCCCCCATTCCACCCCTTACTTTTGTGCCGGAATGCTAATTTTATCATGGAAAAAGATGCCCCCTGAATTGAATCATGAAAGTTACTGAAAATACATGAAGAATTTCCCTATTTTATGTTGTTTTTACATTTTCAAAAAAAAAATCACTGATGGAATGTGTATTTTAGCTTGAATTTACCATTGTGGTGTGACTTTCTCTTGGAAATTAGTTGTTTGTCGATGATATAAATGGTTGTATCATTTTGAGAACTTTGAGAAAAATAGTACCCTTTCGTCTGTTTTGTAATCAAGCTGGGCATGTCCAGCTTGAGGGGGAGTGTTTGCAGCTTGTTGCTTTCTTTGTTTTTTCATTATGTGTCCAAGCTAGGTACACCTAGCTTGAGGGGGAGTGTTGGAGTCTGTATCCCACATCGGACTTGTGGTCCGATGTGGAGTTTCTCATTCATTATAAAAGAATGCCTCCGCCTCACTTTGAGGTAAGGAGGCGAAGGGGGTTTCCTCATTCTACAGGGATATCTAGGTCAGGAGCTTAAGGTTTGACTTCCGGGAATGCTTAAGTGAGTGGGTCTTGAAATTTGATTGCAAAGGGTATAGGACAGGTTCAGTGGACATAATCTTTTAAGCAGAAAAATATTAAAATAACTTATATTTACTGGATAGAAAGTGGGTAGAATAGCATGAATTGGTTGTCACACACACACGTGGAGATTTAGTGACATTGTGGACTTGAGGATTACTTGCTCAAATTGATATCATTAATCTCCCTGAATTTCATGCTGATACAATTTATGAGACACATTTTTGCATGATCATTGAGAATAACTCCATGGTGTTATTTTTGTTTTGATAACATTACTTTCAAATTTTAAATTTTCATTGAATGTTAAACCTTCATGAAGTTGGGAATATCTCCATGCATAATTTTTGGAAATATCACTTTGCCCAGGAGTGCAAATGTTTAGGTGTAGGGGTGTGATCGCACCGCGATTCACTGTTTCATTTTCATCTCTACACCACTGTGGTAAACTAGTTTTGTATTGAATATTATAAAAATAATACCAAATTGCATTCCATATTTGAATCATTAATTTTGTGTTTATCACCGTTAAAATGGGCATTGTTACTTGTTTTGAGGATTTGATTGCAGAAGGAGGTGATTTGGAGGCCCTGAAGATGATCCAGAAGGAAAATGGGCCAAAATTGCATGGATTCCAAGGACACATGTCCACTGTTTTGAACAGTGCGTGAAATCCGTGCATGAAAATAGGCTGAAATTTTGTAAGCCTCTCCAAAACTCCATGGGCTACAACTCTTCTCAAAGGACCGAAGCCTCATTAGTCCATCTGGTGGCCCATCCGAACCATTCTGTCCAGGGGACAGAATCTACCCGAATTCAAATGTTCAGTTCGGTGGTGTGAACATATCTCCAAATCCGGCTGCCTAATGGACGCCAAATTTGACATGGAGACAGTCAAGAGGCCGGCCAACAACTTATCTCTTTTGTCCAAGTCTTAATATGACTTTCTACTAGTCCAAAACCGAGGCACAAGTAGTATCTTCAAAACTGGGTGCTCAAAACCATGTGCCATTTTGGCTATAAAAAGGCACAAAGGGCTCCTCATTTGGGAGTTCGAACCAGAAGCTATACTCTGCCATTTTGGAGTCCTAGAGGAGTCTCCTAATCACCTTGGAGGTTCTGGAGGCCCCTATCCTCATAGGGGAATCAAGGATGAAGAAGGAGTTCCACCCGAGCTTCCTCCTCCTCCCAATGTCGAGCTAAAAGTTGGGTGTTTGTTGTGAGGGAGCTACACACATGTCAAGGGAGTTCTGATGCATACACTAGCTACTGGTTTGGAGTAATTTGGGTGTTTAAACATTTCATTCCATGTATCTTATTTTATTTTAGATTTGAATGCTTGATTTGATGCATGTGAGTGTTATGCTCTTAGTTTCTAACCGATCGGTGTGAGGTTTTGAGTGCTTGACTTGCGTTGTTCCGATTGGACAACACAAGAATCATTTTCTTCCCCACTTTATTGAGATTTCAATATGATTTGGAAGCTCTTATTCCATGCATAAGTTCTGGACCTTGGCAATACGATTGTTATGTCAAGGTTTGGTTCTTTAAGCATTGAAATATGAGCTTAGGAATTAATCGGGATTCCAATTAATTCCAACCAAAGAATTACTCTAAACCTAAAATGAATCTCTATGAACAATGAACTTGATATGTGTGTATGAAATCACATCGACCCTTTTATCTCATATTTTTCAAAATCCACTTGGTCTTTCATCTTTTAAACTATTTTGATTAAGTTACTTTCTTTAAGCTGTTTTCAAAATCACCCCCTTTTTTAGTAGTCTTAATTAAAAATACACACTCTAAACCTATCAACGCTCCTCGAGAGATGACCTAGGGTCTTCCCTAGACTACAAATCAACCTTAAAAGCATAATCAATTTGACATGTCACGACAACGCGGTCACCCTCCCTGTGCGGATTCCCAGCCCCGCCTCCTTCCTGTGCGGAAGAGCCGCACTCCCCTCTCACCAGCTGATCCCTGCGTGCGACGGAACCAGACAGCCCCCTCTGTCTGCGCGTGACGGTCCCCAACGGCTCTCCCTCCCTCTAGGCATCCCCCTCGCGCCCTAGCTTGATCGTGCAGCTCCCCGCAACGCCCAATCTCCAACCGATTTCCTGGCAATCCTGTGCCCAACAGCCCGCCTGTGCACAGGCCTCTCCTGCGGAATCCCGTCGTCGATGCCCTCCTGTGGACATCCAGCATCCCTTCGTCGACCCCTATTGCGGAAGCCCCGCCTCCACACCGACGCCTCCTACAGCACCCCCATCCCAGCGGCCTGCCTCCCGCACGACGACCCTCCGACTAATCCATCCTTCGTCGCGACAGTCCCCATCTTTCGTCGTCGGCACCTCCTCCCATCGCTGACACCTCCCGCCATCGGCACCTCCAGCACCCCCTGTCCTGTCGACGGCCCTCTGCGCTCTGTCCCATGCGCATCCCTCTCGTGCCATCCCGGGCGCATCCCTGCTTAACGCGCGACGGCCCTCCCTGCGCGCGATCTCCTGCTCGTCCCCTCCCAACTGGTAGTCCTGCGCCAGTTCAACACAGCATTCATGCGGCTCCTCCACAGCGCCCCGTCTCCTGGCCAGTCATCGTTGGCTTCTCCATCTTTCTCGAAGCACCAAATATCGGGCCCGGCGTCCCCCTGAGCATCGGTCCCCCCCCATCAGCGCTCTGCCTCCCTAAGCGATGACTGACAGACGGTGGCCCCTCTCCCGCATGGCTCCCCCATACCCCTATCGTCGGCACGGCCGCACGTCTCCCCCTACATCTCCAGTCGCCAACTCTCCTGCGAGGCAGCCCCCTCGCCTCAATTGTCAGCCTTCCCGCACGGCAGCCCCACGCTCCATCACCGTGTCTATGCCACCACCTGCGTGGTTGTCCCGTGCTCCGTCACCGATCCTCCCGTGAGGCAGTCCCCCCTGGCGCACTCTGCATACCCAGACATGCCTTTGTCCTACCGCCATCCAGTATCCGTCACAAACTGACACTCTTGAAGGAGAAGATTGCATTTATACAATCTTATCGGGTTGTTTTGTCACCTTCCTCTTCTCCAGCCACCATTGCTCAGACAGGTGGCCCTACCGCGTATATATCTCATCGACCGATAACTTGAATGCTTGACTCTACTGCGTTTGAACATCTCACAAGATATTCAGGTATGTTTACTACCTATCATCCGTATACTGGTGCCTCTGCAATTACTGTTGTTGATGGATCTAAAATCCACATTGCAGGATTTGGCACATGCTCATTGACTTCGTTCATTCGTCTGGCATCAGTAACTCATGTTCCTCACAGTCCTTTTAATCTTATCTCCATAAGTAAGCTCTCAAAAGACTTAAATTGTGTTTCTAGTCGACGAATCAAGAACTTGGTAGAGGTCGTCTTAGTGATGGGGTGTACATGTTCGATACTCCACCATCCCTTGCTTGTTCATCCACCTCTACTCGTGCCCTCGACCTACATTTTCGCCTTAATCATCCACCGACTTTTGTCTTACATAAGCTTTGACCCAATTCAGTCAACACCTTTCCTTCTATTGTGAATCCTGCAAGTTTTCTAAACATCATCGGGTGACGTATGTTCCTCGATTAGAAACACGTGCAACAAATCCTTTCAACCTTGTTCATTCCGATGTATGGGGTCCTTGTAGGGTTCCTAGCCAATCAGGGTACAGTTATTATGTATCCTTTATTGATGACTACTCTCGGATGACATGGTTATATCTCCTTCGTGACCGTTCAGTGTGATATTTTCAAAACCTTTTACTATTAAATTCACACTCAATTCTCCAAGCCTATTAAATGTCTCCGCTCGGACAATGGCTGAGAATATTTATCCACTTCCCTTCAGCAGTTTCTCAAGGATAACAGCATAATTCATCAGACATCTTACCCTGATACACCCCGGCAGAATGAAGTGACCGAGCGTAAACATCATTGTATTCTAGAGACTGCTCGTGCCCTCTTATTCCACATGCAGGTGTCTCTTCATTTTCGGGGGGATGTTATCCTTACTGTTACCGACCTTATAAACCGTCTTCCTTCTTCTATCCTTCAGAGGGAGACTCCTTTTCGGGGTTTGTTCTCCTCTCTCCCTCCTCACTCGCTTCCACTCCGTGTGTTTGAGTGTCTTTGTTATGTACATGACACTGGTCCCAACCTCTCAAAATTTTCTACAAAATCCCTCAGTTGCATCTTCCTCGGATATTCGCGCACTCAACGCGGATACCAATGTTTCTCTCCAGACTTGCAGTGTTATATCATCTTTGTTGATGTCTCTTTTGTTGAGAGTTATTCATTCTCTCCTCCTTCCCACCCAAACACCACTATTGATGATTGTCTTCCGCTCACCATTCACCCACCTCTACCTCAGGTGACCCACTCTGCTGATCACCGTTTTGGTACTGTCTACTCTCGTCGACCATCGAATGTGTCCCCCGTCCAGGCCGAGGACACCATCTCCCCAGCTTCGCCAGATGCTCCTGATCCGGCAACAGACGATTTGCCAATTGCACTGCAAAAAGGTACTCGCTCTTCCTAGAATAATTCTCTTTACACAACTTCATACAGAGGTCTCTCTGCTCTGGAAACAATATTCGTTCCTCACACGGTTAGAGAAGCCAAATCTCACCCCAGGTGGCTTCAAGCAATGAGGGATGAATTGCAAGCTTTAGACGACAATCATACATGGGATCTAGTCCCCTTTTCGGCAGATAAACAAGTGGACGGAAACAAATGTATTTATACGGTACGCCTAAATGCAAATTGCACTTTTCATCGCCTTAAAGTCAGACTTGTGGAAAAAGGCTTTGCCCAGACATATGGTGTAAATTATTTTGATACATTCTCTCCAATTGCAAAGATGGCATATGTCCGATCATCCTTCTCTCTTTTCGTTGCTCGTCATTGGCTTCTTCATCAACTTGATGTCAAGAATGCCTTTCTACATGGTTTTCTTGAAGAATAGATATATCTGCAACAACCTCCTGGCTTCCTTGCCTTAGGAGCCGATTTTCATGTATGTCAGTTTTGTCGTTCTCTTTATGGACTCAAGCAGTCTCCTCATACATGGTTTGGAAGATTCTGCACAGTCATCACTACATTTGGCGTATCTCAGAGTATGAAGGACCACACTGTTTTCTATTGCACGACGTCTTCCAACTGTATCCTGTTGGATGTCTATGTTGATGATATTATTATCACTAGGAGCGACTGCATTGTTCATCTAAAGGATTATCTTCAACAACATTTTCAAACCAAAGATCTGGGGCCTCTAACATACTTCCTTGGCATTGAAGTCTCTCGTTCTCCGAACACCATCTTTCTTTCCCAACGGAAATATGCTTCGGATATCTTGCAGGATGCTGGTTTGTCTCAGGCAACTTCTGTTGACACTCCTCTTGAACCCGAGGAACGGTGCCTATATGATAGAAAAGACTCATATTCTCACCCAAAGAGGTATCGTCGTCTTGTAGGCAAACTCAATTATCTTACCATGACTAGTCCGCATATTGTCTGCGCTGTCAGAAAGGTTAGGCAATTCATGGAACATCCGACGAAATCACAACGGGATGTTGTCCTTCGGATTGTCAAGTACATCAAAAAGACCATGTCCATGGTCTTCGGTATTCAAATCAGGATCATCTGAATATTGAGGTCTTCTGTGATGCTGACTATGTCGGTTGCTTGGCTACCCGAAAGTCTAATTCTGGGTTTGTCGTTTTCCTGACAGGTAACCTTATCTCATGGCGAGGCAAGAAACAGACTATCGTCTCCAGATCCAGTGTTGAGTTTGAATATCATGCGATGGTCACGGTCAATACTGAGATCCTTTGGTTACATAATCTCCTCCATGAGATTGGTTTCCCGCCACAGACGTCTACTCATATTTGGTGTGATAATTAGGCAGCCACGAAAATTGCTTCCAATCCAGTCTTCCATGAACGCATGAAGCATATCGAGGTGGACTGCAACTTTCTTCGTCATCACCTCAAACAACACCATGTCAGTTTCCGTCACATACCGATGGCAGATCAGTTTGTCGACATCTTCACCAAAGGCCTCCCGGGAGCTCGACTGGACTCTCTGTACCAAGTTGGGATCCACAACATCAACGACCCAGCTTAAAGGGGGAGTGTTTATGGTCTGTTTGGTGTCTTCTTTCTTTTTTGTAGGACTCTTGTTCCAAACTATAATGTACTAGCTTGAGGGGGAGTGTTGAACCCGGTTAATTGTATTTCTGGGTAAATGGTATTTTCGAATCTCACATCGAATTATTCCAACTTGTAATTTTTTTCATCTATCCATAAAAGAATCTCTCCACCTCTCATTGAGGTAGAGACTTGTACCGGTCTACATTTATCGTTGAGGGCCTCTCATACATGTCTGCGAGGTCTTAATGAGTTTTGAAGCGGTTTTCACCTCCCGGATGTTAAACACCGCGTTTCGGGCTGGTGACAAAAGAATCAACCCCAAAGCTTTCTTGTCAAGCTTCTTTCATTCTTCTGTTTTCATCGCTTCTGATTTGGCTCTAATCAACAGAAGATCAAGGTCCTTCTGGAGTAGGCAATCCCCTATCTGCATTTACCAGAAGCCAAAATTCGTTCCATTGAACTTCTCCAGCTGGACCTTACTCTCGTTAAATGCCATTCCTCTGAAAATTGTTAACTCCCACTACTTCCAAACAAACGTAGAGCGAGAGGTCACGAATCGCCGATTGATCTTCTCCTATAGAACAAAGAGCAGAATATTGCTACAGAAACGAACTCTGAAATACATGTTTGCGAGGGTCTTAATGAGCTTTGAAGCGGTTTTCACCTCCTAAATATTAAACGCAATGTTCCGAGCAAGTGACAAAAGAATCAACCCCAAAGCTTTCTTGTCAAGCCTCTCCCATTCTTCCGTAAAAAGCCAAAATTCGTTCCATCGAACTTCTCCAACTGGACCTTACTCTCATCGAATGTCATTCCTCTGGAAATTGTGAACTCTCACTACTTCCGGACAACATAGAGCGAGGGGTCAGGGACCGTCGATTGATCTTCTCCTATAGGGCAAAGGGCAGAATATTGCAAAACTGAGCTCTGAAATACCTTCACCAAAGTATGTTCGTCTGGAACACTCAAACCTTGAGCTCTAATACCACTTGTTGAGTCCATGGTCATGATCCGATAAAATCACTGAACGAAGTGACAGTCAACTTCAATATGCTTTATCCACTCATGAAAGACTGGATTTGCGGCAATCTTGATAGCAACTTAATCATCACACCGGATATGTTCCGGTTTATTAACAATATACTCAATCTCTTGTAGAATTTGTTGTGCCCAAATAATCTCTGCAATTACATATGTTACGGCACGATACACCAACTTTGCACTTGATCGGGAGATAATCGTCGGCTTCTCGCTTCGCCATGAAATCAAATTTCCTCCAACCAATAATGCAAAACCAGACATAGATCTTCTAGAAGAGAGACATCCAGCACAATCTGCATCACAAAATGTGACAATATCTATATACCCATGATCAGAGTATAGAAAACCCAAACCTGGTTCCTTTTTCACATATCTAACAATGCGAAGAACAGCCACTCACTGTGTATTCTTTGGAGATTCCATAAATTGACCCACTTTGCTAATCGCAAAAACAATATCGGGTCGAGTCATCATCAAATAGTTAAACTTCCCAACAAATCGTTTATATCTATCAGGTGAAAAGAACATCTAGTTGTCGATATGAAGTGGCTTTTTCTCAAAGGGTGAGTCAACCAAGTCAGCTCGAGTCATTCCAGCCTCCTGCAGAAGATCAAGAACATATTTTCTCTAAAATTAACAAAATTCTTTTGATACATCTGGAGACCTCAATAACAAAGAAATATCGTAGTGGACCCAAATCTTTTGTGTGAAAATTTTGATGAAGGATTTGAGTCGATCAATGTCGGTATCATCATTGTCGGTAATGACAATGGCATCCACATAAACTATCAAGAGAATGCTGTCTGATGTAGATTGATGATAGAAAATAGAAGAATTATTAATGCTTTGACACATGCCAAAGCTAAGCACTACGGTGCAGAAGCGCTTGAACCAAGCACGAGGTGATTATTTGAGGCACAACGATCAACGAAGGTGAGAAACCTTGGAAGACTCAACAAACCAATGGTTGCTCCATAAAAACTTCGTCATCAAGAAAACCATGAAGAAAAGCATTCTTAACATCCAGCTGATGGAAAGGCCAGTGATAGGAGGCAACGAAAGAGATAAGCAGACCGATACCATTTTGGCCACTGAAGAAAAGATGTCAAAGTAATCAATGTCATACGTTTGCGCATAACCTTTGGCAACAAGTTGGGCTTTGAGGCGATTAAGAGAGTCATAAAAGTGATGTGCATGGTATAGATCCACTTGCAACCAACAACTTGTTTATTCGAAGGGAGGGGGACAAGATCTCAAGTATAGTTGGTTTCCAAGGCCTGAAGTTCATCCCGCGTTGCCTTTAACCAGCTGGGATGAGATTTTGCCTCAGCAACAATGTGCGGTGTCGAGTGAGCAGTCGGTGTCGTAATAGCATGAGAGGTAGCCACAAATAATATTTGATGAGAAGTTGTGACCGCGTTGTCGTGACACGTCAAATTGATTATGTTTTTAAGGTTGATTTATAGTCTAGGGCAGACCCTAGGTCGTCTCTCAAGGAGCGTTGGTAGGTTTAGAGTGTGTATTTTTAATAAAAATGACTAAGAGATGGGGTGGTTTTGAAAACAGTTTAAAACAATGACTTAGTTGAAATAGCTTAAAAGATGAGTGACCAAGTGGATTTTGAGAAATATGAGATAAAAGGGTCGATGTGATTTCACTACACACATATCAAGTTCATTGTTCATAGAGATTCATTTAGGTTTAGAGTAATTCTTTGGTTGGAGTTAATTGGAATCCCGATTAATTCCTAAGCTTTTATTTCAATGCTTTAAAGACCAAACCTTGACGTGACAATTGTATTGTCAAGGTCCAGTACTTATGCATGGAATAATAGCTTCCAAAGCATATTGAAATCTCAATAAGGTGGGTATGAAAAGGATTCTTGTGATGTCCAATCGGAACAACACAAGTCACGCACTCAAAACCTCACACCGATCGGTTAGAAATTAAGAGCATAACACTCACATGCATCAAATCAAGCATTCAAATCTGAAATAAAATAAGATACATGGAATGAAATGTTTAAACACCCAAATTTTTCCAAACCAGTAGCTAGTGTATGCATCGGAACTCCCTTGACATGTGTGTAGCTCCCTCACAACGAACACCCAACTTTTAGCTCGACATCGGGAGGAGGAGGAAGCTCGGGTTGAACTCCTTCTTCATTGTTGATCCCCCTATGAGGATAGGGGCCTCCAGAACCTCCAGGTGATTAGGAGACTCCTCTAGGACTCCAAATTGGCAGCACTTCACTCCTTGGCTGAACTTCCAAATGAGGTTCCCTTGGTGCCCTTTTATAGGAAAATTGGAAGGTGGTTTTAGGCACACAGATTTCATCAATCCACTTGCACGACGCGTTTCGGCCTTCAGACAGTCTTATCTCGCTTTGGAGAAAATAGAAAAGTTGTAGCCCTACCTCTTGACTGTCTCCACCGAAAGTTTGGCACCGTTTGGACAACTACAGCTCAAGATATTGATAGAATACAGAACACCGCATTTGACTTGGTCCAAATTCGGTGGCTTGGACAGATCAGTTCGGATGGGCCCCATACAAGCCGAATCAGGATTGAGTTCCTTAATATGAAATGTAGCCTATTAAATTTTGGACAGGCCCACAAAATTTCAGCCCATTTGGATGCACGGATTTCGTGTACTATTCAAAACAGTGGACAGATGTCCATGGATCCATGCAATTTTGGCCCATTTTTCTTTCACTTCATCAAGAGCCCTTCAAATCACCTCCACCTACATTGAAACAATAAAAACAAGTAACATTGCCCATTATAATATTGATTAACATTAATTTATTGATTCAAACATAAAGTGCAATTTATTATTATATTTGGAATATTCATTACAAAACTAGTTTAAAACTGCGGAGTAAGGGTGGAATAAAACAGTGAATCGTGGTACGATCAAGTTGATGAATTGAGATTTTGCTAACATGAGTGTGCACCTTTGCGAAGGGCAATGGGTAACTCCACCAATTGAGGGGGAACCGATTATCGGGTGTGGTGGCAACATGAGGCTCCGGAGTGGCAGGTATGCAGGGGCGGCAGGTATAAAGTTGGTCAAAACATGATCTAACGACATCACGAAGAAGAGATGATGGAAGTGGAGGATGAAGAGAATAGGGTAATGTTGAAATCAGGAATAGCATGTGATGGTGGGAAATCAAAAACAGAAAAGATAAAGGATTCAACAAAGGAAACATCAGCGGATGTGACATAACGATGCAAGTCTGGGAAAGCAGCGATAGTCACACTGAGTCCGCGAATAGCCAAGAAAGATGCATTTGAGTGTGCATCGATCAAACTTGGAAAGGGAGGGGCATGTATCCCTAACATAACAGACACAACCAAAAATGTGAAGAAGCGGCGAATGTGGTGATGAGGTTGGAAACAAAGAATGGACGGGAGTGACCTCCTTAAGAACCGATGAGGAAAGTCTGTTAATGATATATGTAGCGGTGAGAATGACATCGCCCCAAAAAATGGTCAGAAGTTTCATTTGAAATAAAAGAGCACGAGCAGCTTCTAACAAATGGCGGTTCTTACGTTCTGTAGCACCGTTTTGTTGAGGTGTATTAGGACAAAAAGCCTGATGGAGAATGTCAAGGTCATCCAAAAAAGAGTGGAACGGGTCATAAAAATACTCACGGACATTATCAAGGCGCAAACAGTGAATTTTAGGGGATAACTGAGTTCGGATTTCATGATAATAGGAGCGAAACACTGTAAAAATTTCAAAACGAGTTTTCAATAAAGACTCATGTCATTCTCGAAATACATCGATGAAGTGACAAAATAACGACAATCCAGTTGACAAGAACTAGGACTAGGGCCCCATACATCAAAACGAATTAAATGAAAAGGACTAGATGCACGAGTAATCTCCCAAGGGACATAAGTGACCCGATGATGCTTGGCATAATGAAAGGATTCACAATCAAAAGGAGAAACATGACCCAACTCCAGACAAAGTGACTAAAACCTCTATTTCTTGTAGCACCAATCACAAACTCTCTAGTCTGTCTTCTTTAACAGTAATTCCTTACTGCTTAATTTCAATTCCTCCCCACATGAACTCCATCGTCCTGCGACTCCAATTTGTTAACACATACCCCAAGGTTTTTAACCACTTCATTCCCAAAACCAGGTCTGGACCACCAATGTCAAAAACATAAGCTTCAATTTTGAGGGTAAAGCCTCCTAGGCTAATCTCAATCTCTCTACACACCCCTTGTGACATTGCTAGCCGGCCATCACCAAGTTTAATTCTGAAAGTCCGGGTTGGGCTTACTTCCAGATCTGCCACCTTAATAAGAGCTTTGGAAACAAAATTGTGACTTGCCCCACTGTCCATGACGACCTCCATCAGTATTTCAGAAATCTTTCCGGCAAACACCAGAGATTCCGCCTTACCCTCTCCCATGCTTCTGAATTCCACTGTCTTTCCTTCCACAACAATTTCTAAAATCTTTTTTCCCTTTTCCAGATTCTATTCTTCTCCAGACTCTGACTTGCCCTGTGTCTTCCATCTCCCATACAAGAAGTCGTAAACTCTTATCAGGACACCGATGTAAAGGAGTAAAAGGTTGTCCACATCTAAAACATAACCCTTTTAGCTTACATTCCTCTCTTTCGTGTCGGCTGATTGGTTTGACGCCATTCCACCTGTCTCCAACCCCACCACGCCCCGTTTCCTCCTCATTTCTGTTCCTATCTGCAGCGAGTCTGGGAAAAAGTGTCATTGGCGCAGGTTGCAACGCCCTATGTGGCGATGGAGCTAGCGCCGATTTTCCACATTTTCCGCGAACTAGACCTTCTCTAATCAATTCCTGCTCTATTTTCCTAGCGAGGATGGTCAACCTGTTCTTGTTAACCTGCTCATGAGTCGACACTCTGTTTTCTATCTCTGCTCGTAGTTTACCCATGAACAGGCCCATATACCACATTTCTGAGAAATTTGGAATCCTTAACGTTACATGTCTGAATTCTTCAACATACTCCTCCATCGCTCCTATTTGCCGTAGTGACTTAAGGAACCGAACAGGATCTCCTTCAATCGTCTTTCCATTGCATTCCATTATAGCCGATTTCAATTGTTCCCAATTTAAACCCGAACTAAAGAATTGCCAAGGCAGAAACTAATATAATGTTGCTTCCTTTATACAGAGCTACGTCAAGGGCAACTTCATGTCTTCCGAGGTGCGTTTTATCTGGAAGTAAGTTTCAACTTAGGTTATCCATCTGAATGGGTCATTTCCGGCAAAAGGCATCTCGACATGTTTCATTACATTCCTCAAGCTCTCGCTCAACGACGCATCCTCAGTTACCGAGATCACTCCATGTCTCGGATCACACTCGTCTCCTTCCCCTCCTCGTCCAGATGAGGTTGTCGTCCTGTTTTCCTGATTCCCTGACTCAGAGCTCCGATTAGCCTGCGATTGTATTTCCTTAATCCTTTCCACTGTTTGCTCTTCCAAATCACGAATCTGATGTGATGCCTTTTCCTCATTCGTCTGCATTTGTTCCTGTATCGTTCTTTGATTTTTCGTATGTCCAATTAGAACCTCCTCAATGCTTGCTTGCCCTGTTGCGATCAACAACTCTAAATCTTATCCCTTTCGTTGTTGCATTTCCAACACTAATTCTAGCGAAGCAACCTTGCTTTCCATCCTTGTCTGCATTCAATCACAACTCGACACTAGACAATCCTCTCATTGAAAGAACCAAATTGTCAGGTATTTCTAGTCAAACAAGAGCAACTCAACGCAGCAGCAAAAGAGTAACAAATTATCCAATGTATAAAACCGATTTTGAATCTATTACAATCTATGGTAAGAAGTAAAAGACGTGAATCGAAGCTCTGTACATATTTTTTGTAGAACTGGATCCAAGAAAGACTTCCTCAGATCTCTGCCACCAGCCGATTGTAGAAGTATTCTTGAAGAGAGAGTCCTCCTCTCCTTCAGCTCCCGCTCCAGTAAGTCGCGATTCCCCGGAATGATCCCCTTCATAACGCCCAAAACCTTATTTAAAGAGAACAATGTGGCAAGGGAGTTAACCGACTCCCCCATCCATGTCAACACCACTATGGGTCTTTCCCCTCCTATGATAAGTATAAAAGATGGGAGGCCTTCTATCCGGAACAACAGGCCGAAGCCCAACATTGCTAACACCCTGGGTTTTGTTATGACCAACTGGTGATATAAAACAATAGAATTAACTTAGGAGGGAAGAGAGTAAAATTACAAGGCATTACGAACTCAAAAGGGAAAATTGATGAACTACGACCGGTTCTACGGAGAATCGTTGCTTATTCGGAAGGTTGGATGCGGAAATCGGAATTTACGTTACCAGTTGAGGGTCATGGATAGGAAGACTAGTTGGGACATCAACACTTGGCGAAGTTGCTTTCCAAATATCAGTCCTTGTTCGGAGATCCACAAGGGGTTCCACAGAGTGTATAGGCCATGCAATTACCCTAGTTAATGGGGATGAACATGTGAACATACGACCATATAAATTGGCGCGACATCTAAAAGATGAGGTCGAGGGGCAAGTGGCCGGTATGTTAGGGATCATATTCATCATAGCAACAACTCATATGCGAGTCCGATAATTTTGGTTAAAAAGAAAGATGGAGGTTTGTGAATGTGTGCCGATTATCATGCGTTGAGCAAATTGACGGTTCCGGGCAGGTTCCCTATTCTGGTGATTGAAGAGCTATTGGACGAATTACAAGGCTCTCAGCATTTCACCAAACTGGATTGGAAATCTGATTTCCATCATATTAGGATGATGGCAGAGGATATGTGTAAGACTGTATCCAGGACACACGAGGGACATTACGAGTATCTTGTAATGCCCTTCGGACTTATGAACGCACCTGCAACTTTTTAGCCAACTATGAACAAAATTTTCAGAAGTGTGTTGAGGAAGTTTGTGTTAGTTTTTTTTATGATATACTTGTTTACAACAAATATTGGACAAACCATCTTCAACATTTAACAGTGGTGTTTGCTATGTGCAAGAAAACCACTTAAGAGCCAACAAGAAAGCATTTCTATGGCCAGTCAACTGTAAAATATTCGGGGCATATCACCAGTAAAGGGGTATTATCAATGGACCTGAAGAAAGTTGATTGTATTCAAAATTGGCCATCGCCGCAGAATGTGAAAGGGGAGCGGGGATTTCTTGGACTCGCCGGATATTATCGGAAGTTTATTCAAGCTTATGGGAAAATTGCCAAATCGTTAACGGAGTTGACAAAGAAGGATTAATTCCAATGGAATTCTAAGGCTGGGTTAGATTTAAATGAATTGAAACACTATCTTCTGACAGCACCAGTTCCGCCTTTACCCGACTTCCACAAACCTTTCATCATTGAGTGTGACGCTTCCGAAAGGGGAGTGGGAGTTGTGTTAATATAGGAACATCGACCAGTGGCTTATTTTAATAAAGCATTGGCTGAAACAACACTCTCAAAGACAGTGCACAAGAAGGAAATTATAACTTTGGTTTCAGCAGCAAACCGTTGGAATCAGTATTTGTTGGGCAAACACTTTGTAGTTTACACCGACCAAAAAGCTCTCAAGCATATGTTAACACAGGGCATTCCTTCCATAAATCAACAATGTTGGCAGACCAAGTTGTTAGGCTTGGATTTCAAAGTAATCTACAAAACCAGGGAAGACTACTCAGGCTGCTGATTCGCTGTCCAGATTGGCAGGAGGGTATTCTTCAGAAACCAAATTGCTCTCATTATGTACAACTGTTTTGGAACCGTTCTGGTTAGAGCTGGACACTGTTGGACAAGAGATGCATGGGGATGTCCATTTAATGCAGATTGTTTCGGCACTACAACAGCAAGTCGCCTCCAAACCAGGGTATCAACTTCGAGATGACTTGCTGTTTTATAAAGGCCGATTTGTTTTATCGAAACACTCAACTTTGGTTCTAAAATTTCTTCACTATTATCATACTTCAGCTGTGTGTGGGGAAGGGGGGCAAACAGGATTCTTTAAAACATACAAGTGTTTAGTTGTCGGGCTGTTTTGGAATGGCATGACACGAAGTGTGATGAAGTTCGTCCGGGAATGTGATGCTTGTCAACGCCGGAAATATCGAGCCATGACACATGTGGGGCTCCTGCAACCTTTGTCAATCCCTGAATTGGTTTGGGACAAAATTCCTATGGACCTAGTTTCGAGACTACCAAAGTCCCAGGGATATGATGTGCTCATGGTTCACGTTGACAGATTATCCAAATATGTCCACTTTCTGTTGGTTCACCATCCATAAACCGCAATAGTGGTTGCTAGGACTTCTATCAAGGAAATTGTTCGATTGCATGGGATTCCTTGGTCTATTTTAAGTGATAAGGGTCCATTGTTTATTAGTAACTTTTGGAAGGAATTATTTCGGTTGTAGGGAACAACACTTCAGATAAGTTCTTATCATCCACAAACGGATGAACAAACTGAAAATGTAAATCGAACTCTTGAAACATATTTGCAATGCTTTGCTTCCGAACGTCCTTACTTGGGCTCGGTGTGTTTCCCTAGGCGGAATATTGTTACAACACTGCCAAACATTCTTTCGCTAAAATGACCCTATTATAGGTGGTTTATGGTTGACGCCCCTAACTATTCTGCATTATTCGAAGGGGGAAACACAGGTGGCATCGGTTGAATCTGCCCTCATAGAAAGTGATGAGTTGTTGGACCGCTTAAGGAAAAACCTTCATCGGGCTCGGCAAGCAGTGGACAAATTCTATAATTAGCATCGACGGGACGTACAGTTTGAAGTTGAACAGATGGTTTTTGTTAAATTCCGGCCTAATATTCAAACTTCCAAGTCTCGGAAGTTATGTCCTAAGCTGGTTGCACTTTATTATGGACCTATCCAGATAACAGCTCGTTTGGGTGCTACTGCCTATAGACTTTCTTTGTCACAAACTTCGAGATTGCCTTCGGTCTTCCACATCTCCCAGTTGAAGCGTGCTGAGGGTGATTTTCCTCTATCAGCCAACTTGCCACCAGGTTTATCCGACGATGTTGGTTTTTCTGCAGCACCCGATGAGATTCTCACTGTGCAGAAAGCTTTGGATGAGTCTGGCAGTCAATGGCTTGTTAAATGGAAAGGGTTTCCTGCACAAGAATCTACTTTGGAAGATTCATATTCAAAGGCAGTTTTTGAGTTGTCTGTAAGAACCCGGTTTTTGCTGTGAAAGACTTTGGAATATTCTTGATGATATTTCAGAGCAGCGCCTTCAGACGGCGTGCGATTCCGAGCCCCGGAGTGGCTGGAATTAAATTCTCAGTGCGTTCACACTAGAAATGCTAAATAAATGAGATAACTCCTAAACGAAGTTTCGGATCAGGGATCCGAGTGTACGGATGGGTCCGGAATGGGGTGTTTACCCTAAGAACGACATAAAACTTGTCGGCGCGGGATGTTTGGACCCCTCGCCTGCTTCTGGAACGTCAAACGGATTAATTAACTAATTAATTAATTCGTTTAATGGCGAAACGCTAGTATCTCTTAAACGGTGGCTCGGATTGGAAAACCGAGGGCACCGTTGAGTTCGGAGCATGCCGTTTACCCTAGGAGGAGTATAAGTTTCGCGGGCGCGAGCCGTTTGTGAAAAATGGCCCCAGGGGCGTTTTCGTAATTTAGCGACTTCGGACGTTAAATTTTATAACTTTTGAACGGGGTCTCGGAATAAAATTCCGAGACCGCCGTTGCGCTCCGAGCGTGGTTCTTAGCCTAGGGGAGGCTAAATCCCGACCCCGTCGGGAGTTCGGGTTCGGGGCTGTCAGGCGGGCGTTTAAGTGATTTGTACTTAAACACCCCCCTCCTCTTCTTCTTCTTCTTCCTCAAACCCTCCTCCCCCTCCTTCACCTCCGGCGAGGCGGGCTCCGGCGAGGCGGGCTCCGGCGAGGCGGGCTCCGGCGAGGCGAGCTCCGGCGAGGCGACTCCGACAAGGTGCGGTGGCGCGCGGTGGATCGCGCGGGAAGCGTCGGGCGAAGCCCAACGAGGTAGGCGGATTTGAGTTTTCCTCCCCTTCCCCGTTTTAAATCCTCATTTATGCTCAATTGCACCATTGGATCCTAGAACAAATCCCGTGGTTGCGTAGATCCCGTCCCAAGCTTTCCGGAAAGCTATCCGGATCGAAATTTCGACCACCGGATCGTTCCCGGTGGTCCTTGGAAATTTTCCGGCCACGGCCGGTTTCCGGCGAGGGTCGAAGGCGGCAGACGGCGGCGGCGCAGGGCGGCGCGGGGCGGAGCAGGGCGGTCGGCCGGGGCTTCGAGGTGGCGGCGGCTGTCGGAAGCCGGCCACGGGCGCCGGCGAGCGGAGGAAAGGGGGGGCCGCGAAGCGCGCGACCCCCGTGCCACGACCGCGACCCGCAAAACGCGGGTCGCTATGGGGTATCAACCGGCCGCGAGGCGGCCGGTCGATAGGAGCAAGCCGCGGCTAGCTGGCCGCGGCGGGGTGAACCGGACCCGCGGCTGAGCCGCGGGCCGGCTGTGCGGACCGGGCCGGCCCAAGCAGGGCGGACCGGCCGGTCCGGCCCAAGGGGCTTTGCCCCTCCGTCTTCGGACGCCCGTATTTCGGGCTACGGGCGTCCGTTTTGCGCGCCGTCTGCGGCAGCGCGGAGCTTGCGTCAAGGCGGAGTTTTTGAGATGGTTTCGGGAATTTTTAATTCCCGAAACGAGGGGTCTCGGAGACGCGACGCGTCTTTAAGTGGACGAGCGTTCTTCCGGAAAATCTTGTTTTGGACGGCGCGGACACGTGCGACGTCCGCTTTGAGTGCCGTCAGTTGCGTTGGGACCCTGGCGCCGGGGCGAAGTTTTCCAGGGTGGTTTCGGGCGTTGAAGCCGAAGTTGAGGCACGGGCCCCGCGGCCCGTCTTTCGAGCTGCGTGCAACTAGTAGCAACTTTTTCCTCGGTCGTCCGTTCGGGGCGTGCGAGCAGTCGATGTTGGGTGTTTTTCCGAGGGCATCGCGTTGGCGCAGTCTGCCCGCTGTAATTCTGCACGATGGTGCGGGCCCCGCGAGGGCCGTTGGGGCGTTGACGGTGTTTTTGCAGCAGTATCACCGGGTGACTGTTTTGGACAAGTGAATAGTCCATCTTGTGTACTTTTTCGAGAGGATCGCAACGGTGTGATCCGTTCGTTGCGTTTCGGGACCGGGATGCGGGTCCCATGTGGCACCGCTCGTGTGCGGTGCGCCGGGATGCACCTTTTTCTCCGGATATCCGTTGCACTCAAGTGAGTAGTGCTTTTGACGTGCTTTTTCGAGAGCATTGCGATGGTGCAGTTCGCCCGACCTTTTTCGGGGACGTGGTGTGGGTCCCACCCGACCCGGCCACGGTGAATAGTGCCCTTTTCACCGGGTGTCTGTTTTGGGCGATTGAGTACTCAATCCCGTGTGTTTTTCCGAGGGGATCGCAGTGGCGTGATCCGTTGGTTCAGTTTCGGGATCTTGGGGTGGGCCCCACACGAGTTTGATTACGGTGAATAGTACCTTTTTCACCGGTTGACCGTTTCAGGCGAGTGAGTAGTCTATCTCGCGTGTTTTTCCGCAAGGTTTACAACGGTGCGATCCGTTTGGTTGTGCGGAGCCTTATACGCGATCCTATTAAATGTGAAAGCATGAAAGGTGCTCCAGTGGTGGTTCGCCCTACTTTGCTTGTAGCGGACCTTTGGCGAGTGATCGCGTGCACTCCCGTGTGAGTGATGTAAATGCTTGAGGTGACGTGGTTGGTCGTGCCTGGGCCTTTGAGGTGGAGTTGTTACGTCACGCCTTCGCGTTGACGTTGGGTGCCGTGTGCACGATAGCCCTTGGGCTGGAGACGTGGTATACTCTGGGAGTATACGAGAGCGCTTGGAGGTACGTGTGGTTCGTACTTGAGATGTTCGTGCGCTTGGTTGGGGTTGACTTGGGGCCACACGTCGTGAGGGCCCCAAGTGCGTGTCGTGTTCTGCTTTGCGTATTTGGACCTCTCGCGGCGTAGAGGGTCCCTTGGTGCTCGTTTGTTTGGCCAGCATGGTTGAGTGGTCTCCCCCTGGTTTCGTTCTCGATGGATCGGCCAGTAGCGGTGCTAGTGACACCCCGTGATGGAACAGGCGCTGAACCCCTCGGGGTGAGTTGTGCTGGAGTTGAGTGGTTGCGCGATACCCACTCCGTGTTTGGTTGACCAGTTTTGTACCCTCCAGTGGATATAGCCATAGCAGTTCTGAGTTTTACCCTCCAGCGGGGCTGGGCAGTGGGTTACCCATCGACTTCTAGGGTCTACCCTCCAGCGGAGACTGGGCAGTGGGTCGCCCGACGCTCTTAGGGTCTACCCTCCAGCGGGGCTGGGCAGTGG
Organism: Viscum album; assembly: GCA_963277665.1. Taxonomy (NCBI): domain Eukaryota; kingdom Viridiplantae; phylum Streptophyta; class Magnoliopsida; order Santalales; family Viscaceae; genus Viscum; species Viscum album. The sequence goes on along the minus strand of OY728165.1, from coordinate 1,882,123,268 downwards.
GTCACCCGAAGACGCTCTTAGGGTCTACCCTCCAGCGGGGCTGGGCAGTGGGTCACCCGACGCACTTAGGGTCTACCCTCCAGCAGAGACTGGGCAGTGGGTCACCCGACGACCTCTTAGGGTCTACCCTCCAGCAGGGCTGGGCAGTAGGTCGTCCGTCGTCTAGTTCCAGGTCTACCCTCCAGCAAGGCTGGGCAGTGGGTCGCCTGTCGACTTATTCCAGGTCTACCCTCCAGCAAGGCTGGGCAGTGGGTCGCCTGTCGACTTATTCCAGGTCTACCCTCCAGCGAAGCTGGGCAGTGGGTCGCCTGATGATGTATTATGGTTTACCCTCCAGCAGGGCTGGGCAGTGGGTCACCCAGTATCTTATTATGGTTTACCCTCCAGCGGGGCTGGGTAGTGGGTCGCCTGACGATGTATTAGGGTTTACCCTCCAGCGGGGCTGGGCAGTGGGTCACCCGATATCTGGTTATGAATTACCCTCCAGCAGGGCTGGGCAGTGGGACACCTGTTGGCATTCCAGACTCAGTCCTTCCTACTAGGCTAGTCTGTGGCTTTCCTCCGTGACCACCGGAGCGGGACCCTTAGTTGTACGGGTCGGTGATGGAACGGCTATGGCTTTGAGGATACCTCTCGACTGCAGGGCAGTGACGAGGTGTGGTTTGACTTTCCCTAGAACTCTCAAGTTCGAGGGGCACTTTCCCCACCGAGACGCGTTCTTGTGACACGATCTAAAACCGTGTGGGCGAGTCAGTGCCGCCCAAAGCGGATAGTATCAAGGTGCGGTGACTGAGCCCCTTGGCTTGCGGTTCAGGGCAGACGTGCGGGATGCTGGGCATCGATGGTGTTATATCTGGGACTGTTGGCGACACTTTTCTTGGGCTGAGCTACGGGACGGAGATCCCCTTACGACGTTGTTCGGGCTTCTCGACAGAGCATATGGATTTGTATATACCTTGTTCCGGTACCCACTCCTTGGGTTTTGCCTACTCTCCTTCAGGAGAGGCGAAGACGCGAGAGGTATGCCACGTGCTTTCCGCGTCCAGCCTCTCGTGGTTGGATGAGTCTACTCTCCTGCTATAGGCAGCGAAAGCTCGACGAGAAGTGCATCTTCTCACCGTTCCTAGCTCCTTGTGTTAGGACGAGTCTTCTATCTTTCTCTTGATGGGTTGAGCTGTTACTCTTTACTTCACTTCCAGTTGTACTCCTCTACTTTTCCTGTTCGCTCTACTGCTCACCCTTCGGTACCTCCTTTGTTGCTCCCTCGAGCCTTCGGGGTATCCTACTGAGTATTTTTATACTCACCCCTGCTTGGGCTTTGCCCGCACTTGGTGTGCCCTTGCAGACGACGGACAGGTGGAGCGTGACTTCGGTGGAGCGTAGGAGCTTGGGAGCTTGGACCACGTGCGGTGGTCGTGGCCGGGTTCCAGGTGGGAGATCCGTCAGCTGTTTCTTTTTGTTTACCTGTTGCCGGGTTGTGACACTTTTGGTTAGGCGCGTGTTTTGCCCCTTTTCCTTTCAGCTTGTACTTTGTACTGTTTAGAGGTCGATGCACATCTGTGGTTTATTTATAGCAGTTGTTCTTTTTACTCTGCACTTTTGCATTAAGTGTGCTGCGTGTGGGTGTGTTCAGGTGCTTAGGCAAAGGCTTCCCCGAGTTATTGTGCCTTCGGCGCTGGTCGCCAGCCCCTGGCCTATGGAGGCGGGCTTGGGGTAGTTGCGGCTCGAGCCCGGGTAGGGTCGGGTCGTGACATTGTCACCTTGCCTCCGGTCTTCCACATCTCCCAGTTGGAGCGTGCTGAGGGTGATTTTCCTCTATCAGCCAACTTGCCACCAGGTTTATCCGACGATGTTGGTTTTTCTGCAGCACCCAATGAGATTCTCACTGTGCAGAAAGCTTTGGATGAGTCTGGCAGTCAATGGCTTGTTAAATGGAAATGCTTTCCTGCACAAGAATCTACTTTGGAAGATTCATATTCAAGAGCAGTTTTTGAGTTGTCACCTTGGGGACAAGGAGAATTTTGAGGAGGGAATTGTTAGGTCGCGGCCTCCTGTTGTGAACAAGGGAAGAGGGAAGAGAGTCGATCAATTAGTGGTTCATGAGTTTGTTGTGCCGAGAGGAGCGGTTGCACATGAGCTGGTTTAAGTATGCTCACGTGAGCTGGTTATATAAGTCAATTGGTGGCCTCAGTTGGGGAATATGAAGTATTTTCCGGAGTTCTGTTAGAAGCAGTTGGACTGGAGCAGTGGTCTCTCTTCAGGATCCAGAGCTCTCAGCAAGGAGGTAGCGAGGAGGTGGTCTCTCCTTGGTCTCACCCATACTGTAAGGCATTTCCCTCTCAATACTAATGAAAAGCAGTCGATGTACTCGTAATACACACCGAAAATATTATAGATTCAATTATTCCTTTCCATTCATGTCTCGTAATCGTGTTAGAATAGAACCTAACATGGTAGGTATGAACCTTTGTAAATCCTCATATTCCACTGAAATAATCTTCAAGTAAAAATGTTAGTAGAAATTATACATTGATAGAGATGTTGGAGGGGAGGTCGGTCAGGATGGCATGTTTGTTGGTTATTCCAAACCTCCGATTCATTTTACTTACCGTAAGAGGGGAAGTGTTCATAAATAGGATATAGGAGTCTAATTGACTTTATGGGTAATATTGTAATTAGTTCTTTTTAGTCGGTTAGTGGGGTATAATAAGGGGAGGTCGTGATTTTGTTGGGGGGATCAGACACTTGTCTGTTAGAAGGCTAACGAGCCTGGACCTGGAGAAGATACAAGTCTCCTAGGTATGAGTCGAATTCATCTTATAAGTACCTGGAAACCTACTTCATTGTGTCTAGAATTTCAAAAATACAATAAGAAACTCTGATTTTTTTTGGAGTGATATTGGATGCGCCCGTAAGGGGCTCTCATCCTAGGGTTCTCCTCTCGCCGCCGCGAGCTTCTTCGCTGCGGATGGTACGGCGTTCCTCTTCGAGCTCATCAGGTTTTGGTGGAGGCTCTTTGCTGCAGTGGCATTTGGCGGCTTCGCGGTCTCCTCTCGTTGAGATGCACTATGGGCTTCTGCGGCTGTTGCTTCGAATCTGTGGGTGTAAGACCGGATCGTCGTCGGCATACTCTTCGGAGCGCTCCTGTTTCTGTTTGGCAGCTTGTTGTTGTCCAATGGTGAGTTTCTACTCGTTTGAAGGTCGCGCTCAAGCGTCGGCGGTTTGTGGAGTTCCGCCTCTGCTCTGGTGAGTGAGTTAGGGTTCGTTGTACTTGATGCGGCTGAGTTGTTCGGTGGCGGCGGGATCTGATGGTCTCCTTTTCGGTGTGATTTTGGGTTTCTGTTTTTCTTCTTCTTTTCTTGCTCCTGTGCGGGGTTTCGAACCGCAGTGATTTGTTGTTCATGCATCTTCGTGAGCATGGGTTGAATCGGTTCCTCAATGTTTCGAGGATGATGTTTTTGAGTGCGTGAAGGGTTTTGCGACTGTGGTGGCTATCTGGCTTGCGTCATTGATGCGTTTCCATTTCGGTGAATGGTTTGAAACTCCAGTGGGTGTGATGGTTGTGATCTGTTGACTGCATTCTGACGATGTCGATGGTTGCTGAAGGTCCGTGAAGACAGTGGCAGGTCCGACTTGTCTCGCCGGCGACCTGGCCGGAGGTGGCGTTGGGATTCGCGTCGACTCGCATCTCGAGTTCGATGTGGATAGGATCGAAGACGCGTCTGACACAGCAATCGAGTGGTTTCAGTTTTCGAGGTCGGCGCGTGATTCAGGCCGCGTGCCGGGGCTCGTGGCTCAAGGTGATGATGGCTGTTGGAGTATGTGTAACTTCCTGCCCCACTTCCTTGGTAACTTCCTGCCCCACTTACTTTCTTAACTTCTCTTTGTAACTTCCCTATATTTTCTATAAATGAAGGCTCTCTCCTCACCTTGAGTGAGTGGGGGATTTTCTGATTTACATGGTATCAGAGGGAACTTAATCCCGATCCCCCCTCCCATCTATTTTTTTTTATTCTGCTCTAGGTCTCCCATCTTTTTTTTTCCCGTGGGGGCGGCGGCCTCCATGGCTTACGAGCCATAGGAATTCTCCGCCGCCCCCTGCCGGCGATCCCTTCCCGGCGGATTTCCCGTCCCGGCAGGCTCTCCAGCGCTGCTCCCCGTCGCGGCTTCCCCCGGTGCGCCTTCCCTCGTCGTCCGGCACTGCTCCGCTGCTCCGTTGCCGACGTCCCCTCCTGCGGCTTCCCGGCTTCGCCTCCTTGCGACGACCGGCCCCGCCTCCCTCCGGCTTCCTGTCGCGGATCCCGCCTCCCTCCTGCATGGCGCGGCTCCCCTTCCCGGCGGCCCTCTCCTTACGCGGCTCCCCTTCCCGGCGCTTCTGCCCGGTCCGATTCCCCTCTGCCTTTGCCCTTCCCGGCGGGTCTCCCTCCCATGCGGACTCCCGGCGCCGCCGCTCCCGCGACGCCTCCCGTCGCCCCTCGCGGTCCCGCTGCGCGCTCATCCCGGCGCCCGCTCCTCCTGCGCGCGACTCCTCCCGGCGACAGGCTTCCTTGCCCGACGGTTCTCCCGCCTTCCCGTCGTCCGGCCTCCGCGGCTCTTCCCGGCGACGTCCAGATCCAGTGCGGAGGGCCGACGGTACACCCGACGAGACTCCCTCCAGCGCCGGGACCTCCCGCCCCGGTTCATCCCGCCCCGGCTTCTCCTCCGGCAGCCCTCCTCCCGTGCTCCGCTCCTCCCGCTGCTCCCGCGCGCTCGCGGCTCCCGGCTCCCGGCGGATCTCCCTCCAGTCCGGCGACCGCTCTACCGGCCCTCTCGTCCCGCGGCGCTCCTCCTGTCCAGCGGCCCTCCGCGCGCCTCCCGGCCGGCCCTCCGCGCGCCCCCCGGCCCTTCCCGGATTTTTCGGCCAGATCCTTCTCCAGGCAGCTCTCCTGCGGATTTCCCGGCGACCCTTCCGGTTGGCCGGCTGCGCCTTTCCCGCCTTGTTCTTCCCGGCGGACCTCCCTTCCCCGGCTTGCGGCTCTTTTCGGCAGCCCGCCTCCTGTGCGATCTCCCGCCGGCTCCTTTGACGACCGGCCTCCACTCCTGCCGGCCTCCACTCCTGCCGGCTCCTTCAGTAGCTGGCCTCCATTCCAGCTTGAGGGGGAGTGTTTGCAGCTTGTTGCTTGCGTTGTTTTTCATTATGTGTCCAAGCTAGGTACACCTAGCTTGAGGGGGAGTGTTGGAGTATGTGTAACTTCCTGCCCCACTTCCTTGGTAACTTCCTGCCCCACTTACTTTCTTAACTTCTCTTTGTAACTTCCCTATATTTTCTATAAATGAAGGCTCTCTCCTCACCTTGAGTGAGTGGGGGATTTTCTGATTTACAATGGCGGTGGAGCTGAATTTGAAATTTGATTTTGAAACCTGAATGTTTAAGTTGGGATTTTAAGGATCTGTATGGTTATCGGTTTTCCTTAAACCGGCTTTGATAAATGAAAAAAATGATTAGCAGCAATAAGAAACTCTGTCATCTTCTTCAATTCCTATTAACTTGGTGCTTTCATTGATATAGTTGATATAGTTGATTCTGGAGGAATAGTTCAAGAAGCTGAGGACGCTAGAGTCTATGCCCACTCAAATGGAGATAAGGATGACTGCAGTGGGGACCACAATCACCAAGCTGAAAACGAGCATGCATGCACTTACGGCAGCAATGGATTGGCTCGCAACACGCCAAGAGGAGAATACTGCACTTAATTCGAGCAATAAAAAATCGAAAATAAAAAATGAAGGAGAAGGCAGATTGAGTTTGGATGAATAAGCCAGTCATCGACGAACTTATGTTGAGACGAACGGGCAGAGAATGCGAGATTCTGCTTGGCAAGAAGTGTGCGCTATCTCTCAACACGTTAAGATGCGGACATTCTCTGGTGAGGATCCGGTAACATGGATTACGCACGCAAAGACATATTTTTCAATTCACCATACTCAGGAGATAAAGGTTCCTCTAGCACAGTTATGTATAGAGGAGATGGGACAATACTTGATAATTTCGTTGAAGTCTGTTAAAACAGAGCTTACAGGGCCGAAACTGAAGGAAAAGATGCTCGCATGGCATGGTTCTGCAGAAGAAGATCCAGTCATGTTTCTGAAGGGGTTGCAGAAAACAGCAACTGTGGATGAATATATCGATGAATTTGAGTGGGTAGCTTTACGTATACCAAACATGATAAGGACCAACTTCTAGCAGCAATGGATGATTGATAATAAAGGCTACTAATGGCCCAGAAATTACAACACCAACAGGGGAAGAAAGGGAAAACAGTGGGAGGAAGAGAACCTCGGGAAAGGGACTCGCCCTCAACCTGCCCAAGCCTATCGGCCGATCTGCATTAAGCAGCCCATTAAACCATAAACTCTATGATGCCCTCACCTTAACCCTCCACCCTTATTTATAATCTCCCTCCCTAACCAACTAAGAATATTCCCCAGAATATTCCCTTGGGGCCACAGCATATTCCATAGAATATTCCTCAGAATATTCTCTCTAACCACCCTTTCTTTAGGTGGCATACATGGTCTCTATCATTGCCACTGTCCCGAAAAACCACCTTTTCCTCAAGGTTGTGGACCGTGTAGGCATGCCAGGCGATCTGCCATATCATCCGTGCTGCAGGGAACGGAGGACAAGAGGTGCTAGGCAGGCAGTGGTGCCAGGCAATCTTTCATATCCGCCGTTGTAGTCCTGTATAAAGTGTCTGTGCCGCAGGTGTTCGCCACGCAATCTCCCAAACACGTCGGCCGCCGTCATGGATCAGGTATGGAGAGACGAAGGTGAGAGTGTCTCTCGTCGTAACGCCTGACCTCCATCCCGTGGGAAGGTCCTGTCATGGGCTGGGCCGCAAGTACAACTGGTACCACTTGGTTGCGGGGGTGGAAAAAATGGAAGAACCTCCTTCAGGAACCTAGAGACCCCATTTCGACAACGCGGGCGAGCCCTGTACTACTGGTGATAAAATAACAAGAACCCATGTATGAGCCGGCTCAATCTGTTGCGGCTCGGGCTGCAGCATTACAAACTTTGAAGTGTCCAGCTCTTCAATATGCGGGAAGTCTCTCCCAAACTGAACGGAGATAGTGTCGTCAGGATTTCCAGACAACCTTTTGCTCCAGTTGTGCGTCCCATGTTCAGTAGACCCCTCGAAATGCAACGCGGACAGCTATGTTACCGGTGGCGGGGCCTCGGATGTAGTTGCAGGGGGTTCACTGATGGAGCTTCCAAAATCCTCAAGGATTGTTTCTTTAAGATGCTCCCAAGTGAACGTAGGTGTAGTTCCTTTAGCCACTAAAAACCAAAGTGCAGACATATCTAACATGCAGAGGCATGTCATTGGCACCTTCATCTGATCCGACGTTTAATTGCGTGAGAAATATTCCTCACCCCTTGAGATCCACGTCTCCGGATGTGTGGCCGAAAATTCCGGTAAAAACTCCGCCCGTAAGTTTTTTTCTTGATTGCGGGTCACCCGGGCCAGTGAAGCCCAGGGTTCCTGCATCTCCTGTTAAGGATTTTCCAAAGATAAGAAAGAAAGAAAAAAACAGATTTCCACCCCTTGCAGCAGTGATAGCCTTTTTTTCTGCTTTTTTTTTTACAGGAAGTCGGGCGCCCCCCCCCTTTTCCGGTTTTTGTTTTCGTTCCTGCGTTTCCCTCCCGAGGCAGAAAAGCGGGCCGCCCCTTTTGTTTTTTTTTTTTTTTTTTGTGTTTCCTTTTTTTTTCCAAAGTAGAACAGGAGAGTGGGTCACCCTTTCGAACTGGAGCGGGAGAACCACCTGCGCGCGACAGCCGAGCACAGTCCAGGTACTGCGCAACTTCCACCGGTGTGCTCTGGCAGACGGGATGCGGCCGAGCGCACTCTTCGAAACGATGAGGTGTATTCGGTAGTGTGCCTCCTCCCCGAACGCGTCTCCTGTGGGTTCGCCGGAAGGCAAAGGGTAGCGTGCGGATTGTCTGTGCGCACTGCCGCTGGAAAAAAATAAGTCGCGCGGTGTGTCGGGCTGGCCTCTGGCATTGCGCACTCCTTTGATGAGAACGAGACGGGGAGTCAGGATCCAATGAGCGTAGGAGAAATATTAGGTAGCCCTCCTGCATTGAGCGCAATGCAGCCACCCAGCTGTGTGCGCCTGCTCCAGCCTCTTCACGCGAGCTAGAAGGGATGAAGAGGAGTCGATCGAGAAGAATCCTACAGCAGTGTGCTTCCTTCCTCCGACAGATTCCGGTAGTGCGCCTCTTGAAGTGAAGAACAAAGTGGACCCGTAGCGCGCCTCCTTTGAGGAGGCAGTAGGCAAGGAGAGGGCAGGAGGCAGGTCGGACCAATTGATAAGGACCAACTTCTAGCAGCAATGGATGATTGATAATAAATGCTACTAATGACCCAGAAATTACAACACCAACATGGGAAGAATGGGAAAACAGTGGGAGGAAGAGAACCTCAGGAAAGGGACTCGCCCTCAACCTACCCAAGCTTATTGGCCGATCTGCATTAAGCAGCCCATTAAACCATATACTCCACGATGCCCTCACCTTAACCCTCCACCCTTATTTATAATCTCCCTCCCTAACCAACTAAAAATATTCCCCAGAATATTCCCTTGGAACCCACAGCATATTCCATAGAATATTCCTCATAATATTCCCCCTAACCACCCTTTCTCCAGGTGGCATACATGGTCTCTATCAGAACTTCTCTTAAAAATGATACATGAGCATGTTTATTGGTGAATTGGGGTCGGAGATTAGCAGTGTTGTCATGACACATGAACTGCGGAACCAGGGGCAAATACTTATTTTGTCTCGAAGGGTGGAGCGCGAGTTTTGGTAACCAGAGTTCTCAGATATTTTGAGGTACGTGGGAGGAGCACCTCATATAGCAACCAGAGACGACAATGAAACACAAATATTGTCATGTTTGTCCATACAGTGAATTTGAATGCCTGTAAACGAAGAGGTGACTTGATGCCTAGATGGAAGGGAGTTTTGAATTTGACTAGAAAGGAATTTGAAGAAAAGAAAATGAAGGGATTGTGCACACTTGGGGCCAAAAAAATCATCCAAGCTATAAATGCCCTAAAAAAGAATTTAAGCTCATGGTATGAGAGTGTGTAGATTCTGAAGGGGAAGAAACGACATACTTACCTACAGATGCCGAAGAACAAGAAAGGATGACAATAAGGGTTTATCGGAAATAGAAATGCGGGGAACAATCTTAACTGGGGAAGAGAAGTCGCAACTAAAGGGAATTAAATCAATGCTCGTGGAGGTAAGAATAGATGGAGTGCATATATTGAATCTGATTGATAGTGGAGCGAGTCATAACTTCCTTTCCAAACAATTGGTGAAATATTTCCCATCAAATATTGTCGTTTTGTATTATGTTGGGGAATGGTCATCGGGTTGTTTCAAAGGGAATTTGCAAGGAATTAATGGTGCGAATTGGAGAAGCTGAGTTTGAAGTGGATGCTTACATTTTTTATACTTCCGAACCGGATTTAGTTCTTGGGATATCATGAATTGAGACCTTAGGGCCTGTTAATACACATTGAAAAAACATAACATTGAGTTTTGAATGGGGCGAACAGGAAGTAATTTCGCAGGGAATGCAGCCTCCTCAAAATATTCCATGGGCGTTGCAGGAGTATTTAGGAAGGGGAAACTGTCAAGTACAACGCTTGCATTGGGCCGCAGATGTTATCATAAATGATAAGCTTATGGAGGTATCCCTGAACCAACAAAACCAACTTAGTACACTACTGCAGCGATATAGAACTGTTTTTTAGACTCCAAGGACCCTGCCACCAAAACGTGTGACAGACCATGCAATAAAATTAAAAGCTAGTGCGGATCTAGTGAATGTAAGGCTGTATAATCATGCCTACAATTTAAAGAATGAGATAGAAGGGCAGATCCACGAACTTTTAGAACAGGGATTCATTAGGCATAGTTCAAGCCCGTACTCAAGCCCAATTATCCTTGTGACAAAGAAAGATAGTGGCCGTAGAATGTGAGTTGATTATCGAGCCTTGAATAAGCTTACTATACCGGGCAGGTATCCAATAACCGTCATAAAGGAACTCATGGATGAGTTATGAGGTGCGACATTTTTTACCAAGGTTGACTTGAAGTTTAGCTTTCATCAAGTTAGAATGAAGGAAGAAGACATAGAGAAGACGGCTTTTAAGACCCATGAAGGGCATTACGAATGCCTCATAATGCCATTCGATTTAATGAATGCCCCAACCGCTTTTCAGGCTAAAATGAATACAATTTTTCAACCTCTGCTCAGGAAGAGAGTGCTGGTTTTCTTTGACAATATACTGATCTACAGCAAAAGCTGGGCAGGACATATGGAAGCTCTTAGTCGGGTATTACAAACAATGCAGGATAATGTATTATATGTTAATCAGAAGAAATACCCTTTTGAGAGACAAACTGTGGAATACTTGGGACATATAATTTCAGATAAGGCGGTTATGAGGTGCGACATTTTTTACCAAGGTTGACTTGAAGTTTAGCTTTCATCAAGTTAGAATGAAGGAAGAAGACATAGAGAAGACGGCTTTTAAGACCCATGAAGGGCATTACGAATGCCTCATAATGCCATTCGATTTAATGAATGCCCCAACCGCTTTTCAGGCTAAAATGAATACAATTTTTCAACCTCTGCTCAGGAAGAGAGTGCTGGTTTTCTTTGACAATATACTGATCTACAGCAAAAGCTGGGCAGGACATATGGAAGCTCTTAGTCGGGTATTACAAACAATGCAGGATAATGTATTATATGTTAATCAGAAGAAATACCCTTTTGAGAGACAAACTGTGGAATACTTGGGACATATAATTTCAGATAAGGCAGTTTCAATGGATCCAAACAAATTGGAAGCTGCTCGACCGTGAAATGTTCGGGAGGTTCGGGGGTTCTTAGGCCCACCCAGGTACTACAGGAAATTCACTAAAGACTGAGAAAATAGCTAGGTCATTAACAACATTAACCAAGAAAGGGAAGTTTACTTGGACACCAGAAGCTCAAGATTCTTTTGAGACTTTAAAGCTCTGTATGACCACTGCACCACTGCTTTGCATGCCTGATTTCTCGAAGAAATTTGCTATAGAATGTGATGCATTAGGTTCGGGAATTGGTGTAGTCATGATGTGGGAAGGGAGACCTCTAGCTTATTTTAGTAAAGCATTTTTTGATTCCAATTTGACAAAATCTGTCTATGAGAAGGAATTAATGGCACTGGTTCTGTCAATCCAACATTGGAAGCAAAACTTGTTAGGCAAATGATTTTTAGTCTATACCGATCACCGAAGTTTGAAACATACGCTTCGTCAGCGGATGGCATCAATGGACCAACAAGGTTGGCAAGCAAAACTTTTAAGTTGTGATTTTTTTTGTGATTTATAAGCCTGGAAAAATGAATACAGTTGTGGATGATTTGTCCAAGACCGCCAGGGTGAACAAGTTCATGCATATGGCAATTTCTGAACCCAGTTGGGACGACTTACAGGTGGTAAGAGAAGAGTTGCAGCGCGATATCAAACTACAGGCCATAATTTCTGCATTGGAAAGTGATGCTACAACTAAAACAGGTTATGTTCTTCAACGAGGACTATTGTCCTACAAAAACAGGTTAGTTCTGCCTAGACTATGTTCTAATTCCAAAACTGCTTCGACACTACCACACCTCTCCTGAGGGAGGGCATTCAGGGTTTTTGAAGACTTACAAGAGGCTTGCTAATGGGGTTTTCTGGTCTGGTATGACCCAGGATATACAACGATTTGTTCGGGAATGTGATGTATGTTAGCGGCATAAATATGAAGCCTCGAGTCCTGCTGGACTCTTGCAACTGTTATCGGTGCCTAAGTTGATTTGGGAAGAAATATCAATGAACTTTATTTCCGGCATTCCCAAACCGCAAGTATACAATGTCATTTTTGTGGTGGTTGATCATTTGAGTAAATATGCTCATTTTTTGCCACTCAAACACCCATATACAGCCAAGACAGTTGCAGAAGTTTTTGTTAAAGAGGTTGTGCGGCTCCATGGCGTACCCAGTGCAATTGCCAGTGATAGAGATCCTCTTTTTACCAGTCATTTCTGGAAAGAAATATTTCAATTACAGGGGACCGTGTTGAAGAAGAGTTTGTCCTATCACCCACAAAGTGATGGACAAACTGAAGTAGTAAACCGTTTGGAAGTTTATTTGTGGTGTTTTTCTTCCGACCATCCGAAACAATGGGTAATATGGTTACCTTGGGCAGAATTTCAATATAACACCTCCTATTATACTGCTACAGAACAGAGACCTTTTGAGTTTGTTTATGAGCGGAAGCCTCCACATGTTCTACACTACAATAAAGGGGAAGCAGTGGTCGAAGTCGAAGTTGTGGCTACTGGTCTTATTGACAGGGATGAAGCATTGAAACGGCTCCAACTTAATCTCCATCGGGCCCAGTAGGTGATGCAGAAATTTGCGAATAGGCATCGTCGAGAAGTAACACATAGTGACGGTGATCTAGTTTGGGTGAAATTATGTCCCAATAGGCCGGGGCGCGTGTCCAAAATTAACCAGAAATTGGCAGCCCGGTGGCCATTTACTATTGAAGGGAAGGTTGGCTCGGTGGCTTATCAGCTTTGACTTCAAGATAACGGTAAGACCCACCCGGTATTCCATGTGTCAAAAATTGACAGTAGTTGAAGGACAACATGTTGTTGAAGAGTCATTGTCAGTTGAATTTCTTGCTGAGGATGTGTACCCCATAGTGGTTTTGGCACAAAATATTCAAAATCGGGTTTTAATATGGCTGGTTCAGTGGTGTGGTCGTGCCGCTGAGGAAGTTACTTGGGAAGTTGTTGATGTTCTTAAAGATCAATTTCCTAATTCCCACCTTGAGGACAACGTGGAATCTCAAGGGGGTGGCGATGATAGAGATACTGGAGGGGAGGTCGGTCAGGATGGCCCGTTTGTTGGTTGTTCCAGACCTCCTATTAGTTTTACTTACCATAGGAGGGGAAATGTTAATAAATAAGATACGGGAGAGTGATTGACTTCAAGGGTAATATTGTAATTGGTTCTTTTTAGTCAGTTGGTGGGGTATAATAAGGGGAGGTCGTGATTCTGTTGGGGGGATAGGACACTTGCCTGTTAGAAGTTTTGCGAGCCTGGGACCTGGAGAAGATAGAAGTCTCCCAGGTAGGAGTCGAATTCATCTTGTAAGCACTTGGAAACTTACTTCATTGCATCTAGAATTTCAGAAATACAATAAGAAACTTTGTCATCTTCTTGAATTCCTATCATACAAGCAGTGTGATTAATCAAAATTAAGGATACAGAGGTTGTCATTTGAAGAATAATCCAACACAAAATAAATAGAGGTTGATAATCATTTTATCAGAAAAGTTATTCTCTTCGATGTCATCACAACCATCCCAATTTTTTCCAAGGATCAATTTGTTGAAAACTTAACCGGATATCCAGGTGGCCCTGGATTAAAATATATGTGTTTCAAGATGGATGCACATAATATGTATGCTCTATCTAGGGAGGAGTTTTAAGATGTGGTATTAAGATATTACATATTAGTAGTAATTTAATTTGTTTTATTTGTTTATTTTATTAGTAGTAATTTAATTTGTTTTATTTTTTTATTTTATTAGGTGATTTCCTCAAGGGATTGTGATAGAAACAAAGGACAGACGCAATATATTGAATACAATGGGAGTAGCACCGGCAGAATTACAAGCAGCAGAAGAACAACTAGGAAGGAGATGAGAGAAATCGCAGGAGTTCCCTAGGAACTTCCCCCAAACCCAAGGTTGAAACTGCTAAGCAGCCCACGACAGAATAATAATCTCTATCCCCCTCTTTCTCCAGCCTTTCCCTTCTTATAACAGCCCTCTCTAACACCTGTGGGCCCCCTATAATATTTCCCCAGCATATTCTCTAGATCCCCAGCATATTCCTCCCAAGATCCCCAGAATATTCCCCGCAGGATCCCCAAGCATATTCCCCCAAGTCCCCACCGGCTCAGCCCCAATTGCTGAGCCCCCAGGTCCCCACCGGCTCCGCCCCACTTGCTTAGCCCCACGTACACCTATCGCTGTCACCCCTGAAAATTCACCTTGTCCTCAAGGTGGTGGATCTCACAGGCATGTCAAGCAATCTTCCATATGCTGCATACTTTTGCATGAACCAACAACTCTACATGCAACTTCCTGAGAAAAATTGCAGCGGGCTGGATCTGAACCATCTCCCAACGATCTTTATTTGGAGTAAAATACGATGGCAGGAGTGAATTAGGACAGTGCGGTGGTGGTTCTTTGAGATGTCCCCTTTCTACACATAAATTCCACACAATTTCCCAAATATGCCACCCTGCTTTTGCGCTTTAGGAAAAACCAAGCAGCACTGCTGACTTAGGACCAAGGTGTTGTGGTCCCTTAGTATGCCCCCTGTCAATCCAGGCGTGTCATGCTATCGGCATATCATGCTATCGGCGTGTCATGCTATCTCCCAGATGCTCCTCTCTGCTGTATGGACCAGCCTTGGAAATCAAAAGTTGCGGGTTATACCGCCATCTGGAAAAATTAAAATAGGAATTCCAGACATGCAATCATCCTCTTGTTGTATTTCTACTGCCTTATGCACACCTACCTCATTAATTGTGGCATCCATACCCAATATACAACCATCAATAAAAGGGCCAGTGGGGTTGTTGCAATTTTAGTCAGGCCCGAGAGGCTCCCCTGTCAATGCCCCGTGTTGCTCAATCATCAAAAGGAGTCGAAGAGGGTCTACAATCAGGTAAAGGCACCATCTCTGCATCTTTTTCCAAAGAGGTGGACTTCAAACAGGGTTCGCCTTCTTCCACTTTAACCATTTGCTTGAGAAAGGGTTGACGCACCAAGAGCTCGGCAAACCCCTTGGGTTGTTCCTCCGTCTGCTCAACACAAATCACTAATCCGGAATTTGCCTAATGTTCGGTGAAAGAAGTATCAACTTGGGTGTACGAAATAACAGTGGCTACCACTGCTACTTTTCCAAAACTCCAACAAATCGCATCTTTGAGGTGTAACCACGTGAGTTGAGGTGTATTTGCTTGCAACGATAAAAACAACTTTCCAGACGTACTTGACATACAAAATCGTGCTTGTGGTGCCTTTATCGCGTCTAAAGTTTGGTGGATCAAAAAATAATTCTCAACTAGTGTGATCCCAGACACAGGAACGTCTCCCGACAATACCGCCATCATCACCTGCCTGGTTGCATGCCACTTGTCCTCGCACCTGCCAGTCCAGCCATAGTCTACTGAAGCTCCTGCATCGGACTTCCCATGCATGAGGAATTCCAACAACTGCGTTGTGAGTCGGTTGAGACGTCGTCCAAGGTTGGTCATGCGTTGTGCAAAGGGATCACGATGAGGCTGGTGACAGGTCTCTAAGCATACTGCCTATGAGTTCAAGTCGACAACAGATTGCATGCCTAAGTCCTTCGACTGTCGATGGTCTTCCAGTTGTGTGGGGGCCACCGGCAACTACTTTGCTGTGGGTCTTCCATGGTGGGCGGCGGCCAGCGTTGATGCAGCCAGCGGAGGGTTTTTCGTCAAGGGTGGATGAACAACCCCAACCAACCCTTAAGGGTTGGTTTGCTCCATCTTTAAAACGGGATTCTAAATCCCATGATTTGTAATCTGTACTGCTGGGTATCCTCCCACGTTTTGATCCGGAGAGAATAAGATTTTTGGCTCCCTTCTCCCGTGGACGTAGGCACACTGCCGAACCACGTTAAATCTCTCGTGTTCTTTGTTTTTCTCCTCTGTTTGTGCGTTTTCAATCACCACGAAGTTTCGCTGTCCCAACAAGTGGTATCAGAGGCGAGTCGGAGCGAACGGAGGTGAACCGGCGAGACGAAGGCAAATTTTCCGGTGGCCGGAAAATTGAAATTGGTCGGAAAATTTTTCCGAGGCCAGATCCGGGAAGAGGGCGGCGAGACGATTCCAACGGCGCAAACGGCGAGGAAAACGGAGTTGAAACGAAGAAGATATGGCCGGTCAAAGTTCGGTCAAACCCACGGGTGAACAGTAACCCCGTGCCGGAGAAGACGGTACTGTTCACGCCGCCGGCAACAATTCCGGCAATATTCCGGCGGGAATTCCAGCGTGCCACGTCAGCGCCACGTCAGCGAGCGATCTGGACCGTTGAACGTGTTTTGACCATATCTCGGTCAATTGGTGTCCGATTTCGGCGATCCAGGAGTCGATTCCGACTATTTCGACCGTTCCGGACACATCCGTACGGTTAGTTTTTGAAAATTCGCACTCTATCAGGTGGTGATTAAAGGGTGTGACATCGACGGTGGTGATCGCGTTTTGCGACGACGACGATGGCTGGTGGCGGAGCACTACCAAAATTTGACATCGAGAAGTTCGATGGTCGAAACAATTTCGGCTTGTGGCAGAGCACGGTGAAGGATCTTTTGGTGCAGCAGGGCTTGATCAGACCGTTGATCGGAGAAAAGCCCGAGACAACCAGTGCCAATGATTGGGAAGAGCTCGAGATGCGGGTCGTCAGCACGATTCGGCTATGTCTTGCGAATGAGGTAAAGTATTCGGTGCTGGATGAGACATCACCGAAGGAGATCTGGAAGAAGTTGGAGCAGCGATATATGGCGAAGTCGCTCACCAACAAGTTGTTCCTGAAGAAGAAACTGTACCAATTGCGCATGGACGAGGGAGCGAATTTGTTGGATCATACCAATGAATTCAACAAGATCCTGACGCAGTTATTGGGGCTCGGTGTGAAGGTTGAAGAGGAAGACAAAGCACTTTTGCTTTTTTCATCACTACCAAGCTCATTTGATGGGCTTGTGACTGCATTGCTCGTGGGGAAGGATACACTGAAACTGGGTGATGTGAAATTCGTTCCGAGGATGAGACGGAACTTGATATCATTGAGTAGGCTCGATGCGAGAGGGTTCAAGATTTCCATATCAGGTGGAGTATTAGAAGTCTCACGTGGGGATGCAACGATGTTTACTGGGAAGGAGTCACAGGGGCTGTATCATTTGACGGAGACCGTAGTCAGCCCGAGATCGAGTGAAGAAAGTGGAAGTGCCACGTCATCTGGCGTGAAGAAGCGTGTTCGATTTGCTGATGAAGTTTTCAATGCCTGCAAAGAGACTGCAGATGAAGCTTCTACCCCAAACACGCATAACAGGAGGAAAAACGGAGAAACACAAGATTTTAACGTGGTTCGGCCGTCCAGCCTACATCCACGGGAGAAACACTGCAGCTTCTCTATTCCCTTCTCTCCGGATAATCACGGAGGATTACAGCACACAGATTACACAAAATAGACCCCTTCGTTCATGGGATTCAAATCCCGTTTAAATAGAGAATGAAAAACCAGCTATCTTCTTTGGTTGTTGGGGTGGTTCAGCTACCCTGAGAAATTTCCTCCCCGCTGGCTGCTTCAATATTGGCAGCTTCAACATTGGCTGCTACCCACCATGTTGCCCAACATGGAGGAACCCGCTGCAGGCTGCTGCCGACAATTTCTCCTCCGCTAAAAACGTCACCCCATATTGGGAGTGGCCCCCACAAGTTGCAACTGTGTTTCCAGGTGAGGCAACACATTGTACAGGAATTTTCGGACTGCCACTCGGATTTAGCGCACTCCTACAACTCCAATTCCCACTTCTGCTAGCTCCGTCGCAGTCGTTGGGTCACTGCTTCGAGCATCTCTATTGTTTGACGCTTCCGTTGAAGTAATCTAGCAGTTGTGCGCGTCCTTCCGCCAAATGAGCCCTGGCAAAGCACGCCTCGTCCGTGTGAGAGGAAACCGACAGTGGGCAACTTCCAGTTTTGCGCGTCTCCTCGGAACAGGCAGTGAAGAAGAGCGGAAATGTGCCTCTCGGTCGTTGTAAGCTTTCGCCAGCAGCGGTCCTCTCCGTTGAGCATTATCCAGCAATGCGCACCTCCTCGGATGTGAGCCGATGGCAGATTGGACCAGTGATAGAAACAGAGGACAAACACTATATATTGAATAAAATAAGAGTAGCACCAGCAGAATTACAAGCGGCAGAAGAAGAACTAGAAAGGAGAGGAGAGAAATCACAGGAGTTCCCTGAGAACTTCCCGCAAGCTCAAGGCAGAAACTGCTAAGCATCCCACAACAGAATAATAATCCCTATCCCCCCTCTCTCCAACCCCGCCCTTCTTATAACAGCCCTCTCTAACAACTATGGTTCCCCTATAACATTCCCCCAACATATTCCCTGGATCCCCAGCATATTCCTCCTAGGATCCCCAGAATATTCCCCTCGGGATCCCCCCGCATATTCCCCCTGATCTCTACCTGCTCAACCCCACTTGCTTAGCCCCACATACACCTATCAGATTGTTTTCATTATACTGTCTGTAAATATTGTATCATTCTTATGCAATTATGAATATGAAATACTAAGATATTTTTACATTCAACAAATACATGTAAGTGGTTCAAGTATGTTCTTTTTCATGAAACAATGAGTGACGAGGTTTGACAATCCTTACAACATCATTGTGTATGAAAACACAATAATCCATCGGGAACTAATACAATTCAGCACAAAATTCATTGTATATGAAGTAAAACTAACATGCCCTTTTTTGACATGAGCTTCAACATTCCTTACATGACTACAATCCAATCAAATAAGTGAAGGGGGACATTTGGGACATTAATGTACTCTTGCATTGGGGTCACGACATTAAATGCAAGGTCAATGCCCATTCTTTCATCGTATTGTTGTGCACCATCATTATGCTAGATATGTGATTTCAGCATAATGACCATCTGGACAAGCATAGCACCCTTAAAATCCTAGGGCGCCATGATCGTAACATCAAGCATGAGTTTGCCGATTTTTCTAGCTTGTCCATGTTAACAACAATAACAAGAAATAATGGTGACTATGATTTTTTTTAACAGTTTACCTTATTAACTATTCATTTTAATGATGTTACTCTTGAGCATAGCCTGCAAAATATACATAAACCAAGCAACCAATGGTCACTTGTCTCACTTTTCCTCTCCAGAAGGTTTGGTGTTCAACATTCCATCGAAGCAATGAGACTTGACCCAAAACCATTGTTTTAGCTAAAAAGTTGGAATTCTTAATAATGAATCTTAATTTTTACGAACCCACCATGGTGGCATGGAAAGATAACCCTTGGCTTAGGCAATAACAAGCATGACTTGAGCATACCAAGCAAACAGCTTGTGCTGACATTAAGACATCCCAATGGTTCACAAACATTGAACCATACCCATGCATCAAAAAAACACGAGCTTCAAAAAAAATTCAAAAAACCTCCATTGAAGGATTTTTTTTTTGCATCGCTTAGTGGGCACCTTTCACTTCCTCGCATAGACCTATAATATAATCCTTAGCCAACTTCTCTAGGTTGATAGAAGCATCCAAGGCATGAAATCAACATTAAATTTCCAGGTAAGAGAATCATAAAAATCATAAAAATCATAAATCAACCAAGGCCGGAACCCATTATTGGGTTTACCCCAACACCGGTTGGGATCTCTCCTGATTCATGGTCTAAGCCTCAATTGATATAAAATTAATAAGGAGCAGATTTTTTATGCCCGAAACATGATTTTTTAACAAACTATATACAGAAAACATTGTTAACCTTGCAATTCACGCCAAAAAACCCCGTCCAGTTTGGTTTACATAAAAACCTTAGGGCATTCATCAACCAACTTTAAATCCACGCTACCAATTGATAGGCAAAGAGTATATCTACCTTTTATATGGCTTCAAAACGCGTTGATTGGGAGAGAATCGATGAAGCTCGCAAGGTTGGGGCGCGGGTTCGGGGGTTAACCTTCCCGGGACCGTGATGCCTTCACAGAGAAGAAATAGACGAGGCCAGAGGAGGGGAGGAAGGGTGACGCCGGTGGATAAGAGGTCGTCCGGCGCAGAGAAATGTTGTGTGGGGTGGATCACAAGCGATGAGTGGGGAGGGTGGTGCAGGCGGCCGCGGTGCTATAACGTTTAAAAATGATGAAAAATTATTAAAAAGAAATACCAAATTGATGCGCTCCCGTGTTGAAACTAGCATTTAATGAACTTCTGGTTTTAATGTCCTATCTAATATGTGGAGTTTTGGAATCCCTGTTCTTTACATTCTCCAAAAACTCTTTAAAACTAGATATTCTTCCATGTGTGTTTCCTTGATTTTCCTCTGATATCACTAGTGGGTGAAGTCTCCGACGAGGTCTCCGACGAGATTCTAACTTGGGAATCCAGAAAGGCTGTAAAAATCACAAACAACATCAAAACATTATCCACGAAAAGGATAAGAGGACTACCTGTCGACGACTTCGTAGGATCGTTTTGGGAATCACTTCGTACGAAGAACACAAAGGTTTAGAAAGAAGGTAGAGAGAGAGTTTCTGAAATCGTTCTGATTTCTATTCAAAATCACCTATCCGAACAAACGGGTCGGAGGTCTCTAGGCTCAGCTTGCCCGAGAAGCTGACTCGATACAAGACATGCAAAAGCAAAATCAAAAAGAAAAAGAAAAAGGTGGACCGCATTATTGTGAGGCTTCCACCGCACACTTCACCATAAATACAAACTACATAAATGACATGTCCGATTTGATCCGCTCGTCCATGCCGGGTATGACGTGTGTCTGGATCAGCGTCTAGAATCCTTCTAAGTCGTATAGAGCATCAATCATTTCTCCAACTGAGACTTTCTTCTCCGACTCCTTCATTTTTATCAATTCTTTGATGGCACGTTAGATTTGATCTCAGACAATAAAGATATTTTCTTTATGTCCCTTCCACATCTTGAGCTCTTCAAGAATCGTGTCTGCATCCACCGCAAAGTCTGTCAGACGTGTCATCTCTACATGCTGCATGTCTCTAGAATTGATAAAGACTAACACATTGTCTCCTGCAAAAAATATACAATCTTTGCTTGTTGATTTTGATTCAATTAGATAAATGTTCCACGCGATTTGGATTCGTTCGTAATGACTTTTGTTCAAACTGAACTCTAGCCAATCTTCATCGCTAAACTGTGAGTCTTCGAACGCTTTCTGGACAGGTCCTTTAGTCCAGTGTCCTGGGTACAAATTCCATAGCATAACCACTCCGTCTGCTAATCTGATAGGTTCAATATGTGCAACCCACCATAACAAACTCAGATATGCATTGTTCAGAACTGTTCTCACCATCCTTGGTACCCAATTAAATGTGGAATTTATTTTCTTAAATCCCAAGAATTGTACCGCTCTCATGCTGAAAGCTTTATGGCATTCAATGAACTCTTTTGGTTCTAATGTCGTATCTGGTATGTGGAGTTTTGGAATCCTTGTTCCTGACATTCTCCAAAACCTTTTTTTAAAACTGGATATTCTTCCATGCATGTTTCCTTGATTCTCCTAACTTTGTCAAGGAGACCTGAAACTTGGACCTTCAGCCTGATCTCTTCAGTTATGATCATACTGATCATATCTCGATCAATCTTTTTATAATCCTCCATAAGATCTTCAGATTCTTTAAGCATGTCCAAAACATGGTTCAGACCTCTTTTGAATATCCGATCATCTTTACTTTTCTGGAACAGATTATAAACTACCGTGGACTTATTTCTTGAAATATTTGGAATCCTTTGGAAATATTTCCATATTTTCTTTGCTGGATTGGGCTCTTCATCCAGCTCATCATCCAAACTTTATTGATCTTGTTCTTCCTGAACATTCTGTCATTGAGGTTCTTTCCAAGACCTTTGATGCTTTTCAAGTTCTTCGTCTACATGATCAGCCCAACTCTTAATGGTTTTATCTCTTCCTTTAGAGCTACCATTTATCTAAACCTTCTGGTTCTTCTGAGCCTTTATGTTTCTCGGATTATCTGCACATTGAGTACTGTAATGGCCTTTCTGACCACATACAAAGCATTCAATATGACTTTTATCCTTAGATTTGTTTTCTAGAGGTCTTTTTGAAGCATTTCCTAGTTTTTTAGCCTTTCTAGCTGAGGAACCTGTACTTTCTGATATCTCAACCTTATTGGATGAAGATTCCCTCTTCTGAAGTTTATTCTCTGCTAGAATCTCCTTTCTTTGTTCAAGTCGATCAACCCTTTCATTCATTGCTCTGATAATCAGGCATTCTACCACAGAATGATTATCTATGCAAACAAGACATCTTCTTGATTTGCTACTTTCTATCGTTGCACCTGCAAGAGTCAAAATAACATGTTAGTGCATCTGGAATGACATTATCTTTTTCTTTAATGTTTTCTATATTAAAGTAATAGTATTGCAATTCATTCCTCCACCGTACAAGTCGTGTCTGGGTAAACCTTTTTAATTTAATTCTCATAAAATTCTTTATATAGGAACTATCTGTTCTTATAGTAAAAGATTTTCCCAAGAAAAGCTCATTAGCCCTAATTTCTTTAAGGACTGCAAGCAATTCTATTTCATGGACAGGATAATTCTTCTCTGCCTTGTTAAAACTCCAACTCCAGTATCTATTGATACTATCATTATGGTTTTTCCTTATCTTTAAGATACATCCCCATGCTGAGTCTGATGCATCTATTTTTAAGATAAGATGATCTTCACTCCCATCTGGATACTCCACTTCTGGGAGATTCTGTGCTTTCTGTTTCAGAATTCTGATTACTTTAGAATATTTTTCTGTTCAATACCAAGGTACCTTACTGGATACCTTTCTTTGTATTGGAACTAAGATTTGTGCTAAATCTATGATGTATGCTCTGACATAACTTAGTATTCCGAGAAACACCTATATTGCTTATGATATGTAAGCTCATCGGGGAAAGTTTGTAGCTTTTCTGCAATATGCGGTTGAAGCTTTTCTCTACTTCCTTGGATCTGTAATCCCAAGAATTATATCTTTGGTTGCATCCAAATGATCTTTCTTTCTGAAAGTATCATCCCTTCTTCTCTAAACACTTCAGCAACCTGCTATAAATGTTTTATATGTTCTTCTGTATTTTTACTAAATACGAGCACACCATCTATATAGACCGCCACAAACTATGCTAATTTGCTGAATGCCTTATCCACTCTTCTCTGGAATATTCCTGGTGCATTATTGAGTCCAAATGGCATAACTAGCCATTCAAACAACCCAACTGGCGTTGTAAATTGTAACGTCCCGGTTTCAGAAGCCACCCAGAGGTGCCCCGTACCCAGCTGGTCACATGGCCTCAAGCGCATTTCCCCGAACGCCAGAGGCTGCCGGCTAGCAGCGAGGGATTTGGGTGTGATAGTGGGGAAACTATGCCCTCATTGGCAGAATACACAGTGGAAGTAAATAAATACATACAAGAGCGGAAGCAGTAATAATGAAAAACATCGGTAACAGCAGAAAACTGAAAGTACAAACTGGAGAACATATATAAAAGGATGCATGATACATATGTCTAGGAAAACAGCCAAACAAGTCACAATACTGGAATACAACAGTGCTAAACCAAAGTACAAAAGAAAGCAGATAAGCTCCTCAGTATCGCAAGCCATAGCTTGGTCCCATGCTCTCCAGCTTCACAATAAATCAAGTACCTGAAGTATAAGGGCATTTTCCCTTATCTATACCTGCAACAATATAATCTGTTTGAGCCCAAAATCATGGACCAAACAGGGTGTGAGACTAAATCCCAATAGGCAACCACCCGAAGATATGTGCCTAACAGTCAGTGAATATATGGCAGGTAAAAGTACAAAAAATAGTAAACAAGAAAGTGCTCAGCAGTAAACAATCCACAGTTCAATATCAAGCAACAACGAAACAAACAGCTGAACCTCAAATAGGTAACCCTCTGGGAATTACTCACAAACATCCCCTCTTTTCCTACCTAAGTACAAACAACCCTCTGGGCAGTACACTCAGCCTAACCCTTATGGTTCAATCATAAGAATATGATAAAACTCTCTAAGGAAGCACTCACAGTCAATCCCCTTATACTCAAAGGTAAAGCAAGACTCTCTGAGGAAGCTCACACAGTCCATTCCCCGTATAGTCTAAGGTAAAGAAAAACTCTATGAGGAAGCTCACACAGTACATTCCCTATATAGTCTAGGGTAGTCAGGGACTCTCTGAGGAAGCTCACACGTCAATTCCCCTTATATCCCCAAGGTCTAAGACTCTCTGAGGAAGCTCACTCGGTCAATTCCCCTTATAGCTCAGGTCGTACAATTCAAACAGACTCTTTGAGGAAGCTCACGTGGTCAATCCCCTTATAGTCTAAAGCAATCAAGGACTCCCTGAGGAAGCTCACTCGATCAATTCCCCTTATATCCCCAAGTGGTTCTAGGCTCTCTGAGGATGCTCACCCGATCAATCCCCTTTTTAGCCTAAAGTGCTCAAAGACTCTCTGACGAAGCTCACTCAGTCAATTACCCTTATAGTCTATTACACCAGGTTCTCATGGCCCTGTGTAGGTCAATAAGCATTTCAGTATAACATGGACAAAGTAAACCTACTGAACTACTTGGCTAAACGGTCTATAGCATAATAAGCATGTCAGAATACAAACACTCCATCCTACAACAATAGGCATGGAAAACAGGCAAGGCAGCCAAACTGGCTAAACAGGACCAAACGGTCATAAACAGAACATGCAAGGGCAAAACATCCAAAGCATAACAATCAACCCTATTCATCTCCAAATTACCTCTACATAAGCATACAAGCATGACAGAAAAACAACAGGGGTAAAACGGTAAACACGCAATACCCCATTCAAGGGTATTAGTGGAATTTGCACATAATACTCAAAGACTTCGAACGGAAAGTCACGAACCGCCTACCCCAGGGTTAGTAGATCGCTATACGTGAACCTCGAAGCTTGAATCTCCTTATAACGTCGTAGATCTAAGAAAACTTATAAAATGTTCAACCCACGATAACTTGGAAAAGGAGAGAAATCATGAAACTAGGATCCAACAGAAGAGAGAACTCACCGATGCGATTCCAACGCAACCGACTGTGTTTGATTCGGAGGACGGACAGAGGCTCGGGGGCTCGTCGAAGATCCACAGCCACACGGAGCTCTCAGTCGAACGAGACCTAAAATAAGAACTTTCTGGTGATTAGACGCGACCCTAGTGTGTTTAATGAAAAAAAAGAAAGTACACGATGTGAACTTTTGAAGTACATAGCGTGTACTCAACTTTTCCATACTCCGCTTTAAGCGGCCTCCAAGTAACTCCCACACGGTCGTGTGTGTGGCTAATACACGACCATCACACGGCCTCCTACGGCAAGGAAGTACACGACGTGTACTCATAAAGTACACGACGTGTACTTAGAAAATTTCCATAATTTCATTTTTCCTCAAAAACGACCAGAAATGGAAAAACATACCTGAAAAGAAGGTACAGATTCTTACAAAATTCCCCCCTTAAAGAAATTTGTCCCCAAATTTCCCTAGCGCGGTATAGAAGAAGAAACCTCGAACAGTTCCAGCCACTGTGCTTGTACATCGGCCTCCCTCTCCCAAGTCTCATCCTACACCCACTCGTGCTGCCATAGCACTCATACCAGAGGAATAGACTAGCCACAGAGAACCTTTGTACTGCAATCCACAATTCAGATAGGATGCTTTTCAAACGACGCATCCACTTGGGTTGAAAGACATGAGACAGTTCTGAAAAATAGCTTCGAAGCTGAGAAATGTGGAAGACGGTGTGCATAGCCCGGTACCTCTGAGGTAACTACAACCGATAGGCAAACGACCCAACTCTCTCCAACACCTCAAATGGCCCGACGTACCTTGGTGAAAGCTTACCCTGCCTCCTAATCCTCTTGTGTCCCAACCTTGGCGTGACACGCAGGAAAACCTGATCCCTGACCTTGAACTCTAGAGGTCGTCTCCACTGATCAGCATAAGACTTCTGTCGAGACTGTGCAGTAGCAATCCTCTTCTAAATCAACTCTATCTGCTCTGTGGTCTCCTGAACAAGACGAGGTCCCAATAAAGATGCCTCTCCTGCCTCCAGCCAACATAAGGGTGATCAACATGACCTATCGTACAAAGCCTCATAAGGTTCCATCTGAATAGTTTCTTGAAAACTATTATTGTAGGCA
The DNA here is from genome assembly GCA_963277665.1 of Viscum album. NCBI lineage: Eukaryota > Viridiplantae > Streptophyta > Magnoliopsida > Santalales > Viscaceae > Viscum > Viscum album. The sequence continues at coordinate 1,882,097,100 of OY728165.1, read as the reverse complement.
AACTCCACAAGAGGTATATGCTTCTCCCAAGAACCTCTAAAATCCAGAATGCATGCTCAGAGCATGTCCTCAAGCACCTGAATTGTACGCTCGGACCGACCATATGTCTGGGGGTGGTAATCCGTACTCAAAAGTACCTGTGTACCCAAAGATTTCTAAAGCCCCTGCCAGACCCGAGAAGTAAAACGTGCCTCCCTGTCTGAAATAATGGAGTGTGGAACTCCATGTAGACGTACAATCTCGCGGATGTACAACCGTCCCAACTCATCAACACTGAAGGTCTCCTTGATCGAAAAGAAGTGAGAAACCTTCGTGAGTCTGTCAATGACAACCCAAACAACATAATTCCCTTGAGGCGAACTCGGAAAACCGGTCACGAGGTCCATAGTGACGTCATTCCACTTCCACTCGGAAATGGGTAACTATTGTAAAATCCATGCTGGTCGCTGATGCTCCACCTTCACCTGTTGACAAGTGGAACACCTCATGAAGAAACCAGCAACGTCCTTATTCATACGTGGCCATCAATACTGACAGTGTAGATCACGATACATCTTGGTGATGCCAGGATGAACTGCCCAAACTGAGGAATGAAAATCCTGCATCAGCTCCTAACGTATGTCTGTTGGCACCCATACGCGCCCCTGGAAATGCAATATCTCATCCTCACCTATAGTCCATCCAGGAATAGGGTCCTCTCCTGACACACTCTCCCTTAAGACTATGCCTTTAGAATCTGATAGCTACCACATTCGAACTCGATTAAGAAGAGTATAGGTAATAGCTACAAAAAATAGGAAAGTCTGCCCCTGTCTGTCGTGAACCTCCAAATGCATCTCAGAGAAGAGATCCATAAGCTGCCACTCACTGATGGCCTTCTGAACTACCTATATCTGAGTCCTCCTGCTCAACGCATCAACTACTGCGTTGCCCTTCCCAGGCGTATAGGCAAACTCAAAGTCAAAAGACTGTAGGTACTCAACTCACCTGCGCTGTCTCAAATTCAGATCACGCTGAGTGAAGATGTACTTGAGACTTTTGTGGTCGGTGAAAACCACAAAATTCTCTCCCATAAGATAATGTCTCCCACAACGTAGGGTATGAACAACAACCGCCAACTCCAGATCATGCGTCGGGTAATTCCTCTCATGTGGCCTCAACTGCCGAGACCTGTACGCAACGACTCCATCTCCCTGCATAAGCACAACTCCTAGCCTAATACCTGATGAATCACAATAAACAATATAGCTCTTTCTCGGATCTGACAAGACTAGTATCGGTGCTGAAGTCAACCTCCCTTTCAGCTCCTAAAAGGCTAACTCACAAGAATCTGACCATAAGAACTTCGCACCCTTCTTAGTCATACCTGTTAGTGGTGCTGCTAAGCGTGAAAAGTACCGTATGAAACGTCTGTAGTATCCAGCCAGCCCTAGAAAACTCTGCACCTCAAAGACATTCTTTGGCTTCTCCCAGGAAACTATAACTCTCATTTTCTCTGGGTCTACTAATACTCCTGCCTCTAAGATAACATGACCCAAGAAGTGAATTTGATCCATCCAAAAGTGGCACTTTGAGATCTTACCATATAACTAATTCTCCCTCAGTGTACTCAAAACTATATCAAGATGGGTAGCATGGTCATGTCGAGTGTGAGAGTACACTAAGATATCATCCATGAAGACCACCATGAAGGAATCCAAGTATGGATGGAACACCCGGTTCATCAGTGCCATGAAAACTACAGGCGCGTTCGTGAGACCGAACGACATAACCAAATACTCATATAGACCATACCTGCTCCAGAAGGTTGTAAGAGGTATATCTGATGGTCTAACGTGCAACTGATGATAATCGAATCTCAAGTCAATCTTTGAGAACACTTGGGTTCCTCGAAGCTAATCAAAGAGATCATCAATCCTAGTAAAGGGATATCGGTTCTTGACCGTCAACTGGTTCAACTTCCGATAGTCCACACAAAGCCTAAGGCTACCGTCTGCCTTCTTCGCAAACAGGACAGGCGAACCCCAAGTAGAAGTACTGGGTCAGATGAAACCCTTTACCTGCAACTCCTCCAACTATTTCTTGAGCTCTTGCAACTCAGGTGTAGCCATCCTATAAGGAGTAATAGACACTGGTACCACTCCTGGTACAAGCTCAATAGAAAAGTCTACCTCACGCTCCGAAGGAAAACCTGAAAAGTCTTCTGGAAATACATCTCTGAAATGATCAACCACTGGAGGAAAGTATAACTGTGAAGTCCCCAGGTCATCCAGATAAAGACTAGAAATATGGGTTGTAACTCCTCCTAACTCATGATGCTTTGGACCCACTCTACTCTCATGGACATCACATTCACCTCTATGAAGAAAGGATCCACCATCTGGTGACGTGAAACTCACCCTACGACGATAATAGTCGACGACTGCCTGGAATGGAACTAACCAGTCCATCCTGAGAATGAAATCATAGCTTGTCATCTCTAGTACATAGAGGTCCCACAAAAAGTGACATCCACCAACCTGTAGAGGGAACTCTCTGCACTGATGTACACTAGTCGTTCCAGTCCCCAACGGAGTGTCTAGTGTCAAGATATCAACAGAAGAAAAGATGCAGAACCCAAGGCTCTCCACGACAACAAAAGATATAAATCTATAGGAATCCCCTGTATCAAAAATAGTAAAAGCTAAAAAAGAGGCTACTAAGATCGTACCTCATACGGTAGAAGGTTTGGGATCTTGCTCTTGCCGGGTCCGCTCCACCATAAAAGTCTGACCTATACCGCGGCCTTGTGACCCTACCTAACCACTTGGAGCTGATCCACCCTGATGTCGCTGAAAACTAGGTGACTGGATACCATGACCACGACCTCCACCTCGGCCCGAACGATCGGAAGAACTCCAGTTCCCAGACTGGTGAGAAACCGGTGGCACTGCTTCTGAACGAAGAGTCATAGAAGAACCCCTGTCACCAGCTGCTGATGAGAAGAACTAAAAAGAGTGCTGAAGGTGACACATCTTGCCGCAAGATCAGCACTCCACTGGGTCTCTCAAGAAATGTGACCTTGTATGCCCGCTTATCCCACACTAGTACCACACCACCTAGCTACTGGAAGATGTATCCCACCTGCTCTGATCTCCTCGTGTAGCCTCTCTACGGCGCTTCCTGCTATCAGCTGGTGGAGCACTAAAACTAGATGCCAAACTGCCCTGGCTCACAGCTCTAGAATCCCTCAGATTATGCTCTGAGATCAGTGTCTGGTTGACGATAGAGGATATAGAAGTCAACATGAAGATGTTCACCTAAGATCAGATGTCGTGCCTCAGACCATCCTCAAATTTTCATGAAAGGAACAACTCATCACCTCCTGGAATAGACGTGAAATGCTGCAACTCTGTGGAGTGAGAGGATTACTCCATAACAGTAAGAGTATAAGGACCCGACCTTATTACATACATAATCTTGAATTTAATCAAGAAAACACTTCCTTTTAAATTGAGGATCTTTTCAAGTTTAGATCTTTAGATAATTGTGACATAATACATTCATAACATTACAAATTATTACAGAGTGGATACCATAAAAACAATTTCCATTTTTTTTCAAAATATAAAACATTAAAACATAAAACAAGACTCCTTGACAATTCTTAAACATTTAACATGTCTTCCTTACTTTTATTACACATCCATTAACCTATGGAAAATCATTTAAAAACTTTGGATGAGCACAAAAGCTCAGTAAGGTATGAAAAAGAAGGAAAGAGCACATTAGTCCATGAATACTCGTAACATATGAAAACATTTTCAAAAGACATGCTTGTCACCCATATATACTTACTTTGTGTAACATGAGATTTACATAAAATACAAAAAAAACATGAGAACATAAATATAATCATAAAGTTATCTTGAGTCATTACATACATAATCTTGTAACCATTCTTGGCTACCTTATAATTTGTAACCCTCACGACTACCTTACTCTGTGTAACCATCGCAGTTACACTTGGAGTAACCATACGGCCGACCTCCAAATTAAGCATACCCAATGCATTGGAGGGAGATATAGGTCCCACACTTCATCATAAATAATTCCCAAGAACCAAAACATAACCATACAACATGAATAATTTCATAAAAACATTGCTTTTGAATTTTGTAAAACCGAATTTAAAAAGAGGATTTTTAAAGAAAAGCCCCTTATAAATATCATAAAATTAAAGAGAGACTTAATAGAGTGGATGGAGTATGTATATATACTATAAATAAACATAATAAAATATAATATAAATAGAACCCATCACACAAAAAATTAAATAGCATATAAATAATGAAGTAGAAGGTTAACCCAAAGAATGGAAATCGGGTTAAGAATTCCCTTACCTTGGGTTTGTCCTACTTCCAACTTGTTTAAACCTCCTGTATAATGGTTAAAAGAGTGTTATTAATATTTTAAAGAAACATTTTCATGTTTATAACATCTTATATGATCATTTCATAACATCATTTCACCCTTAATTGTTATTATTTTTCCCTTTGCACTGTTTTTGGGTGAATTCTTTACAAAATTTCTATGATTGGTTCATGGTGGACATTCTTGTCGATTGGAAGTGAAACTCCAGAATTGTAATGGAGTAGTATTTACATATATCCAGTAACATAAATTATTCCATTCATCATTTTGAATTCTTACATGAGGATGATTCATAAGTTAGAACATTAATGATGTTCGTTTAGATCATTTTAGTGGTTATTTGATAATAACAACCTTGTTTTGTCTTATAAATTAGAACCATGAGTACAAAAGAATTCCAGAACCATGGGTGAGTAATAAAACATATATTATAACATGGTTCAACTATATAAATGGTTTCATGACCAGACTTGAAAGAATTAATGGAAATTAAAATCACATCGTCCACGATGTCGATAATTCGACACAAACAGACAATGTTTTTATTCTTTAAATAAGTGGGAGAGGAGAAGAATAATGAAGAGTAATTTTTCATAAACATGATAAAATACAGAATATACATGATTTATGTATATTTAATTCCTCTTGGGTAAGGAGATATGAAGAAATAATAAGGAAGGAACTCAAAATAAAAGAATAAGTGAGAAATCTCTTACAAAAATTCGGCAGCCCAATGGCTATGCGACAGGGTTTTAGAAAACATTAAGAAGAGAGGGGACAAGGGTCACCCATACAGAAATGATTCATAAAACATAATAGACCATGAATAATAAGGAAATAATAACATGGTATGGAAACTTGAAAATTATACCACATAAGAGAGAACTTGAAAGGAAAAAGAAAGAAATTGAGAATTTTCTTACCTTGTAGAGTAACCCTTAGAACTTGAAGGTTGGGAACTTGGGGGCTTGAGGGAACCTTGGTAGGACCAATATGAATTTAAGGAGGCCAGATCTTCATTTAGGAAGAATTGAGAATGAATTAAATGAAGGGAAGAGTTGGTATTTATAGAAAAAGTGAGGGATTATTTTAATAATTTTCAAAGGACACCTCATGGGTGGTATTTGCAAAACCATGGGCTTGCCCATGGTATTTTCTCATGGTATAAGCCACTTGGGACACCTCACATCTTATTTAACTATAAAAAATTCTAACATATTTATGACATCATTATTATATCATTAATGATGTCATTAACACACCAAAACTAAAAACTGTATTTTTTACTATTCACCGAAAAATCAACTGTTTCAGAAAAATTCCCAAAATTCACCCTAACCGTTTTTTTATGTGTAGAATACAAAAATGAAGTCCATTTTTGAAAAATAATTTTCTAAATATTATTAATTTAATTTTTAAATAAAATCATACTTAATTCAAAAATTAACAGTTCTAATTCAACAACTACTTCTTTATCACAATGAAAAATTAACCAAGATGTTATTATCTTCTAGCCTTAAGAAAATAAAATAATAATAAAATTTACTATTCATTAGGTTCATATTACCATTCATAAGGGTATGTTACTATTCACAAAAAAACACGTTGGTTTCATCAGACTCTAAATAACACACTAAACACAATTGTAGATGACAATTTCTTGAAATTCAAAACATAGAAGAAATAAAATTATGTTTAAAGGATACTTATAAATATCTACCTTAAACAAAATTTCAATCATTTAAATTTATTTTTAGAAAACCTTGGGGTTTTACATTTTCCCCACCTTCTTGAAATTGCATTCTCGCAATTTTATTTACTTATTAAACAACTGAGGGTATTTTTCCCTCATAGAATTTTTAGACTCCCATGTTGCTTCTTCAACCATGTGGTTTCTCCACAAAACCTTTACCTGGTGGATTACCTTATTCCGCAATACCGGTTCTCTTCGATCAAGAATCTGAATCGGTTTCTCTTCATACGAAAGGTTCTCTTCCAGCTGAACTGCTTCCGGGCTCAAGACATGTGGTGAATCTGGCACATACTTTCTAAACATCGAAACATGAAAAACATCGTGTACCTGAAACAAAATCGGAGGAAAAGCTACGCGGTATGCAACTGTTCCAGCTTTCTCTAAGATTTCAAAAGGACCGATGAACCGTGGACTTAGCTTTCCTTTCTTACCGAAACGCATCACACTTTTCCAAGGAGAGACTTTAAGGAAAACATGGTCACCTGCCCTAAAAGAGAAGTCTTTCCTTATGTTATCTGCATAACTTTTCTGTCTGCTCTGAGCTGTCCTCATATGTTGTTGGATCATCCTCACTTTCTCAGCCACATCTTCTACTAATTCTGGCCCCACCATATTTCTTTCACCGACTTCATCCCAAAAGGCAGGAGTCCGACACCGCTTCCCATACAAGGCCTCAAAAGGTGTCATCTGAATACTAGAGTGAAAACTGTTATTATAAGAAAACTCAACTAATGAAATATGTTGATCCCAACTTCCCTGGTAGTCCATTGAACAAGCTCGAATCATATCCTCCAAAGTTTGAATCGTTCGTTCTGACTGCCCATCTGATTGAGGATGAAAAGCTGTACTGAAATTCAACTCTGTACCCAATGAATTCTGAAGTCCCTTCCAAAATTTAGAAGTGAACCTAAGATCTAGGTCAGACACAATGGAAAGAGGAACTCCATGTAACCTGATAATATGCTTGAGGTACAATCGAGAAAGTTGATCCAAAGTCACAGTATCTCAAATAGAAAGAAAATGTGCAGACTTTGTTAGTCGATCAATAATAACCTAAATCGCGTTGTTACCTCGAGAAGTCTTTGGTAGTCCCACCACAAAGTCTATGGATACATTCTCCCATTTTCACTCTGGCACTAGAAAAGGCTGAAGCATCCCCTTTGGTAACTGTCGCTCTGCTTTAACCTATTGACATGTCAAACATCTCATGGTAAAATCAAAAATATCTCTTTTCATTCCATCCCACCAATAATACTCCCGAAGGTCTATGTACATCTTAGTACTGCCAAGATGAACAGAAAATGGAGAACTATAAGCTTCACACAATAATTCTTTCTTCAACTGATAAACACAAGGCACACATAACCTTTTACCAAATCTTAAAACACAATCTTTATCAAGATTAAATTCCGACAACTTGCCCATTTTAACCAATTCTACCTTTTTCTATAGCCCACAGTCTTCCTTCTGCGCTTACTTAATTCTGTCTGACAACAAAGACTGCACTGAAACCTGAAACAAAACATAGGTATTCCCTGCACCAACAACTTTTAAGCCAAAATTCATCAAATCTTTAATCAAGGGATCATGTTCCAAACATAGCATGGTTAATGATGCATGATTTTTCCGATTTAAGGCATCCGCCACTTTGTTTGCTTTCCCAGGATGGTAATTTATCGTGCAGTCATAATCCTTTATCAGTTCTATCCATCTTCTCTGCCTCATGTTTAATTCCTTATGAGTGAATATATACTTTAGACTTTTATGGTAAGTATATATTTGGCATTTGGTTCCGTATATATGATGTATCCAAATTTTCAAAGCAAAAACCACAACTGCCAATTCCAAATCATGTGTGGGATAATTTAGCTCATGAGGTTTAAGTTGTCTCGAAGCATAGACAATTACCTGATCATTCTGCATTAAAACACAACCAAGTCCCTTCAAAGAAGCATCACTATAGATGACAAACTCACCATTTTGGGGAGGTAAGGCCAAAACTCGAGAATTCACTAATCTCTTCTTCAGTTCCAGAAAACAAACATCACATTCCTCTGTCCAAACAAATTTAACCCCTTTCCGTGTTAACTTAGTTATCGGGTTAGATAACCGTGCAAAGTTCTTAACAAACTGTCGGTAATAACTTGCTAAGCCCAGAAAACTACGAATCTCTGTAACATTTGTGGGTCTTGGCCATTCATCAAATACTTTTGTTTTGGCAGGATCAACTATTATTCCGTCCTTATTTACAATGTGCCCAAGAAAAGAAATCTGTTGCAAACAAAAATCACACTTGCTGAATTTTCCAAATAGTTTCTTTTCTTTTAAAGTATGCAAAACAACCCTTAGATGTTTTTCATGTTCCTCTTTATTTTTAGAAAATACCAGAATGTCATCAATAAATACAACCACAAACTTATCCAAGAACTCATGAAATAATCTATTCATAAAATTCATGAATACAACAGGTGCATTAGTTAATCCAAATGACATAACAACAAATTCATAATGCCTATATCTAGTAAGAAAGGCTATTTTTGGGATGTCATCCTCCTTCACCTTCAGATGATGGTATCTGGATCTCAAGTCAATCTTGGAAAAGTACTGAGCTCCCTAGAGCTGATACAACTTCATTGGATGGCTCAACATCTGCTGACGTAGTCGCAAAGGATCTCACTACTCCTTTCTGCTTGTATCCTGACTTCTTCGCATCATTCAGATCTCTCTTTGGGCAGGCGTTTGCATAGTGACCCATCTCACCAAATTTAAAACACTTTACAATTTTCTTATCAGGATTATTCTTAGGATCATTTTCATTGCAATCTTGGGCCATATGTCCAAACATACCACATTTAAAATACTTCCCAGATTTACTAAGACATTCCTCAGGGTGTTTCTTTCCACACTTTTCACAAACTGGAAATTGGATTTTCTTACCATCAGATTTCTTTGGTTGATTATTACCCATTGCTTGCCAACTAGACCTCTTCTTTTCTTTGTTTCCAAAATGCATGTGATCATCAACAAACTCCATCTCTACCCTCTCATCACATCAGACAAGTTTCTCATAACTTTTGAATTCACGAGAGGCCAACACCCTTCTATACCTTGGCTTCAGTCCTGAGTAAAAGTGGTTGATTTTGCTATCAAGATCCAGAATAAGATTTGGAGCATACCTCTCCAGTCGGGTGAAGTTCTCTTCATACACAGCCACTGATTCTTCCTCATTCTGTTTCAATTCAAGGAATTTCTTCTCCATTCTTAGTTGCCCCACCTTATGAAAATATTTTTCAAGGAAAAGGCTTTTAAATTCATCCCACTATAAGGTATCAAAATCATCTCTACCCCTGATATTCCTTACCTTTGACCACCACTGGTCAGCTTCCCATTCCAAATGATAAATGGAAAGACTTACCTTTTGATTGTCTGAACATCCCATAACATCGGATATCTTTTCAAGGGCTTTGATACATCCTTCAGCTGCTACTGGGTCAGAAGATCCATTTAATGCAGGAGGATGTTGTCTCATAAAATGTTCCACTACTGTCATGTTACGTTGTGGTACCTCTATTGGTCCTCTTTCATGGATGCCACCACCATTTATTGTAGCTGATCCATTACTGTCACAAACTCCTCGGTTCCAATCCCTACCATTCCGGGCTGTAGTTCCGGAAGGATGTCATTCTGTCGGTGCCTCTCCTCTTCAGCATCCTTGTTCCTTCTGTCACGAACCAAATCTGGTCGCCGCCCAAACCAGCACCAAACCCAGCCCGTGACATGACCCGAAGGGTGTTCCCTATCCCCACGGGCTGGCACAAGTGCCCGGGTATCATTTATTTAGGTTTGGGAACGATTTACCCGAATATGAAGTCATAAACCATTAAAAACAATCAATAAACTGAATCTGAAAATTTATACCAAATGATGTTTAAACAAAAACCAGAACGTAATACATAGGTTTAGATTCAATACAAAAGGTCCAATGACACAATGGAACAGAAACAAAACAGCCCCATGGACTCCACATGACAAGGGGTCATCACCCCCAAGTCGTCTCCACTACTCCGCCCCAAGGATGAGGACTAACACCCTGAACCGCCATCACCCTTAGCCTTTCCTTTACCTGGGTAAAAAAAAGGTCTACTTACACCCAAGGGGTGTAAGTAGGGTGTGAGCCTAAGCCCAATAGGATACCACCCTATGATTCCAAGGTGCATGCAATACAAGGTGAAAAAGCAAGCAGTTTTAATATGCAATTAAAAGCGGTGAAAAATTCCACAAAATGAAACTTTTAATTGAAAACATTTTTCAAGATAAAACTTTCAGAATGTTAACACATTTAAATAAGAATATTAGATACTGCATTATAATTCCAAAGACACCCAAAAACAAGGGCAAATACCACAAATCCACTGAGCAACAAAACCGGGAACACCCCTAGGCACTAGATAGTCTCAGGCCCCATGTACCTCGTACCTCAGTGTAATGTAACCATAGTAAAATCCTTTCTCGTGCACGAGCCAATAGTAGGGAACATACCCATAACCTAGTGGTCCCCAATCATCATCCACAAAGTTTAGTTAGAGTTGTCGTTATCCAAATGCTAAGTGAAACAGGGACAAAACCCATCCGGTCCACTAGCCGTACTAGTACAAATCCGCCCCACCTAGGTACCCGGGCTTCCCCCTTTGTGCTCAAACAATTTCAGGATTTAACACACATCCATTTTAATGTAAAACACCACTACTGGTCACATACACCAAATACAGTAGCTATCTCATTTTATACCACTTAAAACACACAACAAACTCTTTGAATTTGAATAAATCAATTTCACAAAATCTCGTGTAGTTTTGCACACAAAACCCCTTAAGAAACCCACTTGTACATGATGTTCACAATTGTAAGTTACCAAAACAGTAAAGGCAGCCCAATAAATATCAATTAAAACAAAAAATCAATTTTTGGGCATCCTTATGTTAAACAAGAAGTGTTATCTTTGTAAAACCTTCATTTTCACACAAAAGTGGAACCAAAACATCACTTTCTTTACAAACAAAATTAAAACCCATTTTTTTGCAGCAATTACCAAAGGGGATAAACATTATAAACAGTATTTTATGCCTTATTACAGATCAATAAAAACAACTAAGTATTTATAGGGCATCCCCAAATAAACAAACAAAACACTTCTTTGGAAAACCCCCAATTTCACACCAAATTGGCATTTTAAATTCAATTGCAATGGAAACATCATTAGAACCAATTTTTGTAGCAATAATAAAATTATATAAATCTGAAAATATGATAAATACAGCATTCTAATACACAAAGATTGCATCAACATTGGAATCACCTACCAAATCAAATGAAACCATTGAATCCTTTGTGCGAAAACACAAACGCACCACCGCTGCACCTCAAGAAGGGTAGATCAAACCTAAAAATAGAAAATTGGACCAAGAAAACCAAAGGTTAAACCTTAGGTTCGAACCCCTACCCACTGTTCATTGTTCACTTCAATAAAAAGGGAGGAAACCCTAAAAAAATAGAATGAAACCCTAATCAATTTGAAAGGGGAAAAGAAATGGACAAACTTACTTGAGAAATCTAGAATCAATCTCCCCAAAACACTAGTATCTGAAATTTAAAATGGCCAAAACTCAGGTGATGGTCTCACAAGAATTATTAGGTCATTTAGGAATTGGAATGGAGGTAAAAGATTAAGAATAAAAGGAGTTATGAAAGGATCAATTTACCTCTCCAAAATCTGGACGATTTCTGAAATCCAGAAAGTTTTGACTATTTTAGCGACTCTATCGAGCTCAAAATTGTGGGAGGAGGGCATGGGGTCGCGCCTGGGCTTCTTAGGGTCGATAGGGAGGTGGAATCACCGAAAATACATTTTAATGAATAAGATATTAATAAATTAATGAAACAATTTAAAACTGGAAAATGGGCCTTCGGGTTGGCCCAATTCTCAAATAAAAACAAAAATCCCCCATGCTTATGGATTTATAAAGGCCCCAAATTTAAATTTGGGGTTAATATATCAGGGGAGAACAATTAGGAGTTGTAATGAGTCAAAAATATTAAAAATTGAAAAAGTTATAAATGAAACAAAATTTATTTTTAAATCTGGAATTGGGCTCGCAGTTTGGCCCAATTCATGAAAACTCACCTATTCTCAATAAAACCTTTGGAAACCACCAAAAAAAATCATGAGTGGAAAATAAATTTAAAATAACCCTAGAATAGGTTACGTACGTGACAATTCTCCCCACCTTGAAAACTTTCCGCCCCGGAAAGTCACAGCAAGGTCAAAGCAACAACCAAACCCAACTGAGAAACCAATAGGTACACCCTTGCCAGGTTTCACCCCCAAAGGTCAAAACTCCTCCAGTGATCAATGATGGAAGGAATACTATCACAAACCAAACTTACACCACTTTCCTGAAACAATAAAGTACATTCAGGATTTATCCCAAATGAAAACTCCTCAAATACAATCTGAACAATACTCAATCAATTTACCCAAAAAAAAACAACATTGAACAAGGTTACACTTCCCTACTATAACTAAACCATTGGAAACTATCCAATATCAATGTTTACCCAATGAATGTGTAGGTAGTTAGATATCTTCGAATGATAATACCTACTTCCCAGACAAGTCTAAATAAAAAAAAATATGAGTTACTCGTATGAAGAGACACAAATGGGCTCCCCACCATAAGAGACAACTTAAATTGTTTTCCCGAGACAGAATCAAGACACTAATAGTGGGAGGCCCAAACATACTCTCTAGTAAAAGGGATATACTTCCATTAAATTTTTATGAAGGAATATTCATGAGAATCATAGTGGGTCTCCCCACCATAAGAACTGACCATCTTAACCGACCAGCATGGGCCGACACAGAAAGACCCAAAAAGAAATCAAAGATTTAGGAAGGGCGCAGGATTAGTATGCATGGTTTGGGAAACTGTGCACTAACTATGAATATAATTCTTTCTACATGGCTTCATAGCACACGACCACTACTAAACGTGCACAAACTATGTTCTCAACCATGAAGAAACCATAGGTTTGAACTATTCCCATCTTTCATACTAAGGATAGGACTTTGTACAAGGGTTTAAATGGCCCTGGGATTTTCCCTGACTACGAGCCAGCTTCTCTCCGAGACCTATGGATGGAGCTCAAATGATTGAAGCATCTTCGGCCTCGTAGTTAATATTTGGAAACCCACTGAATGAGAATTCTTCTTTTCGGTGCCACCAAAAACTACACCGCAGTCCCAAATAAGTTTTCTAGACATAACACATTCCAAACTCACTTTACCTTATCCCGATATTTCACTGAAACAAGGGCTGAGAAGATACACACACATCACAACTTGTTTCTTCAGGTGAGAAACAATATAAGTAAAGAACACCTACACTCACATTCCTCTAAAATAGATGATTTTGAAGTTTTTCCAAGGGAGACATTTGCCCAACATAACAGGGACTCTCAGAGGATTTCACTACTTTCACCTATACAGTCAATCGAGTACATGACATCATAAGGCATCACCAAACATGACCATTTCAACTGATATAAACAATTCATGGAGAGGGACCTTATACAACATCCCCAAACAACACACAATTCTAGAAAGTGGCCACAATATCCTATCGTGACCATATTTCCCACACCGGTGGTTTAATATGAATTAATGCATCAAAGAAACTTTGAAGAACCCAAAGGTCCTCTTAGACACCATCGATACACTCATCCACACTTACAACCAAAGAACACTTCCACCTTCGATGAATCATGAAACATTAGAAACTATGGTTTCTTTCAACCTTCCACAATAACTTTACCACTACAAGAGGATCCAAAAATCAACGAAATGAATGGGTGTAGACTCAATCAACAATGATCGATAAAATATTCCTTATATTTATCAACTGGAGGATTTTCCAATGGCGAAACAATATGGATTGCACTTCAGTTGTGCATTAACCCTTAATGGGGGCATACCTTATCCAATGAGAGAACCCAAGGACCCAACCAAGTTGGTCCATTAGTCAAAACATGCCTCAAACCAGATCCAAACACATGAAGGGAACCACCGTAAAGTCATCCCAAAACATTTTTCAGAAGAGACCACTAATCGTCCCTACAACACAGCTCACTGACCAAACCCAAACCCAAAACACAGTTCAAACAGGAGGGGTTCTTGGACTCAAAACATCCCACAACATCAACATTTTCTGAAAACACATAATATACACCATCCCAAAAAAAATAATCAAGAAATCATGTTTTTTTTAAAAACATTTCTTTGAAAACAAATGTTTCAGCGGTAAGCGCATCCACCAATGGTACCCCATGGGCCTTACACATGCATGTTTCTATGCCACACCAGGCACCCTCCTCATTTCCATCCTGACACTCATCCATTCATGTCATCAACCATCCCTCTTCCCATATAACCCCATGCATGTGGTTGCTCATGAAAATATCAAAGGTTAAAACAAAAATTCATTCCACTTTTCAAAACCAAAACGGTCAACCAACACATCCTTTTTTCTCAAAATCGCTAACCACGAGATCAAAATCCCAACTCACATCTTAAAAAAAATTTCAGAAAGTCACAACCATTTAGAAAATAACTCACTTTCAAGATATTCACATCAATTTCAAAACATCTCATCCCATTAAAACACACTCTGATTGTTTAGAAAACTCTATTGGAAACACTTTTCAAAACCAACTTCAATATAGTTCCTGCTTTCAAAGAGGTGTAAGCACACCATTTTATATTTCAAAACAATTTTGAAAATTCAGTTCTTCCATTTCATAAACCCAACCATTCCCTCTTTATTTGAAAATCATTTCATAAAAACTTTACGCTTCTTAAAACCAAGTCACCTTAAAACCAAAATGCCAAGATTTCAAAACTAAAGAACACTAGACAATGCGAGAGGAAACTAGTTTCAGTGGGTGACTTGGACGTATGGTTGGCGGCCATATTCCAATCACTTCACTGTCACAGAGAGTGTTCTAGGGAATATCCCCGGATCCACATGGCTTTCCAGACCCTGCGATCTCATTGAGACCATTAACCCAACTCTCTTTTCATTTCCCCTAATCATCATCAAACCAAGAAAACCCAAAGACATAGAAAAATCCCAACTTCCCCTGGCGACTTGAATCCTGAAATGAGGTGTGGTGATCAAGCACACTACCCATAACCAGAATTCCATGTCCCAACAATCATAACTCTAGACTATCCTGACTATTTCCCAAATAACATGACTCAAATGGAGCGAACCTCATCTGATACCATTTTGTCACGAACCAAATCTGGTCGCCGCCCAAACCGGCACCAAACCCAGCCCGTGACATGACCCGAAGGGCGTTCCCTATCCCCACAGGCTGGCACAAGTGCCCGGGTATCATTTATTTAGGTTTGGGAACGATTTACCCGAATATGAAGTCATAAACCATTAAAAAACAATCAATAAACTGAATCTGAAAAATTATACCAAATGATGTTTAAACAAAAACCAGAACGGAATACATAGGTTTAGATTCAATACAAAAGGTCCAATGACACAATGGAACAGAAACAAAACATCCCCATGGACTCCACATGACAAGGGGTCATCACCCCCAAGTCGTCTCCACTACTCCGCCCCAAGGATGAGGACTAACACCCTGAACCGCCATCACCCTTAGCCTTTCCTTTACCTGGGTCAAAAAAAAGGTCTACTTACACCCAAGGGGTGTAAGTAGGGTGTGAGCCTAAGCCCAATAGGATATCACCCTATGATTCCAAGGTGCATGCAATACAAGGTGAAAAAGCAAGCAGTTTTAATATGCAATTAAAAGCGGTGAAAAATTCCACAAAATGAAACTTTTAATTGAAAACATTTTTCAAGATAAAACTTTCAGAATGTTAACACATTTAAATAGGAATATTAGATACTGCATTATAATTCCAAAGACACCCAAAAACAAGGGCAAATACCACAAATCCACTGAGCAACAAAACCGGGAACACCCCTAGGCACTAGATAGTCTCAGGCCCCATGTACCTCGTACCTCAGTGTAATGTAACCATAGTAAAATCCTTTCTCGTGCACGAGACACTAGTAGGGAACATACCCATAACCTAGTGGTCCCCAATCATCATCCACAAAGTTTAGTTAGAGTTGTCGTTATCCAAATGCTAAGTGAAACAGGGACAAAACCCATCCGGTCCACTAGCCGTACTAGTACAAATCCGCCCCACCTAGGTACTCGGGCTTCCCCCTTTGTGCTCAAACAATTTCAGGATTTAACACACATCCATTTTAATGTAAAAAACCACTAATGGTCACATACACCAAATACAGTAGCTATCTCATTTTATACCACTTAAAACACACAACAAACTCTTTGAATTTGAATAAATCAATTTCACAAAATCTCGTGTAGTTTTGCACACAAAACCCCTTAAGAAACCCACTTGTACATGATGTTCACAATTGTAAGTTACCAAAACAGTAAAGGCAGCCCAATAAATATCAATTAAAACAACAAATCAATTTTTGGGCATCCTTATGTTAAACAAGAAGTGTTATCTTTGTAAAACCTTCATTTTCACACAAAAGTGGAACCAAAACATCACTTTCTTTACAAACACAATTAAAACCCATTTTTTTGCAGCAATTACCAAAGGGGATAAACATTATAAACAGTATTTTATGCCTTATTACAGATCAATAAAAACAACTAAGTATTTATAGGGAATCCCCAAATAAACAAACAAAACACTTCTTTGGAAAACCCCCAATTTCACACTAAATTGGCATTTTAAATTCAATTGCAATGGAAACATCATTAGAACCAATTTTTGTAGAAATAATAAAATTATATAAATCTAAAAATATGATAAATACAGCATGCTAATACACAAAGATTGCATCAACATTGGAATCACCTACCAAATCAAATGAAACCATTGAATCCTTTGTGCGAAAACACAAACGCACCACCGCCGCACCTCAAGAAGGGTAGATCAAACCTAAAAATAGAAAATTGGACCAAGAAAACCCAAGGTTAAACCTTAGGTTCGAACCCCTACCCACTGGTCATTGTTCACTTCAATAAAAAGGGAGGAAACCCTAAAAAAATAGAATGAAACCCTAATCAATTTGAAAGGGGAAAAGAAATGGACAAACTTACTTGAGAAATCTAGAATCAATCTCCCCAAAACACTAGTATCTGAAATTTAAAACGGCCAAAACTCAGGTGATGGTCTCACAAGAATTATTAGGTCATTTAGGAATTGGAATGGAGGTAAAATATTAAGAATAGAAGGAGTTATGAAAGGATCAATTTACCTCTCCAAAATCTGGACGATTTCTGAAATCCAGAAAGTTTCGACTATTTTAGCGACTCTATCGAGCTCAAAATTGTGGTAGGAGGGCATGGGGTCGCGCCTGGGCTTCTTAGGGTCGATAGGGAGGTGGAATCACCGAAAAATACATTTTAATGAGTAAGATATTAATAAATTAATGAAACAATTTAAAACTGGAAAATGGGCCTTCGGGTTGGCCCAATTCTCAAATAAAAACAAAAATCCCCCATGCTTATGGATTTATAAAGGCCCCAAATTTAAATTTGGGGTTAATATATCAGGGGAGAACAATTAGGAGTTGTAATGAGTCAAAAATATTAAAAATTGAAAAAGTTATAAATGAAACAAAATTTATTTTTAAATATGGAATTGGGCACGCAGTTTGGCCCAATTCATGAAAACTCACCTATTCTCAATAAAACCTTTGGAAACCACCAAAACAAATCATGAGTGGAAAATAAATTTAAAATAACCCTAGAATAGGTTACGTACGTGACACCTTATGCGTACAACCATTCTGAACAAATGTATCTTAGATGAAGCAACATGATAATCTTTAAGTGCTATAACAAATTAAACATAGAGTGAAAATCATTTATGGTATTCTATTAACATCACCATAACCCCTAAAGTTATCTAAACCATCCTCTGATACCAATTATAAGGACCGACCTTATTACATACATAATCTTGAATTTAATCAATAAAACACTTCCTTTTAAATTGAGGATCTTTTAAAGTTTATAGCTTTATAGAATTGGGACATAATACATTCATAACATTACACATTATTACAGAGTAGATACCATAAAAACAGTTTCCATTTTTTTTCAAAATATAAAACATTTAAACATAAAACAATACTCATTGACAATTCTTCAACATTTTGAATGTCTTCCTTCCTTGTATTACACATCCATTAACCTGTGGAAAATCATTTAAAAACTTGGGATGAGTACAAAAGCTCAGTAAGGTATGAAAAATAAGTAAAGAGCACATTAGTCCATGAATACTCGTAACATATGAAAACATTTTCAAAAGACATGATTGTCACCCATATATACTTACTTTGTGTAATATGAGATTTAAAAAAAATCCAAAAAAAACATGAGAACATAAATATAATGATAAAGGTATCTTGGGGCATTACATACACAATCTTGTAACCATTCTTGGCTACCTTATAATTTGTAACCCTCACGGCTACCTTACTTTGTGTAACCATCGCAGTTACACTTGGAGTAACCATACGGTCGGCCTCCAACTTAATCATACCCAATGAATTGGATGGAGATATAGGTCCCACCATTCATCATAAATAATTCCCAAGAACCAAAACATAATCATACAACATGAATAATTCCATAAAAACATTGCTTTTGAATTTCGTAAAACCGAATTTAAAAATAGGATTTTTAATGAAAAGCCCCTTATAAATATCATAAAATTGAAGAGAGACTTAATAGAGTGGATGGAGTATGTATATATACTGTAAATACACATAATAAAATATAATATAAATAGAACCCATCACACAAACAATTTAAATAGCACATAAATAATGAAGTATAAGGTTAACCCAAAGAATGGAAATCGGGTTAAGAATTCCCTTACCCTGGGTTTGTCCTGCTTCCAACTTGTTTAAACCTCCTGTATAATGGTTAAAAGAGTGTTATTAATATTTTAAAGAAACATTTTCATGTTTATAACATCTTATGTGATCATTTCATAACATCATTTCACCCTTAATTGTTATTATTTTTTCCTTTGCACTATTTTTGGGTGAATTCTTTACATGATTTCTATGATTGGTTCATGGTGGACATTCTTGTCGATTGGAAGTGAAACTCCAGAATTGGAATGGAGTAGTATTTAAATATATCCAGTAACATAAATTATTCTATTCATCATTTTTAATTCTTACATGAGGATGATTCATAAGTTAGAACATTAATGATGTTCATTTCAATCATTTTAGTGGTTATTTGATAATAACAACCTTGTTTTGTCTTATAAATTAGAAACATGTGTAAAAAAGAATTCCAGAACCATGGGTGAGTCATAAAACATATATTATAACATGATTCAACCATATAAATGATTTCATGACCATACTTGAAATAATTAATGGAAATTAAAATCACATCATCTACAATGTCGATAATTCGACACAAACAGACAATGTTTTTATTCTTTAAATAAGTGGGAGATGAGAAGAATAATGAAGAGTAATTTTTCATAAACATGATAAAATCCAGAATATACATGATTTATGTAGATTTAATGCCTCTTGGGTGAGGAGATATGAAGAAATAATAAGGAAGGAACTCAAAATAAAAGAATAAGTGATAAATCTCTTACAAAAATTTAGCAGCCCAACGGCTATGCGACAGGGTTTTAGAAAACATTAAGCAGAGAGGGGACAAGGGTCACCCATCCAGAAATGATTCATAAAACAGAATAGATCATGAATAAGAAGGAAATAAGAACATGGTATGGAAACTTGAAAATTATACCACATAAGAGAGAACTTGAAAAGAAAAAGAAAGAAATTGAGAATTTTATTACCTTGTAGAGTAACCCTTAGAACTTGAAGGTTGGGACCTTGGGGGATTGAGGGAACCTTGGGAGGACCACTATGAAGGTAAGGAGGCCATAGATTCATTTAGGGAGAATTGGTAATGAATTCAATTAAGGTAAGAGTTGGTATTTATTGAAAAAGTGAGGGATTATTTTAATAATTTTCAAGGGACACCTCATGGGTGGTATTTGCAAAACCATGGGCTTGCCCATGGTATTTTCTCATGGTATATGCCACTTGGGACACTGACACGTGTCTGTCGTGGGGTGTGACAAAAACAAATAAAACCTAAGTTAAAATGAAGTAAAGTAGGTAACCTAAGTTGTCTCCAGAGAGGAGTGCACAATAATTATATTTTTCACTTAAATTAAAGAAAGAAGAAGAGGTTCTTTTTGACAGTTGTTTAAGTTGAAAAACAAAGCAATTGAAAAGAAAGGTTGAAAACTAATGGATAAAGAGAGTGATGGGGTCAGGGTAGGATCACCTTTTTTAATGTCATCATAGTCACAAATATCATCTTACCTTTCTTCCTTTTGAATGACAAATGAAAGACTCCTCGATCGAGTCATCTATCACCCTTGGTTAAAGAAAAAAACAGAACTCCCTCCTATGTGCATGAAAGTTCATAAACAATCCCTAAACAACTAAGGAAAGTCCCGATCGGGAATTGTTGCTCCTTAGAACTCTAGAAAAAGTTTACTAGTTCCACACACGCGCCAACGATCATTAGACACTCACCACCTAACACAATCTTCTCGATCGAGACAAATTGCACTAGGCGGAGGGAGATTAAAATTCTTTAACCAAAGTTATTAAAAATGAATACACCAAAATCAAAACATGATCACATTAAGAGAATTGGGAAACAATGAGAATATATGTCATTCAAAATAAAGATAAGGTTTTACATTTAAGCACAAAGCTCCGACATTACAAAAGATAAACCCCCCCCCCCCTTCCCCGATCACTCAAAGGTTTTACCCCTCCATGTGAAGGGTATTAGATTTGAAAGGGGAAGAAGAGAGCATAATAAAACTAAGTAAAAAAAGAAAAAAGAAAATAAAAATAACTTCAAGAACTCAATCCTCCAGCACATCCCTTCTTGCACCTTCTTCAACCCCTTTGAATGGAAGTGAATACTCTTATTTATAGGCTTGGGGAGTAGAAAATTTCCCTCCAAAATTACTCCCCCGAAATATTGAGTCCGGTTGGCATAGTAAATGATAGATTTTGAGAATTGTTACTTCTTGAAAGTTGTTCCCCTCCATGTCTTCTGTCGAACCACAAAAGTTGAGCCTTAGTGGTCCACTTATGAAGGAGATATGGCCACATTACTCCCGATATTTAATTCTGTCCAGGTGACTCTTCGTATTCCAAAACACCGAGTTCCAACGCATTAATGACCTTGAAAATGAAAGAATCAGACACGACCATATCAATGAAATCTGTTCCTATGGATTTACTATAGCTCCATGTAAAATTTCAGCTCCAATGGTTCGACCATTAATGCGATATGGGCCCCACAATAAAATTATGCAGTTCTGTACACAGTTTTCGAGGCCTGACTTGTGAGCTGACTTTGAGCTTCCAAATGATGGATTGAGCTTTGGGTCCAGAAGGATAAAATGAAGACCACGAGC
The DNA here is from genome assembly GCA_963277665.1 of Viscum album. NCBI lineage: Eukaryota > Viridiplantae > Streptophyta > Magnoliopsida > Santalales > Viscaceae > Viscum > Viscum album. The sequence continues at coordinate 1,882,075,312 of OY728165.1, read as the reverse complement.
ATAGAAATCCTACAAAAAAGGAACCATATAATTTGGATCAAAAATATAAAAGATATTCCCAAAATATAGAAGCTCCACAAAACTGCTAAATTTCCAAAATTAACCAATTTCCACAATTAAGCCCACAATTCACCAAAATACTAAAATGATACAAATCAGATCAAATTGATTAATTGGAAGGGGTTAAATCATTGAAACACATATGAAAAATTATGAAAATATTATCTCTATCAGACACCTCACATATTATTTAACTATAAACAAGTCGACCATATTTATGACATCATTATTATATCATTAATGATGTCATTAACACACCAAAACTAAAAACTGTATATTTTACTATTCACCGAAAAATCATCTGTTTCAGAAAAATTCCCAAAATTCACCCTAACCATTTTTCGATGTGTAGAATACAAAAATGAAGTCCATTTTTGAAAAATAATTTTCTAAATATTATTAATTTAATTTTTAAATAAAAGCATACTTAATTCAAAAATTAACAGTTCTAATTCTACAACTACTCCTTTATCACAATGAAAAATTAATCAAGATGTTATTATCTTCTAGCCTTAAGAAAATAAAATAATAATAAATTTACTATTCATTAGGGTCATATTACTATTCATATTACTATTCATAAGGGTATGTTACTATTTACAAAAAAACAAGTTGGTTTCATCAGACTCTAAATAACATACTGAACACAATTGTAGATGAAAGTTTCTTGAAATTAAAAACATAGAAGAAATAAAATTATGTTTAAAGGATACTTATAAATATCTAACTTAAACAAAATTTCAAGCATTTCAATTTATTTTTAGAAAACCTTGGGGTGTTACAAAGAGTACCCTACTCTAGACTCATGAACTCTCGGGCTCGATTGGCCCTCAAGGTCTCCAGATAGAAGTAATCATAGAAGATGCACCGAAACTCATCCTAAGCCATCTTATGTTGGAATCCCACCTGTGAGATCACATCCCACCACCTCTTGGCGGTGTCTCGGATCATGTAGTTAGTGAGCTTCACCCTCTTCTCTAGAGGTATCTCTAGATACTCAAAAATTATCAGCATGGCTTCTAGCCATGACTCTATAGCCTGGGGTCCTCCATCCCGTGAAAAAGTGGGAGGATGATGCTACTAGAAGACCCACGTCAAATCAGCCATCGACGGGGAAAGAGGTGGCACTCCCTAAAAGTTCTGCATCATCCTCAGAAAGCCCTCCCTGAATTGTGCATCAACACCTATGTCAGGTACAACGGATGATGCCAAGGCTGGCACAACTGGAGGATCTGCAGGTAGTCCCTGATCGGCCATGTCCGGTGTATGATCACCGTCTAACAACTAGCGCACAACTGGAGGATGTCTCGGTGGCATGACTCTGTAAGGTCAAGCACACACCTTAGATCAAGATTATGAGGGACTGAAAACAAGGAGTGTAAGAAGGGAACAGGAGAAAGAAGGCACTCAAGTTTTACAAAACATGACTACACGTCGTGTACATTTCCTACACGGGGTGTTCCTTGAAGTCATTTACATGGGAGTGTACTCCTACCTAAACTGGTCATGTAACACCCTAGACACACGACGTGTTGTCTCAACACACGATGTGTACTTGAGTCCCATTTCCCTACCCGAGTCCTTCTACACAGCCAAGCCACACGACTCTCCTAAGGCAAGACTACACGACATGTACAATTACTACATGACGTGTACTTAGACAATCTTCACCTGACTCGTGTTTTTAGTGACACAACCTGACACATGAATCACACTACACAGCGTGTTCCAGATAGACACGATGTGTATATGAAAGGATAACACTGACCCGTGTTGTTCGTGACATGGTCGGGTACATGGGTCAGACTACACAGTGTGTTTAGACGGCACACGACATGTATGTGAAAGGATGACACCAACCCATGTTGTTCGTGACATGGCCGGGTACCTAGGTCAGACTACATGGCATGTTCAGGGCAGAAACAGTGTGTATAGATTAAGGTCTACCCGTTCGTGTTGTTGGTTACATGGGTGGACATAGGGTCAACACTACACGGCGTGTTCCCACCAGATTTTCCCATCCCATGTCTTTGCCCACACGGCCTATGACACGGTTTAGAGACTACACGACGTGTACATAAAGTACACGGCGTGTACTTAAGAAAAACAGTTTCTTCCCAAACAGAAGAACACACGACATGTACTTAACATTACACGGTGTGTATTCTGGGTTTTTCCGTATAGTAAGCCTCAGAAACTAATCCTGAACCCAGAAAACACTGAAACGAGCATTGAAAGTGCCAAATTCTGATCCGTGAGGGCCCATACTCCCTGCGAATAAAAGTTTGGCATCTTGTACACATTATAACATGGGAAACAAGGTAATGATCCACCAAATTCCGGTCCATGAGGGCCCATAACACCTCAAGAACCAAAGTTTGGCATTCATTCAATAAAACCTCTACACAAAAAATACCCTATCAAACAACATGTATTTCTATCAAGGAAACTATCACAACAACATGCATATTTTTCACATCATCTATCACAACAACATGCAATCACTAATTCATCCTAGATGGCATGGCAAAAATGCATGACATGTGATTTCTAGTAAGTTCCTATATGATGAATGAGATGGCATACCCTCATCTCATCGGGTTGCAACAGAAATAGAACCTCAATAACATCAACAGTAACAACACAAAGCATGTGAGTCACTCAAGGAGAAATCAAATCAACTGTAACAATTGAAAAACTAGAAAAATTGAAATTAAACGAGGTAGATTGGCTTTTCCCTGTACATGGGTTAGCTACTCCCGGGCACAACTTACCACCAAGTACCAATTCCATCTTATCAATGGCTAAGGCTCCAAATAGTAAATCAAGAGAAAATAATTCCTCTAATACCACTTTGTAACCTCAAGCGCATTTCCCCGAATGCTAGAGGCTGCCGATTAGCAGCAAGGGCCTTGGGTGTGATAGTGGGGAAACTATTCCATCATTGGCAGAGTACACAATGGAAGTAAATAAATAAATACAAGAGCAGAAGTAGTAATAATGACATATAGCAGTAATAGCTGAAAACTGAAAGTACAAAATGGAGAACATATATAAAAGGATGAATGATACATATGTCTAGGAAAATAGCCAAACAAGTCACAATGTTGGAATACAACAGTGCTAAACCAAAGTGAAAAATAAAGCAGATAATCTCCTCAGCATCGCAAGACATAGCTTGGTCCCATGATCTCCATCTCCACAGCAAATCAAGTACCTGAAGTAGAAGGGTGTTTTCCCTTATCTATACCTGTAACAATATAATCTGTTTGGGCCCAAAATCATGGCCCAAATAGGGTGTGAGACTAAATAACAAAAGGAAACCACCCGAAGACCCGTGACTAACAGTCAATGAATATATGGAAGGTAAAAGTACAGAAAACAGTAAACAAGAAAGTGCTCAGTAGTAAACAATCCACAGTTCAATATCAAGAAACAACGAAACAAACAGCTGAACCTCAAATAGGTAACCCTCTGGGAAGTACTCACAACCATCCCCTCTGGTCCTACCTAAGAAGTACAAACAACCCTCTGGGCAGAACACTCAGCCTAACCCCTCTGGTTCAGTCATAAGAATACGATAAGACTCTCTGATGAAGTGCTCACAGTCAACCCCCTTATAGTCAAAGGTAAAGTAAGACTCTCTAAGGAATCTCACACAGTCCATTCCCCATATAGTATAAGGTAAAGCAATAATCTATGAGGAAGATCACACAATCTATTCCTCATATAGTCTAGGGTAGTTAGGGACTCTCTGAGGAAGCTCACACGTCAATTCCCCTTATAGCCCCAAGGTCTGGGACTCTCTGAGGAAGCTCACTCGGTCAATTCCCCTTATAGCCTAGGTCGTACAATTCAAAAAAAGACTCTTTAAGGAAGCTCATGCGTTCAATCCACTTATAGTTTAAAGAAATCGATGACTCTCTGAGAAAGATCACTCAATCAATTCCCCTTATAGCTCCAAGTGGTTCTAGGCTCTATTAGGATGCTCACTCGGTCAATCCCCCTTATAGACTAAAGTGCTCAAAGACTCTCTAAGGAAGCTCACTCGGTCAATTCCCTTTATAGTCTACTACACCAGGTTCTCACGGACCTGTGTAGGTCAACGAGCATAGTAGTATAACATGGCCAAAGTAAACTTACCAAACTACTTGGCTAAATAGTCTACAGGATAACAAGCATGTCAGAATACAAACTCTCCATCCTACAACAACAGGCATAGAAAACAGGCAAGGCTGCCAAACTGGCTAAATAGGACTAAACGGTCGTAAATAGAACATGCAAGGGAAAAACATACAAATCATAGCAATCAAACCTATTCATCTCCAAATTACCTATACACAAGCATACAAGCATGGTAGGAAAACATTAGGGGTAAAGCGGTAAACACGCAATACCCCGTTCAAGGTTATTGGTGGAATTTGCACATAACACTCAAAGACTTCGAACAGAAAGGCACAAACCACCTACCTCGGGTTTAGGAGATCGCTATACGTGAACCTCGAAGCTTGAATCTCCTTAGAAAGTTGTAGATCTAAGAAAATGTATCAACCCACGATAACTTGGAAAAGAAGAGAAATCATGAAACGAGGTTCCAACAGAAGAGAGAACTCACCGATGTGATTCCAACACAACTAACTGTGTTTGATTTAGAGGACAGATGGAGGTTTGGGGGCTTATTGAGGATCTGTGGCCGTAAATATCTCTTGGTCGAACGAGACCTAAAAAAAGATCCTTCTGGCGATTAGTCGCGACCCCAATGCGTTTAATGAAAAAAAGTACACGACATGTACTTTTGAAGTACACAAAGTGTACTTGTATTTTCCGTACTCAGCTTTAAGCAACCTCTAAGTCACTCCCACACGACCGTGTGTGTGGCTACTACAAAGCCAGCACACGGCCTCCTGCGGCAAGTAAGTACACGGCGTGTAGTCATAAAGTACACGGCGTGTACTTAGAAAATTTCCAGAATTTCCTTTTTCCTCAAAAATGACTAAAAAAGGAAAAAAATACCTGAAAAGAAGGTCTGAGTTCTTACAGAAATGCTGTCAATGGTATAGCCTCTTCTTTGATCTTTATATACCAATATCCTAACTTGAGATCAAACTTATAATATACCATTGGTCTTTCAATTGTAATCCTTCTTCTCAAAGATTCTTGGTTAGGAAGATTATAGCCATCATCCTTTGTAGCACAATTGAGATCACAATAATCTATAACCATTCTGGACTTACCACGCTGTTTTTCTGCATGATTCATTACCATGAATTCCACAATCCTGTGAGGACTTTCACTGTGCCTGATTAATCCAAGATTGATTAATTCTGGAATTTTTTTCTCAAATTCCTTAACCATCTCACCTGGATAAGAAATTCCCTTACTTCAAATTCCTTAACCATCTCATCTGGATAGGCAATTCCCTTACTTCTTATCACTGTACTAGGATCTTTAAGGGTGATTGTCACCTCTGGTATTTCCTTTTTCTATAGTTTCAGAGGGTTTTCTGACCAACTTTCTGATAAGTATACTTTTATCTTATCCGATTCCTCTTCTTCATTAATCCTTAGAACTTTTAATCCAACTAGTTTTTTCCACTGCTCAATCTTTCTGTGGTATTATCTATCTTCATCTGGATAGAATTCTACTTTAATAGTAGATACTTTCTTATCTGGAACCATTCTGGTTTTTCTAGATGCGGTTGGAATAAAATAGTTTTCAAGGATAATTCCTTCTGAAAATATCATTACAGGTTGATATCTTCTAAGGAATCAATTTCCAATCAATAAGTCATCTAGAAATTGAGGAATAAAACAAATCATCTGCTCTATAAATATCCTACCATTGAGTTCAATCTGAACATCCTTGGCTACTTCTTGAATCAGAACTATTGCATTATTACCAACTGTAACTTTCAATTCTGAAGATTCTCAGGTTACTCCTGAAAATCGAATTCTTGTACAAGAGAATGTACATCCTATATCAACTAGGGAAATACATGCAGTTTCATTAATACTTAATTTTACTAATGTAACCCACTCCTCTATCTTTGCACTGAGTACCGAAGATCCCATATATCCTACACGAGTATCTTCGTCCTCATAGATAGGCAGTAAAACAGTCCTTTGTCCAACTATCCTTCTGAAAATTGATGTTATAAGTGCTTCTACTGAAGTACCTCCATCCTTTCCCATTGAGATACTTGGATCTTCCAAGTGGTTCTCCAGTATTTCTAATTTGAAGTCTTCTATCTTCAAATCTGATCTGCCTGATCTTGACCCTTCTAATCTAAGCTCATCTTCATCTTCTCTAAACTTAGAGATAACAAGTCTATTTCCAACTTGTCTAATAACATCTGGAATAAGTAGCTTTTTCCTTCTTTCTACCTCTGGATTTGGTGAAACTCATTCTCTAGGCCAAGTTAGCCTCTTGGGGTTTATCACCTGTGGTTTCATTGATATAATTGATGTTCCTTCATCGTGAAAAATATGTTTAAATATTTCCACACCCTTCCTTAGAGCTGGTCTTCTAGTATTATAGAACTTCACATAGAGGTGAGTAATTACTCTGACACATCTCCTGTCGGGTGGACATCCCAATGTCTTCTGCCAGTTCCTCATGTTGATCTTTACTTCTAGAGTTTTGCTAATACTTCTGTCCATAAGAACAACATGCAAGTCTGGTATTACCTTTACCCATGATTCTCCTTCATGCATATTTTCTCGTGCTCCTCCCAATAGTGCATTGGAGAAATTGGCTAAATTGCCATCCACAACTGCAATTAGGACTGGTAGATCTTGTTCTTTTCTGACAGGAGGATATAATCCTATCTGGATTATTCCAAAATGAATATACTTAGCATTTTTTTGGATTTCCTTATTAACCCTTTCTGGTTTTAACAAAGGCATTGAAAATAATCCTCTATCTGTTTTATAGACTTCAATTGTCTCTTCATCTTCAAAGATCTTGGCCATTTCTCGATATGGTACCCAAGACTTCTGGTATACCTCAGACCAATCAACTCTAGGCATCTTCCATTCTTGACAATCTATTCCTTATTAAGGGATTTCAGTTTCTAAAGAACGAACCAGATCTCCTTCCATCTCCTCTAGTTTTACTAGTTCTGGAGAGTCTTCAGATGCACTAGCCCTTGTTCGAATCATGGCTATTCGAAGCTGGCTCAAAATAGGGTTACTTCCTTCATCCTCATCTGAGGAAGAATCTTCCTCCTCTCAGTACTCTGAATATAAAGAATATAAAATTTCATCATCTGAGTCTATATCTTCTCCCCAGATAGGCCCAAACAATATCTTTGATGAATCTTCCATCATTATTGTTTTGAGACTACCCCTTCTTTTATCTACATCTGGGAAACTGTCAGCTCTGTGACCCTTCTTGCCACAGAACCAACAACAATCACAACTAGATACAGATTTTCCTTTAGGGAATCTGGGATACTTCCCATATTTGGCCTTAAAGTTTTCTCTCACATCCTTCTGGATTCTATTTGGTCTAAGAAATCGCTTAGATTTTTCTGGATTTCTGCCTGAAAATTTACTTGATGATTTTATTTTTCCAAATCATTTCCAGACCTTCTTGAATGATTTCTTTCATTCACACTGGCCATCCTAGAACTATGTTTTGAATGTTCTTTGATGGGTTCTTCCAAGCTCCTGCCTGGTTGGACCGCACCCATATCTTCCCACAACACCCTCTACTTTAGGGAAACAAGAAGAACTCACGTATGAAATATTTCTTACATATTGTAAGACATGCCTCTGCATACAATAGAGTCTTATCACCTGCCTTATTGTTTCTGCTCGAACTCCTAGAGTGTCTTGCAGATCTTCACTCTGAGAAAGATGAGTCTTCAACGCTTGTTGAACAATTTCAGGCCAACTGCCTGGAAGCATTTGGATAAAGAAATCTAGAGCATATGTTTTATCACCTGGTCCAAGAAGATAATACCAATGCTGAAACTCACAAATATATTCTTTAAAGTAACACATGTCACAAATTTGGATTTTGGTTAAAGTTGTTCTAGCTTTTTCTACCAATTCTCCATCCCGATCTACCAGTGAATTTCCTGCAAACTCCTATTTAAGGAAATCATCTACTACTGGTATAACTTCAATTAGGAATGTAACATATTCCTGGATAGTTTTTCTCACTTCTGAGTGTCTCAACAACATATCCCAAAATTTCCCTGCATTACATTTCAAGGTAGCTCCTGCAAAATTAAGTGCACTATCTATGGTCCACAACTATAACCAACTAATAGCATAAAATATCTAAGGTCTAGAGCCCATTCATCTATGGTGGCTCCCAGATCCTTTTCACAGTATAGTTTTAGGATCGTACCATGTTGAGGAACACCTTCTAGATGTGTTTTCTTTAGCATATATTCTTCCTGAATATAGCTGGGATATGAGGGATTGGATTCCCTATTAATCTTCTGAAACAAATCCTTGAACAATCCTTTCTGTCATTCCCAAGGAATTGGTTTCTGAGAGATCGCCTACCATTCTGGCTTGGCTTCCCAAAGTTTTACACTGAGTCTTTCGGTGGGAGTTGACTTATTCTCTTTCTTTTTCCTCTTTTCTCCAAGTTTGGCTTGTAGGTCTTAAACTCTCTTGAACTTTTCATTTAGGATTTTGGAGACACGTTCTATATCCCCAAGTTCCCATTTCTCCCGAGTAATAATATCATAATTCTGTTTCTAGTATTCCTGGATACTTTGAGGAATACTCGAAACTTCTTCCATATATTCTTGAGCTTCTCTTGCTAAAGGCCACGCGTAATCTTCTACAGTATACCATCCTGATAAACTTTATCTTTCAGTATCTCTATGTGGATTTGTATCAAAGATAGTGGAATCGGGATGATTAGAAGCTTCTCCTGAAGCTTTCCCTTCAAGCCTCTGCCAAATATCTCAGATATTTGGTCTGACACCAGATCCTCTTCCGGCCATATTTTTACTATTCAAAGCAGAATACTTCTCCTTCTGGATATCCTAGTGTTCTTTATAGGTTTTAGACTAACCACTTGGCTTGTCGAAGCTGAGATTCTATACGCCTGATTTCTGCCTTTAATTCCTCAAGCTTATCACGAGTTTCCTGGGCTTTATGCCCTAACTCAATTACTCTGGGTTCGTTCTCAAAAGTGAATTTGGCTTCTGGAATTTGACAATACTTTCAAATCCTTCAAGTTAATAGAATACATATAAATCAATGAGTGTAATCAATGTCTATGATGAGGTCTTATCTTATAATTTGGTGTGTGGATAATATGTTCATATTGAGATCGTCGACTTCTATGTTTGTGGTGGACTGTGATGAGTTGCTCTTATATATGTGAATCATCGGGAGGAGGTGTTTTCGGGAGGTTGAGATGTGCACCCAATTCTTCTCCCACTATGTAAGTGGAAGAACCAATTATCTGATGAGGGAACCATAAGGTCCATGAAGGCTCGATCACAAAAGATTGAGGTATGAGAAATGACTTTTGATACAAGCTCAGATCGGTTGTAATCGGTGATAAATATTGATATGTTGACAATAGAAATGGATCTCATGCTTGATGGTGCACATCCACAATTGACTGAGGCTCATCTACTGGAGATGTTGCTTCTTTCTGTGGAACATGTGAGGCCTCACGTGCAGCCTGACGTGGTCTACGTCATCATCACCGTAGATCGTCAAAATTAATAGTTGTTGGAGGTGGTTCCTGAGCATGAAACTCCTCTCCCTGAGTAGGAACATCATCTCCCTAAATTGAACGATTGAAAATACTATCATGTAGAACATGATACGATGCATCATGTCTTGAGATGCAATATGGTACGCTATCTGACTAAATACCCCACCCTCCTCTGGACTAGACATGTGGATAATATGTTGTAGTCAAATATGTTGTAAATATATTCAAATTGAATTAAAAAATGCACAACAAACAAACTAATGTAAATTTATTAACTTATGAGATCTCAAAGCGTATTTCGTGTAGTGTAAGATACAATATAGATTTTAGTCTATACCATTGCTCATACTTGAGTTGCTGAAATAAATGGAATCACATCGCACACATGTCCTCAATAAGAAACGATGCATGCATGTCCTAGATGCCGAGATACTGTGCATGTTGTCATCACCAGCCGACATTATATCGCCCCGTCAGATTCAGGGAATGAAGCACTACTGACTGTATAGATGGAAATGGAATACGCTGAACAAATACAAACCACCACATTACTCTATCAGGTTAGTGCCACTCAACAATATTAAAGTGTATGAGAGCCACCACAATCATGGATTCATTGTAATGAACTGACTCGGGACACCCTCCACTGGTACTTGAAGTGATCTATTACAAACCTGAAGGGCGTTCCCAATCCCCATGGGTTGTCTACTAGTACTCGAGCATCAAACATAAAACAAAGGGAATGATTTGTCCTAACCTGAAACAAGATACATGACACATATACACAACAGAAAGAGACAACAAAAAGAACAACCAAAAAGATATATGCCACAAATAGAGGAAAACAATGGTAGTAATATAACTCAAAAGTAGCAAAACAATATGATAAAACTCAAGGCACATGTCCAACAATCAAAAATGACAACTAAAATAGGAAACAACTACTCAATGTGATATGTGGGGAATGTCCCACCATCTCACCACTAGTTACCCATACCAAGTTGACAAAAACCTCATTGCCTCACTTTGGTGCCTTGTCTTTTCCCACATCGAAAGACAATACAAGGTCTACACATTCCTGAGGGAATGTGCAAGGTGTGAGCTGAACAGGATTAGTAGGATCTCACTCAGGTGTTTCATATCAAGTATTTTCATAACAATCCAAATATTCTCAATTTACAGAAAGCATGACATGATAAACAGTTAAACAATTTTATATCAAAAGCATGGTAAAAAATTACCCATTTTTTACTATTCTAAAACAGACAAGGTAAAATAGTTTCAAAGCATAAATCCAACAAACCATTTCCATTTTATAAAAAAATGGTATATCAAATCTAAAACAGTACAAATCCAAATCACAATGGTAAAATTCTCCAAGGATAACTCACGGTTAGGCTGGCTTGGTCACTTATACATTAAATATGACTAGCACACACAGTAAGTCCCTAGAAACCATGCATCAAGGTCTAGGTAATGGAGAAACATCTGAGAAAGTGAACCCTTATACAGTGTCAATGAAGTTCTAGATCCAAATGCATCTCGATCTAGGAACGAAATAACACCCTAGAAAATGAACCCCCCTTAAGACACCAAAGAATGAGCCCTGCTATTGTACCTTCCACCTAAGTACCCAAGGATCCCATGTGTTTCATTTATCAAATCATTTCAAAGGGATTACACATTTCACAATAAAATTTAAGACCCTTTTTCCATGAAAACTTACTTTGAAAACCCATTTTGAAAATCACCTTTCTTTTACTAAAATGCAGGGAAAAACCTTCTTTTCTCAAAAACCCATTTACAAACACAAATCAACGAATCTTGTATCATTCCAATTCTTTATAAAAAAAATTATAAAACTAAGATCAATTATGGTTCTTCCAACATAGACTAGAGACGAAACCACCTACCTCAAACTCGAGTCGCACACTTCCCATAACAAGATCCACACACTAAGGGCGGAAGGAAAGGAATGAAGATCAAAAAACGAAGGCCCTATCATCGATTCCCGCATCTCATAATCGAATTCCATAAATGAAGGGTTGAGAGAGAGGTTATATCAAAACATACCTCAAGGAATTCACAAGCCTCACCACAACCACAAGGGTTAGCCACTAAAAGACAATTCATGAAGGAAAACTTCAAAGGATTGATTGAGATTCCATCCCAGTCATTAAATTCCAAAAACATAGCACTCACCGCTACCAAATTGAGATAAATAAATCTAAACTGGAAGAGATAATGAAACACTTACCAAAGGATAAGTAACCTACACTGAAGATCAAGGCACCAAACGAAGTGATCCAAAAGGGATGTAATCGCCCAAAATCACCTGGTGTAGCCCTAGGGTTTTAGGGAGGAGACTACACGTCGAATCAATTAGGATTCATTCTTACAGCATACAAAAAACCACTGTGTGTAAATGATTCATGTCATGAATCATTGATTCATGATGTGAACTCTCTCGGTTGCATGTATGCCAAAAAAATTATTTCCACTACATAAAAATCTTGAGTGATTGATTCATGAAATGAATAATATTTACACCTTGTACCATTTTTAGGCTCTAAACCCGATTCACAACAACCACCCAGAACTGAATTCACGTCATGTATATAGTTCACAGCGTGAACTGGTCCTACAGCACATGCCCTGCAAAAAACTCCTAGTTGCCTCCAACACCCTCTGAACCTAAGAAACACAGTATTAAACATCACAAGAGTGTACCATTATATTAGGATGTTACAATATCCCTGACATAAAAAATTTTCCTCACCGACTATTTGCGTTCCCATGTCTCATGAGAATCCTATTTGTGCTGCCATAACACTTTGACTAATGGAACTGACTTCCTACACAATACTTTTATCTTAGAATTGATAATCACCACTGGTTTCTCCACAATAGAAGCATCTGGTTCCAACTCAATCTCTTCCCAACTCAGAACATGGGAAGGGTTAGGATTTTATTTTTTGAGATGAGATATGCAGAAAACATCATGAATACCTGCCAACTAAGCCGACAATTATAACCGATAATCAACTTTACCAAGCCACTCAATGACCAAAAATGGTCTAACATACCTCAAAGCTAGCTTTCTATGTTTCCCAAGTCGATGGTGATCCAACTGAAGAGAAAATTTCCAGAAAACCCAATCACCAATGAAAAAATACAAAGGGAGATATAAAATATCTGTATAATATTTCTACCGACTCTGAGATACAACCAAGCATCAATGTATGACATATTCTGAATGAGACTTGGTACCACAAGACAGGTCTCACCCACCTCTTCCCAACAAAGAGGTGACATGCATGAGTGACCATACAAAGCCTCAAAGGGAGCCATTCTAATCGATGAATTATAATTATTATTATAAGAAAAATTGACCAATCCCATATGGCTACCCCATAATATATCTAAATTCAAGACATAGACACAAAGCATATCCTTGAGGATTTGAATAACATGCTATGTCTGATCATCCATCTGTGGATGATAATTTGTACTCAGCCTTCTCTAAGTCCTCATTGCCCCCTAGAGACTCTTCCAAAGTCTGGAAGTAAACATGGGATACCTATCCAAGATAATGTTAGAGGGAAACCCATGCAACCTCAAAATCTCCTATATGTGTATCTTACCAAGATATTCAACTTTGGTAGTGTCCTTGATCGAAATAAAATGAGATAATTTCTCCAACCAATAAATCACCACCTAGATAACATTCTTTCCTTGGGGATTCTATGGTAATCTAACTGATAAGTCCATGAACACCTCGTCCCATTTCCAAACCTACACCAGAAGAGGCTAGAGTAGACCAGAAAGCTTCAAGTGATCTTCCTTTATTTAATGAAAGGAGTAACAATGAGATACATACTCAACAATGTCATGCTTCATACCTGACCACTAGAAACGTCATCTCATATCATAATACATCTTTGTAGTGCCAAGGTGAATGACCCATGAAGAAGTATGATAATAATACAATTCTTAATTAATTATGGATGATGGTATGGGAATCCAATTACCAAAATAAAGAATGCCATCATAAGGGAGAGACCAACCAAAAATGGTTTCCCCACCATATAAGGCTTCCATGAGTCCTCTAAAATCATCATTCTACTGATGACCCTAAAGAATATACTCAAGGAGAGATGATGATGATAACTAAAAACTAGTGAAAACCATTCCTGAAACATCATCTTATGCATCCAGATGCAACTAAGAGAATATACCCATAAGGTTCCACTCTTTGATTCCAAAATAGTATGTGGTGAAACTTTCCTACTGAGAGAATTAGTGATGATATCTCCCTTCCCCAAGGTGCAGGCAATGTTGAAGTCGAACTTATGGAGGTACTCTGCCCATTGCCTCTGCCGAAGATGTAGGTATTTCTGAGAAAAGATATAGCTCAAACTCTTATGATCAAAAAAGGCTGTAAACCTCTCCCAAAAAAATAATGCTACCGACACTTATACATATGCATAATTGTGGAAAGATTCAAATCATGAGTGTGGTGATTCTTATCATATATCCAAAGTTAATGAGAGACATAGGCAACAACATGGTCATCGTGTATAATCATGAAACCCAAACCAAAATCAGAATCATCACATTATACCACATACCCCTTACTGAGCTCAAATAAGATCAAAATAAGAGATGATGCCAGAATTTGTTTCAACTCATCAAAAAAAACTTTACATTTAGTGTCCTAAGTAAATTTCACCCCCTTCTTAGTGAGGGTAGTTAAAGTTGATGCCAACTTTGAGAAATCCTTAATCAATTGCTGATAGTATCCAACCAAACCTAAGAAACTCTTCATCTCAAAGGAGTTTTGTGGTTATTCCCATGAAAAGACAACCTTGACCTTATCAGGGTTGACTGAAAGTCTAAGTTTGGAAATCATTTACCCCAATAACTTCACTTCTTGGATCCATAAATTGCATTCTAACAATTTACCATGAAGTTCGTGACTCCTCAAGATCTCCAAAACCAATTTTAAATGGTGCTCATGCTCATGCTTGGATCTCGAATAAACTAGTATATCATCCACGAAAATGATGAAAAAATCATTGAGATATTGATGAAATATCTGGTTCATAAAATCCATAAAAATTGCAGGATCTTTATTCAAACCAAAAGGCATCACAAGATATTCACCTGCTCCTGAAAGCTGTCTTCAAAATATCAAACTTCCAAACTTGAAGCTGATGATAACTTGACCAGAGATTGATTTTAAAAAACCATTTTCCCTATTTAACTTATAAAACAAGTCATCCACATGAGGAAAAGGGTACTTTTTCTTAACCATCACTCCATTCAACTTCTAATAGTCACACACACTAACAAAATGAACCATCAACCTTCTTGGCAAAGAGCATGGGGTTTGCCCATGGTGAAAAACTCTGGAGAAAAAAACCTTTATACACCTAGTCATCCAACTAGATCTTGATCTATTTCATCTCATTAGGTGACATTTAATAAGAGAGTATCGGAATTGGCTGCATACCCAACATGAGATCAATCATGAACTCCACCTACCTCTCTGAAGGAAGTCCAAAGAGGTCATCTGGGAAGACATTAGGAAAGTCCTAAGCAACCGTGAGAGGATAAACAAAAAGAGGAAACTTCATTGAAATCAATTTAAATGGTAGATAACATACTCTTAAGCTCTGGGTGGTAAGTTCATGCATGACCATACCTTGGATATCATTCTCCCTAAAACACTCAAGAGCTTCCATTGACAACAAAGAATGAAACATGATGATGATAAAAATCAATCAAAACACGATGAGAAACAACCCAATCCATTATGATGATTATGTTGAACATTTCCAAAACGAGGACTAGGAAATCCCAGACTAACTCTGCATCATTTTTCGATAGAGGACAAGATGAACACCAAAATTCCCACTCATTCCCCTTTCTAAGAGGCATTGCCAACTCCATAACAAAGGTCATGAGCTTCATTGGAAGTTTCAGCACATTAAAAAAATGGGTAGATATGAATGAGTGTGAGAAACCTATATCAAATAGAGAAATTATTATAAAATATGTAAAAAATGACACCACTTAATGTAGTCAGGCACAAATTAACCTCCACCGAAAAATCATCCACTATGTGAAGGTGCTTCACTTATGAGGCCTGTGGCTGGAGCCCTATAGAATTTGAAGCTTCTAAACTCACCATAGTGGCCTTTAGATCTTAATACCCTTAACCATAACAAGGCATAGACATATACTGGGATAACCTCTATAGATAGTCTCAAAACCACAATCATTAAAAATCTTTGCTGGTGTGGGACAAGAACGTTGAGTATGGCCTACCCTGCTACACTGATAACAATTCATGGTCACACTACTAGATACTAATAATGGTGTAGAGGAAGATCACAGTTTAGAACCACCTAAAACACCCTTGTGATTATCATGTCACTTCCTATTCCTTCTATGCGTGACACTAAAACTACCACTAGGTGGAAGAGAAGGGGCAGAGTACCCAAGCTTGCCCTTTATATCCATTTATGTAATCATAGATCTATTATCTTTCTGTGTATATGTAGAAAGATTCAACATATATATTTATGATTGGATGTATGGTTGAAAACCCTGCAGGTACTTCTGAGCTTTCAGCTGATCATACATCATCACCTTTAGAGAAAAACAAACTAGCTCCGCAAACTAATTTTTTGCACTCTTACATCGAGTGATCTCTCTACTGTAAAGAGAGGAACTCTAAATATTTCACTATCATTAGAGACTATGGTAATAATTTATTAAAAATAGGATCTTTAAACCCTTCTAATCCAATCCCACGTTCTATATTTCATGTACAATAGAATTCCACCACCTCTTGTTGGGACCCTCAAGCTTGAACGTTACACACTTCACCTTGATATCCTTAGGTGAATCTGGGAAGTCTAAGAATTAATCAGTATTATCCAGCCAGTATTCTACCTCCTAGGGATCATTTGTACCCTTAAATGATATGGGATTCTCATGTAGTAACTCTCGTGATTGGTCTCTGTCTCTCTTATCTCCCGACTGTGCTACAACAGTTGGGTTCTGAACTTGCGATACAGTCTAATCCACAACATGAATTGTCTGAGTGATATCCTCTATAAGATTTTGACCCATATAGGGATTCCCTTGAGGATAATCTAGTGATTAAACCTCCCATTTAACCCAAGGAAGACATTTAGAAGGCATGTTACTACACACCAAAAATAGAAGAAAATAATCAGACAACATGTTAATATCAGTTCAAACTAGAAATCCATAAGTAGAAACTAAGACTAAGGTCAAAACTCAACACATGAGACACACATCCCAATGTACCATTCTAACTTGAGGCTCATCATGACAAGATCTGGATAGACACCATAACCTACCTCTCAAGTCCTGACAATCCTATCTCTAGTATACCATATGCCCCAAGATAATGACACTTGTTGACTAACCTCCTATGATACCAATTTGTAATGAACCAACCCAAATCACCCTACACTAGTGCCTAAAGCAATCAATTATAGACCCAAAGGGAATTATCGATCCCTATAGGCTAGTAAATAGCACCCATGGATCAAACATTAATTAGAGGTAATGATTTTTTCCAACCTAAAATAAGATACATGACACATATACGCAATAGAATGAGATAGAAAAAAAGAAAACCCCCAAAGATATATGCTATAAACAAAGGAAAAAAATGATAGTGATATAACCAGAAAGCAAAAAAACATTAAGATAAAACTCAAGGTACAAATCCAACAACCAAAAAGGACAACTAAAATAGGAAAAAAATACTCCATGTGATATGTGGGTAATGTCTCACCATATCACCACCAGCTACTCGTACCCGTCTGATAGAAACCTCATCACCTTACTATAGTGCCTTGCCTTTTCTTGCATTAAAATACAATACAAGGTCTACAAATTCCTGAGGGAATTTTCAAGGTTTGAGTTGAATGAGATTAGTTAGATACCACTCAGGTATTCTATATCAAGTTTTTGTACAATAATATCAATATTCTCAATTTACAAAAAACATGGAATGATAAATAGTTTAAAAAAATTATATCAAAATCATTGTAAATAGTTCCCCTTTTTTCATAATTCTAAAATAGGTCAGGTAAAATAGTTTCAAATCATAAATCCAACAAACTATTTCCATTTTATCAAAAACAGGTAAATCAAATCCAAAAAATTATAAATCCAAAGAATAATGGTAAAACACTTCAAAGATAACTCATGGACATGATACATAGGTTAATCCTACATAAAATATGACTAGTACACACTACAAGTCCCTAGAACCCATGCATCAAGGTCTAGGTAATAGAGGAACATCCCATAAAGTAAACCCCCTACCATGTCAATCAAGTCCTAGATCCAAATGCATCTCGATCTAAGAACATAAGAATATCCCAGAAAGAGAACCCCTATTACAATACCAAAGCAATTCCCCTACTATTACAACTTTCACCTAAGTACCCAAGGCTCTCATGTGTTTGATTTATAAAATCATTTAAAAGGGCTTACATGTTTCACAATACAATTTCAAACACCTTTTTTCCATCAAAACCTACTTTGAAAACCCATTTTGCAATCTATTTCACAATGATTTTAAAATCACATTTCTTTTTCCAAAACATGGTGAAAAAATATCTTTTCTCAAAAACCCATTTACACATACAAATTAATTTATCCAATATCATGAAAATTCTTTATAAAACAATTTATAAAACTAAGATCAATTATGATTCATCCAACACATACTAGATACAAAACCACCTACCTCAAACTTGGGTAGAACACCACCCATAATAGGATTCACACCCCAAGATAAAAAGGAAAGGAACATAGATCAACAAACAAAGGACCTATAATCAATTCCTATATCTCATAATTGAATTCCACAAATAAAGGTTCAGTGGAAAGGTTAAATCAATACATACCTCAAGGAACTCGCACGCCGCACCACAACTAACACAAGAGTTGGCCTTTATAAGAAAAAACTTGAAGGAAAACTGTTAAGGATTGATTGAGATTTTATCCTGGCCATTAGATTCAAAAAAGATAGCACACGCCACTGCCAAATTGAGATAAACAAATTTAAACAAGAAGAGAGAATATAACACTTACTAAAGGAAAATCAACCTACCATGCTAGAGATAAAGGTTACAAATGTAGTGATACAAAATGGATAGAATACCCCAAAATCAACTAGAATAGACCTAGGGTTTTAGGGAGGAGGCTACACATTGAATGAATTAGGATTCATGCTTTTAGCACACAAAAAACTGCATGTAGTAAATGATTCGCGTCCTGAATAATTGATTCATGACATGAACTCCCATGGTTGCATGTATGCCGAAAAAGGCATATCCTCAAAAAAATATCAAGTGATTAATTCATGATGTGAATAATATTCACACCTTATATCATTTTCATGCTCTAAACTTGATTCATAACATCCACTCAAAACTGAAATCATGTTGTGTATACAGTTCACAATGTAAACTGGTCCTGCAGCATAGGCCCTGCAGAAAACTCTCAGTTGCCTATAACACCCTCTAAACCTGAGAAACACACTCTTAAACTTCAAAAGAGAGTGTGACTTTACATCAGGATATTACAATCATAAATCCAAATAGTGAAGTATATAAGAAGATAGTCTAATATACCCTAGTGTGGCTATCATGAAATTTTAAATGACATGTGACATTTGTTAAAATATTTTGTTACTAATTTCCAAAAAAATATAATATTATGAAATTTATTTTTCAACAAAAGAATGTATATACTTACATTGATGGGTAGTAGACTGCAAACATGAGACAGTATGTACCCAAATTATGTCTCGATGTCCTGACGAACCGGTGTATCTGACTCCATCTGTAACATACAACATAAAGAGTGATAAATAATAATAAATTTAGTATAATAATGAAACATTTATATTTTGGGGTGAGAAAAAACAATTATTTACTAAGTTAAAATGTAACGCAGTGGTTAACCTAGGTTTTATCTAAAGAGGATCACACAACAATCAAGCTGTCACATTTAATTAGAGGAAAAAGTGGCTATTTTTGAAATTTCTTTATTTTGAAAACAAACTAAAGTAATGAAAAAAAGAAAAAAATTAATAAAAATATTGAAAATAAATTAACAAAGAAAGTGATTAAAATAGTTATATGAGTTGGGTGATCAGGTCAGTTTTAGTTTTCCAATTATAATGTTATCTTAGTTCCAATTTATCCAATCCTCTTTTACTAAGCCAATTAAAGTGAGATTCCATGGTCACTTTATCTCACTCCCTTGGTAAAATGGTGATGGTGAGAGTAAACCTTTACAAGATCTCATTTTGGTATACTCTACTTCTTATATTCAAGAGATTTTTATAAAATACCCTCAATTGACATAGGAAATACCCGACCAGGGCTTATTTATCCCAAACAATTAAGAATATCCACTACCCCTCCCACACATACTGACGATTGTCGAGTAATTCACCACTAAACCCTAGTCTATTCCACCATATATAAACCATAAACTAGTAGAGGTAGATAATGATCATTTACCAAAGAAAAATCAATAATATAATCTAAAACCAAATGTGATCTTACTTAATAAAAAAACCGCTATTAGAAATTGAAACCAACTTCACAAAAGAGATAAAGGATTTTATACCACGATGTTCAGGAACTAAAGCATTACAAAAATACAACCTAAACTTCCCAAATAACTCATAATTTCACCCCTCCATGTGAAGGGTATTCATGAAGAGTGTGGGGGGAGAATAAATTACAAAACTAAGAAGAAGAAAATAGCGAAAAAGGACGAACATAAAATTTCTCCTCTAGAATATATCCTCCAAATTTTTTCTCCTGTTCTACCCACCAGATGTATGGAATTCACCAATGTATCTTCTTAAAAGTTTTTCAGAATTGAGGTTTCTATAAACCCTCAAAATTTAAATTCATTTGGACTCATGTAGAAAAAGTTATCCCCTAATTACTAAAGAACACTTTTTATGGTCGAGGAGACTCTTTAACTTCATCCAATTTTGAGCATTAAATGGATGATTTAATGAGTGAAATTCTTCATGAAATTTAATTTGAATATTATTATTTTATTCCTATTTCAAATACATATAGATTCACCTCATTTTGAAGTATTTATCTTGAGTTATTCCTCATCTACTGTGGTGGGGTCCATTCTATCAGCTAGAAAATTTTGTCAACTTTATTGATTTTTTGGGTCTGTTGAAGTTCGAATGTGCTCTAGGTCTAGTTGAAAAATTTTAATCCCACACAAAAAATGAATCCTAAAAAATAATCACTCCATTTGGATCAATATTTAATAATTTATGCTCAAAATATAGAAGTGACTAAAAACTTCTAAAATTATAAAAATAAGAAATTTTCACATTCTAGCCCAAAATTAACTAAAAATAAAAAAATGATGTAATTTAGATCAAATTTTTAAATTGGAAGAGATTAATTCATTAAAACACACATGAAAAATGATATAAATATCATCTTTATCAATTCCCCCAGACTTATCACTTGGACTACTGGACAAATAAGCATCAAAATCAAAGCAAATTCAAAACACATAACCATGAGATCTTCTAATTTGACAATAAGAAACAAAAGATATCATGTCTTCTAAAAAAACATTATTTCAAGTTCTATATTCAGATCATTCAATACATTTCCACTTAATTTCTCCTCTCATGCACAAAAGACACCTACCTCACATGAATTTTCTATCATCTCACAAATGTCAATTTTCAACAAGGCTTTTCTCATCCAAACCCATGCAAGAGTCACCGTAGGTTTGATAAATTACTATATCTCCACCTAATGTGAGTTAAGGAAATGTGTTTATTATGAGAAATTTTTAGGTTTTTTGCAGTGGATTTCAGTTGGTGGGATTTATATGTCAAAAATTCTAAGGCTGAATAAGGCGAGTGTTAGTATTTGAATTTATTTTAAATAATTTAACAGATTTTTTTTGATAAATTACTCTCCATCAACTTTTATTAAATTATATTATTTTTTTATATTATTTTTTTAATTAACTATTTTAAATTGTTAAGTGTTTTAATTAGGTAACAATTTTTTAATTACATGTTTGAATAAGTTTATAAAAATTTCAAGTGTTTCAATTTTTCAAGTGTTTTAATTAATTAATAAATTTTGTTTATAGTTATAAAAAACTTTTTTAATTATTTTAAAATGTTTTTGTAAAAGTTTTAAATTTGATATTTTATTTTTTAATAAAGTTTATTTTTTTAAAAAAAATATCCATCCATGCGAGTTATGTGGCTAGCACTCAACCACATAGTGGACTTACTAGGTCAACCCCACAAGAAATCTTACCAAAACAACCCACAAGGAGGCTAATAAATTGGGTGTGCATAGTGCATGCCTAAGGCATGTGGACCCATGCATAAGGCCCAAGGAGTGCGCTGTATAGTGTGTGGAGTAGGCTAGGTCACCTGCATGGGTCGCGACCCCCGTGTATAGTGTGTGAGTTTTTTTCTGAATCACACTTTCTCGCATCTTGGTTGATATACCGCTCCATATCCATTTATTCAAATAAATGTGGGACATCATTTTATAATGTTATTGTTCATCCATATTCTTTCTCAGACAGTAGAGGTTTCACTATTATCTCTTTTGATTAGTTTCGATATCTTGCTTATTTCACTTTAAAACCCCCACTTTTCTCTGTTCAAAATTCTCATCATCTGATCGTTTTCAGTGCAATCGACGACTTCCAGCAACTCTGGTGATCTTCAATGTTTCACCGACAATTACTTATTAATTTCTTTAAGCCTTCTATTTTAATTTCTTTTTGTTCTCTTCTTCTTTGAAGTTCTGACATCTCATTATGTCAGTTTGTTTCTTCATGTTTTAATAGTAAGCTTATTTTTCTTCTTTATCTTGAGTTTCTCTTTTGGTTCCTCCTATGACCATGGCTGTTCTCGACTCTTTTGTGATAGTTACTTGACTGAGTTAGCATTGGATACCAACAATGAGTCATGAGTAACCATTGGATACCAATGGCGAGTCATGAGCCATAATTAGAAGCCAACGGTGGGTTACTGACCTACCACCAGACCTCAATGATGGGTCATTTTACCCACTGTTGGACCTCAACGATGGGTCATTTTACCCACCATTAGACATCAATGGTGTGTAATTTTTTCCCACTATTTGTGTTTTACTTTTTTGTACATATCCCTAACATAAGAGTGTTCAATATCTAACATGAGATATCCTCCTCTTATATTTTTCTGTTATAGTATCATTTCTATTTATTTTTTTCTTATTCTTTTTATTGTTTTATTTTTTGCTTATCAAAATATTCCCAGAGCGATTCAATTTTCAAGTATCACCATATTTATTTTTAGTAGTAGTTTCATAGTAGTATTTTTTTATTATTACTGCAGTAGATTTTTTCTACTTAAATCTTTTTTCTTCTTTTATCGAAGGATTTTTTCATATGTTGTTTCTTCTTATTCATTAGAATTTCAGGTGCAAAGAGGATTGACATAAGCATTTTTTTAGTTTTTTATTCTTAATGTTTCATGTTATTATTAATTTTATTTATTATTTTATGATAAATTATTCATCTGTTAATTTTCTATATTTATAATGTTTTAATCTGATTCTTCAGCAATATGTTTGCATTAGTTTTATTCTTGCTGATTGAATATATTTTATATTTTATCAATTGATTTCTTCATATTATGTTTCATCCCGTTGTCTGGAAATAATTTTCATAAGTCACCATTGGAATCCAATAGTAAGTCACGAGTCACCATTGGCTTCATGCAATGATGATTCATGAGTCACCGTTGGAGGTGAAGCAGCTTATCTCCAGTCAATGGTGGTTACCCCTCCACTCTTACAGCGAGTCAAGAAGGCACAACACAGAGATATTATCTGTGAAACTACACATAATCCAATGTACACAAGGAAAACCCCTGATGGATATTTGAAAGGTGGGGAGCACATAATCTTTTTCAAAGGACGCACAGTTTTACCGATGAAGTTATAGGAGGAGATAGTTCGACTCCATTGAGTCCCATCAATGATAGTTTCAGATCAAGATGCATGCTTTACATCTCAGCTGTGGAAGAGATTGCAGGAGGTGTTTGGGACTCAATTTCACTTGAACACAACTTTCCACCTGTAGACAGACGGTCAGATGGAGCAAACCATTCATATAACAACTCTGATTTTTATTAAACACTTAAACATGATTTATTACATAAAATTGCACTTAAGACAACTCTGAGGACCAAGAGGTCTAGTGTCTTGGGAAATTAGGAACATTACATGACATCTTAAGACATAAAATACAACATCTTTATTGAAAACTTCTTTTACATGACCACAACATTCATTCATAATTATCATTTCATGGGATTACCTGAGGACACACATAATAAAAGGGTGAGTTATAAATCCCAATAAGGGAGTAAACATGGCATAACATGAAGAATACAATACAAGTTAGACAATAGGAATATCAATAGAGAATAATAGAAACATGAACATAAAGGCATGATATAACATGATTATTATAACATGGAAATGTGGAAAAAACATTTAATAGTATATTAGCATGATCCAAGGATCATTGCACATGGAGCATGAGAAAACCCTCATTTCACTTGAATTAGCATGAGTAAACCCTCATTGCACTTGAATTAGCATGAGTAAACCCTTATTGCACATGACATATCATAATACTATTCTTTACCCAATACATTGTAGTGCTATCAGGGAATACCCTTCTTAATCATTTCATTTCATGCATAATTGTGGCACATAGATCATACAACATGGATTCATTAAACATCATGATTTATTCCATGAATAAGAGATGTGGAATACATAAATATAAGTACTTAATCAACAAGTACATGTGAATAAATGAGAGAGAAAGGGGTATCTAATCATTCAAACAAAAGGAGGGTAGTATAGAGGAGGTTCAAAATCATACCCCAACATTTATAATTGAAAATAAAAGGGCATAACAATATAAGTAAACTTGGACATAAATAAGGAAGGAAAGTGAGGATCCTTTACTTGGAAGTGTGATCTCAAAGGCTTGGGAGAGCCTTTAGAGAGGCTTCTTGGGAGCTTGGAGCACCTTGAGAGGATTCTAGAGAGAGGAGGTCATAGGTTGGTTGAGCTCCAAATGTTTTTAGTGAAGAGGAATGGGAGATTGAGTGGGTTTATATAGGAAAAGAGAGAGAATTCTTTATTATATAGGTTTTGGACACTACACATTAAAATAATCAAAACCAAAAACCATCCCATGGTTTTTGACCATGGTTTTTGCCAAAGTGGAGTAGAAAACATTATTTTATAATGAAAAAGGCCAAAATTATTAAAATATTAGTCTTGCTTATGTGGAGGTGAGTCACACTCTCAAGGAAATCATTTTAAAAAGTTAAAATATTTTATAAGTCTTGGAGGGTCCACTAAGTCACCATAAAATTAATCAAACAAATCTAAAATCACATTATTTTAAAGTTAAAAAATATATTGGTCAAATATCAATTTTATAGTATTTTATTAAATCAATATTGGGTCATTATGATGTCATAAAACACATTATATATTTAAACGGTATTTAATTTTTACCCAAAAATCCAACTATCTCAGAAAATTATGAAAAAATCACCATTGGATAATTTCAACATACGAAATCCAAAAATGATATTAATTTTATATAAATAATTTTCTAAATATGTGAATTTTTACTTTTAAAATAAAAACTGGCATTTATCGAAAATTCATGGGTTTTGACAAAAACAACTTTCAAACCTTAATAAAAATTACAATTGTATTTATAAAAAAATTATACAATAATTTATATTTAATAAAAATTAATTTAGTAATAACATTTTATTAAATTATTATTTAATTAAAAAATCCATTAATTAATCAAAATAGATTTCTTAATTGAATATTAACTAAAAATACTATTTGTGCTTTAAAAACCATTTATAAAATAAAATGAATATATATTCTTTATACAATAATAATTCACATAATAATAGTGCTAGGGTCTTGTTACATAACCCCTTATAACACTCACATAATATCTAAGGGTAATGTGTGCGGTGGTAACAGACTCTTGGGGCAGCTCGGATAATATCGCTCGAGTGGTAATCTCTATTAACTTCCACTTCTCCCGTATGCGGTTTTGTTCAAGCATAACGTGTTGAAGCTCGACTTGGTCTTGGTCAAGAGAAAATCCCAATGACACTGCCTCCTTTCCAAGCTCTAACAAATGGGCTTCATATGGAGAAATTCTACTGGATGAGGTCATCACTTCCTTTATCTGAGTAAATTGGATTTGTTAAAGCCCTATATTTATACTAATCATGTGATCACTATTCAATAAGTATATTAGCAATAGTAACAATTCTTAATAGTATTTTAAAATCCAAAAACATAAAACAAAGGAAGTTCATATGTTTTATATCCATTTTTAATAATAATACATTTAATTAGATCAAGAGTAATTTTCATTAATAAAAGTTTGGATCATTACAATATTCCACCCTTAAGAAATTTCACCCTTGAAATTTCTTTCTCCCACACTAAAATAGATGAGGGTAACTCCGCTTCATCACTTCCTCTGATTCCCATTTTGTTTCTTCAAACTTGTGGTTTCTCCACAACACTTTGACGAGGGACATTGTCTTATTTCCTAGAACTTTTTCTCTACGATCTAAGATCTTCACCGACTTCTCTTCATAGGATAGATAATTATCCAATGGTACCACATTTGGATTGAGTACATATGATGGGTCAGGTATGTAATTCCTCAAGAGTGATACATGGAATACATCATGTACTTGAGATAGGTTCGGTGGGAGTGCTAGTCGATAGGCCACTGCTCCAATGCGATCAAAGATCTCAAAATAGTCTATGTACCTTGGACTAAGCTTTCCCTTTTTCTCAAATATCATAACTCTCTTCCACGGTGATATGCAGAGGAATACCATGTCCCCAACATCAAACTCTAGGCCTCATTGACAATTATTAACATAGATATTTTATCAACTTTGAGTAGCTTTAATGTGTTGTTGGATGGTCTTAACCTTCTCCACCATTTCTTCGACCATTTATAGACCTAGGAGTTTTCACTCCCCAACTCCATACCAACATTCCAGTGTTCTGCACCTCTTACCATAAAGGGATTTATAAGGATCCATTTGGATTCTTGAGTGAAAATTGTTATTGTAAGAGAACTCAGACAAAGGAAAATGTTGATACCATCCTCTTTTGAAGTCCATTGAGCATGCTCTCAACATGTCCTCAAGTGTTTGGATAGTACGCTCAGATTGGCCATCAGTTTGAGGATGATAAGCCATACTGAAGTTCAGCTCGGTATTAAGAGAATTTTAGAGACTCTTCCAGAACTTAGAGGTGAATCTTGGATCTTGATTGGATACAATAGATATTTGAAATCCATACAGCCTTACCACTTCTCGGATGTATATATGTTCCAGTTGATCCAATGAGAAATCCTCTTGAATTGAAATGAAGTGTGCAGTCTTTGTAAGACGATCCACAATAATCCAAATACCATTGTTTCCTTTGGATTTCTTTAGAAGTTCGGTGACAAAGTCCATGGTGATGTTCTCCCATTTCCATATTGGTATGGAAATGGTTGCATCATCCCCTTAGACTTCTGCCTCTCAACCTTCACTTGCTAACATATCAGACACTTTGATGTATACTCAGCGATCTCCTTCTTCATGTTATCCCACCAATAATTCTCTCATAGATCTCGATACATATTTGTGTTTCCTGGGTTAATGAAGAAATTTGAACTATTGCATCATCCAAAAGTTTATTTTTTAACTCTGGATTTGATGGAACACATTGTCTTTACCCATACCACATAATTCCTTATTCATTAACATTGAACTTTGACGATTTCACTTTTCTGATAGTTTCCACTTTCTTCTGAATTCCCACATCATCCTTTTGAGCATCTTTTAATCTTTCTAAAAGAGATGGTTGAGTAATCATTTGTGAAAGGATTGATGATATTTCCTTCTTTATGATTCTCATGTCCATATTCATCAAATCTAATAATATTGGATCCTTTTCAATTCTCATCAATGATAGAATCACTGGGTCCTTTCTGCTTAGAGCATTCGCTGCCTTGTTCACTTTCCCAGGGTGGTAATGGATTGAGCAGTCATAGTCTTCGATCAACTCTAACAATCTTTGTTGACGCATGTTCAACTCTTTCTGTGTGAATATATACTTGAGGATTTTGTGATCCGTCTATATTTAACACTTCTCCCCAGAGAGGTAATGTTGCCAAAATTTTAAAGTGAGGATTACTGTATCCAACTCCAGATCATGTTCTGGATAATTTTGCTCATGAAATTTCAATTGCCTTAAATCATAGGCAATGAATTTTTCATTTTGCATCAACACACATCCCAAGCCCTTCTTCTAAGCATCACTAAATACCACAAAAAGTTCTCCACTTATGGGTAGTGTGAGTAAGAGTGCAGTGATAATCCTCCTTTTCAACTCCTTGAAGCTCTCTTCGCATTCATCACTCCAAGAAAACTTGACTCCCTTCTGAGTTATCTTCTTAAGAGAGTTTGACCATCGTGAGAAATTTCTCACAAATCGGAAATAATATCCATCTAACCCAAGGAAGCTACAAATATCCATCACAGATGTTGGCCTCGGCCATCCCTCAATTGCATTTATCTTAGAGGGATCCACAAATATCCCATTTCTTATGATGATATGATCCAATAATGAGACTTCCTTCATCCAGAACTCACACTTGTTTTAATTTTCATAGAGCTTCTCCTTTTGCAAGGTCTCTAGTATAGTGATTATATACTCCTTATGATCCTCAGTTTTGAAGTATATTAGAATATAGTCTATAAAGACTACCAAAAATTTGTCGAGGTAATCTCTAAAGAATCTATTCATTAGGTCCATGAAGATTACTAGAGCATTAGTGAGTACAAACAACATTACTATGAATTCATAGTGCCCATACCTTGTACGAAAAGAAGTCTTGGAGATATCCTCCTTCTTTACCCTTACTTGGTAATATCCCGACCGCAGATCCACCTTGGAGAAGTATTGTGGTCCACATAGTTGAATGAACAAGTCATTAATTTGTGGTAGAGGATGCTTGTTCTTTATCGTGATTTTTTTGAGATCACGAAAATCAATGCAAAGACACATTGACCCACCATTCTTCTTGAAGAAGAGGAATGGTATACCCCATGGTGAAGCACTTAGGTGCATAAAACCTTTATCTAGATTCTCCTATAGTTATTTCTTTATCTCCTTAAGTTCCACAATAACCATTCTATATGGAGTCTTGGATATTGGTAAAGTCTCAGGTATAGATCAATTGAGAATTCAACATCTCTTCTAGGAGGAATACCAGACAATTCCTTGGGAAATACTTCAACAAATTCATTCACAATAGGCATGTCTTCAAGGATGGTTTATTTTTTAGACTCAATAATCTAAGAAAGATACACGTGTTCATAGGAAAATAATATCCACACTTGTTATGATGATGCGAAATAAAATTCCTCCTCCTCCTTGCACTTATACAGAATCAAGGGTCAATTCTCCATATGGAGAGTGATTTCCCTCTTATGACAATTTATGTTGAATCTATATAGGGAAAGCCAATCCATGCCAAGAATTGCATCAAATTTCACTAGAGGGAGTATGACGAGGTTCTCCAGGAAGTTCAATCCACAAATTGTGATAAAAGAAGAGTTATATTCACGAGATTCAATGATTGCCCCATTTTACATTCTCACTGACATCTCTACTTCCATGATTTTTGGTGGTGTTGGGATTGTTCTAATAAAATTTTGGGATATAAAAGAATGTGTAGAACCAAAATAAAAAAAGTACATTTTCTATTCTTGAATGAATAACTAGCGTACCTATCATCACTTCGTTGTTGGGGTTCGCTTTGGCAGTAGTGATGGAAAAAGATCACCCTTACTGCCTTGGAGGTTGTTGGTAGCCTCCGAAAACCCTTGGCTTATGGAACTGGTTTGCAAAGTGTCCTGGTTCTTTGTAGTTGAAGAAATGAACAATGCATTGAGGTTCAAACAAAGCATTACTCTCTTATGTGGCAACAATGAGTTTTTCTTGTCAGCAATTAATGTCCAGGTGCCCTTCTCTTCCACACCTAAAGCATTTCCTCATCCACTTCAGACAATTACTAGGGTTCTTCTTTTTGCACCTTTGGCAAGTGGGGTGCTGGAATTTCTTAGCATCGTTGGATTTATCTATCGTACAACCAGAATTAAAGTCCACTTTCCGCTTCTTATCCCCATGATACCCCTAAGATTATTCGATCTTCATTTCGACTTTGAGGCCACTTCAGACAATTTTCTCATAACTATTAAAGTCAAGGATATCTAGGGATTTCCATAGGCTAGGTTTCAGCCCACAAAATAAGCGGTCAACCTTGTATTCAGGGGTAACGACAAAGTTGGAGGCATATCATGCAAGGATTTTGAAGTTTTTCTTGTACACTCTGATGGATTCATTGTCTTTTTTCTTGAGGGAAAGGAAGTCTAAGTCAGAAGGTGTACAAAAAATATTTATTTAAAAACATTTTCCAGAAATCCTTCCATTCTAACGCCTCAATCTCTTCCTCAGGCTTCGTATTTTTGACCAATGTCCACCATTGATCAGCTTCACCCTTCATATGATAATAATCTAGAAGAACCTTCTCTTGTTAGAAACATTGAAGGATGTAGAAGATATTTTCAGTGTAGTTGATCCATTATTCAAAGATTGAAGGATCAGATGATCCATTAAATGTAGGAGGTATTTGTATCATTAAGCTCTCAATTTCAGATTTTTCTTTCTTGGGGGGGGGGTGGACATTCATCTAGACCCATGTTTCTATTCAAAACATGAGTTAATTAAGAGAGTATCGTGACAAAATTTGTGATTATGATAGAACCTGACGTGAATAGACTACTATATTTATGAATTAGAATAGATAATTACAGAAGAGTTACAATAGGTTAAGGACACCTCAAGAGAGAACTTGGTCCTCGCCCAAGCCTGTAGGCTGCTTCCCAAGCTAGAATGGCCGATCTCCCCACTATTTTCTTCCCTCCCCTCTCACTCCCTTTGTTGCTTATTTATAACTGATCCCCTTTCCACCATGTGGCCCTCTTAAACAACATTATTCCCCCATAACAAACTCTAACAAACTCCCCCCACTCCCCTATAACAATTACCCTTGACAACAACAATAATACCCCCAAACTAATTGGCAGCAGGTCTCTATCATTTCCACCATCCCAAAAAACCACCTTGTCCTCAAGGTGGTGGATATCACAGACACGCCACACGATCTTTCACACCAGTCGTGGTCCATGGGTCTGAGAACAATGGGTGTTGGATCCCCCACTCTCTAGGAAATCTCTCAAATGGTCCTCGTGCTGAGGGCCGATTGTGTGTGATGGTTCCCACTATGCGGCAAGGTCGGCCTCTAAGTGCTCACAACTTGCATGAAATATTTGTGTGCACCTATTTCAGGACCCTTGACTCAAATCACTATAAAGAACTCATCATGTTTCTCCTGTGACAGTAACTAAATAACCATTCTTCCTTGGCCTCCATCATATTGGGGAAAATCTTCTCCCAGGAAGGTGGTAGCTGGGTTCACCATGTGTGTCCTTATGGTATCATCATCATCCCCAAGCATTTCACGAGTGTATTGATGTGCCAGAAAATCCTCATGTTGTCCTAGCAGTGGCCCAATAATGATAGTGGAAACACAACCCATTGAATTTGGTTTATCCCCAGTGTTGCCAACTCCAGAAGCAGAGGAGTCTACCTCTGATTCCTCCATGAGAAAAGATTGTTTGTCATCATTCAGGTGTGGTTGTGTTTTAGGACGAATCATAGCTCCAACTAAGAGCCTAAAAAATTCCTTCTGCTCCAGCGCATGATCCGCCACCGTCGAGGCCATATTATCTATAAAAACTTTCAATTTGGCCATTGTCATGTCGATGTGGTCCAGGCGCTTCTCTGTACTATCAAGACGAATGTCAATGCTCATTGACATCAGATCTCCATGATATTTTCATGGTGAAACCAATCGTGCAGTGAGCAAGGGTGGTCGAAAGACTACTGCGACCACATGTGTGATCGTGTCTAGTGATGCACCTCTACTTGGTACCATTGGCGGGAAATCGGATGTAATATCAAGGGATTCTCGATCAGAATCACCAAAATCCTCAACTAGTGATTTTTTGAGTTGCACCCAAGTAAATGTTGGTGGAGTTCCTTTGGCCAGTAAAAACCAAACTTCATTCAAGCCTGACATGCATAGGAATTCCATGGGAACCTTCATTTAATCTGGAATTTGATTGCATGATAAATAGTCCTAATCTCTTGAGATCCACGTCTCTGGATGTATGGAAGAAAAATCTGGTATAATCTCTTCCTTCAAATATTTTTCCTGGTTTCTGGTCACCCGAGCCAATGAAGTCCAGAGTTCCGGCATTTGAGTCGCCATAGCCTGTGACACCCGAAAAATAGGACACCCCCTAGGGATGTGTGTATCCTCTAGTAGAGAGTGGGAAACATGAATCACCCCTTGTCAGCAGTCCACTGTTTCTTATTATTTTTTTACAGAGTCGGACATCCCCCCTTTTTTTGTTCCCGAGTTTTCCTCCCGAGTCAGAAAACCAGGCCACCCAAACTTTTTTTCTCCTGTAGTGCTACTGTATTATACCTATGAGAAAATAAATCAAAGAATTCCACCTCCCTTGTGATTAGAAAGATGAGGTGTGATCCCCTATGGCGCGATCATAAGGGCAAAGCGCGAAGAGAGAAATAGACAGGGCACCGGGAAGGCAAGGCGCATGTTGCCCCGTCACGTGGAAGGACTCATGTTTGAGTTGCCCTTGTGCTAAGGACCTGGTTACACATCTCTAAGGTCCATTAGGAGAGTAAGACCAGAAGCAGTATGTTTCTCACGTGAAAGAGTGGATGTAGAAAAATAATGCACTTTATCACTGCGCCTCCTCCAAATCTAGGGGTGTCTGTTGTGGAACACGATGTCGAGGTAGACTAGCGGGGAACAAAAATTTGAACGGGAAAGTTGCGGAGGGATCTTAATGAAGCAATACCTAGTGTGGATCCTCAAAGAAGAATGAAAAAGGTGAGATGATGGCATGTTGAGGTAGGTCAGACCAAATGATAGAACCCAGCGTGAAGAAACTACTATATTTATGAAGTAGAATAGAGAATTACAATAGAGGTACAACAAGTGAAGAAGAAGAAGGAAACCTCAAGAGATCACTTTCTCCTCGCCCAATCCCACAGGCTACTTCCCAATCTAGAATGGCCGATCTCTCCACTATTTTCTTCCCTCCACTCTCACTCCCTCTGCTGCTTATTTATAACTGATCCCCTTTCCACCATGTGGACCTCTTAAACAACATTGTTCCCCCATAAAAAACTCTAAAAAACTCCCCCCACTCCCCTATAACAAACTACCCCATACAATGACAATAATACCCCCAAACTATCTGGTAGCAGGTCTCTATCAGATTCCTACTCCCATCGGATTGGGAATCTCATTAACATTGATTTTCGCATCGGTTGTTAGCCTAAGTCCTCCTATTACTGGCTATTGGCTAGATAAAAGGAAAGTTAGGGGTAACACAAAAAGGGGAATCCAAAGACAAAAAGGGATAACTTATAAATTACATTTATTTCCTTAACTTATGAATTTATAGGTTTCAATCTATGTTATCCATGATCTACTTCCCAACATATATTCTTAGGGATATTTTTTTATTCCCTTAATAATGGTTCATACTAAGCTTATAAATTTACCAAAGCATATCCTCCGAGAGTGTTGAACCAAGAGTAAAGCAAGTCCTATTGTCGTGCACCCGTTCTCGTTCGAGTCTAGCTCAAAGTAGTGTTTTTTGGTTTTACCCCTAGATACATCTATCCCAGAGCCACCTCTACTTATTCATATCTAGACATGGATGTATTTTCTTGATAAACCACTTACTATATACTCACCAAAATTTAGGTATGTTTTTATTATACTTAGTCTTATACCAAAGGTTTTCATTAGGGTTTTCTAATCATAATTCCAAAAATAACTAAACATATCATCTGATACCAACTATAACAACCCTGCTCTTTATTACACACTTAAACATGATTTATTACATAGACTTGCACTTAATACAACTTTTAGGATAGAGAGTTCTAGTGTCTTGGTAAATTAGGAACATTACATGACAACTTAAGACATAAAATACAACATCTTTATTGAAAACTTCTTTTACATGATCACAATATTCCTTCATACTTAACATTGTATGAGATAACCTGAGGACACACAAAAGAAAAGGTTGAGCTATAAATCCCAATAAAGGAGTAAACAAGGCCTAACATGAAGAATAAAATACATGTCAGGCAATAGGCATATCAATGGAGCATAAGATAAATATGAACATAAAGGCATGATATAACATGATTATCATAAGATGGAAATGTGACAACAACATTTAACATGATATTAGCATGATCCAAGGCTCATTTCACATGGAGAATGATTAAACCTTCATTTCACTTGAATTAGTATGAGTAAACCCTCATTTCACATGGCGTATCATGATACTATTTTTTACTCAATGTATTGTAGCGCTATCAGGGCACACCCTTCTTAATCATTTCATTTCATGCATAACTATGCCACATAGATCATACAACATGTATTCATTAAACATCATAATTTATTTAATGAATAAGATATGTTAAATAAATAAATTTAAGTCCTAAATCAACAATTACGTGTGCATAAAGGTGAATACCCTTGATAGATAAATGGGTATGGTATTCACTTACACGATGATTTTGGCATGGAAATTTTGGTGTAACTTCGACAGTATAACGATGTCAAATAGAAATTTTAAAATGGGTTGATGAGAGAGAAAGGGGTATCTCATCATTTATAAATGAAATTAATAGTAATGGGGTCATGGAACATAATATACCAACATATTTAATGGAGTTTAGATGCATAATATAAAATAATTGCTTGAATGTAAATGAGGAGAGATAAACCCCTTACGGAATTTCGGCATGGTAATGGGTGTACATGAGAGTATTAATGAGAGAGAAAGGGGTATATAATCATTAAAACATAAGGATGGAAATATAGGGTAGGTGAGAAATCATACCCCTAATATTTTTAATTTAAAATAAAAAAGGAATAACGATATAAGGAAACTTGGACATAAATAAGGAAGGAAAGTGAGAATCCCTTACTTGGAAGTGTGATCCCAAAGGCTTGAGAGTGGATTGAGAGAGGATTATTGGGAGATTGTGGTGCCTTGGAAAGATTATAGAGAGAGTAGGTCATGGGTTGGTCAATATCCAAATGGTTTTAGTGTAGAGGAATGGGAGATTTAGTGGGTTTATATAGGAAAGGAGAGGAAATTCTTTATTATTTAGGTTTTGGATACTACACATTAAACTAATGAAAACCACAAACCATCCCATGGTTTTTGCCTATGGTTTTTGAAAAAATTGGAGTGGAAAAAATTATTTTTAAGGCCAAATTCCGAACTTATTAAAATATTACACTTGCTTATGTGGAGGTGAGTCAAACTATTAAAGAAATCATTTTAAAAAGTTAAAATATTTTATAAGTCTTGGAGGGTCCACTAGGGCACCATAAAATTAATAAAAAAAATATAAAATCACATTATTTTAAATTTAAAACATATATTGACCTAATATCCCTTTTATAGTATTTTATTACATCACTATTGGGTCATTATGATGTCATAAAACACATTATATATTGAGAAAGTATTTAAATTTTACCCAAAAATTCGACTATCTCAGAAAATTATAAAAAATTCACCATTAAATAATTTTGACGTCTTGAATCCAAAAATTATATTCATTTTATCTAAATAATTTTCTAAATATGTCAATTTTTACTTTTAAAATAAAAACCAACATTTATTGAAAATTTATGGGTTTTGACAAAAAACAGCTTTCAAACCTTAATAAAAATTACAATTGTATTCATAAAAAAATTATACAATCATTTATATTTAATAAAAATTAATTTAATAATAATATTTTATGAAAATATTATTTAATTCAAAAATCAATTAATTCATCAAAATATATTTCTTAATTGAATATTAACTAAAAATTCTATTTGTGATTTAAAACCCATTTACAAAATAAAATGAATGTATATTATATATATAATAATAATGAACATAATCATAGTGCTAGGGTCTTGTTACATAACCCCTTATAACACTCACATAAGACCTAAGGGTATGGTGTGTGATGGTGACATACTCTTGGGGCGGCTCAGATAACATCGCTCGGGTGGTAATATCTATTAACTTCCACTTCTCCCATAGGAAGTTATGTTCAAGCTTAACGTGTTGAAGCTTGGATTGGGCTTGGTCAAGAGTGAAGCCCAATGATGCTACCTCATTTTTGAGCCCCAAAAAATTGGATTCATATGGATCAACTCTACTGGATGAGGTCATCTCTTCCTTTGTCTGAGTAAATTGGATTTGTTAAATCCCTATATTTATACTAATCATGTGATCTCTGTTCAACGACTATATTAGCAACAATAAAAAATTATAATAGTATTTTAAAATCCAAAAACATAAAACCAAGGAATTTCATAAGTTTTATATCCATTTTACATAATAATACATTTAATTAGATCAAGGGGAATTTTAATTAATAAAAGTTTGGGTCGTTACAATTCAGGTCCTAGAGGACATGCTACATGCTTGCATCCTCGATTTTGGCCGCAGTTGGGAAGATCACCTACCCTTGGTGATGTTTACATGAAACATTATCTATCACTCCATCATTAGTATGAAACCATTTGAGGCCTTGTACAGTCAACCCTATAAGTCTCCACTTTGCTGGACTGACCCCAAAGAGTCAGCGCTCATGGGCCCAGAGTTGGTGCATGCTACTATAGAGAAGGTGCAAGTCATCCAGGAGCGAATAAAGACTATAAAGAGCTGTTATAAGTCTTATGTTAATAGGCTATAGATAATCTTGGAGTTTTAGGATGAATAATATTTGTTCCTTTGAGTCTCTCCTCAATGTGGGATATGGAGATTTGGTTGGGGTGGCAAATTATCTTTGAGCTTCATCGAACCTTATCTGATACTATGTAGAGTAGGCGAGGTGGTGTACCGCTTGACTCTACCTCTGTAGTTAGAGAGGGTGCATGATGTATTCCACATATCTTAGCTAAGGATATACATACACAACCCATCTCATGTCATTTATTGGGGCGAGATGGACATTGACGAAAGGGAGACTTTTGCGGAGAACCCAGTGGATATCGAAGATCGACGGGAGAGGATCCTTTGTGGATGGTGGATTCCTCTAGTGCACGTTCAGTGGCAGTACAATAATCTCTAGGAGAGCACTTGGGAGCAGGAGGCTCAGATTCATTCTCAGTATCCCCATTTATTTGTTTATATTTTTTTGGCTTTTAGGGATGTAAATCCCTAAGGTGTGGAGAATGTAATATCCTAGATTTTCCATGTAATTTTTTTAAAAATTATATGAGATTATTTTGAGACCAAGCACTAAGACGACATGTGATTCTGAATATTTGGATTCCCAAAATAAATCTTTGAATTATTTTTAAGTTTATTAAAAATAGCACATGTTCTCGGTTTTTGTATCTTTTAAATGAGTGCTGAAATTTGAAATTTTAGGGCACCGTTGTGTTCAGAGCAACGAGTTTTTCTTAGGCAGGACCTAACCTCGATCAGCACAGTTCGACAGTAGAAAATATTTTTTGGACTTTTTAAAGAAGAATAAAAATAAACTAAAAAAGTTTATTTTATTTTTCTTTTAACATTTCGATGCAGAAATGTTGCAACGTAGAGACAAGGCGAGTGTTTCCTTTAATAAAGTAAACAACGTTGTGATGCTGCAATGCAGAGAAACAGTGACTCTGAAATGCATTTTTTCATTTAATAGTTTGGTGAGGATATGCGATTAGATTCACGATCCCTAGAGGCTCTGGAAAAAAGAGAGAAGAAAAACCCATTGGAAAATCCTCTCATCAATGAATGATGAACGGTGGAAGATCGATGATCAGATTCGGAATATAAATCATCGGATTGACGAACAATGAATGCAGGACTCATTCTTTGTCAATGATTGATCCAATCCTCGAGGTATGGGGTTTAATTTCTGTGTGATTTTCTTTCCACGTTCTTGTTTCCAATGATGAATGCGGACCAACGCATGAACATGTTGATCCGTGATTCAATCATTTATGCGGGATGGTTAAAAATGCAGGATTAATGTGGGAATTAGATCTTTGTGATTTTAATCCGTTCTTCATGATCCTACTATCAAGAACAAATTCAGGCTGACACGAACAAATTCTTGGACAGTTCTAAAGGGTGTTCTTGATGCCTTTCCTATCCCCGTTCTTGCATTCTTCACCGAAGGACCCCCGTGGTCTCATCGGGCTTTGCTGGGAGGTTTCAAATGTGACTGAATCCCCAAAGATATGACAAGATGGTTTGAAGCCCATAGCAGATGAGTTCGTGACCAGAGGATCGTGATGCACCTTTCTGTTCAAAAAACGGATCGCCATAATGATAGTGGTGGCCTGTGGAATGATCCGATGGGGCGGCACGTGGCGGCGCGACCACCCGTCGGTAGGCCATCAACTCGACTGCTGGTGGAGGAGGAGCCCGCAATGGCGCGATCACAGGCAACGATGGGGGTCGCGGTCAGAGTGGGATGCGGCGCAGAGGAGCGGCGATGCGGCCTCCTGCTGCGTCGGACCGCGTGCGGGAGGTGCGACCGGCTCGTCGGCCGACCACATGATGTGGAGGGTACACGACAGCTGCTGCGTCCCGGGTGGAGAAAACTGGCCCGCTCCAACAGGACGGGCTCGGCGGGTCGGGTCAGTCCGGCCAGATCATCCCAGGCCCAGACCCCACCGACCCCTTTTTACTTAAACGCCCATAACTCTCAAACCATGTGTCCGTTTGATGAGCTGTTTGTGGAGTTGGGAACCTTGAGATGAGGAAATAATTTTAAGATAATCTAAGTGAGTTTCTGTGGAAGTTGGAGTACAACCTATTGGCTTGAGTATTAGGTTCTCCCAGAACAAGCGTGCTAAGGATGGAATCCGGCAGCTGGCTGCGACGTAGAATCTACATGATTACCTAGATCATGTGTCTTACCTAGACTAAGTCGATACTACCCTATCCCACCAGGGTGTGGGTCCTATAATATTTTATGACACTCTATGTGTTACCAACACTGCATGTGTTACTGACACTCTATGTGTTACCTACACTCCGTGTGCTACCTACACTCCATGTGCTACTACTGTGGATTCTTGCGAAAATCATATTTATGTACCATAAACCTGTACTTGGTGTGAGATGACTTTAATGACTCTATTGATTATACTTCTTAGAGGATACATTTCATGTACCTCTTTGGTAGACAATTGGGTGTATTTCTTAGCGATTCCTTTGTGGTATACTTCTAATGATCCCTTTGTGGTATTCTTCATTTGATTCCTTTGTGTTATTCTTCGTGTGATTTCTTTCTGGTATATTTCTTAGTGATACCTCTGTGGTTTGGGGTCCCTACTGAGTATTGTTTTACTCACCCCTGCACGGGCTTCACCTGCACATGTCGTGACTTGTGTAGATGATCAACAACATTGAGGGAGTCCTTGGTGGACCTGAGACAGGGGTGCTTCGGGGTGACCCAAAAGACATCATATGCTTCAGTGACATTCAAACAGTTTAATGTACCTACCCTTCAGGTAGGGTTTTCTATATATGAGTTCCAGGATCTTTTATTTTTCCTTTTCAGTTGGGCGTGTATTCTGAACCATTTTCTTTCAGTTTTGTACCTTACTATGAGTGGGTTTCCTTAGTAGTTTACATCCATTTTTACTTAGAGTTTTTAGTTTCATATTTTTCTTGGAGACGGGTGCATGTGTACAGGTACTAGGGAAAATTCCTCCCACTTGTGAGATATGCCTACTCGGTGCTAGTTGCCAGCCTCTGGCCTATGGGAGGTGGGCTTCGGGTAGTCACGACATGAGTTCCAGGGGACGGGTCGTGACACAATGTGCATAAGCACCATCAATTCTTTCTCATAAATAGACTTATGTAAGGTATAATCAAACAATGCTTTACTCTAATATTATATAGGTATCCCTTTCAGCATGAGTACCACACCGATTTCACTACCCAAAGCATCACATTCAATAGTAAATTGATGAGTAAAATCAGGAAAACGTAACACATGATCCATAACCAAATGTTGCTTTAAAACCTCAAAAGCAAATTGAGCCGCCTACCCCCACTGAAACTATTCTTTTTATTTAGGTCCATAAGTGGTTTTTCCAACTTCCCATAATCTTTAAAAAACTTACAATAATAACCCAAGAGGCCTAAAAACCCATGTACCTCCTTGAAATTCCGTGGAAATGGATAATCTAGAACACTAGAAATTTTACTGGGTTCCATAGAAACACCCTCCTAAGTAATCATATGGTCGAGATACTCAACCTCGGGCCAAATGTTCCAAATTCTCTCTCCAACTGCCACTATAAACTAGTATATCATTCAAAAAAACTAAAACAAATTTTCACAGTAATGGTTTAAAAATAATATTCATAGGAGCTTGAAAAGTGGAAGGAGCATTCATAATCCCAAATGGCATAACCAAAAATTTAGTGTCCTTCATGGGTATGAAAATCCATTTTCTCAATATCCTCCTCCCGGACATGAGTTTGGTGGAAACCAGACTTAAGGTCTAATTTGAAAAAATATTGAGCGCAAAATAATTCATCTAATAATTCATCGATAACTAGAATATGAAATCTATTCGAAATGGTTTTCTTATTTAGTGTCGGATAGTCTACGAACATACGCCAACAACCCTCTTTCTCGGGGACCAAGATAATCAGACTAGAATATGAACTTTTACTACTATGAATGGAACCCTATTGTAACAAATATTTCACATGCGTCTCTACTTCATTCTTCATCAAATAAGAAATTTTGTAAGGATGGATACACTGGTTCTCGCAGGCTAATGATCTATCACATGGAAAGGTGGTAGACCCTTGGGATCTTCAAATAATTGAGTATAATCTTCCAAAAACCTATGTAACGCCACAAAAAACTTCTATACATAGAAATGGTTGAGTTGGGTTTCTTGAATTCCTGGATACATCTGGGTGCCCTGTGTGAAAATTTCATGGTCGACTATAATTGTTTGTAAAGCTAATGGGGCGTCCTGATTGGTCTGAATCCCCTACAAGGTTACTGGTTGACCATGAACAATGAAACTCATGGTTAATTTCTTCCAATGTGAAGTAACATAACCTAAAGTTTCTAACCATGAAATTCCCAAAAACAAGATCCAGACAAGAATTATTAAACAGATAAGATTCCACCTCGAAAGAAAAATTGCCCAAATGTACAAATAAAGACCTTTATGCTCCGAAACTATTCGTTGGTCATCACCCAAACACACCTCAAATGGTCTAGTCTGAGTTACCGAAACAACCAAAATCTTAATGTTTCTATTGTCTACACCTACCACAACCCTTCAATCTGCGTTTCCATTATCACTTCTCTTGCATCCAACCTTTCCAGCATCCACCAACAAAAATGATTCTATCCAGAAAAGATTCAACTCCACTCGGTAACCCTCAACGAGAGCACCAAAGTGATAGAATCGTAGAGTTTCAACATGAAATCAATCAATTTTATTCATTTCAACTATTCCTGAAATTACGGTTCTAAATAAAATAGTAGGAAAATGCTTGAAAAATATTACAAGATAGTATGGGAAAAGAGAAAGATGAACCCTCCTGGTTTCTCTGCAGAAGCCTGGCTGAGGGCCTTTGCAATCAGATGCAACCCAATAATTTTTACTTCATACCCCTTACAACCAACTCCAAGAAATATAAACTGTAATCAAGAGGAAAAATGTCTATATTACTATTCAAATAAATTAGTTGGACGCCTCCATCTAGAATAATTCTTCAAAGGCACTGGTGACTCCAACTGATATGCCCGAACATGTGTCTCCAAATGATCTGCCCAAACAGGTGTCTCCAAATGATCAACCTGTGTACACTCTATCAATCACAATCAATGCCTTCAAAATTTTTTCCCTATTTATGTGACATTCATCTAGCTCACACCAAGTTTGATGTTCATTCTCTTTTAGGTGTTTTTCTTGGATATTCTCATACATGGCATGGGTATCATTGTTATTCCCCAAACTCGGGATGCTACATTGTGTCCATATATGTTTTCTTTGTCAATAAATCACCATTTGTGTCTTCTCCAACTCCACCAGCTACCCCGACCACTGATCCTAAGATTTGTCTTTTGTTCACCATTACTCCATTTATCCCTATTCTATCTCCTCTTGGGGTTAACAGTATTTAATTTGGTTATGTTCCTCTAAACCCACCTTCATCGACGCCTCCTCCCAAACCTAGAGGCTCTGTCTTTGGCCGAGTTTATACCTACCGCATGCATGATATCCCTTCTGTAGTGCCTATTGATGCTCCAGCGTCTGATTCGTCAATGACTCCACCACCCACCACTAAGGATCTCCCTATTGTCTTGTGTAAAGATAGGCGCACTTGTCATTAGTCTCCTATATACTCACTCTTACTAAGGTTTATCACCACAAACTATAGCATTTATCAGTACCTTGGCTAAGACGATTGTCCCTCACACTCTAGTAGAAACTAAAGTACATCTAGGTTAGTTGTAGGCAATGGTTGATGAGATTCATGTGTTGGAGGAAAGTCATAACTAGAATCCAATTTCCCTTTCACCAAGTAAATAGGCGGTTCACTGCAAATGGATATATATTGTTTGTGTTAATATAGATGGCTCTCTCAGTCGCCTCCCAGGGGTATGCCCAAATACATGTAATTCATTATTTTGATACATTCTCCCTGGTGAACAAAATGATATATTTCTGTCTATCGATTTCATTTATCGCGCCTTATCATTGGCCCCCTTTACTAGTTAAATGCCAAAAACTCTTTCCTCCGTGAGTTTTTGGATGCAGAAGTTTACATGAAGCAACCACTTGGATTTGTTGCTCAAGAAGAGTCCTACAAGATGTTTCATCTCCATAAATCTTTATATGGATTTAAGCAATCACTGTGAATGTGGTTTATCCATTTATGCACTATTGTGACATACTTTGGTCTTTCTCAGAATTTAATGAATCCTTCAGTTTTTTATCAGAAGTTCATTGTCAGGAGAATTTTGTTCATTGTTTATGTGGATGATAGTGATTACATTAGTGGGGATTGGTCAAATCAAGTATTTTTTTCATCACAACTTTCAAAGGACTTTGGCTTATTAAAGTAAATTTTGGAGATTGGGTTCTCTCGATGCTTGAAAGCAATTTTATTATTTCAGAGAGTGGGGTATTTCCCACATTTGATACGTGTATTTTACTTGTTGAAAAAATTAACTACCACACTATGACTCAAAACGACATTACTTGTGACATAGGCAAGTTATTTCATTGATCATTCTACTACACTATAGTGGAATTTTGCATTCTGCATTATCAAATATGTCAAGAGTAAACTAGGTTTAGGAATGTCTCTACTGGAGGTACACCGATATGTAAGTATTTTGTGTTGTTGGTTATGCAAGTAGTTTGTCATATCACAAGTTCATATGTGGATATGTTGCATTCATTGGCATAAATATCATATCTTAACAAAACAACAAGAAAACCATTATATCTCACTCGAGTATGAAGCTAGTATCGAGCCATAAAACATGGGACAGTTTAGATCTAAAGGGTTTAGAATCTCATGCCTGATATTGGTCATCCATCTAAAAGTTTACACACATAAGCTGTGATAAT
Organism: Viscum album; assembly: GCA_963277665.1. Lineage (NCBI taxonomy): Eukaryota > Viridiplantae > Streptophyta > Magnoliopsida > Santalales > Viscaceae > Viscum > Viscum album. The sequence goes on along the minus strand of OY728165.1, from coordinate 1,882,031,507 downwards.
CAGGAAACAATCAAGATTACTAAAAATCTGATTTTTCATGAGCGGACTAAGCAAATTGAGATTGATTATCACTTTTCACGGGAAATTTTTTATTTTTTTTTATTTTTGGCCACTTACAATGGAACTATTGGTTGATGTATTTACTAAAGGGGTTTCAAGGACACAGGTGAAATTTTTATGTAACAAACTAGGAAAGATAAATATATATGCTCTAACTTGAACATGAGTGTGAGAATATATATGTACCTGGCATGTAGGCATGCATCGTTCCCTGCTTGAATCAGTCAACCCTATTTCATTATCCCACTAGTTTAAATTTTGTATATCCAACCTAACCAAGATCTTGCATCTTCTTTAAATAGAGATTTGACCTCACTTAAAGGAATTGTTTCTTAACCTACTATTTCAATAGTCATTTGAGTAGATTTCAAATCAAATTAAGGTTTAGAATGCTTTTAGGTTAAAAATATTATGTTTGAAAAAATTTGATGATTACAGTGAGTAGTTATCTTGAGTCACAAGGAGTGTGATGCGGTTGATGAATTTGTTTTTGATGATGATGAATTTTTTGGGTCTATGGTCACCAACCGATAAAACCACCAGACGGTATATCTAGTGGAACTTACCAAGCAGAACAAAATCCTGAAATGTGAACCCACACTATAGCATTCAGAGCTTGGAAGACAAGCACACTCAAGCCACCATAATGCAACACAATACCTCCGAATGAGAGAAAAAACAAGTCTACAGGAAGTAAAAATAGAAAAAAAAATCAAAAGACACAAGAACTCAATTTTATGTGGTTAGAGATTGAACTCTAATCCACATAGGGATGTTGTTTTACTTTTATTCAAGAGAAATGAAGGATGATTACAAATCACAATAAACATCTAATAGATGAACCACCTGCTAATAAATAGTAGGATCCAATTAGTGAACCCAGTATTCACCATCATCTAATCTTCACAGGATGAATTTCATTTGATCCTATATTCGAGGATAGACACTTCGCTTGATAAAAGACTCCCACCACCTCAACCTGCTCTGTTTGTGTATTGTTCTTAGCTCAACTTTCCTTTTCACGTAATTCCACTCCTGGTTGTACCATCCGACAACCCCAATCTACACAAATTTCGATCATCCTGCATCTGAATGTCTGGACATTGTCATTGTCGTGTCCAACATCTTCATCCAGACAATAGGCTAGCAAAACTTATCCTTTTGTGGGTCCTAAATTTTTTCCTTGAAAAATGGTTTTCACAAGAAAATCCTAACAATATCTCACTTGAAAATTATTTTTCATGATTCTTCCACCAAGTCTTCCGTAAGTTTCTGCATAACTCAATCTTACCTTCTCTGAACATTTGTTATAGATTTGTGCAATTCCCTCACCACACTCTTCCAATCAAGACAAACCGAATGAGTCACATAATCTTCTCAGTACTTCTCGAGTCACAAAATCTCCTCAATACTTCACGAGTCATGACCTTTGTCAACATGTCCACTAGATTTCGAGTTACCTCTATCTTTCAGATATCCAACACTCCATCCTCCAACAACTTCCGAATGAAGTGACACTTTAGCTGAATGTGCTTCGCCCAAGAATGAAACATTGAAATTTAGGCTAAGTGAGTTATACTAAGTGATTAAAAGAATAACAATCCAACTTCTTGCCTTTTTCTGAGATCCTACATCAACCCTTTTAACCAAAAAAACTCCTTACTTGCTCTTGTCAATGCAACATACTCTGTTGTCGAGAGTGAAACTACAGGTTGAAACTTTGACATCCAACTCACGGTTGTTTTTCCAAAAGTAAACATATACCCAGAGGTACTCTTTTGTGTGTCTGAGTCCCCACCAAAGTCCAAGTCCACAAAAACATGCAAAGGTTCGTCCATTTCGAAGCAAAGTGTCATGATTACGGAACCCTGTATTGAAGAATACACTTTACAACCACTCAATGCTCTCTTCTGAGGTTCGATATAGACCTTCCAACAACTCTCATCACTTACACAATGTTTAGAGAATTACATATTATGGTGTACATCAAAATCATGATATTGGATGCATATGGAACCTTCATCATGTACTCGACCTCATATTTCATTTGTGACTCCTCCTTGCTAAGCTTGATGTGTCCGGCTATGGGTGTAGACAATGGTTTTTCTTATGACATACCAAATCATCCCACCACCTTCCAGATGTCATATGCTTGGGTTAGGTATAGAGTACCAGAACTTAAGTCTCTTATAATCCTCATCCCCGAAATACGTTCCACCGAACCAAGATCCTTCATCTTGAAGCTTCCAGACAACTCATATTTCAACTAGTTGATTATTTTCTTCATCGAACCTATAATCAACATGTCATAAAAATAGAGAATTAGGATAATAAAACTCTCATCACCACCAAAAAACTTCTAATAACAAAAATGGTCAGTATTTCCCCAGACGAACTTCTACTTCATCATGAAATCATTGAAATTTCGATTCCAATTTCTTGGTGTTTGCTTCAAATTGTAAAGGTTGTATTAGAGTTTTCAAACAACTCTGTTGATCCATGGAACCAGTTCGGTGTTCCATGTAAATTTCTTCATCTAAGTCTCTATAATGAAATGTTTTATTCACCTCTAACTACTCAAGATAAAGTCCTTTAGATGAAACGATGTTCGACACTATTCGTATGGTAGTGTGATAACTATCAAAGAAAAAATCTATGAGAAATTCACTCCTTCCATTTGTTGAAAACCTTTCACAACTAATTTGTCCTTGTGAAGGAAATAAGTATACCACAAAAGAAAAAACATGTAAATTTCAAAAAAATACACTGAACCTGTCCTAAGATACTTGATTCAATATGAAAAATACTTGATTCATGTTAAGGATCCCATGAAAATGATTTAAGTACGAAGAACGAAATCAAAATAGTGTCTTGGTGGATGGCGTGATCCCAATGTACTATGTCCATCTTTGGATCGTCGTTTCTAAATGGAGCCAAGAAAAACACCCTATAGATCATCCAAACATGTTCTAAAAGTCGTTGGTCTGTCGTTCTTCAAACTCTGGGTGCTAGAATGGAGAATCAAAGATGCTTATGACATACCTTTGATCATCAGGAATGATTCATTATCAGATCTTGAAGGAAATTTGATCCGATCACCTTAAAAACTTTAAGTCTCTCTCTGTGAGTTTGAGAGAAGACAAGGGAGGAGATAGGAGCTCCAAATTCATCCCATGAATAGTCACCCACACAAAATGGATTAAAACCATTTAAATATTAGGCTTATTTTCTAAACTTGTACTTAAGACCTTTAAGAAACATAACCATAATATTTTACCCAAAATAGCTTAAATGGATTGATTAAACTTATCATTAACACTATACATTTTAATCACATACTTGCAACATCAAAACGATGCCACATGATTAAATGTGAGTCATTAACTCCACTCATCTCTCCCAATTTTGTTTAATAAACCTTGAATAAATAATATTCGTTCGAAAAACAATTTTCTCGTATTCAATTATTTTAACTTAAATAATTCATGAATACCTTGAGAAATAAATTCAATTATTATTATTCTAAACTTCAAAAACATAATTGAATTAAATTTACTTGTGACAGCTCACACTTGGACGTTCACTGGCCCCTGCACGTGGGGATCACTTTGTCAAAAATTCCAATTCATCTAAACTTATGGATATAATTTATGTGTAACCTTCTAGGCCCTTATCTCAATTGTAGTGAATCATACTCATAGACCATAAGTGGTATCTAGCAACACATCAAAACCTCTACGAACACACAATGTAGAATATAATCTTTTTATCTCGTGATATCTCATAAAGCAGAATGCATACTTTGTGTCATCATCCTTTAATGTTTTATTTATTCTTCATACTAGAAGGACTTACCTCCTTATACCATGGTCATGGATTTTATAAAGGAACTAACATCTTAATAAATTGGGCTTGAGATATTTCTTCCTCAACTCAGAAGAAAAAAATCTTGCCTTGATCAATCAATGAATGTCATACCACCAATGACGCACACAACATAAACTATCTCACCACAACATAAATGTCATGGTTTTCATCTTGCATCAAAGTACAAAATCAAATGATGCACATTGATAATGATCTCAAATCAAGAAATACATACACAAACTCAAAGATACTAACATCCAATGACACCCAAAACATGTGGTGTTCCTATTGGTGGGTCGGCCCTCATAATCTCTTCTACTAGAGATCACCAAGTGAGAACTTTAATGCTTATAATCACCCAACACCATATAGTCAAACATCATCTATGACCCATCAATATGATGTATCTAGACCATATGACATATGTTTAAGATTATTTTCATAACATCTCGAGGTTCTCATTATAACTGGGAACTGCTATAATCTTTTGATACGAAAAATAATCCAAAGACATCACCATGTAAATAGTGTATGCAGAAGTAGTAACATTATTATAGTAAGAATACATCATGCATAGATCTCTATATACATGATATGGTAATCAAAAGGTACTTCTCAAGTTAGGTATAGGGTGAAGGCATTAGACATGCAGTGGAAGCCCTGAAAGATGAGATTTAAAAAAAATCACCGAAAAATGACATGAACTTGTCGACATCAGCGAATCGCTTCCCAGTTTAAGCTGAGGATCTCATGTGAATAAGATTAAGCACAAAAATAAAAACCATAAAATACCTAGTTTAGATCCAAATACAAGCTCGACTTATGCTTGTCATTGGCGATCAATGCTCAAATAATATGAAGCTGAATTCCTCTAGATCATCCACACACTCTTTAAAAATATGTAGGAGCATCGATCATCGAAATCCAGGTGCTAGCACGGAGTTCTAAAGACACCTTCAATGCTTCGATGATCACCACATCATCTTGCTTGTGATGTAAGAGAGGGAGCTCGATCCCAACTCCTTGGATCCAAAGCCTCTTTCTCTAGAATATGGGAGATAAAGCCCATGAATAGCACTTGGCATGTGCCTCTCTTTTATTTATAAAGCACTATAATATTATCCAATATTGCTTCCCCAACCCCTAAATAATTAACACTCTATAAAAATGATATTATGACTACTATATTGAGCCATAAATATCATTTATTATTATTATCACTTTTATATGATATAATAAATATATTACATGATAATAATTGAGTCATTAACTTGACTCATCATTCTCGCAAATATTAAATGAAAATTGAATATTTTAAATTAATATTAGTTCAATTATTATTTTCATTTATTTAATTTAAAACTTATAAATATATTTAATAAATAAATTCAATGTAAACTATTCTTATCTTGAAAAATATGATTTTTTTCCTTTGGTGATCATATCTTCTTGGACAAATATCGGACCTCAGTGGTGGGGTCCACCATGTCCAAAATACTTATTCAAATAAATAAGGACAATTATTGAATACACCATTATGCATGACCCTCTATGCTCTTATCTCGATAGCAGTAAATATTATTCACAAACCAAGATCAGGATCTAGTAATCCATCATGGCCCCTAATGAGATGAAGATTGTCACAGCTGCGACAACTAACCTATGAACACACATTATGTAATATAATATCATTGTCGTTAATATCCCATAAAGCAGGACACACACTCATGTCATCACCCTTTCTTGCTTTATTTTTTGTTGATTTGACTGGACAGATTTACCCTCTACTTCCATGGTCATGGTCTTATGAAGGTACTACCATCCTGATCAACATGACCCGATATATATAACTTTTTTTAACATGAAAGAGACAAGTCATTTATTGACCATTCAACCAATGTCATGCCACCAATGAAGCACCCAACACAAACTACCTCGTCACAATTTCATTATTATGGGTTTTTCCTTACATCAAAGTACATGATCAAATGACACACATTGGTAATTATATTAATCAAGAGACCATTACACGTGTCCGTAGATAGGAAACAATGACACCCGAAACATGTGGTGTTCCTATTAGAGGTTCAGTACTATAACTACTTAGATATCACCAAGTGTGAACTTCATGAGAATAATTATCAATGTTTATGAGCCTCCATCACCTGATAGTCAAACATATACCGTGTCCAATCAATACGTTGCATCTAGACTATAGGACATTTGTTTAATATTAATGTAATGGTATCTAAAGGTTCTTATTATAGCACGGTATATGCTATAACCTTTTGATATGAAAATTAATCTATGAAAATTACCATTAAATAGTAGATGAAAAAATATCTACACTATAATGGTAAGTTATCATCATGTATATCTAACTTTACACAAGATATAGTAATCAAAATTATTGCATAGTTGGATATAGAGAAGATAATATTACAACACTTCCACTTGCACTAGAGCCAACTTTTTAACCAAACTTATTAGCTCTCACATGATCAAAATCATGTTTCTGCTGAATCATGACTTTAGCTATTGGGCCTGCCATGATTCCACCGTATGGCTATTCTGCTATCTGTGATCTCATCTATTGAAGTAAAACTTCTCAATAGATGGTATCCCCAAGTAAATCCCTTTTTTCCACTATCATAACTTGACATTTTGGCTAGTAATAATATCATATGTTACATTATGATAATACTTTACTTACTAGGTGTGATTCCAAGAACTGGAACAAATCATTGTGTATAACTGCTTTTTAATTGCCTTATAAGCTGCAATGTACTCGGTATTTGTAAGTATAGCTACCACTGGATTATATGGACTTGTCTCACTCATCACCTTAGCCTAACTGAGATATTAGATCAAATTGATCCAAATAAATACTAGTTTGTGTCCCATAAAAACTAGTATCATTACTTCTCCACATACCAGGTACATATCATTTGTACTTTCCAAAGTACAATTAGATAGTTCTGACTACTTTACTTGCAGTGATCCTGGACATAACTGATATTTTCCTACTATAAAGTATATCTTGGAAATATCAATTCTTGTACATATCATAGAATACATGATTGATCCATTGCTTAACCATATGGATTTCAACTCACCATGTCTATCTCCTCCCTTGTACCAGAGATGCTTACTTGGATAGATATATGCCATGTGAAATAGGTAACAATTCCTCTCTTAAATTGTACCAGCTTGTATTTTTCAATACAGTGTCACTATATGTACGACTGACTCCAATCAACCTATATATCCAACTTAGTAGATCATGTTCCCTAGAACTCAGGTTTCTTCCTTAAGTCAATCACTAGAGAATTAATTTCATTCTAGTCTTAACTAATTGTAAGACTAATATATGTTTTCCATATGTTGTCAAACATATCTTACCTAGAAAACTACAATGCTCCCACTAACCTCTAGTAGACACATGGTAAAAATTTATTCCAAATGTATATTATATGATCCCATTTCTTACTTTAATCCTAAAATGGATATTAGTAACTTTCAACCATTATTATCATTCTGTGACGTGACCATCCATTTTTGGTTGCATCATATATACACCTTCCACGTTTGGTGGTCATGACATCTAATGCTCAATTTAATGATCATAGAAATTAGTTATGACAAGTAAACTTATAATGGATTTAGGTAGAACAACTTGGTATAACCAATATAGACTTATTGGTACTATGCTTATACTATCCATGTATCATATCACTTGAATACCCACTAAAGTTTTCATTATAATAATCCCCTTTTCACTTTGATACATGGAATCAATTATTGAATTTTAACCGGTCTTGTCAATCTCAGCTAATTTACATACACTTCTTACTTGTATGAAATATTATTCTCAATGAATAATTGATCACCGGCTGTGGTGAATACAAAAACCATCACCATGGTTTTATACTTCCTACACAATATGTGTCTTTGGAACATACTCTGTTCCACATGCTCTTGTGGAACTAGTTCTTATGCCAACTACATATGCATCTCTAGAATTAACTAAAACCAAGTCAATGTGGCTCCCACTATCTTTAAAGATATGTGAACCCTTATAGAAATTCATTTAATCACTTTAATAATACTTTTTTATCTTAGGGATTTATGTAATATCCTAAGCAACTGTTAGGAAAATTATAATAGATGCTCAATATATTTGTACTTGATGCATGTTTGTTTATATTCTAACAAACTCTTTGCATATAAACACAAGTTTTTATGAAATAATATATTTCCATCATACTATAACTAATATGATATCCATTTATCATATTATTTGGAATATGATTATGGGATATCACCGTTATTTGCAAAGCATGTTATAAAGTATAATGGAAGTTTCTGCAAGTTGCAACATCAATACTACTCACATCATAACTATGATGTATAAAATGTGCGTTTAATAATTAATCCAAACTACATTTTATTGATCAATGTTGACATGTAAGACTTCATCATCGATACTCCTCATTAAAATCAATGTCATGATCTAGATAAGGCAATGTGTGTTTAGGAATTACTCCACGCTAAATTATCCTGATCGACGAATGCTTGGTCAATATATTCTTCAACATACTGACCCAAAGAAACTCATATATTCTAAACATGTATATAATAATTCACTTTACCATTCATTAATGACTTAAAGGAATCTTATGAGGTATATTTATACCTCTAGATCACCCTTCAAATAGTTCACGCTCTTTCACTGAACTAATTTCAAAAGCTGTGCGACATACCTTTATTTCTAAAGGTTTATTTTTCCAAACTAAAGACACCAATAATACCAAAGGTGTTTAGCTTTCTCGAGCCTAAATAAAAAACTAGGTATATCCTTGTCATATACTTTAGTTTTTCTTGACCAAGAATTAACTTGCCACAACTGGATAAATAAGTCTTACATTTTATATTCATCAATTATTGCCTATGATTCAAGTATCACTGAACAATTTGTTGATTATGAAACACTAGAAACAAAATTTATTCCTTACCCTGGAATAATTTCTCCTTGTGTCCAAAGGACACGTGAGATAAATGTTTTAATATTACTCAATAATATTTTTACAAGAACCATTCACTTGGCAATAAAGAAGTCGTGTACCTATCGCCACTGGCCTATGTATCACCCTTTCTCAGCCTCTTGGAGAATACACTTGACTTCTTGTAATTTTTATATACTTACCTGTTTATCGTATTCAAATGCACATATGTGATTTCATATTGTATTTTATACCCAAGAAGTAAGATTGAAACATTACTTTTATGTGATGAATGTTACTGAAGAAGAAGCGGGTACTTGCTTCACTGATTCAGGTTATTGTATTTAAACTTCCACAAAATTATTTCATGATATAATAAGAAAATAACATCCTATTAAATAACCAACCATAGTGCATTTAAGGACATTTTTAATGTGATTATGGAATTTCTATCCATTGGTCTTTTCGCCGTACCTTTCAATTTGTTCACCATAAGAATTAAAGTTGATATTGTTTTTTTATATTCTTATTAACTTGGAAAACATTACCTAAATAGGAAATGAAGCGTATTACTGATAGTTTTGTAACCTAAAACAATACTTGAGTACATGGGTGAAACAGATGTGAGAAAGGAATTCATTGAAAGATCATGATCCATCTTTTAATTTACACATGTCGGTGTAATCATCATATTATTCATATCTTGCTTCACTTTCTCCTTGCAGACTTCTCAGAGACAAGACCAAATATTATATCATCGATGTTCAATGTAGTTGCCACAAATAGAATCGGAAGTTGATGATTGCATAATTACATTACCATCATATTCACTATACATTAGTCTCTTTTAAGCAATTTTTACACAATCGCTTCCTGAGGCAATTTAGCAGGTATTGAGGACACTGGCATCTTGAGCTTTGTATATCATAGTACTATGTGCAAGCACGAGTACTATTCTTGGATACTCATGCTAGTGTATACATTTATTTTACCCATTATTTATCACAGTATTAGTTGTGGTATTTCTTGCCATTTTTTTCTACAAAATTTTAATAGATTAGTATTTTTTATCTGTATTACGAGTTTAGACATTTTGATTAATTAATTAAATTATTAAATATCTCCTACTATTTTATAGAATTCTAGGAACCCTCTATACTAGAATCAGAATACTCTATCGCTTTAATATTCTAGGGGAAAGTATCCCTAAACCTCCCCTTATAGTTTACAAGCTTTGGTTACGCTTCTAATCAAAGGGTTCAAGATAGACGTTTGGCTGGTCAACCGTGTTAACTCGCAGTTCCTTGATCTATTGAATGAAGTATCATCTTCTTAAATTGTAACTTTATTTACTCAACACTTACCTATAAAAAATTACAACAAGATATCTTTTGTTATTTATTTTCTAAAATTTTAGTTAATTCAACCCACCACTCTCATAATAAATCCTCAGTAGTAAGAGTCACACTCAGCTTTGGTATGACCAGCACCCAAAACACCCGATTTTATCCAAATTTGAATGATGGAAGGTGGTTTAGACTTAATATTTCTTTGAGGGTTTTTGTGTTATTAATGCAACGAAATAAATAATTTTATATCTTATTAGCATGTACAATGTGTTCTCACTCACAACTGACCGTTCTATATATAAAAAATTCATCGCGTCACATGTTCATTTTATCTATGCATGGTTGTTTATTATTCAATGTATTCGCGCGTTAACGACGCAAACACAAAAATAATAAACCATGAAATAAAATAATGACCTGATCATGAACTGATTCTAATTGTTGATCCATTTAGTGAATAATGGATCAACCTAGACCATATGAGTAATACATTGAGTTACATCACTTTTGATTCGAGTTGTATAACTTACTCATTCAATGCATCCAACTACCATCTGGTGCGCCACGATGTGCATCACTCCTCATCTCATTGTTATACAACAGTACTTTCTCACAGGTGAGAGAAACAAGGGAGTATAAAATAAAACTCTGAATTGGACACATGGATCTTTATACAAATGACTCTGAAACAATACGCAAATCACCTTTTTATTTAAACCACTTATTACAAACCATTAAAATAATTAAATAAATTAATTAAACATACACAAAACATGCATTGGTTGGTCCACGGCTCATGACCAATCAATACACATTAACTCGCATATTAAAATAAATGTAGAAATAAAATTAAACTTGCATTAAATGTTTGTTGAGTGCATTTTTTATTGAATTAAAATTTCACACTAATTTTAAATCAATGATATTCGTCTTTTGGCCCCAATTAATTAATTTAATTTTAAAAACAAAAATTAAATTATTAAATTAAATTAATTTAACATAAAATTAATAAATTAATTTAATTTAAAATCAAATTAATTAATTTATTCTGCAACTAATTAAAATAAATTTTTAAACCAAAATTAATATTTAATTAATTTTTTGATTAAATTAAAATAATCGGGCCCCAAAAACCTCGAGCATAGCCATACAGGTCAGGATGCACCTATATAGGCCTAGTTCAAGAAATGAGGACCTTGTGCAGGGGTGATCTTGGCTAGGTAGGTCCACCCAAAACCATTCAAGACTAGGCAGACCCTCGAGTCAGTTTCGGGTCAGATCAGGTCCAACAAGGTACCTCACTGAGCTGCAGCGGGCTGGTAAGGCCGGATCTTTCTTGATGCTCGAGTAGAACCATGGATAAACCAAATCTATCGAGATATGAAGGTCACCATCAAGGATGCAGCAGTCGGGACCTAGGGTCGGTCAGAGGGTGGACGCAACATACACACAGGAGACACTCAGTCAACCGGGGAAGGACGTTCCAAATCTGGAACACCAGGGAACTCCCACACTAGCCTGAGGTCGCGGAGTTTGGAAGTGAGTGTAGGGTGGTAGTGGTGGAAGTCTGTGGGTGGAGTGGGCAAGCTGGCGAGAGCATCAGAGTCGGTCGGGAGGTCTGGTCGTGTAGTGGCTCGAAGGGGCGCCACGTGAAGGTGTAGGGTTCCTAGTAGGTGAGGTGATCGGTGGAGGTGGGCCATACATTGGAGGTGGCTAGCTTGATCGATGGGTGGCACAACTAGGTAGTGCGGTGGCTGATAGAGGGTTAAACTGGGTGGAGGCCGTCGGCACACTCGAGCAGGGATGGCCATGGCAGGCGCTGGCCCATGCGATGAGGAGGAGACAGGGGGCGCTCGGCCCCCAATTTTTTGACCTTATTTTTTTGTCTTAGTTGACCTTAAAAAATAGGCTACTCGTTTTTAAATTTTTTTGGCAGGTTTCTGACCCAAAAAATAAACATCCACCACCCAATTATATGTTTTTCTATTCAAATGGGTCATGTCACCCTTTAATAAAAACACCGGTACCGGAAACCACTATTTCAGTGATCGGAATCTGGGAAAATATTAAAACCAGCTACCTATGAGTATTTCAACACATATATAAATATATATGTTCTTAATTTTAATACCCGTAAAACTAATTTTGAATCTTTATTTAAAAATTCAGATGACCGTAACTTGGTCATCTGAGTTCGGATTGGAAATCCGTCAGCGGGGTTGGGACCACATATCGATTCCCACTACTAAAATTTAATGAAAATTTCATTTTTGTTGGCTTAAAATCTTCAAGCGTCGCTCTGATACCAATTTAAGGTACCAAGCACACAGTGGAAGCCCTATAAATCAAGATTTAAAAAAAAATCACCAACGAATGACATGAACTCGTCAACGTGGGTGAATCACTGTTTGGTTTAAGCCAAGGATCTCATGTGAAGAATATTAATCACAAAAATAAAAAACATAAAATACATGGTTTAGATCTGAAAACATGCCCAACGTCTTCTCATCATTGGCGATCACTTCTTGAGTAATCCAAAACCGAATTCCTCTAGATCATCCACACACGCTTCAAAAATCTACGGGAGCACCAATCATCAAAATCAGGGTTCTAGAGTGGAGTTTTGATGATGCCTTTGACGCTCCGACGATCACCACATCGCCTTGCTTGCAATGCAAGAGAGGGAGATCGATCTGAACTCCTTAGATTTAGATCCTCTCTCTCTCTAGAACATGGGAGAGAGAAATCCCATGAATAGTACTTGGCATGTGCCTCTCTTCTTCTATTTATAGAGTGCTAGAATATTATCCCGTATTGCCTCTACAACCCCTGAATAATTAACACTCTATACAAATGAAATTACGACTACTATATTAATCCATAAATATCATTTATTATTATTATCACTTCCCTGTAATATAATAAATATATTACATGATAATAATTGAGTCATTAACTCGACTCATCATTCCAGCAAATATCAAATGAATCTTGAATATTTTAAACTAATATTCATTCAATTAATATTTTCATGTATTTACTTTAAAACTTGAAAATACATTTAATAAATAAATTCAATGTCAATTATCCTCAACTTGAATAATATGAATTTATTTATTTCTTTAGTGATCATATCACCTTGGGAAAATCCTAGACCCCGATAGTGGGGCCCACCATATCCAAAATACCTATTCAACTGAATAGGGAAAATTCTTGAATACAATATTGCGTGTGACCCTCTAGGACCTTATCTCGATATCAGTGAGTACTATTCACAGACCAAGAGCAGGATCTAGTAACCCATCATGGCCCCTAGAGAGATAAGGATTGTCACAACAGTGAAAACTAACCTATGAACACACACTATGTAATATAATTTTGTTGTTGTTAATATCCCATAAAGTAGGACGTGCACTCGTGTCATTTCCCTTTCTTGCTTTATTGTTTGTTGATATGATTGAATGGATTAACCCTTGACTACCATGGTCATGGTCTTATGAAGGTACTACCATCCTGATCAACGTGTTCTAAGATATATAACTTCCTTAACCTAGAAGCGATAAATCCTTTCTTGACCATTCAACCAATGTCAAGCCACCAATGATGCACCCAACACAAGCTACCTTGCCACGATTTCATTATCATGGTTTTTTACTTGCATCAAAGTACACGATCAAGTGACACACATGGGTAATGATATAAAGTCAGGATACCATTACACTTGTCTATAGATAGGAACAACCAATGACACCCAAAACATGTGGTGTTCCTATTGGCAGGTCAGTCCTCATGATTTGAAATAACCTTTTGATACGACAATTAATCTATGGACATTACCATTAAATAGTGGATGCATAAATATATACACCATAATGGTAATTTATCATCATGTATATCTAACTGTACACATGATATAGTAATTAAAAGTACTGTATAGTTGGGTCTAGGGCACCCACTATTGCAACATAGGGCACCAACTTTTATAACACCTTGTACCTTTGTCTACCGTCTGCTTTTTCCTTAAGATGATACACTCATTTGTTTTACAAGAATTTATTCCCAGTGGAGTTTCTCTGTCATATCTCATGTTCTAAACACAAGGAGGGAATCAAGTTCAACTTTCATGGTCAAATCCCACTATTCTAAGTCCTTCAAACTTGTTAAACCTAGTTTTATTATATTATATGTTTCCAAGCCCTACATCGGAATACTTCACCATGTATTCATTTTTACTTATCTATAAAAGAATGTCCCCAGATCACACTGAGGTAAGGGGAATTCACCATCTACAAGGTATCAAATGAAAAATCCCATTATTTTTTCCCCCACTTCCCTCATTCGTCCTGGAGAAACCCTTCTGCCTCCTTCCCTGTTCAGCGCGGTGCATACCAGCCCACCCTCCCTCCCATTTTCACAACTAGCCCCGCCTCCCTCAATATGGACTCTTTCACTCTACCTCTTCCCATGGCATCCCGATGGCCCGCCATCCCACACGGTTTTTGGCCCACCTCCCATTGTGGATCTCTCCCGTCAGCCTCCCTTGCACGATTGGATCACCTTTCCCAGCGCTTCCCAATCCCGACGCGACTCCCATATCCTCCCTCCTATCAGCCTCCCTCGCGACAATCGACCCACCTCTCAACAGCGCCTCCTGATCCCGACACAACTCCATCAGCCTCCTAACGCGATCCTAACATGCCTCTCGACCATCCCTCCAGTTGCCTCCCGACGTGACTCCCAACTCCCGATCCCAACACAGGAAAACCGGCCACCCACCTATTCTAGAACCTCCCGGTCCATCGTGGCTCCCCCAACTCTCCAGGCGGACACTCCTCTCCACCCCCTCGCATGCGACTCCCGCTCAACGCCACCCTTTCTGGCTCCGTAGCTGGTATTCGCCCACCCTCCCACAGTTTCCTGGTCCCCACCAGCTTGCGACCTCCTATAGAATCACTTGCCTCCACGACCCCACCTTCACGACCTCTCCCGATTTCATGATCATCCCCGCCTCCACAACCCCTTCTGGCTTTGTGATCGTCCCCCGCCTACCAGCAGACCCTCCTGGCTTCGCGATCATCACCGCTCTCCCGCGACTCTCTGGGTTCACATCCCATCCCTGGTCTTGCTCTCCTCAGTAAGTCATGGCTCCACCCTTCCAATGGAAGACCATTCGGCCACCCCTTTGGTTCTGCCTCCACTGATCACCACCTCCACCTTTCTGGTTGATGAGCAGCTCAACTCAACCAATTTCATAGTATAGTAGAAGATGGTGTTGATGTCCCTCATGGGCATGGACCTTGACTCCCATATTGAGGATCCTTCGCCCCCATCTTCTGATCCCAAATACCGTCCATGGAATCTTTTTGATAGAAAGATCTCTGCCTTACTAGAAATGTTGTTAAATGATCTTGCCTCACCCCACCTTGGCGTGAGTTGAGGTGAGGTGCACCTTCTGCGCCTCAATAGCGGTGAGGTGGTGCGGCCTCACCGAGGCGTGCCAAAGGCGCACACGCACCTCTCGCACCAAACCAAGGGGTGCTAAAAGCACCAGGTACATCAAGGTGCACCCACGACCGATGAGATAGGGGGTAACAATAGATAAGGGTGGCAACATAGATCAAGGTGAGTGATGATATAGTGGGTGGTGCCTGAGATCGGGGTGTGCATATGGTGACGAGATCGAGGGTGAGTGGATGGGTGAGGAGGGCGGTCGGCCGAGATCGGGGAAGGAGATCAGGGTGGGTGAGGGTGATCGGATGAGATCAGTGAAGGAGATCAGGGAAGGTACGCACCTCAAAATCAGATAAGGAAGGGATGCCGTCGCTCAAAATAGGGGAAGATATGTAGTGGGTGGTGGAGATCGGGAAAGGGACTCGGACGACAGATCGAAATCGGGGAAGGGACTGGACACAGGAATATTTATTATATTAAATTAACAGTTTTAATATATTAATAGAAAAACATAACATAATATACTATAAGTATATATTTTAATTTGTATTTTTTTATTGAATTTATGTTTTTTTAAATTTTAAATATTATTGAAAACTGAATATAATTAATTATGTGCGCATGCACATTAATTACACCTCGCGCCGCATCCCCATGCGGCCTTTGCGCCTTATTGCACCGCGTGCCTTTTAAAACACTGCTTACTGGTCAATTCCATGGACTGCTTCATCAAAGACATCACTTGGACTACCAATACGATTAAGGATCTCTAGGATTCCTTAACCCTTATATATTCCAAGACTAATAATTTGGTCTGAGTTTATGATGTTCTTCAACGCCTGTCGCTCATCTACCAGTAGGACTATTCATTTCCGACATACTTCATGGAATGGAAAGCTCTCCGAGACTAATTGTTTGAGATATGGTCTATCCCCAGACACCAGAGGCAGCCTTGGCCCAAAGAGACCAATTATGCCTCTTTAGCCTACTTCATGGCCTTGCTTCAGAGTATGCAATGATGGACAAGGAGATACTCGCTAGCCCATATTCCCTATAGATTCCATGGGTGTATCACCATCTGGGAAAGGCTCAGCGGACACTTCCCCCACTACCTCCCAACATCGATTGCACCGATCTCTTGGGCCATGGTAGTGGATGATACTTAGGCTCTCATGGATGTGGTTGTGGGGAGGGACATCCATGTAACCTCTGCCATTATTGTGGTAATCTTGGCCACCTGATCGATCATTGTTGGGTTCTTTATGGATGTCCATCCCAACCACCTCGACAAGGCTAGATTATGGTCCACGATGCTTCGCCATCAGCCATAGATATTCCTTCATCTCTGGACCTCTCCATAGTTTAGTTTCAGATGATTCATGATCATCAGAACACCTCTCTGTCAGGTCCTTCGACGGATTCTCTTTCTCACTCTGGTGGTTCCACTACCTTTTTTAGTCATCGCTCCCCTGCCTGGATGCTAGACTCAGGTGGATCAGACCATCTCATCGGGGATGCATGTATGTTATCCACCTATCGTCCATATGTTGGTTCCTCTACCATCACCGTCACAGATGGATCATCTCTCCCCATTTTCGGCTTCTGTGCTTGCTCCCTGAATTCATCTCCTCACCTTCCCACTGTGTCACATGTGCCTCGCAGCCCTTTTAATATTCTATCAATTAGTAAGCTTACAAAGGATTTCAACTACAGTGCCATATTTACATCGTCTTCTATTGTGTTTCAGAAGCGAACAAGGAACCAGGAACTTGGTAGAGGCTAGCTTTGGGATGGGGTATACATGTTCGAGGGACCATCATCCATCGTCTGCACATCTGTCTTTGTGCATGCATTGGACCTTCATTCCCAGTTGGGTCATCCACCTGCCTCCGCCATTCATCAACTGTATGTCTTCTTTCATTGCGAGTCTTGTAAATTTTCGAAACATCACTGCACTTCATATTTTCCTTAAGTAGATACATCGTCTTCCAAACCCTTTGATTCGGTTCATTCAGATGTATGGGGTCCTTGTGCTATCTCGAGTCAATTAGGGTACAGATATTTTATATCCTTCATTGATGATTTTTCACGTATGACGTGGCTATACCTACTTTAGGATCGATATGAAGTGTTTTCTACCTTTCATAATTTTTACCATGAGATTCATACCCAGTTTTTCATATCAGTTAAATGTCTCCACTCAGAAAATGGTCAAGAGTATCTATCCACTCCCTTTCAGCAGTTTCTCTAGGCACATGACATTCTTCATCAAACCTTCTATCCTGATACACCCTAGAAGAATGGAGTGGTCAAGCAGAGACACTGAAATATTCTGGAGACTACTCATTCCCTTATCTTCCACCAATAGGTACCCCTTTTCTTTTGAGGAGATTTCATCCTTAGTGCTACTTACCTCATCAATCATCTTCCTTCTTCTATCCTTCAGGGGGAGACTCATTTTTGGACTCTGTTCTCTTCTCTCCCTCCTCACTCATTTCCACTCCATGTGTTTTTATTTCTCTGTTATATCAGTGACACTCATCTTGGACTCTCCAATATCTCTCCCAAATCCCTCCACTATATATTCCTCGATTATTTTCTCACTTAGCGTGGATATTGATGCTTATCTCCGGACCTATGACAGTATATCATCTCTACTGACATCTCGTTTGTAGAGAGCTCTCCATTTTCACTTCCCTCTTCCCATCCAGACACTGAAATTTATGGTTTTCTTCATCTCATCATCCATCCTCCTCTGGTGTCTACTTTTTTTGATCACTATTTTGGTAAGGTCTACTCCTATCGCCCCTCGGCTGTGCACCCCGTCTAGGCTGAGGAAATCATCGTCCCAGATTCGTCTGATGCTCCTACACTAGTACCAGGCGACTTGCCTATTTCACTCTGGAAAGGTACTCATTCTTTCCAACACACTCCTCTCCATACATCTTTATACAGAGGTTTGTCAACTCTAGAGACGATATCTATTCCCCGCATGGTTTGCGATGCCAAATCTCACCTAGGGTGGCTACAGGAGATGCAGGATGAACTGCATGATGTAGATGACAACCATACTTGGAACCTGGTCCTCCTTCCATAAAGAAAACAGGCAGTCAGATGCAAATGGATTTATACAGTCCGTCTCAATGTCAATGTCACTCTCCATTGCCAGAAAGCCCAAATTTTAGAAAAGGGCTTTTCTCAGACATATGAAATTGATTATTTTGAGACTCTTGAATGATAAAAAGAGGTATGACCTGAATCCACAAGGTGCTCTCTAAAGGATGCCTTAAGGTTCTTTTATAATGAATAATTAAGAGCACATTAGACCATAAGTCTGATGTGGGATATAGACTCCAACAATCCCCCTCAATCTAGGTGTATCGAGCTTAGACACATAAAGAAAAGATACCAAAGCAACGACAATACAAAGAAAACAAGAAATGTTGCAAACACTCCCCCTCAAGCTATACATACCCATATTGATGATAAAACAAGACAAAATAGAATAAAACAAAGATAAATCTTCATGGCTACTTAAAAAGATTTTTCAAGCTACTCAAGTGGTGCCGGTCGACAGAGCGCCAAGAAATACGCATTGGTGGTGTCGATCCACAGAGCACTGGGAAATCTTCATAGGTGGGCCAATCATCAGAGTTTTCGGGAATACCACACAGGTGGACCGGTCATCAGAGTCATCGGGAAAACTGCATGGGTGGGCCGGTCGTCGTAGCGCCGGGAAATCACAGGAGGAGGGATGACATGGAGGTGGTGGCTTCCGCAAGAGGAAGCTGGTATCGAGGCAGTGATATCCACAGGAGGAGCCCGACATGGAGGGAGCAGCGGGTCACCGAAATAAGTGTCGAACGATGAGAGTCTCCATACTAGAGTGGACAAAAACGGCAGGAGGGCTACCTTAAAGAGGAGCAATGCACTAAAGAGGGGGATGGTACACTGGAGGGGGGATGACATACTTGAGGGGATGGAGCACATATCTGAATGAAATTGGGGAGGGTTCTCGAAGTCAGGGAGGTGCCGTCCAGCTTGTGATGGGAGGGGCGGCTTTGAGAGGCTACTACAACAGGATGTGTCGAGCACAGTGCCAAGTTGCGGTGACCATAGAGGATCCCGCAATGGATAGGATCTGGTCAGATCTGGGTGAGCAGGTGAGGGAGGCGGAGCATCAACGGGAGAGGGGGTCGACCATAAGTGCTAGATTGGTGAGGGTCATCACTGTGTAAGGGGCGACGAGAATCGTGGGATTTACAGGGAGACCGTCGTGGGAAGGGGTGGTGATGGGAAAAAAGTGTTGGATGGGAACCGTGTTGCACGGGTGGGAGTATCCGAGAAGCCACTCAAAGGGTGGGTCAAGAAATGTGATGGGAGGCAGGGCTGGAGCATAGGAGAGTTGTGTGCGGGAGAGGTCATGTGGGCGGAAGGTCCGTTGGAGAGCCTTCAAGAGCTTGATCTGCCGGGAGGGAGGGATAGTTGGTAGGGGGGAGATACATATGGCTTGCTGGCCATGGATCCTCCCCAATGGGGAGAAACCCAAGAGGCCGATGAGAAAAATAATAAAACTGGAGGAGGGCCTCGTGATTAGTTTCCCTTTTATACCATGTTTAATGATAAAAAGAGGTATGACCTGAATCCCCAAGGTTCTCTCTAAAGAAGCCCCTGAGGTTCTTTTATAATGAATAATTAGGACCACATCAGACCATAAGTCTGATGCGGGATACAAATTCTAACAGAGACCTTCTCTTCAGTTGCTAAGATGGCCTCAGTCTGATTATTCATCTCTATGGCTGCTCATCATCATTGGCTGCTTCATCAACTGGATGTCAAGAATGCCTTTCTCCATGGCTTCCTTTAACAAGAGGTCTATCAGCAGCCCCTAGATTTCATGCATCCAGCGTCGACTCACATTTCTTTCGAATTTTTTGATCTCTATATGGTCTCAAGTAGTCTCCTCATGCTTGTTTTGTCCACTTCAACACCATCGTCACTGCCTTTGGACTCTCTCATAGTATGAAGGACTGCACCATCTTCTAGCGCACGAAATCCAACAACTACATCTTATTGACGGTATATGTTGATGATATCATTATCACAGGAAGAAACTTCAATGGAATCAACCAACTCAAGGGGAATATTCACCACCACTTCCACACTAAAGATATTATTCCTCTCACACACTTACTTGGCATCGAGGTATCCCGTTCTACAGACACCATCTTTCTCTTCCAAAATAAATATGTCATGGATATCTTGCAGGATGCAGGGTTGAGTAAGGAAACAACCATGGAACTCCTATTGAGACTGGGGAACGTTATCTTTATGATGATGCAACACACTTTTCTCAACCAGAGATTTATCATTGTCTGCTGGGAAAAATCAATTACCTCACTATGACATGACCCGACATTGCCTGAATTGTTGGAAAAGTGAGCCAGTTCATAGAGCATCTAACCAAATCTCAGTGGGATGTTGTCCTCCACATTGCCAAATACATCAAGAAAGACTCTACTCATGGTCTTCAGTACTACCATCACACTCATCTAAATATTGAGGGATTCCGTGATGCTGACTATGTCAGTTTACTTTCTACCCACAAGTTTAATTCTGGGTATGCCATTTTCTTGGCAAGTAACCTCATCTCTTGGAACAACAAGAAGCAGACTGTCGTCTCCAGATCTAGTACAAAATCTGAATACCATGTCATGGACATGGTCACTACTAAGATCATATGGCTTCTTCATCTCCTCCATGAGCTTGGATTCCCACCGTAGACCTCTGCTCATATCTGGTGTGATAATCAGGAGGCCATGAAGATTGCTTCGAATACCATCTTCCATGAATGGACGAAGCATATCGAGGTGGACTGTCATTTTCTTCTCCATCATCCTGAGCAGAACCATATCAGTTTTGGCCACATTCCGATGGCAAATCAACTGACTAAAATTTTCACAAAATTCCTTCCGAAAGCTCATATAGTCTCTCTCAGTACCATGATTAGCATCACCAGCATTAGTAGTTCAGCTTGAGGGGGTGTGTGTATGGTCTTGTTTGCTGTAATATTTCTTTTTTGGGACACTTGATCCAAGCTGGGCATGTCTAGCTTGAGGGGGAGTATTAAACCTAGTTTTATTATATTGGGTATTTCCAAGTCCCACATCGGAATACTATATCATGTATTTCTTTTTACTAAACTATAAAATAATGTCCCCAACTCACATTGAGGTATGGGGGAATTCTCCAACTAAAAAACTCTTTTCCTATTCTAGGATCCCAAGCTCTCCATCATCCATTAGAAGAAGATAGTGCAAAATACTTTCATACCTTTGCACTGGAGGCCTCTATGTGATAGATCTTTGCAGTTGTACCCTACAAAAAAGCTTCTTTTGATACTACAGCTTTTGAAGTTCTAAGTTCTGAAGCTTTTTCTCCAACCTTTACAGTTTTTGAACTCACTAGTATATTTTATCCGCGAAACACCATTAGAACTTGGACTCCTTCTTTAGGTAACTCCACCGGATGGTCAAGTGTTTCTGGAACTGTCATACTCCCTGAATTCTCCTAAACATCAACTTCCAGACATCCATTCAAGGTGTTTTTATGATATTTACTTTCACCATAACTTTTCACTAGTCTTTGATCCTTTTATAGGATATTTTAATTGAAGATCTCATTTTGAATTTGGAAGACCTTTCAAGAGTCATTGTCCTAGATTCGAAATCTAAATTCTTCACCATCATACCCAAAGTAACATGTTCTAGACTTGGAATCTAACTTATCTCATTCTTTGTAATAAACATGGACATAAGTGAGTGCTCCAAATACTTTTAGGTGGTTAAAATGTACCCTCCTTCTAGACCAATGGATCTCCATAAGTTGTTGATTGATTCGGGATGTCAGACTCTGGTAAATTAAGTTGCACAATTCACTGTCTTAGCCCAAAAACCTTGGGGAACCCCACATGAATCCTCATCCTCCTAGACTTCATCATCAATGTATGATTCATCCTCTCTGAAACTTTTTTGTGTTCTAGATTCCCTAGAATGATCTTCTCAAATGGAATCCTCTTCTGCCAACGGAACCTCCTGAACTGTGATTTAGTACTCCTCAACACTATTAGACTGTAAGCACTTCAAATTACATTTAGCCTTTTTATTAATTATGGATCTCCATCAGAAGAAAGTCTCAAACACCTCATACTTGTGCCTTAGAAATTACACCCATACTACATGGGTAATCTTCAATGAATGTCACGTAGAAGAGTGAGTTGCTGTGAGAACGCATCGGAGCTAGCCCTCAAACGTCCATGTGAACCAACTTCAACTTTTAGTGCTTTGGTTCGTTCCCTTTTTTTGGAAATTCACCCCCATTGATTAAAAAATATACAGTACTTTCATGTTCCATAATCCATGTTTTCAACCTTTAACATACCCTTTTCGGCAAGTATTTTCATCTTTTTCTCACTGATATGACTCAGATGATTAGGTAAAACTTCACGAAAATTAACTCTTTGGAACACATTGCTCTTTTCGATGAACTCATGTGGTACAAGGTCCAATCCTTAAATAATTTCTATATAACCATGGAACTATATGATACTTATATACACCATCCACAAAAATTGTACAAAAACCTACATCGACAAGTTTACCCACCAAGATTAAGTTTTTCTTCAACCTCAACAAGTTTACCCACTGAGATTAAGTTTTTCTTCAACCTTAGTATGTGTCGCACATCCTTCAACTCCAACATCATTCTGTTACTTGTATGCATTGAATCATAGTCTTTCTCCATGGTCTTGAGAGCCTTTTCATCCACATGATGTACCTTTTCAAATTTTCCAGAAGTATAATTTCTCATGCTTTTCCTCTATCAGATGTAGAATGGAATGAAGCTCTGGATCCTATCACCCAAGACCCCAACAAACCGAAGAAACTTAAAAAACTACTCTTATCTTTGGATAAAGGGTTCACAGATCTACTTGTGGAAGCATATCTTTAAAATTTCTCCCTTCGTTCACTGCAATATTTTTTCAGGTGGCTTTTTCTCCCGTAATGATAGCATAAGGGAGCACCGTCCATTGAGCTACTCCTTCTCCAACTCGTCCTTCCTTTCCCCTTGTGATTTTTTATCCAGTGATATGTACTCTTCCTTCTGAATTGTATTCATTTCCTAAAGATGTTTGGATATCATTAAAATGGGTTTCTCTATTCAATATCAGGCCAAGAATGTTCATGAACTTCAAATCAATCTTTTGGATGAAATTACTCATAGCAATCACCATTACATCCCAAGATTCAGAGAGTGAGGAAAATAACAATAAAACTCGTTCAGAATATCTAAAGTTTACATTCCTTGAATCTTAATAACATTGAATTCATTAATATGATTGGTTTTCAACTTCCTTCCAACATTCTCATGTTGAACAGTTCCCTTAGCAAGAACATGTTGTTCACTATTGAACCCGGTTAATTGTATTTCCAGGTAAATCATATTTCTGAGTCTCACATCATATTATTCCAACTTGTAATTATTTTCATCTATCTATAAAAGAAAATCTACACCTCTCATTGAGGTAGGGACTTGAACCACTCTATATGGAATTAGAGGAGGTTTCCCCAAAAAAGAAAAACCTTCGCCCACCCCCTAATCTCGTGGCCGCCTCCCTGTGCGAATTACTGGCCCCGTATCCATCCTTGTGTGGATTCCCGAACCTACCTACCTATACAACTTCCTGGACCCACCTCCCTCCCTGTGTGGATTCCCAGCACCACCTCCCTGTGTGGCTTCCCAGTCCCACCTCCCTCTAGTGTGGTAGCGCCTCACTCCCCTCTCGCCAGCTGATCCCTACCCACAACAGAACCAGGTGGCCCCCTCCATCTGCACGCGACGGTCCCTGGAGACTCTCCCTCCCGTGAGGCATCTGCCTCGCACCCTATCCTAATTGCATGGATCCCCGTGTAACCCCATCTCCAGTCGATTTCCCGGAGATCCCATGCCCAACAACCTGTATGTGCACAAGCCTCTCCCATGGAATCCCGTCGGTGACACCCTGTTGTGGACATCCTACCTCCCTTCACTGGCCCTACCTGTGGAAGCCCCACCTCTACACTAACACCACCTACAACAAACCCATCTCCAACATCCTTCCTCCCATGCGATGACCCTTCGACGACTCCAGCCTTTTCTGCGACTACCCTATCTTTCGTCGTCGACACCTCTCTTCATCGGAAACTCCCATCACCAACACCTCTAACACCCCCTGTCACATTGAAGGTCCTCTGCTCTCTATCTCATGTGCATCCCTCTCGTGTTGTCCCATGAGAATCCTCACTTGATGTACTAAGACCCTCCCTACGTGCGATTTCCTTATTGTCCTCTCACTTCTGGCAGTCATGTGCCGATTCGACACAACATTCTTATGGCTCCTCCACGGTGCCCCGTATCCTGATCAGCCATTGTCGGATTCTTTGGATTTCTCAGAGCACCAAATATGGGGCCCAACGTCCCCCTGAGCATCAGCCCCCCCCCTTCAGTGCTCCGCCTCCCTAAGCGACGACCGACAGTCGGTGGACCTTCTCCCACATGGCTCCCCCATGTCCCTATCACCAGAAAGCCCACACATCTCCCCTACGTATCCAATCATTAGCTCTCCTATGAGGTAGCCCCCTTTCCTCAATTTTTTATCTTCCTTCATGACATCCCCATGCTCCATCACCACATTTGTGTACCCACCTGCACAAATATCTCGTGCTCCATCACCGGTCCTCCTATGAGGCAATCCCCCCAGGCACACTCTGCATACGTAGGCATGTCTTTATCCTCGCCACCATCTAGTATTCATCCCAAACTGGCACTCTCAAAGGAGGATATTGCATTTATACAATCTTATCGGTCTTCTTTTCCACTTTCCTCTTCTTTGGCCACCATTGCTCAGACTGGTGGTCATACCATGTGTATATCTCATCAAATGACAACTTAAATGCTTGACTCTGGTGTGTCTGAACATCTCATAAGAGATTCAGGTATGCTTACTACCTATCATCCGTATATCTATGCCTCTTCAATTACTGTTGTTGATGGATCTACAATCCTCATTATAGGATTTTACACATGCTCATTGACTCCATTTATTCATCTGGATTCAGTAACTCATGTTCCTCATAATCCTTTTAATCTTATCTCCATAAGTAAACTCACAAAAAACTTAAATTGTGTTTCTACTTATACATATTCTAGTGTTGTTTTTAGGAGAAGTCGATGAATCAGTAACTTAGTAGAGGACGTCTTAGTGATGGGGTGTACATGTTCGATATCCCAACATCCCTTGCTTGCTCATCCACCTCTACTCATTCCCTCGACCTACATTTTTGCCTTATTCATCCACCGGCTTCCGTATTATATAAAATTTACCCCCAATTTAGTCCACACCTTTCCTTCTATTATGAATCCTGCAAGTTTTCTAAACATCATTGGGTGACATATGTTCCTAGATTGGAAACACGTGCATGGGATCCTTTCAAACTTGTTCATTATAATTTATGGGGTCTTTTTAGGGTTTCTAGCCAGTCAGGGTATGGTTATTATGTATCCTTTATTGATGACTACTCTTATATGACATGGTTATATCTCCTTCGTGATCATTCGGTGTGATATTTTCAAAAACTTTTACCATTAAATTGACACTCAATTCTTCAAGCCTATTAAATTTCTCCACTCAAACAATAAATGATAATATTTATCCACTTCCCTTTAGCAGTTTCTCAAGGATAACAACATCATTCATCAGATATCTTTCCTCGATACACCCTAGAAGAATGGAGTGGCCAAGCGTAAACATCGTCATATTCTGAAGACTGCTCGTGCCCTCTTATTCCACATGCAGGTGCCTCTTCATTTTTTGGGGGATGCTATCCTTACTGCTACCAACCTTATAAACCATCTTCTTTCTTCTATCCTTCAGGGGGACTCCTTTTCAGGCTATGTTCTCCTCTCTCCCTCCTCACCCGCTTCCAATCTGTGTGTTTGGGTGACTTTTTTATGTACATGACGCACGTCCCAACCTCTCAAAATTTTCTCCAAAATCCCTCCATTTCATATTCCTCGGATATTCTGGAACTCAACATGGATACTAATATTTATCTCCAGACTTGCAGCGTTATATCATCTCTGTTGATATCACTTTTGTTGAGAGTCCTCCATTCTCTCCTCTATCTTCCCACCCAGACACTACTATCGATGATTGTATTCCTCTCACCATCCACCCACCTTTTACTCAGGTGACCCACTCCGCTGATCACCATTTTGGCACTGTCTATTCTCATCGACCATTGAATGTGTCCCCTATCTAGGCCGGGGACACAATCTCCCCAGCTTCTTCTCACGCTCCTGCTCCAGCAAAAGAAATTCTTTCAATTATACCGTGGAAAGGTACTCACTCTTGCCAGAATAATACTCTTCACATAACTTCATATAGAGGTCTCTAAGCTCTGGAGATGATATCCGTTCCTCTCATGGTTGGTGAAGCCAAATCTCACTCTGGTGGCTTTAATAAATGAGGGATGAATTGCAGGCTCTAGAAGACAATCATACCTAGGATCTAGTCCCCCTTACGATAGGTATATAGGTGGTTATTAGAAAATGGATTTATATAGTACACCTAAATGCAGATGTCACTCTTCATCGCCTTAAAGTTAGACTTGTGGCAAAAGGCTTTTCCCAGACATATGGTGTGGATTATTTTGATACGTTCTCTCCAGTTGCAAAGATGGCATCTGTGCGATCATCCATCTCTATTATCACTGATCATCATTGGCCTCTTCATCATCTTGATGTCAAGAATTACTTTCCACATGATTTTATTAAAGAATAGGCATATCTTCAACAATATTCTGGATTCCTTACCTCAGGATTTGATTCTCATGTTTTCCGACTTTTTCATTCTCTTTATGGACTCAAACAGTCTCCTCGTGCATGGTTTAGAATATTCTGTAGAGTCATCACTATATTTGGCCTATCTTATAGTATGAAGGACCACACTATTTTATACCACCTTATGTCCTTTGGCTGCATCCTTATAGTTGTCTATGTTGATGATATTATTATCATTGGGAATGAATCACTTGGAATTTACCATTTAAAGGATTATCTTCAACAAAATTTTCAAACCAAAGATATGGGACCTCTAACATACTTCCTTGGAATTGAAGTCTCCCATTCTTCGAACACCATCTTTCTTTCACAACAAGAATATGATTAAGATACCTTACAAGTTGCTGGTTTGTTTCAAGCAACTTCCATTGAAACTCCTCTTGAACCTAGGGAAAAAGCTCTATATGATAACACATACTCAGATTATCACCCAAAGAGGTATCGTTGACTTGTAGGAAAATTCAATTATCTTACCATGACTAGTCCGAATATTTATTTCATTATCAGTAAGGTTAGTAAATTCATGGAACATCCAATGAAATCATAATGGGATGTTGTCCTTCGGATTGTTAGCTACATCAAGAAATTCCCTGCTCATGGTCTTTGGTATTCACATCATGATCATCTGAATATTGAGGTCTTATGTGATGCTGATTATGCTGGTTTCTTGGATACATAGAAGTCTACTTCTGGGTTTGTCATTTTCTTAGTAGGCAACCTTATCTCATGGTGAGGCAAGAAACAGACTGTGTTCACCAGATCCAATGTTGAGTCTTAATATCTTGCGATGGCCATTATCACTACTGAGATCATTTGGTTACATCATCTCCTCCATGATATTTGTTTCCCGCCATAGACGTCAGCTCATATTTGGTGTGATAATTAATCACCCATGAAAATTGCTTCCTAGTCTTCCATGAACACATGAAGCATATCGAGATGTACTGTTACTTCCTTTGTCATCACCTCAAGCAACACTATTTCAGTTTCAGACACATATTGATGGTAGATCAGCTTGCTGACATCTTCACCAAAGGCCTCCCGAGAGCTCGACTGGACTCTCTGTACCAAGCTGGGATCTACAGAATCAACGACCCAACTTGAAGGGGAGTGTATATGGTATATTTGGTGTCTTCTTTGTTTTTTGTGGGACTCTTATTCCAAGATATAATGTACTATATTGAGGGGGAGTTTTGAACCTGGTTAATTTTATTTCTGGGTAAATGGTATTTCTAAGTCCCACATTGGATTATTCCACTTGTAATTATTTTCATCTATCCATAAATGATCTCTCCACCTCTCATTGAAGTAGGGACTTGTATTAGTATGAATTCATCATTGAGGGTGTCACATACATGTCTGTGAGGTCTTAATGAGTTTTGAAGTAGTTTTCAACTCTCGGATGTTAAATTCCACTTTATGGGCAAGTGAAAAAAAAAATCAACCCCAAAGATTTCTTTTCAATCTTCTATCATTCATTCATTTTCATCGCTTTTGATTTGGATCCAGTCAATGGAAGATCAAGGTCATTCTAGATTAGGAAATCCCCTATATACATTTACTAGAATCCAAAATTTGTTCCATTGAACTTCTCCAACTGGACCTTACTCTCACCGAACATCATTCCTATGAAAATTTTCAACTCCCACTAATTCTGGACAATGTAGAGAAAGAGGTTAGGGATCGCCAATTGATCTTCTCTAATAGGACAAAGAGAAAAATATTGCTACTGAATTGAGCTCTGAAATATATTTCTGTGAGGGTCTTAATGATAATTGAATTGGTTTTCACCTCCTGAATTTTAAACGCAATGTTATGAGCAAGTGAAAAAAGAATCAACCACAAATCTTTCTTGTCAAGCCTCTTCCATTATTCCATTTTCATCGCTTTTGATTGGGCTCTATAAACGGAAGATCAATATCCTTTTTAATAGGAAATCCCCTATCTACATTTACCAGAATCTAAAATTCATTCCATAAAACTTCTCCAAATGGACCTTACTCTTGTCGAACGTCATTCCTTTGGAAATTGTGAACTCTTGCTACTTACGAACAACATAGAATGAGAGGTCAGGGACCACTGCTTGATCTTCTTTTATAGGGCAAAGGAAAGAATATTTCTACCTAACCAAGCTCTAAAATACCTTCACTAAAGCATGTTCATCTGGAACACTCCAACCTTGATATCTCATACCACTTGTTTATTCCATTGTCACCATTTGATAAAATCACCGAATTAAGTGACAATCAACTTCAATTTTCTTTGTCTACTCATGAAAAACTAGATTTGCAGCAATCTTGACAGCAGCTTAATCATCACACCATATATGTGTCGGTTTATTAAGAATATACCCAATATCCCATAGAATTTTTTGTGCCCAAATAATCTCTGCAATCACATATGTCATGGAATGATACTCTGAATCTGCACTTGATCAGGAGATAACCATCAGCTTCTTTCTTCACCATGAAATCAAATTTCCTCCAACAAATAATGCAAAACCAGATGTAGATCTCCTAGAATAGAGAAATCCATCATAATCTGCACCACAAAATGTGACAATATCTACATACCCATGATCAGAGTATAGAATACCGAAACCTAGTTCCCTTTTCGCATATCTAACAATGTGAATAACAACTTATCACCGTATATTCATTGGAGATTACATAAATTGATCCACTTTTCTAACCAAAAAAACAATATCAGTTCAAGTCATCATCAAATAGTTAATCTTACCAATAATTCTTCTATATCTGTCAGGTGAAGAAAACATCTCGTTGTCGGTATGAAGTGGCTTTTCTCTAAGTTCGAGGGGTGAGTCAACCAAGTCATCTCAAGTCATTCCGGCCTCCTGTAGAAGATCAAGAACATAATTTCTATGAGATATTTTTTTTGATATATATGGATACCTCAATAACAAATAAATATCATAGTGGATCCAAATATTTTGTGTGAAAATTTTGATGAAGGATTTGAGTCGATAAATGTCGGCATCATCACTACCAGTAATTACAATGTCATCCACATAGACTATCAAGAGAATGTTTTCTGATGTAGATTGATGATAAAAAATAAAAGAATTATTAATGCTTTGACATGTGCCAAAGCTAAGAACTACAGTACAGAAGCTCCCGAACCAAGCACGAGGTGACTGAGGTGCAACGATCGAAGAAGGCAAGAAATTTTGGAAGACTCCCACTGAGAAACAAACTAATGGTTACTCCATAAAAACTTCTTCATCAAGAAAACCATGAAGAAAAGAATTCTTAACATCCATATTATGGAGAGGCCAGTGATAGGAGGCAGTAAGAGAGATAAGCGAACTGATATCATTTTTTCCACTGGAGAAAAGATGTTAAAGTAATCAATATCATACGTTTTCACATAACCCTTGGCAAAAAATATGTCTTTGATGCGATTAAGAGATTCATATAAGTTATGTGCATGATATAAATCCACTTGAAACCAACAAATTTTTTATTCGAAGGTAGAGGGACAAGATCCAAAGTATAATTGGTTTCCGAGGCCTAAAGTTCATCCCTCATTTATTTTAACCATCCGGAATGGGATTTTGCCTCAGCAACAGTGTGCAGTGTCTAGTGAGAAGTCGGTGTCGTAATAGAATGAGAGGTAGCCATAGATAATATTTGATGATAAGCTGATGAATTAAGATTTTCTAACATGAGCTTGCACCTTTGTGAAGGAAAATGGGTAACTCCAGTAATTGAGGGTGAGTCGATCATCCAGTGTGGTGGTATCATCAGGATCTAGGGTGGTAGGTATGCAGGGGTGGCAAGTATAAACTTGGCCAAAATGGGATTTAATGACATCATGAAGAATAGATGATGGTTGTGGAGGATGAAGAGAATAGGGTAATGTCAAAATTAGGAATAGCATGTGATGGTGGGAAATTAAAAATAGAAAAGATAGAGGATTCGACAATGGAAACATCAGTGGATGTGACATAATGACACAAGTTTGGGGAAAAGTAGTGATAATCACACTAAATATGCGAATAGCCAAGAAAGATGCATTTGAGTGTGCAAAGATCAAACTTGGAAAGGGAGGGGAATGCATCCCTAACATAATGGACACAAAAAAATGCGAAGAAGTGACCAATGTCATGATGATGTTGGAAATAAAGAATAAAGGGGAGTGGAATCCTTAATAACTGACGAGGGAAGTCTGTTAATGAGATATGTAGCGGTGATGGTGACATCTCCCCAAAAAATGGTCAGAACTTTCATTTGAAATTGTTAAACCCTACTTTTATTATTCTGGGTATTTTTGAGACTCACATCGGGATAATCCTCTATGTATTCCCTTTTCCCAATCTATAAAATAAGGCCTCCATCTCACCTTGAGATAAGGATATTTCCTCTTCTATATGGTATCAGAGGGAAACAATTTTTTTCTCCACCTGTACAATTTTTCCCTCCCTGCATTTTTCCTTTCGGTGTCTCTCCCCACAGCCACCTCTCCTGCGGCTTCCCAACAAAGACCGGACCCACCTCCTTTGTGCGCTCCCACCTGAACACATTTGGCCCAGCCCTCGACGACTCCCAGCCCAACGTACCTAATCCTGGCTCACTTCTAGTGGTTCTTGCCCTACCCACCACCCTTTTTGGCTCCCACAACTATCGGCTCCCGCATCTCCAGGAAATCATCCCTCCTGTCCCACTTTCAACATGGATCTAAGCCTCAGACCATGGTGCCCCTCCCTGATTAAACCTCCCATCGTGGCCCTCTCCCAGATGTACTCCCGACTACGGTGCCCAGCCTGGCCTCCTATCTGCAGTTCCCTGCGCCCAGATCCTCCTGGCAACATCCATCCACACTGGACTCCACAAGAGGCCCCTATTTCCTTCCCCAGTGCTCTAACTCTTGCGTATATCCCGACTCCCAGCACCCTCCCCGTCCAGGATCACATGGCCCGCCCTCCCATCGTGACCACACCTCCTCATCCAACATCCACCACCCACCTAGTCCAGGTGATCCTAATGTCCTCCAGCATCGACCAGATGCCTGTCAGTTCCTACATCAGCTCCCAGTGTTTCCCGCCCCTGGTGCTTCTCAGATTCACCTGAAACCTCCTTCTTGTAGCCTCTCATCGTGACATCCCACTCTCCACAACACCCCACTAATCCTGTCATCTTCTATAGATGTCTGAAACCCCCATTATAGCCTCTTCTGGTCTGCCCTATATGATCACCGACTCCACCCGCCTCGTAGATGAGCGGCTCGACTCCACCAACTTATCAATCTGACAGAAGATCGTGTTGATATCCCTAATGAGAATGGACCTTGAATCTCACCTTGAGGATCCTCTTACCGCATCCACTGATCTCAAATATCATCCTTGGAAGCTTGATGATATTAAGATCTTCGCTTTGATTGTCAATTCCATGGATCGCTCAGTCAAGGAAGTCACCCAGACTGCAAATACAGTCAATGAAATCTGGGATTCCTTGAACATCATGTATTCCAAGACTAATAATTTGGCTCAGGTCTCTAATGTTCTTCAGTGGCTATCGCAGATACGACAACAGGACCAGTCAATCCTAGTATAATTCATGCAATGAAAATCTCTCCAGGACGAGTTACACAATTTGTTTCCCACTCCCCATACACCAACGGAATCTCAGGCCCAACAAGACCAAATGTGCATCTTTAATCTTCTCAATGGCCTCACTCCTGAGTATGCAACGATGGATAATGAGGTTCTCACCAACCCGTCTACCCTGGAGATTCCCTAGGTGTATCATCGCCTAGGTAAATCCCATCGAGATCATCCACCACCCACCCCCATCATCGATCATTCTTCCCTCTTTGTTCATGGTGGTGGAAGCTCTTCGGGCACTCATGGACGTAGCCATGTGGAGGGTCATCCTCGTCCCCTTTGTTAGCACTGTGGAAATCTCGACCACCTGATCAAAAGCTATTGGGTTCTTCATAGTTTCCCATCTCAACAACCACGGTAGGGTCAGATAGTAGTCCAGGATGTCTCCTTGTCAGCAGTAGATCTTCCATCATCTCTGGACCTTTCAATGATAGACCTCTAAATGATTCACGATCCTCGGACCCCCTCAGGATCAGGTCTGTCTTCAGATTATCTTTCCCACACTGCTAGTTCCGTTGCCTTCTTCAATCATTGATCTCCTACCTAGATTCTTGACTCAGGTGCCTCCGACCACCTCAATGGTGATGCTGGTATGTTGACATCCTACTATATTTATGCTAGTTCATCATCCATCACCATCACTGATGGCTCCACTATCCCCATTGCAGGCTTTGGTACATGCTCCTTGAATTCATCGCTTCACCTGATCTTTGTGACACATGTGTCCCGTAGTCCTTTTAACCTTATATCCATTAGTAAAATTACAAAGTATTTCAATTATGATACAATATTTACATCCTTTTCTATTATATTTCAGGAGAGGACGACGAACCAGGAACTTTGTAGAGGCCAACTTTGGGATGGGGTATAGATGTTTGATGGATTGACAACCATCGACTACACATCTGTCTCTGCCCGTGCATTAGACCTCTATTCCCGATTGGGCCATCCACCTACCTCCACAATTCATCATCTATTTCCAGATATTATTCAGAATATTTCTTTTAATTGTGAGTCTTGTACATTTTCAAAACATCATCGCACTTCATACATTCCTTGAGTGGATACACATGCCTCAAAACCGTTTGATCTGGTTCATTCAGACGTTTGGGGTCCCTATACCATCTCAAGTCATTTGGGGTGTAAGTATTATATATATTTCATTGATGTTTTTTTGCGAATGACTTGGCTGTACCTTCTATGAGAATGGTCTAAAGTGTTTTCTACCTTTCATACTTTTTATAATGAAATTTATAACCGGTTATTCATCTCTGTTAAATGTCTCTACTCGGACAATGGGCATGAGTATCTATCCACTCCCTTTCGGTAGTTTCTCTAGGAAAAATTCATCATTTATCATAACTCCTGTCCTAATACACCCCAGCAGAATGGAGTGACTGAGCGGAAACACAGAAATATTTTGGAGACTGCTCGTGCCCTTATCTTCTACTGACAGGTGCCTCTACTCTTTTGGGGAGATGCAATCCTTACTGCTACCTACCATATAAACTGACTTCCTTCTTCTATCCTTCAGGGGGAGACTCCTTTTAGGGATTTGTTCTCCCCCCCCACCTCACTCACTTCCACTTCGGGTGTTTGGATGCCTCTATTATGTTCGTGACACTCATCCAAACCTCTCCAAACTCTCTTACAAATCCCTCCATTGCATATTCCTTGGATATTAATGCACTCAGAGTGGATTTCATTGCTTCTCACCAGACCTATAGAGATATGTCATCTCTACTGACGTATTTTTTGTTGAGAGATCTCCGTTCTTCCTTCCCTCTCCCCATCCCAAAACTTCCATTTATTTTTGCCTTCCTCTCATCATCCACCCTCCTCTGGTGTCTCCCACTACTACTACCCATTTTGGTAGGGTCTACTCCCATCACCCATCAGTTGTATCCCCCATCCTGGCCACCAACACCATTGTCCCCGCTTCATCCGATGCTCATGCCCCAACACCAGATGACTTGACCATTGTAATCCAGAAAGGTACCCACTCTTGTTAGAGTAATTCTCTCTTTACATATTCATATAGGGGTCTGTCAGCTCTGGAGACCGTATCTATTCCCTGCACAGTTGGTGATGAAAAATCTCACCCAGGGTGGCTAGAAGCGATGCAGGATGATTTGTAGGCTCTATAATACAACCATACTTGGGATCTCATCCCCCTTTCGATAGTAAAATAGGTGGTTGGTAGCAAATGAATCTATATAGTTCAACTGAATGTTGATGGCACTCTCCATAACCTCAAATCCCGCCTTGTGGAAAAGGGCTTCACACAAACATATGATATTGACTATTTTGATACCTTCTCTCTAGTTTCCAAAAATGGCCTCTATTCGATTATTCATCTCTCAGACCACTCATCATCATTGGACTCTTAATTAATTATATGTCAAGAATTCCTTCCTCCATGGATTTCTTGAGGAAGAGGTTTATTTGCAGCAGCCACCCAGATTTTGTTCATCCGGTGCCGAGTCCCAAGTCTATCGGCTACGCCGTTATCTATATGGTCTCAAGAAGTCTCCTCGTGATTGGTTTTCCCAATTCAGCACCGTCGTCACCAAATTTGGGCTCTCTTGCATCATGAAGAACCACACCATGTTCTATAGGATGACATCCATTGGCTGCATCCTGTTGGTTGTATATTTGGATGATATCATCATCACTGGAAGTGACTCTGCTGGAATCACCCACCTCAAGGGGAATCTTCACTAGCACTTCCACACCAAAGATATTAGTCCTCTCACATACCTACTTGGAATCGAGGTCTCCCATTCTTTGAACACCATATTCCTCTACCAATGGAAATATGCATATTCTACAAGATGCTGGGCTAACATAGGCCACCGCTGATGACACTTTACTTGAGCCTGGAGAATGGTCTCTCTATGACTCCTCAAAACCATATTCACCCCCATAGCAGTACCGTTGGATGGTGGTCAAACTAAATTATCTCACCATGACTCATCCCAACATAGACTCCACTATTGGAAAAGTGAACCAATTCATGGAGTATCTGACCACCTCTCAATGGGATGCTATCCCTCGCATCACCAAATACATCAAGAGAGATCCTACCTGTAGTCTTCGCTACTACCGCCACACTAATATGAATATTGAGGCCTTATGTGATGCTGAATATGCTAGATGCCTTACTACTCGAAAATCTACTTCTGGCATTATCGTGTTCTTAACAGGCAACCTCATCTCTTAGCACAGCAAGAAACAGACTGTCATCTCCTAATCCAGTGTGGAGTCTGAGTACCGTGCCATGAACACCGTCACTACAGAGATCCTTTGGCTTAAAAATCTCCTCCAAGATCTTGGCTTTCCTCCACAAACATATGCTCATATTCAATGTGAAAATTAGGAAGCCACCAATATTTCTTCAAATTTCGTATTCCATGAACGTATGAAGCATATCAAGGTAGATTTTCAATTTCTTAACCATCACCTAGAGCACAATCATGTCAGATTTAGCCACATCCTGACGATGGATCGGCTTTCTGAAATCTTCACCAAGGGCCTCCCAGGAGCTCTCCTAGCCTCGCTCAATTCCAAGCTGGGCATCCACATCACCTGTGACCCAACTTGAGGGGGAGTATGTCTGGTCTTGTTTGATGTAATCTTTCATTTGTGGGACTCGTGGTCCAAGCTGTGCATGTCCAGCTTGAGGGGGAGTGTTAACCCCTATTTTTATTATTCTGGGTATTTTTGAGTTCCATATAGGGAT
Source organism: Viscum album (assembly GCA_963277665.1). Lineage (NCBI taxonomy): Eukaryota > Viridiplantae > Streptophyta > Magnoliopsida > Santalales > Viscaceae > Viscum > Viscum album. The sequence continues at coordinate 1,881,994,472 of OY728165.1, read as the reverse complement.
ACTCTTCTATGTATTCCATTTTCTCAATCTACAAAATAAGTTCTCCACATCACCTTGAGGTAAGAAGATTTCATATTCTACGGAAATAAAAGATCACGAGAAAATTCTAACAGATCGTGGTTCTTATGTTCCACAACACCATTTTGTTGAGGTGTATCAGGAAAAAAAGTCTGATGGAGAATGTAAAGGTTATACAGAAAGGATTGGAATGGGTTAGAAAAATAATCACAGACATTATCAAGGTACAAACAATGAATTTTAGGGGATAGCTAGGTTTGGATTTCATGATGATAGGAGTGAAACACTGTAAAAATTTTAGAACGAGTTTTCAATAAAGACTCATTTCATTCTAAAAAATACATCAATGAAGGTGATACAATAATGATAACCTAGTTTACAAGAACTGGGACTGGGTCCTCATATATCAAAATGAATTAAATGAAAAGGACTAGATGCATGAGTAATCGCTTGGGGGACATAGGTGACCTGGTGATGCTTGGAATAATGAAAGGATTCAGAATAAAAAATAGAAACATGACCCAAATCTGAAAAAAAGTGACCAAAGCCTCTATTTCTTGTAGCACCAATCACAAAATCTATGGTCTGTTTTCTTTTACCCTAATTCCTTGTAGCTTAATTTTGGTTCCTCCCTTCATGAACTCCATCATCTTGTGACTCCAATTTGTTAACACATAACTAAAGGTTTTTAATCACTTCATTCCCAAAACTAGATTTGGACCTCCAATGTCAAAAACATAAGATTCAATTTTGAGGGTAAATAATCTTAGGCTAATCTCAATCTCTCTACACACCCCTTGTGAAATCGCTCGCCAGACATCACCGGGTTTAATTCTGGTAAGATCCAATGACATGGATTATGCACGCAAAGACATATTTTTCTATTCACCATACTTAATAGATAAAGGTTCCTCTAGCATAGTTATGTATAGAGGAGATGGGACCATACTGGATAATTTCATTGAAGTCTATTAAAACAGAGCTTAGAGGGCCAGAAATGAAGGAAAATATACTCACATGACATGGTTCTATAGAAGAAGAAGATCCAATCATGTTTCTAAAGGGTTTGCAGAAAACAACAACTGTGGATGAATATATCGATGAATTTGAGTGGGTAACTTTACGTATTTCAGACATCTCTGAAAAATGATACATGATCATGTTTATTGGTGGAATGGGGTCAGAGATTAGCAGTGTTGTCATAACACATGAATTGTAGAACCAGGGGAAACTACTTATTTTGTCTAGAAGGGTGGAGCGTGTGTTTTTGGTAACCAGAGTTCTTAGATATTTTGAGGTACGTGGAAGGAGCAATGCATATAGAAACCATGGATGATAATGTAACACAAATACTGTCAAGTTTTTCCATACAATGAATTTTAATTCCCATGAACAAAGAGGCGACTTGATGCCTAGATGGATGGGAGTTTTGAATTTGACTAGAAATGGTTTTTTAGAAAAGAAAACAAAGGGATTGTTCTACACATAGAGCCAAAAATTTCATCCAAGCTATAAATTCCCTAAAAAGGGATTTAAGCTCATGGTATACAAGTGTGTAGATTTTGAAGGGGAATAAATGACAGACTTACCTATAGACTCCAAATAAAAATAAATATCTGGGAATGACTATAAGGGTTTATTGGAAATAGAAATGCGAGGAACAATCTTAACTGGGGAAGAGAAGTTGCAACTAAAGGAAACTAAATCAATGATCATGGTGGAAATAATAGATGGAGTGTATATATTGAATCTGATTGATAGTGGAGCGAGTCATAACCTCCTTTCCAAAAAATTAGTGAAATATTTCCCATCAAATAATTTTGACACATGGTTGTTTTGTATTATGCTGGGGAATGGTCACCAGGTTGTTTTAAAGGGAATTTGAAAGGAATTAATGGTGTGAATTAGAGAAGCTGAGTTTGAAGTGGATGCTTACATTTTTTATACTTTCGGATCAGATTTAGTTCTTGGGATATCATGACTTGAGACCTTAGGGCCTATTAATACACATTGAAAAAAACATAACATTGAGTTTTGAATGGGGAAATCAAGAAGTAATTTTGCAAGGAATGCAACCTCCTCAAAATATTCCATGGGCATTGCAGGAGTATTTATGGAGTGTTGAGTACAAGGCTTAAATTGGGAAGAAGATGTTATCATAGATGATAAGCTTATAGAGCTATCCCTGAATCCAACAAAACCAACTTAGTACACTACAATAGTGATATAGAACTATTTTTTAGACTCCAAGGAACCTGCCACCAAAATGTATGACATACCATGAAATAAAATTAAAATCTAGTGCGGATCTAGTTAATGGGTGGCTGTATAATCATGCCTACCATTTAAATAATGAGATAGAGGGGTAGATCTATGAACTTTTAGAACATGGATTAATTAGGCACAATTCAAGCCCGTACTCAAGCCCAATCATCCTTCTAACAAATAAAGATAGTGGTCAGAGAATGTTGGTTGATTATCGAGCCTTGAATAAGCTTACTATACCGAGTTGGTATTCAATACCCGTCATAAAGGAACTCATGGATGAGTTATGAGGTGCGATTTTTTTTACCAAGGTTGACTGGAAGTCTAGCTTTCATCAAGTTAGAATGAAGGAGGGAGACATAGAGAAGACAAATTTTAAGACCCATGAAGGGAATTACAAATGTCTCATAATGCCATTCAATTTAATGAATGCCCCAGCCAATTTTCAAGCTAAAATGAATATAGTTTTTTGAAATCTTCTCAGGAAGTCAATACTATTTTTCTTTAAAAATATACTAATCTACAGAAAAAGCTAGGCATGACATATGGAAGCTCTTAGTCAGGTATTAAAAAAAATTCAGAATAATGTATTATATGTTAATTAGAAGAAATTCCCTTTTGGGAGACAAACTATGGAATACTTGGGACATATAATTTTAGATAAGGGAGTTTCAATGGATCCCAAAAAATTGGAAGCTACTCATATATGGAAATAATCGCGAAATTTTCAGGAGGTCTGGGGGTTCTTAGGCCCACCCGAGTACTACAGGAAATTCACTAAAGACTGTGAGAAAATAGCTAGGTCATTAACAGCATTAACCAAGGAAGGGAAGTTTACTTGAACACAAGAAGCTCAAGATTCTTCTAAGACTTTGAAGATCTATATGAACATTTCACCACTTCTTTGCATTCTTGATTTCTCAAAATAATTTTCTATAGAATGTGATGCATCAGGTTCTAGAATTGGTGTAGTCGTGATGCGATAAGGGAGGCCTCTAGCTTATTTTAGCAAAGCATTGTTTGATTCCAATTTAACAAAATCTGTTTATGAGAAGGAATTAATGTCACTAGTTCTGTTAATCCAACATTGAAATCAAAATTTGTTAGGTAGATGATTTTTAGTCTATACCGATCATCGAATTTTGAAACAAATGCTTATTCAATAGATGACATCAATGGACCAACAGTGTTGGAAAGAAAAACTTTTAAGTTATGATTTTTTTTAATTTATATGCTTGGAAAAATGAATATAGTTATGGATGCTTTGTCCAAGACTATTGGAGTTGGTGACCTATAACCAACTACTTTGTACTTTATGATGAAATTGTATTAATAAATACCTTATCACATCTTGATTGTTCTTCTATGTGACAATTCATGTGATAATTTTCTAAGCATAGTTGTTGCACTAAAGGGTCATAGCGGATCCTTGCTATGATGAGAACCCAAAAGTGCCATAACACTATTCTTGAATATATGTTCTATGAACAGATGATGTTATTTTAGGGACACAAATAATACAGTCTATTAGGGGTGAGGACTAATAAAACTTTGAGGCACCTTCTCATAGGGTGTTCCCTTGGTAGTATCTAGGAGGATATTATGAGAATGAGACCCCCAGTAGAAAATCCAAATTTTATAGTGTCATTGGATGTTCCTATCTTCAGATGTGTTTATTGTCCCTTAGACTTTAAGATTACATTACAACACGCACACTTAGATATATTGAAAAAAACTGTGACGACACACTAATCACAGTGAGGTACGATATGTTGGGTGCATCACGAGTAATACTACATTAATAGATAACGATAGAAAGGATTTGTCCCTTCTGTTCTATAATGGAAGTTAATATCTCAGGTCCTTTGATGGAATTGATATAGCTTAAATAAATCTATGGTCATAGTGAGGTATAAGCAAGTTCAATTTTGGGAAGTCAAATAAAGAATAATCTAGCACATGGGTTGATGGAACTAGCATGCAACCTGCTTGATTTGAGATATCGAGACAAAGAGATTACATTACACAGTAAGTGTTTGTAGGAGGTGACACATAATTGCGACATTAAATTATTTCTCTATGGTTGTATTGGCATGTTTCTAGACGATAACCTTGGACTTTAGGCAGGCTCCATCTAATGGAACTAAGAAAGAGGCCTAGAGGGTCACACACTAAGTGTGTCCAAGTATCTAAGTTAAATAATCATTTAACAAGTTGAATAAATATTATTCTTGATTGTGGTTTAATAATTATTCAAGGATGCATGATCACATTTATTTTGACACTAGTTATTCGAGAGAATATATTGTGGGTGAAATAATATATTTATTTGCAAGTAATGCAGTGATATTTATTTAAAAAATAAATAGGCATTATTTAAGGTCTAATAAATGTGGTTAAGGAAATAAAGAAAAGGGAAAACAAAAGTACACGCCATGTATATTAATATACACGTCGTGTAGTTTTTCTATTAATTTGTGAGAAATAATATTATTTATTTAATTAAATAATATTAGGTGTAATTCACTGGGTGCATGTAAAGTAATAATAATTGTCAACTATTATTATTAGACATGGGGTCTTACTAAGAATTAAATGAAATGAATAAATTTTTTCGGGTAATTAATTAATTTTATTATACTAAGTAATTAAAATCCAAATTATATTATTCTCATTTGCATAGCCATTCTTTGTGGTTGTGCACAATAGATATAAAGAAATCTCTTAAGCCAAGAGAGAATTATTTTTCCTCTAAGAACACTCTCAAGTTACTAGAGATATCCTCCTCCACCGGATCAAGGAGAGTGCTTTGGAAGCGGCTCTCAAGGTGATCGAAGGCGGACATCACAAGAAAATGATCTTCCACGCTAACACCCGAAGATACCTTTAGCGACATCCATATATACGTGGAGCATGTGTGGATCAACACTAGAGGAAGCTTATACTTTGCTTCTATGATGCAATGACAGATCACATTGGACCGTGACTGGAAACATCAACAGAGAGATAATTCCATCAAGGTAATTCTCATATTTTAATTAAATTAATTATAAAAAATATATTATGATCCTCTCTATGGTTATGTGACTTCCCTATTTTATTTAATTATTTATTCTATTCCATAGATCTGGCATTTTATCATCATGAAAAATCTAAAATTAATTTTTTTAATGGAAAAATTAAAGTTGGGTACACTCATCTATGTGCTTCCACTGTGCCTGGAGCCTACAAGTGGTATTAGAGGGGTCATATCGTTGATTATAATTATTTAGTTTTTCATTGATGATTTACGCATTTAATAATTTAGTTATTTAAATTAAATTTAATCATTCTGTAAATCTGAATCTCGAGATCTGTTCCTCCTCTTTCGTTTCTCATTCACCTTACAGAAACAATTTTTTCTTTTAATTTTGATTAAAATAAAACAGAGGATCTCATCCGAAGGTGCCAAAGGTTCTTGGCCATACAACACCAGAATACACAGAATGTATTAGGAAGTACATGTCATGTAGTCAAGGATCAATTCATCAGACTGGTCTTCTAAACCAAGCCGTGTGTTGGAGTTTATCGAAGTCTTAAATGATTTTGTGTGTTGAACAAGAATAGGTGGCATGCAGTTTCCATATTACACTCCATGTGGCCCATAGGACACAGCGTGTAGTACCTTTAGGTTAGGGTTTGACCGTGTACCCCATACATGAATTTCCTACCTAGAGATCGTTTAATGGAGATACTACACGGCGTGTGTCCCACTGTACATGCTGTATACTCTGAAGATTTCTGAATTACACTCACACGCCATATCCCCGGGCATGTACTTTTGATGGATGGTGAACGATAGTACACATCATGTAGTCAGAACTACATGCTGTGTACTCATCCAAATTACATAGATTTATTAAAATTTATTATTATATTATACAAACCCTTGAGACATGTACCATGGTGCAGGCGTAAATTTGAGGCACAACACATGATAGGTGTTATATATATATGTGTTTAATTTAACATCTGTGTAATGTTCATTTTTACTCATTGGGTATTTATGAATGAGAATTCACTAGGTTTCCTCCAAGGTACAAGTTACATACAAATATAATTTTAAATGAATTTATTTGTTTAAAATTACGATGGATGATAATATCATGGAAATTCAGAAAAGAGTTTAAGATAAAAGGATTGATTAATTAAATATAATTAATTGATTTGAGTGTGATTTATCTTAAACAAGAATGATTAAAGAATTTAATTCTAGTTTTATTTATGCGTAAATATCATTTCATGAATGGATGATCATGAGCTAGACTAGAACCTTTGTATGTGGATGGTTTCTTTTAATTAATTTATTTAAATTAAATTTATTAGTATGTGAGCCTTCTCCTCATTAATATGTAGGGTTTGAACGCCCAAGGTTTCTTTTATGTAAAATCCCTTTTACCCCTCACCTACATGTGAGATAAAAGAATATGTAATGGATAGAGATCCCAAGCTAGTGGAGGAGGCTCATGTTAGGATCCAAGGTGAAACCAATCCAAGGAGAGACAAAGGTGGATAGGTGGAAAGATATAAACACAAACCCAAAATGTTTAAGGTGTTTTCTCCCCTAGGTATTAAGTTAATTTATTAGCCGCTAGATAAAATATCCAACAGAACATGCTCATGATCATTACATTTATTTTATTTCTATCAGTTGCATGGTTTATTTATTGTGGGTGTGTTGTCACGAGCACACAAATAACGAATTAAACAAGCATGCAAGATGGAACTAAAATAATATAGGCTTATGCATAAATATTATCTTAAAAATGGTTAATAACTTAAGTATATCCCACTTAATATTAAAAATCATGTAATAAAAGATAATAAAATGGAAATTTACGTATAAGGATAAAATCCCTCAAAGAAATATTAAGTTGATATAGCCTTCCATAATCTTGGTTAGAATCAAACCATAGTTCAAAGTTCTTGACCAACCCTAGTTGGGGTGCTTTCAATTATCAATAAATTATAATTTAAGATTTTGGGTTGACTTGACTTGGTTTTCATCAAGGGTTGACTATCACAGCAGGACTTGGCGTGACCAAGAGGCAAAGTTTGAGGAAATCCAAACTAAAAAGATTTCAGGATTAGGGATTCCACTCAATGGATCAAGGAGCTACGAGTTAATGCATTTGGAATTTGGAATACCAACCTAAAACCTTTTAAATTGCTTGACCAACCCTATTTGGGGTAATGAGAAGGTAAATATAGATCCTTTCCACTAGAATATTCACTCAATAGAATATTCTTAAGTCAATGGTGAGGGCTATTGGATTTCGATAAAATAGTGGGAGACTAATAAGTATTAGTTTATTTATTTGTCTCAGTTTTATCATGATAAAGTACTAAATATTTGATCATATTAATTTTTAGAAACGATAAGAAAAATGAATTCAAACATTTCATTTTGAACCATACTCGAGAAGTAAAACCTTATCACTGATACCAATTTCTAGGAGTGGTAGAGGCGTTTATGCGTTATCCTTCACCACAAGAGGAAATTGTATGTGTTGGAGGAGCCTATTCCTGTTGCACCTGGAAAAGAGTCCAGTTATGAAGAACTATCTCTCTATATGAAACATATGGATGATTCCACAGATGTCCAATGTTGCATGCTATCGACCATGTCTAATGATCTCTTGAAGCAACATGAAAACATGAATGCATATAGCATGATGTATCACCTTAAATATCTCTATCAAGAGAAGGAAAGACATGAGAGATATGAGATATCTAATTTTTTTTTCACAACTAAGATTAGAGAGTCTGCGCCAGCTGGGCCTCATGTAGTCAAGTTTATTGACTATATTGAACATCTGGACATATTAGGGAATAAGTTCCCGAATGAGTTGCGTACAGATCTCATCCTATCATCACTGCCCAAGACCTTCTATAGATTTATTTTCAACTACAACATGAGAAATAATGAGAAGAGTCTATTGGAACTTCTGAACTTAATTTTCTAGGTAGATAAGGACATGGGGTGTGACAAACCCACAATCTTTATAGTGAATAAGAAAAGGAAGGACAAGGCAAAGGGGCCAAGGATTCATAAACGGTCTGAATCCCTTGAGCATCGTCCCTCCAATAAGGGGAAGATCTAGAGGTAGTTCAAGGAATGAGAGGTAGTATGTTTTGAATGTGGAAAGCCAATTCCACTGGAAGAGGAACTGCACCCAGAAGCATGGGGATGCTAAAGGTTAATTCGTTATCGAGTGCAATCTTTCCATTTCTACACATTGGGTATTAGATACAACTTATGGGGATCACATATATATATATATTCAAATACAGGAACCAAGTAGATTTAGAAAGATTTCTAGAGGAGAGGTGGATCTTCAAGCTACCAATGGCATGAGGCTGGATGCATTGACCATTGGCGATTACCATATCTCATTACCAACTGGGATGGTTTTGGTTTTACATAAATATTATTACGTTCCTAGTGTTACCAAGAACATAATTTCTATATCATGTTTGGATATGGATGGATTTATTTTCAAGTTTGGAAATAAGGGTTGTTTATTTTATAAGAACAACGTATGTTTTGGTATGGAACATTTAAATAACGGTTTGTATGTATTAAATTACAAAAACCAAGTGTTGGCAATCGATAAAGAAACAAACTCACATGGCTCATACAACACCCAATTGTGGAATCACCATCTTGGTCATGTAAATGAGAAGTGCTTGACAATGCTCTACCAAGATAGTTATTTAGACTCTACTGAGCTAAAACCACTTGATAGATGTCACGCTTGTTTATAATGTAAAATAACCAAGCCGCCTTTTAGTGGACAGAGTGAAAGGGACATAAATCTTCTAGGATTGGTACACATGGATGTGTGTAGACCATTTCTAGTAGAATCTATAGGTAGATATTCTTACTTTATTACTTTTACTAATGATTCAAGTAGATATGGCTATATATAATTAATGAGGTATAAGTTAGAGTCCTTAGAGAAATTTAAGGAATTCAATAATTAAGTAGAGAATCATATTGGTAAAAAGATAAAGAAACATCGATCAGATCGAGATGGAGAATATCTGAACCAAGAGTTCATTGAACTTTTATGGGATTCTAGGATTCTATCTCAACTCACCCCTCTTTATACACTATAGTGGAATGGTGTTAGTGAAAGGAGAAACTGCTCCTTGTTGGACATGGTGAGGTCGATGACAAGTCATGCAGATCTTCCATTATCCTTTTGGGGATATTCATTACAAACTACATCATACACGTTAAACCGAGTACCAACTAAGGCGGAAAATGGAATTACTGAGTTATGAAATGGAAAGAAACCCATTTTTTTGCACACACATGTATAGGGATGCACGACATTTGTTAGGGCCTTCTCAAGCAATAAACTAGCACTCCCGGGCACGGGGTGTATCTTTATAGGATATCCCAAGGAAACAAAAAGATATTACCTATATAACCCTTCTAAATAAGAGAGTGATTGTTTCCAAACAATCCATATTTCTTTAAAGGGAGCACATCCTAAAAAAGAATATTGGGAGCAAGATTGAATTCGATGAAGTTGATGCTCAAGATACACAAAAGTTGGTACAGGAAAAAGTTCCATGTGTCCCCATGGAAGAGGTTCCAGAAACATAAGTACTACTTATGAGCTCAAGAGAGGTAAGGGGACCAGAGAGATTTGGTTTCCTAGTCACCAAGGATGGTGAATAATTATTGTTGGAAAATGATGAACCTCTCTCTTACAAGGAAGCAGTAGAGAGCTTAGAAGCTGTAAGATGGATAAAAACTATGAATTCTGAGATGGATTTCATGTATTAGAACCAAGTCAAGGTTCTGGCTGATGATCCAGTTGATGTAAATCATGTTGTATGCAAATGGGTATTCAAGAGAAATATGTACATAGAAGTTCAAGTTATCACCTATAAAGAAAGGATAGTGGCTAAAGGATTCAGAAAGGGTCAAGGAATTGACTATGATGAAACCTTCTCCTCAGTTTCCATGTTTAAATCCATAAGAATAATACTTTCTATATCAGCTTACCATGACTATGAGATTTGGTAAATGGATGTAAAAACAACATTCCTTAATGGTAACCTTTAGTAATATGTCTATATGACACAACCAGAAGGTTTTGTGACACTAGGTGAAGAAAAATAGATTTTCAAGTTACAGAAATTCATTTATGGATTAAATCAAGCATCCAAGCCATGGAACATTTGATTTGATGAATCCATAAAGTAATTTGGTTTCATTAAGAATGAATGTGATCCATGTGTTTATAAGTAGTTTAATGGGAATGCGGTCATTATCCTAGTAGTATATGTTGATGACATATTAATCATTGGAAATGATATACCAGTCTTATAGTCAGTTAAGGAATGGTTAAACAAGTGTTTATCCACGAAGGAATTAGGTGAAGTAGCCTACATTCTAGGGATCTTGATCATTAATGATAGATCCAAGAAGCTGCTTGGACTAAGTCAGGGTACATACATTGACCAGATACTAAAGAGATTCATTATGGAATAATCCAAGAGGGGATTGGTTCCAGTGTCACATGTCCTACATCTTTCTAAGAGAATGTGTCCTCAGACACAACATGAGAAAGATAGGATGAGTATGATCCCATATGATTCAGCTATAGGATTCATCAAGTATTCTATATTATGTACTAGGCTTGATGTTGCCTATGCATTAAGCATGGTAGGAAGATATCAAGAAGATCTAGGAGAAAAACATTGGACTGCTGTTAAGACTATCCTTAAGTATCTGAGAAGAACTAAGGATATGTTCCTGGTGTATGGAGGAGACAAGGAGCTTGTCATTAGAGGGTATGCTGATGTTGGTTTTCAGACAGATCAAAACTATCTGAAGTTGAAATCAGGATACGTTTTCCGTCTCAACAGGGGAACTGTGATATGGAAGAGTTCAAAGTATCCAATTGCCTCTGATTATACAATAGAGTCCGAATATATAACTACTTATGATATAGCCAAGGAAGTCATCTGGATTCGAATTTTTTCCAGGAGTTTGATGTGGTTCCTAGCAGTAAAGATCCTATCACATTGTATTGTGATAATACTAAAACAACGACTCTTGAAAAATAAATAAGGTCACATCAATAGAAAAAGCACATTCTCCGAAAATATCACCTCTTGAGGTATTTTTATCAAAGGGGTGAAGTTTCAGTGAGCAGAGTGTCCACAGAAAAGAACATGGTAGACCCCATGACTAAAGTCTTATCTCAGTAGAAGCATGAATATCATGTGAGAGCTAGCGAGTTAAAATTTGTTAGTAGTTGGCTCTAGTCCAAGTGGGAGTCTGTTGGAGTTGGTGGCCTATAACCAAACACTTTGTACTTTATGATGAACTTGTATTAATAAATACCTTATCACATCTTGATTGTTCTTATACGTGACAATGCATGTGATAATTTCGTAAGGATAGCTATTTCACTAAAGGGTCATAGCGGATCCCTATTATGATGAGAACCCAGAAGTGCCATAACACTATTCTTGAATATATGTTCTATGGACGGATGATGTTATTTGAGGGAAAAAAATAATATAGGCTATTAGGGGTAAGGACTCATAAAAATTTGAGGCACCTTATCAAGGTGTGTGCCCTTGGTAATATCCAGGAGGATAGTATGAGAATGAGACCCTCCAGTAGGAAATCCACATTTCATAGTGTCATTGGATGTTTCTATTTGTGGACATATGTATTGGTCCTTAGACTTTAATATTATTATTAATTGGTATTACAAATCTCACACTTTAATGTATTAATGAAAAATACGATGACACACTGTTCGCAGTGAGGTAGGATATGTTGGGTGCATCACAAGTAATACTGAATTAATAGAAAATACGAGAAGGGATTTTTCCCTTCTGTTCCATAATAGAAGTTAATATCTAAGGCCCTTTTATGTAATTGATATAGCCTAAATAAATCCATGGCCATGGTGAGGTATAAGCAAGTTCAGTTCCGGAAATTCAAAGAAATAATAATTGAGAACATGGGTTGATATCATAAGCATTCACCCCACTTAATTAGAGATATCGAGACAAAGGGATTACATTACACAATAAGTATTCGTAGGAGGTGACACATCATTGCAGTGTTAACTTCTTTCTCTATGGGTGTCTTGGCATGTTTTTAGATGATAACCTTAGACTTTAGGTAGGCTATGCCTAATTCTACTAAGAAAGAGGCCTAGAGGGTCACATACTAAGTGTGTCCAAGTATTTCAGTTAAATATTCATTTAAGAAGTTGAATAAAGATTATTCCTGATTGTGGTTTAATAATTATTCAAGGACACTTGATCGCATTTATTTTGACACTAGTTATTCGAGAGAATATATTGTGGGTGAAATAATATATTTATTAGCGAGTAATGCAATGATATTTATTTAAGAAATAAATAGCCATTATTCATGGTCAAATAAATGTGGTGGAGGAAAAAAAGAAAAGGGAAAACAAAAGTACACGCTGTGTATATTAATATACACACCGTGTAGTTTTTCTGGGGATTTGTGAGAAATAACATTATTTATTTAATTAAATAATATTATGTGTAATTTGCTGGGCGCATGTCAAGTAATAATAATAGTCAACTATTATTATTAGACACGAGGTCTTACAAAGAATTAAATGAACTAAATAAATTCCTTCAGGTAATTAATTCATTTTATTATTATAAGTAATTAAAATCTCAATTATATTATTCTCATTAGCCTAGAAATTCTTTGTGGTTGTACACAATGAATATAGAGAAAGATCTCAAGCCAAGAGAGAATTATTTTCCTCCAATAACACTCTCAAGTTACGAGAGAGATCCTCCTCCATCGGATCAAGGATAGTGCTTTGGAAGCGACTCTCAAGGCGATCGAAGGCAGACATCGCAAGTGAAGGCTCTTCCGCGTTAGCGCCCAGAGATCCCTTTGACGACGTCCAAAGATACGTGGAGCACATGTGAATCACTGCTATAGGAAGTCTATACTTGGCCTCTATGACGCAATGACGGATCAATTGGATCATGAAAAGAAACATCAACGGAGAGATAATTCCATGAAGGCAATTCTCATCTTTTAATTAAATTAATTATAACCAACATATGATGATACTATCTATGGTTCTTGGACTTCCATATTTCCTTTCTTTCTTCATTCTATTCTGAAGATCTGGTATTTTATCATTGTGATGGATCTTGGATTGATCGTTGTTAATAGAAAAATTAATGTTGGGTACACCCATCCACATGCTTCCGCTGTTCTCGGAACCTACAAAGACTGCTAGGGTGAACAAGTTCATGCATATGGAAATTTCTGAACCTAGTTGGGATGAATTATAGGCAGTAAGAGTAGTTTTAGCATGATATCAAACTACATTCCATAATTTATGCATTTGAAAGTGATGCTATGACTAAAACATGTTATGTTCTTCAATGAGGACTATTATTCTAAAAAAATAGTTTAGTTCGGCCTAGCCTTTGTTCTAATTCAAAAACTGCTTCGACACTACCACACCTCTCCTGAGGGAGGGGATTCAGTTTTTTTGAAGACTTACAAGAGGCTTGATAATGGCATTTTCTAGTCTGTTATGACCTAGGATATACAACAATTTGTTCAGGAATGTGATGTATGTTAGCAGCATAAATATGAATCCTCGAGTCCTACTATAATCTTACAACTATTATCATTTCTTAAGTTGATTTGGGAAGAAGTATCAATGGAATTTATTTCTAGAATTCCCAAATCACAAGGATACAATGTCATTTTTGAGGTGGTTGATCGTTTGAGTAAATAAGCCCATTTTTTCCACTCAAACACCCATATATAGCCAAGACAATTGAAAAAGTTTTTGTTAAAGAGGTTGTGTGGATCCATGGTGTACCCGGTTCCATTTTCAGTGATAGAGATCCTTTTTTTACCGGTCATTTCTGGAAATAACTATTTCAATTATAGGGGACCGTGCTGAAGAAGAGTTTGTCCTATCACCCACAAAGCGATGGAAAAACTGAAGTAGTAAACCGTTTGAAAGTTTATTTGTGGTGTTTTCTTTCAACCATATGAAAAAAATGGGTAATATGGTTACATTGGGCATAATTTAAATATAATGACTCCTATTATACTGCTACATAATATACACCTTTTGAGTTTGTTTATGAGAAGAATCCTCCACATGTTCTACACTACACTAAATGGGAAGCTGTGGTTGACTTCTTTGTTTGTGGTGAACTGTGATGAGTCACTCCTATATCTATGAATCATCGGGAGGAGATGTTGTCATGAGTTCGATATTTTCACCTGATTATTCTCCCACTGTATAAGTGGAAGGACCAACTATCTGATGAGGGAACCATAAGGTCCATGAAGGCTCGGTTACAAAAGATTGAGGTATGATAAATGAATCTTGATACGAGATTAGATATGTTTTACTTGATGAAAAATACTGATATGTTGACAATAGAAATGGATCTCATGCTTGATGGTGAACATCCACAATTGATTGAGGCTCATCTACTGGAGATATTTACTCTTTTTGTGGAACATGTGAGACCTCACATGCAACCTGACATGGTCTACGTCATCATCACCACAGATCCTCAACATCAATGGCCATTGGAGGTGGTTCCTGAGCAGGAACCTCATCTTCCTGAGCAGGAACATCATCTCCCTGAAGTGAACGATTGAAGATAATATTACGTAGAACATGATATGATTCATCATGTCTTGAGCTGCAATATGGTACGCTATGTGACTAAATACCCCACCCTCCTCTAGACCAGACATGTGGATAATATGTTGTAGTCAAATATGTTGTAAAGATATTCAAATTGAATTAAAAAAATGCACAACAAACAAACTAATGTAAAGTTACTAACTTATGAGATTACAAAGTGCATGCCGTGTAGTGTAAGATACAATATAGATTTCAATCTCTACCATGGCTCATACTTGACTTGCTGAAATAAATGGAATCATATCACACAAATGCTCTCAATATGAAACAATGCACGCCTGTCCCAAATTTTGAGATACTGTGCATTTTGTCATCGCCAACTGACATTATGACACCCCGTCATATTCAGGGAATGAAGCGCTGCTGACTGTATAGATGGAAATAGAATACGCTGAAAAAATCCAAACCGTCACATGACTCTATCGGGTTAGTTCCACTCAACAATATGAAAGTGTATGAGAGGCACCACAATCGTGTCATCGTTGTAATGAACCGACCCAGGACACCCTCCACTGGTACATGAAGTGATCTGTTACAAACCTGAAGGGCGTTCCCAATCCCCGTGGGTTATCTACAAGTACTTAGGAATTAAACATCAAACAAATGGAATGATTTTTACTAACCTGAAACAAGATACATGAAACATATACACAACAGAAAGAGACAAAAAAAAGAACAACCCAAAAGATATATGACACAAACAGAGGAAAACAATGGTAGTAATATAACTCAAAAGTAGTGAAATAACATGATAAAACTCAAGGCATGAGTCCAACAATAAAAAATGACAGCTAAAATAGGAAACGTGTAACGTCCCGGACCCGGGTGCCACACAACGGGTGCCCCGAGCCCGGTTCGCCACGTGACCTAAAGCAAATTTCCCCAAACACCAGAGGCTGCTGACTGGCAGCGAGGGCCCAGGTCTGATAGTGGGGAAACTATTCCCTTATTTGTCAAAGTGTAGCGCATAGGAATTTAAATAAAACATACAACAAACAACGGAAGCAGTAACATACACAACTGAAATAAACTACAACAGTGGATATAACCAATAGTATATAAATGATGATGCTACATGTTTCAAGTTCTAAGAAAGCATCCAGAACATGTTATACATCAATATAGTACAACAAAATACAGAGTACAACAAACAAGCAAAACAGCTGGCAGCAGCATCGCGAGCCTAGGCTCGGTCCCATGCCCTCATACTCCATAGAAAAAGTCAAGTATCTGTATAAGGACTCTTTCCTCTATCCACACCTGCAGAAACGTAATCTATTTGGGCCGAAAAGCATGACCCAAACAGGGTGTGAGAAATATATCTCAGTAGGCACCCACCAAAGGCCCATGCCCAACTGCGTGTAAGCATGCAACAAGTGTGCAACAGTAAAATGAAATAAACTAAGCAGTACTCAAAAGTAACTAACTTAACAGTTAAATTGCCATTTTATTATTCATTTAATCCATTTAATTTAGTAACATTTTTGTGCTCAATAGCACCAAGCCCTTAGGCCAACTAGAACCGTGCCCTCAGGCTAAAATAGTAAACCACGCCCTCAGGATTGCCCTCAGGCCATACAGAATCCAACCCGCAGGTATTGCCCTCAGGAGTAACAGAAATTCTCACCCTCAAGCATACGAAGTGTCGCCCTCAGGCACAGAAGTCAATCCCTTAGGCATGAAAGGTTGCCCTTAGGCAAAATACTACAGCCCTCGGGCTAAATAGTGTAGTGCCCTCAGGATAATCACAACAACGCCCTCAGGCCAAACACAAAAATTCCCTCAGGCTAACAGGTAATCGGGCCATTCCCAATAGGTAAACAAGCAGTAACAAGCAATTCCTCTCAAGTAAATTCTACAATTACGACTTTAAAGGCATACCCTCGGATAACCTGGCCAAACAGCTAAACAGTGAAACACACCCCGGGGGTGGTTCCGGATGCAAGAAACGATCCCAACCAGCATTTTATTATCACAATTTAATCACCTATGCAATTCTAGGCATTAAATATAACAACAACCTCATCCACATGACACCCCAACATGGGTTTGTGGCACGAAAACGCACAAAAATGCACGACAGTTGGAAAATAAACACAAAGCCACCTACCTTATATGCCAACAAACGTTATACCCGAACGCCGACTCCAGAAACGCCCAAGAACGGCGTAGATCTGATGAAGAACAAAACCCACTCAAACGTAAATAACTTATGTTAGGGAAAGAATTGGTAAGAACGACACCATGAAAGGAGAGGGTTTACCTGTGCGGTTCCAACGAGATCGTCCGAAGCCGAATCGGATTCCAGACGAACACCCGGTGGATCTTCAAAGGTCCGGCTGTCCTCCTTGGCTCCAAATCGGCTCAAGTGTCTCCTCTACCAAAAGAGAAGGTTACTGCCTGTTTTAAGCCGAAAAAACAAAGTACACGGTGTGTACTTCTGAGTACATGACATGTATTTCTTTCATTTAACTGTTCATTTGGTGGCACCGCCACACCGTTCATCTGTCGACACGAGTACACGGCATATACTGTCGCCCAGCTGGCAGCGACTCCACCGCCTTTCTATTCAAGCCTGCCGACTAACTACACGGAATGTAAGGTACCACTACACGACGTGTAGTCGGTTCCTAAACCCATCGTCGTCGACAAGGCTACATGCCCCGTGTACTCATCCCAACACGGCCAAAAGTACACGGCGTGTAGTTTCGAAGTTTAGCATTTTTCCCCATTTTCCATATTTTCTCAAAAACACTTAAGGAAAAGGAAAAGTAAGAAGCCCGTACCTCAAAATAAGAACTGAGTTCTTACAAACTCCCCCCTTATAGATATTCATCCCCGAATTACCCTTCCAATGGTAGCAAAGACAAAGCTCAGAACAACTCTGGCCACTGAGCACGTACGTCGGCCTCCTGCTCCCAAGTCTCGTCCTGCACCCGGCCATGTTGCCATAACACTCGTACGAGAGGAACTGCCCGACCTCGTAGAACCTTCGTGCTCCTGTCAACTATACGGATCAGATGCTCCTCAAAGGACGCATCATGCTGTAGCTCAACCTCCTTTGGATGAAAGGTGTGAGATGGGTCTGAATGGTAGCGACGCAACTGAGACACGTGGAAGACGTCGTGCATGGCTTGGTACCACTGCGGTAACCGCAACCGATAGGCAACCAGCCCGACTCTCTCCAGAATATCGAATGGCCCTACATACCTCGGTGAAAGCTTACCCTGTCTCCTGAGCCACTTGTGTCCCAGCCTCAGAGAAACACGCAAGAAAACCTGATCCCCAACCACGAACTCAAAAGGTCGTCTTCGGCGATCAGCATAAGATTTCTGACGAGACTGCACTGTAGCCATCTGCTTCCGAATCAACTGGACCTGCTCAAATGTCTCCTGCACGAGCTGTGGCCCCAGTAAAGCTGCCTCACCTACCTCTAACCAGCACAAAGGTGATCGGCATGGCCTACCATATAAAACCTCATATGGTTCCATCTCAATAGTTTCCTGAAAACTATTGTTATAGGCAAACTCGACTAAGGGTATATACTTCTCCCAAGAGCCCCCAAAGTCTAGGAAGCATGCACGAAACATGTCCTCAAGCACCTGTATCGTCCACTCTGACTGGCCATCTGTCTGAGGGTGGTATGCTGTGCTCAGAAGCACCTGTGTACCCAGCGCCCTCTGAAAACTCTGCCAAAAATGAGACGTAAAGCAGGCGTCCCTATCTGAAATGATAGAACGAGGGACCCCATGAAGACATACGATCTCTCGGATATACAGCCTTCCGAGCTCGTCCACACCGAAGGTCTCCTTGATCGGCAAGAAGTGAGCTACCTTCGTGAGTCTGTCCACAACAACCCACACGACGTCATTGCCTCGAGGTGACCTCGGCAACCCCATCACGAAATCCATCACGACATCATCCCATTTCCACTCTGGAATGGGTAACTACTGTAATAGCCCAGCTGGCCTCTAGTGCTCTGCCTTCACCTGCTGACAGGTGGAACACCTCGTAACAAAACCAACTATCTCTCTCTTCATACCCAGCCACCAGTACTGATGTCTCAAGTCTCGGTACATCTTGGTAACCCCGGGAGGAACTGACCAAGCTGAAGCATGAAACTCCCGCATCAGCTCCTCACATATATCCTCTGGAACCCATACACGTCCATGGAAACGAAAAACCTCATCATCGCCTATCATCCAACCGGGAGGAGGGTCCTCACTTTCCACCGACTCCCGTAGAACTAGGCCTTATGAATTCGATAGCTGTCTCATCCTCACTCTGTCCAGGAGGGTAGATGTCATAGCTAAAGATGAAAGATAAGTCTGCCCCTGACTATCATGCACCTCCAGATGCATCTCAGAGAACAAGGCCATGAGCTCCCACTCACCACTGGCCTCTTGCACTGACTGTATCTGAGTCTTCCTGCTCAGTGCATCAGCTACTACATTACCTTTACCAGGTGTGTAGGCAAGATCAAAATCAAAGGACTGTAGGTACTCAAACCACCTTCTCTGCCTCAGATTCAGGTCACACTGAGTAAAGATATACTTGAGGATTTTGTGGTCGGTAAAAACCACAAAATGATCTCCCAACAGGTAATGTATCCAATAGAACAACGCATGCACAACTGCATCCAACTCGAGATCATGCGTTGGGTAATTCCTCTCATGTGGCCTCAGCTGCCGAGACCCGTACGCAACAACTCGGTCGCCCTGCATCAAAAATTCTCCCAGCCCAATCCCTGATGCATCACAGTAAACTGTATAGCTCTTCCCCTGCTCTGGGAGTATCATGATCGGTGCTAATGTCAACCTTCCCTTCAGGTCCTGAAAAGCTATCTCGCAAGCTTCTGACCAACCGAACTTCATACCCTTCTTAGTCAGACCCGTCAACGGTGCTGCTAAGCGGGAGAAGTCCTGTATGAAGCATCTGTAGCAACCAGCCATCCCTAAGAAACTCCGTATCTCAAACATGTTCTTAGGATGCTCCCAGGAAACTAATTCTCTCACCTTCTCTGGGTCTACAAAAACTCCTGCCTCTGAGATGATATGACTCAGGAAGTGAATCTGGTCCATCCAAAAGTGGCACTTCAAGAGCTTAGCATACAACCGATGCTCTCTTAGTGTACTCAATACGATCTCAAGATGGGTGGCATGGTCGTGTCGAGTGTGAGAGTACACCAAAATGTCATCCATGAATACTACCACAAAAGAATCAAGATACGGATGGAACACACGATTCATTAGAGCCATAAAAACTGATGGCGCATTCGTGAGTCTGAACGGCATAACCATATACTCATATAGACCATACCTACTCCTGAAAGCTGTGAGAGGTATATCAGATGTTCTAATGTGCAGCTGATGATATCCCGATCTCAAGTCAATCTTTGAGAACACTTGTGCTCCACGAAGTTGATCAAACAGATCATCAATCCTTGGAAAAGGATATCAGTTCTTAACCGTCAACTGGTTCAGCTTCCGATAATCCACGCAATGTCTAAGGGTACCATCCGCCTTCTTCGCAAAAAGGACCGGAGAACCCCAAGGAGAAGTACTGGGTCGAACAAATCCCTTTTCCTATAAATCCTCTAAATGCCTCTTGAGCTCCTGCAACTCAGGCGTGGCCATCCTATAAGGAGTAATGGACACCGGTGCTGCTCCAGGTACAAGCTCGATAGAGAAATAAACCTCACGCACTAGAGGTAGACCTGAAAAGCCTTCTGGGAAGACATCCCTAAAATGATCGACAACTGGAGGGAAATCCGTCTGACAAGTCCCCTGATCATCCAGATATAAGCTCGCTATCTGGGCTGTGACTCCACCTCGCCCATGATGCTCTGGTCCAGCTCGACTCGCCTAAACATCCCATTCGCCCTTGTATAGAAACTCTCCGCCCTCTGGTGAAGTGAAACGCACCCTGCGACGATAGCAGTCTACGAAGGCTCTAAAGGGAACCAACCAGTCCATCTGGAGAATGACATCATAGCTTGTCATCTCCAAGACATAGAGGTCCCAAAGGAAGTGACACCCACCAACCTCAAGGGGGAACTCCTTGCACTGACACACACCAGCCGTTCTAGTCCCCAACGGAGTGTCTAGAGTCATGATATCAGAAGAAGAAGAAACACCGAGCCCAAGGATCTCTACAACGGGTACAGATATGAAACTATGCATAGCACCCATATCAAAAAGTACTAAAGACAAGACAGAAGCTACTAGAATAGTACCTCTGACTGTAGAAGGGCCGAGATCCTACTCCTGCTGGGTCTGTTGCACCGTATATGCCTGCCCAGTGCCGCGGCCCTGCGACACAGCCTAGCTACCCTGAGTTGTCCCGCCTTGCTGCCTCTACGATCCTGGTGTCTGGCTACCACGACCACGACCACGACCACCATCTCTGCCTGCACGCCCTGACGTGTTCCAGTTCCCAGACTGGTAAGAAGCCACTGGTCCTGCTCCCACATGCAGAGTCTGCATAGAACCCATCTCACTAGACACTAGTAGAAATGACCTAAAAAAGCACTGTAGATGACCCATCTTGCCGCAATCTCGGCACTCCACTGGGTCTCGTGGACACTGCGGTCTCTTGTTCCCCTCTCTGCCACACTGGTAGCACCTGATCGGGCCACCTGATGAAGCTGCCTGGCTGGTACTGCCACCCTGAGAGAAGTCCATATGTCTCTTCCTCTTACCAGCAGAAATCACACCAGTAACTGGTGCTAAACCGCCCTGGCCCACACCACTTGATTCTCGTAGGTTCCTCTCTGTAATTAGCGCCTGATTCACAATCGTGTGTACAGTAGGAAACCTGAAAACATTTAACAGCGCTCAGATGTCATACCGAAGACCATCCTCAAAACGTCTGGCTCTCAATGTCTCATCACCCACCAGCACGGGTGCAAAATGCTGAAGCTCCGTAAAACGAGCAGAATAGTCCATCACCGACATAGTGCCCTGCTGCAGATTCATGAACTCTCGAGCTCTATCTGCCCTTATCATCTCGGGAAAGAGAAGTCATAAAATACTACCTGAAAATATTACCATGCCATCTCCCTGTGATGCTCTGGCTGGGTGGTAACATCGCACCACCTCTTGGCTGAATCACGCAGCATGTAAGTCGCGATCTTGACCCTATGCCCTGGAGGCGTCTCCAGATGCTCGAAAATAGTCTGCATCGATCCTAGCCAAGACTCTGCAGCCTGTGGTCCTCCATCCCCTGAAAACGTAGGTGGATGCTGCTGCTGAAAGATACGAGTCATCTCAGCCATAGATGTGGCAGCCTACGGTGCTCCCTAAAAGGTCTACATGAATTGCATAAAGCCTTCACAGAACTGCGCCTCCGCGCCTGTGTTCAGTATAACAGCTGGTGCCGCATCTGGCTCTGCTGGAGGATCCACTGGTAGCCCATGGTCCACCATCTCTGGAGTATAATCATCACCGCTCTCCTGGCGAACAACTCGCGGTCACCTAGGTGGCATGACACTACAAGGTCAAAATCATGCCTTAGATTCAAGATTATTATGACCGAAAAGTGAAGGAACCACAAGGGAAACAAGAGGAAGAAGGCATTCAAAATTTGAAAAACAAGACTACAAGGCGTGTACACTGACTACATGGCATGTACTTGACTTTCCTTCCCCTTCCCGAGTCCTTCTACACGGCTAACCCACACGGCTTCCGTCGAACAAAACTACACGGCGTGTATAATATCTACACAGCGTGTACGGTGTTATTTTCCAACTTCCTATGTCGTCTGTGACACAGCTGACTACTCGGCTTGACCCTACACGGCGTGTTACACCCGCACACGGCGTGTACACCACCCTGTTTCCCAACCACACGGCTAACTCCACACGGTCTGTCCTCAGACAAGACTACACGACATGTCCCACAGGTACACGGTGTGTTCAGGAAGATGTGACACCGGCCCGTGTTTTTAGTTAAACGGCCGAGTCCCCAGGTTACACTACACGGTTTGTCTATAATTGACACGGCATGCTCTATCAAGGAGTTCACCGACCCGTGTTGTTAGTTACACGGTCGGAATCCGGGTCACACTACATGGCATGCACTAAAACAAAACGGCGTGTTTTACCCAAGGTCTTCCCTACCCAGTGTCGCCACCCACATGGTTTGTGACACGGAAAGAGACTACACGGCGTGTACTTAGGGTACACGGTGTGTACTCAAAAAGTTCATTCTTCTTCCCGAACAGAAGAGCATACACGACATGTATGAGGTCCTACACGACGTGTATTCTGTGTTTTCCGGACAGTATGCCTTAGAAATTTCCCCGGAACCCAGAAAATACCGTAAAACAACACCTAAGTGTCAAATTCTGACCCATAGGGGCCCATACTCCCCAAAAATCAAATTTTGACATCTTATATGTGTTATAACCAACAAACAATCAATGATCCAAAAAATTCCGGTCAATGGGGGACCATACTCCCCAAAAACCAAAGTTTGGCGTCTATTCTATAAACAAGCTCAAACAAAAATACCATATCAGAAGGCAGGTATTTATCAAGCAGCTATCACAACAGCATGATTTTCTAGCACAACAACTATCACAACAACATGAGAATTTCTAATTCACCTACATGGCATGGAAACTATGCATGGCATGTGATATATATCATGTGCCTATATGATGCATGAGACGACATACCCTCATCTAATCGGGTTGCAACTAAATAGAACCCACAGATAAAATATAAACAGCACAATCCAAGTGCATCACCCAACGGTGAAATCATATCAACCGTAAAATTGCAAAATCAAAGGAATGAAAAATATGAGGTAGACCAGATTTTCTCTTTACACGGGTTAGCTACTCTCGGAAACAGCTTATTACCAACTACCATTCCGTCCTATCCCTGACTATGGCTCCAAATAGTAAGTCAAATAAAGGAACCCCTCTGATACCACTTTGTAACGTCCCGGACTCGGGTGCCACGCAACGGGTGCCCCGAGACCGGTTCGCCACGTGACCTCAAGCGCATTTCCCTAAACGCCAGAGGCTTCTGACTAGCAGCGAGGGCCCAGTTCTGATAGTGGGGAAACTATGCCCTCATTTTTCAAAGTGTAGTGCAACGGAATTGAAATAAAACATACAACAAACAACGGAAGTAGTAACATACACAAATGAAATAAACTACAGAAGTGGATATAACCAAAAATATATAAATGATGATGCTACATGTTTCAAGTTCTAAGAAAGCATCCAGAACATGTTATACATCAATACAGTACAACAAAATACAGAGTACATCAAACAAGCAAAACAGCTGGCAGAGGCATCGCGAGCCTAGGCTTGGTCCCATGCCCTCCTACTCCACAACAACAGTCAAGTACCTGTATAGGGACTCTTTCCCCTATCCACACCTGCAGAAACATAATCTGTTTGGGCCAAAAAGCATGACCAAAACAGGGTGTGAGAAATATATCTCAGTAGGCACCCACCAAAAGCCCGTGCCCAACTGCGTGTAAGCATGCAACAAGTGTGCAACAGTAAAATGCAATAAACTAAGCAGTACTCAAAAGTAACTAACTTAACAATTAAATTTCCATTTTATTATTCATTTAATCCATTTAATTTAGTAACATTTTTGTGCTCAACAGCACCAAGCCCTCAGGACAACCAGAACCGTGCCCTCAGTCTAAAATAGTAAACCACGCCCTTAGGCTTGCCCTCAGGCCATACAGAATCCAACCTGAAGGTATTGACCTCAAGAGTAACAGAAATTATCACCCTCAAGCATACGAAGTGTCGCCCTCAAGCACAGAAGTCAAGCCCTCAGGCACGAAAGGTTGCCCTCAGGCAAAATACTACAGCCCTCGGGCTAAATAGTGCAGTGCCCTCAGGCCAATCACAACAACTCCCTCAGGCCAAACACAACAACGCCCTCAGGATAACAGGTAACCGGGCCATGACCAACAGGTAAACAAGTAGTAACAAGAAATTCCTCTCAAGGCAATTCTACAATTATGACTTTAAAGGCATACCCTCGGGTAACCTGGCCAAACGGCTAAACAGTGAAACACACCCTGAGGGTGGTTCCAGATCCAAGCAACGATCCCAACCAGCATTTTATTATCAAAAATTAATCACCTATGCAATTCTAGGCATTAAATATAACAACGGACTTAGCCACACGACATCCCAACATGGGTTCGTGGCACGAAAACGCACAAAAACACACGACAATTGGAAAATAAACACAATGCCACCTACCTTATATGCCAACAAACGTTATACCCAAACGCTGACTCCATAAACGCCCAAGAACGGCGTAGATCTGACAAAGAACAAAACCCACTCAAACGTAAATAACTTATGTTAGGGAAAGAATTGTTAAGAACGGCACCAGGAGAGGAGAGGGCTTACCCGTGCGGTTCCAACGAGATCGTTCGAAGCCGAATCAGATTCTAGACGAACACCCGGTGGATCTTCAAAGGTCCGACCGTCCTCCTTGGCTCCAAATCGGCTCAAGTGTCTCCTCTGCCAAAAGAGGAGGCTACTGCCTGTTTTAATCCAAAAAAACAAAGTACGCGGCATGTACTTCTGAGTACACGGCATGTATTTCTTTCATTTAACTGTTCATTTGGCAGCACCGCCACACTGTTCATCCATCGACATGAGTACATGACATGTACTCCCAAGTACACGGCGTGTACTGTCGCCCAGCTAGCGGCAACTCCACCTCCTTTCTATTCAAGCCTGCCGACTGACTACACGGTGTGTAAGGTACCACTACACGACGTGTAGTCAGTTCCTACACCCCTCGTCGCCGACAAGGCTACACGCCCCGTGTACTCATCCCAACACGACCAAAAGTACACGGCGTGTAGTTTCTAAGTTTAGCATTTTCCCCATTTTCCATATTTTCTCAAAAACACTTAAGGAAAAGGAAAAAGAAGAAGCCCTCACCTCAAAATAAGAACCAGGTTCTTACAAAACGACTACTCAATGTGATATGTGGGGAATGTCCCACCATCTCACCACTAGTTACCCATACCCAGTTGAAAAAAACCTCACTGCCTCATTGTTGTGCCTTGTCTTTTCCCACATCAAAAGACAATAAAAGGTCTACACATTCCCAAGGGAATGTGAAAGGTATGAGCTGAACAGGCTTAGTAGGATCTCACTCAGGTGTTTCATATCAAGTATTTTCCTAAAAATCCAAATATACTTGATTTACTGAAAGCATGATATGATAAACAGTTAAAATTTTTTATATCAAAAGCATGGTAAACAATTACCCTTTTTTCACTGTTCTAAAATAGACCAGGTAAAAAAGTTTCAAAGAATAAATCTAACAAACCATTTCCATTTTATAAAAAATTGGTATATCAAATGCAAAAAAGTACAAATCTAGATCACAATGGTAAAACACTCTAAGGATAACTCACAGTCAGGCTATCTTGGTCACTTATACAATAAATATGACTAGCACACATAACAAGTCCCTAGAACCCATGCATCAAGGTCTAAGGAATAGAGAAACACCCTAGAAAGAGAACCCTCCTACTATGTCAATCAAGTTCTATATCCAAATGCATCTCAATCTAGGAACAAAAGAACACCCTAGAAATTGAACCCCCCTTAAGATACCAAATAACGAGCCCTACTACTATAACTTCCACCTAAGTACCCAAGGCTCCCATGTGTTTAATTTATCAAATAATTTTAAAGGTTTTACATATTTCACAATAAAATTTAAGACCCCTTTTACATGGAAACTTTCTTTGAAAACCCATTTTGAAAATCACCTTTATTTTACTAAAATGCAGGGAAAAACCTTCTTTTCTCAAAAACCTATTTACAAACACAAATAAATGAATCATGAATCATGAAAATTATTTATAAAACAATTTATAAAAATAATAGAAATTATGGTTCTACCAACATAGGATAGAGATGAAACCACCTATATCAAACTTGGGTCGGACACTGCCCATAACAAGATCCACACACCAAGGGTAGAAGGAAAGGAATTAAGATCAACAAATGAAGGCCTTATAATTGATTCCCACATCTCATAATTGAATTCCATAAATTAAGGGTTAGAAGAGAGGTTATATCAACACATACCTCATGGAATTCGTAATCCTCACCACAACCAACACAAGGGTTATCCACTGAAAGACAATGCATGAACTAAAACTCCAAAGTATTGATTGAGATCCCATCCCAATCATTAACTTCCAAAAACACAGCACACCCCACTACCAAATTGAAATAAATAAATCTACACTGTAAGAGAGAATAAAACACTTACCAAAGGAGAAGTAACCTATGCTGAAGATCAAGGCACCAAACGAAGTGATCCAAAAGGGACGAAATACCCTAAAATACCCTTGTGTAGCCCTAGGATTTAATGGAAGAGACTACATATCGAATGGATTAGGATTCATTCTTACAACATACAAAAACCCACTGGGTGTAAATGATTCACGCCGTGAATCATTGATTCATGATATGAACTCTCACAGTTACATGTATGCAAAAAAAGTGTTTCCACGACATAAAAATATCGAGTGATTAATTCATGAAATAAATAAGATTTACACATTGTTCTATTTTCACACTCTGAACCTGATTCACAGTAATCACCCAGAACTGAATTCATGTCATGTATATAGTTCATAGAATGGATTGGTCCTGCATCACATACCCTACAGAAAACTCCTAGTTTCCTCCAATACCCTCTAAACCTAATAAACCCACTATTAAAAATCACAAGAGAGTGTAACATTATATAAGGATGTTAAAATATACCCACTATAGTAATTTTCCCTTACCAATGATTTTCACTCCCATGTCTCATGAGAATCTGATTTGTGCTGCCATAACACTTTGACTAATGGAACTGACTTCCTACACAAGACTTTTATCTGAGAATCTATAATCACCACTGGTTTCTCCATAAAAGAAGCATCTGGTTCCAACTCAATCTCTTCCCAACTCAAAACATGGGAAGGGTTAGGATGGTACTTTTTGATTTGAGATATGTGGAAAAAATCATGAATACCTACAATATAAGTTGACAATTATAAATGATAAGAAACTTTACCAAGCCACTTAGTGACCAAAAATGGTCTAACATACCTCAAAGCTAGATTTCCCTATTTCCCAAGTCTATGGTGATCCAACAAAAGAGAAAATTTCAAGAAAACCCAATCATCAATGATAAAATCTAAAGGGATACATCAAAGATCTGCACAATATTTCTACCAACTCTGAGCTACAACCAAAAATCAATGTATATCCTAAATCCTTGCTAATATATCCTGAATGAGACTTGGTACCACAAGAGAGGTCTCACCAACCTCTTCCCAAAAAAGAGGTGACATGCATGAGTGACTATACAAAGCCTCAAATGAATCCATTCTAATCGATGGATGATAATTATTATTATAATAAAACTTAACCAATACCATATGGCTACCTAATATCATAATAAATCTTTTTAGTTCCAAGGTAAATTACCCATGAAGAAGTATGATAATAATACAATTATGAATTACTCACAAATGATGGTATGGATATCCAATTACCAAAATAAATAATTCAATCAGAAAGAAGAGACCAACCAAAAATGGTTTACCCACCATATAAGGATTCCCTAATTCCTATAAAATAATCATCCTACTAATGAACCTAAAGAATAGAATCGAGGAGAGATGATGATGATAACTAAAAACTAGTAAAAAAAATTCCCGAAACATCCTCCTGTGCATCCAGATGCAACTGAGAGAATATACCCATAATGTTCCACTCTTTGATTCCAAAATAGTATGTGGTGAAACTTTCCTACTGAGAGCATCAACGACAACATCTCCCTTCCCCAAGGTATAGGCAATGTTGAAGTTGAAATTCTGGAGGTACTCTGCCCATTGCCTCTACCTGAGATGTAGGTTCTTTTGAGAAAAGATATATCTCAAACTCTTATGATTAAAAAAGGCTGTAAACCTCTCCCAAAAAAATAATGCTACCAACACTTATACATATGCATAACTGTTGAAAGCTTCAAACCATGAGTGGGGTGATTATTATCATATATCCAAATATAACGAGAGACATAGGAAACAACATGGTCATAGTGTATAATCATGAAACCTAGACCAACATTAGAATCATTGCATTATACCACATACCCCTTACTGAGATCAAACAAGATCAAAATAGGAGCTGATGCCAGAAGTTGTTTCAACTCATCAATTTTTTTTACATTTAGTGTACTAAGTAAATTTCACCCCCTTCATATTGAGGGTAGTTAAAGGTGATGCCAACTTCTGGAAATCCTTGATGAATTAATGATATTATCCAACCAGACCTAATAAACTCCTCATCTCAAAGGAGTTTCGCGGTTCTTCCCATGAAAAGACAACCTTGACCTTCTCAGGGTTGACTGAAAGTCTAAGTTCATAAATCAGGTACCCCAATAACTTCACTTCTTGTATCTATAAATTTCATTCTAACAAATTCCCATAAATTTAGCGACTCCTCAAGATCTCTAAAACCATGTTTAAATGGTGCTCATTCTCATGCTTGGATCTCAAATAAACTAAGATATCATCCACAAAAATGATGAAAAAAGGGTTGAGATATTAATTGAATATTCGGTTCATGAAATCCATAAAAATTGTAGTAGATTTATTCAAACCAAAAGGCATCACATGATATTCATAATTATCATACCTTCTCCCAAAATCTATCTTCAGAATATAAAACTCCCCAACCCGGTGCTGATGATAACTTGACCAGAGATTGATTTTCAAAAACCATTTTCCCTATTTAACTTATAAAACAAGTCATCCACATGATGAAAAGGATACTTATTCTTAACCGTCACTCGGTTCAACTTCTGATAGTCACACACACTAATAAAGTGAACCATCAACCTTCTTGGAAAAGAGCATGGGGTCTTCCCATGGTGAAAAACTCCAGAGAACAAAACCTTTCTCCACCTAGTCATCTAACTAGACCTTGATCTATTTTAGCTCATTAGGTGCCATTCAATAATAGATTATTGGGATTGGCTACATTTCCAACACAAGATCAATCATGAATTCCACCCCCCTCTCTGAAGGAAGATCGAAGAGGTCATCTAGGAAGACATCAAGAAAGTCCCAAACAACCATGGGAGGATAAACAAAAAGAGTAAAATCCATCGACATCAATTGAAATGGTAGATAACATACTCTTGATCTCTGGGTGGTAAGTTCATGTATGACCAGACCTTGGATATCATTCTCCCTGAAACACTCAAGAGCTTCAATTGACAACAAAGAATGAAACATGCTGATGATAACAATCAATATCAACACGATGAGAAATAACCCAATCCATTCTGATGATGATGTTGAACATTTACAAATTGAGGACTAGGAAATCCCAGACCAACTCTACATCACTTGTCAATAGAGGACAAGACGAACACCAAAACTCCGGCTCCTTCCTCTTTCCAAGAGGCATCAACAACTCCACAAAAAAGGACATGATATTAGTTGGAAGTTTTATCACATTAAAAAAATGGGTAGATATGAATGAGTGTGATACACATGTATCAAATAGAGAAGTTATTATAAAATATGCAAAAAATAACACCACTTAATGTAGTCAGGCACAAATTAACCTCCACAAAAAAATCATCCACTATGTGAAGGTGCTTCACTTATGAGGCCTGTGGATGGAGCCCTATGGAATTTTAAGCTTATAAACTCACCATAGTGGACTTTGGATCCGAAGACCCCTGGCCATAACAAGGAATATATATAGACTTGAATAACCTCTGTAGATAGTCTCAAAGACCACAATCATTGAAAATCTTTGCTGGTGTGGGACAAGAACATCAAGTGTGGCCTACCCTGCTACACTGATAGCTATTCCAGGGCACACTAATAGGTACTACTAATGGTGTATAGGAAGATCACAATTGAGAACCACCTAAAACACCCTTGTGATTATCATGTCACTTCCTATTCCTTCTATGTGTTCCACTAAAACTACCACTAGGTGGAAGAGAAGCGAAAGAGTACCGAAGCTTTCCCATTATATCCATTTATGTCATCATAGATCTATTATTTGTATGTGTATATATAGAAAGCTTCAACATTTATATTTATGATTGGATGTATGGTTGAAAACCCTACAGGTACTTCTGAGCTTTTAGTTGATCATACATTATCACTTTCAGAGCAAAACAAACCATCTCCGCAAACTATTTTTTTGTACTCTTACATCGAGTGATCTCTCAACTATAAAGAGAGGAACTCTAAATATTTCACTATCATTAGAGAATATGGGAATAATTTCTTAAAAATAGGGTCTTGAAACCCTTCTAATCCAATCCCACATTCCATATTTCCTATACAATCTGATTCCACCACCTCTTGTCGGGACCCTCAATCTTGAATGTTACACACTTTGCCTTGATATCATTAGGTTCATCTAGAAATTTGAAGACATAATTAGTCTTATCCAGCTAGTATTATGTCTCCCAGATCTCATTTGTAACCTTAAAGGATGGGGGATTCTTATGTTGTAACTCTCATGATTGGTCTCTATCTCCCTTAGCTTCTGACTGTGCTACAAAAGTTGGGTTTTGAACTTGCAATACAGTTTAATCCACAACATGAATTGCCTGAATGATCACCTTTATAAGATTTTAACCCATAGAGGGATTACCTTGAGGATCATCTAGTGATGAAACCTCCTATGGAACCCAAGGAAGATATTTAGAAGGCATGTTACTACACACCAAAAATAGAAGAAAACAATAAGACAACAGGTTAATCTCATTTCAAACTAGAAATCCATAAGTAGGAACTAAGACTAAGGTCAAAACTCAACACATGAGACACAAATCCCAATGTACCATTCTAACTTGAGGCTCATCATGAAAAGAGCTGTACAAACATCACAACCTACCTATCAAGTCCTGACAATCCTATCTCTAGTCTACCATATTCCCCAAGATAATGACACTTGTTGACTAACCTCATATGATACCAATTTGTAATGAACCAACCCAAATCACCCTCTACTGGTGCCTAAAGTGATACATTATAGACCCAAAGGGAATTCTCGATCCCTATAGGCTAGTAAATAACACCCGTGGATCAAACATTAATTATAGGGAATGATTTTTTCCAACCTAAAATAAGATACATAACACATATACACAACATAATGAGATAGAAAAAATAAAACCCCTAAAGATATAGGCTATAAAAAAGGAAAACAATGATAGTGATACAACCATAAAGCAACAAAACAATAATATAAAACTCAAGGTACAAATCCAACAACCAAAAAGGACAACTAAAATAGGAAACAAATACTCCATGTTATATGTGGGTAATGTCCCACCATATCACCACTAGCTACTCGTACCTGACTTATAGAAACCTCATCGCCTCACTGTAGTGCCTTGCCTTTTCTTGCATTAAAATATAATACAAGGTCTAAAAATTCCTGAGGGAATGTGCAAGGTTTGAGTTGAAAGAGATTAGTTAGATAACACTCAGGTATTCTATATCAAGTTTTTGTACAATAATCCCAATATGCTCAATTTACAGAAAACATGGAATGATAAATAGTTAAAAAAATTATATCAAAATCATTTTAAACAGTTCCCCCTTTTTCATAATTCTAAAATAGGTCAGGTAAAATAGTTTCAAATCATAAATCCAACAAACTGTTTCAATTTTATCAAAAACAGGTAAATCAAAGACAAAAAATTATAAATCCAAAGAATAATGGTAAAACACTTCAAGGATAACTCATAGACATGATATCTAGGTCACTCGTACATAAAATATGACTAGTGCACACTACAAGTCCCTAGAACCCATGCATCAAGGTGGAACATCCCATAAAGTAAACCCCCTGCCATGTCAATAATGTCCTAGATCCAAATGCATCTTGATCTAAGAATATAAGAATATCCCAGAAAGTGAACCCCTCTTACAATACCAAAGGAAGTTCCCTACTACTACACCTTTCACCTAAGTACCCAAGGCTCTCATGTGCTTCATTTATAAAATCATTTCAAAGGGATTACATGTTTCACAATACAATTTCAAACACCCTTTTCCCATCAAATCCTACTTTGAAAATCCATTTTGTAATCTATTTCACAATGATTTTAAAATCACATTTTTTTCCAAAACATGGTGAAAAAATATATTTTATTAAAAGCCCATTTACACAAATAAATTAATTTATCCAATATCATGAAAATTCTTTATAAAACCATTTATAAAACTATGATCAATTATGATTCATCCAACACATACTAGATACAGAACCACCTACCTCAAACTTGGGTAGCACAACACCCATAATAGGATCCAAACACCAAGATAAAAATGAAAGGAACATATATCAACAAATAGAGGAACCATAATCAATTCTTATATCTTAGAATTGAATTACACAAATAAAGGTTCAGTGTAAAGGTTAAATCAACACATACCTTAAGGAACTCGCACGCCACACCACAACTAACACAAGAGTTGGAATTTAGAAGAAAAAAATTGAAGGAAAAATGTTAAGGATTGATTGAGATTTCATCCTGTCCATTATCTTTGAAAAAATAGCACATGCCACTGCCAAATTGAGATAAAAAAATCTAAAAAAGAAGAGAGAATATAGCACTTACTAAACGAAAATCAACCAACCACACCAACTATCGAGGTTCCAAATGGAGTGACCCAAAAGGGATAGAATCCCCAAAAATCACCTAGAATAGACCTAGGGTTTGATGGAGGAGGCTACACATTGAATGAATTAGGATTCAAGATTATATCACACAAAAAAGCGCATGTAGTAAATGATTTGCGTCCTGAATAATTGATTCACGACATGAACTTCCATGGTTACATTTATGCCGAAAAAGGCGTATCCTTAGAAAAAAAAGTCAAGTGATTAATTCATGACATGAATAATATTCACACATTATATCATTTTCATTCTCTAAAATTGATTCATAACATCCACTCAAAACTGAAATCATGTTTTGTATACAGTTCACAATGTAAACTGGTCCTGCATCATGGGCCCTGTAGAAAAATCTTAGTTGCCTCCAACACCCTCTAAACCTGAGAAACACACTCTTAAACTTTAAAAGAGAGTGTGCCTTTACATCAGGATATTACAACCATAAATCCCAATAGTGAAGTATGCAGGAAGATAGTCTAATATACCCCAGTGTGGCTGCCATAAAATTTTAAATGACATGTGACATTTGTTAAAATATTTTGTTACTAATTTCTAAAAAATTATAATATTATGAAATTGATTTTTTAACAAAATAATGTATATAATTACATTGATGGGTAGTAGAATAAAAAAATGAGATAGTATGTACCCAAATTATGTTTCGATGTCCTGATAAACCGGTGTTCCTAACTCCATCTGTAACATACATCATAGAGAGGGATAAATAATAAAAAATTTAGTATAATAATGACACATTTATATTGTGGGGTGTGAAAAAAAAACAATTATTTAATAAGTTAAAATGTAAAGTAGTGGTTAACCTAGGTTGTCTCTAGAGAGGATCACACAACAATCAAGATGTCACCTTTAATTAGAGGAAAAAGTGGCTATTTTTTGAAATTATTTGATTTTGAAAACAAACTAAAGCAATGAAAAAAAGAAAAAAATTAAGAAAAAAATTGAAAATAAATTGAAAAATAAAGTGATTAAAATAGTTATATGAGTTGGGTGATCAGGTCCATTTTAGTTTTCCAATTATAATTCTATCTTAGTTTCAATTTATCCAATCCTCTTTTACTAATCCAATTAATGTGAGATTCCACGATCACTTTCTCTCAACCCCTTGGTCAAATGGTGATGGTGACAGTAAAACTTTCTAAGATATTATTTTGGTATACTCTACTTCTTATATTCAGGAGAGTTTCATCAAATACCCTCAATTGAATTAGGAAATACCCGACCAGGGATTATTTATCCCAAACAATGAATAATATCCACTACCCCTCCCAGACATACTAACGATTGCTGAGTAATTCACCACTAAACCCTAGTATATTACACCATATATAAACCAGAACCTAGTAGAGGGAGATAATGTTCATTTACCAAAAAAAATAAATAATATAATCTAAAACCAAATGCAATCGTACTTGATAACAAAAACCACTATTAGAAATTGAAACCAACTTCACAAAAGAGATAAAGGATTTTATACCATGATGTTTAGGAACTAAATCATTGCAAAAAGAAAACCTACCCTTCCCAAATAAATCATAATTTTACCCCTCCATGTAAAGGGTATCCATGAAGAAGGGGGGGAGAAGACATTACAAAACTAAGAATAAGAAAATATAGAAAAGGAAGAACATAAAATTTATCCTCTACAATCTATCCTAAAAACTTTTTCTCCTGTTCTACCCACCAGATGAATGGAATTCAATAATGAATCTTCTTAAAAGTTTTTCAGAATTTAGGTTTCCATCAACCCTCAAAATTTAAATTCATTTGGACCCGTGTAGAAAAAGTCATCCCCTAATTACCAAAGAACACGTTTTATGTCCGAGGAGACTCTTTAACTTCTTCTAATTTTGAGCATTCAATGGTTTCTTTAATGAGTGAAATTCTTCATGAAATTTAATTTGAATATTATTATTTGACTCCTATTTCAAATACATCTTTATTCACCTCATTTGGAGGTATTTATCTTAAGTTATTCCCTCTCTGGTGTGGTGGGGTCCATTCCGTTGGCTAGAAATTTTTGTCAACATCATTGATTTTTTTGGGTCTGTTGAAGTTAGAATGTGATTTAGGTCTAGTTGAAATTTTTTAATCCCACAAAAAAATGAATACTAAAAAAATAATCACTCCATTTGGATCAATATTGAATAATTTATGCTCGAAATATAGAAGTGACTGAAAACTGTTAAAATTATAGAATTAAGCAATTTTCACATTCTAGCCCAAAATTCACTAAAAATACAAAAAATTATGAAATTTAGATAAAATTGTAAAATTTGAAGAGATTAACTCCTTAAAAAACACATGAAAAATAATGGAAATATTATCTTTATCAATTACCCAAGACTTATCACTTGGACTCTTGAACAAGTAAGCATCAAAATCAAAGCAAATTCAAAACACATAACCATGAGATCCACCAATTTGACAACAAAAAACAAAAGATATCATGCCTCCTAAAAAACATTATTTCAAGTTCTATATTCATATCATTCAATAAATTTCCACTTAATTTCTCCTCCCATCCACAAAAGACACCTACCTCACATGAAATTTCTATCATATCACAAACGTCAATTTTCAACAAGGATTTTCTCATCCAAACCCATGAAAGAGTCACCATAGATTTGATAAATTAATAAATATCCACCTAATGTGAGTTAAGGAAATGTGTTTATTATGAAGTTTTTTAGGCTTTTTTCAATGGATTTTGGTTGGTAGGATTTATATGTCAAAAATTTTGAGGCCGAATAATGTGGGTGTTAGTATTTGAATTTATTTTAAATAATTTAACAAATTTATTTTGTTTTGATAAATTACTCTCCATTGACTTTTATTAAATTATCTTATTAAATTATCTTATTTTTTTAATTAACTATTTTAAATTGTTAAGCGTTTTAATTAGGTAAAAATTTGTTAATTACATGTTTGAATAAGTCTATAAAAATTTCAAGTGTTTTAATTTTTCAAGTGTTTTAATTAATTAATAAATTTTGTTTATAGTTCTAATAATACTTTTGTAATTTTTTTAGAATGTTTTTGTAAAAGTTTTAAATTTGATATTTTATTTTTTACTAAAGTTTATTTTTTGTAGAAAATTTATCCATACATGCGAGTTAAGTGGCTAGCACTCAACTACATAGGGGACCTACTAGGTCAACCCCATAGGAAATCTTACCACAAAAACCCATGAGGAGGCTGATAAATTGGGTGTTCATAGTGAATGCCCATGGTATGTGGACCCATCTATAAGGCCCAAGGAGTGTTCCGCATAGTGCGTAGAGTAGGCTAGGTCGCCTTTATGGATCGCACCCCCCGTGTATGGTTTGTGTTTTTTTCTAAATAACACTTTCTTGCCTCTTGGTTGATATACCGCTCCATCTCCATTTATTCAAATTGATGTGGCCCATCATTTTATAATGTTACTGTTCATCCATCTTCTTTATCAGATAGTTAAGGTGTCTCTATTATCCCTTTTGATCTATTTTGATATATTTCTTATTTCACTTTAAAATCCCTCACTTTTGTCTGTTTGAAATTCTCATCATCTGATCATTTTCAGTCTGATCAATGACTTCCATTAACTCTGGTGATCTTCAATTTTCACTGAGGATTCCTTATGCATTTATTTAAGCCTTATATTTTAATTTCTTTTGGTCTCTTCTTCTTTGAAGTTCTGATATCTCATTGTTTCATTTTTTTCTTCATGTTTAAACAGTAAGCTTATTTTTCTTCTTTTTCTTGAGTTTCTCTTTTGGTTCCTCCTATGACCATGGCTGTTCTCGACTCATTTGTGATGGTTACTTGACTGAGTCACTATTGGATACCAATAGTGAGTCATGGGTGACCATTGGATACTAATGGTGATTCATGAACCATCGTTGGAAGCCAACGGTGGGTTACTGACCTACCACCAGACCTCAAGGTGGGTCATTTTACCCACTATTAGACCTCAATGATGGGTCATTTTACCCACCATTGGAAATCAATGGTGGGTAATTTTTACCCACTATTTGTGTTTTCCTTTATTATACATATCCCTTGTAGAAGCGTGTTCAATCTCCGACATGAGATATCCTCCTCCCATATTTTTCTGTTATAGTATCATTTCTATTTATTTTTTTTTCTGATTCTTTTCATTGTTTTATTTTTTTATCAAAAGCTTCCTAGAGAGATTAAACTTTAAAGTTTCACCATCTTTATTTTCAGTAGTAGTTTCATAGTAGTATTTTTTTATTATTACTACAATATATTCTTTCTACTTAAATTTGTTTTCTTATTTTATCAAAATATTTTTTTATATGTTGTTTATTCTTGTTAATTAGCATTTCAAGAGCAAAGAGGATTGGTGGAAGCATTTTTTTAGTTTGATATTCTTAATGTTTCATGTTATTATTAATTTCTTTATTATTTTATGATAAATTATTCATCTGTTAATTTTCTATATTTATAATGTTTTAATCTGATTCTTCAGTAATATGTTTGCAGTAGTTTTATTCTTGACGATTGAATATATTTTATATTTTATCAATTGATTTATTCATATGATGTTTCATCCCATTTTCTGGAAATAATTTTCATAATTCACCATTGGAACCCAACAGTAGGTCACGAGTCATCATTGGCTTCATGAAACGACGAGTCATGAGCCATCGCTGGTCATCCAACAGTGGGAAAATTTTTATTTCTCTATATGAATCCCTTGATTACACAGTGACATAGAATGAATTTAATTTTTGTTAACTCTTTTTTTTTGTTTAAAATTACAATGGTAGGTCATGCTCTTTTTAGCCACCGTTGGAACCCAACGGTGGGTCATGAGTCACGCTTAGTTAAAATTTTATGTTTCTAAAATTTTATTTATTATATAAATTAATTTTAATTAAATAAATTATTTTGATAATTTTTTTATTATTTGTTTTTTGAAAAGAAATTTACATTTAATTGTAACATTATTTGATGTTTTTTAGTCAAGCAGTTTTTAGTTCATACAATGCTCTATTTTTCTGCATCTTTTGCTGCATGAATAATCTAAATGATTATTTTGTTATTTCAATTGTTTTATAATTATAAATTGATTACAATTGTTTTACTTAGTATATTAATTTTTTTATATTAATATTTCATAAAGAAATGTAAAGTAGGATTGTAATTATATATTAATCCCATGAGGCTTTAACAATCAACAGTTAACAGTCATATTATTATATTGATTTTCACTAACAAGAGTCATGAAAACATTGGACACATACACACTCTTATAGATCTTAGTTTTAATTATCCAGGATATTACTTCAAGTAATAAAACATAAACTATGTAGATAAGTTGATTCATATCTCTTGTGACACATCTTCAACATCCTTCTTATTTAAATTGTTCATGATATTCTACGACATCTTCACTCTTGTTGTGATCACTGAAGGACTCCATCTTCGACATATGTTACTTCAAGTGATCAACAGTCATTAAGTTTTAACTTCTTTTACATTATGATAATATGCTACATCTCTTATATTTTTTTTATTCGTGTAATATTTATTTTCTTTTGTTTATAATTTCACATGTCTAGTTTATGATTTTCCCATCAAAAGTAGGTCTTTATTTTCTCTGGTTATTCTTCCATGCAATAGGAAGATTGGGTTGTGAATCCTGATCAAAATTTAGGATACAGACTAGGTTGAGTCTCCTGTAAAAAGACTAGGTTATGCCTCTGGGTTGTTTAAAAGGCATAGTCTGTAAACAAGGTTCCCACACCTTTAAAAGTGAGGTTCTTAGTGGGTGCCAGTATCTTTGAGGAGTATAGGAGATTGAGGAGTGGACTAGAATCTTGGTGATCTAAACCACTATAAATCCTTGTGTTCTTTACATTTTATTCCCACTGTATCTTAACTCAAGAACACTACACTCACTACACTTTAATATTTTGTAAACTCTGATTGTTTTTTCATTTAATTTTAAAATGCCTATTCACCCCCTACAGTAATATTTTCCATCAATAATGATCCAAAAATTGGTATCAGATCTAGGTAAATAGATATAAGGTTTTTTATATCAAATAATTCATATCATATCCAAGTTTTTAATAGGCCAGTCTTTGTTTGTTTTAATCGGATACTGAAAAATTGGTATTAGAGACTTAGCTTTGATAATCTTTAAGAATATTATCTTTGATTTGTTATCATCTTTATTTGTATTAATCTTTATGATTTTTTTCTGCTCCTTATTTTTTTATCATTGTGCTAACCTGTATCCTAGACTTAACAATCTAAGAAACAAAACAAAAGTTTTCTTTTAAGATGTAAGGTTTCAATATCAATGATGATTGGATTATATATAAACCCCCATTATTTTATGGGAGAGACTATAGATACTGGTAAGATAGAATGTAATCCTACTTGAAGAAACTTAGTGTGGATCACTGAACCATCATGGAAAATCCATATGAGCTACCCAAAATTGATCTAGAGACTCTAGTTGGTAATAACATGGTAAAATATGTTTTTAATTACAAAGTTAAAAATATTTTATACTATGCTACAAGTAGAAGTGTCTATATCCATGTTTCAGCTTGTAAGGAAGCCCATAGAATATAGAGGATACTACAAGTGACACATTATGTCACTGAAAAGATGAATTTAACCAAGCTAGTAATGCTCTGAGCAGAATACCAAGACTTCAAGATGGGAGATGAAGAATCTGTAAATCATATGTTCCATCAGTTCACCAGTATAACCAATGGTAGGAGCGCTCTTGGAGAATACTTGAAAAACATTACTCAAGTGGAAAGAGTACTGTGAGATCTTATAAAAATATTTCATGTAAATAAGGTGGTCATCAATGAGAGTAAGAATTTTAAGGAATATACTTTAGATGAACTCATAGGATCTCTACTGCAGTATGAGTTAGAGCTAAAGAATATTTCTGATGAGGAGAATACTAAAAGAAAAGGTATTTCATTTAATTATAATGTAATTATTACCACTAATGCCTCTAATTATGAGTTCTAGGAAAGTGACAATGAGATGGATCAATTCTGTATGTTTTTTTTTCAAATTTATGAAAAGTAATGGCGGTAAGATAAATATTGGAAGGAAGAATAAAAAAGATTACAAGAAATGTAATTCAAGTCAAAATAATGATGTTTCAGATTTAAATTGTTATGATTATAGAAATAAAGGTCACATTAGACCTGAATTACCCAAGCTCAAGCACTCAAAGAATTATAAAGCCGAAAGGAGGAAAGAAAAACAAGCACTGTTTGGAGGATGAGACTAGTCATAAAGTTCTGATTCAAGCAGTGACTCTATAAGTGAAAAGGAAACATGTAATATTTCCCTGATGGGTATTACATGTAAGGTAAATGATTCACTTTTTACCTAGTTTATAACTCCTGAAAATGTTGATCATAATTCAATATGTGAAAATGAAAATGATACTGATTCTAATTCTAATTATGATTTTGATTCTAAGAATTCTAGAATTAAACAATTACTTAAAGAGAACGAATAATTGAGAAATTGTAGTTTCAAGATGTTTGAAAAATATAGATATTTTAAATGTAAAAATAAAAAGTTAGTCAAAAAAATGACAAACTAAAAAGGGAATGTGAAAATGTGAATATGATTGTCTCCAAGAATGAAGAAAGTAAAATGAATTGTGATTCTTAGATTTTGAAACTAAAATATGAAAATAAAAAACTTAAATACTTTCTAGATGTAAATGATAAAGACTAGGATAAGATATTTTCTTTAGTTTTGGATGATTTAACTAAAGTAGAAAATGATTGTAAGAAATTAAAGCAAGAAAATAAAAAGTTAAGAAACATAGCTTATAGATATAATGAAAAAGTTTATACAGATTTAGAAACTGTTCAAAAAGAAAATATGGTTTTTAAAACTAAAGTTTCTAATCTTAAATAGGAATTATCTACTTTTTAAAGAGGTAAATAAAAATATGATAAGATGTTGTATTTAATGAAATTAAACAAAAAAAAATGGTTTTGGTTATAAATTTTTTACACCAAACATAAATAACACTTCTTTTGTTAAAAGTTCAAATGGAAGTATATCTACTATAACTTTCTTTAAATATAGAATGAAAGGGAATTATGCCAATGAATGCTCAATGAGATTAACTCAATCTTTTGTTCATACTATAATTGTTATATCTAAAAACTTTTATTCAGATTCACCCAGAAGAAAAGGTACAAAATATTTGTGGATGGTCAAAATACCTTGTGAATTTTGTTAAACCTTTGATAGCATGGGTATGAAAAGGATGTTACTCAAATCCAATTGGACCTAAGCTGTACACCATGCCCAAATAGGTATTATTTTTTGTTAACTAGCATACATACTATATACTTTAATATAATTTAATATGCTGGCATACAATAATCTTTTTATTACCGATTCAAGGAATGCGCATTAATTTATATTTGTTTTTTCATTTTGAAAGAAAAATTGTTGAAAATTTACATAGTTAGAATTTATTTCTAAATATACTAGCTCTATGTTTACTTTTCTATAAAGTGTTTTAACAGTATGGATTTATCTTTCTTAAAAGATGCATGAATTTAGGAGGAGTTAACCCTTGTTTTTCTTTTGAAATAAAATAATTCTATGTAAGTTTTAAATATCTTATTTGTTTTATAATGTATTTTTTCATAATTATATATTAAAAATCTATTTGGTATTCTAAATTGATTTAAAATAATCAATTTATTATAAAATTGATTCAATTTTTTGATAATAAAATTTTATTTTTTAATAAGTTTTAAAATATAATATTTCTATGTTTAAACTCAGGGAGAGTTTTTTTTAAAACCCTTAAATAAAAGAAACATTCCATTTATTTTGGAAGAATAATGTGTTATCTATCTATTCATAGAAATCAATTTTATTTTTTTCATTAAATATAAATTTTTTGTGTAATGTGTTAGTGATCAATCTTTACATGAAAGAAGCTTAATATTTTTTGTAAAAATGTTTAATTTTGATATATTTCTATTCACTCTAATTAAATGGTTATTAGTTCATATTGTTTAAAATTACATTTTTAAAATTTTTGACTCTATCTTAAATTTTACTATCTTTTGTGCATACTGTAACTATTTGTTTATTTTTTTTCAATATACTATTGTGTTACTTTTTAAATAAGTTGATATTTATTTTAAATGAATTTTTTTATATTCTAATTTCTATTAATGATTTTTTTGATAAATTTCAAAAAGGGGGAGATTTTTGTTGAAAATTTAATAAATGTTTTGTCTTTCAATTTAAGAAAACAGAGATTTTGTTAGTATTTTATTTTTTTGAATATTTTAATAGTTTTATTTTTTTTGATAAATTGCTCTCCATCAACTTTTATTAAGTTATATTATTATTTTCTATTGTGTTTTAAATTAACTCTTTTAAATTGTCAAGTGTTTTAATTAGTTAGTAGTTTTTTATTTACATGTTTTAATAAGGTTATAAAAATTCTAGTGTTTTAATTAATTAATAAATTTTGTTTATAGTTCTAAAAATAATTTTGTAATTATTTTTAGAATATTTTTTTAAAAGTTTTGAATTTGATATTTTATTTTTTTAATTTAGTTTATTCTTATAAAATAATTAACCATCCATGTGAGCTAAGCGGTTAGCTCTCAAAAATATAGGGGACCCTACTGGGTTAACCCTATGGGAAACCCAACCACAGCAGTCCACAAAGAGGCTGATAAATCAAGCGTGCATAGTGCATGCCTAAGGCATACATGCCCATGTATAAGGCCCTAAGTAGCCCGCCCGTAGAGTTCATAGAGTGGGCTAGGTCACCCGCATGGGTCGCGGCCCCCCGTGTATGATGTGTATATTTTTTATAAACCATGCTTTCCTATGTCTTGGTTGATATACAACTTCATCTTAGTTTTTCCAAATTTATTTAGTACATCCTCATTGTTCGTTCACTTCCAGTCCGATTGGTGACTTCCAGTAACTCCAAAAATCTTCAAATTTTCATTGATGATTCCTTACATGTTTGTTCAAGCCTTCCATTTTAATTTCTTTTGGTCTCTTCTTATTCAAAGTTTAAACATCTCACTGTTTCAGTTCATTTCTTCGTGTTTTAACTGTAAGATTCTTCTTCTTCTTCATCATAGGTTGTTCTTTTGGTTCCTCCTATGACTATGGTTATTGTTTTCTCCTTTGTGATGGTTTCTAAATTT
The DNA here is from genome assembly GCA_963277665.1 of Viscum album. NCBI lineage: Eukaryota > Viridiplantae > Streptophyta > Magnoliopsida > Santalales > Viscaceae > Viscum > Viscum album. The sequence goes on along the minus strand of OY728165.1, from coordinate 1,881,950,458 downwards.
ATTCACCTTTGGATACCAAAGGTGAGTCACGAGTCACCATTAGATACCAACGATGATTCATGAGCCACTGATGGAACCCAATGGTGGGTTACTAACCTACTGATAGACCTAAACAATGTGTCATTTTACCCACCATTGGACATCAATAGTGGGTTAAATTTTACCCACCATTTGTGTTTTACTTTACTGTATAGATACATGGTAGAAGTGTTTTCAAGCTCCAAAATGAACTATCCTCCTCATCCTTCATTTTTTTCTATAATATTCTTTCTATTTATTTTTTATTTTCTTATTATTTTCATAGTTTTTATTTCTATTTATCAAAATCTAATTTGAGTGATTCAATTTTCAGGCAGCAACCTCTTTGTTTTTAGTACTAGCTTTATAGTATCATTTTTTTATTATTGTTGTAAAAGAACATTTTTTTCTTTAAATTTTTTTCTTCTTTTATCAAAATAATTTTTCATATGTTGTTTCTTCTTGTTCTTCATCATTTCAGGTGAAAAGTGGATCGGAATGTTTTTTGGTTTTGTTTAGTTGTTATTCTTAATGTTTAATGTAATTATTAATTTTATTTATTATTTTATGAGAAAATTATTCATCTGTTAATTTTATTTACTTTTAATGTTTTAATTTGGTTCTTATGCAATATGTTTGTAGTAGTTTTATTCTTATTGATTGAATATATTTTATATTTTATCAATTAATTTCTTTATATGATATTTCATCCTGTTGTATGGAAATAATTTTCATAAGTCACTGTTGGAACCCAACGGTTGGTCACATGTCACTATTGGATTCATCTAATATCAAGTCACGAGTCATCGTTGGTCAATCAACAATGGGAAATTTTTTATTTCTTCACATGAAGCCTTTGACTGTATAATGGCATAGAATGAATTTAATTTTGGTTAAATATTTTTATTTTTTCTTAAAATTTTAACGGTAAGTCATGCTTTGTTTAGCCACCATTGAAACCCAATGATGGGTCATGAGTCACTGTTAGTTAAAATTTTATGTTTTTAAAATTTTAATTCTTATATAAATTAATTTTTATTAAATAAATTCTTTTTAGAATTTTTTTATTATTTTATGTTGAAAATAAATTTATAGAGCATGTAAATTTAATTGTAACATTATTTGATGTTTTTTATTCATGTATCTTGTATTTCATATTATACTATGTTTTACTAAATATTTTGTTGAATATATAATCTAAATGATTATTTTGTTATTTCAAATTGTTTTGTAATTATAAATTGATTACAGTTGTTTTACTTTGTAGATTAATTGTTTTATATTAATATTTCATGAAGAAATGTAAAGCCATATTGTAATTCTATATTCATCCAAAAAGTCTTTAACAATATACAGGTAACGGTCATATTATTATATTTATTTTCACTAAAAAATGTCATGAAAACATTGGACATGGATATGTTATTGTAGATCTTAGTTTTAATGATTCAGGATATCTTCAAGGTATGAAACATATACCTATACAAATCTATTGATTCAGATCTCTTGTGACACATCTTTGACATCCTGTTACTCTAAATTGTTCATGATCTTCAGTGACATCTACATTATTATTGCGATCAACAAAAGACTCTATCTTTAACATATGTTCCCTCAAGTGATAAATGATCATCGAACTTTAACTTCTTTGATATTCTGATCATCTAATATATCTATTGTATTTTTTTTATTTGTGTAATATTTATTTTCTTATGTTCTCAATTTCTTATGTCTGGTTTATTCTTTCCCCATCAAAATCATGTCTTTATTTTATATGGTTATCCTACCACCCAAAAGGAAGTTTGGGTTGTGACTTCCGATCAAAAGTCAAGATAAATACTAGGTCATGTATCCTATAAAAATATTGGGTTGTACATCTGGGTTGTTTAAAAGGCAGAGTCTATAAACAAGGTTCTCATGCTTTTAATGGTGAGGTTCTTAGCGGGTACCAGTATCCTCAAGGAGTAAAGGAGATTGAGGAGTGGACTAGGATTTTGGTGATCCAAACCACTTTAAATCCTTATGTTCTTTACTTTTTTATTTCTACTACATCTTAACTTAAAAACACTGCACTTACTATAGTTTAATATTTTATAAACTATGATTATTTTTTTCATTTAATTTTAAAATAACTATTCACCCCATCTAGTGATATTTTCCATCAATAATAAACCAACAATGGGCTTGGATCTATTTAAAGAAAAATTACATGATTCTAATTTCGACTTAAGTACAGTCTCTTCCCCACTCCCCTTAGTCGAAAATTAGCTCTAATCATCTTTGAAAATATCATGTACATCACACACCATCAATATTTTAGTATAAAATAAAAGAAAATTTCTCTTATCTTATTTTTTTATTAGAAGATCCAGAAAGAAACAACTTTTTTTTCCTTTGGAAGCTCTAGAAAGGAACAAATTATTTTATAATGAAATATTTAGAAAGGAAAATATTTTGATAGAATTATTTTTTTCAGTAAAAAAATAATATCTTTAACATTTTATTTTCAAACCAATGTATTTCCAAATGAGTTATCACAATAGAAGACAACTTCCCCTATACATAAGTTCAACTAGATCATGAAATTTCACTTCAATGCCTTGGAATGTGGCTAACCTAATTAGTTGTTCATGGAATATATGGTCTAGAAGGATCAAATGTACAAGGAAGTCTAGAATAAAAAAATTATCTTGGAAAGGGGGATTTAAAAAACAAATAAATTCCTTAATCATTTAAAAAACAAGTACCTCAAATCCTTAAGTTTTTATAGGAATAAATCAAATTTTGGGTAAGGAAAGCATAATTTAGTTCTCTCAAGAAATGATGTGAATGTAAATAATATGATAAAAATGGTTTAGAAACCTCATGGGAAAGTGATTTCAAATAAAAATACAGTGATATGTGACATGATATTAAAAAATTAGAGTACTTTTCATGAAATTCCCAAATATTTAAACTTGAAAAAAGTAATTTTTAGCATTCATTAAATCTCAATTTAATGGAATAAATTGTTCCAATCATTTACATGGGTTTTAAAAATAGAAAAGATAATAATTTGAGCTCACAAGTTTCAAAAACACACAAAAATTGAAAAAGAAACACACACAAATTTGAAAAACACATATTTTTTTCTACAAAAAAGAAAAACATAAGTTTCAAATCCTAAAAATCAAATATTCACTCCCCCAAACTTAAATGATTCAGTGTAGTAAATGAATTCAAGTATATTTAACATATAATAAAGTCACAATAAGAAAGTAAGTGTAAATGAGATGTACAACCTAACTTATTGGTAGTGCTACATTGAGTTAATCTCTTAAATGTCGATCTCTGAAAACCTACTACCAAAAGTAGAGAATATAACATATGAAATTTATTAAAATGAAATAAAATATAATTGAATGAGAATAAAAGGATAGATCTTGGTTTAATCCCCCAAGTGGTCCCAAGGTTTTGACTACCTCCAGATGGACAGTTCCAGTGGGTTATACCCAATCTGATGGTGGGTGGAGTTTCTTTGAGATGAATCGACAACACTTTTTCTTTCCAGCTTGGAATTTTTCCATTTTTGAGGACTCCATGGATATAGTACACCAAATACACCCCCATAAAAATGATATAAAACTTACATGGTGGGGGAATGATAGAGAATAATTCCTCCTCTTTCTTGGTTTTTACTTTCATGACCTCTTCTTCATTATCCAATGCTTGCTTTAGGTATGCTGCATCAATGGAAAAATAAAAGGGAATTTCATAGTGTAATTTTATTTGAAAAAAATTAAAACATGAATAAACAACATCAAATTATTCCCCATAAAATTAAGCATATTTTGTTTTTATTTCCTCTAGAAAATTCACTTTGATCTCCCCTTGTACCCCCTCCAATAAATGTTCAACATGTTCGAGGAGTGCCAAATATTTATTAATAGGCACATATTCTTTTTATTTATATTCTTCAAAATAAAAAAAATGAGTTTACCAATTTTGAAAATTAAAAACAAGGGGAGGTAATAATCAATTAATTTTCAATAAAATAAGAAGACAATGAGTTCAAGAAAATATCATCTCCCTAAGTTTGTTCATCTTCAATTGTGTCTTCAGTGGAAAGTTCCTTTTGAAGTTGAATTTCAATGGGTAAAAGAATTTATTTAGGCTTCTCTATTTGAAAGATGATAAGATAATTCTATTCCACCAATGGTTTTGATTTTGGTTCAAGTTGAGGTCCCTTATCTAATGGAGTTTCCTCCTTGGACATTAGTATTTGATAGCCAATTTTGAATTAATTAAAAATATCCATCATTTCTTGAAGCGAGAGACCTACGACATGTCCATTAAACATTTTATTAACCAAAACAGTGAGTTTATCAACCCTTTATAAGTGTGAATCCTCATCATTATGAACCATTTCCCCCTATACCTATGAGTAATCAATCCAATAATAATAATTTCAATTGGCATATATCATGTATTTTTTTTAAATTAATGTGAAGAAAATTATTTATGAAATGTGAGAATTAGATTGTTGGTACTACCTCCCCAGTAATGATGCCAAGTGTTGACATGTTATTATCATGGGGTATGACAGAAAAATTATTTCCTAAGTTAAAATCTAGTATAATGGTTAACCTAGGTTGTCTCTAAAGAGGAGAACACACCAATTAAGCTATCACCTTTAATTAGTGGAAAAAGTGGCTGATTTTGAAATTGTTTTATTTTGAAAAAAAACTAAAGCAATGAAACAAAATAAAGTTATTAAGAAAAATATTGAAAATTAATTTTTAAAAAAAGTGATTGAAAATAGTTATATGAGTTGCGTGATCAGGTTGAGTTTAGTTTTCCAATTGCAATGTTGTCCGAGTTCCAATTTATCAAATCATATTCTACTAAGTTGACTAAAGTGATATTCCATAATCATTTCCACTCACCACCTTGGTCAAATGGTGGTGGTGAGAGTAAAAATTACCAATATATTATCTTGGTCTAATATCCTTCCTATGTATGATATATTTTTAGCGAATACCCTCAATTTAATTAAGTAATACCTGATCAGGTCTTGTTTATCCTAAACAATCAAGAATATCCACTACCCCTCCCACATATACTAACGATCGACAAGTACTTCACCAATAATCCCCGGTATATTCCATAATATATAAACTAGAACTTATTAGAGGGAGATAATGATAATTGACCCAAGAAAAATCAGAAACAGAATCTAAAAACAAATATGATTGTACTTGATAATAAAAACCTCTTTTAGAAATTGAAACCAACTTCACAGAATAGATAAATTATTTTATACCATGATGTTCAGAAACTCAAGAATTACAAAAATAAACTACCCTACCTAATCACTAAAAATTTTACCCCTAAATTTGAAGGGTATCCATGAAGAAGGGTTAATAATAAGGCATTACAAAACTAAGAATAAAAGAGAGAAAAGGAAGAACATAAAATTTATCCTCCAAAATATTTCTCCCAAAATTTTCCCTTGTTCTACTCACCAGATAGACAAAAATCACCAAGGTCTCTTCTGAAAATTTGTTTTACATTTATCTTTCTATTGATCCTAAAAATTTCAATGCATTTGGACCCGTGTAGAAAAATTTATTCCCTAATAACTAAAGAATAATTTTTATGGATGAGGAGACTCTTCAAATTCATCCAATTCAGAGTATTCAATAGATACCTTAATGAGATAAATTCTTTATTAAATTTAATTTGAACATGTTAATTTTTTTATATTTCAAATAAATCTAGAATCACCTCATTTGAAGTTATTTATCCCAAGTTATTCCTTATTTACTGAGGTGGGGTCCATTCTATTGGCCAATTTTTTTTCAACTTGATTGATTTATTTGGGCCTGTCAAAGTTCAAATGAGCTCTGGGTACAATTGAAAAAGTTGAATCCCACAAAAAATTTAATTCTAAAAAAACTAATCACTCCATTTAGATCAATATTGAAAAAGTTATGCTCGAAATACAGAAGTGATAGAAAACTATTAAAATCCCAGAATTAAGAAATTTTCACATTTTAGCCTAAAATTCACAAAAAATCCAAAAATGATGCAATTCAGCTCAAATTATTAATTTTAAAGGGATTAATTAATTTAAAAACACATAAAAAATAATTTAAATATTATCTATATCAAATAACCCATATTAATATCAAAAAATAATAAAGAAGAGTGATTATACCAGCATCCACACAAAACATCACACAACACATCCATATAAAGATATGGACTATAAACAACAGGGACAAGGGGAGTAACTTCTTTGATGAATATTTTATGCCTCTATCATCATAAAATAGCAGGATACTACGGGAAAATAGAATCCTCTACATATAACTCCATCAAAGCATTATCAAACCATTGGTTAAATAATGTTGTTTCTTGTAATCAGTTCTCATCATCAGCCAATGGATAATCTAGATGTAATAGACTATACTAGATTTGAAAATTTTCATTTTTGATAAACTGAATCTCTTGATCAGGTCTCATATTTAACCAAAAATGAATTCTTTATTTAATTTCTATAATAGAACTTCTTGGAATTGCAAATATCTGTTGCTAATAGGATGGATCTCCTAATCAAGTCTCATATTTAACCAAAAATGAATTATTTCCTAAAGTTATCTTAGGGTAACACAACCATTTATCCTAACCATTAATGTTAGTTTTGTACTATATGAAACTACTTGATTAGTTTGAATAACTTCCCTATAACAGTAGACACAGGCATTTATGATTTTATATGTGAAAAATGGTTTCTGATCATTATTCTAATAGTGTAAATAATATTTACAATGAGGAATAATCATGTAGGGTTGACTATGAAATAATTATATAAAGTTATTTCATGGTACATGGAAATAATTAAAATCTAAATAGTTTATAAAGAGAATATGAATCATCTAATGTAAATCCCCAAGGAGTGTCAAAATAGGTGTGTAGTTAGGCCTTTTTTTCACGCACTAGGTGATAATAGAGTTGATACCCAATATTCCATTTTTAAGGTTATTTCCCCTAGGTACAACTATGACATATCCTGCATCTACTTGTACTATCCAAACAAGGATTTCATTGCTCGGATAACAACACAATGTTTACTTTATTTAAAATTTAGATTGTTTTCTTATATCCTCAATGATTTCACTAATGTTTCATATTCTATATTTTAATATCCTTAAGGGTATATAAAGATATTAATTAAATAAAATGAAAATCATCTAAATAATATCCTTCAGGAGAATCAAAACAGGTGTGTAGTTAGGCCCCTTTGTTGTGCACTAGGTGACGATTGAGTTAATACCCAATACACCCTTTTTGGGGTTATTACCCCAGGGTAAAATTGTGTTAGAGCCTACATCCACTTGTCATATCCAGGTGGGGATTTTATTTCTCAGATAACCACACAATTTTTACTTTACCAGAATTATGTTAGTTAATTATTAGTTAATAATTAGTTTATCATTTTCTAACCATTAGTTAGTCATTATTTTATCCCAAGTTAATGTTATGTTCAACCTTAGTTAATCATCAACTATTAATTATGTAATCATAAGTTTATCCTTAGTTAATCATTAGTTAACCATTACCTAATCATTAGTTAATAATTAGTTAATCATTAATTAATCATTTGTAAATAATTTTTAAATAATTCATTAATCATTCATTAATTAATAGTTATTAAATATTTAATTAATAGTTACTTATTAGTTAATGATTAGTTAATCATTATTTAATCATTAGTAAACCATTAGTTAATCATTATTTGACCTTAAGGTATTACTACATTAATCCTTAGTTAACCATAAACAAATCATTATTTAATCATAAGTTAATCCTTAGTTAATCATTAATTAGCCATTACTTAATTATTAGTTAATAATTAGTTAATCATTAGTTAATCACTGTTTAATAATTCATTAATCATTCATGAATCATTCGTTAATCATTCATTAATCATTTTTTAATCATTCATTAATCATTTGTTAATTAATAGTTATTAAGTAGTTAATTAATAGTTAATTAATTGTTACTTAATAGTTAATTAATTGTTACTTAATAGTTAATTATTACTTAATTATCAGTTAATTATCAATTAATCATTATTTCATCATTAGATAATCATTATTTAATAATTATTTGATCATATATTAATGCTAAGTTAATATTTAGTTAATTATTATTTAATCCTATGTTAATCATTGGTTAATAATTACTTAATCATTAGTTAATCATTAGTTAATCATTTGTTAATCATTCATTAATAATTTTTTAATCATTCGTTAATTGTTTGTCAATTATTCGTTAAGTATTTGTTAATTAATAATTATTAATTAGTTACTTAAAAGTTAATTGATAGTCAATTATTAGTCACTTAATAGTTAATTATTAGTTAATCATTAGTTAATCATTAGTTAATCATTAGTTAATAATTATTTGATTGTAAGTTAATCCTTAGTTTATCATTAGATAACCATTATTTAATCCTAAGTTAATTCTTATTTAATCATTAATTAATCATTAGATATCCATTATTTGTTCATTCATTAATCATTTGTTAATTAATAGTTATTAAGTAGTTAATTTATAGTTACTTAATAGTTAATTAATATATAATTAATAGCTAATTATTAGTTAATAATTAGTTAATTATTGGTTAATCATTACTTAATCATTAGTTCATTATTATTAAATCAATAGTTAATCATTGTTTGATTCATAGTTAATAATTAGTTAATCATTATTTAATCATAAGTTAATCATTAGTTAGTCATTCGTTAATCATTCAATAATAATTAGTTATTTAATATTTATTTATTAGTTAATTATTAGTTAATCATTAGTTAAATAATATTTAATCATCATTTAATTGATATTAATTAATAATTATTAATTAATTAATTAATTGTTAATTTTAAGTTCATAACGATTCCTTCATTATTTATTTATTAGTTAATCATTATTCTTTACTAATTAATTCTAAACTAGTAAGTGATACTAAATAATTATCATTTCATAATAATTATTCAATTACTAAGACTAATTATAAATTAATTACTAAATAGTCATAATTAAATAATAATAATTTACTCATTAAAATTAAAAATTATTTATAAATTACTTCTAATTAACTAAACAACTAAGTAAATAAAACAATTAAAACAAACTAAAAAGTAAAAAACTAATTAAATAAAAAAGTAAATTAAATTAGAAAAATAATTTTAAATAAAGCTTCATAAAAATTTCCCTCCTTTAAGGCAACCAAAGATTCATGAGAAAGGGACTAAAAACTGGGAATATTTTATAAAGTGAGGGGCCAGAATCAAGTGAGGTTTAGAGAGAGGGAGGGAATATTCATGAGAAAGGAGTGGGTGTGGATTTTATGGGGGGGGGGGACATTATCAACCAAAATGTATTGCACCTTTTATTAGGCGAAATAAATTTTCATCCCAAGGCCTTTCACCTAATAAAAGACAAAAGGTGTTTTGGGTGGCATCACCTTCGCCACATCACTGATCTGGGGAAAAGGTGTTAAGGCAATCAACACCTTTCAACCTTTTTTTAAAAGTCAAAACCTATTTACGATTTTTTTTAATTTTTTTTAAAAAACCCATCTAAATGAATTGAAATATGCACACACTAAATTTTTTTAAATATAATTAATATGGTTTATTTTTTATCACAAGTCATTTACCTTTTCATGGGTGAATTAATCTCGGTCATTAAATTAATAAAAAGATATATTTTTTGTGGAATGATAAGTGAAAATAAATATTACATGTTTATTTCAAAAAATATTTATTCATATATTTTTCAAAATATATTTACTGAAGGACTTTAAAATGTTTGATTATAGGGGAGATAGTAACCAAATCCATGAAAATATTCAGTTATTTATAATGTAGCCCCTTCCCCCCTACATCAATGTAAACACTATATACTTAATTACAAAGAATTATTATTTATATTATTAATTGTTATTATTTATTCATTAATTATACTATTAGTTGTTATTATATTAAATAAATTATTAAATATTATTAATGATTATTAATTATATTAATTATTAATTATAATGTTAATTGTTAATTATTTAAAAAAATATTCTTAGTTATTTATTATATTAATTATTTAATTAATTATTAATTGCTAATTATATTAATTAATTCATTAATAATTACTTATATTATTAATTATTAATTATATTAATTACTTATTTATTAATAATAATAATTATTAATAATGGATCATTAGTTTTAGGGCTTCATTTCACTCAACATTCTTGAGAGGGACCATGTGGAATTATGGTTTTGGAAGATTAGAAAAGATACATCTTATGGATGATGAAACTATTAAGATATTTATAAAAAGTTATATGAACATATGAACAAGGAGAAGATACTTAATAAATTTTCAAGGGGTGTATCACATATAGGGGTTAAGGAAAAATTTAATCTTGGTTGGTCAACTGGATGATGTGGGTTACTACATAAGTTTTATAGAAGAATTATGAAAGATAACATGTGGTTCCACTATGATGGCCAAGGTAGTGAAAGGAAAAATGTTATATCTTACTAGGATTTCTGAAGATATAAAGCTTTTTGAGACAATAACTTATGAAATGTCGAAGTTGTGGCATGATCATCTAGGCTAATTGGGTGAGAAATTGATGAAAGTCCCAATGATAAATGGAATGTTAAAAGTTCGTGTGGAGTATAGAAAATGTGGATAGTGAATCCTAGAGAAATAATAAAAAGTTTCTTTCTATAACATATTGGATTTTAAAGTATGCTCTTTTGATGTTTAAGAGTGTGTTTTCGGGTTTAGAGGGCTTAAATGTTGTTTTTGAGAGCTACAAAATAATTTGAGTTTGGTACTTCATGTAAGAGAATTTCATGCCATAAGATATATTTATGAAATAAATGTGTCACTAGACACAATAAGTGAAAACGGTTTACGACAAAATAATCTTGAAAGCCACAAAATCCTTTTTTATGACATAAATTTCTTTTACGTTGTAAAACCCTGTTTTATGCCATAAAATTATCAATGAAATTTTTTTAACATGATATGACATGTTTTTTAGCGTATATGTTTCATGGTGATTTTACACTATAAGACCTTGTTTTATGCCATAAACCCTTTAACCTAATAGTTTTTTATCTACTGAATGTGTAACTCCTCATCTGTTCATCGTGTAGGTCTCTCCCTTTAATCCTATTCACTCCTTCCATAAAATTTTGGATGTATATTCTTCTTATATGTTACGCCATTCAGTACTGGATCTCTTTGGTGGTTTAATTTATTCTCTTTTGGGTATGTGACCTTTCTTCTTCTTTATTTCCATTAGTTTCACCAGAGGTGTTGCACTGCATTTGTGGATTCGATTATCTTGTGGTGATGTTCTTCTTGATCCCTTTAAGATCCATTGTGAAGTCTTCTTCTGGGGGTCGGTCCTTTGTTTGTTGCGGTGAGGTGAGTGAGTGTTCTTTGAGGTATGTTGTGATCTACCCTCTCCACCATATATTTTGTTTGTGTAATGTGGTTTTAAGATGTTGGAATGGAATCTAGGGCCTCTTTTTTCATCTTTTCATTCCTTCTAGTGTTGGTGGATCCCGTTACATGCATGTACGACATGAGTTTGGGGTAGGTAGTTCTATCTCTAGCCTATGTTGGATGAACCTTGAATGCTCTAGTCTTATAAATTATTTTATAAATAAATTTACATGTTTTATTGATTTGTGTGTGTAAATTGATTTTTTAGAAAAAATTATTCTCCTTGTTTTAGTAAAAGAAAAGGTATTTGAAAAGTATTTTGAAATATATTTATGAAATGGTTTTAAAGCATGGTTTTGATGAAATAATTTGGAAAATGTAGCACATTGGAAGCCTTGATTACTTAGGTGGAAGGTGTAGAAATTGGACTCATCTGTTGTTACCATCAGGGGTTCTCTCATGGGATATTCCTTTTCTCCCTAGTCTAAGTGTCCTAGGTACTTGTTAGATATTGTTGGGAGGTTCAATTTCTATAGCTTTCCTCTACACCCTAGATTCGATGCATATGTCTAGGGGATTGATGTGCAAGATTTTATATATTTGGGTATGAGTTTTCTAGATCACATGACCTGTAGTGATCCTTGGTGTGATGTACCTGTGATTTGGTTTGTACTGTTTGGATTTGATTACCTATTTTTATATAAGTGATATGCTTTAAAATTATTCTACCTTGATTATTTATAATTACAAAAAAAGGGGAATGTTTTATCATGATTTTTATATAAAAACCATTTAATTAATTATCATGACTTGTTTTTTTAATGTTGAGCATATTTGGATTTTTATACAAAGACTTGTTATGGAACACCTGGGTGGGATATTAATAATCCTTTTTAGCTCACAACCTGAACACCCCTTCGATGATGTGTAGACTACGCAATGTATTTTGATGTAGGGAAAAGCAATGTGCCATAGTGAGGTGATGGGGGTTTTTTTGGTCAGTTGGTCTTGGGAAGCTAGTGGTGAAATAGTGGGATGTCACCCACTTATCACATAAAGTAGTTTTTTCTCATTTTAAGGGATTTTATTTTCTATTAGACTCATACCATGAAGTTTTTTAGATAATTTTGAGTTGTATCATTTTCATTTACTCCTTTTAGTTATGGAATATATTTCATATTTCAATTACACTGTTTCTTTTTTTTATGTATATATATTCCATGTTGTCTATTTTAGGATGGGTGAAATCATTCCCTCTGGTTGTTTTTGATGTCCAAGTGCTAGTCTCCAGCCCGTGGGGATCAGGAACACCCTTTGGTTATGTAGAAGATTGGGTTGGGTGTCGGTTTTTGAGGGAATCCCAGGTCAGTTAGTTACAAAATGGTATGAGAGTATGGTTATGCTCAGTCTTGGGAAGTTGTTAGACTAGAGATAGAATTTTTAGGACTTGAGAGGTAGGTTTCAGCGAGTGCTTACCCATCTCCTGTCATGACAAGACTCATGTTACAATGGGATATTGGAATGCATGTCTCTTGTGTTGAGATTTGATCTTAATATCAATTTATGCTTATGGGTTTTTTGGTTTGAATTGAGATTATCTAATTCTCTAATCATTTCTTCCATTTTTGGTGTGCAATAGTATTCCTTTGAGATATCTTCCATGAGTTATTTATAAGGGAGAAATTATAGATGCTCCTTAAGGGAATCCACCTTTGGATCATAATCCCATAGAGGATTTCATGTGAGTAGTTCATTTCATGGACTAAAATGTACCACAAATCCATAATGTGGTTATTGAGGCACTTCAAGGAGATGGAAGAGAAAGGGATCGATCATGAGATCTCTTACACAAGAATCCACCATCATTTAAGGGTATGAATGAGCCCTAAGAGGTAGAGGACTGGATGGAGAGGATTGGTCAAATATTTGAATTTCTGGATACACCTAAGAATATCAAGGTAAATGGTGAAATGTTTAGACATTAGGGTCACATCAAGTGATGTTGGGATTCCATGGTACATGCAGATAGACACATGGGCTTAGGCTAGAAGGGTTTCAATACCCCCTTCTTCTAGCAGTTCTATCAAGAGTGTCTAATAATGGAAAAGTCTCCGGAGTTCCTCTCTTTGAAGAAAAAAGAGAATTTAGTGCCAATGTAAACCAATCGATTCATGAAGTTGGTTAATTTTTCTTCGAAGGTAGTGAGTAATGATAAACCTAAGGATTAGAAGTACCTTTAGGTGTTTTGACCAGATATCAAATCGTAGGTATTCAAGCTAAATCTTTCTACCCATACAGGGATGATAGAGAGGGTTGTGATGGTATAAATGGACATGATAGACAAGATAGTCTATTCCACCCTTTCTATTCTACCTAGTGGAAGCTTTAGTGGTGCACATGGAAGGAAGAGGAAGTGGAATGAGCATCGCAGAAGTGGTGCAGGTGGTTCTTAGTAGTGGGCCACCTCTACGCAATCATATACAACCAATAGTGTTCCCCTGACTTGATACTAGTGTAACTAGATTGGGCATACTTGGTGTTATTTTTCTGAACATGTGAATATGTACAATGTTTATGACCACTATGAAAATTTATATATATTCTTTCAGGATATGTCTACACCTCATTATGGTTATATATCATCAGCTCTAAATTTCACTATGACATAGTTAGATGCTTCAAATTTTACAAGGATCTAGCCACAAGCCTCAGGAGTGAAGCACCTTTACATAGTGGATGAGTTTTCTACGGAGGTTAATGTGAGTCTAGTGATAGTGAGAGGTACTATATTTGTTGCATTCTCTATAGAAACTACTTTATTTGATACTAATTCCTCTCACTCATTTATATCTACCATTTTTTATATGATTAAACTTCTAATAGATCTCATGTCTATTGTTATGAACCTAGTGACACCTATTAGAAGGATGAAATAGTAGGGGTTTCAATGCCCTTATTGTTCTCTATTGATAGATGATGCAGAGTTGGTTTTGGATTTCACTATTCTTGATCTAGATTTTTTTGAAATCGTCATCAGGATATATGGATTGTCACTTATCGTGCTGAGGTTGAATCTTATCACTAGTGTTTTTCGTTCCTTACTGTTGATGGGAGCACTTAGGTGTTTCAGGGAGAGCGTGATCTAAGTTCTAGTCATCAAGACTTTTTTTCCTAGATCTCATGAATTTTTTATCTACTATATCTATGGATCCTGATGACATTTCTTATGTTGGTAATCTTCCCTTGGTTGTCAGGGATTTTCCCAATATCTTCCCAGACGACTTCTCCAGTCTTCCTATAGAGAGATAGGTCGATTTTATGATTTATCTAGTGCTGGTTACACAACTAATCTTGACACCCTCTTATCATATGGCACCATAGAGCTAAAAGAGCTCAAGATTCATTTGGATGATCTGATGGAGAAGGGTTTTGTTTTCCCTAGTGTTTCACTATGGGAATCAGCAATACTCTTTTCCTAGAAGGCTAACGACTCACTTTTATTTTACGTGGACTATCAGAAGTTGAACCATTTGATGATTAAGGATAATTATCATTTTCCCTACATGAATGATTTGTTTGACTAGTTAAATGAGAAAAATGGGTTTTGAAGATTGATCTTCGGTTGGGTTATCATCATCTCAATGTTTGTGAGTTTCATATACAAAAGATGATTTTCAGGAGTAGGTATGACCATTATGAATATCTTGTGATTCCATTTGATATGAATAACACTCATGTAGTTTTTATGGATTTGATGAACAAAATATTTCATCAGTATCTTGATACTTTTTTTGTAGTGTTTGTGGATGATATTTTGGTTTATTTGAGATCCAAGCATGAGCATGAACACCATCCAAGTTTGTTTTTGGAAATCCCAAGGAGTCACCATTTTTATGGAAATCTCTTGAAATGTATTTTTTGGATCTAAGAAGTGAAGTTATTGGGTAATGTTATTTATAAATGTATCTTATTAGTTTATCTGGAGAAGGTGAAGGTTGTCTTTTCATGGGAGGAGCCACAGAATGTCTGTGATTTAGAGCTTCCTTGGTATTTCTGAATACTATCAATGGTTTTTCAAGGATTTCTTAAAGTTGGATTCACTTATGATTACTATTACCAAGAAAGGGGTGAAATTTATATGGGGTATAAAATTTTAGACTTCTTTTGATGAGTTTAAATTACTTCTGACATCAAAACCTATTCTGATATTACCTAATCCTGGTAAAAGGTATGTGGTGTAATATGATTATTATGGTTCTTTCTTGAATCTAAGATATAGGTAGTAGGTGAAATATCTTCAAAATTTATATTTCAACATCACCTACCCCCCAAGTAAGGGTAATGTCGTCACAAATGATCTTAGTTGGAAAGTACTATCATAAGCTATTTTATAATCAAAGGAAGTGTGAAAACTTATGATGCTCTTTTCTCATTTGAATCTAGAAGTTCAGGGGGATGTTTTATGACCAATGTTGAGTTATAATCATCTCTCATTGAGTCTATTTTATAGGTTCAGTAGTAGGATGATGAATTCAGGGGAATTCAAGAAACCCTTTTATGGTGGGGAGGTCGTTTATGGTCAGTCTCTCTCTTTAGATAGTATTATCCACTTTGGGGATTAGTTTTTCATCCCAGTATCTGTGAGGAGTTCAATTTTGTTTGACTTTCATAGTTATTAATGGGGTTTTCATCCTGGAACTATAAAAATGTATTATTAAACAAGATGGTGATTTTAGTGGCTGTGTATGAAGCATGGAATTGTAGATTATTTGTCCATCTATTACAATTGTCAACAGATAAATCCAGAGCATCTAAAATGTTTTAATTTACTCTAGCCTCTTCTAATACCAGTTTGGAAATGGGATGAGGTGTCTATGGACTTCATTTTTGGATTACCATGAACTCCACGAGGAAATAATTCTATCTGGGTGGTGATTGATCAATTGAAAAATCTGTTCATTTTATTATGATCAGGGATACCACTAAGGTTGAATATCAATGAAAGTTGTATGTGTAGGAGGTTTTGAGGCTACATGGGGTTCCCTATACCATTTTTTCATACAGGGATCTCTGATTTACCTTCCGGTTTTGTAAGAGTCTCTAAGAGGTGATAAGGACTCTGTTTTGGTAGAGCACAACTTACCACCCATAGATAGATGGTTAGATAGAGAATGCTATTCATATCCTGAAGGATATCCTTCATGCCTACATCTTGGATTTCATTGGATAATGGGATATACATATGGGATTGGTCTAGTTTACATATAATAAAATTTATTAGTCATCAATAAGAATGACTCACTTCTAGGATTTTTATGGTCACCCGTGCATATCACCTCTTTGATGGGCATAGGTGAGAGATACCTCTCTTGTGGGACTAAGACCCATTCTAGAGATGCTATCAAGGATTCAGGATATAAGTCAGTGTTTGGTTATAATTCTATATCATAATAAATCATATGTGGATAATTGAAACCATCCTTTAAAGTTTTCCATAGGTGATCAGGCTTTCCTGAAAGTTTCTCCTCGGTTGGGCCACCGTTGGCTTGGGAAATAGATAAAGTTTCCTCTGAGATAAGTTAAAACATATAAGGTTACGGAGCATATTTGAAAGGTTTTGTATTAGTCATAATTACTATCTTTGTTGATATGAATTTATTATGGTTTCCATATATCTAATCTTAGGAATGAGCATATCGATTCCTCTTATGTTTCGAGTTTGGAAGAGATCAATATGGAGCTAGATGATTTAGTTATAAAGCATCCAATGGAGATCGTTGATTATAAAGTGAAATTATTTCATGGGAAGTCTATTCCATTGGTCAAAGTGTTATGGTGACACATATCATATTCTCATGATACTTGGGAGCACAAGTCTTTAGTGAGGGAGCAGTGGTCTCACATCTTTCTAGAGCACCCTTCTTTCACATGACTTACCAGGGATGGAAAGTATTATGGTGGGGAGATTATGACATCAGGGATTTTAAGGTATTCTCTTTTGATGTTTAAGAGTTTGTTTTTAGGTTTGGAGGGCTCAAATTTTTTTTTGGAGTTACTGTGGAATTTAGGTTTGGTACTGCCTATTGGACCATTTTACACCATAAGACATATTTATGGCATAAATGTGTCTCTAGGAACAATATATGAAAAAGGTTTACAATAAAATAATCTTTCAAGCCATAAAATAATTTTTTACAACATAAATTCCTTTTACACCATAAGATCCAATTTTATGCCACAAAATCTTTAATTAATATTTTTTAACCCGAGGTGACACATTTTTTGGTGTATATGTTTCATGGTAGTTTTTTCATTATAAAACCTTTGTTTACACAAAAAATCCCTTTACCAAGTAGGTTTTTATCTTATAAATGTGTAACTCCTACTTCATTATTCACATAGGTCTCTACCTTCAACCCTAGTCTCTCCTTCTGGGTGATTTTGGGTGTCTCCTCTTCTTATGGGTTCCTTCATTCGATGCTTGATCTCCTTGGTGGTTTCATTTCTTTTATTCAGGTATGAAACCTTTATAATTATTAATTTCCACTGGTCATGAAAATGAAATTGTATTGTGTTTTTGGATCCTTTGATCTTATGGTGATGTTATCCTTGATCCCTTCTAGATTTGTTGTGCGATCTTCTTTCAGGGGTTGGTCCTTTGTTGGTTACAACGCGGTGGGTGAGTTTTCTTTGAGTTATGTTGTGATTTAACCTCTCTTCTATTTGTTTTGTTTTTGGAATGTGATTTTAATATGTGTGAATAGAATATAGGTCCTCCTTTTTCATCTTTTTGTTCCTTCTAGTATTGGTGGATCTCATTAGAGGCATGTGAAACCTGAGTTTGAGGTAGGTGGTTCTGTCATTATCCTATATTGGATGAACCTTGAATACTCTGATTTTATAAATTGTTTTATAAATAAATTGGCACGAATTATTGATTTGTGTGTGCGAATAGGTTTTTGAGAAAACATGATTTTCCCTTTATTTTGGAAAAATAAAAGGTATTTTCAAATCATTGTGAAATGGATTTAATAAATGGTTTTCAAATCATGATTTTAATGAAATTATTTGGAAAATATAGCATATGGGAAACCTTGGGTACTTAGGTGGAAGGTATAGAAATAAACCTCAAACATTGTTATTTTTGGGGGGCTCACTCATGGGGAATTCCTATACTCTCTGGTAAAAGTGTCCTAGGGACTCATTAGACACTATTGGGAGGTTCACTTTTTAGGGTTTTCCTCTACTCCCTAGATTCGATGCATATGTTTAGGGGATTGATGTGCATGATTGTCTATGTTTGGGCATGAGTGTTATAGCTATCCCGACTTGTAGTGATCCTTGGTGTGATGTACCTATGATTTGGTTTGTACAAAATGAATTTTATTACCTATATTGATATATATGATATTCTTTGAAATTTTTTACGTGTATTATCTAGAATTGTGGAAAAAAGAAATTTTTTTACCATGAATTTGATATAAAAAACCATTTAACTAATTATCATGCCTTGTTTTATTTAAAGTTGAACAGGTTAAAATTGTTATACTGATATTTTTTATGGAAAACCTAAGTGAGATCCTATTAATAATGTCTATATCACACCCTGCACACCCCTTTGGAAGTGTAATGTCTTGACCTAGCTCACTTGACAACAATAACCGAACTGGTGAGTCACATGGCCTCAAGCATGTGATCCCATACTCTAGAGGCTATTGACCATAAGCAAGGGCCTATGATGATGTGGTGGGGAGACTATACCCTCATGAATAGAGTAAAGTTCTATAGAAATAAATAATTGTAAGTAGTAGAAACAATAATAAACCAGAACATGGTGTAAGATATACTCAGTAGGCCACCACCAATGGTTTCTAGTATAATCTAGCTGGTGCATATAAAATGAGTAGTGTGTATATATAATAATGTAAGTAGGAATATAACTATAAATGAGACAAACTTGGTTCTTAAAGGACACTAGGCTGACACTACCCGCTTCGGCCTAAACTGAGATATCTATGAGCATGTGACTATATATATATAGATATGTTCGTATATATATGGTCTCTATATTTAATGACATATATAGACATATATATGGATATTAATTCTATTTAGGAATCGAGGTGAAACTCAGGTATCCATGGATAATTATAAAAGTCGCATAGAGTGAAAAGGGACACCATGCTCGATAATCATGAATCATACGGGTCAGTATGCCCGATTATCACAATTATATGGCACACCATGCCCAAATATCATAAGTACATGAGATTCCATGCATGAGTATCACATTTATATGGGAAACCATGCCCAAATATCATAAGTACATGGGACACCATTACAAAGTATCACATTTCCATGGGACACCATGCCTAAATATAATAATTGCATGGGATACAATGCCCAAGTATCACATTTTCATGAGACTCCATGACCCTGTATTACTCTAAATATTAAAGGCTGTTCATACTTTAACACAAGACAAAGAATGATTTATAATTCATTAACATTCTATTTAATCAATACATAACCATTTTTCATGTGAAAATCTCGTGAAGTGTTCGTACCACTCACTTCTATTTAATTCAATGTAGTTGTTTCATTAAGAATTGACATTAGATCACTTAGAAGGTGGGTTGGATATTTAAACATTCAATAAGTCAAGGGTTATCACATAATCACACCTCAAGAGGTGTCCCTAGTTGGAGGGGTCATCCTCCACCAAGGTCAAGGGTGTATAAGGGAATTATTAACATGGATAAAAATTTAGATTAAGGAAAAATTATAGTTTGTAAGGCATTTCATGGAATGTATGGAATGTAGAAACATAAAACGTGATATAAAACAAAATTTCTTTAGGGAAAAAGTACTATACCACCTACCTTGTCTTAGTGGTTCTCTCCTCATCAGTTTTCATCCTTTTATTTGATCTAGAATACAAGGAATTGGCAAAATAGAAAAATTCCTTGAAAATATGGAATATTAGATCAGACCTAAATAACATTGAAGATGGAAAGATAAACTGATAGGGGAAGGTAACATATTGAAGCGCTTACCAGTAAAATTCCAACATGATATAAAGTGATGAAATCAAAGCTCAGATGAAGGATAGGCTTCAAAGCATAGCTTGGAGGAAGAGGGAGAGATCCATGTAGCGGAGGAGGTGCTACATGTGAAATGGGAGAAGAAAATAGGGAGGTAAGTTTTAATGAAGGAAAAGTAAAATCATTATTTCACCTAGTTTTAAGAGTCGTACGGTTTGGACACACTATTTTTCAAACCATGTACCTAAACTGTGTGACACTAGTGTTTAATTGGCACTAATTGTGTGACAATGGGCACATGGTTTAGGAAAACCATATGCCCCTATAGCTTACTATGGTACCCAAAAAACCGTGAAACATGAGGTGCACAATTTAAATAAATTGTTCCCCATTTGCAGTTCATTTCAGCACCTCAAATGGTTGAGTCACATGGTTAGCACTTACCATGCACTTTAACCTTGCAGATCAGTCTGTATTTCTTAAATCTAGAGTTTTGAGAATCGAATGAGCCCCAAATTATCCCAAACTGCTCCTTGGCCTCTTAATCACTTTTGTTAGAAAAAAAAGTTTTATTTAAATTTAAATGGGTTACACCTCATTTTAAAAGTTAGGATCTTACAATATACCCTCATTAAAATAACTCATCCCCAAGTTATCCTTATGAGGGTGGTAAAGGATCATCTGAGAATAGATTTGACCACTAATCATGTATGTCAACCTCTCTCTCACAGGTCTTTTCTTGTATACGATTGTGCTTCCATATCACCCATACCAGAAGAATTGACTTGCCTCAGAGAGAATTCATGCTTTGATCAATGATCCTAATAAGATACTCCTTAAAGGAAGCATCAACTTCTAATTCAACATCCTCAGGGTCAAAATTATGGGATGTGTCTGAAAAGTAACAGTGAAACTGAGATACATGGAATATGTCATGCATGGCCTGATACCTATGAGGAAGAGTTATTAGATAGGCCATTATCCTAACTCTCTCCAAGATCTTGAAAGGCCAGATGTAATGAGGTGATAACTTTCACTGTCTTCAAATATGTCTATGACCTAACCTAGGAAAAACTCATAGAAATACCTGATTCCCCACCTTAAACTATAAAGGTCAGTGGAGACCATCAAAATAATATTTCTACCTATACTGAGATATATCCATACACTTCTAGATAATATAAACTAGCTCAAAAGTCTCCTAAATGATATGAGGTCCTAGTAGCACTGACTCTCTTGCTTCTAACTAGTATAGGGGTGAATGGTGCGACCTACCGTTTAGAGCCTTATAAGGATCCATCTATATAGTTTCCTAAAATATATTATTATAAGATAACTTAACAAGTTTCATTCATTTCTCCTAAGAACCTCCAAAATTGAGGACCCATGCTCAGATCATGTCTTTTAATATCTAAATCGTATGCTCGGATTTCTTATCGATTTGTGGGTGAAAGGCTGTGCTCAGAAGCACCTATGTATTTAGATCCTTCTATATACCCTACAAAAAATACGACATAAACTAAGTTTCATTATACAATATTATAGAATGAGGAATTCCATTAAGGTTTACAATATCTTAGATGTAAATCCTCCCAAGATTGTCCATAGAGAAAGCCTCTCTGATAGGTAGAAAGTGGGTGTTCTTAGTCAATCATTCAATGATAACCCATACAATGTCACTACCTCAAGGTGACCTAGGTAAACCCATCACAAAGTCCATGGTGAAGTCTTTACACTTCTACTTAGGAATGGGAAATGGATTCATAATACCTTCTTTTCATTGGTGTTTGGCCTTCACCTACTGACAAGTGAAACACTTGGAGATAAAACCTACTGTCTATCACATCAACATCATGCACCAATATTGGTAGCGTATGTCATGATTTATCGTGGTGAAACTGAGATTTATTTCCCAAATGGAGGTATGAGACTCTCATATAAACTCCCCAATATGTATGTAGGAACCCAGATGGGTCCATGAATGTGTAATACCTCATTTCCTTCAATGACCCAACCAGGTGGTGGGTCCTCACTGAAGACACTCTCCCTTAGGACTAAGAACTCAGGATTATAAATTTGTCTCATATTTAATTACTCTAGGAGAGAAGACTTCAATACTAAGGCTACTAAAATAGGTTACCCATGATACTCTTGTACCTCTAGATGCATCTCAGAAAATAGAGCCATCAACTGCCACTCACTATTGGCCTCTATAACTACTTGTGTCTGAATCTTCTAGCTTAGAGAACCATCAATAGAGTTTCCCTTATCATGCATATAATAAAGATTGAAGTCAAAGTACTATAGGTATTTTACCAATATTCTCTACCTTAGGTTCATGTCACATCATGTGAATATGTAATTAAGTCTCTTGTGGTCCACAAATACTGAAAAACTCTCTCCAAGAAAGTAATGACTCCAACAATTCAAGGCGTGAACTATAACTTCTAGATCGAGATCATGCACCGGGTAATTCCTCTTGTGGGGCCTCAACTGAAGAGACCCATATTCCATGAATCTATCACCCTATATCAGAACTTATCTTAGAATGATTCCTAATGAATCATAATAAACCATATAGATTCTTCTCGAATCTGGAAGTATCAAGATCGATGCCGAAATTAATCTTCCTTTCAACTCCTAAAAGGATCTATCACATGCTTTATGCCATGTAAACTTGACACCTTTCTTGTTCAATCCTGTGAGTGGTGTTTCTAGGTATGATAAATCTTGAAATTCCTATAATAGACAGCCAACACTATGAAACTCCATATGTCAAAGACGTTCTTAGGCACTCCTAGGTAACTATCTCTCTCACATTCTCTAGGTCAATAGATACTCCTTCCTTTAAGATGATGTGACCTAGTAAGTGAACATTATCAATCCAAAAGTTGAATTTGGTGAGTTTATCATATAATTGGTTCTCTCTCAGTGTATTCAAAACAATTATAAGATGTTTTACATGGTCACATTGATTATGAAAATACACCAAGATGTTTTCCACAAATACCACCACAAATGAATCTAGATACGGGTGGAGAACCTGATTCATATGATCCATGAAGATTACAAGTGAATTAATGAGATCAAAAAACATAACCAAATACTTGTACAAGCCATATATACAACAGAATGTTGTACATGGTATGTTTGATGGTCTCACATGCACCTGATGATAGCTCAACCTCAAATCAATCATGGAGAAAACTATCACTCCTCATAGTTGGTCAAAGAGGTTATCTATATGAGATAAGGGATACCTATTCTTCACTGTAAGATGATTAAATTTACTTTAATCCATAAAAATCATGAGGGTACCATCCTTCTTCTTAGAGAAAAGGATAATCTAACCCATGGTGAGGTATTGGGTCATATAAAACCTTTGGCTTCCAAATCCTCTAGCTGCTTCTTGAGTTCTTGGAGCTCAGTAGGTGTCATTCTATAAGGAGGAGTACACACTGACACTACTCCTAGCACTAACTCAATGGTGATATACAACTATCTTATAGGTGGTAACCCATAAAATTATTAAGGTAATATATCCCTAAAATGATCCACAAATGGAAGGAATTCTATACATCACATTCCTTGATCACTCATAAAGAGACTAGAAATCTGGGCTGTCACTCTGCTCAACCCACAATGCTTTGGTCCAGCTTGACTTTCTTAGACACACCATTCAACCTTATGAATATAAGTACCACCCTTAGATTATGTGAAAGACACCCTCCAAAGATTGAAATCAACATGATCATGAAAGGATATAGGAAGTTGTGAACTACCAGAAGTTCAATAACTGAAGTATAAAGATGGTCATATTCCCACTAAAATAAAGGCAATCAAAGGTAGGGGAGAAGAATTTTGTTCCTTCATTGTAGCTGATATAGATACTATACTAGTAAATAGTGTTCATGTAACTTACACAGCTGGTTACTTAGTGGTAAATCCTAGTGATGATATTACATCCCTACCTGAATATTCGATCAAAACCTTTTTCAGTGAGAATCAAATCCATTTCAATCCTCACTTTGAAAACAGGAGTAATAGAATTTTATTTGAAATTATATCTAATTTGGAGGTCTATGTGAAAAAATATCCACCTGTTCATACAAGTTATTTCCATAATTTTGCCCAATTTGATGGAAACTAACTAGTCCATTCCAAGTATGATTTAGAAACCCATCATCTCAAGGATAAAAAGGTTCCGTACAAAATACATCCACCTATATCATGGGGGAATTCAATACATTGGTGTATGCTCTTGGATAGGATCCCCAACAGTGTATTGAGAGTAATCATGCCATATAAGTATTCTATCTATAGGCCAAGACTTTTCATGATTATAGATGATATAAAATAACTATAAGTTCCTGTATTGAATAAAGAAGAAACCAAAGTAGAGACTGCTATAATAGTACCTAGAAATGTAGAAGGGCCAACACTCTACTCCTTGGAAGTAGGATTCACTGCATAGATCTGACCAGATCCATGGACCTGATATACAACCTGACTACCCTGGGTGGGTCCACTATACTAGCAATGTATATATGGAGCTTGTTTACCTCAACCACAATTGACTCCTCATCCTAATTGACCGGTAGTACCCTATCTATTTGCTTGGTGAGGTGTTACATATATTTATCCTAAAGGCATAGTTGATATAGATCCTCTCCTAATAGACACGTATGGTAAGGTCCTACATAAATGTTGAAGATGGACCAAACTGTCATAGCCTCAACATTCAATAGAATCTCTAGGAAACAATGGATTCTTATACCCTGACTTTACACACTAGTTAAAAACCACATAACTATCAGTAGGTTTCATCTAACTACTCCTGCCCCCATGTGGAGACTCAAAGTGATGCTTCATGCTTCTCAAAAAAACACTTCTTTGTCTCATCATGAAACTGACCTAGCACACACAATCATCTTCTCTTAGGTTTCACTTAGTGATAAGGTCCAGATTCACTATATTAGAAACAATGATCAATCAAAATTCATTCACTCATGATCAGATGGCGTATTTGAGCCTATCCTCAAACCACCTCACTGTGGCCAACTCATCACCAAAAATTTTCGGTGAAAATCACTTAATATTATTAAAAAAGATAAATACTCTATCAAATACATAAAACCCTACTGTAGGTGCATGAAATCCCTAGCATGGTATACTATCCGAATCTACAGAAAAAAGTATTCATAGAAGGCTGTTTGGAAATCTTCCTAGACTATGCCATAATGATGACCAACCTAAGTAATCGTGTCCCACTAACACTTCACATAATCATGAATCATATAAGTCACAAGATTGAACCTCCTCACTAGAGGTGTATCCATATTCTTAAATATTAACAACATGACCTCTAACCATGACTCATCATCCTAGGGCCCACCATCCCTTGAGAAGGTGGGAGGGTGATGCTACTGGAATTATCATGTCAAATATACCAAGGTAGGGTAAAGTCATGGATATCCTTTCACAAAATGACCAAACCATAGGAATATCTCTTGGAAATAAAAATTGGTGCTCAGATTAAGAATAGTAGTAGGTTTCTCAAGTGGCACTACAAGAGGTAATTCCAGTGGCTTAGGCCCCACCACCTCCAGAGCATGGTCATTGCCAACCTCCTAGAACATGATTCAAGGATATCATGGTGGAAATGCTCCAAAATTGATAAATTCACACCTCATATAAGATTCAATAGTAGATAGGGTCACAGATAACAGAATAGTATAGGTACAATCCTTCCTATGAAAAGGTCACACCTCTCTTATTCCTCCTAAATCTAGGTCTAGGTGGTAAGTAAGATCATAAAATATCACAAGAGGCACTCCCTATTGTCCACTAATAAGGTTGGGTCAAGGTCAAGATCTCACATCACATAGCATAGATCTTGATATATAGAGTTTCAATTTCAAGGTAGAGAGGGAAAAACACTTTACATTGCAATTGATATCCCCATTTAATGGTAACCATTTTATTTAAGAGGTTAAAATTCATTGAAGTTCATTGTCATTTAGATGCATATATACATATCATGCTCTAGTTAAATGAGTCACCATTCCTAGGTTATGAATTCATAAGTTTATAATTTGGAATATAAACATTATGTAACTATGACCTAACCCTTACATCCAGTGTTAGGATGCAACAATTCATATTAAATGATTTTATTTGATGAATCACCATTTCCATTTTATATAATTACATGCTTAATAAATTACAATTGACATTCATGTAACCAAATTAACTATTGTTTCATCCCATGTGACCAGTGGACTATGGATAAAACATGGAATAATTGGTTAGTTAAGGTGACACCATAAATCTATATAGAAAAAAACATTTTGGTTAATGAAAAAACTTTAATTAATCCAATTATTTTATCCCTTCAAGAAATATTAGAACATTTCTGAATATAACTATCAAATCACTTACAACAATCATAGAAAATGCACGTAATGCAAGAAATGAGATACAACTATACAACATGGCATAACTCATGAAATGTGAATTCATAGGTGCCTATTATAATGCATGAAATGATACTTCTATACCATACCAGGCCAAGTAAAAAAGAAAATCGAAATAATAATAACAATAATAACACTAAAAATCATGAGGGTCACCCAATGATGAAATCAATACAACTATAACAATCATAATCCAGAACAACAATAACCAATCCCAGGTAATTTGGATTTTCCCTATACGTGGGTTAGCTACTCCTAGAAACATGCCCATTAGAAAATTCCAAAATGTTCCCAATCTCCTACCCACCAACCTGAAATAGTAAGAGAAAAAGGAAAAGAGTCTCTGATAACAATTTGTAACTTCTTGACCCAGATCATTTGATAATAGTATCCAAACCGGTGAGTCACATGGCCTCAAGTACACTTACCTGTACTCTAGAGGTTACTGACTAGTAGTGAGGGTACATGATGGTACAATGGGGAGACTATACCCACATGATCAGAGTGAAGTGCTATAGAAATAAATAATAATAAGCAGAAGAAATATTAATAGTAAATAAAATGTAGAAACATGAACATACAGATATAATAAATAGGTAGAAGTAGAATCAATATCATATAAAAAATGATGCTCATGTCATAATACTATAATAAAGGTTAAGTACATGGGATATAGGGGTACATGCATACACAAAATTATTTTAACATCCTGACTCAGGATCCACTAAAACAGTTCCTTGAGATGGAAAGTCACATGGCCTCAAGTGCGCCACATCATACTCCATAGGCTGCCGACTAGCAGTGAGGGTATATAGTGGTACAATGAAGAGATCATAACCTTATATCAGAGTGGCACAATGGATGTAAAAAAGATAATAAATAGCAGAATCATACAGGATAACTAATAGTAAAGAAAAAAAATAATATAAATATGCACAATGGAAAAGGAAACATCCAAGAAAATGTTATAATAATCAATCCATAGGTTGAGTCATATACCAAATGATTTCATGGCACAATGATATACAAAAATAGGATATAGGGGGTAAAAGAAAAAAACATATACAACATGCTATACAAAAAGTACTAAAGATAAAAAGACATCTCCACTAGAATCATGAGCATACACTCGGTCCTTTTCTCCCATGTTCTATGCCATAAACAAAACAGATCAAGTGTTTGTGATAGGGAACTTCCCCTTGTCAATACCTGCAACCATAAAGTCCATTTGGGTACCAAGA
The DNA here is from genome assembly GCA_963277665.1 of Viscum album. Taxonomy (NCBI): domain Eukaryota; kingdom Viridiplantae; phylum Streptophyta; class Magnoliopsida; order Santalales; family Viscaceae; genus Viscum; species Viscum album. The sequence goes on along the minus strand of OY728165.1, from coordinate 1,881,922,168 downwards.
AAAGCCCAAGTAGGGTGTGAGATAAACTCATTAAGACACCACCAATGGTTTCTAGAGTAATCTAGTTAGTGTGTATAGCATAGCAGTGTGTAGGCATAAGGAATAATAAATAATGCTAAAAGTAAATACTAGTCAACCCAGGTTCCTATAAAACACCTGGAAGACTCTTCCTGCTTTGACATAGGCTGAAATATGTTCGATTAGTTTACCATATATAATTTATCATATATATATAATATGTATACATGTATATACCATATATATATATGGACATATATAGGAATATACATGGATACTAGGTGCTAGATTGACCCGTGGTGTAACTAAGGTGTCCATGACTAGTCTAACAAGCTATAGGCTCCAACAAGGGAACTAGCTCTAAATATTATATGAATGAAAGACATCATACCTTTCACTAGAGATAGTGGGGTGAGTCATAATGCCTAACTCCCAATGCAAAGGAATGTGTAATTTCATGCTCATCATCCAAGTAAAAGTAAACAGTGTGAGACTCCATGTCCAACACCCAATTTAAGATATTGGGAAATTCCATGCCTAAAAAATCCCTTAAACATTATCCAATGACCAATAATCATGGTCTAATCATAATAAAAATGTGGAATTTATCCTTAAGAATTTATAATATTTTAACCCAATCTAGCCATGGGTGAAAAAAAATATAGAATTCATTTCCTATAAATATATAACACATGATGTGTCCTTTCCACTCACTTTTATTTAGTTGAAAATAATCCATTCAATTTATAAATCAAGGAAAATAAAATTCAATGTCAAGCCAACCACTTAGAAGACAGTTAGTCAATTAAAAATTTACATTAGAAGAGGCATTTAATTTATCCCACCCAAGGGGTGGAAAACAACAAGGTAGACATCCTATAATTAATTGAACAAGGCTCCATGGGAGTATTATAACATGGTATAATTCATCTAGAATGGTAAAAACATTTTAAGGAAATGTGAAAATAGGTCCAGTGTGTGACACAATGATGAAGGCTATAAAACCCCTAAAATTTTATAGAAAACTTCTAGACCACCTACCTTAGGCCTATGGATGAATCCTCATATGATATCAGCTTCAAGTTTGAAGTAGAAAACAAGAAATCAAAAGAATAGCCTAATTACCTAAAAATATGTTATATGATATAACACAAAAATAGCACAAGATATGGTGAGATGAACGATGATAGAGAGTAATAAGAGTGAAGAGATTACTATTTTGGATCCAACACACCCGATGGTGAATAAAATAGAGCTCATACATAAGCGTTCTAATGAAACCTAAGTGTGGTGTGAGGAGGAGCTCTCACATGGTACCTTCTGGAGAAATTATAGGATTTTTTCAAAAATATCCCCTACCCCCTTTAAAAAACAAGCCAACATTTTTACAATGTGTGTAAGCATTAAACACCATGTAAATCTTGGGCTTTTCCCTCCCACAAAAAACCCAATTGATGACATGAAAGGGATCTGTCCAACCCATTACATACTGTGTATTTAAAATACATGTAGTTTATTTCAAATACACATCATGTATTTCAAATACACACTATTTATTTAATACATGTTGTGTATTTTTCCTACATCGAGCCTCCAACCCACCCGCTGCCTCCTTTCCTAAACCAAACTGACCAACCTAAGGGCTCAATCACTAGGGTCTAAGTAAAAAATAAATCTCAATGAAGGTTTATAATAAACCAAAATAAAATGTACCTCAATGAAAATCCAAAACATTAAAACTTCCCCCTTAAAACAAACCATCCATGAGATTCCCTTCTGAGGGTGGTAAAGTGTCATCTTAAAAAAGTTTTAGACACCGAGCACGTATGTCAGCCTCCCACTCCCAACTCTCATCCTATAAATGACTATGCTTTCATATCACCTATACTATAGGAACTCTACTTACCCATAGAACCTTCATTCTATGATCAATAATACACACTGGGTACTTTTGAAAATAAGCATCCACATCTAACTCAACTTCCTTATGCTGTAAAACATGCGATGGATCTGGATAATATAAATGGAGGTGAGATACATGTAATATGTCCTGCATAGACTTATATATATGAATAAGTTATAACTTGTAAGACATTGGTATGATCCTCTATAAAACCTCAAAGGGCCCTATAAATTGAGGTAGAAGCTTACCCTATATCTGAATCCATTAATGAACCAACCTGGGCGAAACACACAAGAAAACCTAATTCCCAACCTCGAACTCAAGAGGCTATTAATGAAGGTTGGCATAATAATACCACCTAAACTGAGCTACCATCTTGAAATTCCTAATTAAATAAACCTACTATGAAGCTTCATGAACAAGATATGGCCCAAGCAGTGCTACCTCTTCTACCTATAACTAGCACAAAGGCAATCGACATAGCCTACCATATAAGGCCTCATAAGGAGCCATCTAGATGGTAGTATGAAAAATTTATTTATAAGTGAACTAAACTAGGGGTATTATATTTTCCCAATAACCCCCAAAGTCAAGGACACATGCATGAAGCATGCCCTTTAACACATTAATCATGTACTATGTCTGTCTGTCGGTCTGAGGGTGATAGGATTTTCTCAGAAGCACCTGTGTACCCAAGGTCTTATGAAAACCCTGCTAGAACTGTGATGTTAAATGAGAATCCCTGTCAAATATGATAGAACGAGGGTATCCATGAAGGCATATGAACTCCCTATCATATAAACCCCACAGATCATCTACTGATAAGGTCTCATGAATAGGTAGGAAATAAGTGACCTTCATCAACCAATCAATGATGACCCAAACTATATCATTGTCTCAAGGTCATCTAGGAATTTTTTTCATGAAATCCATGTTTACATCATCTCATTTCCACTCAATAATGGAAAATGACTATAAAAGTTTTTCCCTTCACTGATATTATTCCTTCACCCGTTGATAGGTGGAACACCATGTGATAAATCCAGCGATCTCCCATTTAATACTAGGCCACCAATACTGGTGACATAAATCTTGATACATCTTGATGACCTCAGTATGTAATTCCCAAGATGAGGAATGAGATTCCGACATCAGTTTCTCATGGATTAATATTAGGAATTAGACACGCCCATGTATGCGTAAGATCTTATCCTCATCCATGGTTCAACCAGGTGATGAATCCTCATATGAGATACTCTCCCTCAGGACTAGGCCCTTAGGATTAGAAAACTTCCTCATCTTTACCCATTCAAGAAGGGTATACATTACTAATAAATTTAAGAGGGATATCTAACCATGATCCTCACGAACCTCAATATGCATATCTAAAAGAAAGGCCATAAGTTTCCACTCACCACTGGATTCTAGAACCTCCTGTTTCTTAGTCTTTCAGCTCAAAGAATTAGCTATCACATTGCCTTTTCTAGGAATTTAAGAAAGCTCAAAATTGAAGGAATGTAGGTATTCAAACCATATACATAGATTGAGATTTAGATCACATTTTGTAAATATATACTTGAGGGTTTTGTGATTGTTGAATACCACAAAATGACCCCAAGTAAATAATGCCTCTAACAACAAAAAGAATGAACAACGACTGCCATCTCGAGGTCTTGTGTCAAGTAATTCCACTCATGAGGTCTTAACTGATGAGACTCATACACCATGTCTCACTCACCCTGCATCATAACTACTCCCATCCCTATACTTGATTCATCACAATAAATTGTATAACTACAACCTAGATTTTGTATAATCATGATTAGTGCTGAAGTCAACCGGCCTTTAAACTCATAAAAATCTATTTTACAAGATTCTGACCATATGAATTTCACACCCTTATTAGTTAATCTTTTAAGAGGCACTACTAGGTGTGAGAAATCCTAGATGAAGTGTCTGTAATACTCAACTAGCCCCAAGAAACTCCATATATCAAAGTCATTCTTGGGTTGTTCATAGGAAAACACAACTCTCACCTTCACTGGGTCTATTGATATTTCTAACTCTAAGATAATTTAACCCAGGAAGTGGACTTTGTTGATCTAAAAGTGGAATTTGGTGAGATTTTTGTAAAGTTGGAGCTCTCTCATTGTATTCATCACGATCTCAAGATACTGGGCATGGTTGCGTTGAGTCTGAGAATATTCCAAGATTTCATCCATAAATACTACCATAAATGAATATAGATATAGGTGGAAAACATGATTCATAATATCCATGAAAATTTCTAGCACGTTCATGGGACTGAACAACATTACCGGGTACTCATATAGACCGCACCTTCTCCAAAAATATGTGTGAGGTATGTCTGAAGACATGGAATGCATATGATGGTACCTCGACCTAAAATAAATATTTGAAAACACCATCACTTCTTATATATGATCAAAGAGGTCATCTATTTGAGTTAGTGGATACCGATTATTAATTTTAATATGATTCAATCGTCAGTAATCCACACAAAGTCTGAGGGTACTATCCACCTTCTTAGAGAAAAGGACCAGTGAAACCCATGGAGAAGTGATGGGGGCATATAAAACCCTTAGCCCCAAAATATTTTAACTAATTCTTGAGATCAAAATCACTATAAGCTCCATTATATAAGGATTAAATTACACTAGTTTTTCTCCTAGCACTAGATCAATGATGAATTCTACCTCTCTCATTGGAGGTATCATAGAAAATTCTTCCAGGAAGATGTCCCTAAAACAATCCACCATAGTATGGAAAATAGCAGGTCATATCCCATGATTATATAAGAAAAGACTAGAAATATGGGTTTCCACTATTCTCATCCCTTGATTCTCAGGTCCAACTTGAGACACATGGACATCCCATTTTCCCTTGTGAACATGTGATCACACTGCGATTCACTGTTTTATTTTCACTCTCCCACCACTGTGCTAAAATAGTTTTTAATTGAAAATTATAAAAATAATAACATGTTTAACTTAATTTTTTATTCAATTATTTTGTTTTTATCACCATTAAAAATTTAAATGTTACTTCTTTTGATATTTACATTGTAGGTGAAGTTGATTTAGAGGGACCATGAAAAAGTTTAAGAAAAATGATACAAATTGCGTTTGATCCCAACACACCAGTGGAATAAACCAAACATTTATACTAAACCATGCATCCAAATGGGATTATATTTTGTGGTTTGGTACAAAATTAAATAGGATAAATTTAATATAAAGACACCCAAGCCCCATTCATCCATTAAGGGGGCCATCCGAACTGATCTTTTAGGGTATCAAATATGCTCGAAGTCAAAAGTGGGTTCTGTATTTCGTTCATATATCTAGATGTGATTGTCCAAATGGTTCTAGATTTTTGGTGGAGATATTCACGAGGGGGGATAAAACTTTTTATTTTTTTCAAAAGTGAGATAATACTGTCTGGCCATCAAAAACCATGGGCCCATTGGTTTCTCGAAATCAGGGTGCCCAAAACCACCTTCCACATTTCTTATAAATTATAACCTTGGGATCCCCATTTTCAAGCTCGACCTAGAGAGTGAAGTGATGCCAAATTAAAGTTCCATAGGAGTTATTTCATCCCCTCATAGGTTTTGGATCTTCCTATCCTCATAGGGGGGGGCAAGGATGAATAAAGAGATCTACCCAAGCTTCCTCCTCTTCTCAATGTTGGGATAAACAGTGGGAGTTCATTGTGAGAGAGATACACACAATTCAAGGGAGTTCCAATTCATATATTAGTTAATAGTTTGGATTAATTTGGGTTTTAAAACATTTCATTCCGTTTATCTTACATTATTTCAAAACTTAATGTTTTTTGGTGCATGTGATTGGTATGCTCTTAATTTCTAACCGATCAGTGTGAGGTTTTGAGTGCGTGACTTTTGTTGTTCTGATTGGATAACACAAGAATCCTTTTTGTACCTATTTTCTTGATATTTAAATATTATTTGAAGTTATTATTCCATGTATAAGTTCTTTACCTTGGAAATATGATTGTTATGTCAAAGTTTGGTTATTTAAGCATTGAAATAAAAGTTTAGGAATTAATCGAGATTCCAATTAATTTCAACCAAAGAATTACTCCATACCTGATTGAATCTCTAATAAGAATGAACTTTAAATGTGTGTAGTGAAATAAAAAACAACCCCTTTATCTAATATTTTTCAAAATTCACTTGGGTTTTCAACTATTAAACTCTTTAAATTAATTTATTTTCTTAAATCTATTTTCAAAACCACCCCTTATTTTAGTACTTTTTATTTAAAATACACACTCTAAACCTATAAACACTCATTGAGAGACAAACTAAGGTCTTCTCTATACTATAAATCAAATCTAAAAACTTAATCAATTTGACTTGTCATGAAAACACATTCAAACTTTGGCATCATTTCCAGGGAGCGATTTGGTGTTTAGTGCGTGTTTTTGATATTTTTTTTGTAATTTTTTTGAATATTTATTTGTTTTATATTATAAATTTACATATATTTTTGTTTTCTAATTTATTTATTGTGTAGGTTATGTGAATGATTCGTTATACTCCATGATATTTACAACCTTTATAACCTGAATCAGAGAGGATCCCACGTCAGTGACATCGGGACACATAGGATAACCCTTTTAAGGAGGACACCCGAAATATTGAAACTTTCCTTCTTCTTCTTCTTCTGAAACCCACATTAAAACTAAACATAATTGTATAAAATGGATGAAAATAATAGAACACTAAAAGAACTAAGAGCACCTGATGTTGATATACAACCCACATATATTCAAATACAAAGTGAGGCACCCAATTTTAAACTAAAATCTAGTTGAATTCACTTATTGCCAAGATTTCATGGACTCACTGGAGAAGACCCACATAAGCATTTAAAAGAATTTCACACCATGTGTTCAAAATTAAAACTTTCTAATGTGGATTAAGAACAAGTAAAGCTTATGTAATTACCTTTTTCATTATAAGATATTGAAAAAGATTGGATTTACTATGTTAATTAACCAATTAGAGGCTGGGTATACATGAAATAATTTTTTCTTGAAAAATACTTCTTGACCTCTAGAACTACAACTATAAGGAAAGAAATATGTGGTATAAGGAAATTTCAAGGGTAAACTCTTCATGAATACTAGGAAAGATTTAAAAAATTTTGTTTAAGTTTCCCACACCACCAAACAAGTGATCAAATTTTAATTTAGTATTTTTATAAAGATTTATTTCCTATTGATCGAAATATGATTGATGCTACTATACGTGGTACACTAGTTGAAAACAACCCAATTACTGTAAAAACCATAATTGAGAACATGTCCAGAACACTCAACAATTCAGTTCAAGATTAAATATACCCATTTGAGGTGTCCATGAGTTACAAATCACTGAATTTGAGAAGAAGGTGGACATGAAGTTTGAAGAGGTAAGTACCCTTCTTTAACAACTTTCTCTTTCCCAATGAAAATTAAAATCTCCTCCTCCCATCCATTATGGTATAGGTTCTTCTAACACCCACTACTCTAAGAAATTCCCTCAATTGAGAGAAACATCTGGAAGTTTCTGAGAAAATATTTCTAAGCCACCCCTATAACCAACCATTTAGGAAAGAACCTTACTATCCATCCAACCCTGGGTGGAAAGATAACCAAGCCTATAGGAAAGGGGGTATTTGTAACGACCCAAAGTTTAATAAATGGAAATTACCTTCTTATAATTATTTCATATAGTATAATCACATAAAATAACAACACAATGCCACATCACGCTTAAATGAATTACTAAATACTATGTGACCTTTAAACATAATTTTTCCACTTCTGTGATTTTATATTCGAAAATATGACATACACGGTTGCAATTAGTAAGATGTTGAGATTCTGATAGGACAAACTTAATTTTTGGTGAATAGTAAATTACTCTCATGAATAGTAATGTTACCCTTATGAATAGTAATACAAACCTTATAAATATTAAATCATCAAAGTAAATAGTAACCTTACCAATTAAAGTATTAAATAAAATTTATACATCTTATAAGTGATAATATGATAGTATTGGTATTTTTAGTAAGTCGTAAACATTTAATTACAATATTATGATTAATTTAATAATTTAAATGAAAATTTATTTTCATAAAATGTATTCATAAGATAATATTTTTATGTCTTATTATTATAATATAATTTTATGAGACCTTAGTTAATTTTTCAAAGTATTATAAAATGAGTTACAATTTTAAAATTTTTATTTTTCAAGTAAATTATGATTTTAATTAAAAATTAAATTTATCGTATTTAAAAAATTATTTTCGCAAAATATAGTTTATTTTTGGATTCAACATATTGAAAAATGGTTAGGGTGATTTTTTGGGATTTTTCTGAAATACTTGAATTTTTGGTGAATAGTGAAATTTGATAATTTACGAAATATGCTAAATAAATGAATTTCTGCATCATGCTTGAGTCATGGATAATGTAAATGGATATTGGTTCAAAATCAAATTTACTTATTAATATTTTTTATCACAAGAATCATCACTATTTCTTGTCTTGAAAATAATAATAATAAACTAATGAATTAAATATTGAGAAAACTCCCCTCTCCTCCACTATAAAAACCTCCCCTCACCACCTCTTATACTCACACCTATTAAGACTTGTGACTTATAAAAATTATTCTCAAATATCTCCCTAATTCTCTCTCCCACATCCAAGATCTCTTGGTCTCATCAAAATACCAAAACCTCTTCCCTAAAGAGGTTCTCAAGAAGAAGGAATCAAGAGGTAAAACCATTTTCCGTTTTCTTTCAATTTCTTGTCAAGTTCCATTACTTTCTTTTCTATCCTCACATATCCTCATAAAAAAGGTATTAAAACTCTAGTACCTTATACATAATGGAATTTTGTTATAATAATGGAATAATTCTTCACCATCTCTCCTTTCTCCTCCTTTTATACTAGAAATGAAAACACCATCCGAGATGTGTTAATTTATCACATTCAAGGATGATGGGTTTTCAATTTCATTTACCATATTCAATTATGGTCATGAAACCATTTTTATGGTTTAAATAGGTTATTATGTATGTAATATATCATATTTAATGTTATGGAATCATTTTTTTCAAATTTTATTAATTTATAAAACATAATGAGTTTGTTGTGATGAAAAAACTGCCAATTAACCCAAACAATTATCATTAATGTTTTATATAATGATTCATCCTCAATCCAAATATCCAAATTAATTTTATAACCATTTAATATTTTTAATGTTCTATAATAACATATAACTTCAATTATTTACAACTATCCTCATCTTACATGATTATCCATACATGTAAATAAGTAAACCGATCATGAAAACCAAGGAAACAAACACTCCCAAACAATGAAATTGAACCGCTTAACACATCAAAAAGGCTAGGAATGAACTTAATATGGTTATAATAAATCAATTAAATATAGAATAGTTTATTTAATTATTAATTAATGAATATAATTTGATTATCCAGGACATTAAGATTATGTGAAGAACACCTTCAGACTTAAGGTAAGGGATTTTACCCAAACCTCCATTATCCCTTCGGGTTGCTCTATATTTATTTTTTACCCATATGAACTTATAATTAATTTTTATTTAAATATTATAAATTATGTTTATATTTTCCAAACTCATGTATCAATATCCATTCATCATTCTCTTTTGAGGATATACATATTTTTAAGTGGTTCCCTTCTCAATTCTTCAAGATAAGAAAACCCATTTTATATGAACTTCCCAAATTCTTACCCAATTTCAAGTGCACTCTATCATCTGTTTTAAGCCACCATTATTTTTATAAAATCATTATTTTTATTATGAAAACTTTCTTGGTTCACTTCTAGTTTTATATAAAATATTATTCCTTTTTATATTTTAAATTCTCTTTAGTATTTTTCTTAAAACCACACTAAAATGTTTTAATGATAAAATTTCTTAAATACTCCTCTTACATGTTTTCACTTATATTTGAAATCACTTACCTTGATATATGTATATTCTCCCTTATTAATTTCCATGTATATTTTAATTCCTTTATTTCTTGGACACTTGTATGATACACCCATTTGTTATACTTTATGACATGATTATGATACCCATTTATTTATATGGGCACCCTTATATATATGTATGATTGAATATGTATGATTCATTATGTGAAAAAAATCTTCATGAACATGTTAAGATGGGTGTTCCAAGATAGTGATCCAATACATTAGGTAAATTTTATTCTCATGAGACGTTATGTGCAATGGTATTGGCAGTTATCCTTGACTCGTGCTCCATGTGAAACAGTCTTGGTGGTTATCCTTGACCCATGCTACTATATGTGCAAAGAGTCTTGAATCTTACTAAAATTATGTTTTATGTTTCTTCCACATTACTATGATTCCATGTTGATATTATCCCATGTTTTATATGTTATGGTTCCATATAATCAATCTTGTTCCATGCCTTTTTATATCATTATGTCATGCCTTCTAACCTATGTGCTAATATTTATTTTCATGTTTATTCGCTTATTAAGATTTTAGATCATCCCTTTGTTTATGTTATCCCTAGGTTATCCTATACCTATGTATGGTCTTAAAGAAAGTTAGGATCTCTTTATGAATATTAAATAAAGAAATGTTTTATTTAGTCCCATGTTTTTAGTTTTATGTACCTAGTCTTCCAAGACACCAGACTCTACAATCCTTGGTATGTAATTTCATGTTTAAATACGTTTAAAATCATGTAATGATATGTGTAAAAGGTTGGGGTTTCTATAGTTGGTATCAGAGGATGGTCTAGTTATTTTTGGAGATTAGTAATAGAGAAATTTAGTAGGAACCCTAGGGATAAGACTAATTATAAGAAAATATACCTAAATTTTGGTAAGTATAGAGTTAGTGGTTTATCAAGAAAATACATCCCTATATGGATATTTCAAGTAGATGTGGTTCTGGAACAGATGTACCTAGAAGTAACAACTCCGACAAGGTGTTCCGGGCCTAACATGGGGTAACCTGGTATATGAAAATGGGCCTTACTGTGCACCTGGTTTGACACTCCTCGGGGATATACTTTGGTAAATTGATAATCTCATTACGAACCATTACTGAGGGAACAAAAAAAAGATCCCATAAGAATATATGTTAATAAACAGATCAAGGATAACCTATATTTAAATATATGGAATCAAAATTTAGGATATAATTTCCTTTACAAGTTTATCCTTTTATGTTCAAATTTTCCTTTTATGCTTATTAGCTAAGTATTAAATCCACATAATTGAACTTTATTTTCTTAGTTAATAGTGGGAAATAGAAGAACACATGCCAATAATCAATGTGATAAGGAATGTGAATATTTCCCTAATGATATGCCAAATATTATGGGAATGAGTGCTCAAAACTTCATGATAGTACTTTCTCAGCTGGCTCAAATTATGAATAATAACTTAAATCATGTGGAATTACCTCATCCTCAAAGGAAAGTACAAGTTTCTATTGAATCCATCATATTGAAAAGGCCTCCCATTTTTATTGAATCTTATGATCCCCTCCTCATGGAATAATGGATTAACTCTATTGAAAATATAATCATTACCCTCTAGTGTTCATAAGAAGAGATAGTTGTAAAAATGGTCTATCATTTTGACGGGGAAGCTGATCAGTGGTGGAAACTGATCAATAATACGAATTCATAAGTAGAAATTGATTCCATGGATTGGGAGGAATTTAAGAAAAAAATTTCAATAAATATTTTTCTCAAACCCTCTATCTCAAGATGGAAAGAGAGTTATTTGGACTTAATCATAAGGAAGATGAGTCTATCAAGGTGTATGAAGAAAACTTTAAAGACTTGCAAGATATGCTTTCAGATTTTTCATGAACATTGAAAGCAAGGTGGATCACTTCTTTAGTGGACTAAAGACGAGCCTACAAAAAGCATTGGTGATTCGTGAATTCGATAGTTATGAGGAGATTGTCTATTGTGCCCTCAAGGCTGAAATAGATATTGGAGACTCTCAATAATCTCATGGGACCAATGAAAAAGATCAGAAAATGGAGTCTAATATGGGTGGTTCAACAAATAAATACCATGATGGAAAGAAGACCAAACATCCCACATGTCAAAATTGTGGGAAGAAACATCCAGTGAACTGTCTAAAGGGAACCAAGAATTGCTTCAAATGTGGAAGAATGAGACATATGGCTATGAATTGTCAGAGGGATATGAATTATCCCCCTAACAAGGAAGAAGAAAGGAAGGTTCAGATCAAAACTCATCCTGTAGTATAGTGTTACAACTTCAAGGAACATGGGTATTATGAGAACAATTACCCTAAGCCAAGGGTTGTCGGAGGAAATAAACAACAACCTGTAAGGAAATAAGGGCTTATGATATCACTACTATTGAGGTGGAGCCAAAAAACGATGCGGTGACATGCACTCTAGTTATTAATTCAAGAATAGAGAACATACTATTTGATTCTAGTTCTATGAATTATTTCATATCTTTCAAGTTTAGTAAAACTATTCAAACACCACCTAAAAATTTGGAGGTTGAGTTACCATTGAGAAAAATGAATAGGGAAATTATTGCATCCACGATTTATAACTCCTCCCCAATAAATTTTTGTGGACTGAACCTCCCAGAATTTTTTTTCATACTTCATCTGGTGGAGTTTGATGCTATTTTGTGCACGGATTGGCTATCTTTATACAAAGATAACATTAAATTTTGTGAAAGTTATATCACTATTCACATCCCAAAGTATCCTCCAACCCTATACAAGTGTATGGAGGAAGATGAATCTTATTCAGAATCATTATCTCAAGTGTGGATATTATTTCCTTTTGGGCAAGAATATCTTTCTCAAATGATTGAGACAATGGAGATGATACTTCTAAAAGATATGCCCATCGTGATGGATTGCACTGATGTATTCCCTACAGAGTTTCCTATTCTTCCACATAACTAAGAGATTGAGTTATTAATTTAACTTATTCATGGATCCCTACCTATATCAAAGACACCTTATAGAATGACCACTATAGGGTTGGAAGAGCTAAAGAAGCAGTTACAAGAGAATCTAGAGAAGGGTTTTATATGCCTGAGTGATTCACCATGGGGTACACCAGTCCTCTTTATTAGAAAGAAGGATGAATCAATGAACCTATGCATTTAATATAATGAGATCAATAAAATCATGAAAAAGAATAAGTATCCCCTTCCTCAGATAGATGACTTGTTCGATCAACTATGTGGGGATAGCTATTTCTCTAAGGTTGATCTTCGGTCGGGATACCACCAATTAAAGGAGAGGAAGGAATATATTCCCAAGACTACCTTTTGGATGAGGTATGGACACTCTGAGTTCATAGTTATTCCCTTTGGAATCACTAATAATTCAAAAATTTTCATGGATTTAATGAATAGAGTATTTAGAGATTAACTCGACAAATTTGTGGTAGTCTTTATCGATGATATTATGATATAATACAAGAGAAAGGAGGAACATGAGGATCATTTTAATACTGTGATGATGACTTTGAGAAGGGATAAAATTTATGAAAATTACAGTAAATTTGAGTTTTGGATAGAGAAAGTATCATTCTTGGATCATGTTATCACTAGAAAAGGAATATATGTAGACCCTTCCAAGATAAAGGCAATCGAAGAGTGGCCCATGACAACATATATAATAGAGATCTGCAAATTTTTGGGTCTAGCCATGTATTATTGAAAATTTGTGAAGAAATTATCACAATTTTAAAACCCAATGACCAAGATGACATAGAAGGGAGTGAAGTTCTTCTGGACTCAATAATGCAAGGAAAGCTTTAAGGAGCTAAAAAAGAGGCTTATCACTACACCAATACTCACACTACAGATAAGTGGAGAACTCTTTGTCATGTACATTGATGATTCAAAGAAGGTATTAGGTTGTTTAATAATGAAAAATGATAAAGTGATAGCCTAAATCTCAAGGTAGATGAAAATACATGAGCAAAAATATCCGACACATGATCTGGAGTTGGCAGTGGTGGCCTTTGCATTTAAAATCTAGCAGCATTATCTCTATGGGGAGAAGTGTGAGATATATACTGATCACAAGAGTCTCAAATGTATATTCACACAGAAATAGATTAACATGTGCTAGAGAAGATAGTTAGAGATCATCAAGGATTATGAAAGCTCAATCCAATACTATCCCGGTAAGGAAAATAAGGCAGTATATTCTCTAAGTAGAAAGGATATTGTATCTTTATCAATGATGAGAATTGAAAAGAATCCAATCTTATTAGATTTTCAGAGGATGGACATAGAAATAATTAAGGGAGGAACATCATCAATAATTTTTTAAATGATTTCTTAACCATCCCTCATGAAGAAAATAAAGGATGCTCAAAAAAAGATGTGGAAATTCTGAAAAGGGTGGAAGCTATTAGAAATGGGAAATTCTTTGAGTTCAAGATTGATGAGGAAGGATTTGTAAGATTTGGGTCACAACTTTGTGTATCATTCAATACATAGATAAATAAAGAGATTATGAATAATGCAGATAGCTCAACCTTCTCTAGTCACCTCGGGATCACAAAGATGTATTAAGATCTTCAAGAGAAATATTAGTGGGACAATATGAAGAAGGTGATTACTGAATATACATAAAAGTGCCTGGTATGTAAAAAAGTGAAGGCTAAAAGGAAAAATTCTAAGGGGATGATGCAACCACTACCCATACCAACATTGAAGTGGGAGAATATCACCATGGACTTTGTCACCGGACTTATAAGGACATCCAGAGGAAACAATGCTATATGGGTCAATCTATATCATCTTACAAAGACAGATCACTTTATCACAATTTGAGAAGACTTCTCATTAGATCAACTTTCATGGATATATGTCAAAGAGGTGGTAAGGATGCATGGAGTAACACTATCTATTATATCCAATAGAGATCTGAGATTCACCTAGAAGTTATGGAAAAGTCTCCAACATGCTCTAAGCACTAATTTGAACTTCAATATGGCCTATTATCCACAAACTAATGTCCAATCCGAGTGAACTATTTAGACACTAGAAGACATGCCAAGAACGTGTTCTATAGACTTCAAAGGAGGATGTGACCAACATATTCCATTGGTTGAATTCTCTTACAACAATATTTCCCACTCCAGCATCCGAATGACACCATATAAATCCTTTTATAGAAAAAGGTGCAGAACACCGACGTGATAAGATGAAGTTGGTGAGCGTAAGCTTCTAGGACCTAAAATGGTTGAAGAAATGGTGTAGAAGGTGAAAAAAATTCAACAGCACATCAAGGAAACCCAAAGTCAATAAAAGAGCTATGAAAAAAATCATCAATTAGACCTTGAGTTTAACATTGGAGACATATAATTCCTTAGCATATCTCTATGGAAGAAGGACATGAAATTTAGGAAGAAAGAAAAGCTAAGTCCCAGGTACATCAACCCCTTTTAGATTCTTGGTCATGTCGGAGCTGTGGCCTATCAACTAGCACTTCAACCTACCATTTCTAAAGTACATGATGTATTCTGCATATCCCTCTTAAGGAATTACATACCAGATCCTTCACATGTACTATCTTCAAAGGTGGTATAGTTGGAGAATGATCTTTCTTATGAGGAGTAACCAGTGAAGATCTTGGGTCATAGGGATAAAGTTCTACATAAAAAGACTACTCACCTGGTCAAAGTACTATGGTGGAACCATAAGTACAAAAAGGCAACATGGGAATTGGAGGAAGTGATTAAGTAAAAGTACTCATACCTGTTTTAAGCTTATAATTTAAAATGAAATTTTGAGGGTGAAATTTCATAAGGGGGGAAGAATGTAATGATCCAAAGTTTAACCAATGGAAATTAACTTCTTATAATTATGTCATATAGTATAATCACATAAAATCCCAAGACAATGCCACATCATGATTAAATGAACTACTATGTACTATGTGACCTTTAAACATAATTTTTCCACTTTTGTGATTTTAATTTTGAAAATCTGACATACACGGTTGCAATCAATAAGATGTTTGGAGTCTGATAGGAAAAACTTAATTTTTGGAAAATAGTAACTTACCCTTATGAATAGTAATGTTACCCTTATGAATATTAATATGACCCTTATGAATATTAAATCATCTAAGTAAATAGTAACCTTACCAATGCAATTATAAATAAAATTTATCCATCTTATAAGGGACAATATGATAGCGTTGGTATTTTTAATAAGTCATAAATATTTAATTAAAATTTTATGATTAATTTAATAATTTAAATGAAAATTAATTTTCATAAAATGTATTCATAAGATAATATTTTTATGTTTTATAATTATAAGATAATTTTATGATACCTTAGTTAATTTTTCAAAGTGTTATAAAATCAGTTACAATTTTAAATTTTTTATTTTTTAAGTAAATTATGATTTTAATTAAAAATTAAATTTAACATATTTAGAAAATTATTTTCATAAAATGGAGTTCATTTTTGGATTATACACATCTAAAAATGAATAGGGTGAATTTTTGGTATTTTTTTGAAATACTTGAATTTTTGGTGAACAATGAAATTTGATAATTTACGAAATATGCTAAATAATTGAATTTATGCATCATGCTGAGTCATGGATGATATAAATGGCTATTGGTTCGAACTAAAATGCTCTTATTACTGTTTTTGTCACAATAATAATCTCTATTTTTTTTCTTGAGAAAAATAATAAACTAATGAATTAAATATTGAGAAAACTCACCTCTCCACTATAAAAACCACCCCTCACCACCTCTTATCCTCACACCTATCAAGACTTGTGCCTTGTAAAAATTCTACTCAAATATATCCCTAATCCTATATAAAACTTCTAGGATCTCTTGGTCTCATAAAAAGACTAAAAAATATTCCCTAAGGAGGTTCTTAGGAGGAAGGAATTGAGAGGTAAAACCCCTTTCCGTTTTCTTTCAATTTCTTTTCAAGTTCCTTTAATTTCTTTTCTATCCCCACATATCCTAATACAAAAGGTATAAAAACTCAATTAAATTACACATAATGGAATTTTATTATGCTAATGGAATAATTCTTCATCATCTCCCTCCCCCTCCTTTAATACTAGAAATGAAAACACCATCCGAGATGTGTTAATTTATCACATTCAAGGACGACTGGTTTTCAATTTCTTTTACCATATTCAATTCTGGTCATGAAACCATTTTTATGGTTGAAACAGGTTATTATGTATGTAATATATCCTATGTAACGTTCTGAAATCATTTTTTGCAAGTGGTATTAATTTATAAAACAAAATGAGTTCGTTGTGATAAAAAACCCGTAAATTAACCCAAACGGTTATCGTTAAAGTTTTATATAATGATTCATCCTCTCTCTAAATAACCAAATTAATTTTATAATAATTTAATATTATTTATATTCTCTAATAACATATAACTTCAATTTTGGATAACCATCCTCATCTTACACTATTATCTGTACATGTATATAAGTAAACCGATCTTGAAAACCAAGGAAATAAACGCTCCCAAATAATGAAATTGAACCTCTTAACCCATCAAAAAAGCCATGAATGAAATTAATATGGTTATAATAAATCAATTAAATATAAAATAATATCATTAATTATTAATTAATGAATATAATTTGATTATCCATGACATTAAGATCAAGTGAAGAACACCTTCAGACTTAAGGTAAGGGATTCTACCCGAACTTCCATTATTCCTTCAGGTTGCTTAATATGTATTTTTACCAAAATTAAGTCATCCTTTATTTTTATTTACATATTATAAATTATTTTTATATGTTCCAAAATAATGTATCAAAATCTATTCATCATTCTCTTTCAGTTATATACATAATTTTAAGTGGTTATCTTCTCAATTCTTCTCGATAAGTAAGCCCGTTTTAAGGGAACTTCCCAAATTATTACCCAATTTAAAGTGAAATATATCATATGTTTTAATAAAAAATTATATTTATAAAATAAGTATTTTTATTGTTAAAACTTTATTGGATCACTTCAGATTTTATATAAAATATTATTCTCTTTTTAATTTTAAATGCTCATTAGTATTTTCCTTAAAATCTCACTAAAATGTTTTAATGATAAAATTTATTAAATACTCTTCTTAAATTTTTTAAATTATATTTGACATCACTTACCATGATATATTACTATTATCCCTTATAAATTTCTATGTATGTTTTAATTCCTTTCTTTTGTGAAAACTTGTATGATATGCCCATTTATTATGCTTTATGACATGATTATGATACCCATTTCTTTCCATGGATACCCTTATTTTTATGTATGATTGATTCTGTATGATTAATTATGTGGAAAAATTATTCATGAACATGTTAATATGGATGTTCCTATACATCACTCCAATGTATTGGGTAAAGTTTAGTCTCATGATATATTATGTGCAACGATCTTGGCGATTAGCCTTGACTCGTGCTCCATGTACAACGATCTTGGTGGTTAGACTTGACTCATAATACTCTATGTGAAATGATCCTTGAATCATGATAATCTTATGTTTTATATTTCTAACACATTACTATGATTCCATGTTGATATGATCCCATGTTTTATATGTTATGGTTCCATATGATCAATCTTGTTCCATGCCTTTTTATATCATTATGTCATGCCTTCTAACCCATGTGCTAAGATTTATTCTTATGTTTATTCCCTTACTAGGATTTTAGATCATCCCTTTTTTCATGTTATACCCAGGTGATCCTATGAATATGTAAGTTCTCAAAGGAATTTAGGATCTCTTTATGAAGATTAAATAAAGAAATGTTTTATTTAGTCCCATGTTTTCAGTTTTATGTACCTAGTCTTCCAAGACACTAGACTCTATGATCCTTGGCATGTAATTTGATGTTTAAATACATTTAAAATCATTTAATGATATGTGTAAAATTCCAGGGTTTCTATAATATTCAAACCAACCTCAACGACCATGGAACCAAATGGGGGAAGAGTAGTCATCCACCACCACCCGGAAATCCTCAACCACCCCAAAGGCCTTTCCAACAACCCCCTCCAAAAAAAGAGACTATCCTAGAATTAATGATGAAACAATAGATATAAATAAAATTCAATTCCAAAAAACCACCCAAGAATCCATATAATACCTTAAAAACCCAATTAGACTAACTTTCCAACTTAATGGGGGGAAATTCAAAGTCATGGTTTGGGTAAAATACCCTCTCAACCACTAGTCAACCTAAGGGATAAGGGAAATTTCAGTGAAATTACCTTAGGAGTGGAAGTCAAATTAAAATCCAAATGAATCCTCCATTATAGTCATCCCCTTATAAGGAAATCACCATTCCAACTATTGAAAATGGTCCAAATATGAAAAAACCCTGTCCTGAGAGAAGCCCTTCCAAAGGAAAGAATGTTTCATTCGATGAGCCACCTAGCCCAACCATTCATATTCCATTTCCTCAAAAGGACACCCAACCAAGAAAATAAAAATAAAATGAACTTGATAAAGAAATATTGGAAACCTTCAAAAAAGTGTAGGTTAATATCCCCTTGATCTATGTCATGAAGCAAATTCCATGATACACAAAGTTTATGAAGGAGATGTGTACAAATCTAAGGAGATGTGTACACATATAAGGAGACTTAGAGTTGATGAGAAGGTTAGATTAGGGAGTAATGTCTCGTCATTTATAGATCCATCACTTCCTACCAAATGAAATGATCCTGGAACATTCTCGATTCTATGCACTATAGGGTATTATTCCTTTTCCGATGCTATGCTTGATTTAGGAACTTATATAAATGTGACACCTCACTAAATTTACTCTTAATTGTAGGTTGGGGAACTAAATCCCACTAGAATTTTTGTGAAACTAGAAAATTAGAGTACAAAACACCCTACTAGTGTGTTATAGGATGTTCTTGTGAGGGTAAAAAACATAATTTTTCCTACTGGATTTTAAGAGCTTAAAATGGAAGATTATAGGATGAATGGACATGCCCTAATTATATTGAGGTGAAATTTATTGAAAACTAAAAAAACCATAATTAATGTCCACAATCTTACATTATCTATGGAGTTTTGTGGTGACATTTTCCACTTTAACATCCTTGATGCCATGAATCACCCTTCAGAAGAACGTTCCTCTCTCTCTGTTAATTTAATTGATGTACTACCTTCCTCCACAGAATATTATTTTCTCTCCCCTAATCCTATTCTCGAGTTTTCACCCTTGATAGAAATTTTAGGATATGAATCATGCATTGAATGTTTTACTAGTCTAGAAAAATGTCATAAATGTTTTTTAATTGATTATTCCTTGAACACTAAGGATCACATGACCATCAATGATACTGATAAGATTATAAAATCTCATTCCTAATCCAAGTATGATACCATTGAGTAGTTAGATGAGATTAGCGACCTCTCACTTTCATAAACAATCCCATCAATCCAAAATCCGCCCAAATTGGAACTGAAACAACTGCCTCAAGATTTAAAATATTCCTATCTTGAGAATGGAAACAAGTTTACTATCATCATTTCTAGTTCACTCCCTCATGAGCATAAATTGTGACTGCTTAAACTTTTGAGGGAGTATAAAAAAGATTTGGGATGGACACTTGATGACATTCCTGGTATTATCCCATCAATTTTTACACATCATATATTATTAAATGATGAGGCTAAACTAGTGAGGAAGTCACAATGTCAACTAAACCCAAACCTCCTAGATGTTGTTATAAAGGAGGTAACTGTAACATCCTAGACCTGAAAAGCCACTCGAATAGTGCTAAATGTGTTGGGTGTATCACACCTGTCTCTTTTCCATTATTTATTTTATTAATTTTCCTGGGCATCGGGTTGTCCAGGTTGAAGCCCGACTTAAAATTTTGAGTTCTTATTTTAAAATTTGTGTTTTTTCCTTGATTGCATTCAGTGCACCGCAGTCGAAGCCATATGACCTCGCCTGGGTCGCCGCGCGCCCTCTCCCGGTTCACCGCACGCCCTGAACGATGGTAAACTAATGAAATAAAATGAATTAAGAATGGATTTAATAATAATAATAATATTAATGCTACTTGAGAATATTATTATTACTACCTTGGATAATAATTTAATTGAGAGTATTATTTTTATAAATAGCATTTTATTAAGTTGATTATTGTGTAGTTTATTATTTATTTTATTAAGTTTGTTATTATCTTATTGTTATTATTATTATTATGTTCACTGTGTTTATTAATATAAGGTCTATTATTATTAAGTTATTATTATTAACTTTTTATTAAATTTTATTATGTTTATTATGTTTATTAATATCATGTTAAGGTTATTATAATTATTATTATGATTATGATCGTTAATATTATCATTATTCTTGTTAATTTATTTATCAATATTATTATTATCATTATCAGTGTTATTGTTTATATTATTATTACAAATTGGTATAATTAATATATTTAAGTTGATTTTTAGGGTCTTTATTTCTTTTTTTCTTTCCCTTTCTCTTATTTCTTTTTATTTTCCCTTATTTATTTTTTCTCTTATTTCCTTTCTTTCCTTCCCTCTTTCCCCCTTTATCTCCAATCCATCGTGCCCCAACCCCCAATCCATACCTCTCCTCTTCGGTTCTCCGCACCCTCAGAGGCCCCCTCTCCTTCCGCCCAAAGAGCCCTGCGCTGCCCCAACTTGCACCACCTAACCCTCCCCAGCCAAGCCCTTGCATCATGCCGCAGCTCCCCGAAACCCTTGTGCACTCCTCCATTGAAGCACTGCACCCTACTGCTCCCCTTGGATATCCCCTGTGCATCATTTCTCCCAGCCGATAGACCCCCTTCCCATCACACCCTATCCCCAACTCAGGCCTGCACAGACACTGCCGACACTCCCCCTTAGCTTGCTACACCGACGAGACCCCCCTTCTTTCATCTACCCTGACTGACACCCTCCACCTCAACGGACAGCCGCACGCCGACCCCTACCTCCTTCAAAAAACCTACGTGCATAGAACCTTGATTGCGCAACCCTTCTCAGACAGATTTTCCCAGCGCGACGTACCTCTGAACTTCTCCAATGTGCTAGGATAACCTCTTATATCTCTGCCACAAGTGAATTCTATTTCAATTAGTCATTCTTCCTTTTTGGTAGAGTTGCAGGTAGGAGTTTCATGTTGCTTGGGGTGAAAGTTGCACTGAATATGGTTCAATCTTAATGATTTTTTTGATATCTTGTTTCAATGTTCATCTTGAATTTTTTGTGATACATTTGATGAGCAATTGGAGTCGCGCACTAAATTTTATGGAATTCCTTCACCTGAGGTAGGTGGTTCCACGTTTAACCATTGTTTGATGGATTATTTTTCTTCTTAAATTAATTTATCATATTATTTACTTAGTTTGTTTGATGCGAATAATGTTTTTAATTGAAGTTGATATGTGTATGTGATATAGGTGTGTTTTATGTGAAAATTAATGTTGAACTGTTTATTAGTAGATTATAAATTATACAAATTGTGCTCTGGTTTATCATCAATTTTCATTGAGTCATAGAGGAAATTTTGACTGCATTTTTAGTATTTTAGAGTCATGCAGAATATTCTAAAATTTGTTTCATAAATTTTCTGGTGAATTAGTTTTTTAATTTAGTTAATTTAGCATAATTTTTAAGTAGTTTACATGTTACGAAAGTGATTTTGACTGAGTTTTGTTGTGCATTTGTTTTGTTAGTCGAGTGTTTATGTGATGTTAATGTGTTTTGTTGTGAAAAACAAAATTGATCTATTTATCAGTGTTCTCAAGATTGTGAATTTAGTTGTTTGAATGTTAAAGAGATTTAGTGTGTGTTTTGGGTGTGGTATCAAAGTGTGTTTTGTCATAAAAGAGTTTCTGAGTGCGTTCTGGTGTTTAAAATCATGTGACACTTTTTTGAAATTGTTCAATAATTTTTTTTGGTGGTTGTCTAAGTGTACAACTATTTTCTTTAAAATTACGATTGGTTTAATTAATGGTGTAAGAGATGAAGATTAGGTTCTAAAAATATTTTGGGTGTGATCTCAATTCAAAATGGGTATTTTGAGTGTGTTTTCATGTGTAAAGCCCGATGATACTCTCTTAGAATTGTCTTATGAAAATTTTCAAAGGTTTTTATCAAATTATATCAATGGTGTGAAACTTTTTTGGACAAGGTTTTGGTGCACATAATATTTTAAATTGACATTTGGGTGTGCAAACGATGGTTCGGTGTGTGTAAGTAATCTGTTTGGATTTTATGCATAAATGTGACCTGTGACATGATCTTGAATTTTAAAAATGGAATTGATGGTGTAAATGGTATCTTGTCATGTGTGGTGTTTTTCTTGGCTTGTTTATATGATGTGCACCTATTAAGATCTTGAAATTTGTTGAGCCCAAAGTAGGAAGCCTCAGTAGCTAGGAAGGTGAACTAGGACTAGTGGGCTAGTGTTCCAGAGGTGACTCGACCCTGTTTCACTAGCAGTACTGACGATTTCAACACTAGCTAAACAAATGAATGACTTAGGTTCATGGTTCCTAAGACACATTTTCTGAGGGTTGTGATTTCTAAGACACGTTTTCTGAGGGTTGTGGTTTCTAGGCCATGCTTCACCGAGACATGAAGATCTAGGGACCCAAGCTAGCTAACACCCATGAGGCCTCTCCCATTTTGGTGCTCCTTGGTTACTTTATGCTCTTCGATGCGACACTTTGGTTATTTTAAAAATTAACTGTGTGTGGGTTTTAATTTAATTTTTTTTCATTTGAAATAGTTTTCTTTAATCATTTTTTCTTTAAAAGTGTTCAAGTGTTTAATTCTTCTCTTAAATTTAAGTTTTTGTCTTTAAATTAATTTTCATTTAAAGCACCTATCATTAAAAATTGTTTTCATTAAATAATTTTTAAGCATTTATTTACCTTTTATAAATTTTACAGGAAAATGTATTCTCCATTTAATTTTTTATGCATGGAATATTATCCTAGTGGAATCCTACTGGGATCTTGGCTCACACCCTATATACACCTTTGGGTGTATGTAGGCCTTTTTCTTTTTGTGTCACAGGTTGAGGCATCATGCTTAGTGACGATGGTTCAAGTTGTCGATGGTTTTTCCCGTGTGGGTCTGACGATGGTTGTTTGAGGAGGTGGCTCCTCATGTTGCATGAAGGTGTAGATAGATGTGTTAGTTTTCTTTCATTGCAGTCTTCTTAGAGTATTAGTTTTCCATTTTTTTCGTCTCTCTTTGGTTGTTGGTTCTAGTTGTAGATCTTTAAATATGAAATGTGTTAAAGGTGTATTTGGTTGTATAAAATTATCTTCTTTCCACTAAAGTAGTTAGTTGTTTTTATGTATATTTTTTCAAGTAAATTGTTCCCTTGTACTATTTTGATACCTGGGCACTTGTGACAGCCTGTGGGGATCGGGAACGCCCTTCGGGCCATGTCGCGGATCAGGTCAGCATCAGGTCGGATGGTGAATCGACCTAGTTCGTGACAAAATTGTATCAGATGGGGTTTCTCTCTTGGGTCATGTTATTTTGGGATAGATTCATGGTATAATGGAGTTAAGGTTGTTGAGAATCAACATCCTAGCTATGAGTAATTTTCTTGGCCAGCACACCTCATGGATGGACTCGTGTTTCCAAAGTAAGTTGAGGTTTTTCTACATCTTTGGTCAGTGTGGTTAATCTTGTTTAGGGAAAATGAAAAATGAGTAGGGTAAGTGGTCCTAGTGAGCTCGTAGGGTCTGGTAAGCCATGTGAAGCTAGGGACGCTATCCTAGAATACCATATGTGGCAGTGGCATGATTGGTGTATGGCCGCCAACCATATGTCCCAATCACCCTCTGACACTAGTTCCCTCTTGTATCATTCCTCATCTCTTTGTTTTGGATTCATGGAAATCTTGTTTTTAAGTAAAAATTATTTGTGTCTTGAGTTTTAATTCTTATTTGTAAGTTGGTGTGAAAGCATGTGGTTAGTGAATTATTTTGAAAAGTGATTTGGGAATCCCTTGCAGTGGTTCCCCGTGCATGTTTAGTGATTCTCTTGTGGTATGTCTTGGTCATTAGACCAGTTTGATTGGGTCCATGTTTTTCTTTCTTGACTAGTGCACATGCCCCCATAAAGAATTAACATGATATTGAAGTGTAGCCATGTGTAATTCACCTTTGTCCAACCCTCCAGTTGATTAAAGTAAGGAATCTCCATTTTGAGTGATTGTGCTAAGTATATTCCTTTTTCTTTTCATTTAAGTGTATCCTCTCACTGCAGGATGACAGACGTGAGGGAAATTGATAGGAGTTTTGGTCTCTTTGAGTTTTTTGAGTTGCTGGGTATGAAGTTTGACACCGTTGCGTTGGAAGTTTCCCCCCATAAATGGTGAAAGGAATTCTAATGGTGAAGGGTGAATTAAGTTTAGAATTATTGGTGTTGATCGATGTCTTGAAAGGTTTGTAGTGCTTCTGTCGGCTGCAAGGGTCATGTTTTGTGATGCCTCGCAGTGTGAGTCCTCTTTTAAGAGCAAGGATGGATTTCATAGAATCCTTCAGGAATCCCTATTTTCATAGGGGTGTGTCCTACTCTTAGGGAGTTCTAATTTTTTTATATTCAAGGGGGAGTGTTCGTCGTGCGTCTTTCCTTTTTATGTTTCTTGGTTAAGGTGAATAGGTGATGCATGGGCATCATCTAAACCACTATTTTTGTGGACGTTCCGCAAGGGAGTAGGTGGATGCTGGAGTGTGTTGTGTTTGATGGGGTTATCTCAATTTTAGTGTGGTTTCTTGCAGAACCAGGAAAAGGAGAAGCTTCGTTCGGGGGTCTTTGATGCCTGACTGCGAGGCAGGAAATGCTTGAACATCAGGGCTCTATCCATAGGCCTCAAAGTGAAGTTGTCACATGGTCAGGAACCCCATGAGTGTATGGGACCCCAACTTTATTTTTGTCGTCGGTATTGAAGGTGATGTGAGTTTAAATCGTTTCCTGTAGCTGTTCTATTCCTAATGACATGTATGGGTGCATGAGGTTTTTGTGGCTATGAGGAAACGTGGTCATCTCGTACCTTAAAGTCCTAGGGGTTGAATCCTACCGATTGTAATCACTTTTAGTAGTCCTTATGGGGTCTATTAGGTAAAGCTGTCTAAAATTTAAATAGTGATCATCCAGGGATGTGAAGATGCTGGTTTGTCTTGGGTTGTGGTTTTGATGCCTCGGTAGTTGGGCCCGTCTCACCCCGCCCCTTGTGGTGGTGTGTTTGGTCACTATTGGGAAATTTTCAAAGTTTTGTATCTTATATCAGTTCTAATGGTGGGGAGACCCATGATGTGTCCTGTACAAATGTATCTAGAATGAGTCAGTGTTGGAGTTTTTCATAATGGTGGGGAGTCCACCCGGGCCTCCTCGTGTCAGTTTTCTAGTCTCGTCTCAGGCGTCAGTAAGTTTCTAATGGTGGGGAGACCTTTTGGGATTTCCCCTGTTAGACTTTTAGTTCTTTTCCTAGAGATGGATTGGTTGTAGGTGATAAGAGTATTCCTTGGACGTGGTTGGTCATGTTTTTTTTTTCCAGTCAAACGGCGTGGTTTTCACTCATTGGTGCTTGAAGTGTTTTGGTTTCTGAAGTTAGTTTCCATGGGTATGAGAGTTTCTTTCCTTAATTAATCAACTGGAGGTGTCATAACTCTTTGGGGCGGGTGATACATAGTGGAAAGTATTTTTATGGGTTTCTTGAGGTCATCATTTAAGTCACTTTCTCTAAGAATGATGTGTTTTCCTTTTCTCACTTGTTGTTTGTGGAGATCCTCTTTGAGCCTTAAGGGGGTGTCGTTTTCTACTTTGGGGTTCAATATTAGTTATTGATTTTCGGGGGTGGAAAGATTTATAGTGGGGAGAATTTTCACACCCGTATCTTTTCCATTATTTATTTTATAAATTTTTCTAGGAATCAGGTAGTCTGGGTTGAAGCCTGACTTAAAATTTTGAGTTCTTATTTTAAAACGTGTGTTTTGGCCTTGACTGTGTCCAACACACAATAGTTGAAGCCGCGCGACCTCACCTGGGTCACCGCGCGACCTCGCCCGGTTCACCACACTCCCTGCCCATTGGTCAACTAATGAAATAAAATGAATTAAGAATGGATTTAATAATAATATTATTATTAATGTCACTTGAGAATATTATAATTACTACCTTGGATAATAATTTAAGTCAGTGTATAATTTTTATAAATAACATTTTATTAAGTTGATTATTGTGTAGTTTATTATTTAGTTTATTAAGTTTGTTATTATCTTATTATTATTTTTATTATTATTTTCACTGTGTTTATTAATATAAGGTCTATTATTATTAACTTTTTATTAAATTTTATTAAGTTTATTATGTTTATTAATATCATATTAAGGTTATTATAATTATTATTATAATTATTATTATTAATATTATCATTATTCTTGTTAATTTATTTATCAATATTATTATTATCATTATTAGTGTTATTGTTTATATTATTATTACAAATTGGTAAGATTAATATATTTAAGTTGATTTTTAGGGTCTTTATTTCTTTTTTTCTTTCTATTTCTCTTATTTCCTTTCCTTTTCCCTTATTTATTTTTTCTCTTATTTTTTTTTTATTTTTTTTCCTCCCTCTTTCCCCCTTTCTCTCCAACCCATCACACCCCAACCCAAAACCCTACCTCTCCTCTTTGGTCCGCCACACCATCAGCGGCCCCCACTCCTTCTGCCCAGCGAGCCCTGCGCCACCCCAGCTTGCACCGCCTAACCCTCCCCGGCCAAGCCCTTGTGTCATGCTATATCTCCCTGAAACCCTTGTGTGCCGCTCTATTGAAGTCCCACACCCTGATGCTCCCCTTGGCCAACCCCTGTGCATTGATTCTCCTGGCTGAGAGACCCCCTTCTCATCACACCCTGTCCCCAGATCAGGCCCGCACAGACACCGCTGACACACCCCCTTGGCTTACTACATCGGCAAGACCCCCTTCTTCCGTCTGCCCTGACCGACACCCTCCACCTCGACGTACAACCGCACACCGACCCCTACCTCCCTCAAAAAACCTACGCGCACATCCCCTTGGCCGCACAACCCTTCTCGAATGAATTTTCCCAGTGTGACGTACCTCCGTACCTCTCCAATGTACTCAAATAGCCTCTTATATCTCCACCATAGGTGTGTTCTATTTCAATTAGTTGTTCTTCCTTTTTGGTAGAGTTACGGGTAAGAGTTTCATGTTGTTTGGGGTGAAAGTTGCGCTAAATTTGGTTCAATATTAATTATTTTGTCGATATATTGTTTCAAGGTTCATATTGAATTTTTTGTGATACGTTTGATGAGAAATTGTATTCACGCACCGAATTTTATGGAATTCCTTCCCCCGAGGTAGGTGGTTCCGCGTTTAACCATTGTTTAATGAATTATTTTTCTTCTTAAATTAATTTAGCATATTATTTAATCAGTTTGTTTGATGTGAATAATTTTTTTAATTGAATTTGATATGTGTATGTGATATAGGTGTGTTTTATGTGAAAATTAATGTTAAACTATTTATTATTAGATTATAAATTATACAAATTGTGCGCTGGTTTAGCGTCAATTTGCATCAAGTCATGGAGGAACTTTTGACTACATTTCGAGTCATGCGGCATATTCTGAAAATTATTTCATAAATTTTTTGGTGAATTAGTTTGCTGATTTAATTAATTTATCACAATTGTTAAGTAGTTTACATGCTGTGAAAGTGATTTTTACTAAGTTTTGTTGTGCATTTGTTTTGTTAATCGAGTGTTTATGTGATGTTAATGTGTTTCATTGTGAAAACCTATATTGAGCTATTTATCAGTGTTCTCAAGATTGTTCATTTAGTTGTTTGAATGTGAAGGATCTGAAGTGTGTGTTTTGGGTGTGGAATTAAATTTCATTTTGTCATAAAAGAGGTTTTGAGTGCATCTTGGTGTTTAAAATCATGCGACAAATTTTTGAAATTGTTCAATAAATTTTATTGGTTGTTGTATAAGTGTAAAACTATTTTCTTTAAAATTGAGAGTGGTTTAATTGATGTTGTAAGTGATGAAAATTAGGTTTTAAAAAGATTTTGGGTGTGTGCTTAATTCAAAATGGTGATTTTGAGTGTGTTTTCATTTGTAAATCCCGGTGATACTCTCTTATAATTATCTTATGAAAATTTTCAAAGGTTTTATCAAATTATATCAAGGATGCCAAACTTGTTTGGATAAGTTTTTGGTGCACTTAATATTCAAAAATGACATTTTATTGTGTAAATGATGGTTCGTTGTGTGTAATTACTGTAACAGCCCGAGATTTTATGAAAAATATTCTTTTTAATTTTATTAATGTCTTGTGTTGTACGCTACACCAAAAGGAGCTTGCACAACACGCATCCTTGACTTGCCTTTCATTACATGCAATCACGACCTTCCTCGATAGCATGTGTAGTACGCAATAACGAGTTTCACTAAACAACAATATACTATTAAAATATTATTAAAACTAGCCGTTATGAATAGTAACAACCACTTTTTGAAATTTTATAAATTTTATTTTTCAAAATGGACTTCATTTTTGGATTCGGAATATCGAAATTAGCCTAGGGTGGAATTTTGGTATTTTTCTGAAAACTTTCAATTTTTGATGAATAGTGAAACCACTAAGTGGTAGTTAAAAAACTGAATTTTGCATAAAACATAATTTTACCACTTCTGTGAATGGAATTTCGAAAATCCGAGAGACACGGTTAATATCAAGGACTAAAATGTGGTTCAATGAGATGAAAATAATTTTTGGTGAATAGTAACTTTTTACTTTTTTTTACCGCGGTTAATAGTAAATATGGTAACTAAGGGTAAATATGATATTACTATTACCCTAACACATGTCCTAATTCTATTGGATAAGTTTAATTCGACCAAAAACAACCTTATGAATATAATATGACCATTTAGGTCCACTTTGATTAGATTATGACATTTAATATTATTTTATTTAATGAATAGTTAAAATAGTTAAAATCAAAGTTTAATAAATAAAACATTTTTAATATGGGGTTATACATAAGATAAATTCGACTATAAATATTCCTTAGAAAGATAAAAATATTTCCTACATAATGATATTTTATTTATAATTTTTAGACATTAAATAAATTAATTTATTTATGACACAACGATGATGTAGTAATTACCCTTTTAAGGAAATGTTAACATAATTGATGTTATAAATGCCCAAATAAATGTAATTTGAGACTTTTTATGAATTCCACTAATTTTCTAGGTTACTATGATATATTAGTGTGGATTTAATCAACTTGGTTCGAACATATAATTCTGTTATGACTTTCACAAAAATCAAATATCAAATAGTGTCAAAATTGACACAAAATAGTTTTTAAATCAAATATTATATTATTAATTGTTATTTTATTCCTAAAAATCTAAGGTTCGGCCAAATGACTTAGATAAGGATATATATATTAATAATAAACAACTTGGGGTTCTTTTGGCATGTTATAGTAAGTGTATTAACCATATAGTGTAAGAAAACAAAAAGTCACGGTAAAAGTTAAATTATTTAACTTAGAGTTAAATCTAATTGATAAGGTTAAAATAATAACCTAAACTTGTCTAAATCCTATTGGTTGATAGTATTTCGACCCATCCCCACTTTAGCTTTGAAATAAGACCCTTTGGAACCATTATAAACCGATTTTGACTTTAATATAAAATAATATTTTGAGATATTCCTAAGGTGCCCCTCTCCTCCCTTATAAAAGGGCACCTCCTCCCCCTCCTCCTCACACCAATTTGAGCACTAAAGCTCGGCCAACCCCTGACAAAATACCTTCTACAATTACCTAGAATAATCCTAGAGGTCCTGGTCTTCTTCAAAGACCAATCTTAGTTCCCTAAGTGGAGGATTCAAAGAGGCGTTTCAAAGAAGAGGTAATATCCATTACCGATCTTTTCAATTTCTTTCTTCTTCAACTTCTTCTTTTTTATTTGTTTCATGATAAAGTAATAACATCAGTATTACTTACATAATGATATGTTATTATAAATATTAAACAACCCTAATTCACCTTCTATCCATCCTACGGAAAAATGAAATCACCGCGCGTGCATACGTACGGAATACCGTCTCTATGCCGTGGTGTAATCTATTTTCCACCATCACCTTACAAGGATGGGTATAATGGTGTAATGAGTAACTATATATGATTATTATAGAGTGATATTGATACTGAAATAGTATACATACACTTCAACACAATTCCACGACCATGGGAACGATATCATCGCTCGTGCGTACGTACGGACTACCGTCTCCACGACGCGATGAGATTCATTTTCAATGATTAACCATTCATGAATGATTATAAAGTATATATAATAAGTACTAATGAAATATATGACATAATAATGATACTGTATTTTTTTATATTTATATGTATGTCATCTACTTAATTCCATTCAATTCAATAAGGAAATGAAAACAGCGTTCATGCGTACGTACGGACTACCGTCTCCATGAACGGTGTATTTCTTTCCATTTACTGATTTATTATATATATGTATATCCTGAATATATATATATATATATAAATCATTTTTTATGTTCTGGAATTAAGTAATCATGATCTAAGTAATCATATGAATAATTACAAGTCAAAACACGGACGACAAATGAAACAATTTTACCCAAAACGCTCTTTAACATGGAATTTACAAAAGAACGGGTAATATAAAGTCATAAGTGAACCATATATGATATCATAACAATGAATATGATTCTGTAATAAGTAAATGACATTATTTAAATCATTATACAGGAGGTTCAGACACTTACGAAGCAAATCGGACCTAAGGTAAGGGAAATATCACAATCTCATTTTTATCCGAGATTGTTTATACTTTGGTATTTACTGGGGTGTATTTTATCATCCAAATCCATGTTTCCTCAATATGTAATGTTATTTCCATCCACCTACAATTTTTTAAATCCAAATTTACCCTTCGGTGAGTTTTTAGTAAAGGATATGAAAGGAATCTTTTGTCGTTTTTCATACGAGGTACTTTTGGACTTTTCCGACAAAAGTACGAGAAGAATGTTTTTTTACTTATACGGCATGAATGGATTTTTAAAACATTATTTCCAAGAAGCTTCCTTTATAATTTTTCAAGTTTATTTTTAATCAACTTCTTTTAGTTTATAATTGTATGACATGTCAGTAAAAGAAAAGTGTTTTTGAAGTAGAAAGGATATTTTCCTCAAGAATGGAGTTCAAATGTTTTATCAAAATTATTTTCCATCTAAGATAATATAGGGTTCTGTTTTTATCCCTATTATTACATTGATTTGATTATGTTGTGAGGGAATTATTTTTATGAAGTCATTTACCTTATATGATTTGTTTTATGATGTCATGATGTTTCAAGAATCCCATTTTTGTTACATGTGTTATGTGATGATGTATGATTTATGATTATGTGGCACACATAAGAAAGGATTCATTATAAGATGGGTGGGACCTATATCTCCCTCCAATGCATTGGGTAAAGATTTTATATCTCTTGAGATAGACATGGCTGGAATGGTAGGTTATACCGGTTCAGTGAAACAGGACTGGAACAAGGGTGACTCGGTTCAAAAAGGGACTTTGTCCACTAAGATAGTCTTGGAAATGAGTCTTGACTAACAAGAAATGATTCTCTATGATTATGTGTGTATGCCACAAAGTTTTATGTTTTAAGTTATGATTATGGTGATTACATTTCACTGCCATGATTTACCCCATATTATGAAATTATGATCTCTTTTGCAGGTTAAGATTTCCAAAAGTTATGTGCTTATGTATATGATGTGATTGATATTTCTTTTGTTTACCCTTACTGAGCATTTGAGCTCACCCTTTTGTATGTTTTCTTTCCCCAGGTCAGGAAGAAGGTTATTAAGTAGAATATGCTAAAAGGGACCCTAGATATGATGAAATAAATGGGAGATACTGTAGAAGATTTATGAACCAGTTGTTTATGTTTCCCAGTTTTCTTTTCCCCAGGATATAAAGAAAGGTTTTAGGTATAAAAAAAAGAAGATCTTTATGGGAGATGTTGAAGATATTTCACCAGGATTAGAAGATTACGTTCCGAGTTTCCAAAGACGCTAAACTATTACGATCCTTGTGTGTGTGTTTTTGTTATGTACTGAGTATTCCACAAATGTAATGTAATGTCAATGTACGTCAAGCTTCGGGTCTCTACAGTTGGTATCAGAGGAAAAGTTTAGTCAACCTTTGGAAACTAGGATGCGAGAACTTCAGTGAGATCCCTAGAGATATTTATAAGGTATGTCTAGGGATGTCCCTAAGGATAAGTATACGTATAGGATACAGTCCTAGAACTACGGTAACGATCATAGAATTTAACCTAAGATGTTAGATATTGAGGATACTCCACCTCTATTGTGTTGTTTTCCATAGCATGATTTTTTCCTCTCACACTATTCTTTTTGGGTTTTAGACGATGGTTGGAACCTGAAGGAACCATGTTGATCAATGAAATGGACAATGCGATGATTGTCCTCCTGAAAAAACAAATGTTATGGGAGATGGAGCGCAAAATCTTATTGCTATACTTACACAAGATATGAATCATTCTGGACTTCCAAATGAGCAGAGAAGGGAACAATATTCTATTGAGTCCTTCATGAGGCAACGTCCACCTTCTTTCAGTGGGTCTTCCGATCCACTTGTTGCTGAACAATGGATCAGTACCACTGAAAAGATATTTTCAGTTCTTCAATGTTCTGAGCATGATAAAGTCATCTTAGCAGTATATCGTTTGGAAGGTGAAGCTGATCAATGATGGAATCTTATCAAGAATACGAGGCCAAGAGATGAAATTGAGTCCATGGAATGGGACGAGTTCAAGAACTTGTTTTTCAGTAAGTACTTCCCTCGTATTCTTCGAACAAAGATGGAAAAGGAGTTCCTTGAGCTGAAGCAGAAGGATGATGAATCTGTTGGTATATACGAAGCGAATTTTACAATACTTGCAAGGTATGCATCTGGCATTATCATCCTACCTGAAATTAAAGTTGATCGATTTTTCAGTGGCTTAAAACCAAGTCTTCGAAGGGCATTATCTATAAGAGACTTCAGTAGCTATGAAGAAATTGTGCATTGTTCTATGAAGGTAGAAATGGAATTTAGTGTTACATATCCATCTCATGGTTTTGAAAAGAAACGAAAGATGGAGTTCAAGGAGAAATCTCAAAATAATGGTGAAAAGAAGATGAATGTTTCCTTATGCACAAAGTGTGGAAAGAAGCATGGTGGAGATTGTCTTAAAGGGACTAGAAAGTGTTTTAAGTGTGGAAAAGAAGGTCATCGAGCAGCTGAGTGTCGAAGTAATGGAAAAAGGGATTCTAATGATGTGAATAAAGCAAACACTGCAGAGAACGCACCACCAACACTTCAATGCTTCAAGTGCAAGGAAATGGGGCATTATGCTAATAAATTCCCTAATCCAAGGGTTAGTGATGATCAACATGAGCAACCACTTAAGGCAAAGGACAAAGGGAAGTCACATGCGATAACTATTGGCGATGTTGAATATGACAACGATGTGGTGGAATGATTAAGTGTTTATGTAATGGGATTCCAAAATAATGTTGTATCATAAAGTATTGGAATATTTATGTGTTGGTCTAATGTGGTATTCAAAGTGATTGAGATATTTAACAGTATTCATGAGCTCATGATTGATATAAGGACTAAGTGATATCATGGTTTGAGTATATAGAATTTTGACTGCATTCATGTTTTCACTAAGGTATTCAAGAGAATACATGATTAAGGACTTTGAATGTTTGGAATGTGACCAACAAAACATATCTTATGATATATGGGAATCAACGATGGTATTAAATCTCTGGTAATCGTTTTCACTATGTTATGAGAGTGGACTGCAGTATTATGGATTAGCCTAAAGATTGGAATGAATTATGTTGGACATAAGTTAGTATTGTTTAAGGATAGAAGTTTTTTTTTCGGTATTATTTAAGGGATGTTATAGTAATATAGCTTTAGAAAAAAGGACAACCTACAGGACGGGCGATAGCCCATCGCATCGGACAAGGCTGTGGGAATCGAACCCACAACCGAAGTGCGACTGGCCTTTATCACCTACCACTGGCCTACAGGAAGTCCCTGTTTAGTAGAAATTAGTTTTATTATATTAAGCAGTATGATATATGAAGTATAAGTCCATTTTAGGAACCATATATGATTAATCTCACTATAGAATGACTTATGTATATTTAATAACTTTTGCTAACCTTTTGTTTGAGACAGATGGAATGACCCGTCATTCTATCACATGATCTGCTAACACCTCACGAATAACAAATTCAACTTCATTTATTTAAGAGATGAAGTGGAAATTGTTCAAGGCATGAACAACAGTGAGATTGTACCAAAATAAAGTAAGTATTTATTCTAATTCAAATTTTCAACTTTAGGGAAATGATCTTGAAAACCAAAAATGTTGTCCTAGTGATCTTATACATGATGAATCAGATGGTACCTTATATCATCACAAATCTATGGATTTGTAATTACTGTCTTTTCCATAGCCATGTTCTCTACCACTCTCCATCAGAACATGATGGTTAGATTTCTCTTCCATATCCATATTTTCACCTATGTGAAAACCCAGTGATTAGTTTATTTGGGGTAACCATTACGTTTCATACCTTTGTTTTTAAATATTGGTTTTGGTATTCCTTTTTACGATGTGGGTTTCTATTAAAGAAACTTTCGAATAGTAAACCATTTATAACCCAGAAGAATTTCGAGGGCGAAATTAATTTTAAGGGGGGTAGAATGTAACAGCCCGAGATTTTATGAAAAATATTCTTTTTAATTTTATTAATGTCTTGTGTTGTACGCTACACCAAAAGGAGCTTCCACAACACGCATCCTTGACTTGCCTTGCATTACATGCAATCACGACCTTCCTCGATAGCATGTGTAGTACGCAATAACGTGTTTCACTAAACAACAATATACTATTAAAATATTATTAAAACTAGCCGTTATGAATAGTAATAACCACTTTTTGAAATTTTATAAATTTTATTTTTCAAAATGGACTTCATTTTTGGATTCGGAATATCGAAATTAGCCTAGGGTGGAATTTTGGTATTTTTCTGAAAAATTTCAATTTTTGATGAATAGTGAAACCACTAAGTGGTAGTTAAAAAACTGAATTTTGCATAAAACATAATTTTACCGCTTCTGTGAATGGAATTTCGAAAATCCGAGAGACACAGTTAATATCAAGGACTAAAATGTGGTTTAATGAGATGAAAATAATTTTTGGTGAATAGTAACTTTTTACTTTTTTTACCGCGGTTAATAGTAAATAGGGTAACTAAGGGTAAATATGATATTACTATTACCCTAACACATGTCCTAATTCTATTGTATAAGTTTAATTCGACCAAAAACAACCTTATGAATATAATATGACCATTTAGGTCCACTTGGATTAGATTATGACATTTAATATTATTTTATTTAATGAATAGTTAAAATAGTTAAAATCAAAGTTTAATAAATATAACATTTTTAATATGGGGTTATACATAAGATAAATTCGACTATAAATATTCCTTAGAAATCTAAAAATATTTACTACATAATGATATTTTATTTATAATTTTTAGACATTAAATAAATTAATTTATTTATGACACAACGATGATGTAGTAATTACCCTTTTAAGGAAATGTTAACATAATTGATGTTATAAATGCCCAAATAAATGTAATTTGAGACTTTTTATGAATTCCACTAATTTTATAGGTTACTATGATATATTAGTGTTGATTTAATCAACTTGGTTCGAACATATAATTCTGTTATGACTTTCACAAAAATCAAATATCAAATAGTGTCAAAATTGACACAAAATAGTTTTTAAATCAAATATTATATTATTAATTGTTATTTTATTCCTAAAAATATAAGGTTTGGCCAAATGACTTAGATAAGGATATATATATTAATAATAAACAACTTGGGGTTCGTTTGGAATGTTATAGTAAGTGTATTAACCATATAGTGTAAGAAAACAAAAAGTCACGGTAAAAGTTAAATTATTTAACTTAGAGTTAAATCTAATTGATAAGGTTAAAATAATAACCTAAACTTGTCTAAATCCTATTGGTTGATAGGATTTAGACCCATCCCCACTTTAGCTTCGAAATAAGACCCTTTGGAACCATTATAAACCGATTTTGACTTTAATATAAAATAATATTTTGAGATATTCCTAAGGTGCCCCTCTCCTCCCTTATAAAAGGGAACCTCCTCCCCATCCTCCTCACACCAATTTGAGCACTAAATCTCGGCCAACCCCTGAAAAAATCCCTTCTCCACTTCCCTAGAATAATCCTAGAGGTCCTGGTCTTCCTCAAAGACCAATCTTAGTTCCCTAAGTGGAGGATTCAAAGATGCGTTTCAAAGAAGAGGTAATATCCATTACCGATCTTTTCAATTTCTTTCTTCTTCAACTTCTTCTTTCTTAGTTGTTTCATGATAAAGTAATAACATCAGTATTACTTACATACTTATATGTTATTATAAATATGAAACAACCCTAATTCACCTTCTATCCATCCTACGGAAAAATGAAATCACCGCGCGTGCATACGTACGGAATACCGTCTCTACGCCGTGGTGTAATCTATTTTCCACCATCACCTTACAAGGATGGGTATAATGGTGTAATGAGTAACTATATATGATTATTATAGAGTGATATTGATACTGAAATAGTATACATACACTTCAACACAATTCCACGACCATGGGAACGATATCATTGCTCGTGCGTACGTACGGACTACCGTCTGCACGACGCGATGAGATTCATTTTCAATGATTAACCATTCATGAATGATTATAAAGTATATATAATAAGTACTAATGAAATATATGACATAATAATGATACTGTATTTTTTTATATTTATATGTATGTCATCTACTTAATTCCATTCAATTCAATAAGGAAACGAAAACAGCGTTCATGCGTACGTACGGACTACCGTCTCCATGAACGGTGTATTTCTTTCCATTTACTGATTTATTATATATATGTATATCATGAATATATATATATATATATAAATCATGTTTTATGTTCTGTAATTAAGTAATCATGATCTAAGTAATCATATGAATAATTACAAGTCAAAACACGGACGACAAATGAAACAATTTTACCCAAAACGCTCTTTAACATGGAATTTACAAAAGAACGGGTAATATAAAGTCATAAGTGAACCATATATGATATCATAACAATGAATATGATTCTGTAATAAGTAAATTACATTATTTAAATCATTATACAGGAGGTTCGGACACTTACGAAGCAAATCGGACCTAAGGTAAGGGAAATATCACAATCTCATTTTTATCCGAGATTGTTTATACTTTGGTATTTACTGGGGTGTATTTTATCATCCAAATACATGTTTCCTCAATATGTAATGTTATTTCCATCCACCTACAATTTTTTAAATCCAAATTTACCCTTCGGTGAGTTTTTAGTAAAGGATATGAAAGGAATCTTTTGTCGTTTTTCGTACGAGGTACTTTTTGACTTTTCCGACAAAAGTACGAGAAGAATGTTTTTTTTACTTATACGACATGAATGGATTTTTAAAAAATTATTTCCAAGAAGCTTCCTTTATAAGTTTTCAAGTTTATTTTTAATCAACTTCTTTTAGTTTATAATTGTATGACATGTCAATAAAAGAAAAGTGTTTTTGAAGTAGAAAGGATATTTTACTCAAGAATGGAGTTCAAATGTTTTATCAAAATTATTTTCCATCTAAGATAATATAGGGTTCTGTTTTTATCCCTATTATTACATTTATTTGATTATTTTGTGAGGGAATTATTTTTATGAAGTCATTTACCTTATATGATTTGTTTTATGATGTCATGATGTTTCAAGAATCCCATTTTTTTTACATGTGTTATGCGATGATGTATGATTTATGATTATGTGGCACACATAAGAAAGGATTCATTATAAGATGGGTGGGACCTATATCTCCCTCCAATGCATTGGGTAAAGATTTTATATCTCATGAGATAGAAATGGCTGGAATGGTAGGATATACCGGTTCAGTGAAACAAGACTGGAACGAGGGTGACTCGGTTCAAAAAGGGACTTTGTCCACTAAGATAGTCTTGGAAATGAGTCTTGACTAACAAGAAATGATTCTCTATGATTATGTGTGTATGCCACAAAGTTTTATGTTTTAAGTTATGATTATGGTGAATACATTTCACTGCCATGATTTTCCCCATGTTATGAAATTATGATCTCTTTTGCAGGTTAAGATTTCCAAAAGTTATATGCTTATGTATATGATGTGATTGATATTTCTTTTGTTTACCCTTACTGAGCATTTGAGCTCACCCTTTTGTATGTTTTCTTTCCCCAGGTCAGGAATAAGGTTATTAAGTAGAATATGCTAAAAGGGACCCTAGATATGATGAAATAAATGGGAGATACTGTAGAAGATTTATGAACCAGTTGTTTATGTTTCTCAGTTTTCTTTTCCCCAGGATATAAAGAAAGGTTTTAGGTATAAAAAAAAGAAGATCTTTATGGGAGATGTTGAAGATATTTCACCAGGATTAGAAGATTACGTTCCGAGTTTCCAAAGACGCTAAACTATTACGATCCTTGTGTGTGTGTTTTTGTTATGTACTGAGTATTCCACAAATGTAATGTAATGTCAATGTACGTCAAGCTTCGGGTCTCTACAATTACTATGTTTGGATTTTATGAATAAATGTGACCCGTGACATGATCTTGAATTTTAAAAATGGAATTGATGGTGTAAATGGTATCTTTTCATGCGTGGTGTTTTTCTTGTAGGATTCCTGGGTAGCTAGTAAGGCGAACTAGGACTAGTGTGATAGTGTTCCAGAGGTGACTCGACCCGGTTTCACTGGCAGGACTGATGATTACAACACTAACTAAACATATTAATGACTGAGGGTCATGGTTTCTAAGCTACATTTTCTGAGGGTCATGGTTTCTATGCCACTTTTCACCAAGACACGATGATCTAGGGACCCAAGCTAGCTAACACCCATGAGGCCTCTCCCATTTTTGGTGCTCCTTGGTTACTTTACGCTCATTGGTGCAACGCTTTGGTTATTTTAAAAAGTAAGTGTGTGTGGGTTTTAATTTAATTTGTTTCATTTGAAACAATTTTCTTTAACCCCGTTTTATTTAAAAGTGTTCAAGTATTTAATTCTTCTCTTAAATTTAAGTTGTATTTAAATTAATTTTCATTTAAAGCACCAGTCATTAAAAATTGTTTTCATTAAATAATATTTAAGCATTTATTTCCCTTTTATCTATTTTACTAGAAAATGTATTTTTAATTTACATAGTTATGCATGGAATCTTCTCCCAGTGGCATCCTACTGGGCTCTTGGCTCACACCCTACATACACCTTTAGGTGTATGTAGGACTTTTTCTTTGTGTGTCACAGGTTGAGGAATCATGAATAGTGATGATGGTTTGGGCTATCAATGGTTTTTCCCATACGGGTTTGACGATGGTGGTTTGAGGAGGTGGCTCCTCATGTTGCATGAAGGTGCAGATAGATGTGTTAGTTTTCTTTCATTGTAGTCTTCTTAGAGTATTAGTTTTACTTTGTTGTCATATCTCTTGTGTTGTTGTTTCTAGTTGAAGATCTTTAAATATGAAATGTGTTAAAGGTCTGTTTGGTTGTATAAAATTAGATTCTTTCCATTAAAGTAGATAGTTGTTTTTATGTCTCTTATTTCAGGTAAATCATTCCCTTGTACTATTTTGATACCCGAGAACTTGTGCCAACCCGTGGGGATTGGGAACTCCCTTCGGGCCATGTTTCAGACCGGGTCGATGCTGGGTTGGATGGAGGCTTCTTCTGGTTCATGATAGGGTGTTACTACCTTAGGCACACCTCCCCGAATGCCAAAGGATCCCGACTTGTAATGAGGGTGTAAAAAGGTATAGTGGGGAGGCTATACCCTCTTGGAGGAA
Organism: Viscum album; assembly: GCA_963277665.1. NCBI lineage: Eukaryota > Viridiplantae > Streptophyta > Magnoliopsida > Santalales > Viscaceae > Viscum > Viscum album. The sequence continues at coordinate 1,881,880,957 of OY728165.1, read as the reverse complement.
AATAATATACTTGTTCAAGCATAATAAATAAACATGCAGCGGTAATAAAGACTCAGCAAAATCGAACCAGACCCACACAGTGGAATCATATCCAATATCAATAAAAAAGTGCAGCATAAAGTAAACAAAACAGCATGATGAAACCACTTGTAACAACTACTAAAACAAACAATTCACACATCCATATAAAGTAAATATATAAAAAGGGCACCAATGGATAACCAACAATAGCTATATTAATAAAGTAAGCATGTTGATACATGATGAAAGATAAAAAAAAGTAAACTCCATCTAGGCATAACTTCAAGGTCCATACCAAATCCATGCCAAATAGCACTATAATCCATCTCCCGAGTCTGATCCTTTACCTGTATGGAAAACCATAATGTCTACATGTGTCCCAAAGGGCCTGTGTAGGGTGTGAGATGAATCTCAGTAGGATACCACCCAATGGTGCGTACCTAGTATGAGTATTTAAACAGGAAATAAGTAAATAGTATGATACACAAATAAACACAAAATCTACTGGTGCTCAGTATCCACAAGGGAGTATCACCCACTTTAGCCAACACCAGAATCTCAGTCACGTAACCCGACACCATGTGCCTCCAGACACCTCATGTCTCAAGTACTGACGTCCTATAGACATTCCCAATAAATAGTAACCCAACACCATGTACCTTCTAACACCTCGTGTCTCAAGTACCAACGTCTCGTAGGCATGCCCAATAAATAGTAACCCAACACCATGTGCCTCCTGACACCTCATGTCTCAAGTATCGACGTCTTATAGGCACACTCAAACAATATGAAGGCTCCTCACCTCCCATGTGGCTTCCATGATAAGCACCCCCAACTATAATCACCTAACTGCAACTGCAGGGGTCTCTACCCACACGAGTGGTCAACACACCTCATCACAAAGTCTACCTGCGTGCACATGACTAAAAACACGGGTGAGCGGTAATCACCATATTTAGAACCCAAGCCACAACCTCTTTGGAACCTCATACCCCTATGACCATGTCACACAGAATTCGATGGTATTTCCATCCATGTAACCCAGGCCATGCCTAACCTGACAGTCACACTGCCTCAAACCAATGTCCATGATGCCCAATCCCATGGTCAAAACACCCAAAGAAATCCAGGACAAGCCCAACCTATGATCAACATCACTCAATAATATCCAAGACATGCACAACACAACCCAAAGGTTTTAGAATATTCATTATCACACATCAAATATATAATCGCAATGGAATAAATTAAACAGGCAAAACAAAATAAACAGTTGAATTGCACTAGCCATGTGTTGTCCCATACTAGCACTGAGGTCTTTAATGAATCTAACAATTCATATCGTGATTTAACAAATTAAACTCAACAGTTTAAATCAATACAATTCAATTATAACCATTTTTTCACCCCTTGGACAAAATTCCCCAAATGAGAAACGACCTCTCGCCTGACCTCGCTCAATCATAACAGGTGTAGGGTATGTCCATGGCATCCCACATGGTATAAAAACCAATTTAATATGAATAAACAAGGTTCCTCTAAAAACCCATCATTGTGTTAAAAACCTGCAACCCCCAAATGACCAGTAAAACACAAAACAAATTATGCACCACCTCCCTCAAACTAGCACGAAGATCCTCCTCTGGTATTAGCCTCTAATTTGATCTAAAACACAGTAGATCTACAAAATGAGAATTAACGCTCAAAACCCTATAACTCAGTGTATAACATAAATCAAGACGAAAGGATCAAGAGGAATTAAGGCCTTACTGAGGGGTTTCCAATGGATTCAATGATGTTCATATCAGAATTCAGACGAAGAACATGGAAGGATTTTATGTCCCGGTCGGCTGGTTCGTGTAACCCTGTGACCCCCACTGTCCACTGGATCAAAACAAGGCTACTTCCCATTTTAAGAAAAAAAACATGATGTGTATATAGGTATACACTCCATGTATACCATTTAACTATTCAAATGAAGACTATTTCTCTACCGACTTACTTTGCTGACCTGCCAACATGACCTACACAAGTGTACTAGGAAGTGCATGGTATGGACTTGGATTTTTCTCTTAATCCTCACCGACTTCCCCAAATGCCATGTAAATACTTCATACACGGCTAGACTACACGGAGTGTACTAGGAGTATATGGCGTGTACTTGGTTAGACCTCTCTTCCTGGACAACACGCTCACACACCATGTATGGAATTCACCCACAACCATGGTACATGGTGTGTACTCAGGAGTACACGACGTGTAACTCCAAAATCATACCATGTTCCTAGTTTTTGTCTAGAACATAGCCAATTTCCCCTTTTTTCTCAAAAACAACTCAAAACAGAAATAGAATAAATAAAAAAAATCCATACCTTAAAGTAAGAACTGGGTTCTTACAAACTTCCCCCCCTTAAAGCAATTCGCCCCCGAATTTCCCTTATAAGGGTGGTGAAGAAAAATATAGATAATGCTGACCTAAAAACTCAAATCAATAAAAGGTTCACCAACCTGTTTCCCAAACCCATGGTCCTCCCACAACACATCATCACCCCTGAATCTTATAGGGTTCTCCTATGTCTCTTCCAAAACCCATTCATGTCCCACACCACATCGGTGTCTTCCTTAACAAGGCCCGACTTTCCATGGATACTAAAAACAAAACCTGGTGCCTTGCACCTCAAGTAACCCAAATTATCGATGTCCTGATGCCTATGACACCTCAAGTAACTGGTATCCTCGATGCCCTGATGCTCAAGGAACCTTAATTAACCCGCATCCTCAATGCCCTGATGCCCAAGACACCTCAAGTAACCCACATCCTTGATGCTCATGATGCCACACATCTTATATATATATATAAATATATCACACACCCAAAATGGTGCCAACCCACTAAACAACATCTGTTCAGTCCATATGAATCTTGTGCACCTCATGCACTCAAAATGGACATGCCTCAACGGTTCATGCAAAAAATAAAACAAGTAATCATAGTCACGCCCGCGGTGTACCTCTAACCGTCGTCGACTCACCAACCTACTCAGCCCCTGAAAGCTCCATGACATGCACCTGGCCTGACACATGGCTGCCTGAAGCCTTTCCTCCCTATGGTGCTATACCTGTCACTAGCCACTGACCCCATGACTAGGTCCCACTATCTCTGCCATGTTCTCTGCATGCAGCTAGACCTTGGCTATCGTCACCTAGTACCGATATGGATCTGACCCCAGATACCACAGTCTATCCTGGTCCCTGCCTTCTAGCTGTCTGATAAGTCTTCCTATAGAACCTCTCAAGATGTCTGACCTGTCTACATGCCTAGTACTCCTTTGGAGGCCTATCGCACTAAGTTTGAACATGCCCTGGTTTCCTGCATTGAAATAAAATCACTGTTGAACTTCCAGGAGGTTGTCTAGATGAGTCCTTAGCCTAGACGCCATGCTGAAACACATCCTGACCTCTTTTACTACTATTTGAACCATCACCTGAAGCTATATCCCAGCTCAAATGGGACCTATTTGTCAACTTTCTATCAACTATGAGTTCTTGATTCACCACTTCTAATAATTAGGCAAGTTGAAATATGTTTACCTACACCCGAATGGCATGTTGTAAGCCATTTTCAAAGTGACTAACCCTCAAAGAATCATCGCTTACCATACCTGGTGCGGATTGAGACAACTTATTGAAAGTATCTGCATAGTCCATGATGGACATGTCACCCTGCTGAAGGCTCAAGAACTCCCAAGATCTCTCTGCCCTCAATGTCTCTGGGAAAAAGTGCTCGAAAAACCTGTCCTCGAAGTCCTTCTAGTTCAGTCCTTCATGTCTATGAGCCTGAACCTGCACATCCCACCAGCACTTTTTCGGTCCTCTGAGTATGTATGTATCCAGCTTAACCCTCCACTATGGAGGCATATAGAGCTAATCGATGATCATCTGCATGCTCTCTATCTAGTTTTTAGCTACCTGTGGACCACCCTCACCCTGAAAAAGCAGTGGGTGCTGCGATTGGAACTCCCACATCAAATATGTCATAGAGGGATCTATACCATGTGTGCCTCTGTCAATCCCCTGCAAGACACGTACCAGACTAGCTCAAAGTTGCTCGTCGAGCCACAACCCAAATGCTATCAAACCCAACTGCTGATCGACCTACACTGGATCCTGAACCCGATCCTGTCCCTGAGCCTACACCTACAGCTCATGATCTACCTATCCCTCAGGTGTCTGAACCTGATCATGCTCCTACAACACAGTACTATCACCTGCCTGACGCTCCATCAAGCCATATAGGAAGAACCAACTAAATACCATAAATGGTCAAACAACCCATATATATCACAATATATTCAACACAGATAGGAAAAGCAGTAAAAATGCAGCATATAACAACTACCCTTACTCTCCCCTAGTGCAACCATGCCCTTGAAATCCCGACCTTATGGTCTCCTTAACCTCTCTCAATAGAGCTGAGTATCAAAAGTACCTCAGGCCATACCTGTCCTAATAACCAACGTTTCCTCAACCCGACAACCTAGTCGCCCAATCCTAACAGTCATAATTCCTCAAATTGACATCCAGGATGCCCAATCCTAGTGATCAATATAACCTTATTCATAGCACTTTCCTACTCATATACAAGTCAGGATCAATTCTCATTCCACATACAATTTTACAGAATTTAAAGCATGAAATATTACATTGCAATAAACAAGAAATTCTATCAGTAATTTCACCTTCCACATTTCAAAAGAATCTATAGCATGAAAATTCATATTATTCACATGGTATTATCACTTCACAAAGCATGTATGCAGTTATGAAATTTAAATACCCTAAAAATGTGCCTATTAAAAACCAAGTAACCAAGCCTTGCCATACTAGGCCAAGGTCCAACTCTCCCTTATCTCATCGGTTCAAGGATCACATATCACAACCAATAATCATCACAAAATAAGTGATCCACCAAGGTAGAAATTATATAAACTATAATATGAGAAAAATAAAAATAGAAATTCTCACCCAAGTCAAATTGGTCCATCCCTCATACCTGGGGTTGCAGGCACCCAAGAACAATCTAGAAAACAAGTTCCAGTTACAACCTATATCCAGTATACCATATACCAAATAGTAAACTAGAAAAAAAGGTAATATTGATCTAATTAGTAGTCAATTAAAATCTTCTACTAAATACCTGTCAAGAAAAACCCATTTGATACCACTTTGTAATGTCCCAGACCCAAACAACCACCTGAACAGTGCTAAACAGGTTGGGTGTTACTACCTTAGGAACACCTCCCCGAATGAAAAAGGATGTTGACTATCAGTGAGGGTGTAAAAAGGTATAGTGGGGAGGCTATACCCTCTTGGAGGAAAATAAGGTATTGGTATGAGTATAATAAATAAACATGCAGCGGTAATAAATACTCATCAGACTCAAACCAGACCTGCATAGTAGAAGCATATCCATTACCAATAAACAAGTGCAATAAAAAGTAAATAGAACAACATGATGAAACGACTTGTAATAACTTATAAAATAGACAAGTCATGCATCCATAGCAAGTCAATATATAAAAAGGGTTCCAATGGATAACCAACAGTAGCTACAATAATAAAGTAAGCATGCTGATATATGATAAAAGCTAAAACGAAAGTAAACTTTAGCTAGGCATGAACTCAAGGTCCATACCAAATCCATACAAAAAAACACTATGATCCAACTACCGAGGCTGATCCTTTACCTGTATGTAAAAACATAAAGTCTATATGCATACCAAAGGGCCTATGTAGGGTGTGAGATTAATCTCAGTAGGATAACACCCAATGATGTGTACCTAGTATGAGTGTTTAAGCAGGCAATAAGTAAACAGTACGATACAAAAATAAAAACAAACTCCACTGGTGCTCAGTAGCCACCAGAGAGTATCACCTGCTTCGGCCAATGCTAGAATCTCAGTCATGTAACCCGACACCATGTGCCTCTTGACACCTTATATCTTAAGTATTGGCATCTAGTAGGAATGCCCAAGAAATATTAACCCATCACCATGTGCCTCCTAACACCTCATGTCTCAAGTATCAACATCCTGTAATCACGCCCAAGAAATAGTAACCTGGCACCATGTGACTCTTGAAACCTCGTGTCTCAAGTACTGACATCCCATAGGCGCGCCCAAACAACATGAAGGTTCCTCACCTCTCATGTGGCTTCCACAATAAGCACCCCCAACCATAATCACCTAACCGCAACTATGGGGGCCTCTACCCACATGAGTGGTCAAAACCACCTCATCGTGGAGTCTACTTGTGTACACATGACTCAAAACATGGGTGAGTGGTAATCACTAAATTTAGAACCCAAGCCACAACCTATCCGGAACCTCGTGCCCCTATGACCATGTCACTCTAAATCTGATGGCCTTGCTATCCAAGTAACCTGGTCCATGCCCAACCTGACAGTCACACTACCTCAAAACAACGTATATGATGCCCAATCCCATGGTCAAAACCACCCAAAGCAATCCAGTCCAAGACCAACCTATGATCAAAATCACTCAATAATATTCAGGCCATGCCCAACACAACCCAAAGGTTACAACATATGCATTATCACACATCACATATATAATCACAATGGAATACATTAAACAGGAAAAAAAAACTAAACAGTTGAATTGCAATAGCCATGTGTTGTCCTATACCAACACTGAGGTCTTTAATGCCTCTAAAAATTCATATCATTCTTTAAAAAATTAAACTTAGTAGTTTAAATCAATACAATTTAATTATAACCATTTTGGAACCCTCAACCAAAATTCCACAAATAAGAAATGACCTCTCGCCAGACCTCGCTCAATTATAATAGGTGCAGGGCATGCCCACAGCATCCCACATGGTATAAAAATCAATTTAATATGCATAAACAAGGTTCCTCTCAAAACCCTACATTGCATTAAAAATCTACAACCCACAAATGACCGTGAAAACACAAAACAAAGTATGCACCACCTACCCCAAACTAGCACGACGATCCTTCTCCAGTATCAGCCTCTAATTAGGTCTAAAACACGGTAGATCTACAAAATGGGCATTAACGCTCAAACCCCTATAACTCGATTTAGAATAAAAAATCAAGACTAAAGGCTCAAGAGGAATCATGATCTTACTGAGGGGGTTTCAATGGATCTGATGATGTTTGGATCAGACTTCAGATGAATAAAATGGAAGGATTTGAAGTCCTGATTGACTAGTTCACGGAAACCAGCGACACCCCACTATCCACTGGCTCAAAACAAGGCTACTGCCTGTTTTAAGAGAAAAAAATAAAATACATGGCGTGTATATAGGTATACATTCCATGTATACAATTTTACTATTCAAATGATGCCTGTTTTTTTGCCTACTGACTTTGTCGACCTTCCAACAAGACCTACACGGCATGTACTAGGTAGTACACGACATATACTTGGATTTTTCTCTTAATCCTCATTGAATTCCCCACACACCATGTATATCCCTAATACATGGATAGACTACATGGCATGTACTAGGAGTACACAACATGTACTTGGTTAGAACTCTATTCCCATCCAATACTTTCACACACCATGTATGAACTTCACCCACAACCATGGTACACAATGTGTAACCGAGAGTTCATGACATGTAACCCCAAAATAATTCCATGTGCCCAGTTTTTGTCCAGAACATAGCCAATCTCCCCTATTTTCTCAAAAACAACTCAAAACAGAAAGAGAATAAATAAAAAAAACTCGTACCTTAAAATAAGATCCATGTTCTTATAGTAACAAAATTATTGGCTACTAGAATCATGTACCCCATCTTTGATATACAATGGGTCAGTATAGTTCAAGTAGTTAATAAAGAAAATGGGATTACAAAAATTAAAAATGAAAATAATTAATTAGTTCCAACTCATGTGAAGAATAGTTTGCGTGTCTATATAGACTATCATTGACTAAACCTGCACACTTGGAAGGACCATTTCCCATTTCTATTCATTGACCAGATGATAGAGAGGCTAGTAGGTAAGTACCACTACTATTTTATTGATAGGTATTCTGGATATTTTCAAATCCATATTTCTCCCTAGGAATAGGAAAATACGACCTTAACTTTACCCTTTTCCACATTTTCCTATAGGAGGATTCCATTTGGTCCGTGCAATACTCTGGGTACTTTCCAACGATGGATGGTTAGTATTTTTTTAGATTACCTAGAGAATTGCATGGAAGTTTTCATGGATGATTTCACTATATATGGATCCTCTTTTGATGAATGTGTGAGTATTCTTGGTTCTATACTATGTCACTATATTGAAAATAAACTTATATTAAATTATAAAAAATTCCATTTCATGGTGAGACAAGGTATAATATTGGGACATGTCATTTTTGGGGATGGTATCCAAGTTGATAAATCAAAAGTGGATGCCATTTTTCCCCCACCATTCCTCAAAAATATGTGGGATATGTGGTCATTCCTAGGTCATATTGGATTTTACCTTCGTTTCATTCATGAATTTATTAATATTGCACTCCCCCTCTCCTACATAATCAAAAAAGAAAAATAAACTGTTTTTTACAAAGAATGTGAGGAAGATTTTACCAAATTAAAATGGAGTTTCACATCACCCCCGATAATCTAGAAATTAGGGATTAAAAAGGAGCTAAGAACATGATGACTGACTATATTAGTAGGATATTCCCATCCTCAGACATTGAATCATCCCCTTGTATTATCATAAATGACACGTTTCTTGATAAGAAACTATACCAAGTGCAAGATAATATTCCTTGGTATGCTGAAATTGTAAATTATTTGGTAGCATCTTGCATTCCTACTTATTTCACAAAAAACCAGGCTAGTCGTATAAAACATGAGTCCCATTGGTACATTTGGGATGACCCATACCTTTGGCACACATGTAGTGATCAAGTACTCAGGCGCTGTGTTCTTGATATTGAGTTTCAGTTCTTCCTTAGGCTCTGCCACAATCTTGCCTGTGGGGGCCACTTTGGTCCCCAATGGACTGCTCATAAGGTCCTCAATTCTGGTCTCTTTTGGACAACATTATTTTAGGATGCCCATAATTTTTTAAATCTTGTACTCACTGCCAAATAATGGAAAATGTCTCTAAAGAAATGAAATGCCGCAAAAAACATTTCTCTTTTATGACATTTTTGATGTTTTGGGAATTGAATTTATGGGCCCATTTTCCAATTCATATGGAAACTTGTACATTATTATAGAAGTTTATTATATGTCAATATGGGTAGAGACACAAGCCATAATGACTGATGATTCAAAGATTATTGTGTAATTTTTTATAACCCAATTTTTTTTGTAGGTTTGGATTACCTAGGTTCATCATCAGTGACCATGGTTCTCATTTCTATTACCAAATAATGAAATATCTTTTACATTGGTATGGGGTCAAGACTCGAGTGTCAACTTCTTATCACACATAGAACAATGGTCAAGATGAGGTGTCAAATAGAGAGGTGAAAAAAATTCTTGAAAAAATAGTTCAACCCAACAAAAAAGATTGGAGTCTTAGACTTGACAATTCATTATGGTCTTATCGTAATGATTTCAAAACTCTAATTGGAATGCCACCGTATCGACTTGTTTTTGGAAAGAGTTGTCACCTACCTATTGAGATTGAGCACTGAGCCTACTAGGACATTAAACAATGCAATTATAATATTTCTGGTGTAGGTTCTCAAAGGAAGTTACAGATTTAGGAGTTGAAGGAAATGCGTAGAGATTCATATGATAACTCCTATATTTATAAGGAGAGAACCGAGGATGCCTAGGACTACATCATCCTTCATTTTCAGTTCCACACTGGGGATAAGGTCCTCCTTTTCAATGCAAGGTTTAAGTTTCATCTAGGTAAGCTTCATTAGCACTAGTTTTTCCCATACACCATTACTAATGTTTATCCATTTGGTGTTGTTCAGGTTAAAAATGAAGAAACCAAACAAACCTTCACTATCAATGGGAAACAGCTGAAGCACTTTCACGATTCCATTCCAGAGTCCCCAATAAAGAAACTCCAAGTTCAAGAATAAACCTACCAATGACACCCACCAGGTTTTATCCTTCCTCCCCGATTTTCTTTTATTACAGTGAGGACACTACACACTCTAGGTGTGGGGGGATGAAAATATTCCTAGGTTAGTTAGGAATTTTCATCATCTTTTTTCTTTTTATCTTTTTGGCTTGCTAGATTTTACTATTACTTTCCCCCTATTTCCCCCTAATTTTTTTGATAAAATGTTAATTTTTTATGACCAATTTATCATGTAAAATAATGTTTACTTAATCATAGAAGTTATTAAAAATTCATGAGGAATTTCCCTATTTCATGTTGTTTTAAAATTCAATTTTTTTCTAATGAAATGTGAATTTTAGCATGAAATAAACATTTTTGTGTGACTTTCTATTGAAAATTGGTTATTTTTTGATGATATAAATGGTTGTATCATTTTTAAACCTTTGATAAGAATGGTACCTTTTGTTTGAGTAGTTTAATGTAAAATTATGTCACTTAATTTTCTACACATCTTTGCACCCAACCATGAATTGTGAAGATTTATTACTTGATAGAAGGTAAATATAAGTTATATTAATTTTTATATACTTTTCAAAATTATTTTTCTATACATTCATTCCTTATCGAATCTATTTCATTACTATACCAGATTAACCTATGTGTGTGTACCTATTATCCGACAGTCATACGCCCTAAAAAACAAAAAAAAAACACAAATATAATTAAACATTGAGGGGAGTGATGAAATGTATAACATATGGGGATATCTAGGTTAGGAGATTATGGGTTTACTTATAGGAATTCTTAATTTAGTGGGTCTTGAAATTTTATTGCAAATGATGTAGGGTAGGTTCGGTGGGAAGGTTCATGTAAGCAGACGAATTTTAAATAACCTATATTTACTTGATATAAAGTGGAAAGAATATTATGGAATTAGTTTCACATATAGACATGGATAATTAGTGACATGATTAAATTTTTAATTATTTTCTTATATTGGTATCATGCTTCTCTTGGAATTTCATTCTGATATAATTGTTGAGACATCTTTTTCCATGATCACTGAGAATAACTCCTCAGTGTGATTTTTTTTCTTTGATCAAATTTCTATTAGGAATTAAATTTTCATTGAATGTATAATCTTCATGAAGTTTAGAATATATCCATGAATAATTTTTGGAAATGTGACTTTTCCTATTAGTGAAAATGTTTAGGTGTGGGGGTGTGATCACACCACGATTCACTGTTTCATTTTCACCCTTACACCATTGTACTAAACTAATTTTGTATTGAAAATTATAAAAATAATAAAACATTAAACTTCATGTTTGGTTCAATTATTTTGTTTTTATCACTATTAAAAGGAAAATGTTACTTGTTTTGATAATTACATTGTAGGTGGAGGTGATTTGGAGGGCCCATGATGAAGTTCAAGAACAATGGGCAAAACTACGCAAGATCCAAGAACACCAGTGGACTCAAACAAAAAATGATAATAAACCATGAATAAAAACGAGATGATATTTTTTGGTCTAGTCCAAAATTCAATGGGATACATTTCATATGAAGAAACCCAATTCCTATTCGTTCATTAAGGGGCCCATCTAAACTGATATGTCTAGGGGATTGAATTTGCTCAAAGTCAAAAAGTGGGTAATGTATTTCATCCATATCTATGGATGTGATTTTAAAAATGGATCCAAATTTTTAGTTTACATATTTATTAGGTGGGTATAAAATTTTTTAGTTTTTTCAAAAGTGAGATATGACTTTCTGTCCATTAAAAACCATGTTCCAATTGGTTTCTTGAAATCAGGGTGCCCAAAACCACCTTTCACATTTCCTATAAATTGGAACCTTGGGATCCCCATTTTCATGTTTGAACAATAGAGTGAAGTGATGAAAAATTTAAGTTATAGAGTATTCCATTCATCTCCTTGGAGGTTTTGGTGCTCCCTATCCTCATAGGGGTATCAAGGATGAAGAAGGAGATCCACCTGAGATTCCTCCTCCTCTCAATGTCGGGCTAAATGGTAGGATTTTGTTGTGAGGGAGATACACACATGTCAAGGGAGTTCTGATAGATATATTAGATACTGGTTTGGAGTAATTTGAGTGTTAAAACATTTCATTCCATTTATCTTACATTATTTGAAATTTGAATGCTTGTTTTGATGCATGTGATTGATATGCTCTTAATTTATAACCAATCGGTGTGAGGTTTTGAGTGTGTGACTTGTGTTGTTCCAATTATACAACACAAGAATCCTTTTCATAACCACTTTCTTGAGATTTCAATATTCTTTGGAAGCTATTATTACATGCATATTGTTCTGGACCTTGGTAATACAATTGTTATGCCAAGGTTTGGTTCTTCAAGCATTGAACTAAAATATTAGGAATTAATCGGGATTCCAATTAATTTCAACCAAATAATTACTCCAAAACTGAATGAATCTCTAAGAAAAATGAACTTGAAATGTGTGTAGTAAAATTAAAATGACCCCTTTATCTCATATTCTTCAAAATACACTTGGTTTTTCAACTATTAAACTCTTTAAATTAAGTTATTTTCTTAAATCTATTTTCAAAACCACCCCCTATTTTAGTACATTTTATTTAAAATACACACTCTAAACCTATCAAAACTCCTTGAGAGACAACCTAGGGCCTTACCTACACTATAAACAAAATCTAAAAAAAATAATCAATTTTATGTGTCATGACAACAAGTTCAAAATTTCTTCCACCCTCTGGTTATTTAAATGTCACCCTATAATGATAAAAATAGAAATGATATTGACATAGAACTAACCATTCCATCCTGAGAATTACATCAAACCCTATCATGTTAAGGATGAAAATATTCCACATAAATAGATAACGTACTATCTATAAGGAGCATTCCTTATATTAGAAAACACTCTCTGGTTGGATAAACTATGGGGTATCAAGTGTCATCATGCCAAAAAATTACTTTATCTCAAGGCCTATGCTCTCTAGAATTTATGTATATATAAAAGAGTGCGGTGCACCTATGTCAAATAAAGTAGACAATAAAGCTGAGGCTACTAGAATAGTACCTTGAATAGTAGAAGGACCAACTCTATACTCCTCCAGCATAGGTTACACTACATATAACTAGCCCATACCATGGATCTCAGATAAAAATTGATTGCCTAGAGCTGGACCTCTCTACCAATGTTGTGAATCCTAAGTTTGGTTCCCTTTGCCTCAACCACCACCTTAGTCTGAGTGGCCGATGGTATTCCAGATTCTTGCCTAGTGAGATAACACTAGAACCAATCTAGAATGTGGGTTTGGTGTAGACCCTCTCTCATTAGGCACTAATGGAATGGTCCTACAAACACATTGAATATGATTCATCTTATCATATCCTTTGCACTCAACTAGGTCTCACATGCACTGAGATTTTGTGTTTCATAGTTTCCCACACTGGTTACATATAATGGAATTTCCAGCATGAGGCATCTGACTACCACTAACCTCATGAGAAACCTCAAAGAGACACTTTTGTATGCTAGAAGAACCACTTACAGGTTTGGGTGATCAACCACCTTGGATCACACTGTCATATTTCATCAAATTATGCTCAGTAATGAGTGATTAGTTGACTATATTAGAATTAGTGACCAATCAGAAGACATTTTCCTTTGATTAGATGGTGTATACCATCCCATATTTGAATCCCCTTATAGTAATGAGATCTTCACTAGTTAGAGTCGGTACAAATAACTGAATCTCGGCAAAACATTCAGAATAATCCATCACAGACATTACCCCCTATTTCAAGTTCATGAACTCTCTATATTGGTCATACCTCAATGTCTATGGAAATAATTAATCATAGAATACTATTTATAAGTCACTCTAGATCATATACTAATGTCCATTTTCCTAGATAATGGCATCCCTCCATTTCTTGGTATAACCACATAGCATATACGCAGCGATCTTGAACCTCCACTTCAAAGGCATATCCAGATGCTTGAATATTGATAACAAGACCAATATCCATGATTCTGTAGCCCGAGGACTATCATCCCTTGAGAAGGTGGGAGGATAAAACTGATAAAATTAATAAGTAAACCTTTTCATAGTTGAGGAAGGTCTATAAAATCCTTGCATGGACTGAATCATACGAAGGAAACCCTCTCAAAACTGGGCATCAATGTCTAAATCAGAAATAGTAGGTGATGCATCTGGTGGAACTACTAGAGGTAATACTAGTGGCTTAGGGCCCACATCCTCCAAAGCATGGCCATTACTTCCTTCCTTGCATACAACTTGAGGTCATCTTGGTGGAATAATTCTACAATTCTAAACACATACCTCAGAAAAGAATCTAATAGTTGAAAAGATTTTTAGATACATAGCAAGATAGGTACACAACCTTACTATGAAAAAGGGCCACACCTCTCCGCCTACTTCAAAATCCAAGTCTATGTGAAAAAGGATGACTATAATAGGCTATAATAATCACAAGAATCGCCCCCAAAACAACCCACTACTAAGGTTGAGTTTGGGTCTATGTCTCATACCACACAATAGAGGTTCTTGTATATGGAGTTTCAATAGCAAGGTATAGAGAAAACACCCTTTACTTTGAAATTAACATTCCATTTAGTGGTAATCATTTCCATTTAAATGTTTAATTTCATTCATGTTCATACTCTTATATATATATATAAATTTATATATCATGGTCTTGTGAAATATATCACCATTCCCAATTTATAAAAGTTATACTCCTTATAAATTTCAATTGGCACATCATGTTACTACAACCTGGACCTTACATATGACATTAGGATGTAATAGGTCATATCAAATGATATAATTAGTTAAATAAAAATTCTAAATTTATATAAGTACTTTCTTCATAAATTTCAATTGGCATTCATGTAATTAGATCAACTAATTTTGTTTTTGTCTATGAAACCTATTAATACAGAACCCACAACATGATATAATTAGCTAATTAAGCTTCCATCATCAATATATATGGTAAAACACTATTTATATTGATTAAGACACTTTAATTAAACCAATTATTTAATCCTAAAAGAATCATTAACACATTTCCATATATAATAATCTTGGAACTAATATATGCAGTAGGTAATGCATGCAGTAAGTAAAAATGGAATGATAGAATGCATGGAATATAAGTCCTAAAGCACCTATAATTATGCATGGGAAACTAGTTACTTTTCATACCAGGACAAGGAGTAAGAATTATATAACAATAATTTCAACAATAATTTTATCTAAAAACATATTCACCACCCAATAGTGAAATCAATGCAACTGTAACAGGCACAAATCAGAATAAAAATATCCAATCCCAAGTAATTTGGGTTTCCCCTATATGTGGGTTAGCTAATCCTAGGAACAGACTCATTACCAAATTCTTACATGTCCTAGTATCCTATCTAATACCCAAATAGTAAAACAAAAGGAAAATAAACAACCTATGATACAACTTTGTAATGCCCCGACCTAAGAGCCACTACAACGGTGCCTTGAGCTAGTAGGTTACATGTCCTCAAGCACACCTCCCCATACGCTAGAGGCTACCGACTATAAGTTAGTATCTAAAGTGGTATGGTGGGGAGACTATACCCTAATATAAGAGTGGCATAATAGATATAAACAAAGATAATAAATAGTGGAATCATACAAGATAACTAAAAACATAGTGGAAATAGATACTATAATTAAGCACAACGTAAAACGAAACATCCAAGAAACTATAATAATAATAAATTCATAGGTTAAGTCATATAAAAAATGTTTTCATGGAATTATGATATACAAAAAGGGGATACAAGGCACAAACATATACAATATTCTATACAAAAAGTATAGAAGACCAAAATACATCTCCACTAGCATTATGAGAATATGCTCAATCCTATACTCCCATGCTCCATTCTATAAAAAAACAGATCAAGCATCCATAAAAGGGTGCTTACCCTTTTCAAACCTACAACCATAGTCTACTCGAGTAAAAAGGGAGGGCTGATTAGGGTGTGTGATAAACTTAGTAGTCCACCAGCAATGGTGTTTAGAATAATCGAGTCAGTGTGTATAGCATAGTAGTGTGCAGGTATAAGGAATAATAAATAATGTTGAAAGTAAATAATAGTCATTTCAAGTTCCTATAGGACACCTAGAAGACTCTACCTACTACAACATAGGCCAAAATATGTCTAATTAGTTTACCATATATAAGTTATTATATATATATATAATATGTATACATGTATATACCCTATATATGTATGGACACATATAGGAATATACATGGATACTAGGTTCTAGCTGGACCCAATAAATAAATCAGGAATTCGTGACTAGCCTAATAATATATAGCCTCCAACAAGGGTACAAGACCTGAATCTCAGATGAATGTGAGACATCATTCCAGTCACTCAAGAAAGTTGGGTGACCTTTCATGCCCAACACCCAATTCAAAGAAACATGGAAAATCATGACCATCATCCAAGTAAAAGTAAACGGTGTGATATGCCATTACCAACACCCAACATAAGGGAACATGAAACTCCATGCTAAAAAAATCCCTAAACTGTTGTTCAATAACCAATAATCATGGTCTGATCATAATAATGATGTATTTCCCCTTAAGAATTTATAATATTTTAAACCAATCTATCCATGGGTGACACAAATTATAGAATTCATTTGTTATATATATATAATGTGACATGGACTTTCCAATCACTTATATTTAATTGAAAAAAATCCATTCAATTTATAAATAAAGGCAAATCAAATTCAAGGTCATGACAACCACTTAGAATATGATTGGTCAATTAAACATTTAAATTAGAAGAGGCATTTAATTTAGCACACCCATGGGGTGGAAACCAATTAGGTATCTATCATATAATTAATTTAACAAGGCTACAAGGGTGTATTATAACATGGTTTAATTCTTATATAAGAGAAAACACATTTTAAAGTAATGCTCAAATCTGTCCAGTGTGCAACACAATAGTGAAGGCTATAAAACACCTAAAATTTTAGGAATAATTTCTATACCACCTACCTTATGGATATGGATGACTCCTCACCTGATATCAACTTTAGGTTTTAAGTATAATATAAGAAATCAGAATAATAGACCAATTCCTAGAAAATATGGTATATGATTTTGCACCAAAATAACATAATATATAGTGAGACAAACAATGATTGGAAGGAAGAGAATTTGAGAGATTACCGTTAAGGATCCAACACACCTAACAACAAAGTAAACAGATCTCAGACGAAAGAGATATAGTGAAACTTAAGTGAGGTGTGAGTAAGAGCTCTCGCATAGTACCTACTAGATAAATGTAGGGATTCTATCAAAAAGAGCCCCTATCTAATTTTTTAAAAAACATGCCATCATATTTACATGGTGTTTAAACTTTACTCACTGTGTAAAGCTTGGGATTTTTCCTCCTAAGGAAAACCCAATTCACAAAGTGCAATGGATCTGGAAAACCCATTACATGTCATGAATTTAATACACACTATTTATTTCAAATAAATTCCATATATTTAATACATGTTGTGTATTTGGCCTATAACTAGCCTCCAACCCATATGCTAGCTCCTTTCCTAAACTAAACTAACTGGCCTAAGGGACCAATCACTAGGGTCTAAGCCAAAAATAAATCTCAATGAGGGTTTTATAGAAACTAAAATAAAATATATATCACTAAAAATATGGGATGCTAAAAGGATATACAAAAAAGATAAAAATACAAAAGACTATATCCAATAACATCATGATCATAATATCAGTCCTATTCTCCTATAATCTATCATAGTACAAAAGATTAATAATCCAAAGTTGGATGCTTCCTTTTATCCCTACCTACATCCATAAGATCTGTTTGGGTACCAATAAATATACCGAATAGGGTGTGTGATATACTCGGTAGGCCACCACTAATGGTGTCTAGTATAACCTAGCCAATGTATATAAAATGAGTAGCATGAATCTATAATAACATAAGCAGGAGTATTACTGTAAATAAGTTGGCTCTAGTTCCTAAAGGACACCGGGAAGACACTACCCGCTTCAGCCTAATCTAGGATATCTTTAAGCATGTGACTATATATATATGTATATATGTGGTATATATAGATAGTTGATATATATATATATATACATTTATATAGATACTAATTCTATCCAGGACCCGAGGCATAACTTAGGCATCTATGGATAGTTATATAAGTATCATAGAGTGACAAGGGAACCATTCCCAATTATCATGAATCATATGGGTCACCATGCCCAAGTATCATAAGTACATGGAACATAATTCTATAATATCATTAACACATGGGATTCCATGCCTGAGCATCACATTTATATGTGATGTCATGCCTGAGTATCACATTTCCATGGGATGCTATACCTGAATATCATAAGTACATGGGATGAAATGCCTAAGTATCAAGTCACAATGGGATTCCATGCTTGAATATCATATGAATATCATAAGTACATGGTACTTCATGTCCAAGTATCACATTTCCATGGGTCACCATGCCCGTGTATTATTATCAACATTAAAGGTTGGTCATGCTTCAAAACAAGACAAATAATGATTTATGATTCATTAACATTCTATTTAATCAAGGAATAACCATTGTTCATGTGAAAATCCCATGAAGTGGTCATACCACTCACTTCCATTTAAGTCAATGTAGTCATTTCATTAGGCATTAATCCATGACCACTTAAAAATATGGTTTGGACATTTAAGCATTCAATAAGTCAAGGGATATCACATAATCACACCTCAAAAGGTTTCCCTCATTGGTGGGGTCATTCTACATAAATATCAAGGGTGTATATTGGTGTTCTTAACATGTATAACAATTTAGGTTATGAAAAAATTGTAGTTTTAAGGCAATGTGTGTAAATTTCAGCTTACAAAAACACGACGCATGATATAAAATGACTTAGATTTATGGAAAAGGTATTAAACCACCTACATTGGCTTGGTGGTGCTCTCCTCATCCATATTCATCATTTAATTCAGGCTAGAATGGATGGGATCAATAAAATAGACAAATTTCCTGAAAACATGGAATATTATCTCACACCTAAATAGCACCGAAGATGGAAAGTTAATTAAAGAGAGGAAGGTAACTGTTATACCCACACAAGACTTTAATTAGAAATACCCTGGGGGGGTGAATCAGGGTATAAAAATCACTCACATTTCCCATGAACCTTTGAAACTCTCACCGTGTTAACTGATATTGACCTCACTTATTAGTAGGGCCACTATTGTATTCACCTATCAAGTGATGATCTGATTAATTGGTGATATTATCTTATATTTATTTATATAATATTGATGATTTCTCAATCCACATTCATTGATTATCATCCAATATAATTTAAGTAAATAAATACAAAATAATTTTACTTGGTTCACCTGCATTGATCCATCTCCAAGGAGCATACATTGATGTTGTTTTGATATGCAAAAATATGCTAATCATAACTATTATTGTGTATACAATGATTCAGCTATGGTCACTCCATGAAAATCTCACTACTGTTATAAGATTTAGGGTCTAGATCATTGATACCCAAGGTTCACTCCCTTTTTACTCTCCCTTTTCTCACTACTTTAGGAGGGAATTATTTTTGTCTCACAAGCCAATACACATCTTCACTATCTTATTGTTGATTCACTAATTAGTTCCCATTTATATTCACACCACTCTTTCACAAACTAGTTGTGAACATCACCAATGTAGAATATTCTCCTTCCATTTTGAACTAATCTTTAAGTAATACCAAATTCCTTTGGAAAAGTCTTCAATAAGTTCCAAAAAAAATTTGGGTTTCAAAACTTAACACTTTCACAAAAACTTTTCACAATTTTGTGAAACTTTCTTCCTATTCATGAAACTTTATGATTTAATGGAACTCAAAGTCTTTCATGAAACTATAAAGCTTCCATGAAGCTTTTTAAACCTTCATGAAATCCCTTGGTTATATTGATACAAGTCATTTCTTAATGAAACATATTTTCATATGAATCCTCAGCACAAGAAAAATATTTGTGAAACTCTTTCATAAATTCATAGCCTTTGGATCCTCAACAAGTTTTACTACTTAAAATGAGAGGGGTAGTCACCTATTTATAGAATTTCCCTCCCCTTCACAAAATTTTCAAGCCTTCAATTGAATTTTCATGAAACTCTTCATCAAGGTTCATGAAACTAACTTTATTTATAAAACTTTAGAGAAATATTCTGTTTATGAAACTTTTTATAATTTCATAAGTTACTTCCTTTTCCTTCACACCTCAACCATCTTTAATGAAACATTCTTTCATGAATATCCAAACCATCATGACATAATACTTCCAAAAATTCAATTCCTTTTCCATATTTTAATGAGTTAGTCTTGGAAATATATCTTTCATGAAACTTTTCTTTTTATCTAAATTTTGGATCCCAAAAATTTGGAAAACACCAGGAAACAACACCAACTTGTACATGTAATTTTCTATACCACTTTCAAAGCTTCCATACCTCTATCTTGAAGCTTTGACAACATACCTAATTAACAATTATTCTAGAAATTTCACAACCAACCTTTTCATGATGTAGCCCTATCTAGGTGCTCCCCTTTATTTTATATATTCAACCCATATCTCAATATTATAATGATCAAAATTTCAGGCTCGTACATTACTTCATGAACTTAACCACTTTCCCTCCATGGGGAATATAATCATCTCACGTAGTTGTTGACATGGTGAACAATAAATTAAACATACTTCAACACACTATGTCAATGGAAACACCAATTCTCATTGGTGTCCAACAATCCCCACTTTGTATTTGTTATCAAAACTTTTATGAATAATTTTTATTAATATTGATACCACCCAATGAAGCTTTGTTAACACCAACTATCCTTGAATAAAAAATACCTTTTTTCTTGAAGTTATTGGAAATCGATATCCACTATTTCATAATTTGTGTCATATGAGAAGACCACTTCTTAAACCCCACTTGGAAACTACCATCATCACAAAATCCTTACATGATTTATCTTAATTAAATGGACATATTTAGAATTATCATATTTATATCATTTACTTTCTACTCCACCTATGAAGGGTTGGGTAGGAATACACATATATTCACAATCCTTTATTTTCTGGAAAGAAACTGAACATGGATTAATGATACTTCCTTCTCCCCCTTTGATATCAAATCCAAAGTATACTTAGTACTATATGTACTGAATATAAAATCCCTATAAGCCTGTAACTTTTAAAATAAGGATGTCACTTTCAGTAATGTTATTATTCTCCCTATATTATAGATTCTAGACAATATAAGCTTTCATCCTTTATAAACAATTAAGACCTTGCATTATATTATTGAACTCTATCTTCTTCATTAATGATGTTAATAGGGGTATTTTTTATTTATCCCCCTTTGTACACATGGTAATTTCATATGATAATGATAGAGAATGATATCCCTATGATATGAAACTCTTTTTGGTGTTAGGACCACTGGTTAGACCCACAAAATATCCTCTTCTCCTATATCATTTCTTCACATGTGATTGTAGGTTTGAGAAAACTCTCTAGTTAAAAAACATATTCCAATTGTAGATTCCATCAATAAGTTTTTCACTGTGTGAACTTACCACTTGGAAAAGATCCATCAACAAAACCTCTATGCCTACTGAGTTGGGACTCAGTGTTGGAAACAAGAGATAAAGTTAATAAAACCATCACTATCCATTGAACTCACTTACTTCTATACATATCTAGCATATATAGTAATTTAGCTCATTTCAAGGAAATATTCTATATTTCATCTTTATATCTAGATACCAAGCTAATACCAATTGTTGAAACTGATACAAACTCTCATAGATAACAATATGATGGATGATACCATTCTCTGGATATTTCTTAATGAGAAATGTTGAAATTATGACTCATTTTTTTTAGATTTTGAGATCACTTCCAAAAATATACCCGGTAACTAATTTCATATATCATCTATAGGGTTTATTATTTTTTTAGGATACTATATGTTATATTTTCAACTCAAAATTCCCTAATTTTCTCATATTTATCACCGAATATAGAACTGAAATTCAGTATAAGAGTTATCCATCAATATAATCCTATAATATCCCAAGAATAGTTAGATGATATTATATGTTAGATCAAGAATAGATAAAACATGAGATATCATCTTATTTCTACTTACCCATTTTTCTATCTTCAAGATATGACATCAGATAAATCATATTCTCCTAACATCAATACTTCATGGATCTCGATACCACTTGAAATCAATTAAAATATCAAATTTCAATTCCTGATGCTAATAATTATGACACCTCATTATTTCTCCAATTCTTATTCTATTATTATTCAGTGATATTTTAGATATAGTAAAAAATTCTACTTGTATTGATCTTAATCAGTACAAATTATAGATTACAACACATCACTACTTTTCATATTTTGATGCAACTTACCCATAGATTTTATCATCCCTAAAACCTGAAACACATAAAAAAATGTTAATAGCATTTAAGAACCTAGGGATAGGGGATGTTTAATTTCCTCAAATTGAGGAATGAGGCTAGTCTTTGTGGACCACCCCTTCACTATCAAACATTCCTTTACTAGCCTAGATTCGAGGATAGGAATGTCATCACCACAATAATTTCTTTTTCTTCCCGATCAATATTAATAAAAATATCCTTCATTTCTATGAAACTATATCTCCTTTGAGTTATTTAAATTACAAAAAATTTAATTTTGAATGTTCTCTTTGGACTTCTCCTTTTCTAGCTTGGTAATTTCCTTTTCTTTATATCCCCTCAAATGGCCCTAAGGCCTTCATTTTATTGATTTTTGATAACCCACCTTTCAAGGGATTAGGGGGAACATTTACAAGGACCGTAGGCTCAGAGATTACAGGGCCTGTAGGCTTAGGAGATTACATGACCCTAAGGTCTTAGGGAATTCAACCAAACTATCTACAAGGAACTACCCCTCCCCAGCATCTGCATCATGATAGTAGCTCTCCACCTTTTCATGATCGTCTGGCTAGGCTTACCGTGCAAGCATAGGCTGGTCCTAATGGCATATCCATACCCTCTCATTCTGAAAAATCCATTTGGCTCTGCTCTGGTGAGTGCACCTGCTCTGAATCCTCTTCTATGGCTGCTCCTTTTTTGTAGTGTGTCTGGGGAAACTGCATATGGCTCGAAGGCCTTGAGGTGTCCCAAAATCTCTACTGACCCGAAGGTCTGGGTGGCCTGAAAGCCTTAAGGACTCCAAGACCAAACCGGTGGCCCAAGGTGAATAGTTCTAGCTTCTACAATATGGAATAGTACCTACTACAATTACTGCTACAGTTCCTGCTATAGTACCCACACAGTGTACAGTTCTGCACAGTACCAGTACAGTGTAAAGTCTGCTACAGTACCCACACAGTGTACAGTACTACTACAGTACTGCTAGAACCCCCTGCTACAGTGCCTACTACAGTACTACTACAGTACCCTGGAAATATGCCTCTGCCTAGTTTTGAACCTGGGTCTTGTGGATGCACTTAAGGATACCTCACCAACTGGGCTGAGGCTCATGTGCTTTCTCTATATCCCAACTCACAGGATCTTCTTCCTTAGGTACTCTTACCAACAAGGACCTCCTCACACTACTAATTGGATCCTTCTTCTCTATATAATCTTGAAGCTCTATTTATCCTTGATTGACTTATTTGATTTCATAACCCATGTATTGTTTCAGGATGTATTTTTCATATGGGTGTCTTTTGGAGTCCTTTCAGTTTTCCAAATATTCTTCTTGTCTTTCCATGAATCCTTCTGTTTAACACATAATTTGGAACTTCTCTTAAAATTAATATTTTCCCATTTTATTGGGAACTACCCCAATTCTATTCTTCTCTTGCCTTGGGTACATTTTGAAATCCCACTTAAGCACTGCTCACATATTTCCTCTTTAATAAGAAATATATTCACCTCAAATGTTTTCTTCCATGGTGGATCTTTTATTGAATGCTGATCTTCCATTCTTAAAGCAGGATCATCTTACTTATTTTTCCTCCATATTTGTTTTCTTTCTTTTTAGGAGTGCTATTGTGAGTAAACCGATTTTTATGCCTAATTCACCTTTCATTGATCTCCATTCTTTTCTTCTATAATGGTAAATATTTTATCTAGATTAAAAGAAATTATTTTGGATAAAAAAATATTTTAATTAGTTATAGGAATGGAGGAATTAATTACATCACTTTCAGTTCTCTTTCTACTATAATAC
The DNA here is from genome assembly GCA_963277665.1 of Viscum album. Taxonomy (NCBI): domain Eukaryota; kingdom Viridiplantae; phylum Streptophyta; class Magnoliopsida; order Santalales; family Viscaceae; genus Viscum; species Viscum album. The sequence continues at coordinate 1,881,856,447 of OY728165.1, read as the reverse complement.
CTAGCCATATGACCATGGTTAGCATAGATAAATCATCACCCATAAAAACCATATCTCTTATAGTATCACCTTGATTGAGATGTTGTTTCAACAAAATTTCCCCTTTCATTAAGCCCTTGGGATTCTAGGAAGACACTCATGGTATATCCCATGATTCCACAGTAGTAGCACTTAGTTTCTACCTTCCTCCAAGAGTTGTCTCATACAAGTTTGACATGGTGATTTAGCATACTTTTGAACTCTATATTTCCACATTTTTTGAATCCACCTATTGATTCTCCTATAGGATGGGTTTTTTTCTTCTTATTCAAAATTTTCATTCATCTTTAAATTTCTTTGATCTTCTCATCCTTCTACTTTGGTTGGTAAGTCATATTCCTCAAACTTGAGCATGCTTATATTCCATATTTTAACCTCTCTTCCTATAGTGTTTTAAGAGGGATAATTATAGATTTTATCCCCTTATCATTGACCATATATTTTTCAGATTCATATGAAATTTCATCAATTAATTCACTTTGAATCTTTATATTTTCACCCATCTTCACAATGTCGTCATTCTAAGAAACCTTTAATTACCTCAGACTTTAGTTCTCCTCAACTAACTCTACCATGTGTGCAACCAATTCATCATTCTCAACCCTCTGATTTTGAACCTCATTTGAGTAAAGGATATTCCATTTGGAAACAAATTTATGCTCTTTAACATTGAAAGTCATCTTCTCTAATTCCTTAGTCTGAGCATCATTTTTCTCCCTCAATTTTTTGGAAATGTCAATTAGTATTTTATTTAGGCTTTCTAGTTTATTAACCTCATTTTTCAGTAGTTCAACATGTATCACTATATCTTCTAGAAGGATTATTTTTGGAGGATATGTTTCAAAACTAGATGAATTCATTACAGTAGAAATAAGGAATTCTAGAAGTGAAAGATAAACTTGAAGTAGAAGCTTGAGAAAGTGGTAGTGGTAGATGACTGATAGATCCCAATGATAGAAGTGTAGAAGAATATATTAAATGAATAGGAATAACTCTGATGAATGTGTAAAAATAACTTAGTGTGTTTCTAGGAGGTTACATTAGAGTAAATCAAAAGATTTCACTATTCACTAGGAATAAAATGTTGAGGTGGTGCTGGTGTTGGGAAATTGCTAGTGGATTTGATCAGACACAGGTTTATCCATTAATATTATAAAGTGGTGGAGTCTATTGTAAATATGGGAAAATGGTGTCACCAAGTTCAATAGGATATACTAGTATAAAAATAGAATAGTGGGATCACCTGTTTAGTTATATTGTAATATATATCTTTCTCTTCTATTATTAATAAAGATTAATAGTGTTCCACCAATGTAATTGGATTATGTTTTGAAACAAATAATCCATTTTATTCTATGTTTGTGTGAGTTTATTTTTTTCTTTTACTTTTGTGTGTTTTTTGGAAGTTTTGTGTGATAAAATTGATTGCTTCACGAGATATTGGAGTCGAGTTACTATGTTCAAACAATGAAATCTGATGTTTTCTATTCTGGAATGTTCCATAAATTATTCCAAAAGAAAGTTTTTGGAAGGGAGTTATATAATTTGGGTTCATAGTCACAATAACCTAGGCACCCTGATACTTGAGAAAATATAATGTTTACATGAATAGGTAAAGGAAAGAGCTCTATATTGGAAGAATGAGTAAATAGAGTGTAAGAATCTAGTTTTACTATGAGGTACAATTTTTTTTTAACTTCTGATTAAAACTTTTTTCATATCACTTTTTGGATTAGACCCAGAAGCCAGGCCCTTAGGCCAATTGGGATGTTTTTGGAAAGAAGAGGTGGGGGGATGAAGTTAGGATGCAGACCAAATAAAAATCATGTATTCAATACATGATGCTTATTGGTATGGCCAGAACCATTACACAACATGTAATGGTTTTTTTCCAGAGGGAGAAAACCCAAACATTACATGACATGTTCAGATTATATGTCATGTAATCTCCTTGGGTTAGTTATTTTAAAAAGAAGGTAGAGCCTCTTATTTTTTTGACAGAATCCCTCACCTATCTTCTCTCACACACAAGAGGTCCACTGTAGGATCTCTCCCTTAAGATAAAGATAGGATTTAGTGTCGATTCATCATCCAACCTCTAATTTGAAAGTTGATCATATCATTAGATACCCCATAGGGATTCCTTCATTTCTTAGGATCCTTTTTCTATTTTACTTACCATCGGCAACACTATTTTGGTATAGGCTCTTATGACCTATTTTTAAATCATTCATCTATTTTTAAATTTTATTCTAATATGGACCATATCAAAGTCCAAGACTGGATGAGTGTCATTGGTGACCATAAGGTAGGTGGTCTCATGCTTTTTCCACAAAGTTAGGGTGTTTATATATTACACCATTGTGCCACACACCAATTCTTCCAAGTGACGTTTATAAATTGAATTTTTACTTAAATTGAACATAATGGATTGACTTAGATAACCTATGAGACTTGTTGAGGTGTAATTAAAGGTTAAGGACCTCAAATTAGAATCACCCCTTTAGGTATGTTTATTAAATTAATTAAATCACCATGGGTGGTATATGTATTTGTTTCACCTTTGGGGTGTGTCATTTACCCCTTTAAATGAGATTTCAAATGAATTGATTAAATTGTAAATTGAATTAAGGATGGAAGTCCAGGTCCCTATGACTTTTTCCATTGTTCTTTCTTGATTATGATTGAGATGTCTATGATAACTGAAATATCCAATTAAAACGAATGGAAGAATTCATTTGATTCTAGGAAATTTAAGCCTGCGCTTTTATTTAAATAACCTTAAGAGGTAAATTAATTGATTATAATTGTGATGAATAATTAGATTAAAAAGTGTTCTTATATGGTATGGTTAGACTATAGACCCATAACCATTCTTATTGACATGTCGAGAGTGAGAGTTGGGTTAAAAATTTAGGATCACCATATACAGAGTATTTTGGATTGAATAATTAAATTATTATAATAAATGGTTTTTATGCATATTAGGTGATACATGGGTTCTTTTGAGAATTATGTGGATAGAATCATTTGAAAGATAGATCATATATGATCATGTGATACTTGTACTCCTCTATGAAATTCTAAGGAAAAACTTAGAGGATAGATTGTTATATACACCATGACTAATACTTAGATTCCCTATGTAGACTTTCAAGGATGGAATCAGAGGGATGATTATTTTATACACCTTGAGTGATACTTTTTATCTCTTTTTATACATTTCCAAGGGCAGACTTAGTGAGTGGTGACTTTATACCAAACCTAGAGCAATACCAAGGTTCCTATGAGGAACACCTAGGACAAGCATGTAAGGTGTTTGGTTTATGTTATACTTGGAGCGACACCTGGGTTCTAAATTAGGAATGCCAAGGATGGACTTAGGTTGCCTTTGAAATATTAAATAATGAAATGATTATATGACACGTCTTCCAGGAAAAAGCACAATATTGGATTTAGTCAGATCCTTACATTTTACGAAGGCATTTATTATAAACATCCTATTGGATATGATACATGGGAGATTCTTAGGCTATGGGACAAGTACCAATACTTCATTATAAATTAATTCATGATCGAATGATTATTTATAGACAGCCTGAATTAGGCTGAAGTACCTAAAAGATGATGGGTGTTCCATGGGAACCCATACCTATGTGGGTTATTTATATACAACAACTACATTTCTAGCATTATTATTACCTCCACATTGTTTATTATATATTCACAGATTGGATGGAATTAGACATTGTTTGTGGTGGCCTACCGATTTTATCTCACACCCTACTTTGGATACCTTTATGGTACCTAAACAGACTTCATAGATGCAAGTAGGGATAAGGGAATGTGCATGGTTGTCGATACTTGATTGGTTGTATCATGGGAGTGGGGGAGCATATGACTGAGCAATGACTCATGATGCTATCTAGATATATTCCTTTTTGGTATTTTTGTTTCATTTGGTATACTTTTATGTATGTGTACATGCTCCCATGACTTCTTATGTTTTCTTTTTTTATAGCACATCATGATCATCATTCTCTATATGACATTGATGGATGTGATTACTTGGTTATTTATATGATGGATGTTTATTATTCAATTGTTTATTCATTTAATATGATTTCACTAATGAATCATATGATTATACCACTTTATTACACTCTGATCATGGGGGTATAGTCTCCCCACTATTCTACCATGGACCCTTACTGCTAGTCGGCAGCTTCTGGCGTATATGGAGGCATTCTTGAGGCCATGTGGACAGCCGATTTTAGTTACTATTGAGTGAATCAGGTTAGGGAAATCATAAAATGGTATCATAGGAGGTTATTTTATTTTGTATTATTGTTTGGGAATATTATACATGAGATTAGTAATGTATTAGAGTTTGTTAATGAGTTGTTCTTGGGAGTGGCTGACCCACATACATGAAAAATCCAAATTTACTATGATGCGATATGATGTTCTAGTGTATTCCTATTACTATTAATTTAACTTCATCGTTGGGTGACACACATGATGTTTGATGTTATTTATAACTATATATTTTTACCCTTATCTTGGTATGGAAAGGAATTATGACATCACACATGATCATAGAAACTTCAGTATTTATATGTCATGCATTATGTCATGCCCTGTTTACTTACTACATGCCTTGACTGCAACATGTTTTGGTTCCTTATTGATATATCCATGAAATTATACTAAAATTTCATGCAGAGACTTGATAAATGAATCATTGGTATTAAATAGATTCCAAAATTCAATTTATATGGAGTATGGCCCCTTATGAATTGAAAATGGTGATCCATATAGTCCAACCTTTTACAAGAATTGTTATATAAATGAGAATAAACTTAAATGGAATTGAATTCTAAAACGAAACGGTCACTATTAAATAGGGATTCCAATTTCAATTTAAAGGGCGTTTTTCTCTATAAATTTCAATTAACACTCTGTATACTGGGACCTTGGACATATGAAAGATCACTTGGTGTTGACCCAAACTTAGTAGTGGGAAGTAGAAAATATCTCATGCATTAATATGACTTTCATGTCACTTGGACCTGGTTTTAAAAGTAGGAAGAAGAGTGTGAATCATGTTTAGGAAGTCTTGTTCCTATCAGTTTTGTATATGTATGATCCTGTTGATATCAAATGTTGTTTGAGACATGCACTTAGAATTTTTAGAGACATTCCACTATGACAACCTCCAATTGTGCACCAGGAAGGTGATAATGACCATGCTCTATAGGTGGTTGGCCCTAGTTCACTAGTAGAACCTCCAATGGTTCCTCTTTTGGAACCTATAGTTATAACTGATATAGGTACAGAGTCCCAATTTTGAGAGGGATTCCTACATTTCATGCAGATAGTTCAAAGAGCACCACGACCCGCCCTGACTAAGGCAGAGAATACACGTAAGTTCCAGAAGTTTCATCTACCCATGTTTTTGGGGAATGGAAGAACACAGGTTGTGGAGTCATGGATAGAGGCCATGATATATATTTTCAATCATCTTAATAAACATTCTGATAGGAGAGTGAATCTCGCTACATATATGATACATGATTCCATCAAGAGATGGTGGGATGTTATTACTTAAAAAAATATTCATTATGATATGGATTGGAGGGATTTTTATACAACCTTATATGATTATTTCTATCCTAAGATGTTGAGGTCCAATAAATACCAAGATTTTATGTGCCTGGATTAGGGTGCATTATCATTCATGGACTATTCAACCTGTTTCACAGAGCTCTAGAGTTTCACACCCATTTTTCTAAATGACAAGTTATTAAAATGAAGGCAATTTGAGGATGGTATTAAGTATGAAATCTGATTTCAGGTGAATATATTTTGACTTACTACCATATCTAGGATAGTGAATCAGGTTCTTATCATAGAGAGTAACCAGAGAGATGTTGGAGGCACGAGCTAGGGTAGTTAGAAGACTAGATATGGAACTACATCAACCAATAGTAGGAATCATCATCTAGAGACTCCATACAGTGATATTAGTATCCATAGTACATACCTAGGTAGTCGGGTGAGGTTTCTTCAGTGTAGTAGATCGAGACAAATGATACCTTAGTGTACAACGGACACAATAGAGTGAAGATCTTGTAGTAGAATGGGTCATAGATAGTGGTTTTTCAAAACCTTTCCTCCAGCATCCAGTGAGATAAGGTCTGCACCAACTCCATGTTCAGGAGCATGGTTAACAAATTCTCATTAGTTATGAAGATGGAGTGTGATCAGCTGATCAGGTTGAGGTGGTGGTTGTGGCCATGGTATCCAAGCACCAAACTTATAGCACTAGTAGACTGGACCTACTCAGGGTAGTCGGGCAATATATTAGGGTCGCGGTTTAGGCTAGATTTATACAGTGCAGCTGATACCTAAAGAGTAGAGTGTCAGACCTTTTACATTGAGAGGCACTATTATAGAGGCCTCTACATTAGTATCTTCTCTTTTAAATATATGTGATTCACATTCCTTAATATCTATACCCATTGGGGACATCATTGGGCTTGATGTTTAGTTCTCTTATGGTGTGATGACACTTGATACTCTATTGGGGATATGATTGGAGAGTGTACACTAGAAAAAGGATTTCCCCTTGAGATAGGTGGGTGTTGCTTTGTATGGAACCTATTTTTTCCTCAAGATGATAGGGTTGTACACTATTATCAGGAAAGATTGATTGATTCCATATCATTCTTATGTTTATTTCTATTAATATAGGGTGACCTTCACATCACCAGAGGGAAGAGTTGTTATTCATAAGGGTGAATGGGATGTCCAAGCAATTTGATCTGGACTCAAGAATCATGGGCTAGGTGGTACGACAACATATATTTCTAGTTTATATCTAGATGACCAGGGAATGAATTAGGAATAATTCCCTTTAGTGGTTTATTATTTCAGGTACATTTTCCTGGATAAATTTTCAGGACTACCTCCTAAGAGAGAGGTATAGTTTTCCATTGAGCTAGTTCTAGGAGCTACATTAGTATCCATTTTTCATATAGTATGGATACTATTGAGTTTAAGGAGATCAAGAGGTAGCTAAAGGAATTGGAGGTAACTAGGTTTATAGGACCCAATAATTATTCATGGGGTTTGTTGGTCCTTTTTCGCTAAGAAGGCATATGAAACCCTTCGTTTATGTGTGGATTACTAGAAATTGAACTAGTCGATGATTACGAACCAGTATAACTTAACCTATATAGATGATCTATTTTACCATCTCTGAGGAGATAGGGTTTTTGACAGCATTGTCAAGTGTGTCAAATTAGATGTTTAGTTTTTACTAGAATTTCTACAGTATAACAAGAACCCTAGGTCATCTATCGACGAAGACTTAGATCATTAATTTAGTAAAAAGGTTTTGATTATGAAATAAAAATTGTAATGGTATTAATGTTTTGTGGGTTTTATGATATTAAAACATAAATTCAAATAGTAGTACTAAATGGGAGAACTAATTTGGAGAAATCATGATCAACTTGGGTGCGCGTCCCTTAATGATAAATCCTTCATCACTCTAAAGGGAATGGGAAGGATCATTTATTACTTTATTTATACACACTAAAACCAGTATGGTATGTGAGTTCTTACTTGGGTACCACCTATTATTTTATCGGTCAATGATATTGATTACTAGAGACTGCTCAAAATCAACAAAATTGCATCGATGTAAAAACTGAACTCGATCAAGGCATCACATCAACAACGTGATGAGATGAACATATTTGTGTCAATGAAATAATTTTACACAAGAAAAGAACATGAATATTAATGGGTTCAAGATTCTATATTTTATCAACCAACATAACCCATTGACACAATCATGAAAGGGAAGGGGTGAGAAAAGAGATGAATACACTCAAATCATCACAAGATTTGGGTTATGCATAGAATCATGGGGATTATTGTTCCTTTGATTTTTATTTTATCATACCAGAATAAAAAAAATTCAAAAGTTATAAATTAATAACAATAGACTACAAAACTGGAAATTCAATCACCTTCCAACAATTACAATCATGGATCTCGGGATTACAATAAGGAACACCCCCCAAATTTATAACTAAGAAGTTTAGAAGTACATGATGTAGAAGAGGGATAAAATGGATGAATAAATCTCTAAAATTATATTCACCCTTACTCCTGGTCGTGAAACCATTGAGAATGAGTGGTAAGAGTGATTTTATATAAAATTACATCAAAATTTCTACAAAAAGTGGTCAAGTATCTAAGGGGCTATGTGACTATTCATGGAATACTTTTTAATCATTATTTATCTGGATAGTTAACTGGCCAAAATGTATTAAAATTTTATGAAATTTGGTATAGAGGTGGAAATTTGAGTTTTATATCCAATGGAGGTGGAATTAGACCAATTAGAGGGTCTAAGACCAAGTTATGGACCAAATAAATAAGGGTGGTCCAATCTGGACCACTCATAATGTCTTCACTTGTGGACCTCTTTTGGACCCCTTTTTTACACATTAAGAGTTTGTTCTATTTAGATGAATTGAATCCCAATGACTATAGAATCCTAAAAAAATCAATTTTAACATTTGGATCTATTTAGTGAATGTTATGAGAGAAACAATGAACTGCTTTCAAATTGGGCTATTGTGAAATTGCATCTTTTTAAGCAAGTTTTCAAGAAATAAATTCAAAATAAATAATTAGTGGAAAATTATTTAACAATGGGATAATAAAACTGATAAACAATTTAATACACAAGTATATGGGTGATAATACTTGTTATATCTCTATGTGATCACACCCCCACACCTAAAACTTTATACTCCTAGGAAAAGTCTTATATCTTAACCAAGTCCCATTCTTAAATCTAAGGTGAGAATACTTACAATATTATTTTGAAACGAAATTCATCATTTCTCTTTTTTGAAATCAAATTTCCTATCATTTTTCTTCTCTCACATTCACATTTTTCAACTTCATTTGTTCACCCATGCAACATATTACAACCTAACTCACCTATAAATTTTCTCTCTTCACTCAAGGAAATATGAAAGTAGAGTTATGCTCTTTTCCCAGATTTCATGTGATATTTCCATATGATTGAAAATATTTTATGTTCTCTACTAGTATAAACTAGTGTGATAATAAAGAGTACTTACAATAGATTTTTTTGAGGTTTAAGGGTTGGTAAGATTTAATGTTTAAAAATATGAGGCATAAGTGGAGTGTTTAATATCTCAAGTAAAAAACATGTCAAAATTTAGAAAGTGTTCATAACAAATGTACACACTCAACCCTTCACAAAGTGTATCACTTCCAACTCACTATCCCCATTGTTCATTTTTGTGGGTCATAGTCGATCAGTGAATAATAATGAGTAAACTTCCAACTCACTATCCCCATTAATTTATTTTTATCTATGCATACATGTTTATTATTCTATGCAATTGCATATAAAATAAACATACATAAAAAGAATAAACCAAGAATATGATAAATAAATGGCCTGATCATGATCTATTTATAATATTTGATCCATCGATCACATGATGGATTAATATAGACCCTTGGGGAAACTCCTTGAGTCATATTTGACTTGATTTACAGCTCTCAACCCATCAAAGGCATCCAACTCTCTTCTGGTGCTTCGCCAATCCTAAGTGCTAATTGCATCTCTTTTATCCTCCTCATTATATAATAATACACACTCACATGTAAGGGGGTCTTAGGAATGTAAGATACATATAAATAATATCTATCATAAACACCGAACATACATTTCCAATCTATCTAATGATTAGTTTAAATGCATTAAGCTCACATAATAAAGTTAAATTTGTAATAAATCCTAATGGAGAGAATTTATTATGAATTAAAATAAATTTTAATTCATAATTTAAAATTTGAACAAAAATAGAAATTATTTTATTAAATCCACAATATTTTTATAAAAAAATGTTTTTTTATTTTTATGGCCATATATGGGCCTCAAAAGACCCCCTTAAGGGTTTTTAGGCCCTTACCACGCAGGTAAGATAGAGCCCGACCTAGGATGAATTAGGTTGCTAAAGGGGAATACCCTACATAGGGAATATGATGTGGGTGGGAGAAAATCATGTGTCACCACAAGTATTTTTAAAAAATACCTTATTTTAATAATGTTATTCTTCCCACATATTGTAGGTGACTATAAACCCACATTATTATGAAGAAACCACTAGTCAAAAGGTGGGTGACTATTACTTCTCACCTTCCCCCATTGTTTTAATTTTTTTTTTGACACATGATCCCTCTAATAGAATCACCATCGTTGCTTCCCCATGTCGATGTATAATACACACACACACATTATTTTTTTTAGGAACTAAAAATATTCTGATGTCCATAACTCATCCATCCAATATTGTATCATGATGCCGTCAATGACATTGGGGACATATAGATGCCCTCTATATGAATTCTAGAAAACTTAACTTTAATTTTGAATTAATAAACTACACGACCGACCTGATACCATTTTTTGTTTCCAAGTTCTCTATTGAAGTGTGGAAATAGGTAAAAATATATTTTTTGAATTTGATAGATATCAAAACATCATATCCAATGCTAGAGTACCCAGTTTAACATGAGGATCTTGTTTAATTTAAATAAGCATGAAAACTAAATCAAAATGATATTATATTTTATTTATAGTTGTTGGTGTGTTCTACTAAGTGTAAATTAAGAACCCTATAGATCATACATGCTTGCTTCAAAATCTTGTTGGTACATCGAAGTTCATACTCTAGGTGATGTCATAGAGAAAAAATGGGTTTTTCAATGTACTCACGATATCCAAATCATGGTTTACTCAATTAAGATATGCAATCTTATATTGAGGTGATACAAACTCTTATTTTTTTACTCTATAAAGTGAGAGATATGGGGGAGAATCTCTCAAATTCATGTGAATAATAATCCCCATTAATTTGGGCTTATTTTGGTTTATATAGGTAGGTTATGAACAAATGGCCCGAAGGCCTTCTTTTTTATTTTATTATGGATAATCCCCCTTTTAAGGGTTGAAGGGGAACCCGTACATGACCTGTAGGCCCAAGGCACAAGGCCTGACAAACTCACAATACCTGACCTGAAGGCCCAGAGGCATACCATGCCCAATACATGACCCATAGGCCCAACCCAGTTGAACTTACCCTCCCTAGATTTCTATGTCATTGATCACCTAGCTCCCCACCTTGCATTGCTGATCGGCTAGCATTGCCCCGTACAAAGCTGCACGGTGCCTGGTCCCGATGGCGGCTGCCATACCCTCTCATTCTTCCAATCTGGTTAGCTCTACATTTGGTGACTGCTACTCCTGTTGCTCTGATCCTCTTTTAAGACATGTTCTGTGTGAACTGGACCACTCCATGGTCTACGTGACCCGAGGGCCCTATGGCCCGAAGGCCTTTGATGACCCGAAGGCCCTGGAGACTCGTAGGCCCAAACTGGTGTCCCGAAGACCCAAATCAGGTGAATAGTTCCATCTGCTACAGTACTGAACAGTAACTGCTACAGTGGCCGCTACAGTGGATACTACAGTACTTCTACAGTACCCCTATAAATTTTCCTCCACTCGTTTTTGAACCCGGGTCTCTTGGATGCCAAGTAGGAGCCCTTACCACTTAGGTACGGGCTCGTTGGCATATCAGTAGGTTATAACTTGCTAAAATTTCACTAAAGTCTTCTAACATGTTTAAGCATCTAAATAAACCTAATGATAGTTATGACCTATAAAATGTGTTAAAATTTTCACAAGTATATTATCACTTAATTGCAACATCACTATTATGTTACATGATAAAATTAATGTCATTAACTCAACTTGTTTCACCCATAAAATATTTAATGAACCATGAATAACATATATTCATTCGCAAAGCATTTTATTATATTCACTTAATAACTTGTCAATATTATGTGTTAATAAATTCAACACTTATTATTCTAAACTTGAATAATATTAAATATATTTATTTTCTTATGATTTTTCAAACTTAGACATTACCCAACCCCCATCATAGGACCCACCTTGTCCTAAACACATATTTATTAGAATTGTCCATACTTTTGAAAGAACTTTGTGTGTGACCCTCTGACCCTTTATCATGATAACAATGGGTGTCACTCAAAGACTAGAATAAGTTACTAATAACACATCAAGTCCCCTAAAGAGATAAGATTAAGTTTTAGTAAAAACAACCTCTCCTATGAACATACATTGTGTACTATAATATATTTGTCACATGATATCTTAGAAAGCTTCATGAAAATATTGTGTCGCACTCTTTACATGATTTATTTATTATTTATTTGACCATAATAGATGGACTTACCTCCTTCCACCATGTACATAGATTTAATGAAGGTACTATAATCCTAATCAACAGGTCCTGAGATATCTCTTCCTATTCTTGGAAGCCACAAATAATTTCTTGATTATTCAATCAATGTTATATCATTAATAACAAACTCAAAGCATAATACCTCTCCACAGAAATAAAATTTCATAAATTTCATCATACATAAAATTACATGAGTAATGATATACATTAATTATAATCTCAAGTTATGATGTCAATACAAATGTTCATAGATAGTAATAACCAATGACACACAAAACATGTGGTATTCCTATTGATGGGACAAACCTCATGATTTCATTAACTCGAGATCATTAAGCATGAACTTTATGGGAAGTAGTATCAATGTTTATGATCCCCAAAAAAATTATAGTAAAACATAATCCATGTCTCTTTATAATGATGTATATAGACCATATTATAGATATTATAGATCACTGTAATGGCATCTAGAGGTTCTCATTATAGATAGGAATTGTTATAACCTTTTGATATGACATGTAATGTAATGAAATTAATATATATATAGTACACGAATAAGTAATATTAATATCATGGAAAGTCAAGATGTATATATATAAAGATGAATATATGTAATGGTAATCAAAGTACACATAGAAGTTGGGTCTAGGGAACCCACACTCACAACATTTTAGAATACTACATATATGATCATCCTATAGGAGCTCCCAATTTTGATTTTATACTCATTTGAAAATATATAATTGTTCATTTTATTATAGAACATGTTGATTACTTATTTATGGTTGGACTATATATGTAATACCATGTTATATTGTTATATGATTGATGGTTGTTATTATTTATATTATGAATTATGGTTATATGATATAGGGTATATAATCCCCATGTTTTTTGCATTAACCCTTATTGATAGTCCATATACTATGGAATATGGGGAGGCACACCCAATGTTATAAGGAACCACTCATTTTGTTCACTGTTAGGGTGATCTATATCAGAGATGTTACGAAATGATTACATTTGGTTGGTTGTTGACTGATAGTTGAATCTAGTTAAATTCTTGGTGATTAGAAAGTTAAATGTAGTGTATTTATTAGTGAGGATATATATGGAGGAAGTGGTGAGGCTGAATGAATTTTTGAGGATGATCATATTTGATAAATATCCCCATTTTACCTATCAAGTTTTTAAGATTTTAAAATATGATTTTGGGTCTTAGTTATGTCTTAACACTATGTTTCATCCTTAGATGAATGGATAAATGGATTGGATGATATAGGTATTAGTAGACATATTACACACATGTGTTCTTGATTTTAGAGGTTAATGGGCACACTATTTTCTTTTGGTTGAGTTTACATATAATAATAACTATCACTCATCTATTGGTATGGATTATTTAGAGGTGTTTTAGGGTTTGCTATGTAGATCCTTGTTTTATTAGATCGAGGTCAAAGATTTGTTAATTCCTGGACCATATTTGGTATATATTATGATATAAAAAGTGACGGTGATTAATTACTAGATAAAGGATGGTTAGAACCATAAAAATATTGTTATTATTAGAAGAGGTGACATTTAGAGTTTATAGTCAATGATCATGTTTTTTGGGTGTTTTCCCTTATCATGGTAAACATAGGTCTATTAGAGAAAATAATTTTTCCCTTAGTTCTAGACATTTTTGGGTGTTTGAGTGAGTTTGTGTGGTGGTTAATCAGTTGGTATTACCTCCTAAGATAGATTGAGTTCTTGATGTCTTCAATATGTTGCAAATTTAAGTGTTATATTCATGATGATTCCCACATCATTTATTGGTGAGGCTGGGATATTTAAGAGTATGAATTGTTAGTGGAGTGAAATGAGGATATTAAATATTGTTAGGAGAATTTTCTAAAAGGATGTATCATTATTTTAGTGTGATTATTGTAGTGGCATGGTGGCTTGGATAAAAGTATATTAGAGTAAGATTCACAGACATGGGGTTTATATCCAGAGTTTCTTTGAGTTTGATTTATATAGAAACATTAGGATTTGGTTTTATGATGAATGATTAAAGTTTTTATTTTCCTTTTGGGATATGTTTGAGTTTTTTTAATAGTGAGATTCCTATTTGAGAGGTATCTCACAAATTTTATTGTTTTTAAGTATTTTTTTTTCTTCTTGAGGCTTGTTTTGATTCTTGAGGATACAAATAATTTATGCAGTGTCTAATGTAGATTAATGGATTTTATGGTCCTTTAATTCAATATTTCTAGGTGTTTTAAGTTGTGAAAGTGAGTTTTGTGGTTGTTTGGGAATAAAGAGATGAGTTTTGGGCCTTTAAAGAAAACCAGGTTGTGGTTTTTACTCTATATACCATGGTTTTCCTAATTTTCTCAAAGTAACGAGCTTGGTCATGAAAGCTTAACATTTTTCTAAATATGGGGAGTTATGATAAAGTCTATCCATTTTTAAGTTGAATTATTTTTCATTTTAAGGTAAGATATGGTTTTTTTGAATTTCATATTTTTATAATCATGATTTCATAATGAAATCAAAATTCACCATGAGGTGGAGGAAAATGACCATTTTTTCATTTCGGCATGAAACAATGTGATTTTCATAACACCAAATCATGGTTTTTTCAGGTAGGAATAGTCATATATAATGAAAATAGTCATGGTTTATAGTATACATGTCATGGTTTATATGAGGTGCATTAAATGGATTGAGTCGATCAATGAGATTCAAGGGGTGATCATCACATTAAATGTAATTATTTTCATATAATCACTAACCAATATAAACTATAGAATGGATTATGATTAACACATCATGATTTGGTCACCCATGATTTTATTATAAATTAAGCTGTGCGTCTCCATTTTTCAAATTCCTACATCATCTTATAAACCTTAAGAAATCATGGATATTTTCTTTAGTGATTTTAGATTACCTTGGTTTATATTTAAAAACCTGGATTTGTGTGAATGGTCCCTTGAGATTTTATATGCCCTCTTACCTATTTTTTTATTTTATCTTATTATTTATTCTCTATGAGTTATTTTTGTGTTGGTGTTAATTTTTATGGAATTTTAATGGAATATTTATATATGGGTGAAAAAGTATAGGATTGTTAGTGTACCATTGAAGGACTATAGGTGTTGGATCCTGAATCCTATTTCTTCTATATGTGGTTTTTTGAGCTTTATTCAAGGAAGGTGATTTAAATTCTCTTATTTTTATTACAGATTTAGTATAGAAGTATCATTATTTGGTTTTCTTTGGGTAGGTAGTTGGAATTGGGATCAATAAAGATAATTATTTGAACCAAATAAATATAGATGTGGATTTGTTATACTTTAATTTTTTCCACTTATTATTGCTATGTTATTGATTGATTATTTTGAAAATAATGCTACTATGTTTAATAGTGTTTTTAATGGGTGAAATCATTTTTTAAAGTGGTTAGATAATTTTAGGATGTTAACATAATGTAATAAGAGGAAAAATAGAAATTATAGTTTTATTTTGTTTTGTTGAGAATGAAACAATAAATGATTAATGAAATAATGAATAAATGGATTTTTTTATTATAGAGAATATGGATTCTTATTGTTATAGGAGAATGTTTTTGATAATTTTTTGTGGCTACGAAGTAGGATATAATGATTTTTTTGATGTGCAAGTGGTAATTTCATGAACCAGATAGTGATTTCCATCCATAGGATTCAACAACTAGCCCGCAACAACCTGAAATCACCTTCTTGATCACCTCAGGGTGGCTTCAAGTGCTAAGAAATCAGATATAAAAAGGTGTGAATGATTTCACCCAAAATGAACAACATTAAACAATCCATGAAAAAATATGACATAAACCATCCATAAGTCATATGTCCATGCCAAAAACATATAAGCATAAAAGATAAAACAAATAATAGATATAAAAAATTCAAAAATAAACTCTCCTCTCACACTTTGAACACCCTCCTCTTCAAAAAATGACCCTTAATAGTTCCTGTCCTAATCCACTGAAATATCTCTACACCTAAAACTATTAAAAGTAATAAAAAGGGTCTAAATGGATGATGTTATATAAGAAAAAAAAAATCAAAGAATAAACAACTACCATACATAGGATAACTAATCCCTGGTCCCATGGTTATAATCCATACAAACCGAAACATTATTTTCTTAGAGAGTGATCATGAACCAAGGTAGATATTAGAGATAAAATGATATGATAGTCATGAGCAATAAGATTAGTAGGTAATCCAAAGGAAAACTACACCCCAAGTTTTATATTTTAAATAAATGATTCATTTAGTGATAGTTTGAAATATATTCATTAAAAATATGAGTTTTAAGAATAATTACATAATATCCAATATAATTTTACAAGCCTTTATTTTTATTTAATTTAAATAAAAACAGTCAGTTGGAAACAATTTATTGGAATGAACCAATATTGATTAATTTACTATATTAAAAACTTGTTTTAAATCACTTTTAAAATATGATTTATAATACAATTTATAATACCATTTTACTAAGAATAAATAACCATCGAAGAGAACAAATAGATATAAATCATTGGTGCTTTAAAATGAGTTGAAATTAAAAGGAAGTCACACAACCAATGTTTTAAAATGAGAATCATGTGAGAAACACCGTAAGTGTCACTAAGTGCTAGGGGAACCTTAGAACATACTTCTCTAGAATCTTACAGAAAGATATAGTAACACATCACTAGAAAATGGTAAAAATACATAGACTTAATTAGTTTAGCTAGTGGAAAGGGATCCTATCCTGTGTAGGTTCACCCACCAAAATTCTTGTGGTTCCTATGATGTTTGAATAAAATAACAGCTAACAAAATGTGCAACATCACTGAGTTTGACCATAGATACCCTAACTATATAAAATCCATAAATAGTCCAAGATCCAATTAAAATCATCCATCCAAGATCTTAAAGAATAACACATTTAGATTTCAATTAAAATTAAATAAAGGGATTAAGAATTGTTCAAAAAATGTTCCAATTAGGCCTTATAATTTATTTTATAAATCCATAAAAAATGTTATTTAAAAATCATTTTGGGTATTAGAGTTAAATTCTTAGAATTCATCTATATTTTTATACCCACACACATTTAAACATATATATATAGGTCTATTAGTGAACAAATTCACCCCCTCACACATGAATTGGTACACCCACATATATATACATACACCTGTGTATAAGAGAATAATAAGTAACACATCAAAGGATATTCATAAACATTAAATTTTATTTAGAACAAAATTTTGGAACATTTAATAATTTACTTAGCATTTCATGGATTTACA
Source organism: Viscum album (assembly GCA_963277665.1). Classification (NCBI taxonomy): domain Eukaryota; kingdom Viridiplantae; phylum Streptophyta; class Magnoliopsida; order Santalales; family Viscaceae; genus Viscum; species Viscum album. The sequence goes on along the minus strand of OY728165.1, from coordinate 1,881,838,678 downwards.
TGAACTACTGAATAAAACTAAAAATAATTTTAGAATTCATTTTTGGAATTGAAAAAATCTTTTGAAACACCAAAACTTATAATTAAAAATTATTTAAGTGACCCATGGAACAATCAGTGTAAAAATCACTTAAAAATAATTTTAAATCAAACATTTCTAAATAAAAGTCCACCATATTTGATGAAAACTAAGTAAAACCTAGTTTCCCTCAAAAAAAGGTTCATAGATAAAATTAATACTATCAATAAATGGATAAAATATAAATTAAATAATAATCAATTAAGGGTTCTATAAATTAAAGCCTTAAATATGGGGAAACCTACCTGTAACTTGTTGCCTTTGACAATCGAGGCTTAACTCCACCTCAATAAAGCCAAAGGGACTTGAAAAGTTACTGCACCACCTAGGAAAAATAAAAATTACCAAAAATTGGTCAACCTTACACCTAGGGTTTATCCCATACACAACTCATTGAGAAGAAGGAAAAAAACAAGAAAGATGAGGAACAAATGAGATAAATGGAATCCAAACCTTAAGAAATACAAGTGGAATCAAAGACAAAAGTTGAATTCGAGGGATATGGGAGGAGGGGTGACATGTGATGGGGGACTCTCTGGTCCATGTAGTGTGTCACATGAAGAGGTTTGTGGGGAGGGGTTGATCTTAGAGTTCAAAAAACATAAGGTAAATTTATGGAAACTTTAAATATTTCAAATCCCAAGAGAGTCATGTGATTTTGGTGCTCGATTTACCAAACTTTTTTCCAACCATGCACCCATTACTGGGTGCACCTTAGTTCCCACATGGGTTGGTTTCATTGTTTCATCAATCATGTTCCAACCATGTGAAACTATTATGTTAAAAAAGATAGACTCTCCCACATGATCACTACATGATTTGGCCAACTGTATGAACAAACCATGTGACACACAAAAATGATTAATTTTTTTTAAATAATTTCAAATTAAAATACCCAAACATATGAAACCAAAATAGAAAAAAATAAATAAATATATGAATATAATAATTAAAAATATTAGGGTTAAGGTGTGATAATTATCCCCACTATTGACACTTTCCACTCCCCAAAGCTATCAAACTCATGATGAAATATATACCAAAGGAACTAAAATTATAAAGAGAAAGATAAGACAACAAAAAAACTAACTAAATATCTAAATAAACCCTGAAACTCACTACATCCTCAAACTCACAAGTCATATCTAACTACTATGGTCAAGAAATACAAAGTTTGGATGACCAAAATGGGTCTCTCCACCATTTAAAGGTTCCATTAGAATGGTTAGTTGATAAGGTATGTAAAATACATGTGAATCATTATAAATCATAAACTAAGAAAGTGATATAAAAATGAAAATCAAAACAATACCTCAAAAGTTCCACCAACCCACTCATCACCACATCTTTAACTAGGAACAAACGAAAAAAATGCATAAATCAAACGCATGCCTCTACAAATGACATGGGATCCAATCTTACTTCAAAGATAAAAGAATGGTAACATGGGACCTCAAATCCAAATCACCAACCATGGATATCTCATCAATAGTTTGATTGACACTAGCACGAGCATAAAATAAACTAATGTAGAGTCTTTCATTGTCAATGAAACACACACTAATGGTTTACCATGTCTATTAAATCAAAATAAAACCTCACCACAACCCTCGTCACATAATATTCTCAATAATCATATTACTTATGGAATATACAATGGAATAATCCCAAAAGAATCTCAAACCACATAAAAAACTCAAGAGGGACCCAAAGGAGAACACTCAAGCAGGGGATACCTTAAGAACTCAATTGATCAAGAATACATATTAGACAATCTCCAAGGCCCAAAAACACATGAGGTTTTTTAGGCATATTAAAACAACACTAAATATGAACATAAAATGAATAAAAAACTAATCATGATAAAAAAATGAAAATAAGAAAACAAATCTCAACTTTAAAACCAAGACCATTCATAATTATCATTTTTTTATTTCTTAAAAATTAACTTTTCACACCCTTTATAAAATAAAAACTCAATTAAAAAAACCTAAACATTACAAATTTACACTTACAAACAAAAAAATAATAATGAAAATGTCAAACACATTCCAAATAAATCAAAAACCAAGAAAATCCATTAATTTATCCTTTAAAATCATTTATTAAAATTCCACATTTGAATTTTAAAAGCCAAAATCCTTACTATAAAAAAGTTTTAGCCCTTTATAATTTTTCCAAAACCCTTGGTGACTGTTGAAACCAATTCAAAAATTTACACTACCGTTCATAAAACTTCAAATGACCATTTTAAAACTTCCTTTTGAGAACAACTCATGAGTTTTTAAAAACAAAAATCCATTTTATTTTGTTTTAAAGAAAATCCAATCCAATTATTTCAAAACTAACTTTTACCATTTTAAAAATGAATCACAATTTAAACCTTAATTATAAATCAAAAAAATCATATTAACATGTAAATTGAAAAAATTATGAATCCAAAATAACCCAAAATAAAATTCCAAAGGGGTTAGTGGTCATACATGGTTAGACCACATAGTTTAATGGACTGCGGGCTAACCATGAAACTACCATAGAGAGTTTCTTGAAACCATCAAAATGGGATCCACATGGATTATCAAGACATGTAAGATATTTTTTCCATCCTTTCTATTCCCTTTTCACCATAAATCTTGAAAACACCTCAAATAAACCCATAAAGCACCCAAAGAAATCATAATAACATCAATTCAAAATTTAAATCCACTAAAAGTATCAAAATAATGCTCAAAATAAAAATTCATATCCCAAAATACCATATTAACTCACGTTTTTCCATGAGAGATGGTGATCATGAACTATCCCATGTAATATCCTGAGGTTTTATAAGAAAAGACTATGTTCGATAGTGTACAAGATACACAACACTGAGCTTAAACAAATAACAAAATCTTATTATTTAAATTTGACAGTTATAACCTAGCCATTAAATAAGTGGGTATGAATAAGAATAATTTATTTATGAAATAAATATAAAATTCTTACTCAATATAATTTTTTTTAAATTATTATAAAATAATCATATAATTTTTAGAAACTTCATTTTATTATTAAAAAACATATTCTTCAAAAATGATTTTATTTTTTTTATAATAAATTTTTAAAGATTTTAGAAAAATTATTTAATAAAATTAACTTCATTTTTAAAATTACCATATCAAAATTTTCATATGGTGAAATTTTGAAAATTTTATGAAAAGTTTGATTTTTCAATGAATAGTGAAAAATACTGATTTTTATTAAAAATTATATTTTCCAAGTATTTAAAATTTAAAATTATGTTTTGAATTAGTTTTAAATTTTTATTAGTTTAATTTTATTTAAAATATTCCAATCATGGTTTTTTAAATTAATTTTATACTTGAATTTAGTATAAAAAAATTAATATTTAAAAAGGGCATTTTTCAGAAAAAATGTTTTTCGTTACATTTTGCTAGTTTAATTTTAAATTAAATCAAGAAACTTATGTGTTTTTAATTTTTAAAAAATGGTTTTAATATTTTTAATTATGAGGTAAAAATTTATTAAATAACTCACTTTTATTTTTGGACAATATGAATAGTAAGCTTTGTAATTTTTGTTACCACGATAAAGGGAAAATTAGGTAATTAGGGGTAAAAATAAAATTATAAGGGCTACAAAATGACCACTACTGGAAATTTAGGCTATAGCCACAGTTTTAAACTGTGTCTATAAGTCCCAAAACTGTGGCTGGTATTGGCGTGGCTATAGGGCAAGGCCTATAGCCACGGTTTAAAACCGTGGCTAAATACCTAAAGCCACAGTTTGAAATCGTGGAAGCAGTTTAAGGCACATGGGGCTATAGCCACAGTTTCAAACCATGGCTATAGGGTTTCCAATTTTATAAAAAACACCCCCAAAACCTACAAACCCCCCTGCAGCACCCCTTACCCCCATGCAAAGCCCCCCTCAACTCCCCTAGACAACCCCCCCCCCCTCCTGGACTGACCCTGGACACCCGCCCTGGACAGACCCTAGACACCCCCAGACCCGGGACACCCCCCAGACAGACCCTGGACACCCCACCAGATAGACCCTAAACAAACACCCCCTAGACCCTGGACACCCCCAAACCCTGGTCAGCCCCCCTCCCCCCCCAGGATAGACCCTAAACACCCCTGGACAAACCCCCAGACCCTGAATAGAGTCGCTAGACCCTAGACACCCCCTGGATAGACACTGGACACCCCCCAGACCCTGGACACCCCTAGACAGACCCTGGACACCCCTCAGACCCTAGACAGACCCCTAGACCCTAGACCCCCTTGACCCTGGATAGACCCCCCAATACAAACCCGAAACACCCCCAGAAAGACCCTAGACACCCCCAGATAGACCCTGAACAGAGCCCCCCTAGACTCTGGACACCCCCAGACCCTAGACAGACCCCGAGGACAGACCCCCGCCCCCCAGGACAGACTCTAGACACCCCCAGACCCTGGATAGACCCCTAGATCCTAGACACCCCCAGACCCTAAACACCCCCAGTATAGACCATGGACACCCCCTAGACCCTAGACACCCCCAAGACCTTGGACACCCCCTAGAAAGACCCTAAACAGACACCCCCAGACCCTGGACACCCCTAGACTCTGGACATACCCCCTAGGACATACCCCAAACAGACCCCACCATGACCGACCCTAGACACCCCCCAGACCCTGGACACCCCCCAGACCCTGGACACCCCCTAGAAAGACCCCACCTAGGACAACCCTCCCACCTCCTAGACACCCTCATTACTCTGGAAAACCCCCACCCCACATGGAAACCCCCTCCCTCCGGGATAGCCCCCACCCCCTGGAAAGACCCCCACCCCCTACAGCACCACTTCCCCCATGCAAATCCCCCCTCCACTCCCCCTGGATAGCCTCCCCTCTAGACAGACCCCCCCAGACATCCCCCCCCGCAGACACCACCTCTACACACACACACACCATGCACACCCCCCTGAAGTGTTTCTCTCACATGCATTCACATAGTGATATAATCAAATGCTCTAATAAATTAACCACTGCCCTGCAGACCCCCCTCCCCTGCCCTGCAGACCCCCTGCCCCCTGCACCCTCCCCTTGCTAGTTTTCCCTCTCCCACTGCCCCCCTTGGACACCCTTCCCCACCCCTAGAACACCCCTACCCCACCCCTCCACCCCTTCCCCACCCCTGAACCCCCTGCCCTGCAGACCCCCTAGCCCCCTCCCCCTCCCCCCACCCCCCTACACCCTCCCCCTACCAGTTTTCTCTCCCCCACTGCCTCCTTGCACCCCCTCCCACCTTGCACCAGATGTTAAAAAAATTAAAATATTGTTGGAACTATTATTATCTCTTGCAGTATTGGTTTAACCAAACCCAACCTAAGGGATGTATAAGCTTTTTCACATAAACAACATGTAAATAAGCTAAATGCCCATAAGTTTTGGGAAGAGTTCGTGGAACACAAACTGGGTTTCGACGAAGCACATGAAACATGCAATCCCTCCTAGACCCCCTTCTGGATAGCCCCACTCCTGGACACCCCCTTCCTATTAGACACCCCCTCTTGGACACCCCCTCACTCCTGGATATCCCCCCACCCTCCTAGACACTCCTCCCTCCTAGACAACCCCCACCCTCCTAGACACCTCCATCCCTCATTGACCCCTCCCTCCAGGACACCCCCTTCCCAGACACCCCCCTTCCACCCCCACCTCACTGCACACCCCTTGCACACTCCCCCACCCAGCCCCCCCCCCCCACCCCAACCTGCACTCTCACCACCGACCCAGCACCCCCCACTTTTCCCCCACCTTCACCCCTCTCCCCCACACCTGCATCCTCTTACCCCACCACAACTACACCCCCACTTCCCCCCAACTACACACCCTTCCCCCCACACTTGCATCCCCCTGCACCCCCACCACTTCCCACTGTACCCCAACACCTTCACCCTCTACACCTGCACCCCCACCTACCCCCACCACATCCCCCTGCACCCCCACTGCCCCCACCACTTCCCCCCGCACCCCCCTACACCACCTACCCCCTACTACCCCCAACACCCCCCAACCTGCACCCCCACTGCCCCACCCTGCACCCCCACCCTTCAGTGTTCCGACCAGAATTCAAATAATAACCAATTAGAAGATAAATTCAGTTGACTCAAGTAATGCATAGTTTTAATGAGATATATAAAAGAAATAACCTTTCATATTATAGAGCTATTTGTATCCACTTTCTGCTTCCCCAATATTACACATCATTCATAATAGTCAATAAATTAATAATGAGAATTAATAAAAGGAAAAATAGATGACAATCCATAGTAAATGTGGAAGAAAGTAATGTAGATTAGAAAAGATGATTAAATGTACTGTGTAATTTTTTGTTTTATATAAATACTCAAGAGTCAAAAATTACATCACTTAATTAATTACTCATACATTAAATTTTTTATATTTTATGATTTCAAAAAGTAAGCATGTACATGGTGCCAATTAGCGGTAAATTTCATGTACATTCTCTTTGTGATGTTGACCTCTCTATCTATGAAATACTAAGGAATGGATGATATCTCATTCATTCATTCGTAATCTAGGGGATTTCCTCACCTGCTTGCATGAAAAAATGGCATGGGAAGTTCTGGAGAGACGGACGCTGTGGGGGAGGACCATGCATGCATGTTACAGTGGTATCGAGGAGGTTCTGGACAACATGATTCCCCCCTTTGGTGAGTGATCGATCCTTTGGTGAACTCTCTCCGTCCACATGTCCGATGGATCATCGACATAGGGGACGTTTCTTTCTGGCATGATAATTGGTGTGGCCAGGTGATCAGTTATCCGGGTTGTATGGTCACTAACATATCTTTTAAGGAGACCATTATGTTCTTGACTTTCATAAATTCTATCCTTGACAGGAACCAGACGGATCTGTTCAACCTGGTGGCGCTGTCCACGGATCCGGATCGTTGTGTGTTCACCTTATCTTCCTCAGGCTGTTTCACCTCTAAAGATTACCATCGCCTATCTGCCTCACAGGAAGGGGTGGATGTATGGCATGAGGCTTTGTGGGATAAAGATATCCCCACAAAATTCAACTTTCTTACATGGAGAATCCGTAACAGAGCATTACCCACGGAGGAGAACATCAAGCGGTGCAGGGTGAACCTGGCTTCTAAATGCATGTGTTGTAAGAGGCATAAGGAGGAAACCTCGGATCATTTGTTCTTTAATATTGACTGGGCACATGAGGTTTGGAACTATTTTGGTGACTTCACTGGCCTTTCCATTCCATCCATGGTGTACCATCCCTTCCTTATCCACTGGTTCCATGGAACGGGTGTCAAGGGACCGGAAAATCGAGCACATACTATGGTGTTGCATGCGGGATGCTGGTGCTTGTGGCAGGCTCAGAATGACTATCTCCATGATGGGGTTGTCTCCTCTGTTTGACCAATTTCTATCAGAACCAAGATTCTCATCCTGGATATGGCTCGGGCCATCTGCTCCTGGAGGGAGTCCCCCACTCTACAACGACTTCTTCCTATCCTGCATGATCCATCCCCTGCGTCCAGTTCTATTCCTGGCAATTGGGTTCGATGGCATCATCCTTTGGGGGGATTTAAACTCAACACCTATGGATCATGTGTTGCGGATATTATGCGCGGGGGAGGTCTTTTTCGTGATAAAAATGGATCAGTGACCCTGGCCTTCTCTATTGGACTGGGTCCCGACACTTCTCTTCTTGCAGAGGCGAAGGCCATGCTGGCTGGTCTCTCTGTGTGTAGGCAGAGGGGGTTGGATTTAGTGGAGGTTGAAACCAATTCAAAGCTTGTTTCTAATGCTCTTCAAGGTATTGGCGCTACCCCCTGGTCTACTGAGTATGTGATTCGTAAGTGTCGTGGCTTTCTTAACTCCAACATTACCGTATCGCACACTTGGAGGGAAGGAAACAAAGCGGCAGACTACCTTGCTTCGCTTGTTTTTTCTGAACCAGAGGGCCTTGTTTGTCACACTCTTCAAAGTCTGAAACTAATGGGGATTAACATTATTAGGGGGGATGATCTCGGACATCACTATTTTAGACCTCCATAATGTGGTTTGTCCATGGCCCCTTTTGGAGCCCTTGTATGTCCTTTCTTCACTTTGAATAAAAAATATGATTATGAGGTAGGGGAGTTATTCATAGAGGATGATGTCTAGAAAGGGCACATGGTTTGATCAGATCACAGAGATAGATTATTTTTTGTCATTACAGATGATGAAAAACTGGGGAGGATCTATAACACCATGGGTTATGTTTAAATTATTTTTGATGATGTGATAAGCTAACTGTTCATCTGAAGTGGTAAATGTGTCACAGATTTAAATTAAACAAATAATATAAAAAATTATAGGGTGTTTTAGTTATATATAGAATAAAATGAACAATATTCAAGTAAAGATAAGAAAACATCACCAAATGAAAAATGAAAATTACAAAATGAAAACAGACACTGAATAACAAACCAAACTATTGACCTAAATCAGAGCATAAATGGGTTCCAAAACATAATTTTTTGAAATAATCACTAAGAAAATATTGAAATTTTTACTTGCAATATAAATTATTAGGACAAATTAAAAGTGATATATTTAGGATAAATTCTAACCACTTTTTTTACATAGCTTAACATGATCGCTATAAACACACAATTAAATGCTATTAAGAAGTTACAAAATGTATCATCGACCAAGAAGTTATGAAAAGATAAAAATAGTACCTTTGGAAGTGAAAATATAGCAACGATATGAGCATCCTTGACCATAAAAGTTAATCTAAAACTCTTACGATCATCGATTACCTTTTTTATGCTATTTACTAAATTGTTATTTTTCATAAATTATAGGTGATGAAAACCATAATATTTCAATTTCACAGGGTCTCTTAATCCACCTTGATCTTTTCATCACAACCTTATCTAGTTATCAAAAGAAATTATAACATTAACAAATTCAGGATGTTTTTAAACTATCATTTAGTTCAAACGTTTCATTCATTGGTTTCTAGAAAATATGTCTTTAACCATAAACCATTATTCATGGTTTAGAACATTCAAAATTCATCACATTAACCAAATTTTAGAATTAAATAATAAAGTTCTTTAATAATTTCATTTCCTTCCATTTTGGAAATAAAATGGTTAAAAAATCCAATAAGCTTATATTGAAACAATTTATACAATGTATACAATGGAAGCGTATACTATATGCAATGGTAGTGATTTAATGATAGTCATTAAAGATTAATATTTCATATGAAAATGTGTTAGATAATAGAAGACCATATTAATTATATGGATTATAACAATGTATTCATAATAAGAATGTTTAACATATGTATATTTCAAATTAAGTATCTATGTTGTGCATTTAAACATAGACATGTTGCACATTGAACACATAGTATATGCATAAAAAGTATAGCCATAGTGAATCAATACATATTACAAGATTAGAAATTAAATATATGTCATGGGGGGGTACTAATTTGTATGTTTTTTTGAATAAAATTCAACGGGGAGCTGGATGGTGAGATCAGAATGAATGATCAAGCGGGGAGAAGAAATTATGGGAGAAGGATAGGAAGCAATCATTGGGGATGAACGGAGGTGCATGAAAATGAGAATAAGAGTACATAAAGGATAATTTGACAACAAGGAGTGACTGCAACAATCTCTAAACAACAAAAGGTCAATCCTGTGAGGTGGGATGTCTATTGTGATCGAAGGAGGTTGAATTGAACTTTCGAACATTGTCTATCGACGAGGGTGGTTGGGGAATCAAGGGTTCGCGTGATCAAAAATGGTGGAAGGTGGGGAGAGAAATCAGGAGCTATAAAGAAATGTGATGTCAGATGAATAATTTGGGGAAGGATGAAAGTGTTGGAGGCTAGAGGCAATCAAGGGCCGATGGTTGTGGGTTGAGGAAATATAGAGGCAATCAAAATAGACTTCAATTAGGGTATGGTGTTGTGAGAGAAACAAGGGTTGGGGCTGGGAGAGATGAATTTAGAAGAGTCAGAGTCAAGAATGGAGGTGGTGGTAGAGGCTGGACGAAGGATGGGATGGGGAAGAAAGGGATAGGGATTCAGAAGAGGCGGAGCTAGGGATGGAGACCTCAAGGAGGGGATGCCGAGATGGGTTTAGGGGATGAGAGTTGGTGGTGTGGGGAAGGATATCGGGAGAGGGTGCGGGGAGGTTGAGGGATACAGATACATGTAAGGGAGAATCAATGTGAATCAAACATGTTGAGGAATGGGGGACACTCTTTAGTATATATAATCGAAATTAAAGTTTTACAAAAATAGATAATGTTGCAAGGTTAGGATGTATAGTTTGGTAAATCACACACTAATTGTGCAGTTTTAAGTTGACACCCATAAAGGAATCACACAGTTTGGTTGTATGGTTACTCCACACTAAATTCCAAAAATGCAGGTAACCCTTACGAACAAAATGATCCACACACTTTTTTGGAAAGTACTGTCTAGTTTAGAGAATAAAGTTCCCACCATATTAAACTGCTTTATCAAAACTAAAACACCACTATCATGGTTTCCATATAGTTACTACCAACTATAAGAAAAATATGAAACATAAAAAAGATCCCAAATTTATAAATCAAAGTATTTTTTTTTACAAAATATCATGATAAATAAAAATAATTTAATATAAATAACTACATTGACATGAGGTGTTATAATCTTCCCACCATGACACTTTCTTCCCCAGGATAGTATCTAGTTGAAGTGGAATTACTAAAATAAATGCCTTAATAATACCCTACAAAATAATTTGGTTGGGTGTAGAATAAAAAAGATATGGTCTTAAATAAGAAAATAATAACATATAACCAAACTCTCCAAATTTATTAGTTAAATACACAAGATCTTGTGACATCCCCAAGAATAATTATGTAACAATTATGAAGGGAGAATCCTAAGGAGATAGATATTTGGCTAAGTTCTCCTAAATTTTTTTGATTATTATAAAATGGCATAAAATATGAGACACACACCTCAAAGAAATAAATCTTCAAGAAGCACAATATCCACCAAAAACCTAAAAAACCCATAGTCATCCAAGAAACCAATCTAGAAAACCACAAAGAGAACACGATAAAAAATAACACCATATTCAAGAGATGAGAACAATCATAAGGATTCACTAAAAGAAATAGAAAAAATAAAACAACATAGGGATCAATACAAAAAAATATAGGCTTTAGATGTTTTGTTACTACACCCAACTAGTAAAATGGGACATTCTACCCTGAACATCACCCCATAGTGAACCAAAAAAATTGATCAATGATAAGTTCATAACTTCTCTAAGTCCGTATTGGTTCTAGTTAGTGAAGCATTGGACCAATGGTATCTCATATTATAACCATCATGAAACCAAACTTGAAAATTCAGTTTACAAATGTAAACCCACACCTAAACATAAAGAAACATAAATCAAAAGAGACCGCACATATCCTGAATTCACTACAATCCACAAAATAATTATAATAAACTTAAAAAACACCTCATAAAAATCCAAAAAACACCAATCACCAAAACCAATTTAAACCCAATACTTCTCTTTATGATAATTCAACTTAAAAAACTTATGAATATGGGAACAATCTACCCACCAAATAAAATACCTTGGATATTTCATGCAAGGGGAACTATAATTACCTGTAAATACATAGAAAATTCACACAATATTCCTCTCCTTAATATTTTTAAGAGACAAACCATGATTATTCTAACCATCTAGCTTGGGATGTGGGGATACAGATGCAGGAAGGGGGAGGTGGGGAGGTAGGGAGGCAGAGAGGCTGAAATGCGGAGACATATGTAGTGACCGAGTGAGGTGAGGAGGAGTCAGGGATTCAGATGTGGTAAGGGGAGGCTCAGAAGAGGCCAGAAGGTGGAGGAGGCAGAGAGGAGGAGCGAGAGACTGTGAAAGGAGGTAGAATGGGTTTATGTGGATGTTGATTTGTTTAATTAAATTAAAATATAAACTAGATGGTATTTATGGTCTATAATTTTTAAAAAATATTACCATATAAGATGAAAAAATTCAATAAAAGGGAATGAAGAACATGATTTTTAGTCACCACTATAAATTTACATAAATATAAACAAATATAAACATGGAATAATGTGAAATATAACCAATTCATACATTTGACACAATATAAGCTAGTATAAACAATAGGAAAATTTTATGTTAATGAAATAAATTATATGTTCATAAAATAAATATGGTTAAATTTATAACTAAAAACATATTATAAAATAATAAAAATCAGTTTATAGGAGAAATTGGGGAAATCCTAACCAGTTATGCAGATACAATTCAATAGAAGAGTAGCAGGCAGAGATTTGGCAAGAGAAATCCTGGAAGGGAGGGTTTTTCTATTGACCGAAAGGGGGTTTTTCTGTGGACTGAATGAGGTTAGTGATAAATTGTTGGATGAGGAGGATAGTGAGGGTATAACTTGGTTTGAATACGAAATTTTGGAGGTGGGTTCACCGTGAGGAGAACATTCGAGGGTGTCCAAGTTGAAGGAGGAGGGTCTAGGGAGGTGGGGTGTCCGGGACAAAGCCGTGTTAGAGCAGCGTCAGAGCCGCCTTAGAGCGGCATCAGAGTAGCATCAGAGCTGTGATGGATCTGTATTGGAGATGGAGTATCACGAGGAGGAGGGGTGGTCATATTAGAGGTGTGTCAGAAGAGGAGGTGGGGATGCCACATCAGGGTGTTATCGGAGCAACATACATGGGGAGTTGGGGTGGGCACGTCAAAGAAGCAATGGTGGGGGAGGAGGATCATGACGGTTAGGGGGCAAGAGAAAATTCATGGGGGTAGGGGGGAAATCTGTAGCGCAGTGGGATGCTGCTGTAGAGAAAAAAATCAACCGTGGGTATAAGGGAGTTATATCCACAAACATTATTGTCCATAGCTATAGAGCCATGGCTATAAGCGAAATTTCTAGTAATGGACCCTAAAACTTTCACCAATTTTATTTTATGAGTACTATTAATCCATAATAATTCAATTTTAGGTTATATGACCATTTATGTCCACTTGTATGAGATTATGACCATTATAATATTTTATTTAAAGAATAACCAAACATGTCACACTCATATTTTAATAACTATAACATTTTTAATATGGTGTTATCCAGAGGATATATTTGACTATAAATATTAATTTTAAAGATAAAATATTTATCTTCATCATGGTATTTTTTTAATTTTTAGCGAATAAATAATTACCTTAAAATCATATACAATGATGATGCAATAATTATTTTATTAATGGAAATATCAAATAAATGTTATTGAAAATATTAAAAAATAATAAAATTTGAGATAATTAATGTGATAAATGAATTTTATATATGAAATTTACATTTTAGGTATTTAGAAAAATAGTTTTTTTAATTATAAGTGTTATCATGATATTATGAAATTCAAAGTGATGAATAATCCTTAAAATTGACATTATGAATATTTTTTAGAAAATAATATTTTATTAAAATATATAAAATTACTAAAAATATTAAATTTGGAAAAATTATTGAAATAATGTTTTAAATTCAATCCACAATCCATTTATGGGTTTTTGAACTTTTATAGTAACTATATTAACCCTCAAAGAGTTAAAATAAATATTGTAATAGTAAGAGTTAAAGGGGTTATATAATGGTTAAAACAAAAAGACAAGGGTATAAATATAATCAAAACATATCTAAATATTATTTTATGAGGTTATTTATACCTATAATCATATTATATTCTAAATAATTAACTTTTTTATCCATTTTAAATTGAAAATTAATTTATATCAATTTAATATTTTGGGAAATTCCAAGAGTGCCCCTCTCATCTCTAATAAAAGGGCACATCTTCTTCTCATTTATTCACATTTCAAAACCATTTTGGTTCATCCAATATCTATCCAATAATCTTTTTAAAATCTCTAACCTCATTTTAGAGGTATTTTTTTAGGAATAACACAATCTTTTGTTGCCTTAAGGTTTAATCAAAGGAGGTTTTCCAAAGAAGAGGTATATTTTTTATCCACATGTTTTAGTTTTATTTATTATTAAACCTCCATAAAATCTTCTTAAACCACGATGAAATAATAAAACCATTATCCAAAATATAGTGAGATGATTTTATTTTCATATAATAACCTATATCCATCCCCACTTTCATGAAATGGGAAATGAATACATTGTTCGTGTGTACGGTTGACTACCGCCTCACCAACCAATGTGATTAATTTTCCATAAAAATCTATCAAAATTGATTATAATGATTTAATTAATTTGTATATTTTATATTCATGATATATTTATCATTATTAAAATATAATATATCATTTAATGTTTTACTTTTCCATTCACTAAAAAATGATAACATCATTCGTGTGTACGTGTGACTATCACCTCCACGAAGCGATATGATTCATTTTTCATCACCACATAAAAAGGATAATATAAGTATATATAAGAAATTAATATTATATTTAATATATTATGATAATTATTTAAACATAAATATATTCTTACCTTATTTCCATAATGATCTTTAAAAAATAGAAATGTTACTCATGCGTACGTATGACTTACCGTATTCTTGATTGCAACATAGTTCATTTTTCATATCAATATTATATGGATAGATGTAAAAGTACAATTGATTTATAAAAATGATACTTATTTCATGAATATTATTCTTAATATTATATAATACTGACATCTTTGATCATTTTAAACCTACCAAATCCATTCTCGGCTTATGAACCAAATATCGTCAAAGCGTCTGACGTGAACTTAAATAATTAAGTAATTCTTATAAAATGGTAATAAGTAAAATAAAAGGAATAATAAAATTGAATTTTTTCCCAATAAAGTAAATAATTAACTAATTTTATTATTCATGATGATAAAGAACATATGTGATGAGTCGAGCTCAAGGTAAGGGATTTCTTAACTCAATTTCCATTTATGAGGTTAAAATTCCACTTCATCAATTGTTTCATGCTAATATTTTGAAAACTGGGCCCTGGTGACAGGACATACACCCTGCCTTAACCTGGTCATCGGGTCCAGTCCTACCAGGTACCACCAGTTGCCCTACAGGCACATAGTCCCCACCCTGGGACCCACCCACGTGCCCTCACTGGTCATTTGACTAATGATTGTCCCCACAAGCCAACACATATCCTTTCCAGTGTGCTTTTTACTCACTCACACACACCTTGAGAAACTTTCCAGAAGGTCACCCATCCTGATCACTACTCCAGTCCAAGCACGCTTAACAATGGAGTTCTAATCAGATAGGCTCCCAAAAAGGAAGGTAAAACTTATTGACATGAGTCATATCATTTATCCATTTAACCATTTATCATTCGGGGGTGTTACAATCACCCCCCCCCCCCTTTAGAGCACAACATCCTCATTGTGGGCCCTACATCTCAACCCAGGCAGTGCATCACACTTAAAATTGTGAAAATTGGGCCCTGGTGATAGCACATACACCCTGCCTTAACATGGACATTGGGTCCTAGCCCTCCATGTACCACGAGTTGCCCCGGAGGCACGTGGTCCCCACCCTAGGGCCCACCCACGTGCCTGTATAGGTCATCTGACTAATGATTGTCCCCACAGGCCAACATATGTCCTTTCCAGTGTGCTTTGTCCTCACTCACACACACCCTGAGAAACTTCCCAGATGATCACCCATCCTGATCACTACTTCCAGTGTTCTTTGTCCTCACTCACACACTTGGGTAGGGACAATGTGTTTGTGGGGAAACTGGTGGTACCTAGCAGGCCAGGACCCAATGGCCATGTTAAGACGGGGTGTCTGTGCTGTCACTGGGGGACATAGTTGTCAAATTTGGTATCAGAGGTGGTACCCAACCCTAAGTGCGGTGATCCATAATGCGACACAGGTGCGTTCTGATCCATTATAGGTAACTGGTGCATCCTAATCCACTATAGGAAATAGGTGTGTCCTGATCCACTATGTTGATGGTCTTGGTAGTTAACCTTTAAATATAATTTTTTTTTCTATATTTATGATGGTGCCACACTTTTATTACATGATATTATGGTTCATGATTGATTTATGATGATTTCTTGTTCTTATGGCCCATGTTTTCTGGAATGATAATGTTTTATTCCATGAATCATATTTATGATCTATGCAAGATTGGGTATGAAATTCTTAAGTTATGTTCATTATCATATAACCTTATGCTTATCTAATTCTTTCATATGATCATAGACTGATTTCTTCTTTGTTTACCCTTACCGAGCACCAAAGCTCACCCTTTTTTAATGTTTTTCCCAGGTTAGGAGGAAATATGTTAAATGAATTATTTCTAGAAGTATTTCAAATGGATGATGTTGATGACCTATTTTAAAATAAGAAAATCTGGGTATAGTGGGAGATGATGTTGATCTTTATGAACAGTTGTCTATGAACCCATGTTGTTAAGAGTTATCCTAATTCTCTAAAACTATAAACATAAAAGGTCCTAGGGTGTGTAAGTAATCCAATAATTCCTTTTGATTTTGTAAGTTTTTTATGGAAAAAATTGGTCCACATTTATCAGTATCAAATCCAAAAAATGTAATGTTTATGTTTTTAACACTAGATCTGAAAATGTGGATTTTTAGTCTATTACATTTGGTATCAGAGTAGGGTTTAGATAACTTTGGAGATTAGGATGTTTTCATGAGAAATTATCTTAAGAGTTATAGATACCATCATGGGTATATAAGACCATAGGTTCAGAGTCTTATATACCCCTTTTGGGGTTTTAGGTTATGAAATTTTAAGGCCACTAATGATATTTTTAGAGACATTTATTTTTGAGATAATTATGGGTTATTAAATTTTTGGATGCAAAATAACTGGTGTGAGAAAAACTTTGATGTTAAAATATTTATTTAGTGTTGAATATATTAATATTATTTTTAAAGATGTTTCTTATGTTTTTGGAATTTTATAAGTATAGTTTTATAGAAAGGACAACCCATAGGATGAGTGAAAACCCATCACATCCAGAAAGGCTGTGAGGTTTGAACTCACAACTGAAGGGTGACAAGGGTTCATCTCTTAACACTGGCCTATATGAAGTCCTAGTTAGTATGAATTTTTCTTAAATGTTTTTATGTATGAATAATAATTTGATTTTGTGGAACATATGTTTTATCATATAGATGACCATGGGTTTAGATATTTATTTTGTGGTTAAGTGATTAATGTTATTTCATAATAAGCTCACTATTTTGGGAAAATTATATGATATTATGGGATATTATTTGAACAATAAAGGTTGAATTATATTTTGTAAGAACATATTATTTTATTGTATATTTATGGTGGTTTAGATTATTTATGAAAATGATTAACATAACTTGTAGATTATGTTATTAGGGAAATTACATTTTTGGTATGAGACTTTAAGAGTGATTGATGTAATATGGAGATAAATATTAGATTTATCTTGTAAGTCTATTTGATTTTTGGGTTTCAATCTTATTCAGGAATATTTTGAGAAATTTCAAGGATTGTTATTTATTGAATGATCTAAGTTGAAATTTGGGTATTACTGTTGAATTTTGTATATTAAAGTAGTTTTCTTCATAGAAAGGTTTTTCATTTTTGGGAATTAACTTATCTTTTTCTAAAAATTTTGGTTGTGTCTAATATATAAAGATAGGAGGAATAGCTTGTTATCCTTTTGTGGTATTCATGATCTGTGGAATTTTATTCAAATGCTTCGGGCATGAAAAATTTATATTCATCATTTGAATCAAAATACGAGTTTGTGATTGAAATTTATTGAAGGATAAAAATATACTTTTTAAGTAAGCATATTTAATTATGTTCTTAATATAGGCAGTAAATGAATTACTCAACTTTAGGAAAAGTATTTTGAAAGGAAAAAATTATCTGTTTACATTTCTTATTAAGAAATCAATAGCCTTTTAACCCATCATAAATTTATGGTTCTGTGATAGTTAAATTTCTCATGACAATATTCTCTATCACACTATATCAATACTTGGGAGTTATTTTTCTCTTCCATGACCATATTTTATAACATGGAAATCTAGTATGTGTTACTCTATATGACCTCTGTACTTTCCTTTCATTCTTTTAAAGTGGAAGTTTTATTGACCCTTTTTATGATGTGGTATTTCAATAAAGGTATTTTGAAAAGATAAACCCTGGTTACCAGAAAAAAGTTCAAACTTCAAGGGAAAAATTTATTAAATGGGGGAGAATGTAATATCCTAATATTTTATAAGGAAAGACTATGTTAGATAGTGTACAAGATATACAACATCAAGCTTATACAAACAACAAAATTTTATTTTTTAAATTTGACCATTATAACCTAGCTGTTAAATTGGTAGGTATGAATAGTAATAACTAATTCATGAAATAAATATAAAATTGATACTCAATATAAATTTATTATTAAATTATTAGAAAATTATCACATAATTTTTAGAGAAGTCATTTTATTCTTCAAAAAAATACATTTTCTTAAAGAATGATTTTATTGCTTTTAATAATTAATTTCTAGAGATTTTAGAAAATTTATATGGTGAAATGATCTTAATTCTTGAAATATTCATATAAAATTTTTTCCTATGGTAAATTTTTTAAAATTTTCTTAAAAGTTTTAATTTTCAATAAATATTGAAAATACCATTTTTTATTAAAAATTATATTTTTCAAGTATTTAAAAGGTAAAATTATGTTTTGGATTAGTTTTAAATTTTTATTAGTTAAATTTAATTTAAAATATTCCAATTATGGGTTTATAAATGAATTTTATACTTTAATATAGTATAAAAACATTTTATATTTAAAAAGGGAATCTTCCCAAAAAAGTGTTTTTCGTTGCGTTTTTCCAGTTTAATTTTAAGTTAAATTATAAAAATTTTGTGTATTGAATTTTTAAAAATAGATTTAATATTTTGAATCTGGATTTAAAATTTTATTAAATATTTCCCTTTTAATTTTGGACAATATGAATTGTAAACTTAGTAATTTTTGTTACCATAGTAAATGGTAAATTTGGAAATTAAGGGTAAAAATAAATTAATAAGGGATAGAAAATGACCCTAAAACTTACCCCAATTTTATTGAATGAGTAATATTAATCTTTAATAATTCATGGTTTGTTTATATGACCATTTATGGCCAATTTTATTATATTGTGACCATTATAATATTTTATTTAATGAAAATCCAAAGACATCACACTCATATTTTTAATAACTATAACATTTTTAATGTAGATTTATCTAGAGTATATATTAGACTATAAATATTAATTTAAAATATAATATTTTTATATTCATCATGGTAATTTATTTTTAATTTTTAGTGAAGAAATAATTACATTAAATTCTTATATAATGCCAATACAGTAATTATTTTATTAATGGAAATATCAAATAAATGTTATTAAAAATATTAAAATAAATACAATTTGAGATAATTAATGTGATAAGTGAATTTTAAATATTAAAATTACATTTTAGGGATGTAATAAAATAGTTTTTTCTATTTATAAGTGTCATCTTGATATTATTAAAGTCAAAGTAATGAATAGTCCTTAAAATGGACATTATGAATATTTTATAGTAAATAATATTTTATTAAATGATATAAAATTTATAAAAATCTTAAATTTAGAAAAATTATTTTAATAATGTTTAAAATTTCATTCAATATCCATTTATTGGTATTTTTAAATTTTATAGTAACTATATTAACCCTCAAATAGTAAAAATCCATGTTGACACAGTAAGAGTTAAATGGGTTAAATAAGTTTTAAAACCAAAAGATAAGGGTTGATATATAGTAAAAACTTATATAAATTTTATTTTAGGGGTTTATTTAGATACATAATCATATTATATTCTAAATTACTCACTTTGGATGCATTTGTAATTGAAAATTAATTTATATTAATTTAATATTTTGGGAAATTCCAAGAGTTCCCCTCTCCTCTCTTATAAAAGGGAATCTATTAATCTCATTTAGTCACACTTAAAAACAATTTTGGTTCATAAAATTACTGAAAAAATATATTTTTAAAATACCTAATATAATTATAGGGGTTTTTTAGGCATAACAACATCCTTTGTGGTCATAATGTGTTAATCAAATGAGGTTCTCCAAAGAAGAGGTATAGTTTTTATCTGCATGTTTTAGTTTTAGTTCTTCTTTCACCAACATAAAATATTATTAAACCACGATAAAATAATAAAAAACATATCTTAAATATAATTAGATGTTATTAGGGTTATATCATAACTTATATCCATCTCCACTTTCATCAAATGGGAAACAAATATGTCATTCATGTGTATAGCAGACTACTGTCTCACAAACCAATGTGATTCATTTTTTATCACCATATTTCAAAATTGGTTATAATGATGGAATTTATATTTATTTATTATATTAATTACATATTTATCATTTTTAAAAGATAATATATCATTTATATTTTTATATTTCCATTTATTGAAAAGTGATAACATCGTTCATGTGTATGGGTGAACTATCACCTCCACAAAGCGATGTGATTCATTTTTTATCACCACTTAAAAAGAATAATACAAGTATATATAAGGAATTTTTATGATATTTAATACATTTTTATAATTATTTAAAGATAAAAATATATTTACCTTCTTTATATAATGATCATTTAAAAATGGAAATGTTACTCATGCGTACATACAACCTATCATCTCCATGATTATAAAGTAGTTCATTTTTCATATACATATTTAATAGATAGATTTAAAAGTATAATTGATGTATAAAAATGATAAATTTTTCATGAATATTATTCTAAATATGATAGAATATTGACCTCTTGGACCACAATCAACCTACCAAATCCATTCTAGACTTATGAACCAAATACCATCAAAGCGTCCAATGTGAACTTAAAAAATCAAGTAATTATTATAAAATGGTAATAAGTGAAATAAAAGGAATAATAAAATTTAAAATTTTATAAATAAATCAAATAATTAAAATTACTTTATTATTCATGAAGATAAATAACATATGTGATGAGTCAGGCTTAAGGTAAGGGATTTCTTAACTAAATTTCCATTCATTGGGTTAAACATCCACTTCATTGATTATTTAATGCTAATATTATGTGTGAAATGAATTTTTATTATATTATATTGTATTTAAACTTATTTTATTTTGATTTAATGTGAAAAAACATAATAAATTCATATTATTAACCCTCACTTCAATGATATGATCTTTGTAAGGGACTTCATCTCAATTTTCTTTCATTGAGACATATTTTGATGCTATGAACCGATATTATTTTATGAGGTGTATATAACACCAATTTGACATGTTATATCCTGAATTTATTTATTCTCATGATATTTGGAGTTTTTTTAAATGTTATTCATTCATCTGGCATACGATTTGACTGATTACAAAGCGATAAGATTTTATTTCACAATCTCATTATTATTCGGGATTGTTTATGTTTAAGTATTCATTATAGAATATTTATATTACATGTCCATGTTTTCTAAAAATGTTTTAAAAAATATTTTTACTATAACTTAAAATCATTCTTACCCATGTTTATCTTTAAGAAAAATTAAAAATAAATATGTATTTCATTTTACAAACAAGATACTTTGTGACTTTTCCGAAAATAATATAGAAGGAATGCTTTTTTAACTTATACGGAATTAGTGGATTTTATTGCCTTCATAAAAAATTAATAATTTTAATATTAATTTAAAAAATTATAAGGATATTTTCAAAGAAAATGTTTTTCTTTATAATTATGTATATTTTTAGAAAATGATTTCAAAAATGGAAATAATATTTTCCTTAAGAATTATTTCAAGCGATCTTTCAAAACTATTTTACATTTAAGATAAAATTATTTGATGTTACTTATGATTTAATGGGGTTATGATTAAATGATACAATCCTTATTATTTATATGGTTGGTTTATGTTTATGATGGAAAGATATTTATGATACCATTTTATTTTCCACGGGTTATGCTATGATGAAATATTTATGAAACCTATTTATTTTCATGGGTTATGATATGGTGAATGTTTTATGTTCTCATGTAACACATATGTATGGTTTTAATTATGTGAATATAGAACCTATTTCTACCTATAGTTAATTGAGTAATGATTTATATCTCATGAGATAAAAATGGGAAACAAGTTGATGGGATTGATCCATAATGGGAAATGGGTGCGTCCTGATCCACTCCGGGAAATAGGTGTGTCTTGACCCTCTATATAAAAAAGGTGTGTCTTGATCCACTATATTGATGAACTTAGTAGTTAACCTTGAAATATGAAATGGTTTTATATATTTATGATGGTGAAACACTTTTATGATATGTGTTTATGGTCCATGATTGATTTATGATGATATCATGTTCTTATGGTCCATGTTTTCTAAAATGATAATGTTTTATACCATGAATCATGTTTATGATCTATGATAGGAAGGGTATGAAATTTTAAAGTTATTTTAATGATCACATACACTTATGTCATGACCCGTCCCTCGGGGCCCGTGCTGTAACTACCCCAAGCCTGCCTTCCATAGGCCAGGGGCTGACGACTAACACCAGAAAGGTGTATCCCTAAAACGGGAAGACATTGCCTTTAAACCTGTACAAACACAAAACAAGGGGAAACCACATAGAATAGAATGTAACAAAAGAAACTGTGAAGTAAAATACTATAGTAATGAGTGCTAAAAGTAAAGGGGGCCAGAATACATGCCTAGCTGGAAAAGTACAAGTACAACCAAAAAAGTACAAAACAACGAAAAAATGAAAAGCAGCTCTGGATCATCCACCACGGATCCTACCTGAAGGGTAGGTACAACTCATGATCTTAAGTCCCTATGTCACGTCACGCCAACATGGTCCAGCTCCAAGCACCACCTAGTCCTAGCTCCCTTAACCTAAATCAATTTTGTATGTCATCTGCACCACACAATAAGGTGCGGGCGAAGCCCGTGTAGGCATGAGTATAACGATACTCAGTAGGGACCTCGAGACCCCAATAGGTCTCCTAGAGTTCCACAAAGGAAAAACCACAAAGTATGAAGCAAAAGTACATAAAACCAGTCAAATCACACTAGGTATCACTTTAGGTCAAGGGTAGAAGGGTTATCACATCATCGAACTCCTCGGATGCTGGAGAACTCATTCTCTATCGAGTACAGTGGGCCTGTCGGGTCACACAGAGCCGCTTCCCACTAACCATGAACTACTGTGGTACCCATCCCTGATGGGTACCATGGGCATGCCGGGTCACAAAGAGCTTCTTCCCACCGTGGGTATGCTGGGTCACATAGAGCTGCTTCCCACCTTCGCCGAACTGAGGTACTCCTCCTATATAGCATCGTGGGTCTGTCGGGTCACACAGAGCCGCTCCCCACCGTGGGCTTGCTGGGTCACACAGAGCCGTTTCCCACTGGGCCAATCGTCAAACAGTATTCAGTTCTCATCCAACATTAGGGTTCCATACGTAGTCTTCTTGGGAGAACCACTCCTCAAGCCACTCTACGCATCTTGATATTCATAGAATTCACCATAAGGTATATTCTAGGGTAGTAACTATAGCATCACCACTCACAAAACTCGAACTCCTCAACTGTTGGAGAACTCATACTCTATCAAGTACAATGGGCCTTCCGGGTCGTCACACAGAGTCACTTCTCACTAACCTTGAACTACTGTGGTACTCATCCCTGATTGGTACTGTGGGAATGATAGGTCACACAGATCTGCTTCCCACCAGACCATCATGAAGCAGTCTTCAGGACTCAGCCAGCTGCAGGGTTCTGTATGTAGCGTGCTTGGGAGAACCGATACTCAAGCCATCTGTCATATTAAAACTAATACAAAGTCTCAAAAATAAGTAACCTGATGTTTTTCCATGTCCTAAGTGTTCCAACGCAATAGACGTCATGACAATCGGACGCCCGGTCTGTGCGTTATGGGCATTTCAGTGTCGAGGGACCGATTGGATTTGGGTGCGATCCAACCCGCTCGTACTCCAAATTTCTCAATAAAAAACTCATGGAGTAAATAAAAAAGGATGTCTCTCTCCAGGAATCTCAACTCCATAGACGGTTCGTTAAAAGAATGTCTGGTTCTCAAGATAATGCCCTTTTTGTGTTCCTGGGCAGTACTGGGTCTGGGTCCAGTTTGCCTCGGTCAAACTGGCACAACCCGGTTCAGCATGGGCCGAATCGGGTCGACCTAGGTCAACTTGGACCAAATTGGGTCCAACCTGACTCAGGTCAACCCGGCCCACTGGGCCCGGCTTGACCCAGTTGGGCCACGGGTCTGGCTGCTGGGCCGCGGGTCGGCCCGCTGAGCGATGTGTTGGTCTGCTGGACTGACCCGGCGATGCCACCCGCCTGGCAGTGTGGGCCACCAGGGATACCCAGACACAGAACGTCTAGGTAGGGATGACATGGCACAAATACATGTCAATAGGTCAACCCATGGGGGTTGACACTGACGTGGTGCCACGGGTCCTCCGTGCCACGAACGACGGGCCGCGGCTTTGCCACCGGGCGCACCGTTGGAGCGCGCCCCATCCACTGGCCGCCAGTTGATCTAGCGACCCCTTGCTCCCATCACAACCAATATGGTCCGTGACCTTACTGCTACATGGGTTCACCGCCGGGGGTGTACCTCACCTCCACTCCGCTGGCTCCATCGCGGCCGGCCAGCATGTCGGCTGACCTCTCCTCTGGTCACTGTAGTTGATGAGCCACAACCCTCCTTGTTCATCGGTGGCGCGCAATGGTGCGCCATGCCTCCTCTATGGCTGATCGGTGCCAACCAGCGCCTGCCGCTCTGACAACCGCCGTGGCTTTATGTCGCGACCTCCTCTTGTAGCGTGCATTGATGCGCTATCCACCACGTAGCCGATTGGTGTCGTCGCGTTGTCGGTATTCCATGGAGGCACAAGGATGTGACAAATATAGCAGAGGGTTCATGCTGATTTCGTTAGGCCTGTTCCCTCTGTATTAGCTCATAACACGAGGGGGGTTAAGGGTTTAATAACAATTTAATTAAACAACCATATAAACCCCACAAGATTCCCCACAACGACCTCCTGCAAAGACGAATGAATCGCAGGTCAACCCGTTAGAAGGTTGACCCTCATTCTTTTTGTTATTCAAGAACGGGGAAGAGAAATTCAATTAACAGCATAAACGAATAAACCCCCTACCTCAAGTTCATTGGAGATCTTCCGCGTTTGAGGAAGTGTCGACATTCGTTGTCCCCACAACAAGCCTCCAACAACGCCGCTTGATCGTCGTTATTCGGTTCGTGGTTCAGGGTCACTCATCACCGCCCGCTAGAACCAGCTCCATCCTCCATGTTTTGGGCTTCACGGTACTTTACCAGAGCTTCGTCGCTTGGTGAAGCTGTACCAATCTCTCCCCCCAAGCTCTATATAAATAGGAGAGGGGAGGGTAAGTAACGATCATGGAATTTATGAAGGTTCATTTAATAGGAACCTTCCTAAATTCCAAAGACGATGTTACTTAGTATTTGAAGGGTCAAGACATTTAATGGCTTGACTCACCTCTGGTCCCACACTACCTCTTTTCCGTTGGTGGAAAAGAAATAAAATTGTGAGATTATTTTATTTTATTTCCTTCTAAAAGTCACAAAAAATAACTTCTTCTCTGGACCTACTACTATCAAAGTAAAGCCTCCCTGAAGTGAATCTTGGTGCTACAGATTCAACGGTTCCCTCAGATTTTTAATCTGAGCACCGGTTAAAAAGTTTGAAAACTCTGCTCGCGCGTTTACTGAACGTACCTGAAAAAAAGTTCGGAAAATTAATAACAGTCACTCTCAACCCGTTCCGGTCGAGTTTAGGCTCTTCCTAAGTGAAAGACACCTCAAATAACCCAACATTACTCTTGGATTTCCAATCTGAGTTACCATTTAAAAGTTATATATTTTACAATAAAATAATTGTCACTTGATTATTTTATTTACATTCAAAAACTAACTTTCACTGGTGGCCTGCACCGACCATTGTTTGTATCTTCCTAAAGAAAGAATAATCTCATAAATTCAATGGTGGTATCAGATTTTTAATCTGAGTTACCGTTTTTGAGTTATAAGAATTTGAAAAATAAAATAATTTTTTTAGTAATTTTATTTACGGTTATTCCATTTTTGGGTTTTATCATAGGAGGCTTGTGCCGACTAAACTTAAGTCTCGCCTAGGGTAAACCCACCATCCTAAATGAAACGGTGCCCTAAGATTTTTAATCTAGGAAACCGTTTAAGATTTATTCCACTTTTTCTGGAAAACTGCTTATGTGTGCTATTTAAAGTTTAACAAAACTTCAACAGACCATTCTGGGCACTCAGGGCCTCAAAATCTCACGCCATCAGATTTTTCGGTCTTGAAATAATTCCATATAATTAAAAAAAATTATACCGAAATTTCGGGCCATTACATTCTCCCCACCTTTAGGTATTTTCATCCCTGAAATCCACAACATAGACTAAGGATACAAATAGGGGTACTGAGCATGAATCTGAGCCTCCCGCTCCCATGTTCTCTCCTAGAGGTTCTCATGCTTCCAGTGAACGCACACCTAAGGTTTTGACTGCCCACGAAAGACCCACTCCCGTCGATCCTCAATATCTACTGGAACATTCTTAAACTTCACCTCATAATCTAAGTCTAACTCGCCATAGTCAATGATGTGAGATGGGTCATGCACGTATCTCCTCAACTGGGATACGTGGAAGACGTTGTGCACCCTCTCCAACTACGGTGGAACAGCCAAGCGGTATTCTACCTCGCCTATCCTCTGAAGTATTAGAAAATGATAGATAAAACTCGGTGATAAATTTCCACCTCATCCAAAACTCTATAGTCTCCATTGAGGAGAGACTCGCAAGAATACATAGTCCCCCTCCTGGAACTCCAAGGGTCTCCGTATCCTGTCGGCATAAGACTTCTTTCATCTCTGTACAGTATTCAATTGCTGACAAGTGGGTGATCGTGATACGAATTTGCCACTACTTTCTTCATCCATGGCTACCAATACTGATGCCAGAGGTCCTGGTACATCTTCACCACACTAGGATGTACCGCCAGAGGGGATGTATGGAACTCCCTCAACACCTCCTCCCAAAGCACCATCGGTACCATGGTACGTCCTCTGAAGATGACAATGTGCTCCCCACCATCAGAAAATCCATCAGTTGCATGCCCTAAGGATACCTGATCACGTTAATCCTCACATTCAATGTCCCCAAGATGTGACTCCCTGACTCACTGATGGATTAGGGGAGTGACAGTCATAAACTAGGGGTAAGCTACTCCATCTCTATTCATAAAGGATATCTGCAGCACGACTAGCTACTCTAACGCCTCAATCAGTAGTTGTAGAGTGCATATGCTACAACATTCCCCTTCCCAAGAGTATATAATATCTCAAGGACATAGTCCTAGAGGAACTATAGCCATCATCACTATCTCAGCTCTTGAAAGCTCTGCTGACACTTCTCTGTCCACAAGAAAGACCCCCCTTCTTCTCCAAAGCTGACAAGGGTGCCACTACCTTGGAGAAGTCTGGTTCAAAACTCTGGTAGTACCCAGCCAAAATAGAATCCCCTCTCCCTTCAGGGAGGTAATCCTAGAAACATATTTTGAAAAGATGTCCCCACACTCTGCCACTACATTTGGGATCTGAAAACTCAAAACTCTCGCTGCCATGAGGGTAAGGCTAGCCGACTCAAGAGTGATCATCTGCACTCTCCTATGCATGAGTTTATCCTATGCTGCCTGGGTTTCTTTTTTTTTTACTGACCAAGGAAAACCCCATTCCCACGTTATAGATAAACCACAATCTTTTTGCCTAATACAGTCATTCTGAGTATGAACTGTGGATGTCCAGTCATACCCAAACTATTGTTGTAAGGCCTCGATGATGCCACCAAGAGGGTCCAATTGAAACTCTCACCTTATGGGTCAGATCACACCATCAGCGTAAGTGTGATTATTGAGTCTCCTCCCAAAGGCATCTCTATATGTGAGGTTCAAGTCAACGGTTTAACCAGAAACTCTAGGTCTTGGACAAGATTCGTGGAAGGAAGGAATGATTGGTACCTATGTCTATTGGTAACACAACTAGTAGTTGACACATATCGTACCTCGAATCATTCCTAGAGCCCTTGGGTCGCTCTCCTTGACTACATACAGATACTCCCTTCCCTCATCCTCTAGATCCATAAGCCTAGTGGGGACCACATAGGGGGTGGTTTGTAACATGTCGAAATGTACACCACCTCATGTTGTTCTCCTAGATCTGATTCCACGTCTATAGCCTTGCAGATTCATTTGTCCCTAAAACTTCTTATTTATGAAACTTTTTTTTACACGTCCAAGTCTCTGAGACTGGTGTTAGTTTCTTGATTTCCCACTGATAACATTCACTGGCTGTATCTGCTCATCCAAAGAACATTCAAACACAAAGGTTATCTCTAGAACCCTAACATAGGTAGGAATGTATAGAAGAATAGTTCTAGATCAGACATACTTAAACACACCATGCTCGAAAGTCCGAGCCCCAAAGCACTGATCGTATCGTACTCATTGAGTACCAGGAATGGTCAGTACGCCTTGATGAATACTTAGCTACATACA
The DNA here is from genome assembly GCA_963277665.1 of Viscum album. Taxonomy (NCBI): domain Eukaryota; kingdom Viridiplantae; phylum Streptophyta; class Magnoliopsida; order Santalales; family Viscaceae; genus Viscum; species Viscum album. The sequence continues at coordinate 1,881,809,774 of OY728165.1, read as the reverse complement.
TGTCATCCTGTTGAAGCTGTAGAAGCTCTAGAGAACTCTCAGCCACCTCCTCAAGCCAGTACTTAACCGCTTGTGAGTCGGGCTTGCCTCAGAACCTGAGGGGTATCTAATGCTAAAACACATGTAAGGCACTATGCCTATATGTGTCCTCTACCAGTACTGCTGGTTTTAACTGCTGACCAATGGGAATTGATATAGCTGGACCACTACCTGAAGGTACCATCTCGGGCAACAGTCCAAGTACCAAAGCCTCATCACCATGTGTACCATCCTCATGTTAACACATTGATAAAACTAGAATCTAGGATCACTATCTGATCTGTTGGTGTCTCAACAAGGTGGAAAACTATAGCCCTAGCCTCCAGCCAGTCCTCAACTGTTTGGAAATCTGTCTCACCTAGAAAACTCGGTGGCCTTTGCCATTGGAACTCGTGCAATGCGCTCAGTCGGTGTGCACCATCCACCAGTGTGGCTGGTGGTAACTGCTACCCAATGGGTGGTGGTGCTACTGGTACACCACCCGAAGGTGCCAACATAGTAAGAGGGCACTACACTAGAGCCTCGTCGCTTAGTGGACCGTCATCATGTACTCTATCAACAATCCTAGCTGGATGTCTATGTGGCAGCATCTTGATAAGGAACAGGTGTGCCACAGTCATTAAGTTATACCTCATGAGATGACTCCAAAGAAATCAAAAGAATTTTTTTTCAAAAACACACACAATCAGTGTTTTTGTGAACTGATTCAGAAATCATAATTCAGGGTCCTGGTGTATGGACACGTCAGCCGCTACACCAACAATGGACTCCCTGAACTGAAAACCACACTCATAACACTTAACACTGTTGCTATATTGAAAATATCAGAGTCCTAGTTCTTCGGTAGAACCAAAATCTTCTGATACCACTTTGTCATGACCCGTCCCCTGGGGCCCATTCTGTGACTATCCCAATCCCGCCTTCCATAGGCCAGGGGCTGAAAACTAGCACCGGAAAGGCATATCCCTAAAATGGGAAGGCATTGCCTTTAAACCTGTACAAACACACAACAAGTGGAAACCACACAGACTAGAACACAAAAAAAGCAACTGTGAAGTAAACTGCTATAGTAATGAGTGCTGAAAGTAAAGGGGGCCGGAATACAAGCCCAACTGGAAAAGTACAAGTACAACTGAAAAAGTACAAAACAAATGAAAAATGAAATGCATCTCCGGATTGTCCACCACGGATCCTACCTGAAGGGTAGGTACAACTCATGATCTAATGTCCCTGCGTCACATCATGCCAACAAGGTCCAAATCCAAGAACTACCCAGTTCTATCTCCCTCAGCCTCAATGAAAGTTATACGTTGTCTGTACCTGACACAATAAGGTGTGGGTAAATCTCATTCAAAGGTGAGTATAACAATACTCAGTAGGGACCCTGAGACCCCCGCAGGTCTCCTAGAGTTCCACAAAGGAAAAACCACAAAGCATGAATAAATAATACACAACACAAGTCATCTCACACCAGGTATCACTTTAGGTCAACGGTAGAAGGGTTATCACATCATCGAACTCCTCGGCTGCTGGATAACTCCATCTCTATCAAGTACAATGGGCCTACTAGGTCACATAGAGTCACTTCCCACTAACCTTGAACTATTGTGGTACCCATCCCTAATGGGTGTCGTGGGCATGTCGGGTCACAAAGAGCCACTTCCCACCATGGGCATGCTGGGTCACAAAGAGACGCTTTCCACCATATCCGAACTGAGGTACTCCTCCTATCAAGAACTGTGGGTCTGTCGGGTCACACAGAGTTTCTTCCCACCATGGGCCTACTGGGTCACATAGAACCGCTTCCCACTGGGCCAATAATCAAGCAGTCCTCAGTTCTCAACCAACTGTAGGGTTCCATATATAGTCTGCTTGGGAGAACCACTCCTCAAGACACTCACTGAATCTTGATATCCATGGAAGTCACCATAAGGTATATTATAGGGTAGTAACCGTATCATCATCAGTCACAAAACTCAAACTCCTCAGGTGCTGGAGAAATCCTCCTCTATCAAGTATAGTGGGACTGCTGGGTCACACAAAGCCACTTCCCACTAAGCATGAATTGTTGTGGTACTCATCCCTGATGGGTACCGTGGGCATGCCGGGTCACACAGAGCCACTTCCCACCAGGCCATCATCAAGCATTCTTCAGGTCTTAGCTAGCTGTAGGGTTTTGTATGTAGAGCACTTGGGAGAAGCGCTCCTCAAGAAATTGGTCATATTATAACAGGTATAAAGTCTCAAAAGGAAGTAACATGATGTTTCTCCATGTCATAAGGGTTCCAATGCAATAGACGACGTGATAATCAGACGCCCGGTCTGTGTGTTATTAGCATTTCAGTGTCGAGGGCCCAGTTGGATTCAGGTGTGATCCAAACCATAAGTACTCCAAATTTCTCAATAAAAAACTCATGGAGTAAATCAAAAGTGTCGTATCGCTCCAAGTATCTCAACGCCGCAGACGGTTTTTCAAACAGACATCCAGTTATCAAGATAAGGCCCTTTTTGTGTTCTTGGGTAGTACTGGGTCTGGGTACGGTCCGCCACGGTCGGACCGGCCTGACCAGGTTTGGCATGGGCCAAACTGGGTCGAACCATCCCAACTCGGGTCTGAACCAACTTGGGTCAATCCAGCCCGTTGGGCCTGGCTCGACACGGCTGGGCCGCAGGCCGGCCCGTTGAGCGGCGGGTCCGTTCGCTGGACCGACCCGGTGGTGCCAACCGCCTGGCGGTGCAAGCCACTAGGGATACCTAGACACAGTGCATCCAGGTAGGGATGAAATGGAATGAATCCAAGTTAACGGGTCAGCCCACAGGGGTTGACCACAATGCAGTGCCACAGGGCACTGTGGGTCCTCCGTGCCGTGGCTTTGCCACTGGGCACGCCCCGTCCACCAGCCGCCAGTCAATCTGGCGGCCTCTTGATCCCACCATGACCAACACAGGATGTGGCCTTGATTCTGCGTGGGCATGCTACCAGGGGCGCACCCCACCTCCGCTCCGCCGACTCCATCGTGGCCGGTCAGCGTACCAGATAACCTCTCCTCCGGTAATTGTGGCTGACGAGCCACAACCCTCCTTGTTCATCGACGATGCACAACAGTCCGCCATGCCTCCTCTATGACCGACTGGTGCCTGCCGCTCCGACGACCACTATGGATTTGTGTCGTGGCCTCCTCTTGCAGCGTGTGTTGACGCGCTATCCACCATGTAGCCGATCGGTGTCGTCGCGCTGTTGGTATTCCATGGAGGCACAAGGATGTAACAAATATTGGGGAGGGTTCGGGCCGGGTTAGTTAGGGCCATTCCCTCCATGTTAGCTCGTAACATGAGGGGGTTAAGGGTTTAATAACAATTGAATTAAACAACCAGATAAACCCCACAAGATTCCCGTCAATGACCTCCCAATCGCAGGTTAACCCATTAGTCGGCTGACCCACGTTCTTCGTGTTATTTAAGATCAGGGAAGAAGAAATCAATTAAAATCATAAAAAAATAAACCCCCTACCTCAAGTTCGTTGGAGATCATCCACGTTTGAGGAAGTGTCGGCGTTCGTCATTGCCACAACAAGCCTCCCATGACGCCGCTCGATCGTCATTCTTTGGTTCGTGGTTCGGGGTCACTCGTGACCGCCCACTAGAACCGGCTCCATCCTCCATGTTTTGGGCCTCACGACACTTTACCATAGATTTTTTGCTTAGTGAAGACATTCCAATTCCTCCCCCAAGCTCCATATAAATAGGAGAGGGGAGGGTAAGTAACGATCGTGGAATTTATGAAGGTTCATTTAATAGGAACCTCCCTAAATTCCAACGACGCTGATACTTAGCATTTGAAGGGTCAAGCCATTTAATGTCTTGACTCACCACTGGTACCACACTACCACTTGTCCGTTGGTGGAAAAGAAATAAAATGGTGAGATTATTTTATTTCATTTCCTTTTAAAAGTCCCCAAAAAATAACTTCTTCTCCGGACATACTACTATCAAAGTAAATCCTCCCTTAAGCGAATCCTGGTGCTATGGATTCAATGGTTCCCTCATATTTTTAATTCTAACATTGGTTCAAAAGTTATAAAATGATGCTCACGCGTTTACTGAACGTGCCCGATTTTTTTTTGGAAAATTAACAACAGTCACCCTCGATTCGCACCGGTCGAGGTTAGGATCTGCCTAAGTGAAACACACCCCAAAGAACCCAACGGTACTCCCAGATTTCCAATCCGAGTTACCATTTAAAAGTTATGGATTTTAAAATAAAATAATTATCACTTAATTATTTTATTTACGGCCAAAAACTAACTTTCACTGGTTTCCTGTACCGACTAATATTAGTATCTGCCTAAAGAAATCATACCCTCACGAGTTCAGTGGAGGTCTTAGATTTTTAATCTGAGTTACAGTTTGTGAGTTATAATCATTTGAAAAATAACACAATTTATTTAATTATTTTATTTATGGTTATGCCATTTTTGGGTTTTCTCACAGGAGGTCTGCGCTGAAAAAAAATAAGTCGCGCCTAGGGTAAACCCGCTATCCTGAATGTAATAGTGCTCTCGTATTTTTAATCCGGGAAACTGTTTAAGAGTTATTCCACTTTTTCAGGAAAACTGCTTACACATGCTATTTAAAGTTTAACAAAACTTTAACAGACCATTCCGGGCACTCCGGGCCTCAGAATCACGCACTGTCAGATTTTTGAGATCTTGAAATAATTTCATATAATTAAAAAAAATTATACAGAAATTCTGGGACATTACAAATTTTGATTATCTTATTCTTTCATATGATTAGGGACTGATATCTATTTTTTATGATTATTGAGCATATGAGCCAACCCTTTTCTTATGTTTTCCCCTGTTATTAGGAATGATGTTAAATAAATTATGTCTTGAAGGATTTCACATGGATGATGTTGATAAAATATTTTGAAATATGAAAATCTGGGTATAGTGGGAGATAATATTGATCTTTATGAACCAGTTGTTTTTCAACCTATGTTGTTAAGAGTTTGTCCCAATTCTCTAAAACTCTAAACTTAAAAGGCGCTAGGGTATGTAAGTGATACAATATTCCCCTTTGACATTGTAAATTTTTGATGGAAAAAATTGGGTCACATTTATCGACATCAAAGCTAGAAATGTAATGTTTATGTTTTTAACATTGGATCCAAAAGTGTGGATTTTCAGGCTATTGCAACCCATGACCTACCTCATGAGTTGTGAAAATTCCATTCATTATCTAACATACATCCCAAATAAAAAGTTATATTTAAGAACCTAGGTCCACTTAAGAACCAACTTTACTCTAATTATATTTTTACAAACTAGACCAAGACATCTATCTGTCAAAAACCCAAGCTATCCCCTGACAACCCCGAAGTGCGTTCCTGGTCACCCTAAGGTGGAATCAAGTGATAGGGAATCAAATATAAGCAGGCGGTAATGGTTTTTCTTAAAATGAAAAACCATAAATAATTAGTGAAAAAACAAAACAAAATATAATACGACTCATCCATAATTTGGACATCTATGCAAAAAACATATAAGAAGAAAAGAGAAAACAAACAACAGATAAAAAATGTACAAATAAACTCTTAACTCACACTCTGAACACCCTCCACTACAAAAACAACCTCCAGCAGTTCCTATCATTGACCACTACAATATCTCTACACATATAAATAGAGTAAATAATAAAAAGGGAATATATGGATGGAGCAATAAAATAAACTAAAGAAAAGAATAAACAACCAACATACCTTGGAAAATTGACCTCTTTGACCCATGGTCACACTCCATACAAACTAAAACATAAATTGATTTAAGAGTAATCATGAACCAAGGGAGATCCTAAAACTAAAATTATATGATAGGTGTGAGCAATAATATCACTAGGAAATCCAAATGAAAACCACACCCAAAGACTAAGATTTAAATAAAGGATCCATTTAGCACTAGTTTGAAATATATTAATTAAAAATAGATTTTTCAAGCATACTTACATAGGATCCAATATAATTTTATAAACCTTTTTTTATTTTATTTAAATAAAAACAGTCAATTAAAAAAAATTACTTGGATGAAGCTATCTTTATTAACACATTTACTTGAAAAATAGTTTTAAAACACTTTTAAAATTGGATTTGCAATAAACTTTAGAATATCATTTTACTAAGAATAAATAATACTCAAAATGAAAAAAAATATAAATAGTGGGAAATATAAAATTAGGAAAAATTAAAATAAAGACATACAACCAATCTTTTAAAATGATCACTATCTGAGAAACACCCTAAGGTTCAATAAGGGCTAGATGAACCCTAGAATATACTTTTCTAGCATCTAAAGGAAAGAGATAGTAACATATTACTGGCCAATGGAAAGAATACATAGACTTAACTAGCCTAAATATTGGAAAGGGACACCATCCCATCTAGGTTCACCTACCCAAATTCCTAGGTTTCCCATGTGGTTTTAATAAAATAACCACCAACAAAATGTATAACATTACTAACTGAGACCATAAACACCATAACCATATAAAATCCATAAATAGTCCAAGAGACAAATCAATCATTCACCCTAGATCTTCAAGAAAAACACATGTATATTTTGATTAAAACTAAATCATGGGATTAACAATTGTTCAAAAAGGATCAAACTAGGCCTTATAAATTATTTTATGAGTCTAATAAAAATCTTATTTGAAAACTGGTTTTGTGTATTATAGTTAAATTATTAGAATTCCTCTATATTATTATGACAAAATAAATTTACACACACACACACACACGTATAGGTATCTCAGTGAAAAAATTACCATAATCCCATATTAATTGGAACACCCCAAACATATATATATGCACTAATAATAAGAAACAAGTCGAAGGATATTCATAAACCTTAAATTTTATTTAGAAACAAATGTTGAAACATTTAATCATGAACTTGACATTTCATGGATTTACATGAAATGAAAAGTAAAACTAAGAATAAATTAAAAATTACCATTTGAAATTTAAAAAATATCTTGAAACAAAAAATTACAATTAGAAATAATTCAGGCTACCCACGAAACACTCAGTGTGATGAGAAGTTACTAATAATTTCAAATCAAAAATTTCTAAAGAAAATTCAATCGCATTTGATGGAAACCAATTAAGACTTGGTTTCTATCTCAAAAAGGTCCACAGATACAATTAATAGTATCAATAACTTCCTAATACATAAATTAAAGTACAAGGAATAAAGGGTTTCATAAATTAAATCCTTAAACATGGGACAACTTGCTTGGAATTTACTGCCTTTGAGAACCGAGGCTTAGATTATAAGGACCTGACCTTAAACATTACATAATATAGTAAATTCAACTATAAAATCACTTTTTACATTACCAAATACCTTTTTAATTTATAGTTTTATAGAATTAGGTCATAACACATACATAAGAACCCATATATTAAAAATTAGACAATTCTACTAAATATTTTTTTTTCACAATATGCAACTTTTAAAAACAAAACATGATTTCTTTCTGTAAAAAACATCATGAATTTAAACATGAAATATTTATTTCCATTACCCATAAATAAAACATACAATTTTTTTAAAAAATTATAATGATCATAAAAATAATAGTAAAGGACATAAAAATAAGGAAATAAAACCATTAATCCATGAATACTTACAAACACATGAAGGATAAACTTCTCACCCTTAAAATTAAAATATAATTACTTCTTGAAAACATTATGTTTAAATAAAACATAATTTTTTTTTGATAAATTCAGGAATAATTTTATTACAAAACTTACATATGATTTTAACATTCTCAGCTACTTTTTGATTTGTAAACCTCACAACTACCATATAATGTAACCCTCATGACTACCTTATGATGTAACCATCAAAGTTACAGTTGGAATAACCATTATAGTAAAACTTACAACATAAACAAAACCAATTAATTATATGGATATAAAAAACCACCTGTAATCATAAACAATTCCCAAGAACCATAACATAATCATTAAACAAGAATACTTACATCATAAAAATCATTCCTTGAGAAAAAAATCAAATTTTAAAGGAATACTATGCACATACAAAGGAAAAAAATTTCTTTGAAAATAACTATGTAATATTAAAAATAAAACATCAAAAAATTAAGGTTTTATTAAAGTGGGAAATATTATCATTTAGTATATGTTTTAAAACACATTCCTTCGGTATTTTGTAAAAAGAGGATTTTTAAATGAAAAGTCCCTTAACTCAGGTTTGAATTCATTCAAACATGTTAAAAACTCCTATATAATGGTTTAAAGAGTTTTATTAATTTATTAAATAACTATATTAATATTTATAATACCTTATATGATCCTTTTATTACATTTTCCCACCCGTTTATTAATAATATTTTGTAATTTTCATTGTTTCATGTGCATTTATTTCATGGTTTCCATGGTTAGTTCATTATGGATTTTCTTGTAAAATGGAAGAAAAACTCCAGAAGTGGAATTGAATGATATTAATATGTTTAAATAATTTTAAATGATACTATATTTCGTTTTAATTTCTTATATGATGATTATTTATTAAATAAAACATTAATGATAAAAGTTTGGTTGATTTTTGGCGGGTTTTTTTTCCAACCATCACCAACTAGCTTCATTTTATTTAATGTTATGTATATAAATTAGTTAATAACATTAAAAGTTATAATATAAATATTGAAATATTTTTTATCCATAATAATTTTTTGTGATCATTCTTGAAGGTAGTAACGAAAAATGAAAATTCGACATCCATGAAGGAGTTGAATCGACATATCACGAACGATACTTTCATTTTCTAGAATAAGAGGAGATTATGAGAGATTTGATGATAAATATTCCATTAAAACAATAAAATTATACTATATTTAAGATACCAGAGTTATGATGTCACTTGGATGAGGGGAGTTAAGGTTAGAATAAAAAAATAAAAGAAATTGAAAAGAAAATAAAAGAAAATGAAAGAGGATTTTACCTCTTGAATTCTTATCCTTGAGAACCACCTTAGGAATATTGGATTTGGTATTTTGTTGAGACCAATGGATCCTAGATGTGGGGGAGAGTCTTGGGAAGATTATTTGGAATAATTTATACAAGATTCAAGGATTTGGAGGTGTGAGGAGAATAGGTGACGAGGGGTGGTATTTATAGCGTAGGAGAGGGGTGTTTTTTGATTATTTTATTCATTAGTTCATTATTTTGGTTCAAGGGTATGACTATTTTGAACATTATAACTAAATATATTAAATAATGAAGGTTATTTTGAGATTATTATGATTATATCAGTAATGAATCTAGGAATAGTGTATTTAACTTATAATGTATATATACTGTAAATTATCATATTTCACTATTCAAAAAATTCAACTATTTCAGAAAACTCCCAAAAGTCCACCATAATAATTTTTTTAAATGTAGAATTAAAAAATGGACTCCATTTTTTAAAAATAATTTTATAAATTTGAGAAATTTAATTTTTATTTAAAATCATAATTTATTTGAAAAATATCAATTTTAATATTATAATCGATTTTATGACACTTTGAAAAATTAATTAAGGCATAATAAAATTATATTATAATTATAATACAAAAAAATATTTACAAAAATATTTTATGAAGATAAATTTTCTTTTAAATCATTATATTAATTATAAAATTGTAAATAAACATTTATGTTTCACAAAAATACCAACACATAATTTATCATTTTTAAAACATTTATTTACTTATTCCATGATATAAATATATCATATTTTGACTTATAAGATACATAAATTTTATTTATACTCTCATAGGTGAGTTGAATATTCTATTAGTATATATTCCTTAGTTTCAATAAATACCACTTATTTCATTATACATTTATAAAGAATTTAAATTTTTAATTACAAAATGAAAACAAATTATTTTATAAGTGCTTGGGTTGTTACATTCTACCCCATTCTAGATATTTCATCCTCACAAGTCTTATTTACTCATTAAACAAGTTAGGATAAATTCACCTCATAAGTTTTTTTGATTCCCATGTTTCTTCTTCGACCATGTAGTTTCTCCACAAAACCTTAACCTAATAAATTATCTTATTATGAAATACTTGTTCTCTATAGTTAAGAAATTGAATGATATTTTCCTCATATGAAAGGTTATTTTCCAACTAAAGGGATTAGAATATGAGATGAATCTATCACATAATTTATTAACATCAAAAATTGAAAAACATTAGGCACCTGAGAAAAACTCATAGGAAAATCCACTTAGTAGGTAACCAATCCAACTTTTTCTGGGATTTCATAGGGTCCAATGAAAAATGGACTCAAATTCCCATTCTTACCAAAATTTATCACACTTTTCCATGGATAAAATTTTAGAAACACATGATTAACTACCTCGAAAGAAATATCCCTCTTCCGGTTATCTGCATAACTTTTCTACCTGCTCTAAGATGTCCTCATATGTTACTGGATCATCTTTAATTTCTTAGAAACTTCCTCTACCAATTCTGATACAATAAACTTCCTTTCACTAACTTTATCCCAAAAATTATAGATTTTATAGTGATTTCCATATAATACTTAAAAGGTTCCATTTGTATAAAGGAATGAAAAATGTTATTATAGGAAATCTAAACTAAAGAAATATTATAATCCAAAATTCCCTAGTAATCCATTAAAAAAACATGTATCATGTCTTCCAAGGTCTGAATTGTTCTCTTGATCTGTCCATTAGATTTGGGATTAATGACTGTGCTGAAATTTTATTTTGTGACCAAAGACTTATGAAGGCCTTTACAAAAGTTATAAGTGAACCTAAAATCATGGTCAGATACAATGGAGAGAGGAACTCCATGTAACCTAACTTTATCTTTAAGGTATAGTTGAGAATGATGATCCAAATAAAGTGTATCTTGAATATGAATAAAAGGTGAAGATTTAGTCATTCAATCAACAATAACCCAAATTGCATTGTCACCTTGAGAATTCTTTGGTAATCCCAGCACGAAATCCATGGATATATTTTACCATTTCCACTTTGACAGTGGAAAAGGATGAAGCATCCCATTTGGTAGTTTTTATTAGATTTAACCTATTGAGAAGTAAAAAATTTCATGGTAAATTCCACATTATCTCTTTTCATTCCATCCCACCAGTAATACTCTAGAAGGTCTTTTCACATCTTAGAGTTACTTGGATGAACTGAAAATAGAGAACTATGAGTTTCACTTCATAACTCTTTCCTCAACTATGAATCACAAGGAATACATAATCTCTTCCCAAATCTTAAAAAACAATCTTTATCAATGTTAAATTTTGGAAACTTACCCTTTTTAACCAATTATACATATTTTTTGTAGCACACGGTATTCCTTATGTGCTTTCTTAATTCAGGATGATAGAGATGATTACACTGACACCTGAAACAAAATAGAATAATTTCCCATACCAAAAACTTCCAATCCAAAATTTATCATATTATTAACCAAGGGGTCATGTTCTAAATGTAACACGGTTAATGTAGCATGATGTTTTTAACTCAAGGAATCCCCCCCTTTATGATCTTTTCAAGGATGGTAATTGACCATGCAATCATAATCCTTTATCAGTTCAAGACATTTTCTCTACCTCATATTCAATTCCTTCTAGGAGAATATATACTTAAAAATTTTATGGTCAATATATATTTCACATTTGGCTCTATATAAATGATTCCTAGAAATTTTTAAAGTGAAAACTATATATTATTATTCCATATCATGTGTGGGATAATTTAACTCATGAAATTTTAGTTGTCCTGAAGCATAAGTAATTACCAAACCATTCTATATAAGAATACAACCGAGTCCCTTAAATGAAGCATCATTGTAGATGATAAGCTCTCCATTTCTAGAAGGTATATCCCAAACTAGAGGATTCACCATTCTTTTTTTCAGTTTCTAAAAACAAACATCACAGTCTCCTGTCCAGATAAATTTAAACCCTATTCACATTAACTTAGTTAGTGGGTTATATAACCATGCAAAGTTTTTAAAAAACCATCGGTAATAGTATAATAATCCAAGAAAACCACGAATATCAATAACATTTTTAGGTCTTGGCCATTAATCAACCACTGTTGTTTTAACAAGATCAATTGTTATGCCATCCTTATTTATAATATTCCCAAGATAAAAACTGTTGCAACCAAAAATCACATTTGATAAATTTCCCGTATAACTTATATTCATTAAGGGTTTGTAGCATAATCCTTATATTTTTTTCATGATCCTAAAAAAAATTTAATAAAAAATAATATCATCAATAAAAACAACAACAGACTTATCCAAATATTCATAAAATATTCTATTCATAAGATCCATGAATACAGATGGATCATTTTTCAAACTAAAGGGAATAATAAGAAACTAATAATGCCCATATATATTTAAGAACACTATTTTTGGGATGTTATCCTCCTTCACCTTCAGCTGATGGTACCTGAATCTAAAGTTAATATTGGAAAAATATTGATCTCCCTAGAGAATATCAAACAAGTTATGATATGAGACAATGTATACTTATTCTTAACAATAATGTTATTAACAGATCTATAATCAATTCAAAGTCTCATGGAACCATTTTCTTTTTAATGAACAAAATAGTATCACCCCATGGTGAAGTTCTAGGACGAATCAAAACCTTTATCAATAAACTCATGATACTTTTTTTTAATTCTAGAAGTTCTACTTGAGCCATTCGATAAGGGGGTTTTGAGATTTATATAGCATCAAGAACTAAGTCAATAGTAAATTCTACTATCTAATCATGTATAACACTGAGAGACTCATCAGAAAAAACATCCAAGTATTAATTTACCACTGGAACATCATTAATCTAAATAGTTCTCTTATTTTCAATAATATGTTCAATATAACTTTTATTTCCATATTTTAACAGTATCTCAGCTTCCTATTATGTTATCAATGGTATTGGTTCATTCTTGTATAAAAACTAAAACTATTTCAAAAAAAACTTCTTTATCTCTACAATCAATCTTAGCATGATTAAAAGAAATCCAATGTATACCCAGAATAACATAAAACTATACTAAGGTAAAAAAACAAGGTTTCCAAGTAATTTATTTCCACAAAAAATAATAGGAAGGTTCTTATAATTCCTTTTTACCTTAATATTTCCCCCTGGTGTTTTTATCATAAGTTCTAGTTTCATTACTCGAGGTGAAATTTTCAATTTTCCAGAAAATATCTCAGAAATAAAGAAATGTGTTGACTTCATATCAAAAAAAGACAGTAAAAAATTCTGAATTTTTTTTACTTTATACCACTTCATTAGATGAAACCACATCCGCTGAATTAGTCACAAAGAATTTCATTACACCTTTCTACTTATAGTCTAGCCACTTCCCATCATTTAGATCCTTATTTGGATAGGTATGGACATAATTCTCTATCTCACCAGATTTAAAAAAACTATAAAATTTTCTTATCATAATTAAAAATTATAACACTATAATATTTTTCATAGAAATACTTGTCCATGTGTCCAAATTTACTACATCAGAAACACTTCCTAGATTTTTTAAGGCATTCCCCAAGGTTCTTTTTACCGCACTTTCCACAAACTAGAAATTGAACTCTCTTACCTTCATATTTTTTGATTGATTATCACCCATTGCTTTCCATCTAGATCTTTTCTTATGCTTGTTTTTGAAGTACACTTGATCATCAGAAAACTCTATTTCTACTCTCTCAGCACATCAAATAAGTTTCTGATAACTTTTGAATTCACAGGAAGCCAATTCCCTTTGATATATTGTCTTCAATCCTGAGTAAAATGAATTCTTTTACTATCAATATCCTAAGTAATATTTAGAGAATACGTTTCCAATAGAATTAATTTTACTTCATACATGACTACTGAATATTCATCCTTTCATTTAAATTCAAGGAATTGATTTTCCGTCCTAAGTCTAACCACCATAGGAAAATATTTTTCAAGGAAAAGATTCTTAAATTTATCCCATTATAAGGCATCGATATATTCTATTTCCCTGATATTCTTGACCATTGACCACCATTGGTTGGATTAAATTTTAAAACAATAAATTTAAATACCAAAAATTTTATTATATAAACACACAATGACATAAAATATATTTTCAATGGATTTAATCCACCATTCAATGACCACTGGGTCATAAGATCCACTGAAAGATGGAGGGTGTTGCTTCATAAAATGTTCCAACATCATCACATTACTTTTTTGTAACTCTGGATGTTATCTTGCATGGATGACACAACCATTTATGGACTATATCAACCGATACATTACTATCACAAACTTCTTAGTTCCAATTCCCATTATTCTAGGTTGTGTATTTAGAAATATATCATCCTCTCAGTGCCTTTCTACTTCAGTTTCCCTATTTCTTCCATGGAAAACCATTCAGTATAGACATATCTTAAATGAATTTTCATGATAATATTTAAATTATATATAATTTAAAATTATAAATAAAGTAAAAATAATTTATGTTATTATAATAACATTATACTGATCCCTAAAGTTATCTAAACCATGCTCTGATACCAACTATAAGGACTTAAACTTAAACATTACAAAATATAGTAAATTCAACTATAATTTTTTTACATTCCCAGAGATATTTTCTATTTAGAGTTTTATATAATATATTTATAAAATATACATATAAACATATATATTATAAAGTATACAATTCTACTTAATATCCATTTTTTTCACTATTTGAAATTTTTAAAAACAAAACATGATTTCTTTCCACAACAAAATTAACTACTTTAAAATTGAAATATTACTTTACTTTAACCATCCATAAAACATATGAAAAAAAATTTAAAACTTATTTTGAGAATAAAAATCTCACTAAGGGACATAAAAATAAGTAAAGAAAACCATTAATCCATTAATACTTACAAACAAAGGGAGGATAAACTTATCACCCTTAAAAGTAACATATACTTACTTTGTGAAAACATGAGGTTTCCATAAAACATATAAAACATAAATATATCATTTAGGTAACTTGGGGAATAATTTTATTACCATACTTAGTTATTATTGTAACCCTCGCGACTACCTTATGATTTGTTACCCTCACGACTACCTTACAATGTAACCCTTGAGGATACCTTATGATGTAAGCATTATATTTACACTTAGAATAACCATTATGATAAACTTACAACATAAACATACCCAATGCATTGTATTTATTTCACATACCCACCCATCATCATAAAAAATTCCCAAGAACCATAACATAATCATTAAATAAGAATACTTTCATCATAAAAATCATTTCTTGAGAAAAATCACATATTAAAGGAATACTGCACACATACAAAGGAAAAAAATTTATTTAAAAATAAAAATGTAATATTAGAAAGAAAAAATAAAAAAATTAACGTGTCTTGAAAGTGGAAAACCCTCTCACAATAGATATGTTAAAGAAACATTCCTTTTGAATTTTGTAAAAAGAGTATTTTTACATGAAAAGTCCCTTACCTCTGGTTTGAATTCCTTAAAACATGTTCAAACCATCTGTATAATTTTTTAAAGAGTGTTATTAATTTATTATAGAAATATATTAATATTTATAATACCTTATATGATCCTTTTATAACATCTTTCCATCCATTTATTAATAATATTTTGTTATTTTCATTGATTTAGGTGCGTTTTTTTCATGGCTTCCTTGGTTCGTTCATTATGGGTTTTCATGTCAAATGGAAGAAAACTACAAAATTGGAATGAAATGGTATTAATATGTTTTCATAATTTTATATTATACCATATATAATTTTATTTTCTGATATGAGTATGATTTATTTGGTAAAACATTAATGATAAAAGTTTGGTTTATTTATGACTGATTTTCAGACCATCACAAACTAATTTGATTTTATTTAATGTTATGTCTAAAAATAAGTTACAAAACATTAAAAAAGTTAAAATATAAATATTAAAATATATTTTAATCATAATAATATTTGTATGACCATCCTTGAAGGTGGTAAATGAAAATGAAAACTTGACATCCATGAAGGTGGTGAATCAACACATCACAAAAAATGCTTTCATTTTCTAGAATTAGAGGAGAAGAGGAGAGGTTTTATGATGGATATTAAATTAACACAATAAAATTATATTATATATAAGATACTGGAGTTATAATTTCACTTGGATTATAGGAGTTGAGGATATAATAAAAAATAATATAAATTGAAAATAAAATAAAATTAAATGAAAGAGGATTTTACCTCTTGAATTCTTCTCATTGAGATTCTCCTTAGGAATATTGTATTTAGTATTTTTTTGAGAATAAAGGATACTAGAAATAGGATATAGTCTTGGGAAGATTATTTGGAATAATTTGGACAAGATTCAAGGATTTGGAGGTGTGAGGAGAAGTGGTCGTGAAAGGTGGTATTTATAGTGGAGGAGAGGAACACTTTTTGATTATTTTATTCATTAGTTTATTATTTTTGCACAAGATTGTGAATTTATTGAACATTATAACTAAATAAAATAAATAATTAATGGTATTTAGATATTATTGTGATCACATCAGTAATTAATCAATTAATAGTGTATTTAACTTATAATGTATATATACCATAAATCACTATGTTTCACTATTCACAAAAATTCAAATATTTCAGTAACATACAAAAAATTAACCCTAATCATTTTTTATGTGTAGAATTAAAAAATGGACTCCATTTTTTGAAAATAATTTTCCAAATATGAGAAATTTAATTTTTAAATAAAATCATTATTTTTTTTGAAAAATACTAACTTTAATATTATAACTGATTTTAGGACATGTTGAAAAAATAATTATAGTCTCATAAAATTATCTTATAATCATAAGACAACAAAATATTAATTATTGAATCTATTTTATGAAGATAAATTTTCTTTTACATCATTATATTAATTATAAAATTGTAAATACATATTTATGTTTCTCAAAAATACAAACACTTAATTTATCATTTTCAAAACATTTATGAAATTATTCAATGATATAAATATATCATATTTTCAATTATAAGATACATAAATTTTATTTATAATATCATAGTTGTGGTTACTATTCTATTAGTATATATTAATTTAATTATATAAATACCACTTATTTCATTATAAATTTATAAAGAATTTAACTATTTAATTTCAAAATGAAAAAAAATTATTTTATAAGTACCTGAGTTGTTACACAGCTTCCCCTCAACTGAGCCAAAGGGACCTATAAAATAAATTACACAACCTGGGTTCAATTAAAACACCCAAAAATAGTCAAACCATAAACCTAGGTTTCCTACCATATGCAACACAGTGAGAGGAAATAAGAAAACAAAAAAGAAGAGGAACAAATGAGAGAAATAGAAGGCAATCCTTGAGAAAACTAAGAGGAATCAAAGACAAAATCCGAATTCGAGGGAGATGGGAGGAGCGGTCATGTATGAATGGGGATTCCCTGGGTATTGGGGTGTAACACCCCGAGATTTTATGAAAAATATTCTTTTTAATTTCATTAATGTCTTGGGTTGTATGCTACACCAAAAGGAGCTTGCACAACACGCATCCTTGACTTGCCTTTCATTACACGCAATCACGACCTTCCTTGATAGCGTGTGTAGTACGCAATACCGAGTTTTACTAAACAACGATATGCTATTAAAATATTATTAAAACTAGCCGTTATGAATAGTAATAACCACTTTTTGAAATTTTGTAAATTCTATTTTTCAAAATTGACTTCATTTTTGGATTCGTAATATCGAAATTAGCTTAGGGTGAAATTTTGGTACTTTTCGGATAACTTTCATATTCTGATGAATAGTGAAAATTACTAAATTTTAATTAAAAACAACTTTTTTAATAGAAATAATTAATAGTGATAAATTATTAATTTGAGTGGTTTTAAAGTATATTTAGAATATATTTTTACAATTTAATACAATGTTGGTCATTGGATGTAATTTCACATTTAAACCAGTTATAAACTAGTGTCAATCTTTTGATAGTTATTATCTCTTAAAAACACGCTATTTATTTTGACGATGAGAATTAATTTTTAAATTAGTTAATGAAACTGATATGTTTTGAATTTGGTAAAATAGACATCATTTTTGAGTTCATAATATCAAATATAGCTTAGGCCTAATTTTTGGTATTTTTCTGAAAACTTTCAATTTTCGATGAATAGTGAAACCACTAAGTGGTAGTTAAAAAAAAATGAATTGTTCATAAAACTTAATTTTACCGCTTCTGTGAGTGGAATTTCGAAAATTCGAGAGACACGGTTAATATAAAGGAATAAAATGTGGTTCAATGAGATGAAAATAATTTTTGGTGAATAGTAACTTTTTAGTTTTATTTACCACGGTTAAAAGTAAATAGGGTAATTAAGGGTAGAAATGATATTATTATTACCCTAACACATGTCCTAATTCTATTGGACAAGTGTAATTCGACCAAAAACAAACTTAGGAATAAAATATGACCATTTAGGCCCACTTGGATTAGATTAGGACATTTATTATTAATTTATTTAAAGAAGGGTTAAAAGAGTTAAAATCAAAGTTTATTTACTAAAACATTTTTAATATGGGGTTATACATAAGATAAATTCGACTATAAATATTCATTAGAAATATAAAAAGATTTCCTACATAATTGTATTTTATTTGTAATTTTTAGACATTAAATAATTTAATTTATTTATGACACAATGATGATGCAGTAATTATCTTATTAATGAAATATTGACATAATTGATGTTATAAACACCAAAATAAATGTAATTTGAGACTTTTTATGAATTCCACTAATTTTCTCGGTTACTATGATATATTAGTGTTTATTTAATCAACTTGGTTCGAACATATAATTCTTTTATGACTTTCACAAAAAATCATATATCAAATAGTGTCAAAATTGACACAAAATAGTTTTTAAATCAAATATTATATTATTAATTGTTATTTTATTCCTAAAAATATAAGGTTCAGCCAAATAACTTAGATAAGGATATATGTATTAATAATATACAATTTGGGGTTCGTTTGGCATTTTATAGTAAGTGTATTAACCATATAGTGAAAGAAAACAAAAAGACACGGTAAAAGTTAAATTATTTAACTTAGAGTTAAATCTAATTGATAAGGTTAAAATAATACCCTAAACTTGTATAAATCCTATTGGATGATAGGATTTCGACCCATACCCACTTTATCTTCGAAATAAGAACCTTTGGAACCATTATAAACCGATTTTGACTTTAATATAAAATAATATTTTGAGATATTCCTAAGGTGCCCCTCTCATCCCTTATAAAAGGACACCTCCTCCCCCTCCTCCTCACACCAATTTGAGCACTCAAGCTCGGCCAAACCCTTCCAAAATATCTTCTCCACTTCCCTAGTATCATCCTATAGGTCCTGGTCTTCTTCAAAGATCATCCTTAGTTCTTTAAGTGGAGGCTAAGAAAAAGCGCGTCAAAAAGAGGTAATATCCATTACCGATCTTTTTCAATTTCTTTCTTCTTCAACTTCTTCTTCTTTAGTTGATTCATGATAAAGTAATAAAATCAGTATTTCTTATATACTGATATGTTATTATAAAACAACTCTAATTAACCTTCTATCCATCCTACGGAAAAAGGAAATCACCGTGCGTGCGTACGTACGGAATACCGTCTCCACGCCGTGGTGTAATCTATTTTCCGCCACCACATTAATTGGATGGGTATAATGGTGTAATGAGTAACTATATATGATTATTATAAAGTTATATTGATACTGAAATAGTATACATACACTTCAACACAATTCCACGACCATGGGAATGCTATCATCGCTCGTGCGTACGTACGGACTACCGTCTCCACGATGCGATGAGATTCATTCTCCATGTTAACCATTTAAGAATGATTACAAAGTATATATAAGAAATAATAATGAAATGTATGAAATTATAAAGCTACTGGATTTATGTATATATGTATGTCATCTACTTACTTCCATTCAAGACAATAAGGAAAGGAAAACAGCGTTCATGCGTACGTACGAACTACCGTCTCCATGAACGGTGTTTTTCATTTCATTTATCTATCTATTATATATATATATACTGAAGATATATGATATATAAATCATATTTTATATTCTGTAAGTAATTAAATCATGATATAAGTAATAATAATGTCAATAACAACAAGTCAAAACACCTACGATAAATGAAACGATTTTACCCAAAACGCTTCTTTAACATGGAATTTACAAAAGAACGGGTAATATAAAGTCATAAGTGAACCATATATGATATCATAACAATGAATATGATTCTGTAATAAGTCAATGACATTATTTAAATCATTATACAGGAGGTTCAGACACATACGAATCAAATCGGACCTAAGGTAAGGGAAATATCACAATCTCATTTTTATCCGAGATTGTTTATACTTTAGTATTTACTGGGGTGTATTTTATCATCCACATCCATGTTCCCTCAATATGTAATATTATTTCCATCCTTATACAATAGTTTATATCCAATTTTACCCTTCGGTAAGTTTTTGTAAAAGATATGAAAGGAATCTTTTGTCATTTTTCGTACGAGGTACTTTTTGACTTTTCCGACAAAAGTACGAAGAATGTTTTTTTTAACTTATACGACATGAATGGATTTTTTAAAACATTATTTCCAAAAAGCTTCCTTTAAAAGTTTTCAAGCTTATTTTTAATAAACTTCTTTTAGATTAAAATTGTATGACATGTTAAGAGAGGAAAAATGTATTTGAAGTAGAAAGGATATTTTCCTCAAGAATGGAGTTCAAGTGTTTTATCAAAATTATTTTCCATCTAAGATAATAAAGGGTTCTGTTTTTATCCCTATTATTACATTGATTATGTTGTGAGGGAATTATTTTTATGAAGTCATTTACCTTATATGATTTGTTTTATGATGTAATGATGTTTCAAGAATCCCATTTTGTTACATGTGTTATGCGATGATGTATGATTTATGATTATGTGGCACACATAAGAAAGGATTCATTATAAGATGGGTGGGACCTATATCTCCCTCCAATGCATTGGGTAAAGATTTTATATCTCATGAGATAGACATGGCTGGAATGGTAGGTTATACCGGTTCAGTGAAACAGGACTGAAACGAGGGTGACTCGGTTCAGAAAGGGACTTTGTCCACTAAGATAGTCTTGGAAATGAGTCTTGACTAACAAGAAATGATTCTCTATGATTATGTGTGTATGGCACAAAGTTTCATATTTTAAGTTATGATTATTGGGATTTCATTTCACTACTATGATTTATCCCATGTTATGAAATTATGCTCTCTTTTGCAGGTCAAGATTTCCAAAAGTTATGTTCTTATGAATATGATGTGATTGATTTCTCTTTTGTTTACCCTTACTGAGCATTTGAGCTCACCCTTTTATGTTTTATTTTCCCCAGGATATAAAGAAAGGTTTTAGGTAAAAAAAAGGGAAGATCTTTATGGGAGATATTGAAGATATTTCACCACGATTAGAAGATTACGTTCCGATTTTCCAAAGACACTAAAATATTACGATCCTTGTGTGTGTGTTTTTGTTATGTACTAAGTATTCCGCAAAAGTAATGTAATGTCCATGTACGTCAAGCTTCGGGTCTCTACAGTTGGTATCAGAGGAAAGGTTTAGTCAACCTTTGGAAACTAGGATGCGAAAACGTTAGTGAGATCCCTAGAGATATTTCTAAGGTATGTCTAGGGATGTCCCTAAGGTTAAGTATACGTATAGGTTATAGTACTAGAATTACGCTAACGATCATAGAATTAAACCTAAGATGTTAGATATTGAAGGTACTCCCCCTTTATTATGTTGTTTTCCCTAGCATGATTTTTGCCTCTCACACTATTCTTTTTGGGTTTTAGACGATGGCTGGAACCCGAAGTAACCGTGTTGATCAATGCAATGGACAATGCAATGATTGTCCTTCTGAACAAACAAATGTTATGGGAGATGGAGTGCAAAATCTTATTGCTATACTTACACAAGCTATGAATCATTCTGGACTTCCAAATGAGCAGAGAAGGGAACAATATTCTATTGAGTCCTTCATGAGGCAACGTCCACCTTCTTTCAGTAGGTCTTCTGATCCACTTGTTGCTGAACAATGGATCAGTACCACTGAAAAGATATTTTCAGTTCTTCAATGTTCTGAGCTTGATAAAGTCATCTTAGCAGTATATCGTTTGGAAGGTGAAGCTGATCAATGGTGGAATCTTATCAAGAATACGAGGCAAAGAGATGAAATTGAGTCCATGGAATGGGACGAGTTCAAGAACTTGTTTTTCAGTAAGCACTTCCCTCGTATTCTTCGAACAAAGATGGAAAAGGAGTTTCTTGAGCTGAAGCAGAAGGATGATGAATCTGTTGGTATATACGAAGCAAATTTTACAAGACTTGCAAGGTACGCTTCTGGTATTATAATCCAACCTGAAAGTAAAGTTGATCGATTTTTCAGTGGCTTAAAACCAAGTCTTCGAAGGGCATTAGATATAAGAGACTTCAGTTGCTATGAAGAAATTGTGCGTTGTGCTATCAAGGTAGAAATGGAAGTTGGTGTTACATATCCATCTCATGGTTTTGAAAAGAAACGAAATATGGAGTTCAAGGAGAAATCTCAGAATAATGGTGAAAAGAAGATGAATGTTTCCTTATGCACAAAGTGTGGAAAGAAGCATGGTGGAGATTGTCTTAAAGGGACTAGAAAATGTTTTAAGTGTGGAAAAGAAGGTCATCTAGCAGCTGAGTGTCGAAGTAATGGAAAAAGGTTTTCTAATGATGTGAATAAAGCAAACACTGCAGAGAACGCACCACCAACACTTCAATGCTTCAAGTGCAAGGAAATGGGGCATTATGCTAATAAATGCCCTAATCCAAGGGTTAGTGATGATCGACATGAGAAACCGCTTAAGGAAAAGGATAAAGGGAAGTCACATGTGATCACTATTGGCGATGTTGAATATGACAACGATGTGGTGGAATGATTAAGTGTTTATGTAATGGGATTCCAAAATAATGTTGTATCATGGAGTATTAGAATATTTATGTATTGGTCTAATGTGGTATTCAAAGTGATTGAGATATTTTTGGAAATAAGATGATATGCGCATAATGAAGGGAAAATGAGAAAATGAAATGTCTAACAGTATTCATGAGCTCATGATTGATATAAGGACTAAGTGATATCATGGTTTGAGTATATAGAATTTTGAGGATTTTGGTATGTGGAAAGTGTTAAATTTTAACTGCATTCATGTTTTCACTAAGGTATTCAAGAGAATACATGATTAAGGACTTTGAATGTTTGGAATGTGACCAACAAAACATATCTTATGATATATGGGGATCGACGATGGTGTTAAATCTCTGGTAATCGTTTTCACTATGTTATGAGAGTGGACTGCAGTATTATGGATAAGCCTAAAGATTGGAATGGATTATGTTGGACATAAGTTAGTATTGTTTAAGGATCAAAGTTTTCTCGATATTATTGATGGGATGTTATAGTAATATAGTTTTAGAAAAAGGACAACCTGCAGGACGGGCGACAGCCCATCGCGTCGGACAAGGCTGTGGAAATCGAACCCACAACCGAAGTGCGACTGGCCTTTATCGCTTACCACTGGCCTACAGGAAGTCCCTGTTTAGTAGAAACTAGTTTTATTATATTAAGCTGTATGAAATATGATGTATAAGTCCATTTTAGGAACCATATATGATTAATCTCACTATAGATCGACTTATGTATATAATTTTTTTGCTAACTTTTTGTTTGAGACAGATGGAATGACCCGTCATTCTATCACATGATCTGCTAACACTTCACGAATAACAAATTCAACTTCATTTATTTAAGAGATGAAGTGGAAATTGTTAAAGGCACGGACAACAGTGAGATTGTACCAAAATAAAGTAAGTATTTATTCTAATTCAAATTCTTTAACTTTAGGGAAACGATCTTGAAAACCAAAAATGTTGTCCTAGTGATCTTATATCTGATGAATCAGATGGTACCTTAGATCGTCACAAATTTATGGATTTTTGATTGTTGGCTTTTCCATAGCCATGTTCTCTACCACTCTCCATCAGAACATGATGGTTATCTTTTTCTTCCATATCCATATTTTCACCTATGTGGAAACCCAGTGATTAGTTTATTTGGGTAATCGTTACATTTCATACTTTAGTTTTTAAAGCCATGTTTTGGTATTCCTTTTTACGATGTGGGTTTCTATCAAAGAAAATTTCGAATAGTAAACCATTTATAACCCCGACGAATTTCGAGGGCGAAATTCATTTTAAGGGGGGTAGAATGTAACACCCCAAGATTTTATGAAAAATATTCTTTTTAATTTCATTAATGTCTTGTGTTGTACGCTACACCAAAAGGAGCTTGCACAACACACATCCTTGACTTGCCTTTCATTACACGCAATCACGACCTTCCTTGATAGCGTGTGTAGTACGCAATACCGAGTTTTACTAAACAACGATATGCTATTAAAATATTATTAAAACTAGCCGTTATGAATAGTAATAACCACTTTTTGAAATTTTGTAAATTCTATTTTTCAAAATGGACTTCATTTTTGGATTCGGAATATCGAAATTAGCTTAGGGTGAAATTTTGGTACTTTTCGGATAACTTTCATATTCTGATGAATAGTGAAAATTACTAAATTTTCATTAAAAACAACTTTTTAATAGAAATAATTAATAGTGATAAATTATTAATTTGAGTGGTTTTAAAGTATATTTAGAATATATTTTTACAATTTAATACAATGTTGGTCATTGGATGTAATTTCACATTTAAACCAGTTATAAACTAGTTTCAATCTTTTGATAGTTATTATCTCTTAAAAACACGCTATTTGTTTTGACGATGAGAATTAATTTTTAAATTATTTAATGCAACTGATATGTTTTGAATTTGGTAAAATAGACATCATTTTTGAGTTCATAATATAAAATATAGCTTAGGCCTAATTTTTGGTATTTTTCTGAAAACTTTCAATTTTCGATGAATAGTGAAACCACTAAGTGGTAGTTAAAAAAAACTGAATTGTTCATAAAACATAATTTTACCGCTTCTATGAGTGGAATTTCGAAAATCCGGGAGACACGGTTAATATCAAGGACTAAAATTTGGTTCAATGAGATGAAAATAATTTTTGGTGAATAGTAACTTTTTAGTTTTATTTACCACGGTTAAAAGTAAATAGGGTAATTAAGGGTAGAAATGATATTATTATTACCCTAACGCATGTCATAATTATATTGGACAAGTGTAATTCGACCAAAAACAAACTTAGGAATAAAATATGACCATTTAGGCCCACTTGGATTAGATTAGGACATTTATTATTAATTTATTTAAAGAAGGGTTAAAAGAGTTAAAATCAACGTTTATTTACTAAAATATTTTTAATATGGGGTTATACATAAGATAAATTCGACTATAAATATTAATTAGAAAGATAAAAAGATTTCCTACATAATGGTATTTTATTTGTAATTTTTAGACATTAAATAAGTTAATTTATTTATGACACAATGATGATGCAGTAATTATCTTATTAATGAAATATTGACATAATTGATGTTATAAACACCAAAATAAATGTAATTTGAGACTTTTTATGAATTCCACTACTTTTATAGGTTACTATGATATATTAGTGTTGATTTAATCAACTTGGTTCGAACATATAATTCTGTTATGACTTTCAAAAAAAATCATATATCAAATAGTGTCAAAATTGACACAAAATAGTTTTTAAATAAAATATTATATTATTAATTGTTATTTTATTCCTAAAAATCTAAGGTTCGGCCAAATGACTTAGATAAGGATATATGTATTAATAATATACAATTTGGGGTTCTTTTGGCATGTTATAGTAAGTGTATTAACCATATAGTGAAAGAAAACAAAAAGACACGGTAAAAGTTAAATTATTTAACTTAGAGTTAAATCTAATTGATAAAGTTAAAATAATACCCTAAACTTATCTAAATCCTATTGGATGATATGATTTCGACCCATCCCAACTTTATCTTCGAAATAAGACCCTTTGGAACCATTATAAACCGATTTTGACTTTAATATAAAATAATATTTTGAGATATTCCTAAGGTGCCCCTCTCCTCCCTTATAAAAGGACACCTCCTCCCCCTCCTCCTCACACCAATTTGAGCACTCAAGCTCGGACAACCCCTGACAAAATCTCTTCTACACTTACCTAGTATCATCCTAGAGGTCCTGGTCTTCTTCAAAGATCATCCTTAGTTCTTTAAGTGGAGGCTAAGAAAAGGCGCGTCAAAAAGAGGTAATATCCATTACCGATCTTTTTCAATTTCTTTCTTCTTCAACTTCTTCTTCTTTAGTTGTTTCATGATAAAGTAATAACATCAGTATTTCTTATATACTGATATGTTATTATAAAACAACTCTAATTAACCTTCTATCCATCCTATGGAAAAAGGAAATCACCGCGCGTGCGTACGTACGGAATACCGTCTCCACGCCGTGGTGTAATCTATTTTCCACCACCACATTAATTGGATGGGTATAATGGTGTAATGAGTAACTATATATGATTATTATAAATTTATATTGATACTGAAATAGTATACATACACTTCAACACAATTCCACGACCATGGGAACGATATCATCGCTCGTGCGTATGTACGGACTACCGTCTCCATGACGCGATGAGATTCATTCTCCATGTTAACCATTTAAGAATGATTAAAAAGTATATATATAAGAAATAATAATGAAATATATTACATTATAAAGCTACTGGATTTATGTATATATGTATGTCATCTACTTACTTCCATTCAAGACAATAAGGAAAGGAAAACATCGTTCATGCGTACGTACGGACTACCGTCTCCATGAACGGTGTTTTTCATTTCATTTATCTATCTATTATATATATATATACTGAATATATATGATATATAAATCATATTTTATATTTTGGAAGTAAGTAAATCATGATATAAGTTATAATAATGTCAAGAACAACAAGTCAAAACACCTACGATAAATGAAACGATTTTACCCAAAACGCTTCTTTAACATGGAATTTACAAAAGAACGGGTAATATAAAGTCATAAGTGAACCATATATGATATCATAACAATGAATATGATTCTGTAATAAGTCAATGACATTATTTAAATCATTATACAGGAGGTTCGGACACATACGAAGCAAATCGGACCTAAGGTAAGAGAAATATCACAATCTCATTTTTATCCGAGATTGTTTATAATTTAGTATTTACTGGGGTGTATTTTATCATCCACATACATGTTCCCTCAATATGTAATATTATTTCCATCCTTCTACAATAGTTTATATCTAATTTTACCCTTCGGTAAGTTTTTTAAAAGATATGAAAGGAATCTTTTTTCATTTTTCGTACGATGTACTTTTTGACTTTTCCGACAAAAGTACGAAGAATGTTTTTTTTAACTTATACGACATGAATGGATTTTTTAAAACATTATTTCCAAAAAGCTTCCTTTAAAAGTTTTCAAGCTTATTTTTAATCAACTTCTTTTAGATTAAAATTGTATGACATGTTAAGAGAGGAAAAATGTATTTGAAGTAGAAAGGATATTTTCCTCAAGAATGGAGTTCAAGTGTTTTATCAAAATTATTTTCCATCTAAGATAATAAAGGGTTCTGTTTTTATCCCTATTATTACATTGATTATGTTGTGAGGGAATTATTTTTATGAAGTCATTTACCTTATATGATTTGTTTTATGATGTAATGATGTTTCAAGAATCCCATTTTGTTACATGTGTTATGCGATGATGTATGATTTATGATTATGTGGAACACATAAAAAAGGATTCATTATAAGATGGGTGGGACCTATATCTCCCTCCAATGCATTGGGTAAAGATTTTATATCTCATGAGATAGACATGGCTGGAATGGTAGGTTATACCGGTTTAGTGAAACAGGACTGAAACGAGGGTGACTCGGTTCAGAAAGGGACTTTGTCCACTAAGATAGTCTTGGAAATGAGTCTTGACTAACAAGAAATGATTCTCTATGATTATGTGTGTATGCCAAAAAGTTTCGTGTTTTAAGTTATGATTATTGGGATTTCATTTCACTACTATGATTTATCCCATGTTATGAAATTATGCTCTCTTTTGCAGGTCAAGATTTCCAAAAGTTATGTTCTTATGAATATGATGTGATTGATTTCGCTTTTGTTTACCCTTACTGAGAATTTGAGCTCACCCTTTTATGTTTTATTTTCCCCAGGATATAAAGAAAGTTTTAGGTAAAAAAAAGGGAAGATCTTTATGAGAGATATTGAAGATCTTTCACCACGATTAGAAGATTACGTTCCGAGTTTCCAAAGACACTAAACTATTACGATCCTTGTGTGTGTGTTTTTGTTATGTACTAAGTATTCCGCAAAAGTAATGTAATGTCCATGTATGTCAAGCTTCGGGTCTCTACATGGGGTTTGTCACATGAATATGGTTGGAGGGAGAAGTGTGTTTTAGGTTTTGTGAAACATAAAGTAGATTTTTGGAAACTTAAAAATTTTAATATTTGGGAGAATCAAACAGTTTTGGATCATGGATTACCCAACCTTGCACCAAATGTGTGACCCATACTGAGAACACTTATTCAACCACATGATTTGGTCACCTGGTTTGAAAAACTATGCAATAACCATTCAGAAATATTTTATTAAAATGATAGATAATCCCACACAACCACCAAATTGCTTGATTAATCATGCGACTAAACTATGTATCACACAAAAATGGTTAAAAATATAAAAAAAAATTATAAATTAAAAGACCCAAAAATTTAACACCAAATTTAAATTAAATAAATATAAATAAAATAATTAAGAATATAATGTTCAAGGTTTGATAGGTAAACGTGTTGGTGTGAGCTGTTGAAGGTTTTTGATGTTGTGGCATGGTGAGGTTGTTGTGGATATTATATTATAGCTGCCCAAAAATATTGGATGATGTTGAATAAATGAAATAATTTAAATTATAATTGGAATGTTCTAAAATAATTTATAACTATACATATTTAATTAAATTAGTGTAGTAATATTATGGTAAACAAATAAGAGTCATGGAAAGTGTTATAATTGATTAGTGGTTAATGTGGAATGAGTAGTTGTTGGGATTAATGTGGTAAATAAATAAATTTGGTTAATAAATGATATATATATAAATTTAAGTGATATATGAATTGTAAATAAGTTTTTTATCTATTTTTGTGGATGTGTTTTCTTCATGTAGTTCATCTAGAAGTGATAGCGGTTGTTTTTATTATTACGTGAAAGAGATAACGTGATGATGGTTTGTGGTTATATAGGTGTTTTATTAGAATTAAAACATAGGTTGGGATTGTGTGATATCATATATCCATTTATGTTTTTTTTATTTCTTATGAACCACCACCTAAGTTGGGTAACCTTATCGACACTCATATGAGGTTTTGAGTTTCAGATGCACCCCCAACATCCAGGATATGAGTCATATAATTGATGAATACTCCCCCTATCCTACTCTCTAATATAGACCTAATTTGATGATGTGGTACATGAATGTATTATTTTATGGTGGATTTGTAGCAGTGGATATGTGCTAGTGATTTTATGAATGTGGCTATAATTATGAAAGTGTAGCTATAGTTATATGGGTGTGGCATGGTTCTATAGATGTGGTCATGGTATGAGGTATCTATCCATGGTTGGGATATGTGGATATGAAAGGGATAATAGATCTAAGATGTTTTTTTGGACATGAGGAAGACTAGAGTAGTGAGGAAGTAGGTTTGGGGTACCTCCTTTGTGATATATTTTAATGATTTACTATGTTATATTTGTATATAGACTTGTTGAGTGATCCATAGTGATATTGGATATAGTTGACTTAGGATAGGTAATGAGTAAGTTTTGTTGCTTTTTCAGTGAGGCTTTACTATACTTATTCCATATTGGCATGGGAGTTTCAAGGGTAGAAATACCAAGTATACTTGTATAATCCCTCCTATTTCTATAAACTATTTTTATATACTTATAATACAGACTTAGTGATTAGGGTGGACATTACTATCTCATAATGTAGTGATTTTTTGAGTTAGATTTTTAGCCTTAGGATCTATTTCCTTTATATATTTACCTTATATAAATTGTGTTTTGTTTCTATATGACATCACATACATTCTATATCCTTGAAAGGATTATGTATTGTTCAATTTTTTATGGTGTTGGTCATGATTAATTAATTATTATATTTTATTGGGATTATAGAGTGAAATACTTTCCATTATGTATGTTTAATACTCATAGTATTTTTCCATCTTGTTCCCCATTGTTGTTGTACTTTAGGGTCCACTCTTGTTTTCATTACCATCCTAGGCGGAGTTATAGTGGGGATGGGTCATGACACCTTCAACCAAATTTATATGTTTAAAAACATATTAATGTATAAAAATTTATGCAACTCATAATTTTTTTTACTTATGCAAAAATAAAATCCAATTATATTCACACATATCTAAATGAATCCAATTCATAAGGTACATGAAACCCTTTCATGTAAAGGATCTAAATCATATGATACCAAAATACCCACAAGAGTATGCATGGTGTGATAGGTAACTAAACCCCACTTTTCATGAAAAATAATAATCCCCTATAATGGTGAGTAATCCAACCCAAAGTCCCACTATCCATGGATAAATAATCAAGAGTGACATCAATTTTTATATAATCCTAACACATAATATTTATAAATCACAATCAACCTTTACTTTCAATTTAATATCCCCTTAAAAAATTCATAAATATGGTTAAATGAAATTAAATATCTAGTTATACTTAGCACACAACTCATTATATACATGGTATGATAATTTTAAGAATCAATTTAACACTTTAAAACTAAATCATACATCCATTAGAATAAAACACTCATATTTATGAATATTAAATCAGCATAGAATAACTAAATAAATAAATAAATCATAAATTTAGAAATGAGACAAATATTAATGAATACTTCATAAACAAATATATTATAATCACTTAATAAAATATACTTAATGGAAATTCTATAATAAAAATAAACATGTGTGTTTCACATTTAATTTAATGTGAACTCTTTCATATTATGAATTTAAATGGATTTCAATATGAAGTCCTTCATATTTTAAACTATATGATATTTATGAAAACCTTTATAATCATATAAACATTTTATATTTTATGTAAACGCTTTATGTAAAATAAATATAACATATTTCAGTTTATTTAACCCTTAATTAAATCTGTAAAACTTATTTTGGAAATATTTTTATAAATTTTTATAATAAGGACTTTAATATGAACATTTCTTATCATTATTTAAGAAAATTTTATAATTTTTTTTAATATTTAGCCTTATTTATTTTTCAATTTATAAACACTTTATAAATCTACCATGTAAATTCACTTTAAACCTATATCACATCCACTAAATAATTTTTGGTATGGTTTAAATCCCCACTTTGATTTAGAATAAACCCATGCTAGTGAAGGTTTTTAATAATTTTATTGCAAAATGGTTTTTTCATTAAAAACGAAAAGTGATATCATTTTCCTTATAAATAATGACATGATTTTCTAGAATGAAAGTACTTTACAAAGGATACATCAATTTTTTCTATGGATAAATTCATTTCATTAAGAACCTTCAAAAGTCCTATGTTTTTTATGAAATGTCTTGGATTTAATTTATTAGTATTATTATTAGATAAACCATAATAATTTTTCCTATTAACCATGATGTAATATTATTGTTTTACAATTCTTTATTTTCATGAAATTTGTTTCCATGAATATTTTTCTCAAACCAAAATGTGAATTTATCACTTTAATAAAACTATAAACATTTTATAAGAATTATTTCATTGTTTTTAAATAATTCATGATCAATGAATATTTTTCATAAAACACATTGTGGGTTAGGAAAATTGAATAGACCAATAAATTGTGTTGATTATATTTATTTCAATAAGTAAGTTGGATATCTATATGAGTTAGGTTATAATGAATACAACATTGTGATATGCATCTTTGAGACTTTATGTGATAGTTTAATGTGTTTCCTTCCATTGTACATACTATTAAGGATTCATTCGTAGGTTGGAAAAATAATTTATTTGATTTGATTCTACTATGAAGACTATAAAAGAAGAATGAGATGATGTTGATTCCTAGATTTATTTGATAAAAATATTCATAAAATTAGTCTTTATATATAATTATTGTTATTCTAAGATTGTAATTAATCAATGAAAATTTCCTAAATGAAATAGATTTAAGAGAGAACTATCCATTATATATTTATGTATGTTGAGATTCTGGTTGCGATTGATTATGAATAGAGTTTCTAAGTTAGAGTTTAAAGTTAGATAAAAGATTGAGAAACCATCCCTATGGTATGAAATATTAAGGATGCTACAATATATGGAGAATGTTACTTGGATGATGATTATAGAGGGATGAATTTTAATTTGGAACTAATAAAGATGTGGAGTTTCATTAAGACACTCAAAAAGAGTATTCATTTTAAAAATTATTTTTTGTTGATTGTTTTAAATATATTTATTAATGTTTGAAAACTTAATCAAGTAATTTAAGTTGTTTTGAGTTGAATTTTAGTGATTAGAAATTCCTGGAGAATGTTCAAAGAGGTTTTGAGCTTATTTGTAAAAGTTCTAGAATTATGAGTTGGGATTGAAAATTGGAAAATGCATGGAATATATATTGGTACCCTTAAATGTGCATTACATAAATAAGGGCAGTCTACAACTTAAAAAATATAAAATTGGAAAATTCTCAGAAGCTACCTAGATACATAAGAGTCACTCTAAGAGTATGAGGAATATGTAATATTACCTTTAAAATTACTATAAATACATAAGGGTTTCTCATACCTTGATGATTTTAAATAGGAAAAGTCCTAAATCACACTATGATGTGTCAAGGTAAGATGCTCGATACAAAAAGGTTATCATGATAGATGTGTAAAGGTACTCAGAGGGTAAGGTATTTTCCAAAGTACCCAAGGAACACTATTATATATAAAATTTATCCACATGATATGTATGATTTATCATAGTTTTAAAAGGAAATTCATGAGGGTAATCATATGAAGATATGTAAGGGTTCTCATAAGGAAAAATATTTGACAAAGTACCCAAGATACACTATGATACATGAGAGTTAACATAAAAATCCACATGATATGTAGTTTATACATAAGGGTTGATATGTGAGGTTTTATATGTAATTTATAAAATCCTTAGGTAAGGGTTAACACTTTGAGTGAATTTAAGACATCTAGAGATTCAGTTCAGACGGTGTTGTTCCAAGCTTCAAATATTAAATATCATGATTGGGCCACAATTTAGGACAATATTATAGGATAAGCAATGAGAAGATCTGGGAGGATCTTTATTTGATAATTATGGTGTTTTAAATAGAATATTTCAAATCATTTATGAAGATAAAAAAATTAATGGATTTTTTGAGAATATTATTAACCATTTTAATTGAGAAGATGAGTATTTTTATAAGACTAATTAAGGAAAAGAAGAAGAATATTTTGAGAATGTGGGAATCATGTACATATCAATCTAGTGAGGGAAATGAATGATATTGTTTTGTATATCATGATGTCTATTAATATGAAATTTATTAAAAATATACAATGTATATTCATGTGATTCGATGAATATAGAAGAGTGAGAATTGAGAAGAAAAATATACTACTTTACTATTGAATATTTTTTGTATCAAAGAGATATAAGATAATATGATTCTATAGATAATATTCTTTGAATCTAAGAATAATAATAATAAAATAAGAAGGATGACGATGAGGTACTACTATGCATACCCATTATCATCAATGATATAAGCGAAGAAATAATAAGGAGAAGTGGTTGTAAAAACCTATCCTATGGAGTCACTATATCATAGAAGACATAAAAGAAAGGTGGAAGAGGAATAAAAAGAGAGTTGAGAAAGGCCAAAAATTTTACTTTATGTTCATATTTTGTGCATTGTAACTCTTGAAGAAGAATATTGACTTTTAGTTAAGATGTAGAGGTCGGTATGCATACAACTACAACAAATTATCCTTTGGAAATCAATGACAAGTTTATGATTAATAATATCTTATCATTATGATGGATTGTGATCCTAGATTAGATGAAAGATATTTTTCAAGAGTTTGTAGGGAGGGACCACTGTAAACTGGAAGGATCCAGCATAAATAACACAATCAAGGGATTTTAAAATGGGTATGAGATTGTTCAGGCTACTCAAGAGATAACATGATTTTATTCAATTGAATTATAGAATGGATATCTATTTCTTATAAATAACCTAAAAATGAAAAGTATCGATTTCATACCTTAGGGGAAAACCTTGTGAAAATACCATGTACTTCTGTCTTTTCTTATTTATTACTTTTCATGCGGTGTTGTATTTTAAGAAATCATAAGAAAAAATACATATTTTAATTGATATATTGGTTCAAATATAAAAAGGGGAAATTTTTAAATTATAAATAATTAAATAAAATTGGTCTACATTGATTCACCCCCTCTTAGTGTGACTGCACCAATCCTACTGGGGAATTTCAAGTCTTATGAGAGATAATCTTGGTTTCATATAACAATATCTATTTTCTTTTTAAATTATTTTTATTATATGTATATAAAGTGTATATTTGAAGAAAGTTTAGAGTTTTCTTAGTTGGTGAATACATATCCCATCACTATCAATACCAAATTAGAGGGTTTAACCAAAACCTTGTGGAAAAAATAAGATAAATATGAAACAAATTTGAGAAATATCTCAAAATAGAAAGAGGGTGCACTATTAATAAAAGAATATTATTGGAAAAAATCCCTTTGGTGTATTGGTTGGATTGTGTTTTTTTGGAAATTGCATGTGAATGATATTTTTTAATGTATCCCAAAAGGAAATTTCAAAGTAAATAATAATAATTAATACATTTTTTAGATGGTGGAGGGTAATCTATCTATAGGAAAAACATCATATTTCACCACCATAGGTTTCACCATGATTGTCAGTGTTGTTATGCTACAACACCTCAGGGTACTCCATGAGTTAGGCTTCATTTCATATGAACTAAGTGTATGAATTTGATCAAATGACTTCATGTGTATGTATTCATCCCTTTATTTCATAAAAATGTAGGTTTTTCCCTAAGGTAGATCAAATAAAAGGATAATGTGGTCAACCTTAGCTCTAGGAAAACAAGGGTTGATAACAATAAGGATTAATATAACATAACGAAACACCATGGATCATAACACCATGTGAGGTGGAATGATTAACCAATAATACTGGTATGTCCCTAAGGTATTTTAATGGTGGTTTATGACATGTTTGTGTCTATATTTTAGTAGCATTTCATAGAAATTTTTTTATGTGAGATTATGAAATTATGGACTACCTCACAATAATAATGACCATTACGTATGATACAAAAGATGAAATTCATAAGTAATGTTTATGGTAATCACCATATAATAAGGGACCACACTGTAGGGGTGACCATACAATTTTAAAAGTTACTAAGTGTATATGACTCTTTCTCTATAGAGAGTAGGTTGCACTATGATCATTTTGCAGCTAGAGATTTCTATGCTATATAAAGGGGTTTCACCATGGAGGGTGTATCTATAACAGAGTGAAGGAAAGTAAGTTTACTATATATAATGTAAATTTCATGATGGAGTAACCTACCACGTTGCATCCAGTTCAATTAATCAATGGAGTTTAAGGTGTTGAGATCATGGGAATATTATACTAGAAGAAAATTTTATGGATGAAGTGTTTTTTATATCTGGTCAACTATAGGAGGATGCACTATAAGGAAGTGTTCTGATGCATATTATCATATGTTTGCTCAGCTATTAAACAATGGAGTGATTAATGTCTTAGTGAATCCACAGTGTAATATGATTAATTTTTATAAGCACATATTGCGTCATGGTCAATCGGTTTTCAACTAGCTAGAAAATTCAAAAAGAAATTTAAAGGGGAGTTATGGATTTAAATTTAATAGGATTTATGTGATTTTAAATGATTTTAATCACCATATTAAATTTTGGATGTAACCTAGAATTGTCTAGGAATAAGATAAGAGAAATAATTATTTCCATCATTTGTATAAAATTAGACCAGTTGATTTCTCTTAAAAAATACACAAATTAGTTTGAGAGAGAGGAGAGGATGATTTAAGGGGAATTCCAAGAATTTTTGGGAAGAACAAGGTGATAGATAATAAGAGATTCTAGTATTTTTATCTCACTATAAATTTCATCATATTTTTGAAGAAGTGAAACACCATTCCTGGTTTATTTTCTTAAATATATTTTATGGAGAATAAAAACATCACATTGGAAGAATTGAGCACCTATCTGGGGAGAAGAGCATTGATATTTTTTAAATGTGTCTAAAGATAGTGAATCCAGAGGGTTAGTGAACCTTCTCTATTGTGTAATAATTTCAAGAAGTTCAATTAGTGTCTCATTTTCATATACACATTTCCATTAATTCTACTTATATTAGTCTATTTGGGTGAAGCAAGTAAAATTTCATGTGTTCCATTACTACTTTACTCACTCAGAAGTGGTAGTGTGGGAGAGAAGAGTGTTCCTCATAATAGATAACAAGATCATGATTTAGGATATATTTTGAACAACAATACCCTGATTTATCCACCCTCTCAGGGAATATTGCTTGACTAGGGTCTAATAAGTGGGATCAGAGCAATTATTTTTGGGGTGAAGTATTTACTATCTTGAAATTATGGTGATGGTGGTAGTATTCAATCATTATGGAATATAATCTTATAAGGAAAAAATTTATAGTTGTGGAAAAATAGAATGAAATAATACTTATATTTAGTTGTAATGTATGATTTCATGGAAGCTATACATGGTATCACAACTAGTATGAAAAATAGAGAATTATTAGAAAGATATCACAAAGAGTTGGATGCTGATGCCAATGTAATCAATGCATAAGGGGAAGATTTTACCAACCTTATATACAGTAAGACAATGTCATTAAATTCTCTTATTCTATGTGGTATTTTTTTAAATATCTATTAATTTGATACTAAGGTTCAAGAGGAAAATTTGAAAGTGTTGTGGAATAAATATAAATATTTGAGGATGATCTCAAATGAAATAGTTGATGCATTTTATGATCAACTCAACATCTTGGTGGAAGATATGAGTGATATTGGAGATAATATTTATGATGATAAAATAATTAAAAGAATAATGATAAGATGAAATCTTCATTTCAATGTGATGTTATTCATGCTTGAAGATAAATACAAAAATGTGAAAATATTAGATAGTATTTATAGTACTCTCATTGCATACAACATAAGGAACAATAAAAATCTATCTATGCTAATGGATAACTCTTAGAAGGTAGATTTATTGGATATAAAGAAACCCCCAATGAAATAATATCCATTTCAATAATTGGTTGATCATGTGATGAACTTTCTTTCCTATAACCTTAATAGAATAATAGTAAAATTCAAAGGAAAGCCTCCACTTTCTTATTTCCATTGTGGTAAAGTCATAAATATTGTTTCCAAGTATTATAAGAAATTGAAAGATGATGATGGGGAGGAATAATATATGAATAAACCTTTCAAGGGTGGAATAAGTAGGAAAAACTAAGGAAGAAATTTATTAAGAGGAATTTTTTTATCCCATGATGGTGAGAGATAGGATGATTCATAAGTTTAAGATATCTAGGATTACAAATATCTAAGAGAATAAGTTACGGTGGTTATTTTAGAAAAATTGAAAGTTGAAAAAGTGATGAAGAAGGTGTTGAATTTAAGGGTAGTGTTGATATTGAATCAAAACTTTAAGAATCCCTTAAATAAATATACATAAAAAGGGATAAAGTATATAAGGATAATTTTTTTCATAACTCCAAGATCTTCAAGAGACAAAAAAGAATAAGAGAAGTTAGAATTTAAATCATAGATTGAAAAACTAAAATCTGAGAATTCAGGGAATTTAGTGAAATAAGTTGAGATTAAGATCAAAATCAAATAATATGCTGAATAATTTATGGTTTAAAAAATATGGTGAAATAAATAGTCAATATAATATAATAACTTGAATGAGAAGTCATAGTTTGGAAACAAAAGAGTAAGGATCAAGAATTATTTCTTACACCTGGCATAGAAATTGGTAGTTTAAAGACACTATACCCAATATAAACTAAAGAAGTCTTTGGGGATTCTAATAAATAGTGTGTTTATATCCCACATGTACAAAACTTCAAAAGAATAAAAAACTATTATGGATTATGATCTTAATAATAATACAGACAATATTGATACAAATTGAAAACATCAACACCCAAAAGAAAAGTGTATTTTCAAGGATATAAAAGAAATATTAATTAAGAAAAAAGGGTAAAAAAGACATAAAAAATAAGGTGTTATTATTGTGGATTGTTTTAACACATTTAATATATGTGTTCTATTTATAATATGTTCTTTAGAGAGTAAGAACACTAAAAAAAGAAATCCATTTTTTAATATTATCTTATCCTTTTAATGGTTTTTGATTTTAGTGTGAAGGATTTGTGAACAAGGAAACTTATTGTGACTTAAGTGTTTAATAGGAAGTGAAAAAGGAGACCTATAAATGGGGAAGAAAACAATTTTGATCCTCAAAAAAATTTGAAAAACAAAAATGGATTATTATTTTCTCAAGATAAAGAAGAAGTTAATGAAACAGTGGAGAACTGGTTTTATCATTCATTATGAAGAGTGCCTCAATGATCACGGGATAAGGAAAGGAAAACTAATATGTCCAATGTGTCTGAAATTTAATTCAAGGAAATATTAGATTTTTGAATTTTGATTTTGGATAGTAGGTACACTTATCATATGATTTGTAATGAAGACCTCATCATGAGCATCCAATATGATAAAGGCAGACTTGTATACTTTGGTAATGATGAGGGACTAAAAATTATTGTCTATGAGAAATCCAAAGTTGGATGAGAATAATTTATATAGATGAATTTTTTTTTGGTTAAATTTTTTAGTCACAATTTACTAAGTGTAATCCAACTGTGTGACTTAGGAAATTCAATGGAGTTAAATAAGAATAAATGAAGCCTCAAGAATAGAGATGGTTCAATTTTTTTGAAACATAGATGAACCAATGGGAAAATTTACCTCATTAGTGAAGTGAAAAGATACATACTAACCAAATAAGAGTAAAATTAGCTATAGAATAGACAACATGGTCATTTGGGCCAAAAAAATTTGGATAACTTAGTAAAAAATGAGCCAGCTTATATATGATCACACTCACATGTGTGGTTATTATCAAAATATAAAGATTATGAGGAATAAATACAAGATTAAAAAGAGAAAATTATCAAAGTTGATCAGGCTAGTTCATGTGGATGTGTGCAGGCCAATTAAACCTAGATCATTGGATGGGAAAAATTACTTTGTTTTATTTATTAATTATAGCATGATTATGGATTTTTATTATGGTTATCACACAAAAATTTGAGTTATTTGAGTAAATAAATAAATATTGGAGGTAATATGAAAATATTTTTATATTAAAATTTAGAAAAACTAGACCAATAATTGCACCAAATATACCCATAATTAGGTGGACGAGTATCTTGAGAATCATGGGATCTAACATTTGGTTTTGGTAGTGAGGACTCCTAAAAAATGGGTTCATTGAGATATGGAACTATATCATTAACCACATATATCAAACTATGATAATTGAGAAGAACATAATATATACACATCAGAATAAATCTGTGCTTAATTCATTGAATTTCACTAATAGGGACTTTCTATATTTGAATGAGGATAAGATGACCTATGAAATTTGGTATATAAATAAGCCAACACTCAAAAACTTTTGAGCGTCTGGAAGTAAATGTTTCATTATGAACAAAGAGAAAAATAGGAAGTATGAATATCATGGTGATGAATGTATTTTCCTTTAATATTCATCAAAGATAAAATATTACAAGTATTTTAACAAATGAATTGTAAAAATCAATAAAATAAATGATGTGATGGTTGTTGAAA
This sequence comes from Viscum album, assembly GCA_963277665.1. Classification (NCBI taxonomy): domain Eukaryota; kingdom Viridiplantae; phylum Streptophyta; class Magnoliopsida; order Santalales; family Viscaceae; genus Viscum; species Viscum album. The sequence goes on along the minus strand of OY728165.1, from coordinate 1,881,769,333 downwards.
ATGAGCAGTTTTTGAAAACAGGTAAGCATAATTCAGAGACTATGAGTAATGTTTACTAAAAAATAGTACTATTTTTTTTGTAATAAAGTAATGATGAAGTCAAAAACATTGGGGGATTTCAAAAGGATATAGAAAACTTATATGAGACTCTAAAAATGATTAATTAATAGTAAAAATAGTATCTCCTTACAAAAAATACAACAAAGCTTAAATAAATGATAACAACATAATTATTAATTTTATAACCTTGGTTTAAACTAAAATAATGAAAAATTAGTAGTAATCCTTCTATTTATCACATTTAGAACTAAAAAACCTTAAATAGGATACTAATAATGATCATTAATTTTGGACTATGAATGAATAACTTAACTAAATAGAGAAAAATAAAACATGGGAAATTGTTCCAAGGATAAAAAATAAAAATGTTATGAGAACCAAATGGGTTTTACAAAATAATATTAATGAATATGGAAAGGAAACAAGGAACAAGGAATGTATGGTGTGTAAAGGCTATTCTCAAATTTAAGGCATCAATATTGAGGATAATTTTACATTGGTATCTCAACTTAAAACAATAAGATTATTTTTTTACTTTGATTGTGAAAAAAGGGTTCAAAGTGTATCAAATGGATTTTAAGATGGAATTCTTGAATAGAGTACTAGAATAAGAGTTTTATATTGAACAACCAGATGTTTTTCTCATTGATGAAGATAAATGGAATGTTTTACTATTGAAGAAGGCCTTATACAACCCAAAAATAAGTACCAAGGGTATAATACTTACGGATGTATCAATACCTAAGAAGGATATAATTTCATAGAGAAGGGGTTGATCATATCCTATACATTAAGAAATGGAAATAGAAGTAGATTTTTGTGCTTATATATATTGAATACATAATTTTTAGAGGCATATATGACACCTAATGCAATCAGTTTTTGTAACTCATGTGTTGAAAATTCAAGAATTCACCGATTGGTGAAGTATCAATTTTCCATGGATTTTAGGTCATTCAACGAGAGGACATGAAATTTATTTCCTAAAAAAATATTCCATGTAAGTACTAAAAATGTTCTAAATGGATGAATCAAGGACAATGATAACTATAGTGGACACTCGGTAGAAGTTTTAAAAGAATGAGAAAAGAAATGAGTTTGATATAAAACTTTATAGATATGTCATTGGTAGTTTTTATAGATTAAATATACCCAACCATACATTATATTTGTTACATATCAAGTCGCCCATAATCAAATTTGAACTAAATAAATTCATATGAAATTTGTGAGATGAATTCTTTCATATCAATCATACAATGAACTTTAGGTTATTTTATTAAAGACAATCAAAATAGAAACTCATGGGCTTCACTAATACAGATTGGGGAGGTTCAATGGATGAAATAAAATCTAATTCAGATGGTTATTTATATCTTGGAAAATCATTCATTTATTATCTTATCAAAAAACAAGATTATATCACTTTTATCTCGGAGGAGGTTGAATATGTATCATACACACAATATTGTACACAATTGATATGTATGATGTAACAACATGAATACACTAGTATAGAAGAGGAACTTCTTATTCTGATAAAGTGTAAAAAATTTAGTGAAATAAATATAATAAAAAACCTATTCATCATTTGAGGATGATGCACATTGAAATTAAATAACATTTCATAAAAGAGAAGATTGAGAAACAAGCAGTGAGATTAGAATATATGTCTACTCAAGGTTAAGTGGTTGATATTATGACCAGGGAAATACCCAATGTGTATTTTGAATGGAATTTTTTGTCCCTTGAAGTCCAACTGAATCCATGCATCTAGATGATTTAGAGGCCAAAGAAATTCACTCCCCCATGTGAATATGTGTCTACTCAAGGTTAAGTGGTTGATATTATGACCAAAAAAATACCCAATATGTATTTTGAATGGAATTTATTGTCTCTTGAAGTCCAATTTAATCCATGCATCTAGATTATTTAGAGGACAAAGAAATTCACTACCTTAAAAGGACTCAATTGAATTTTTACCTCCTTTTTTAATTTAGAAGTCCAACATGATTGATAGCTTGATAAAGTTTTATGATCATAAAAACAATATTTTTCATTCTTGTTACCATAAAATTCGGTTGTTTAGGAGGAAATTTGTTTCATTACCCATCACATTCAATAATAATGTGGTTCCTTCTAGTTCCATCCATTGACTAAAACCAAAAATTATATTGTGATCAATACAAATCATAGTGGGTGAACCACATAATCATGAGAGATGCTGTTTAAATCATGAAACCTTCTTTTTAATAAATTTCACCTTAGGTTTAACCTAGTTCATTCATGGTCATTATAAAAAAATTAAGATTTTATCCTATACTTAGTTCTATCCCTAGGGTTTTTATGAAACTTTTCTAAACATAATCTCCAAATATTTTCAAATCCCTTCTCGGATACCAACTATAATGGTCCAAAATTTTCATACATAGATATTACATATTTTTAGATGAATAATAATATAATCCATCCTAGAACCTTAAAGTTTTAGAGTCTCTATAGATTATATATATAATATTCGTATTTTATGAAATATCATCAACATAACCAATAGAGGTATTCCCACTTATTACTCTTCATAGGAATACCTAATAAAATCTTTCTTCATATCCCAAGGAAAAGAAACATCAGAAAATGGTGAGATCAGATGCTCATTAAGGGTAAACAATATATATATCAAGAAAAACATGAGCATAAGGATATAAAAATACGAACATAACATTTGAAAATCATACCCTTAATAACATATATCAAAATATTGAGTCATGAAATAAATCTTGGTAGTTTATAAGACGTAACTCGCAAAGTAACATGAGATATGAGAAAATAAAATTGGTATAAAATATGAAATTATGTCACACACATAAAATTACAACTTTGTGAAAATGTGTAAATAGAAACAAGTTTTCTCGTTAAGTTAAGGAAATGAAATCAGGACCATGCATAAAGTTGTGGACATGAAGCTATATCCATTCATAATCTTATAGACATGAAATCTAGCCCCACACATAAACTTATAGACATGAAAACCAGGTCTGCACATAGACTTGTGAACATGAATTCAGGTTCACGCATAACATATTTACCTCACGAGTTATCCATATTTTCTCTATGCATTATAGGGAGATATATGTCCCACCAATAACATAAATAATATATAAACTCAAACCATTCATCACTTAAAAAATCCTGAAAATAAATTATTTCCCTAAATATTTCATCATAGAATATCTCATTGAAAAGTAATGGAATTCATAAACATCATGTATTCATAAACATAAACCAAACCTAGAAAGAATAAGGATGTTATCCTTGAATCATAAACCTATTAAAACATAAGTAACATCAAATAATGTTATCTTAAATTGAAAATGGTTTTTAAAGATCACTTGAAATAATTCTTGAGGAAAATATCTTTTCCATTTTTGAAATTATTATTTATTTTAAATAGTCGTGCAATTATAAAGGAAGAAATTTTCATTGAAGATAATATTGTAAAATTTTAAAGTATTCCTCAAGACATTAAGGCACCATTAAATAGGGAAAATATTATCTTTTTATATAAGTTAGAAAAAAATTCCTGTCATATTTTTGTTAGAAAATTCACAAAGATCCTTGTTTAGAAAATGAAAAAAATATTCTTTTCAAATCATTTTGTAAAAAGTAAAAAATGGGTAAAAATAAATTTAAATAATTTTAGGAGAATATTAAAAATATTTTTGAAAACATTTTTTTTAAGAAATATTGAAATAGAAGATAAATATTCCCCAGAAGAGACCTAAATATAAACAATCCTGAATAATGTTGAAATTATGAAATAAACCCTTACCACTTTGTAATCAGTCAAATAGTATTCTACATGAATGAAATAAAATTATATGGATATTTAAATTCCACAATATTTTGTATAATATACTTAAAATACATTCATGGGTATTATATACACCACACAAAATAAATAAGTAGTGTATAAGGTACGTTCCCCATAGAAATAAAAGTGAGATAAAAATAATTTACCTCAAATATTGAATTTATTTATTCATGTTGAACCCCCTATATAATAAATATTAATTTATTATAAATTTTCTCCATAAAAATATATCCATAATATCATTTACTATTTTTATAGCATCTTATCATCTGTTTATTAATAAATTGTTATTAAAATCACTATTTTGGGTGATAAATGCTTCGTTTTATAAGCATGTTTCGGTTTGGTTGTCTCATTTAATATACTTTGATCATGATCACATAGTTTCTAGAATGTTAATCATGGTTTAAAAATAATATATATTCATTATATACATATTTATAACCATTCATAAAATATATAGATAGAAAAATAAATTACACTTTTCACAGAGATGGTAGGTCGTACACACATATGAACACCGTTTCCATTTTTCATATAATGGAATATAATAAATTTATATAACAATAAACCTTTTAATGATATTTATTATGTTATATATATCATATATTTTTATAAAAATCATCCTTATTACCATCTGGATGTAATATAAGTGAAACAAATAGCATCACATCATGGAGATGGTAGCCCATACGTATGCATGAGCGGAATTATAATTTCTCAAAAGATTGAATAATGATAGGGTAAACATAATATTATCATTAAAAAGGTATAATTATATTAAAAATATCATATATAATCATTAATTTCATTATAATACCCATCCATATAAGATGGTGATGAAAAATGAATTGTATCGCTATGTAGAGATGGTAAGCCGTACGTACACATGAGCAATACTTTCACTTCTTGTTTGATGGGAAAAGGGTGAATAATGGTTTTTAATAATATTAATAACATTTTAACACATTGAGTATATTGAAGTTATTATTTTATGATAAAAATAATAGATTTAGAGGAGGTATATAACAACCTAGGCGTAACATACATGGATATTATGTCATTTTATATGAATATTCAACACATTAAAAAAATACATTCATGAGGACCATAATAGTTTAGTGTCTTTGTAAACTTGGAAAAATAATTTTCTATATTGGGGAAATATCTTCAACATTTCCCTTAAAGATCTTTCCCTTTATTACTCCTACTTAAAACCGTTCTTTATAACCTGGGAAAAGTAAACATATAAAAGGGTGAGATTAGATTCTCAGTAAGGGTAAAAACTGCAAATATATAAGCATAATATGAGAATAAATTTATGATAAGATAATCATAACATTATAAGATCATACCCCACATATAAAAGATCATAATCAAGATTTATGTCATAAAAATTGGCAGTTTATAAGGCATAAACTATAAGAGAATCAAGAGAATAAGACATGAAATCATAACATAGGAATGATATATAGGACTGTAGAAGACACATAAACATATCAAATGATTTCCATATTAGTCAAGGATTAATGAAATGGCCATCTTAGTGGAATGGGTTTACTACCCAAACCATCTTATAAGTCATGGTTCACTCCTAAGACCATATTAGTAGTCAAGTTTCACTCCTAAGACCATATTAGTAGTAAATTTTTACTTAAAATATCATATTAGTAGTCAAGGATCACTTCAAAGACCTTATTTTTAGTCAAGGTTCACTTCCAAGACCATCTTAGTAGTCAATGTTCAATCCCAAGACCATTATTAAAGAAACAATCCTTTACTAAACTGGGTTCACACCACATTTCATCCATGTCTATCTCATGATATATAAATCGTTACCCAATTAATTGGAGGTAGATATAGGTACCACCCATCTCATAATTATAGCATACATACACATTCTATAAGATCATAAACAATCATATCATAATCCATGAAATTAAATGGGTATCATAAACATGTCATCATATCACAACCTGTTGAAAAGGGAGAGGTTTTATAATCATTTCATCAAAATAATAACCCATGAAAAGAAGTATATTTTATAAGAATATAACCTATGAAAGAGAAACAAACTCCATAAAAAATAACTGATGAATTATAAATTGGTTTTATAAATAATATAACTCATGGGAGAGAAATAGGTTTGATAAAAATAATTCTATTAAAACATAAATCATTCATAGAAATAATATTATTGGTAAAATTGGATAATATCCCTATAAAGGCATTAGTGACACCAATGGATGTCATCTTATATGGAACATAATTTTGATAAATCTTTTAAAAACAGTTATTGAGGAAAATAACTTTTCTTTAAAAAACACTTTGAATACCATTTTATTTGAAAATAAACTTTTAAAAAAATATAAATGAAGCTTTGAAAATCATTTAAAACAAATCCTTGACACAAAAACTTTTTTTAAACCTTTTTCTTTGAAAATATCTTGGAAAACCTATAAAAGAATCTTGGACATCATTGAAACTCTTTTCTTTGAAAATAAACTTTTGAAAAAATATAAAGGAAGATTAAAAATGTTTTGATTTTTTTAAAACATAACACACTTTAAAAATTATTTTCCTTTAAAATGAGCTTAAATATAATTTAAAACATTTTTGAAAACATTTTTATGAGACATTGTTTTTGAATAAAACAGATCTCTAACAGAAGAGAGAAATAAAGTTGGATTTTCATAAATATATTTTCTTAATTATATTAAGTAAAAAAGAGTGAAAATGGTACAATTAATACCATTAATGACCGTATAAGAACACAATTCATGATAATTCTTGAGATACGGATCATAAAATTTCATCAATAGAAGCATAATCATAAAAAATCATGATAAACGACGAGATTGTAGCAATAAAATCTTACAATCTTAGAAACATTGAATCCTAATCCCCATGAAATAATAACATTACATGAATATTAAGATATATTTAAATCAAGTATATTCACTATATAACATGTCAAAGGTCATTAAATAAACCTCATAGAAGAATATTGGTTTATAACATGGCATGTATCTCAAAGAAGGTAAATTGAGACAAAATTAATTTACCAATTTGGTAACTTTTGAAACATAAACCCCATGAAAGAGATATAATTAAATGGATATATAAATAACCATAAAATTAATTATAATAATCATATAATAAATTCATGGGCATTATATACATCACAAAAAATAAATGAGTGATGAATAAGGCATAAGTCTCACAGAAATAAAAATGAGACTAGAATCCCATTACTACTTGAGTACCTTTTGAATCATGATAAACATAAAATAATAACATAAATTTAAACTTTTAATATCATAAAATAATGATAATATATGATATAAAATGTCATAGTGAAGTAAACACACCACACAACAATAATAAGTGGCGAATATAGCATATATCTCAGAAAAATAAAAGTGAGATGAGAAAACCTTTACCTTAAGTCCTAACTTTCTTCATATATACTAAAAACTCCTGTATAATAAATATAATTTTATTATAAATCTTCCACATAACTGTATTATTATATATCATATCATATGTGATTTTAATATGAATTTATATTACTCTTTTAATAATAATTTCATGTTAAAGTTACATTTCAGGTAATAACCGCTTTGTTTTTTTGTATATGTTTTAACTTGTTATTCTTGATCCTATTACTTAGACCATGATTTAATTTTTACTATAATGTAAAAAATGATTTAAATATAATATATAATCATCATATAAGTATTTTTAATAATATATAAAAGTTATAAATATTAAATGGAATGCACCATTCATGAATATGGTAGGCCATACGTACGCATGAACACTATTTCCGTTTTCTTATCGTATTGAAAGAAAGTAAATTAAATATATTTATATATATATTTATATTATCATTACAGTAGAACTAATATTTAATATATATCATTTTTTTTAAAATCCTTAATACATTCCATTTTAATTGTGAACGAATGACATCGCTTTGAGGAGGTAGTAATCCACACATCCATAAACGAAGTTATCGTATTCCCAAAAAATGGAAATCATGAAGGTATGTGTTATATTATAATTAAATAATAATAAATATATAATAAATATCATATTGAAATATTATGTCCATAATTATTTACAACATTAAAAAGTGGTAATGGAAGAATGAATGACATCGGTTTGTGAGGAGGTAGTCTGTTGTACGCATGAACGATGATTGCATATCCCATTTGATGGAAGTGTGTGTGAATATAGGCCAAACCCTTAACATAAAAAAAATATTATTATATTTATGATACTGAGTTTATTATATAATAATTTAAAAATAATAATTTTGATGTTTTAGAAATAAATAAAACAAAAGTGCTTGTGGAAGGATGTTACCTCTTCTTTGGGTGACTCCTTTTGGTTTGCACCAAAGGGATTACTTGGTTGGATTTATACACAAAGTGAGGCATATACGATGAAGGGATAGAAGTTGGGAGGATATTTTGGTTGGTTTTGGCCAATAAAAAGGGCTTTTTAGGTGTGAATAAGAGTGTGGGGGGTGGTGAGTTCCCTTTTATAGTGGATGAGGAGTTACATTCTTGTAAATATAGAAAGGTAAACACTATTGAGTTGTCCAACTTACATAATGTGCCTAAAATAATGGTTATTTTTTATAAAAGGGAGTATATTTTAGAAATATTTCCATCCAATGGCTTCTGGACATGTGAATAGGTTTCTCGACCCCTTAAGTTAAAGTTTAACCACTAAGCAAACTCGTTTTTACCTTAATCACTTTAATTAATTTTAATTACTTTCACTATTTTTTTTGGTAAAAAACTAATGTAAACTTACTATATATTATAAATTATTATTATTATAATTATATAATCCAATATTTCTAAGTAAAAACATATAATTGTAGAAAATTAATTTAAAATTAATCCCACAGACTAGATGAGATAATGAGTTTTTAAAGTGAAAAAGGTCAAAAGTTTGAAATTTTTTTATATACAATTTTAATGTGAAATTAGTTATAATAAACTAAAGTGGATTAAATGATGTATAATTGATATAATTATACTTTTAAACAAATTAAAACATAATTTTACTGTATAAATAAATTAGATGAAAACACAGTTTTCAATTAAAATAAATATTTTTTTTCACTATTCATCAAAAAATAAAACATTTCGGAAAAATACCAAAAATTTAACCAAATTAAAATTTAATATTTATATTTAAAAAATTAAGTTTATTTTTTCAAATAAATTTTTTAAAATTCTAAAAAATTATATTTAAAATAGGTTCACAATTAAATGGCGCTAAAATTACCTTTTAAAAGAATATATATCTTTATGCGTAAAATTGGATTTATTCTTATCTCTTATCTAGAAAAAATATATGATAAATGTTAAATAGTTAAATGAATATATTTATATATATTTAATTAAAATATTCTATCAAAAGTGGTTTAATTAATTTATTTAGGTAAAACGTGTTTGATTCCCTAAATATAGTTTTCCAAAACAAATTTCTATATTATAAAAAGGGTTTTATTTTTAATTCTAGTTAATTGGTCACCAAATAATTCTTCTTATATACATGAGTAAACCATATTTTTATAATTTAATTAGTCTTATTTATAAACACTATTCCGACGACTAGGTGAAAACTATACTAATATTTTAATAATAATATTAATAGTACATTTTAGTTTAGAAAAACTTGTTCTTGCATGTCACTAAAGTTATTAAAGGAACTCAAAATTATGTGTAACAAAATCCAAAAATAGTGTTACAAGTACTGTAATATTATATAAGTATTTTTTATAGTGTAATATAGATTTGGTGTTGAGTAAAAAGCAAGAATAACTTTGTGATTTTATATTACACAAGCCATATTCAGTGTTGTGTGAAATGAAAAAAAAAGATTAAATTAATTTGAAAAATATATATATAAAAAAATATCAGGGCGTTACATTCTACCCCCTTAATATGAATTTCACCCTCAAAATTCATTTGGGTTATCAAAGGTCTAATACTTGAAATTTCCTTTCATAGAAACCCACATCATAAAAATGAATACTAAAAATCCATTTAAAAGGGGAAAGTTGGAAACAAAACGATTACCCAAAGTAACTCATAACAAGGTTTCAACATAAGAGAACATAGGTGGTAAGTGAAAAATTGGACATGGAAAATAAATCTAACTATCAAGTTATGATGGATATTGATAGAGAACATGGATATGATAAAGTTAATGATCACAAAGCTATAACCCAAAGAGGCTTGAAAAAGGTCATTGATATCATAAAAAATGATGATAACATGAATTTTTTTATTTCAAGACCCTTTTCATAAAACTAAATAATTTTCAAGAGAAAATGTACTTACTTGATTTCATTCCATTTCACAAGCACAATCTCATCCTTGGGTTGTGCCTTGATCAATTTACACTTCATATCTTATTCCAAGAAACGAAGATGAATTTTTCATTCCTGAAGCATTAATAGATCATGAGATCTATAACTAGAATTATAGGTCATTCCATTGGTCTTTATCATAAAAAAATAGTAAGCACATTTTATACAATATGAATAAATCCTTATATAGAGAGATAATACTTTAATATATAAAACCTCATCTGAAGTTTAATATAAACCATTTCATAAATGGTTAACCATATTACCCTTCCAAAAGATAAAAGTACAAAACATTATAAAGAAGGTCACTAAATTTCAAAAAATCATCTTAACATTGATCCCTTATATTTCATAAAGTATCTCTTGGTTGTTTCATACCAAACATGGGAATACCTTCATCATGTAATCTCTTGAAACATGGTAATAACCTAAATTACCATAAATCCTAATTGAAAACATGCATACTTTCTTATTCCAAAGATTATAGGATATGTTCCTTAAATCCAAAAAATGTTGTAATCTTCATCAACAATATCATAAAACAATATTTTAATAAATATTTTATCAGTTCTTAGGTCATAAATATTATCCAATTCACATTATTCATTTCATAATCTATTTATCCATACTAAATATCATTTTCTCATCCTCATGAACATGTTAAGGGTTAAATTCCCTTAATGGAACATTTCCATTAAATCACTTTTCTATGTCATCAGTATAATTCTAAATATCCTTTTAAATCCTTAATGAAAAAATTATACTTAAAATACTTAGATATTTCATGATTCGTATAACATAATCTTTGAATTCAAAAACATATACACTTAAATCATCTAACTTTATTCTTAAACCATTACTTAGGCTTCACCATCTTATTCCTTAATACCCTTTTCCTAAAATATGAAATATGAATCATGTATTAAGGTTACTCAACCTCAATTTAATCATGCTTCTTACATTTAATTTAAATAATAATATTAGAACATACCATAACTTTCACATGTCATTTGCAGTCTCTTTATCCTCAGTAGTATAACCAATACTCATAAAACTATCCTAATTATCTTCACAAGATTTACACCTAGGAAATTGATATACATAATTCTTATAATTTCCACATTTGAAACATTCAATGTTAACCCTATTTATTCTAGTTCTCTCTATTGACTATGACCATAAATCTTAGTGTGAGCAACACTTATTATAGTGGAAAACCACATAACCATGAAAAATATCATACAAGACATCTAAATTATGACACCTTCTTTAATCTTTGACACCTTAGGATTATCCTTAGAGATACCCCTAGAAATATCCTTAAAAACATTCCTAGGGATCTCACTAAAATTTTCTCATCATTGTTTCCAAAGGTTGACAAAAACTTTACTTTTATAAAACTATAGCGACCTGAGATTAACATAAATTGATATTAAATCATATTAGATAAATATTCAGTACATTACAAAAATACAGGCCTGAGGACTGTAATAGTTTAGTGGCTTTGTAAAATTGTAAACATAATCTTCTATATTGGTGAAAGATCATCAACATCACCCTTAAAGATCTTCCCCTTTAGTACTCTTACTCAAAACCTTTCTTCATAACCTTGGGAAAGGAAACATCATAAAGGGGTGAGCTCAGATGCTCAGTAAGGGTGAAAAATAGAGATATATAAGAATAACATGAGAATAAGGGTATGAGAAGATAATATTAACATTAGAATTTCATACCCTAAATATAAAAGATCATAATAAAGATTCATTTCATAAATATTGGAAGTTCATATGACATCACTACTAAAAATCGATCATTTAATAGCACTAGTAAAAGGGTTTTATCAGTGCTTTAAAAGCACTGACAAGGCGAGAAATGTTAAAATTCTACCATTAACAGTTCTAGAAAAAACACTATTAAAGGTACCCTATGACAGTGCTAAAAAAGAGCTGTTAAAGGCACCCTTTAACAATTCTAAAAAATGCACTGATAAAGGGCCTTTAAAATCGAAAAAATCTCTATTAAAGTATTTTAAAAAAATTAATTTTTTACGCACCCCAACACCCCCTTTCTCATCACTTACAACCCCTTTTCTCAGCACTTTCCACTCCCAATATTCCATCAAAAACCCCACCCCTCTTCTTAGTACTAGAAGACTACCCAAAATAACTGTGCATGCCTGAATTTGATCCCAGGACCTCCATTATGTGAATGGATGCTCTTTACCACTATGACATGCGTATTTTGTTGTATATTTAATGAATTTTATATTTATTTGTGTATATTTTGAAATGGGTGATATATATATATATATATTTATTTAAATATATTATATATTAATATTCATTTATATATATTTGTGTTTATTAATACACACACATATGTATATATAAAAATTATATATACATTTTATCGAATTTTTATAAGGTGAATAAAATGGATTATTTTTTACTTTAAATAAAATGAATAATAAATATTTATTTTAAATATTTAAAAATATTTTTTTACGTAAATATATTAATATATGTATTTATACAAGTGACTTATTATAAGTACATATAAGAAAATATTCATATATTTAAATATAAATAAAACTGAATTGTGAAAAATGATAAAATTTAAAACCATAATATCTATATGAATGTAATCCCTATGAATAAATTTAGTCCCCAGTGAAAATAGGAAAAAGACCCCCTTAAATGAGGCTGAAATTCCATCGAATGTTAAAAAATTAGGGTACCCCACTTAGAACTTGATTTTAGGGGCCTTCTGGGATTTTTTTGGCCTTAAAAAATGTGACTAGGGTTTCCCTTGGCCACTAGGGTGTAGATATTATCATGAGATTAGATTTGATATGTGGGGGAGCCCAAACATAAATCGAGATCAAAAGTTATGACTGTTTGAAGTTTGAGTTACGTTTTCAACATAGTTTAGATCTTTTATTAATTTTTTGATTTTTTTAATCTTTAAATTGTTATTAAATTACTACTACTCAATAATAATTAGAAAATTATTAATTAATAATATTTTTCAATTATTTTATAATCTATTTTCACTAAATATCTTATTTATTAAGTGTAAATTCCTATTTATCCTTATTCAAATCATAGTTAAAAAATATATATTATATTATATCAATATTAATATATTAATATATTATTTTTAATAAAATATTTTTTTTAAGAAATATAGCCTTTTTCAATTCTAAAAAAAAGCATTGATAAAGGGTGCACCTTTATCAGTGCTTTTTAAAAAGTACTAATAAAGGGTGGCCTTTATGAGCACTTTTTTTATAGCACTGATAAATGCCACCCATTATTAGTGATTTTTTAAAATCAATAATAAATTCCCACAATTTATTAGTGCTTTTTTTACTAGATTTTAGAGGGGTTTCTTTATTAGTTATTTTTTACAAGCACTTATAAAGGGTCCCCTTTAACAATGCTTTTTTAGCATTAATAAAGGGGGTATTTAACAACACTTTTAGCTAGAATTATTAATTCCCTAAAACTTGATAATTCTAGTTTTTTAGTAGTTCATAAATAATAAGGTAATCAAGAGCATATGAAATTAAATCATAATATAGGAATAAGTCATGAAATTGAGACAAACACATAAACATATCAAATTATTTCCAAAGTAGTCAAGGCCTACTACCAAGGCCATCTTACTGGAATGAGTTCACTACCCAAAAAATTTTATTAGTCATAGTTCACTCCCAATAACATCATAGTATTCAAGGTTCACTCCCAATACCATATTAGTAGTTAGGTTTTACTTCCAAGACTATAATAGTAGTCAAGGATCACTTCCAAGACCATTTTAGTAGTCAAGGTTCATTTCCAAGACCATTTTAGTAGTCAAGACTCACTCCCAAGATCATATTAGAGGAAAAAGTCCATTACTCAACAAGTTTTACTCCCCATTTCATCCATGTATATCTCATAAGATATAAATCTTTACCCAATTCATTGGAGAGAGATATAGGTCCCACCCACTGTCACGAACCAAATCTGGTCGCTATCAAAACTGACACAAAACTCGGCCCGTGGCAAGACACTAAGGGTGTTCCTGATCCCTGTGGGCAGGTACAAGTTCCTAAGTATTATAAAATGAAATTTGAGAATGATTTACTTGAGTTTATAAAAATAAAAAAACAAATGAATCCAATAAACCAAATCTGGATTTTTCAAACCAAATCATCATTTATAATATTTCAGAATTGAGTTACACAATTTAAAATAATATTTATAGACTAAAAAAAGGGAACAAAACCAAAAGGATATCCCAATAACCTCCTCATAGCAAGAGGCACCTCTCTCAAGCCATCTCCATGACATTGCACCAAGAAGGACTGATAAAAACTTGAACCATTGACACTAAAAGCTTTACCCAAACCTGCGACAAAATAACCATGTCTGCTTACAACCAAAGGTGCATGTAGGATGTGACCCAAATACCAACAGGATGCCAAAACTAAAATATTCCATGTGAAAAAATTAAAATAAAAAAATATTTCAAGTTTTCATAAACATAAAATGCTAATAAGAATTTTAAAGAGATGCAACTTTAAATAAAAACAGTTTTCAAGTGGGCTAATTTAAAGAATCAACACTTTTAAATAGAATTCCAAAGATACTGAATTTTCTAGAAAAACATAATGTATGCCTATGGTCAACATAAAGTATCTAATGAGCACAGTTAATGGGAAATAACCCCTAGGTACTTTCTTGTTGTGGGTTTTAGGTACCTCGTATCTCGGTGAAAGTAACCATCACAATATCTGTTCTCATGCACACGAGCCACTAGTAGGGAGCATACCCAAAACCTAGTGGTTCACCAACATCATCATCATAATCATAATCATAGTTTAGTTAGTGTTGTCATCTTCAAACATGCTGTGTGAAACTGGGGCCAAACCCCACAGGATCACTAACATACTAGTACACGTCCACCCACCTAGATACCCGAGTTTCCCTCTTGTGCTGAAAAAGTTAAAAAAACCATGAAATATGATTTTTACATGAAAATAACACTTCCAAATCACACACCCACCAAAAATCCCACACACATGTCGCATACTACTCCTTTCGCAAAAAAAAATTCATTTTTCACATCATACTCACACAAAACAACAAACAAATGTGTTTCACGCCTTTCTTTCTATTTGATATAACATTTAAGAAATTTATAAAACTTTCTAAAACATTTTTACATCTTAAATCACCACTTTACCTTTAAAAAACCCATATTAGGTGAAAAAACCCACGAAAATAGTACATGTACATCCTTTTCGCACTTTGTTTAACTCAATAAATCATTTACAATTTTCATAAAACAACCCCAAGGGGTATAACCATGTTTTTCGCACAAAACCCATTTCAAAACCTTCTTTCCAAGCCAAAATCACACCAATACCATGTAAGAACCCAATTCTTATTTTTGAGGTACGGGCTTCTTCTTTTTCCTTTTCCTTAAGTGTTTTTGAGAAAATATGGAAAATGGGAAAAAATCCTAAATTTTGGAACTACACGCTGTGTACTTTTCCACACGCCGTGTACTTTTGGCCGTGTTGGGATGAGTACACGGGGCGTGTAGCTATATCAGTGATGCGGGGTGTAGGAACCGACTACACGCCGTGTAGTGGAACTTAAACTCCGTGTAGTCAGTCGGCAGGCCTAAACAGTATGACGGTGGAGCAGCCGACAACTAGGCGACAGTACACACCGTGTACTTTAGAGTACATGCCGTGTACTCATGTCAACGGTTGAACAGTGTGGCAGTGCCGCCAAATGAACAGTTAAATAAAAGAAGTACACGTCGTGTACTCAGAAGTACACGTCGTGTACTCAGAAGTACACGTCGTGTACTTTTTTTTTCAGCTTAAAATAGGAAGTAGCCTCCTCATTTGGTAGAGGAGACACTTGAGCCAATTTGGAGCCAAAGGAGGAGGCCGGACCTTTGAAGCTCCACCGGGTGTTCATCTGGAATCAGTTTCCACCTCGGACGATCCCGTTGGAACCGCACGGGTAAGGGCTTCCACCTCCTTGGCTGGTTCTTACCAATTCTTCTCCTAACAGGAGTTATTTACGTTTGAATGGGTTTTGTTCTTTGTCAGATCGATGCCGTTCTTGGGCGTTTATGGAGTCAGCGTTTGGGTATAACGTTCGTTGGTGTATAAGGTAGGTGGCTTGGTGTAAATTTCTAACTGTTGTGTGTTTTTGTGCGTTTTTGTGCCACGAACCCATGTTGGGGTGTCGTGAGGCTGAGGCTGTTGCTATATTTAATGCCTAGAATTTCATAGGTGATTAAATTGTGATGATAAAATGCTTGTTGGGATCGTTTCTTGGATCCAGAACCACCCCGGGGGGTGTGTTTCACTGTTTAGCCGTTTGGCCAGGATACCCAAGGGTATGCCTTAAATGTAGTAATTGTAGAATTTCATTGAGAGGAATTGCTTGTTTACTGCATTTTGATATGTTGGGAATGGCCCGATTACCTTTTTAGCCTGAGGGAGTTGTTGTGATTAGCATGCGGGCACTGCACTGTTTAGCCCAAGGGATGTAGTTATTTCGACCTGAGGGCAACTTCTTCCAAGCTTGAGGGCCATAGACTCTGTGCCTGAGGGAGACACTACCTACACCTGAGGGAAAAATTCTGTTACGCCTGAGGGAAATTACCTACGGGTTGGGTTCTGCTTACCTGAGGGTAAGGTTTTGCTTGTCTGAGGATGTGGACTGTTAACGTAGAAATGCACTGTGGTGATTTCTAATACTTAATGGATTAAATGAATAATAAAATGGAAATATAACTGGTAATTAGTGACTTTTGAGTACTTCTTACTTTATCACATTTTACTACTGCACACTATTATTGCATGCTTACACGTAGTTGGGCACGGGCCTTTGGTGGGTGCCTACTGAGATATATTTCTCACACCCTGTTTGGGTCATGCTTTTTGGCCCAAACAGATTACGTTTCTGCAGGTGTAGATAGGGGAAAGTGTCCCTATATAGGTACTTGACTATTGCTGAGGAGTAGGAGGGCATGGGACCGAGCCTAGGCTCGCGATACCGCTGCCAGCTGTTTTTCTTGTTTTGTTTTACTCTGTATTTTGTTGTACTGTATTGATCTATAACATGTTCTAGCTGTTTTCTTAGAACTTGAAACGTGTAGCATCATCACTTCTATACTGTTGGTTATATCCACTGCTGTAGTTTATTTCAGTTGTGTATGTTTACTTCTTCCGCTGTCGTTGTATGTTTATTCTGTATTCCGCTGCGCTACACTTTGACAAATGAGGGAATAGTTTCCCCAATATCAGATCTGGGCCCTTGCTGCTAGTTAGCAGCCTCTGGCATTTGGGGAAATGTTCTTAAGGTCATGTGGCGAACCGGGATCGGGTCCCCCATTGCGTGGCACCCGGGTCCGGGACGTTACAAAGTGGTATCAAAGGGGTTCTTTTCTTTGACTTACTATTTGGAGTCGTAGTAAGGGATAGGACGAATGGTAGTTGGTAATAAGTTGTGCCTGGGCGTAGCTAACCCGTGTACAGGGAAAATCCAGTCTACCTCGTATTGCAATTTTACTGATTTTTCAAATTTTACAGTTGACATGTTTTCACCGTTGGGTGACGCACTTTGAGATCGTGCAGTTTATATTTTATCTATGGGTTATATTTAGTTTCAACCTGATGAAATGAGGGTATTCCGTCTCATGCATCATATAGGTACATGCTAGATATCACATGCCATGCATAGTTTCCATGCCATGTAGGTGCATTAGAAATTCGCATGTTGTTGTGATAGTTGTTGTGCTAGAAAAACATGCTGTTGTGATAGCTTCTTGATAAATACCTGCCTTGTGATATGGTATTTTTTGTTTGAGCTTGTTTATTGAATGGACGCCAAACTTTGGTTTTTGGGGAGTATGGGCCTCCATTGACCGGAATTTGGTGGATCATTGACTGCTTATTTTGTTATAACACAGATAAGATGTCAAACTTTTATTCGTGGAAAGTATGGGCCTTCACGGGTCGGAATTTGACACTTAGGTGTTGTTTTACGGTATTTTCTGGGTTCCGGAGAAGTTTATGAGGCATAATGTCTGGAAACCCAGTATACACGCCATGTAGTATTTATCTACATGTCGTGTATGTTCTTCTGTTCGGGAAGAAAAATAATCTTTTGAGTACACGCCATGTACCCTAAGTACACGTCGTGTAGTGTCTTCCTGTGTCACAAACCATGTGGGTGGCAACACGGGGTAGGGAAATGCTTGGGTAAAACACGCCGTGTATCGAATGAACATGCCATGTAGTGTGACCCGGAGTCCAGCCGTGTAACTAACAACATGGGTCGGTGAACTCCTGTGCAGAACACGCCGTGTCAATGATGAACACGCCGTGTAGTGTGACCTGGGGACTCAGCTGTGTAACGAACAACACAGTTCGGTGCCACCTCTCCCTAAACATGCCGTGTACCGTTGGGACACGCCGTGTAGTCTTGTCCGAGGAAAGACCGTGTGGTGTTAGCTGGGTGGCTGGGAAATGGGGTGGTGTACACGCCGTGTGCAGGTGTAACACGCTGTGTAGTGTCAAGCCGAGTAGTCGGTCATGTCACAGACGGCACAGACAATTGGAAAATAACACCGTACATGCTGTGTAGATATTATACACGCCGTGTAGTTTTGTTCAATGGAAGCCGTGTGGATTAGCCGTGTAGAAGGACCCGGGCAGGGGAAGGGAAGTCAAGTACATGACGTGTAGTCATTGTACACGCCGTGTAGTCTTGTTTTGCCAATTTTGAATGCATTCTTCCTCTTGTTTCCTTTGTGGTTCCTTCGCTTTTCGGTCATAATAATCTTGAATCTAAGGCGTTCTTTTGACCTTGTAGTGTCATGCCACCTAGACGACCGCGAGTTGTTCTCTAGGAGAGTGGAAAAAATTATACTCCAGAGATGGTGGGCCATGGGCTACTAGTTGATCCTCCAGTAGAGCCAGATGCGGCGCCAGCTACTATACCGGACACAGGCACGGAGGCACAGTTCCGTGAAGGCTTTATGTGATTCATGCAGACCTTTCAGGGAGAACCGTATGCTACTACATCTATGGCTGACCTGACTCGTATCTTCCATCAGCAGCATCTGACTACGTTTTCAGGGGATGGAGGACCACAGGATGCAGAGTCTTGGCTAGGATCGATGCAGACTATTTTTGATCATCTTGAGATTCCTCCAGTGCGGAGGGTCAAGCTCGCGACTTACATGCTGCGTGATTCTGCCAAGAGGTGGTGGGATGTTACCACCCAGTCAGAGCATCACAAAGACATGGCGTGGGAATATTTTTAGTCATTCTTCTATGAATTATTCTTTCCTGAGACACTGAGGGCAAATAGAGATCGAGAGTTCATGAATCTGCAGTAGGGCGCCATGTTGGTGATGTACTATTCTGCTCGTTTTCCGGAGCTTCAACGTTTTTGACCCATGCTAGTGGGTGACGAGACGTTGAGATCCAGAATTTTTGAGGATGGTCTTCAGTATGACATCCGAGCGCTGGTAAATGTTTTCAGGTTTCCTACTGTACACGCGATTGTGAATCAGGCGCTGATTACAGAGAGGAACCTGCGGGAATCTAGTGGTGTGGGCCAGGGCAGTTCAGCACTAGTTACTGGTATTATTTCTGCTGGCAAGAGGAAGAGACAGATGGACTTCTCTCAGGGTGGCAGTACCATCCAGGAAGCTTCTTCAGGTGGTCCGGTCAGGTGCTACCAGTGTGGAAGAGAGGGGAACAAGAGACCGCAGTGTCCACGAGACCCAGTGGAATGCCGATCTTGCAGCAATATGGGTCATCTGTTGTGCTTTTGTAGGGCGTTTCCACCAGTGGCTAGTGAGAGGGGTTTTGTGCAGACTTTGCGTTCGGGAGCAGGACCAGTGGCTTTTTACCAGTCGGGGAACTGGAATACATCAGGGCATGCAGGCCGAGATGGTGGTCGTGGCCATGGTATCTAGATGCCAGGATCGCAAAGGCAGCAGGGCGGGATAGCTCAGGGTAGTCAGGCTGTGTCACAGGGCTATGACACTGGGTAGGCATATGGAGTGCAACAGACCCAGCAGGAGCAGGATCCCAGACCTTTGACAGTCAGAGGTACTATTCTAGTATCTTCTGTCTTATCTTTAGTACTTTTCGATACAGGTGATACACATAGTTTCATATCTGTACCCATTATGGAGAGCCTTGGGCTCTGTGTTTCTACTTCTTCTGATATCTTGATGCTAGACACTCCGTTGGGGACTAGGATGGCTGGTGTGTGTCAGTGAAAGGAGTACCCCCTTGAGGTTGGTGGGTGTCACTTCCTTTGGTACCTCTATTTCTTGGAGATGATGAGCTATGACTTCATTATTAGGATGGACTGGTTGGTTCCCTTCTGAGCCTTCGTAGACTGCTACCATCGTAGGGTGTGTTTCACGTCACCAGAGGGCAGGGAGTTTCTATACAAGGGTGAGTGGGATGTTCAGGTGAGTCGAGCTGGACCAGAGCATCATGGGTGAGGTGGAGTCACAACCCAGATAGCGAGCTTATATCTGGATGATCAGGGGACTTGTCAGATGGATTTCCCTCCAGTTGTTGATCGTTTCAGGGATGTATTCTTGGATGAATTTTTAGGTCTAACTCTGGTGCGTGAGGTGGATTTATCTATCAAGCTTGTGCCAGGAGCATCACCGGTGTCCATTCCTCCTTATAGGATGGCCACGCCTGAGTTGCAGGAGCTCAAGAGGAAGTTAGAGGAGCTACAAGCGAAGGGTTTTATCTGACCCAGTACTTCTCCTTGGGGTTCTCTGGTCCTTTTTGTGAAGAAGGCGGATGGTACCCTCAGACTTTGCGTGGATTATCGGAATCTGAACCAGTTGACGATTAAGAACTGATATCCCTTGATGAGGATAGATGATCTGTTTGATCAGCTTCGTGGAGCATGAGTGTTCTCGAAGATTGACTTGAGATCCGGATATCATCAATTTCATGTTATACCATCTGATATACCTCTCACAGCTTTCAGGAGTAGGTATGGTCTATATGAGTATACAGTTATGCTGTTCGGACTGACGAATGCACCAGCAGTTTTCATGGCTCTGATGAATCATGTGTTTCATCCATATCTTGATTCATTTGTGGTAGTATTCATGGACGACATCTTGGTGTACTCTCACACTCAACACGACCATGCCGCCCATATTGAGATCGTATTGAGTACACTGAGAGGGCATCAGCTATATGCTAAGCTCTCAAAGTGCCACTTTTGGATGGACCAGATTCACTTCCTGGGTCACATTATCTCAGAGGCAGGAGTTGCAGTAGACCCAGAGAAGGTGAGAGCAGTAGTTTCCTAGGAGCATCCTAAGAACGTGTTTGAGATACGGAGTTTCATAGGGATGGATAATTTCTAAAAATGCTTCATATAGGACTTCTCCTACTTAGCAGCACCGTTGACAGGTCTGACTAAGAAGGGTGTGAACTTCGTTTGGTCAAAATCTTGCAAGACAGCTTTTCAGGACCTGAAGGGATGGTTGACATCAGCACTGATCCTGATACTCCCAGAGCAAGGAAAGAGCTATACAGTTTACTGTGATGCATCAGGGATTGGGCTGGGAGCTGTTTTGATGCAGGGAGACCGAGTTGTTTCATATGGGTCTCAGTAGTTGAGGCCACATGAGAACACCTCAACTATTGGAGACACTATCTGTTGGGAGAGCATTTTGTGGTTTTCACCGACCACAAAAGCCTCAAGTATATCTTTACTCAGCATGACCTGAATCTGAGGTAGAGAAGGTGGGTTGAGTACCTACAGTCCTTCGATTTTGAGCTTGCCTATACACCTGGAAAAGGTAATGCAGTAGCCGATGCACTGAGCAGGAAGACTCAGATACAGACAGTGCAGGAGGCCAGTGGTGAGTGGAAGCTCATGGCTTTGTTCTCTAATATTCATCTGAAGGTGTATGACAGTCAGGGGTAGGATTATCTTTCTTCTTTGGCTATGACATCTACCCTCTTGAATAGAGTGAGGATGAGACAACTATCTGATTCAAAAGGCCTAGTTCTACGGGAGTCAGTGGAAAGTGAGGACCCTCCTCCTAGTTGGACGATAGGCGATGATGAGGTTTTGTGTTTCCATGGATGTGTATGGGTTCCAAGGGATATACGCGAGGAGCTGATGCAGGATTTTCATGCTTCATCTTGGGCAGTTCATCCCGAGGTTACCAAGATGTACCGAGACTTGAGACGTCAGTACTGGTGGCCGAGTATGAAGATAGAGATAGCTGGTTTTGTTACGAGGTGTTCCACCTGTCAGCAGGTGAAGGCCAAGCACCAGAGGCCAGCTGGGATGTTACAGTAGTTTCCCATTCCAGAGTAGAAATGGGATGATATCGCGATGTATTTTGTGACGGGATTGCCGAGGTCACCTAGAGGCAATGATGTCGTGTGGGTTGTTGTGGATAGACTCACGAAGGTAGCTCACTTCTTTCCGATCAAGGAGACATTCGGTGTGGACGAGATCGGAAGGTTGTATATCTGAGAGATCGTATGTCTTCATGGGGTCCCTCGTTCTATCATTTCTGATAGGGACACATGCTTTACGTCTCGTTTCTGGCAAAGTTTTCAGAGGGTGCTGGGTACACAGGTGCTTCTGAGCACAACATACCACCCTCAGACAGATGGCCAGTCAGAGCGGACGATACAGGTGCTAGAGGACATGTTGCACGCATGCGTCCTAGACTTTGGGGGCTCTTGGGAGAAGCATATACCCTTAGTCAAGTTTTCCTATAACAATAGTTTTTAGGAAACTATTGAGATGGCACCATACGAGGCTTTATATGGTAGGCCATGCCGATCACCTTTGTGCTGGTTAGAGGCAGGTGAGGCAGCTTTACTGGGGCTACAACTCATACAGGAGACATCTAAGTAGGTCCAGTTGATTCGGAAGCGGATGGATACTACGCAGTCTCGTCAGAAGTATTATGTTGATCGTTGAGGAAGACCTTTGGAGTTCGTGGTCGGGGACCAGGTTTTCTTGCGTGTTTCGCCGAGGCTGGGACACAAGCGGATCATGAGAAAGGGCAAGCTTTCACTGAGGTATGTGGGACCATTTGAGATTCTGGAGAGAGTCGGGTTGGTTGCCTATCGGTTGCAGTTACCGCAGTGGTACCGAGCCATGCATGACGTCTTCCACATGTCTCAGTTGCATCGCTACCATTCAGACCCGTCTCACACCTTTCATCCAGAGGAGGTTGAGCTTCATCATGATGTGTCCTTTGAGGAGAATCTGATCCGTATCTTTGACAGGAGCACAGAGGTTCTCCGAGGCTGGTCAGTTCCTCTCATACGGGTGCTATGGCAGCATGGCTGAGTGCAGGACGAGACCTGGGAGCGGGAGGCCGATGTACGTGCTCAGTGGCCAGAGCTGTTCTGAGCTTATTCTTCACCACCCTGGGAAGGGAAATTTGGGGACGAATTTCTATAAGGGGGGAAGTTTGTAAGAACCTGGTTCTTATTTTTGACGTACATGCTTCTTCTTTTTTCCTTTTCCTTAAGTGTTTTTGAGAAAATATGGAAAATGGGGAAAAATCCTAAATTTTGGAACTACACACCGTTTACTTTTCCACACATCGTGTACTTTTGGCCGTGTTGGGATAAGTACACGGGGCGTGTAGCCATGTCGGCGATGCGGGGTGTAGGAATCGACTACACGCCATGTAGTGGTACTTACACGCCGTGTAGTCAGTCAGCAGGCCTAAACAGTAAGGCGGTGGAGCAGCCGACAGCTGGGCAACAGTACACACCGTGTACTTTAGAGTACATGTCGTGTACTCATGTCGACAGTTGAACAGTGTGGCGGTGCTGCCAAATGAACAGTTAAATGAAAGAAGTACACACCGTGTACTCAGAAGTACACGCTGTGTACTTTGTTTTTTTGGCTTAAAACAGGCAGTAGCCTCCTTATTTGGAAGAGGAGACACTTGAGCCGATTTGGAGTCAAAGGAGGAGCCCGGACCTTTGAAGCTCCACCGGGTGTTCGTCTGGAATCGGTTTCCACCTCGGACGATCCTGTTGAAACTGCACGGGTAAGGGCTTCCACCTCCTTGGCTGGTTCTTACCAATTATTCTCCTAATAGGAGTTATTTACGTTTGAATGGGTTTTGTTCTTCGTCAGATCTACGCCGTTCTTGGGCATTTCTGGAGTCGGCGTTCGGGTATAACGTTCGTTGGTGTATAAGGTGGGTGTCTTGGTGTAAATTTCCAACTGTTGTGTGTTTTTGTGCGTTTTTGTGCCACGAACCCATGTCGGGGTGTCGTGAGGCTGAGGTCGTTGCTATATTTAATTCCTAGAATTGCATAGGTGATTAAATTGTGATGATAAAATGCTGGTTGGGATCGTTGCTTGGATCCAGAACCACCACGGGGGGTGTGTTTCACTGTTTAGCCGTTTGGCCAGGATACCCGAGGGTATGCCTTCAATGTAGTAATTGTAGAATTGCCTTGAGAGGAATTTCTTGTTTACTGCATTTTGATATGTTGGGCATGGTCCGGTTACCTTTTTAGCCTGAGGTCGTTGTTGTGATTAGCATGTGGGCACTGTACTGTTTAGCCTGAGGGCTGTAGTTATTTCGGCCTGAGGGAAACTTCTTCCATGCCTGAGGGCCATGGACTCTGTGCCTAAGGGAGACACTACCAACGCCTGAGGGAAAAATTCTGTTACTCCTGAGGGAAATTATCTGCGGGTTGGGTTCTACTTACCTGAGGGTAAGGTTTTACTTGTCTGAGGATGTGGACTGTTAACGTAGAAATGCACTGTGGTGATTTCTAATACTTAATGGATTAAATGAATAATAAAATGGAAATATAACTGCTAATTAGTGACTTTTGAGTACTGCTTACTTTATTGCATTTTACTACTGCACACTATTGTTGTATGCTTACATGCAGTTGGGCACATGCCTTTGGTGGGTGCCTACTGAGATATATTTCTCACGCCCTATTTGTGTCATGCTTTTCGGCCCAAACAGATTACGTTTCTGCAGGTGTAGATAGGGGCAAGAGTCCCTATACAGGTACTTGACTGTTGCTGAGGAGTAGGAGGGCATGGGACCGAGCCTAGGCTTGCGATGCCGCTGCCAGCTGTTTTGCTTGTTTTTTTGTACTCTGTATTTTGTTTTACTGTATTGATGTATAACATGTTCTGGCTATTTTCTTAGAACTTGAAACATGTAGCATCATCAATTCTATAATGTTGGTTATATCCACTGCTTTAGTTTATTTCAGTTGTGTATGTTTACTAATTACGCTGTCGTTGTATGTTTATTCTCTATTCCGCTGCGCTACACTTTGGCAAATGAGGGCATAGTTTCCCCACTATCAGACCTTGGCTCTCGCTTCTAGTCAGCAGCCTCTGGCATTTGGGGAAATGTGCTTGAGGTCACGTGGCGAACCGGGCTCGGGGCACCCGTTGCATGGCACCCAAGTCCGGGACGTTACATACCAATCCAAAACAGAATTTTCAGCCCTATAAACATTTATTAAACCACTCTCAAGTGTTATAAAATTACCTCAAATAA
The DNA here is from genome assembly GCA_963277665.1 of Viscum album. Lineage (NCBI taxonomy): Eukaryota > Viridiplantae > Streptophyta > Magnoliopsida > Santalales > Viscaceae > Viscum > Viscum album. The sequence continues at coordinate 1,881,743,402 of OY728165.1, read as the reverse complement.
TACCACAAAAGATACACATGAAAACACACATTTTCAAACAAATATGAAAATTTGAAACTAAAAACTTAATCAATACTACAAAAAATAGTTCCCACACCAAACATAATTTAAGAAGAACATTCTAAAAATATAAATTAAGAAATTATAATTCATATTAGGATTCTTACACATGGAACCACCAATCACTTGTGCCAAAAACTCCAAACCGTTGTGAGAAACATCAATCGCACCACCGCCACACCACAAGGAAGTGAAATCAAGACCTAATACACAATATTTCAGAAAAAAGACACAAAATCAAAACCTATGTATGAACCCTAGTTTCTGGACATTTTATAAACTCAAGAAAAGTGGAAGAAACACTAATAAAATGGGAGGAACATGAGAGGAAACACACTTAATTGAGAGATCTTGAATAAATTTCCCCAAATACACTAGTGGATGAATTTTCAGACATCCAAACATTAATGTGAGGGTATAATAAGTATTATTAGTTCATGTGAGAACTTAAATGGGTGGAAAAGAGTACAAATTGAAGGATTTATGAAAGAAACAATTTACCCCTTCAAATCTGAATGATTTGAGAAATCCAGAAAAAGTTTCACCCTAATTCGCAATGAATATGAGCTCCAAAGAGGGGGAGGAGAGCATGGGAGCGTGACTTGTGTAAGTGGGATTGGATGAGAGTTAGAATCACAAAAAAAACTTAAAATTGAATGAGATATTAAATAATTAAAATAACATTTAAAGCAGAAAATGGGCTTTCTGGCTGGCCCAACACCTTAATAAAAAACCCAAATCCATCATTATCATGGATTACTATGGGGTCCAAATTGATATGGTGGTTTTAATATACTATGGGATTACAATTGGGATGTTTAATGGGTGTAAAATTTTGAAAAATTAAAGAGTTATAAAAGAAAAAAAAATATTTTTAAATCTGGAAATGGGCTCATGGTTTGGCCCAAATTTTGAAAACCCACCATTTTCACTAAAATTCATGGGAAACCCCAAAAACAAAGAAAGAATGGAAATTAAATTAAAAATACCTTTAAAATAGGTCATGTATGTGACAATTATCCACACCATAAAACTTTCCACCCTTGGAAAGCCACAGCAAGGCCAAAAGCAAAAACCAAACCCAACCGAAAGGCTGAAATGGACTCCTTTTCCATGTTTCGCCCACCCTCGAATGGCCAAAAAACATCTATTGATCAATTAAAAAAATAATACTCTAAAAAAACAAAAAATACACCACATTACTGAAATGATCAAGCACATTGAGACTTTATCCCAAAATAAAACTCCTCAAACACTATCTGAACAAGACACAAGCAACTTACCCTAACGAACAACAACAACAAACAGGGTTACACATACCTTGCTATAACAAAACCATTGGGTGATATCCATTCCCAACATTTACCCAAGGAAGATGTTGGCAGTTAAATATATCAGAATGAGACTACCTACCACCAAGACAAGACCAAGGAAAAATCTAAGTTACTAGTATGAGGAGACACAAATGGGCTCCCCACCATAAGAGAAAACTTAAATTTTCCTAAGACAAAATCAAGAAACTAATAGGGGGAGGCCCGAACGGACTCCCCAGTACAAGGGGTAGAATTCCATTAAAAATTTCCAAATTAACTTACATGAGAATCATATTGGGTATCCCCACCATAAGAACCAACCATCTTAACCGACCAGCATGGGTCGACACAAAAAAACCCCAAATTTAAAGAGTTGGGATGGTTATACGGTTAGTCCGCATAGTTTGGGAAACTGTGCACTAACCATGGGTATTCTTCTATTTGAATGTTTTTTGGGGGCATGGTTACTACTAATCGTGCGCTTAACCTATCTAACAAAATTTGAAACCTTTCTCTCAAAAACTCCCAAATGGGGAAGGAATGACATTGGGCGATAACATAGACATGAGGTCCTCTCACCTCTTTCCATCGAACAGTGATAACAAAATAAATATGATGACACCAGAGGTTTAAAATACTCCCATATTTCATAATGAGGATATGACTTTGTACAAGGGCTTGAACAACCCTGAGATTTCCCCTAACTACACACTAGATTCGCTTTGGGACCTATGGCTGGAGCTCAAAGGATTGAAGCATCTTCAGCCTCGCAGTTAGGCTTTGGAAACCCCTGGATAGAACTTATTCTTCTAGTGCTACAAAAAACTACACTGCAATCCCAGATGAGTTCACCAAGACATAACACACTCCAAAACTCACTAGACCAAAACCTAACATTTTTCTGAAATAAGGGCTTAGAAGATACACACACATCACCCCTTGTTTTCTTTAGATGTGAAACAAAAGGAGAAAATGATATATAGAAACCCCTTCCTCTAAACAAAGGTTTTCAAGATTTCTCGAAATGAGACACACTTCTGAAAAAACAATGACTCGCAAAAGATTGTACAACTTCACCCTTACAGTCAAACGAGAACCTTCCATCACAAGGCATCACCAAACATAACCATTGCGACTGATAAAAACATTACATAGAGAGGGACCTTATGCAACGTTCTCAAACAAAACAAAATTATATAAAGTGACCATAACAACCTCTCATGACCAGATTTCTCACAATAGTGGTTTAACATGAACCCTTACTTCGATGAGACTATGAAGGACCCAGAGACCATGTTAGACACCATCCACACTAAAAACCCCAGAACACTTCCACCTTTGATGAATCAGGTAACTTAAGAAACTAATGTCTCTTTAAACCTTCCACGAGCACTCTCCTACTACAATAGGATCCAAAAAAACAAGAAGGTAAAGGGTGTAGATTCAATCTAAAAATCTCAAGAAAAAGATTACTTATATTGATCAACTGGAGGATCTTACAACAGTGAAGAAATCTAGGCTGCACTTCAGTCGTGCATTAACTCTTAGTGGGGGTATAACTTATCCAATGAGAGAACCCAAGGACCCAACCAAGCTGGTCCATTGGTCAAAAAAATTTACAAACCAAAACCAAAAAAATGAGGAGAACCACTATAACAGCTTCCCAAACTTTTCTCAGAAGAGACCACTAAGCAGCCCTTTAACCCAACTTAACAAAGAAACAAAAACCCAAAAACATTGTTCAAACAAGAGGGGTTCTTGGACTCAAAACATCCGAAAACAACAATATTTCAAAAAACACATAAGGCCCACTATCCAAAAACAGTCATCAAGACATCAATTTTTTCTTTAAAATAATTTCTTTGAAAATAAACGGTTCAGCAATTAGCATATCCACCAATAGTACCCCATGGAACTCACACATGCATGTTTCTGTGCCACACCGAGCACCCTCCTCATATCTATCCCAGCACTCATCCAGTCATGCCATTAATCATCCATCATCCCATATAACCCCATTCATGTGGTCTCTCATAGAAATACCAAAGGTTAAAACAAAAATTCTTTCCACTTTTCAAAACTCAAACATTCAACCAATACTTACTTTTTTTTCTCAAGACCGCTAACCATGAAATCAAAATCCCAATTCACATCTTAATTTTTTTTTAGAAAATCACAATAATTCCAATGAAAAATCACTTTCAATCTATTCACATAAATTTAAAAACATCACGTCTCCTTTCAAAACACTTCTAGTTTTATGAAAAACACCATTTGATCAGCACCCATTCATTGAAAACTCACCTCTTCTTATTTAAAACAAGGTGCCAATGATTCGTAAAAATTTTCAAAATATCACCAATCATTCAATAAAAACTCACCTTCAATTCATGTACATTAATTTCAAAAAATTTGAGCCCATTTCAAAACACATATAATTTCATGAAAAACTCCATTTCATAAATCCCTATTAAATTGGGAAATCAACTCATCTCATTTTAAAACAAGATTCCAAAATTTCATAAAATTTTTCAAATAATATCTATTTACAAAATCAAAATCGATTTCCAAACTCCACACATGACCTCAAAAACATTTCATCCCATTAAAACACCATTCAATAGTTTAAACAACTCTATTGGAAACACTTTTTCAAAACCAATTTTAACATAATTTCCTTCCTTTAAAAGAGGTGTAAACACACCATTTTCCATTTCAAAACAATTTTGAAAATTTATTTCCACCATTTCAAAAATCAAACCATCCCCTCTTTATTAAAAAATCATTTCACAAAAACTTTGTGCTTCTTAAAACCATGTCATTTTTTCTTTAAAACCAAACTTCCGAGATTTAAAAACTAAAGGACACAAGACCTAGTTTCAGTGGGTGACTTGGATATATGGTTGGGGGCCATATTACAATAAATTTATTGTCAAAAAGAGTGTTCTATGGAAATATCCTTGGCTCCACATGGATTTCCAGGCCCTACGAACACACTAAGACCATTAAACCAACTCTCTTTTCATTTCCCCTAATCATCATCAAACCAAGAAAACCAAAGGACTTAGATAAATCCTGAATTCCCCTAGCGACTTGAATCCCATCATGAGGTGTGATGGCTAGGCACACTACCCCAACTCTTCCCCAGTTAACATAACCTAAAGAGAGTGATCCAAACCTCCTCTGATACCATTTTGTCACTAACCGAATCTAGTCTCCATCAAAAATGGCACCAAACCTAGCATGTGGCAAGACTCGAAGGGTGTTATAGATCCTCTCGGGTTGTCACAAGTGCCTGAGTATCATAAAATTAAATTTGGGAATGATTTACCTGAGTTTATAAACATAAAACAATAAATAAATCTAATAAACCAAATCTAGATTTTTCAAACCAAATCACAATTTACAGTATTTCAGAATTGAGTTACACAATTTAAAATAATATTCAAAGACTAAAAAAGAGAAAAAAACCAAACGGACAACCCAATAATCTCCTCATGGAAAGAGGTACCACCCTCAATCCATCTCCATGACAATGTACCAAGAAGGACGGATAGAAACCCGGACCATTGACACTAAAAGATTTACCCAAACCTATGACAAAATAAACAAGTCTACTTACACCCAAAGGTGTAAGTATAGTGTGATACAAATCCCATTAGGATTCCACCACTAAAATATTCCATGTGATAAACATTCAAAGATGAAAAACTCGTAAGTTTTCATAAACATGAAATGCTAATAATAATTTTAAGGAGATGAAAATTTAAATAAAAATGAATTTCAAGTGGGGTACTTTAAAGAATAAACAATTTTAAATAGAATTCCAAAGAAACTGAATTTTTTATCCAAACATATGATATTCCAACAGTTAGCATAATGTATCTAATGAACACAAGAAACGGGAAATAAGCCCTTGGTACTAGATCGTTGTGGGTCCTAGGTACCTCGTATCTCGGTGAAAGTAACCATCAGAATATCTATTCTCATGCACATGATCCACTAGTAGGTTGAATACCCATAAACTAGTGGTTACCCAACATAATCTTCATAATAATCATCATAGTTTAGTTAGTGTTGTTATTGTCAAACTTGCTACGTGAAACTAGGTCCAAACCCCACAAGATCACTAGCATACCAGTACACGTCCACCCACCTAGATACTTGAGTTTCCCTCTTATTCTCAAACAAGTTAAAGAAACCATAAAATATAATTTGAACATTAAAATACCAATTAAACATCACACAACCACCAAACAACCCACACACATGTCACATAATACTCATTTTGCAAACAAAATTCATTTTTCACATCATACACACACAAAACAGCCCACAAACGTGTTTTGCACCTTTCATTCAATTTGATAAAACATTTCAGAAATTTATAAAACATTATTAAAATGTTTGACATCTTAAATGACCACTTTAACTTTAAAAAAACCCATATTAGGTGAATTCACCCACCAAAAAAGTACATGTACATCCTTTTCCCACTTTTTTTAACTCAATAAATCATTTATAATTTTCATAAAACAGTCCTAAGGGGTATAACCATGTTTTTCACACAAAACCCATTTCAAAACCCTCTTTACAATCCGAAATAACATTAATACCAATAAAAATAGAATTATCATCCCTAGAAAAAATTATTAAACCACTCTCAAGTGTTATAAAATTACATCGAATAATACCACAAAAGATACACATGAAAAACAAACATTTTCAAACAAATATGCAACTTTGAAACTAAACGCTTAATCAATACTACCAAAAATGGTTCCCGCACCAAAAATAATTTAATAATAACATGATAAAAATATAAATTAAGCAAATCTAACCCATATTAGGATGATTACACATGGAACCACCTACCATTTGTGCCAAAAACTCCAAACTATTATGAAAAACATCATTCCCACCACCGCCGCACCACAAGTAAATGAAATCAAAACCTAATCCACAAGATTTCAGAGAAATGATACAAAATAAAACCCTAGTTATAAACCCTATCTACTGGACATTTTAGAACCTCAAGAAAAGTGGAAGAAACCTTAAGAAAATGGGAGGAATGTGAGAGGAAACTCAATTAATTGAGAGATCTTGAATAAAATTCCCCAAATACAATAGTAGATGAATTTAAAAACATCCAAAAATTAAATTGAGGTTCCAATAAGGATCCTTAGGTCATGTTAGAATTTAAATTTATGGAAAAGTGTAAAAATTGAAGGAGTTATGAAAGAAACAATTTTCCTCTTCAAATGTGGAGGATTTGAGAAATTCAGAAATGTTTAGCCCTAATTAGTGATGAATTTGAGCTCAAAATAGGGGTAGGAGATCATGGGATCACGATTTGGGTAGGTGGTCTCGGGTGAGAGTTTAAATCACCAAAAAAACGTAGAATTTGAATGAGATATTAAATAATTAAAAAAACAATTTAAAGAAGGAAATGAGATTTCAGGCTGGCCCAACACCTTAATAAAAAACAAAAATCCATAATTATTATGGATTCCTATGGGGTCCACATTTATATTGTGGTTTTAATATAACATGGTATTCAAATTGGGAATTTTAATGACTGTAAAATTTTGAAAAATGAATGATTTAAAAAAGAAACAAAATTTATTTTTAAATCATGAAATGGGCTCACAGTTTGGCCCAAATTTTGAAAACCCACCATTTCCACCAAAATGCATGGGAAACCCACAAAACAAAGAAAGAGTGGAAATTAAATGAAAAATACCTTTAAAATAATTCATGTATGTGACACCCACCTTATAATGAAATCATAATTAAGTGTGCCATAAGACTATAAACAATTATATCATAACCCACAAAATGAAATGGGTATCATAAACATGTCAGCATATCATAACCTATGGAAAAAAATATAGGTTTCATAATCATTTTATAAAAAAAATAACCCAAAAAAATATTTGGGTTTCATAAGTATATAACCCAGGAAAAATAAATGGGATCCATAAGCATATAAACTGTGAACGAGAAACAGGTTCCATAAATCATATAACCCTTTGGAGAGAAATAACTTTATAGACATAATTCCATCAAAACATAAACCAATCAGAGAAAGAATATGAATGGTACCCTTATATAATATCCCTATAAATACATAAATAACACCAATGGATGTTATCTTATATAGAACATAATTTTGAGAAATATTTTAAAATCATTTCTTGAGGAAAGTAACTTTTCTTTGAAAAACATTTTGAACATCCTTTTCTATGAAACAAACTTTAGAAAACCTTTAAAAGAAGATTTAAAAAAATTAAAGCACTTATTTAAAATAAAACCTTCTTTTTAAAAGCTTTTTCTTTTAAATAAAACTTATAAAAGAATCTTTGAAATCATTGAAATACTTTTCTTTGAAAAAAAACCTTTTGAAAACATGCAAAGGAAGATTTAAAACACTATGATTTTTTTTTAAAACCAAAAACACTTTTAAAATAATTTCCCTTCAAAATTATCTTAAAATATCACTTAAAAACATTTTTTAAAATATTTTTATGAAACATAGTTTTTGAATAAAACAGATTTCCGAATAAAGAGAGAAATAAAGTCAGATTTTCATAATTTTTTTGTCTTAATTATCTTAAATAACAAAGAATGAAAAATTGGTATTATTAATATCATGAATAAATATATAAGAATAAATTTCATGAGAATTATTGAGATATGTATCATAATATTTCTTTAACAGAAGCATAATCATAAACAATTCCAACAAATTACGAGATTGTAGCAATAAACTCTTACAAACTTGGAAACATTGAATCCTAATACCCATGAAATAATAAAAATAAATGAAGATTAAAATATAATTAAATTAATTATATTCATGATATAATATGTCAAAGGGAATTATATACCCCTCCTATAATAATATAGGTGCATAACATGACATGTAACACAATGAAGGAAAATTGAGACAAAATCACTTTACCAATTTGGTAACTTTTGAACTATAAACCCCATAAATGAGAGATCATAAAATGGATATGTAAATATCTATAAATTTAAGGATAATACTCACATAATACATTTATGGGTTGTATATACACCACATAAAAGAAATGAGTGGTGAATAAGGCATAAGTCTTACAAAAATAAAAATGATATTTGAAATCCCCTTACTACTTGAGTAACTTTTAAATCATGATCACCATGAAATAATAACATCAATTGAAACATTTAATATCATGAAATAATGTAAATTCATGATATAGAATGTCATATGGAATTATATACCCCACATAATAAGAATAAGTGGTGAATATAGCATACATCTCACAAAAATAAAAGCTGGATGAGAAAACCCTTACCTTAAGTCTTAAATTTATTTGTACATGTTCAAACCTCATGTATAATAAATATAAGTTTATTATAAATCTAAAAAATAACATTATTATTATATATTATATCATATTTTATTTTATTGTGACTTTATATTAACTTTTTATCAATAATTTCATGTTAAAGTTACGTTTTGGGGAATACCTGCTTTGTTTTTTTATATATGTTTGGACTTATTATTCTTGATCCTCTTACTTAGATCATGATTTACTTATTTAAAGAATTTAAAACATGATATAAATATTTTATATATTCAGTATATAAGTATTTATAATAATCTATAAAATATATAAATATTAAATGGAATACACTATTCATGGAGACGGTAGGTTGTACGTACTCATAGTTTCCATTTTCCTATTGTATCTAAAGAAAAAAAGTAAATTACATATATGTATATATATACTATAATTATATTATAATTATTATTTAATAAAAATAATCTAAGAATACTAAAATCATCCTTAATACATTCCATGGAAAGTGTGAATGAATAACATCGCATTGAGGAGGTGGTAGTCCACACATCCACAAATGAAGTTATCATGTTCCCACAAAATGGAAAGCATAAAGGTATAAGTTATATTATAATTAAATACAAATAAATAAATAATAAATATCATATATATATATATATATATTATAAATATATAGTAATTCCATAACTATTCCCAACCTTGAAAGGTGGTAATGGATGAATGAATGAAATCAGTTCATGAGGCGGTAGTCTACTATACACATGAACGATGATAGTGTATCCCATTTGATGGAAGTGTGTTTGAGTGTAGGTAGAACCCTTAAAATAAAAAGATATAAATATATTTAGGATACTTATTTTATTATATAATCATGGAATAATAATAATTATGGGGGTAGAGAAGGAAATAGAACAAAAGTGCTTATATTCTTTGGTTAACTCCTTTTGGTTTGTAGAAAATGGATTCCTTGGTTGGATTTATTACCAAAGTGAGGAATCATGGATGAAGGTATGGAAGTTGGGAGGATATTTATGTAGGGATTTTTATAACCAAAGGGCTTGATATGTGTGAAGAAGTGTGTGTGTGTGTGTGTGTGTGTGTGTTGGGGGGGGGGGGTGAGTTCCCTTTTATAGTGGAGGACGAGTGACATTCTTGTAAACATAAAAAGGTAAACACTATTGAGAGACCTACCTTACATCATTTTCCTAAAATAATGGTTAATTTTTTATCCAATGGATTTATGGTCAAAATATGACCAGAAAATGGATTTTTACATGTTTATAGGTTATTTTCCCCCTTAAGATAAAGTTTAACCACGAAGTAAACTCGTTTTCACCTTAATCATTGTAATTAATTTTAATTACTTTCACTAATATTTTTAGTCAAAAACTAATTTTACCTTACTAGAAATTATAAATTATGATGATTAAAATTATTGAATCAATTTTTACAAATTCTAAACATATAAGTAGCAGAAATTAATTTAAAATTAATCCCATAGACGAGACGAGGTAATGGGTTTTTAAAGTGAAAAATCTCAAAAGTTTAAAATGTTTTTATATGAAATTTCAATATGAAATTGGTTCCAATGAACTAAATAAAATTAATTGATGTATAATAGATATAATTATACTTTTAAACCAAATTAAAATATAATTTAACAATATAAATAAATTATACAAAAAAGTAGTTTTCAATTAAAATTCAGTGTTTTTTCACTATTCATCAAAAAATTAAACTTCTCAAAAAATACCAAAAATTCACACAAATGAAATTTTGATATTCTGATTTAAAAAATTAAGTTTATTTTTTCTAATAAATTTTTTAAAATTAACAAAAAGTAGATTTCAAATAGGTGTGCCATTAAAAGGTGATAAAATTACCTTTTAAAAAGAATATATATCTTTATGTGAAAAATAGATTTATTCTCATATATTATATAGAAAAAACATAATATGAACTTAATATAGTTTAATTAATATAATATACATATTTCATTAAAATCATCTATCAAAAGTGTTTTACTTAATTTGTTTAGGTAAAACTTGTTTGATTGCACAAATATAGTTTTCCAGAAAAATATTTCCTATATTATAAAAAGGGTTTTATTTTAATTTCTAGTTAATTGGTCACCAAATAATTCTTCTTATATATATATATGTGTGTGTGTAAACTATATTTTTATAACTTAATTAATCTTATTCATAACCATCATTCCAATTACTAGGTGTGAACTATAATAATATTTTAATAATAATATTAATAGTACATTTTAATTTGGTAAAACAAGGCCTTGCATGTCATTTAAGTTATCAAAGGAACTCAGAATTATGTGTAACAAAGGAAAAAAATAGTGTTGTGTGTACCATAAACTAATCCGAGTGTTTCATGTAGCACAAGCTCAAATTGGTGTTGCATGAAAAGTATGAATAACTTAGTGCTTTTATATAACATAAGCTATATTTAGTGTTGTGTGAAATGAAAAATATAAAAAAGATTAAATTAATTTGAAAAAAATATTTCACAAAATATTAAGGTGTTACTAGGTAAGGAAGAGTAGAAAAATAAATTAATCGGTTAGATCAATTACCTTTTCTTCGAAACATCTTCTTTGGATATCCTCTAAAGGGCTCTAGGGTTGATCTTTTGAGAAAACAAAAAGCACTAAAATGTTGATATAGAAGTTTAGAAGAGAAATTGGTAGGGTTTTTTCAAGATAAAAGTCTAAAAGTGACATGGATAAGTGAGGGAGGAGGTTCCCTTTTATAATTTAGGTTAGAGGAACTTTTAAAATTTCTCAAAATGTTAATTTATAATAAATTAAATATCAAACCAATTACCTCAAAAATTCCATGAATTAAAATAAAAGATAAGATACATTTATAATCTCATCAACCAATATAATTTAGACATGTTTTGGTATTTTTTAAACCTTATCATTTTTAATAACCCTTAGTTAAATTATTTTAATTTTAACTACAATAACAATTTTTTCAATATTAGAAGGCTGTAATTTTTACTTATGTGATGTAAATTGGACCATAAATGAATAATTTATGAAAATTTCTACCATATAATACCCACTTTGTATTTTTAAAGTTTTTTCTATGATTTTTTAAATAATTTAATAAAATATTTTTTTGATCAAATATCATAAGTGTAAATTTTGAAACCATTCATTACTTTGACTTTTAAAAAATCAAGATAATAATATAACTTATAACCATATCATTTAATACACCCCTAATATTTCATACTAATCTATTAAATTAATATATCACCTTAATTAATTCAAATTTTATTTATTTTAATACTTTTAATATCATTTATTTAATTGTTTCATTAATTGAATAATCACTACATCATTGTTGTGTAATTATTTAAGATACTTATTTCTTAAATAAAAATTAAAAATAAAATACCATGATGTAGATAAATATTTTTTTCTAAAAATAATATTTATATTATAAGATACATTCTTGATAAAACTATATTAAAAATAATATAGTTATTAATAAAATAAATGCGACAACATTGAATTTTTCTTGAATTAAATATTATAAACATCATAATATAATTCAAGTGACCCCAAAAGTCATAAATAAATTTATAACATTAATATTAGTTTATTAAGTTAAAAATGGTAACTTAGACTCATTCATAACCTATTTTTTTCATGTGGACACATAAGATATATTTAAGACAAATAAAGTGACATTTTGTAACTTTCTTTGATTTAAATAATATATAAGACATTTTCAAAGAAAAGTTTCCATTAAACAACTCAATTTCAATATTTAGCTGTTAAGGATATAATTAAATTCATCCAATAAAAGTTCGTCAAGTTTTACTGTCATTTTATAGTCCTTATCATTTTAATTTTAATATAAATTACCTAATTTACCATTTACTATGGTAACAAAAATTATACATGGTTACTATTCATATTGGTCAAAAATAAAAGCATCATATTTAAAAAATTTATAAGAACTGATTCCAAATACAAAATCAATTTTAAAAAATTAAAAACATAAAAGTTTCAGAATATAATTTAAATTATAACTAGAGAAAATGCAATGAAAAACAAGTTTTAGGGAAAATTCTCATTTTAAATATAATATTTTATATTCTATATACAAGTATAAAATCCACTTAAAAACCATAATTGGGTTATTTTAAGTCAAAACAAACTAATTAAAATTTAAAACTCACCCAAAATATAATTTTACCTTATAAAATATTTAAAATTAAATACAATTTTCAATAAAAATCTATACTTTTCACCATTCCGTGAAAAATAAATTTTTTCAAAAAATTATAAAAAAAAATTATTTTAAGATAATTTTTAAATTATGAATTCAAAAATTAAATTAAAATTTTAAAATAATTTTTCTAGAGCTTCTATAAATTATAATTCACTCATAAAAATAAGAAAAACTCATTTTTTAAGAAAACATATTTTTGATGAATAAAGTGACTTTATGAAAAATTGTGTGATAATTTTTCCAATAACTTACCAATAAATTAATATTAAGTTATACATTTTTATTTATTTCATAAATTAGTTATACAAATTAATTCCTATAAATTTAATGGCTAGTTTATAACAGACATATAATATTTTAATAATATTTCATGGTTCATCTAAACTTGCTATTGTTTGCAATTCAAGCTATCAAGGAAATAAAATTACTTAAAAATACATTTCATAAAAATCTTAGAGTGTTAAAATATACATATAAATATATATTTAATGTATAAAATTTATGTCTAAATATACAATATATCGACATATTTTAAAAATCTATTGAAAAATAATTATATAGATCATATGGAAATGATTATCATCTATTTAATTTAAAACAATATCTAAACTTTTTTACATTATAAAAATATATGAATATATATATATATACTTATACAAATATATATCTAATGTTTATATATACATATGTTTTTGTGTATTAATAAACAATTATATATTTATATTTATATTATAATACTTATAAATGAATATTAATATATAATATATTTAAATAAATAAAATTTTCTACACATATATCACACACACACAAACATATATTGTATAAATATATTTAAAAATAATTATATAAATATATACAAATATATGAATAAAAAATATGTATTTAAATATGTATAAATTAATAGAAATATCATAAAATATAGAATAAAACATGCTTGGGGTAGTGGTAAAAGGGTTCAAATTGCATAAGGGAAGTCATAAGATTGAGACTAGGCATGAACACAGGTGAACAAGTAGCTATGTAGTGAAAAATATTTAATAAAGGGGGGTTCATGAGAGATAGAGTGAGGGTTCAAAAGGGGGGTTCATGAGAGATAGAGTGAGGGTTCAAAAGGGGGGTGGTGGTGGGGGAGGATGATCCATTCAAGAGAAATATTTTTTTTCAAATTTTATCAGCACTAAAAAAACTGATAAAGGACACATTTATCAATGATTTTATTTTAACATTGATAAAATATGCCTTTATCAAGTATTTTTTTAGTGTTGATAAAGTATGCCTCTATCTACACTTTTTAACATTGATAAATGAGGCCTTTATAAATGCTAAGAAAGAACTGATAAAAGACACCTTTATCAGTGATAAAACAAAAGTACCAATAAAGGTTGAAGATTTTAACAATTCTTAACATGTCACGGCTTTTTTATCAAAAAAATAATATTTATAGAAATTTTAAAAGTATGATATATAATAGTTTTGTTTGACAATAATAGAGCTATTTATTAGGCCAATGAACTTCAAATAATTTGATAAATCATTGAGAGGGTGGATGTAAACATTCATTGTGTGGCTATAGAGGATAATTTATCAGCTCCATTGTCAAACTCATTAATGTCATAACATGAGGGTCTCTTAAAGTCTATAGGTATTAGATACATAAATAATGGATGGAATTGTTTTTTTCAATGTAAATTTTTAGGGTTTTATAATAAAGGAAATATCTATTTATCATTAATTTATTTGTGATATTTATTTTACATGAACATTAGAATGATAAAATCCCCTCAATGTATGACATTTACTTTCAAAAAATTGAGTATATTCATGGCGTATTATGGGTTGTGGTGAGATTTTAAGATTAGTGTGAGTAAAATCTTGTATATGATATATAATAGACTCATGAGATAATAAGTGAAGACTTATTTTCTGGACTAACATGTTGTTGCTTTCCACCCTGGATACCACTTAGCGGTGTGCTGAGATGGTGGCCACAAGACCTAAAACATGCATCCCCATATTCCATAGGCTACCGACTAGAAGTGAGGGCCTAGGGTGTGTCTGTGGTGATACTATTCCCTTATAAATCAGATTGGATCATAGTGGAATGTACATATGTAATAGGAAATGGAGGGAGTAGACACTATAATAGCAGGACCAATAACCCACCTTAATAGAAGCAATAATTACTGAGAGACAACAATGAAATAATAATAATAAATCATGAAACATAAATAAACAATAGAAGATTAATAAATAATAGATACACAATAACAATGATGATGATCATAGTTTCATGTAGATATAAAAAAATAAAGAAAATGAGATATAGGGGAGCAGGAATATACCGCATGCTACAATAAAAATACTAAATAAAAAAACAACTACTACTCACATCATGAGCATAGGCTCAATCCTCTTCTCAGATACTGTATCCAAGTACTTGTAATCAAACATCAGAAGCTGGCCGATTCCATTTATCAATACCTTCAATCATGAAGTCTTATTGGGTACCAATAGTGATCCAAATAGGATTTGAGATATACTCAGTAGGCCACCACCAATAGTGTCTAGATCAATACAGTATGTGTATATAAAATGAGTAGTGTTACAATATTTAATAAATACTGGGAAATAATAAATAAGATACACTATATTGGGTTCCACTTATGGCACCCTTTCAATCACTACTAACTTCAGCCTAATCCAAATGTCTCTAAACTAAGGTAACCTTCACAGGGTAAAATATAGTAAGAGTTTCCATCAATAATGTTTTAAATGATAGATCATCCCCAAAAACATGATTTTGATTAGAGGGTGCATCCTAGGTTTTAAATTCCATGTTCTTATTCTTTAATTTAACTAACATCTTTATAAATTATTAAGAGGCGCCCTGATCCTATTCAAGGTGATCCCGAGGGAATCCCAAGTATCACTCTAGGGGCTCTGTACATGACCAATGCTATCGAAGTCCATCCAAGGGGACTCATGAATGAGATCCCTCACTCTAGGTATGGGGTGAAGGAAATAAGAACTAACCTCTAAGTCCATCCCATGTATCCCACATAGGTGTATGAGTCTCTCTCAAGGCATGGTACAACCATCGCTCCTCCTATCCTATCCATAGGGACTCCCCTAGGGAACCAGAGTCACCTGTCTAGTGGTAAAATAGAGAATGCATAAAGAGCCCATCCAAGGAAAATCTTGGGTAACCCCCATTATATTTATAATTCTTTAAAAAACTAAATATTAAGCATGATGAGCCCATCCAATGGGTACTTAAGTTTAAACCCCTTCTATCTCCCTTGGCACTATGTTGAAGGCATGATTTCGCTACCAAGATTATAGAATTAAATAAATAAAAATCTATAACATGATTATTAAGTTGTCCACGGAATTTAATTAAGCGAACCATTTATAGAATATGGTGCAGGGGCCTAACTCATGGAAAACCATTATTTTTAATTCAAAACATTATTTCAAGGCATTAATTATAAGGAATCACCCCTCTAGGGGTGTTTGGACAGTTCATGACAAAGGGAAATATAGGCCTCAAGGGTAAATCACACCCATTTGGGCATCTAATTCTAGGAGATTAACCCAAAGGGTTGATTCACCACTTTCTGAGGTTGTATTCGTTATGGGGCTTTCAATTTAATTTATTTAACAAGTTAGAGGAATTTCTGGAAGTTTCCGACATGTGGAACAATGATACACAATATATAATGAAATGAAACATAGGGAAAGAAGCTTGACAACCTACCTTATTCTTGTATAAGACCACTCAGCTGATGTTGACTCTTGAATCAAATTTGGATAAGAGATATAGATGAAATGGTCTAACACCATGAAAATAGGGAAAAGGATGGAAGTTGGTTGTAGATATTACCTCAATATTTACAGTGCATTTAACTGTGTAAAAATTGGAGTTTATATGAAGGAAGGATCAAAATACCTAAGGATAGAAGGAGGAGACCTATCAGGTGGCTGCTAGAGGAGAAAAATGAGAGAGGGTTAATAGAAAATGGTGTAAAACATTTTAGGGAAAAAATGGTTATTTACCCCTCCTTCACTATCCCACATAGTTTGGTAGCATGATTGGCCAAACCGTGCACCAACCGTGCACCAACTGTGCACCCTATTCTGCTTAATTAGGGGACCCCACATGACTAAGGTGCACATTTTCGTTAACCATGTGCAAGCTGTCAATAGCCATTGTAAAAAATGATAGTGCGCCTTGTACAAGCGTTCACCTAAGGGTGCATGGTTGCAGAGAACCATGTTCCCCCGTACACCCTTCTGTCACACTCTCTCGTGGTTAGGTAAACCATGTGGCATAGTTTGCTTCTCCAATTTTAGGGCTTTTGGATCTGAAGAATCCCTAGAAACCCATGTGAACTCTATGACTCCATTAGGTAACATTACAAGGGATAAAACAAGTAATTAAAGCTAGAAAAAATGGTTTATACCTTTGAGAGAATCTAGGACAATACAACCTCCCCTACTTAAGACAACTCCTTCCAATTTTTCCCTTCCGAGGGTGGTTAGACATTTTCTAAGAAAATTTCCAACCATTTCACATGTACAATAGCCTCCCATTCCCATGCCTCTTCTTTTACACATTTGTACTTCCATAACACTCAAACCAGTGGAATAAAACTACCTCAAAGATCCTTCATGATCTGGTAAACGATACGTATCAGATACTGCTTTAAGGATTCATCTGACTCCATCTCTATATCCTTAGGGTCAAATAAATGAGATGATCTAGGATAGTAATGATGAAGCTACAATACATGGAAGACCTCATGCATGGAACAATACCTCTAAGGTATCTTCCACCGATATTCCACCATCCAAACTCTCTCAATTATCTAAAAAGACCTAACATAATGATTAAATAACTTTCCCCATCTCCAAATTTGTATATGAACCAACTTGGGTAAAACCCTTAGAAAGACTTGATCTCCAATCTCAAACTCTAGAGGTCGACGATGAAGATTAGTATACGACTTCTGACTAGACTAGGCTATATCCATATGCTTATTAATTTTGTATACTTTCTCTAAAGTCTCTTGATCAAGATAAGGACCCAACGGAGCTACATCACCTACGTCTAACCAGTATAGAGGGTAACAAAACAACCTACCATAAAGGGCATCATATAGAGCCATCTGAATCATTTCTCAAAATCCATTATTATAGGAAATCTCAAAAAAAGGTGTGTGCTTTTTCCACGAACCTCCAAAATCAATGATACATGCATGGAGCATGTCCTATAACACCCAAATCGTCTTCTCGGACTTCCCATCATTTGAGGATGATATGTTGTACTCAAGATCACCTGTAAACCCAATGCCTTCTACAACCCTTTCCATAACTATGAGGTAAAGTGGGTGTCTATATCCAATAAGATAGAAGAGGGAAAATGATGAAGGTGCACTGTCTCACTGTAGAGTAGGATCTCAAACTTTTTAACAACCCATCCAGGAGGTGGGTTCTTACTAGTGATGCACTCCCATAAGATGAGACCCTCAAAATCAGATAACTTCCTCATCCACACCCACTCCAGATGGGAGGATGTCACTTCTAGATCTAAAAAAATAGGGTGCTCATGCTCATCCTGAATCTCCAGGTAAATCTAAAAATTTTGAACCATCAAATACCACTCACTACTGGCCTACTGAACAACATGCACTTGAGTATTCCAACTCAAGACATCAATCATGAAATTTCCCTTACTGAGTGTATAAGAAAGCTCAAAGTTAAATTATTGTAGGTTTTCATCCTACCTATACTATCTGAAATTAATGTCTCATTTTGTGGAGTTATATTTGAGACTTTTATGGTCCATGTAAATGAAGAATTTCTCACCCAAAAGATAATTCATACAACACTTTAATACAAGAACCACCACATCTAGCTCGAGGTCATGCGTAGGGTAGTTCTAATTGCGAGGAATTAATTAGCAAGACCTGTATGCCATAACCTGATCACCCTACATCAAAACTACTCCTAGACCAATATTTTATGAATAAAAATAAATAGTGTAGCCTCTTCTTGACTTTGGTATAATTAGGATCAGTTCTAAAGTTAGTCTTCCCTTCAACTCTAAATTTTTT
Source organism: Viscum album (assembly GCA_963277665.1). Classification (NCBI taxonomy): domain Eukaryota; kingdom Viridiplantae; phylum Streptophyta; class Magnoliopsida; order Santalales; family Viscaceae; genus Viscum; species Viscum album. Next base: position 1,881,724,296 of record OY728165.1, on the reverse strand, counting down.
TCCCACAAACTTCAGACTAGATGAATTTCAAACCCTCTTAGTTAGGGCTATAAGAGGTATTTCTAAGTAGGATAAATCCTAGATTAATCTCTTATAATATCCTGATAACCCTAAAAAACTATGTATATCAAACACATTCTTAGGATGGTCCTAGGAAATCACGGTGCTCACTTCCTTGGGGTCAACAAATATGCCTTCCTCTAAAATGTTTTGAACCAACAAGTGAAACTTACTGATCAATAATTGGAATTTACTAAGTTTCACATATAGCTGGTTCTCTCTTAGTGTATTCAAAACAATCTCAAGATGGTTGTCATGGTTGTGTATGGCACAAAAATACACTAAGATGTTGTCTATGAAGAGCACAACAAAAGAATCAATGTACGGGTGGAAAACCTGACTCATTGGAGGCATAAAGACTAGAGAAATATTTTTATAACTGAACGACATGACCAGAAACTCATAAAAGAAATACCTTCTCTGGAACATTGTACGTGGGATGTCTAATGGCCTCACACACACCTGATGGTATTTTGACTTCAAATTGATCTTAGAAAAATCTGTCACTCCTCAAATATGGTCAAATATTTCATCTATTCAAAGTAGTGGATACTAGTTCTTCACCATAAGCTGGTTCAATTGGTTCCACACACAATCTAAGGACACCATCTACCTTCTTGGAAAAAAGGATAGGTGAACCCGATGACGATGTGCTGGTTTAGATAACAACTTATTTCTCAAGATCTTCTAGCTACTTCTTGAGTTCCTAGATCTCTATAGGTGTCATCCTATAGGGAGGAATGGATGTTGGTTCCACACCTAACACTATCTTGATGGGGAACTCAACATCTCTATCAGGAGGTAAGTCAGAGAAATCATTAAGTAAGACATTGCTTAAATGATCCACAAGAGGAGTGAATTCCACAAGCTGCATTTCTTGTTCACTCATAAAGAGACTATCCATTTGGGTTATTGCTCTACACAGCCCAGTATGATTAGGTATAGTTTGACTAGAGTGGATATCCCATTCACCATTATGGATATACGTGCTATCCTTAAGTGATGTGAACAATGCCTACCTGTGATAGAAATCCACATGAGCATGATAAGTCACAAGCCAATCCATACCAAGAATAACATCGAATCCGGTCATCTTAAGGATGAAGAAGTTCCAAAGGAAAATTTACCCACCTATCTCAAGGGGTCACTCCAAGCACTGGTGTATTCCAACTGATCAGACCCCTAGCAGTGTATCGAGAGACATAACGACATAGGTGTTTTTTATTTCTAGGGACAAACTCTCCACAAACACAACATATATAAATGAGTGTGATTCACCTGTATCAAAGAGAGAATAAAATAAAGTATATACTACTTTAATAACACCTATAACTATATTTGGCCCTAGGATCTACTTCTTAAGTATAGGTTGTACTGAATTTACATGACTCGAACCATGACCCTAAGGTGACAACTAACTAGAATGAGTAGGTCCACTCCACTAGTGATGAACCTCTGAAGCATGACTACCCTGACCTTAACCACCTCCTCAACCTTTTGGGATAGTAAAAGACCAAATACCATCCTGATGGGGAGTCATTGATCCTATACCAGAGTGTAGTGTCGGTACAAATCTTTTTTCACTGGGAAATGGAGTAAAAGATCGGTAGAAATTCTAGAGGTGACCCATCCCGCTACAAGATCAGCACTCGATCAAGTTCATCATACACTGAAGCTTCTTAGGCATGGCCTGCCACACTAGTGACACACCACCGAGCTGTCAGTGCATTCCACCTGGTTATTACTACCCTCATGTGTACCCTCGAAATGACATTTCCTACAACTGGATAAAACATTTCCCTACCTAGAAGCTGAACCACCATGAATCATATGGTTAGATCCCCTCAAGTTCCACTCAGTGATTAGGTCCTGGTTCACTATCTTAGAAATGGTGGTTAGCCAATTTTTTTTACACATGAATGGATGGAATATCTAATCCCATCCTTGAATCATGTTATAATGGTCAGATCATCACCGATCAAGGTCAGTGAAAAATGATGTAGTTTAGTAAAATGAGTTGAGTATTCCATCACTAACATGTCACCTAGCTGAAGGTGCATGAACTCTTGAGAATAGTCTATTCTCCAGGTCCGTGAGAAGAAGAAGTCGAAAAATGAAACCTAGAAGTCCGCCTAGACTATAACTTGATGTTGACCAGCTTGAGTAAGGACATCCCACCAATGTTTGGAAGAGTCGTGTAGCATATAGGTAGTGAGATTGACCCTTTTTTCTAGAGACATATATATATACTTGAATATGGATAACATGACCTCTATCCATGAATAGGTATCCTAAGGACCATCATCCCCCAAGAAGGTGAGAGGATTCTGTTGTTGGAACTCATAGGTCAACTTTTCTATGGTCAGGGATGGTCTAAGAGATCCCTATACTAAATTCATGAAACGAAAGAAGCTATCACATAACTAAGAATCAATGCCATATGGAAGATATATAGGAGGTGATTTGGGTGAAACTATAGGTAGAATCACTAATGGCTCAGGGATCATCACCTCTGAAGTGTACTCATTTACAGTCTCTTGGTGTATGCCATGTTGATGTCACGGTGGAATAATGCTACAATTTCCATGAAAACTCCTTAGATAAGATTTAAAATAGATTAGAAAAAGAAATAAAGAAAGGAACATGCACAAGGCCTTCTTATAAGCTAATCACAACCCTCATACTTCTCCTAGATCCAGGTCTAGGTGATAAAAAGGGTCACAAAAAGATTAAGATACGCAACCTACCACACACTACTAGGTCAGGTTAGGGTCAAGGTCTCATATTGTACATCAGAGGTTCTAGTATATAGAGTGTCAAATTCAAGGTATAGAGGAAAACACCCTTTACTTTACATTTCTAATCTTCATCTAGCAGCAAAATTTTCATTTTTAAAAATTTTATTTATTTGGATTCATTCTTATTTATTTAGATATTGATATCTTAGTCTAGTTAATTGTTTCACAATTTCCAAATTCATAATGGCCCATAATCTTTATAAATTGAAACAATAACATCAATTAATTGAGACTTGAACCTTTACATATAGTAACAAGATGTAACAGGTCATGTATTGTGACTTGATTGAGTGAACTACCATTCCCATTTTATAAGGGTACTCTCTCAATCAAACCAAATAACATTCATCATGTTGAACAAATGGATCACATATCAATTATGACATAATTGGTTAATTAAAGTTTTATAATCAATCTATATAGTAAAACACCATTTATATTTATTTTTTTCACTTTAATTATTCCAATTTAGTCAAACCTACAAAAAAATCTAGCACACTGAAATACATAACAACAGGGCACCAAAAAAATCACATGAAACACAGGAAATGCATGTAGAAAATTAAATATGGAATGGAATAATTCATGACATTTAAATCCTATGGTTTCTAGTATGATGCATGTTTTTAATATTCCCTCTTACCCTTTATTCAGGGTAAATCAAAACAAGTGAATTACCCAATGGTGAAATCCATGAAACAATAACAAGAACAAAAAATAATTGCCTTCACCCATCCCAGGTAATTTGGGTTTCCCTTATATGTGGATTAGCTACTACCAAGCATAGTATAATCACAAAATTAAAATAACATATTCTCTATATAATACCCAAATAGTAAGAGAAAAGTAAAAAGAAGTCTTTGATACCACTTTGTTTCATCCCTACCCTGATTCCACTTAGTGGTGCCCTGATATGGTGGCCACAAGACCTCAAGCATGCCTCCCTATATTCTAGAGGCTTCTAACTAGCAGAGAGGGACTAGTGTGTGTCTATGGGGAGAAAATTCCCTCATAGATCAGAGTAGATGACAACAAAATATACATATTTAATAGGAAACAATGGATGAAGATACTATGACAACAAGACCAGTAACCCACCATAGAGGAAGCAATAATAACAGATAGATAGAAGTATAATAATAATATTAAATCATGAAACATAAATAAACAATGGAATTAGAATAAATAATATATATAAAATAATAATTATGATGATCATGGTGTCATGTAGCTATACAAAAAAAATAAGGAAAAAAGATAATGGGGAGCAGGAATATACCACATGCTATAAAAAAATAAAAATAGGAAAAAAATAGATACTACTAGAATCATGAGCATAGGATTAGTCCTCTACCCTCATAATCTATTCTATTACTGGTAATCAAACATTGGAAGTTGACCGCTTCCTTTTATCTATACATGCAATCATAAAGTCTCCTTGGGTACCAAAGGAGACCCAAGAAGGGTGTGATATATACTCAGTAGGATACCACCAAATATGTCTATATAAATAAATTATGTTCATAAAAAATTATCATTGTTCCAATATATAATAAATTCAGGGAAATAAATAGATAATATACCCTATAATGGGTTCTACTTAGGACACCCATCCAATCACTACCCGCTTTGGCCTAAGTTTGATTTATCTGATCTAAGGTAACCTTCACAAGGTAAAATATAATAAGAGATACTATAAATAATGTTTCAAAGGATGGAACATACCTAAGAATATGATTTGGCTTGATGGCTGCTTCCTAGGTGTTCATGCACATGTTCTTATTCTTTAATTTAACTAACATATTTATAAATTATTAAGAGGCACCCTGAGCTCATCCAAGAACATACCAAGGAAATCCTAAGTATCTATCTAGGGGATATATACATTACCAATGAAATGGGATTCCATAAAAGGTGACCCATTAATGATATCCCAAGTGTCACTCCAGGCATGGTGTGAAGTCAAGAAGAACTAACCTCAGAGTCCATCCCTTACATCACACGTAGGGGTCTAAGTATCTCTCATAGAATGGTAAAAACATTCCACAAATAATCCCATACATGGGGTATCCCCTAGGGAACCAGTTTCACTAATTTGAAGGTAAAATATAGAATGCACAATGAGCCCATCCATGGAATATTTAGTGTCTCCCTTGGTATATTTACAATTATTTAAAAAACTAACTATTAAGCATGATGAGCCTGTCCAAGGGGTCTTTAATTCGAAACCCATTGTATCACCATCTACACTAAGGTGAAGGAATTATTTGGATTTAAAGATCATTTAATTTAACAAAGTAACATTTATAACATGATTATGAATTTTTCCAGGGCATTTAGTTAAGCAAACCATTTATTCAACAATGTGTAGGGGACTAACTCATGGCCCACAATTCCTTTTAATTCAAAAAATTAAGTCAAAGAATTAATTATAAGTCATCTCCCCTCAAGGGGTGTTTATATAGTTCATAAACAAGGGTAATATAGGACTCAAGGGTAAATCACACCCATTTGGGTGGCTAACTCAAGGTGATCAACCCAATGGGTGGATTCTCCACTCACTGGGGTTGTATTGGTCATGGTAAGGATTTCAATTTAATTTATTTAACATGTTTGATGAATCTACGGAAGGGTTAAATTCATTACCCAACATCATAAAACATAGAATGCAATGAAACATGGGTAAATAAGATAGAATACCTACCTTAGGTTTTTAGAATACCACTTTTCTATTTTCGACCCTTGAATCGAGCTAGGATGAGAGATATCGAAGAAATGGTCCAACACCCTAAAAAAATGATAGAATATGTCACACCTAAATAGCCCAATAGAGAAGAAGGGAAACATGAAAAGGGTATAATAGGATTTTAGATCTTACCTCAAGTTCTATAACACATCTTATGGTGAAGAAATTGGAGTTCGTATGAAGGAGGGATCAAAATCCATAAGGAGAGTAGGAAGTGACCTCTTGGGTGGTTGTGGGAGAAGAAAAATGAGGGAGGGAGAAGAGAAAAATATATAAAACATTTCAAGGAAAAAATTTCCATTTTCCCCTAATTTACCGGGCCACACAATTTTTTCATATAGTTTTCCAAACCATGTGCCCTATTATTATTAAGGAGGGGACCCCACATGGCTAAGGCACACAGTTTGGTTAAGTGTGCTCAGGACATGTGGTAGCCACTGTAAAAAATGGCAGTTCCCCTTTCACGGGCATGTTCCTTGGGTCGCACAGTTGTAGACAACCATGCACCCCCCTTCTCACTTCTATTACACTTCTTCATGGTTAGGGAAACCGTGCAGGATAATAAGCATGGTTTCTCATAACTGTGTGGTCCAGTCTGCTTCTCTAATTTTTGGGGCTTGAAACACGCCCCATACACCCTCACGACCTCCATGACTCCATTAAGTAACATTAAAAGGGACAAACCAAGGAATTAAAGTTGAAAAATAATGGTCTATAACTTTGAGAAAATCTAGGATATTACACATGCCAAAGTATATAACATGTAGTTTCATACATTCATTGGTATAATTAGGTGTGTATGATTCATATGAATCCTCATTACTAAAGGATGAAAAGATACACATAATGTGAACCTTAATACTTTTATAATTTTCTTACACCAACCTTGAGGATGAGCTAATCATGGGGTGTATTGGTATATTATTGATCATATAATCGATTGAGTTAAACCAAGATTAGATTTGTCCTTGTGTATGGTAAGTATAACATTAAGACACTTGATTGAATTTGATTGAGGAAATACATGGACATTCTTAGTCGAGTGACATGTGATGCACCCAACTAGTTGGAATAATGAAATGTTATGTATTTATTCAATATAGTCATTTTATTTCATAGAATCATTAAAATAAGAGATAAAATACACTATAAGTACATATTAAATCTCCAGTGGTCACTTAATATCATATACAAAAAGATTATATACTTCTGTGTTATGAACTATGTCATTACGAGTTGCGAAATTCATGGGAAATTTTTATTTTTGGTCTTGAATAAGGGGATATTTTGATAATTGAAATTATTATAAGAATTATAAGTGTTAGAACATCTCTAGGATATTTTTTTGGATATTTTTAAGGCCTAGTAAGTGTTTCAAGTTCTCAGGTGAACGTTAGAGTGAGGTTCAGGTGACCACATTGCTAATTTTGGCTATAGGTGGCTCATCGCTCTATGAAATGTGAGGGTCATGACATGATGAGAACTAGATGAGTGGTGATCCCATAATAACCAATTGGAATCAGGGTGTAGTTTATTTTTGTGTGGGATTTTTTTATAAAGGTAATAACCTTATGAATGGATGTTTCACTACGGTGGGAGGCATCATGATGTAATGATGACTTATACACAGGGTTCTAAGGGCTATTATAATTTTTTATTGTGATTTTGTGGATGAGAATATATTCATGCTGCAACCCTTAAATTTAACCATGATGTATTTCCATGAGGGATTAATTATAGAGAGGTTCATGAAGGATACTCCATAAATGGGGAGGTCATTCTGAGAAGGCTTAGGCCTTACCTAAAAGAGGCACATCACATAGTTACCTAGAGGGATAACCCCCCTTTGGTTTTTAAGTTTATAGGAATCATAGGTAGGGCTATCTTGACTGGTTTCTCCCCCTTCCTTCCTCCCCCTTTCCCCCCATTTGATGTGGGGTGGTTTTTTAGACAATTCAGTAGTGGTTTAAGGTGATTCGTTACCTCCATTATTATATATTCTTATCCCCATTTGTTGGCCCTCTTATTATAATGAATATAGTTTAGGGTTTGACGTCGATTCCACTAGAGCATGGTGGAATCAATTTGAGATGATGGGGATTTTTCTAGGAATGGATAGAGGAGATCCCTAGAGGAAAAATACACTTGGATTTTTGTAATTTCATTGGTGAAATGATACCTAGATCTTGGGTGTTGATATGAGATTGGATGAGGAATATATGGTCTTGGATGAGGATGAGTAGAACATCATGAGGATGGTAACTATGATGGGTCAGGCTAGGCTACCACCAAAACCATCAACCAAACTAACTCTCTACCGACCTAAGGTGCGTTCCCAATCCCCTTGGGACACCAAAAAACATCATAGGCATTAAAAAAATCACTGGGAATGATTTTTTCCTTATATTATAGTATACATAAAAAGAAATTTCTATTAAAAATTTAGTAGGACCCATATATAAGTTATATTTTCATCAAACAAAAAATAATCAGCAGTTTAATATAAACTTAGAAAATTTAAATAAGCATTAGATATAATAGACACAAAATAAACCCTCAACTCATCCACTAACACAAGACATAGAAACAACCCCTTATTCCACTATAACCTTCATAGATAGAGTCCACCAATAATGTAATGACCTAAACTATTATAAATAAAATTCCCCTTGTGATTTAATTAAATTATTTATTATATATTATGGTTATAGAAAAACATACACTTATTCGGTTTTATTATATCCTATCAGATTTAAAATACTATTAAGAATCATTACTGTTGATAATATAGTCATTTAATAGTGATCATATGATTAGTATAAATATATAGTTTTAACAAATCCAATTGACACAAGAAAAGGAATTGATGGCCTAAACTAATAGGATTGCACCCAATGAATCCCATTTATCAGAGCTTCCAAGGGAGATAACATCACTGAGATTTTCCCTTGACCAAGTCCAAGATGAGATCCAATAACTTAAGCATGAGAGAAACCATTTACAATACAATTTTATGCTCATCAAGATCACAACCCAAACCATGTATGCTAAACCACCCCATGAAAGTATCATCATCGCGTACCTTACCCTTAGGGAATTTTCTAGTTTATTAAAGGGATATATATCAATAGTATAATAATATTAATGTGTATATTGTAATTTTAATATAATATTTTTCATGTTTTTTTCTTATAAATGACTTTCATTTTTATACAATAAAACACAAAATATATTTTTAATTAATATTAAATTTCAATTAAGATGTTTATTTTGATGACTTGATAGCTTTTTTAAATAAATAATATTTTTAATATAATATTATTATGAAATAAGTTTTATTAAATATAAATGATCATATAATTTTTATGAAGTCAAATGTAATTTTTATAAGGATTTGAAAACTGTTATTGTAAAAAACCCATAATTTATTAATAAATGAAAATTATTATTTTAAAAGTGAAAATTCACATATTTATAAAGTTATTTGGATAAAATAAATATTATTTTTTAAATTATAACAACAAAATTATCCAACGGTGATTTTTTCATAATTTTCTAAGATAATCAAATTTTCAGGTAAAAATTAAATATGATAAAAATACACGGTGTGTATTATGACATCATAATGGGCCAAAATTGATGTAATAAATACTATAAAGTGCATCATGACCAAATATACATTTTAACTTTAAAATAATGTGATTTTAAGGTTATTTTATTAAATTTTTAAATCCTTTATGAATCCTATAAAACCTATAATATATTTCAAGGTTTTAAAATCATTCCTTTAATAGTATGGCTCACTTCCACATAAGAAAGGGTATTATTTTATTATTTTAAGCCCTTAACCTTCTAAAATAATGAAAACATGTATATTTGGAAGAAATCATGTCCAAATACTATGGGAAGTTTTGTTGTTTTTTTATTTTATTATATTGAGTCCAAAACTTAAGTTTGAGAAATAATAAAGAATTCCCCACACATTTTCTATATAAACCCTCCCAATATCCCATCTATCTTCACTAAAAATACTTGATTAACGTCCTTAATCTTCCACACCATATCTATACTCTCCTAAGGTTCCCTAATCTCCCAATAAGTCCATCACAATCATTTGGAGTCACACTCTCAAGGTAAAGGAACCTCTCCTCCTCTTTATCCAAGTATCTTCTTTACCTTATGTCTTTTATATTCATTTACTAATGTTGGGATTTATTCTTAAATATTCAACCTACTATCAATTTTATATCTAAATGATGAGATACCCCTTTAACTCTCATCAATACCTCCCATGAACATTCATATTCCCCTGTTATGCTACTGAAATTTCCCTACGATTTTCAATGCCAAACAATTATGTAGTGAATACACATACACATTTTTTAGCAAGGGTGTTCACCTTTATGAACATATAATTTTTTATTAGGGAATTAAATCTATTTATTTCAAACTCCTTTATCTTTTAATAAAATATGATGATGAATGAATACATGTTGTATGATCAATGTGGTACACTTAAGCATGAGAATGAAATGAAAGTGACCGGTGTGCCCAGAATTATATATCACTCCAATGCACTGGGTAATGTTTAGTATCATGAGACATCATTTTGGGGTATTTATTAAAAAAATTACTTTATGTTAATTTTTTCATCATTATGTATTGGAATTTATCCTTGAACTATGTTTCTGATGCGTTGTTTTAGATTGTTTCCACATTTCCCATGTTGTCTCAAGTTTTATTGTTCAAGTTTATGATTCCCACCCCCTTTATGCCCCATTAATATGCCTATTTATTAAAAATTATTGAATTATTCATGTTATTTCATGTTTATTAACTTACCGAGATTTATAGATCATCCCTTTCTTATGTATATCCCCAGGTTATCCCATGCAGTTTTATGTATAAGCGTGTTTAGGAGGTTTTCAATAAAAATGATTTATTCATTGTTTTATGTTGTTATATAATGTACCTAATTCCCAAAGAAAATAGACATATTTATCTTATAGGTTTTATTATGTTTAATTTTATGTAATAAATCAAGAATTAATGTGTAATAAATAGAAGAGTTATTATAGTTGGCATCAAAGGAAAATTTAGTTATTTTTGGGATTAGGATTAGAAAACACTAGTGAACGATTTAGGGATTAGACTAAGTGTAAGAAAACATCCCAAAATTTTTGTAAGTATAGAGTATGTTTTTTATCAAGAAAATAATTCCCTATCTGGATACTACAAGTGGATGTTGATCTGGCATAGATGTACATATGGGTAAAACTCGAAAACACCACATTGAGCTAGAATCGACCGAGAACTGGTGCATGCCAACGGGTTGTACTACACACCAATTTTGACACTCCAAGGGGATATGATTTGGTAAATTCATAATATCATTATGAACTATTATTATAGGAATAAATAATTCCCATAAGAGTCTATGTTAGGAAATAGATCATGGATAACATATATTGAATCCTAAAAATCTATAAGTTAAGAAAATACATGCAATTTATAAGTTATCTCTTTAATGTCATTGGATTCTATTATATGAATTTAATAGTTTAAAAATACTCACCCAAATTTTTCCTTTATTCTATCCAATATCTAGAAATAGGTTGAATTAGGTAAACAATAATTTCAATGGGTAATGTGATGACTAACCCAAAAAGATTCCCAACCTGATGGGAGAGGGAATCATAAACATTATGATGATACTATATCAGATGACTCGGGATCCGAATAGAAACCTAGATTTTGAGGAGTTCCCAAATTCCCTTAATAAATAACAATATAAAATTGAGAGATTTATGTGAAAAAATCCGCTAACATTAAATGTATCATCTGATCTCTTAATCACCTAACAATGGATCAACTCCATTGAGAAGATCTTCTTTGTTTTTCAATGTTCTGAGCAAGAGAAGAATCTACTGGCTATTTATCATATGGAGGTAGAAGCTTATCATTGGTGTACATTGATTAAGAATATTAAACCTTATGAAGATATTGATGTGATTGGGTGAAAGGAACTCTGGAAAATGTTTTTCAATAATTATTTTCCTTGCACTTTCTACCTTAAAATGGAAAGGGACTTCCTTATACTCAAGTAAAAATATGATGAATCTATCAATGAGTACAAGGAAATTTTTAGAAGACTTTCAAGATCTGCCTCTGACTTTGTTGTTACCCTTGAATTCAATATTTTCTACTTCTTTGATGGGCTAAAACTTAGTATATGAAAATCCCTGGTGATCTGAGACTTTGATAGCTATGAGGAAATTTTATGAGGTTCCTTCAAATTCAAAATGGAGATTAGAAACTATCAAGGTTATCATGAGGATAAAAATATGAAATTAGAGTTTAATTTTGGAATTCCAATAGATAAATCTAATGGTACCAAGAAATTTCAAAATCCCACTTATTAAATATGTGGAAAGAAGCACCCTATATATTTTCTAAGGGGGACGAGGAAACTCTTTAGGTGAGGGAAAGAAGGGAATCTAGCTAGAGATTAGTGAAAAGAGAAATCCAAAAATGCGATGGAGGAAAGAAATGATGTAGTCAACCCTCAACACATTTTACATTACATAAATTTTAAGTAAATATTGAACTTTTTAAACTAATACACTAATCCAATGGTTTTTAGAGACAAACAACAACCTCCAAGGCAGTAAGGCTGATCTTTTTCCATCACAACCATTAAGGTGGATCCCAAAAATGTAGTGGTGATAATTATTAATTCAATAATAGAGAAAATAATTTTTGATTATAGTTATACAAATTCCTTCATATCATGAAAGTTAATTATAACTATTCAAAAACCATAAAAAAGAATGAAATTGGATCTCTCAGTGAAAATGAAAAATTGGGAAGTTATTGAATCCCAAGTATATAACTCCCCCTCATCCAAATTTATGAGATTAACTTCCTATAGAACCTATTGATTCTCCCTTTTGTGTAATTTGAGGCAATTAAAGTTATGGATTGGATTTACCTATATATATCCAAAATAAATTTCCATTAAAAGGAAATCAATCTTCATATCATGAACCAACCCCTAATTCTATAAAAGTGAAAGGAGTAAGGAGAATCTTATTTATCACCAACATCTCAATAATGGATATTATTACCCTGCGAGAAATCATATCTAGCTTAAATGATTGATTCTAAGGAAAGAATAATCCTTAAATACATGCCCATTGTGAAGGAATACCCCCAATGTGTTTTCCAAAGAATTTTCTGGTCTTACTCCTAGCTGTGAGTTTAAATTTTCAATTGATCTTATACCTAGGGCATACCATTATCCAAGAATACTTATAGAATGGATGTTGTTGAACTTGAGGAGCTGAAGAAATAATTAAAAGAGAATATGGATAAAGGGTTCATATGACCAAGTGCTTCACCATGGGGTGAACTGGTTCTCTTCATCAAGAAGAAGGATGAGTCAATGTGCCTTTACATTGATTATTGTGAGATCCACAAGATCACGATAAAGAAGAAATATCCTCTTCCATGGATTGATGACTTGTTCGATCAGCTACATGGAGCACAATACTTATCCAAGTTGGATCTATGGTCGAGATGTTACCAATTTAGGGTGAAGTAGGAGAATACCATCAAGATTGATTTTCATACAAGGTATGAGTATTCTGAGTTCATAGTAATTCCTTTGGAACATAGTAATGATCCAAAAATATTCATGGAATTGATTAAAAGAGTCTTTAGATATTACCTCAAAAAAATTGTGGTTGTCTTTATAGATGATATTCTAATCTACTATAAAATCAAGAAGGAGCATGGGGAGAATTTGAGCACTATGATAAAGACCTTGTGAAAGGAGAATCATTATGTAAAGTACAAAAAATGTGAGTTCTAATTGAATAAACTATTATTCTCGAGGAATATCATAAAAAAAGGGATATCTATGGACCCTTCAAAGATAGAATTAGTTGAAGGATGGACAAGGCCGATATCCATGACAGATATATATAATTTCCTTAGATTAGCTGGGTACTATCATCGATTTTTGAGAAATTTCTCATGAATTTTAAACCCTATAACTAAGATAACTCAGAAGGGAGTCAATTTTGTTTGAAATTATTAATGTGAATATAGATTCAAGGATTTGAAAAGGAGGATTATCATTTCACCTACACTCACACTACCCACAAGTGGAGAACTTTTCATAGTATTCAATGATTCTTTGAAGAAGGTCTTAGACTGTGTTTTAATATAGAATGACAAATTCATATCCTATGATTCAAGTAAGTTGAAATTTCACAAATATAAGTACCCAATGCATGATCTAGAGTTTGTTGCAATGATATTCATGCTGAAAATATGGACGAATTATCTCTTTGGGGGTAAGTGTGAAATATATATAGATCACAAAAGACTCAAGTATATATTCAAATATAAAGAGATGAATATGTCGAAATGGATATGGTTAGAGATGATCAAGTACTATGAAGGATCAATTCAATACCACCCTAGGAAAGTGAATAAAGTGGAAGATGCTCTAAGCATAAATGATCCAGAAATTCTATCATTGATGATAATTGAGAGGGATCATATATTATTATATTTCAAAAAGATGGACATGGGAATCATAAAGGAATGAACATTATAAATCCTTTCACAAATGATTTCTCAACTTTACCTTTTGGATAAGATAATGGATTCTCAAATAGATAATGTGAGAATTTAGAAAAAACTTGAAGCTATAAGAAAGGGGAAATCCTAGAATATCAATGTTACTGAAGGATTTGTGAGATTTGGGTAATGAATATATGTACCATCAAATCTTGAGTTAAATAAGTATCTATTGGATAATGCACATAGATCATCCTTCTCCATCCATCTAGGGAGCACAAAGACATATCGAGATCTTTGAGAAAACTATTGGTGGGAAAATATGAATAATGTGATTGTGAAATATACATAAAGATGTTGTGTATGTTATAAAGTTAAGTAAAAAAGGAAAAAATCCAAGGGGTTGATGTAACCATTATGCATAACTACATGGAAATAGGAAAACATCACCATGGAATTTTTGAATAGTCTTACAAAGAAATCAAGAGTAAATAATGCTATATGGTTTTTAGTGGATCATCTTACAAATAATTTTCACTTCATTTAAATTTGAGAGTATTTTTCACTTGATCAACTTGCAAGTATATAAATTAGATAATTGGTGAGGCTGTATGGAGCACCAGTATCAATTGTATTTGATTGAGACCCAAGGTTTACCTATATGTTCTGGAAGAGTCTCCAATATGCTCTAAATATTGAGTTAAACTTAATATTGGATTATCACCCTAAAATTGATGTCTAATCTAAGTGTAATATCCAAAAACTTATGATATGTTAGGAGCATGGTCAATTGAATTCAAACAAGGATGTGATCAATATATTCCTCTAGTTGAGATCCCATAAAATAAAAGTTTCTAATGAAGCATCCAAATTGCTCCCTACAAATCCCTTTATGGGGAGAGGTGTATAAAACATGCATGCTGGTATGGAGTTAGGGATTAAAAATGCTAGCTCTTTAAATGGTCAAACAAATTATGGAAAAGGATAATACCATTAAACAGTACATCAAGGCTGCCCAGAGTTGATATAAGATCTATGCTAATGATCATTAACAAGACCTTGATTTTGAGGTTAGAGACATGGTATTCTTCACCATATCTCAATTGAATAAATTCATGAGATTTGGGAAGAAGGGAAATCATAGTCCAAGATACATCCTCCCCTTTTAGATCCTTTGTCACATCGATGTGATGGCATGTTGACTAGCACTTCCACATAACGTATCTCAATTACATTATGTATTACATGTATCCCTCTTGAAGAAGTACATAAAAGACCCCTCACATGTACTCAATCCAAAGTTGGTACCATTTGAGAATGATATTTCTTATGAGAAGCATCCGGTGAAGATCTTAGATTGTAGAGAAAAAATTCTACAGAATAAGAAAATGCACCTTCTCAATGTCCTGTGGAGAAAATATTGAAGAAGTGATGTGGGAACTGAAGTAAGTGATGATCCAAAATTACCATCATCTGTTTTAATGTGGGAAAATAAAATTTTTATTGAGAAATTTCTAAAGGGGAGAAGATTTTAATGACCTAATATATTATAAATTAAATTCCACTAGTGATTTAATTAAATGATTTATTATATATTATGGTTATAGAAAACACATGTTGTAATTTGGTTTTATTATAACCTATAAGATTTAAAATATTTTTAAGAATCATTAACATTGATAATATAGATAGTAAATAGTGATCATATGATTATTATAACTATAGTTTTTAATAATTCCAATTGACACAGAAAAAGGAAGTGATGACCTCAACCAGTACGATGGTACCCTATAAAGCCCATTTATCCGAGCTTTTGAGGGAGATATAATCATTGATATTTTATCTTGACCAATCCCAAAATTAGATCCAAAAACTTAATCATGATTAAAACTACTTACTAGACAATTTTAAGCTCATCGATATCATGACCTAAACCATGTACGCCGAACCGCCCCATGAAAGTCTCATCATCATGCACCTTTCCTATAGGGAATTTTCTATTGTATTAAAGGCATATGTATCAATACCATAATATGTATATATATATATATATTATTTCCAATATAATAATTTTCATATTTTCTTCTTATCTTTACTTTAAACATGACTTTGATTTTCAGATAATAAAACACAAAATTTATTTTTAATTAAAATTAAATTTCAATAAAGATGTTTATTTGGATAAATTAATGTATTTTTAAAATAAATAATATTTTAATAAAATATTTTTATTAAATATTTTTATTAAATATAAATGATCATATAATTTTTATGAATTCAAATGTAATTTTTATAAGGGTTAGAATACTATTATTGTCAAAAACCTAGCATTTCTTAATAAATGTCGATTCTTATTTTTTAATTTAAAATAAAAATATTTATAAAATTAATTGGATAAAATAAATATTTTTTTTGGAATCATAACATAAAAATTATCTAATGGTTAATTTTTCATAATTTTCTGAGACGGTCAAATTTTCAGGTAAAAATTAAATACAACAAAAATATACAGTGTGTATTATGACATCATAATTTCCCAAAAATGATATAATAAATAAGATAAATAGTATACAAGACAAAATATATGTTTTAAATTTAAAATAATGTAATTTTACATTTATTTGATTAATTTTTTAAAGACTTTATGAATCCTCTAAAACCTATAATATATTTTAATGTTTTAAAATCATTTCTTTAAGAGTATGAACCAATTCCACATCAAAAAGAGTATTATTTTATTAATTTCGGCCCTTTTAATTATCAAATAATGAAAACAAATCTATTTTGATGAAACAATATGAAAAAAATGTGGTAAGTTTTGTGGTTTTGGTTATTATATTATATTGAGTCCAAAACTTAAGCTTGAGAAATAATAATGAACTACCCACTCCTTTCCTATATAAACCAACCCAAGATCCCATTTATCTTCACTAAAAATCAATATAGAACATACTTACTCTTACCTACCATCCCTAGAGTCCTCCCAAGGTTCATCCAATCTCTCAAGAATCCCCTCCCAAGCATATGGGGTCACTCTCTCAAGGTAAGGGATCCTCTCCTCCTCTTTATTCAAGTATCTTCTTTATATTATATCTTTTATCTTCATTTACTAATGTTTTATCTTAATTTAATAATTTTGGGATATGTTCTTACATATTCCCCTTACTATCCATTTTATGTATAAATTATGATATACCCCTTTCACTCTCATAAATCCCTCCCATTAACATTTATACACCCCTGTTATGTTGCCGAAATTTTGCCGCGATTTTCAATGCCAAACAATTGTGTAGTGAGTAACCATATGCATTTTCTATCAAGGGTGTTAAACTTTATGAGAATATATTTATTTATTGGTTACTTACATGTATATATTTCACACTCCTTGATCATGTAATAAAATATTATTATGAATGAATCCATGTTGTACGATCTATGTGGCACACTTAAGCATAAACATGAAATGAAAGTGATGGACATGCCCATAATTATATAGCACTCTAATGAATTGGGTAATGTTTAGTATCACAAGACATCATTTAAAGATATTTATTAATCCCAATTATGTATAGGAATTTATCCATCATTATTTCTTGGCAGTTAGTGCTAAACTATGTTTATAATTCAGTGTTTTAAGTTGTTTCCACATTTCCCATGTCGCCTTTATGTTATCATGTTATATCATGTCTTATTGTTCATGTTTCAGATTCTTAACCCCTTTAGGACCCATTTATATACCTATTGTATAACATGTATTTCCTTCATCCTGTTATTCCATGTTTATTCCCTTACTGATATTTATAGCTCACCCCTTTCTTATGTATGTCCTCAGGTTATCCCATGATGTTTTAAGTACAAGCATGTTAAGGAGGTTTTCAATAAAGATGATGTATTCCTTGTTTTAAGTTGGTATGTAATGTACCTAATTCTCAAATATACTATACTTCTTGATCTTGGGGGTTTTATTATGTGTACTTTTATGTAATAAATCAATAATTAATGTGTAATAAAGAGTAGAGCTGTTATAACCAATAACCATAAATAAAAGTAAGAAAGGCCTATTTGACCAAAATTACTAAAATGATAAAAGTAAAAACTATAATAATAGATCAAATATCACATCTGACCAGAGGTAATGTTCAATCCAAACTTATATCCCATTCAATAATCAAATATAGAAACTATAAATCCAATCAGTCTACAAACACTGGGTTGTGTGATTTGGGTGTGAGATCGACAACCTAGATGGTAAGAACCACATAGTATGATTTTTCTTTCTAGAATGAACCAAAACATACTAGTTTGAAATAATTTTAGAAAATATGTTTGTATCATTTTAGGGAAACCAATCATGATATTTTTCCAACACCAGTCTTTAAAACCCAAAACTATTTTAAAATTTCATTTATAAAACTTTCATAAACCATTTCCATTGAAATTTAAATGAAAAGAAATAGTTGAAATTAATTTCCTTATCCAAATAATATTTTGTTAAAAAAACACATATATAAATAAATTTACAAAAACCAACCCATATAAAACATACCATTAAAATCCACCTTTTTTATTAATTTAAAATGGCACTAAGAAGGAAACATAAAATAATAAAATGTAATGATGATGAAATTGATAAATAAAACAAATCCATATAAGAAAATAAAGTTTAGAGGAAGTAAGCAATAAAGATATAAAAATTCAATAAACTATAACCATAAAATCATCCATAAATATAAGAGTGGGATCCAAAAAACATGAAAAATATTAAGAATAATCTGTAACACATGGGAATGAGATATAGTCTATAGGTTCAAAAGGTAATTGACCAGATCATGGAACACTATCCAAACTAGATAAACCTAATGAAAAAAACCAATCTTGGGAAATCTCACAATCTTACTAGAAATGTCCCCTAGATAGTCCACACATTAAGTAATAGGAAGACTTGTTTGATTACCCTCCAAAATATGGTCTCCCATGTTCCAACCACATAAAATAACACATAGAAATCATTCATTTAATAAATAATAATAACCCACAATAAAGGATACCAGTTGAAACCATGACACCTTTTGAAAACTCCTATTCAAAGCTCACTTGAAATAAAAACATTATTATTGAGTCCATTTAACAATTATGTAATAATACTAAACCATTATTAAATAGAAATAAAACCATTCAAAAACATATCTTTGAAAACATATTAAAAAACCAAATTCAAGTGTTCATCTTCCATTTAAAAAATTACCTTTTAAACATTTCACTCATATGTAATTACACACACACACACAAATATATATATATATATATATATAAACACCCCCAATGAACATATTTGAATTTTCTCATGTGAATATGTACACATGTCCATCTATATATAAATATATCCACACAGATGTGCATAAGCACTAAACATGATGAAACAAATCTGTAACATCAGACATAAAAAAATAATACAATAAGGGGGAAAATAAACTTAGTGAAATATCCCAAGCCAAGGAGTACAACAAATAAAATTTGATAAAAACCTTAGAAAATTTTTAAAACTGCATTCCTCTTTGTAAAACACAAAAAATATTTTATTAGATAAAGATACAATTTATTCTTTCAGTGAAAACATAGAGTAGTTCCAAATCCAAAAAAACAAAATTGGAAATCAATTACAATTACTTAAAACCATTAAAAAAACTTCCCTAAATTCAATATAACCCAAATATTATTTATTATTTTAAATAAAATTTATTTCAAACACCCTAGAATGTGTGATAAATTAGGGAAACATAAAATCATAGAAACACTAACCAAGGGCTAGCACAGGGAATGAAAATCCTCTAACAATGATGAGAGTAATGATTGGAAGACCCATTACACACTATAAGAACAATATCCACATGATTTTAGATCCAAAACACCAATTGGGTTTTGGATAAGGTACACATAGTGAGAGGTAGGTGGGGTGGAGGGATAAAAATGAGAGAAAAGAGAGGAAAAGGAATGAAGAGGGAAATGAACGTTACCCAGACTGGAATCCTATTAAAATCCACAAGAAATGACCCAAAAATTATAGTAGGAAGGGATGAGTAACATGAATTGTGGGATGACCTCGGTCATGAATGAAAGTGGGGGGAGTGTGAGGGGAGGGGTGTGACTTAAAGAAAAAAAAAGGTAGTTCAAAAAATTTCAAATTTTTAAGATTCTGGGTGCATCACTTGGTCGTCACATGATTTACCCAAATCATGTTCCAACCATGCGAAATGGATTTTTCATATTGGAGACCCCATTCACATGGTCACTACACTTTTAGTACTAACTGCGTGCTAACTATTTAGTGGTAAAAATTTCTTAAAAATTTAAAATTTTAAAAGGTTAAGGGATGAAAATCAAGTGAAAAAATAATAACCAATAAATAAATAAATTAAAGTAATAAAAATTAGTTTGTTACAATTCTATCCATCATAAATATTTCTTACCCCATAAATCCATCCGACTTGAGAAATATAATCCAAGAAGAATCTAAAATGTGAAAGAAGGATAAGCTACAATATGATATTCTAGATTTTGGTTTAATCCAAAACACTAGAAATCATCTTTAAAAAATCCAAGAGTGTCTAAATATTCAAGGAAAAACTCAAACCCAACCAATAATGTGAAAATAAATAAAAAGATATCCATAGTGGGTCTCCCCACCATTTAAGAACATTCATGGGATTTTGGATCGACAAAGCAAGGGAATCGCAAAAAAAAACCACTATGAAAGTGACCAGGACCCCAACCGAAAATAACTAAAGAAAAAATATTGAGAAAAAATAAATACATTCAAAATTTCTACAAAAATATAATCATCTCTCCAAATAGAAACGATATATAATAACCTAAATATAAGAAACTAATCATCAATAGGAAAATTAAAGGAGGAAAATACACATAAAAAGTTCCACTGAACCACTCTCAAAGGAGTTCATAACCATAAAAACACTAAAATGATCCTAAAACCATTATCTTAAGACCCATCAACTAGGAAGAAAAAGGTAAGAATTCATAAAACGCAATCATACCTCTTCAAACATCATGGGTTTAAACCCTAGGTCAAAGAATAAGGAAATTGAAATCTAGGTCCTCATACCTGAAATACCAAAAAAGGTGACCCCATCAAACCAAACAAATACCACTCAGTGCATAATCTCAATTGGTTCACATCCGTCATAGTTACCCGAAGCACAATCAAGGTCTTCCCCCATAATCAAGGAACCAAAGCTAAACCTCACCAACTATGGAAACACAGAAGAATCTAGAAGGACCATCCACTCCAATGAGACATGATAAAACCAAATAAAAATTTAATTTATCAAGAATAAAAAAGAAAGAATCCAAAGAGTTTCACATGAAAAGGGATTACCTTAGAAAATTGATTGTTTATACCCCAAAACAGATGATCTCCCAGACTTAACACCACTCATGACTTCTCTAGGGATTATACTCAAAACAAAATAAAGAACACAAGCCCAATATAATAATATCCAAAACAATAATCATCCACATGAAAAACATATCTTAATTTAAAATAAAAACATCAAAGGAATCTACCAAGAACACCAACCAAGGGAATCATAACATCCAATAAATAAAAAATTCCCCCCTTTTAGCCATTTTAATAACCAAAGATTTAAAATTTGAAATATTAAATCCCCATTCAAAAACTATTTTTAAACAATATACTTCCTCTATTGATTTTTTTTCTAAATCCCCAAACTTCGATTTTATTTTTAATTTATTTAGGAAATCTCCATAAAATATTCAAAACCAACTTTATTTATTTAAAACAAAATTTTCAAATATAAAAAGGCTAATAAAATACATTAATGAGGCACTCATCAATAAAAACCCCCTTTATTAAATTTAAAACCTACTTTTACCAATTAAAACCAAGTATTATTTTCAAAAACCCTCTCAAAAGAATTTCAAATTTTATATTTCTATTTTAAAATAATTAAAATTAAGTTGAAAAAAATTTAAACTTCCAAAAAACATTTCATCAAACATTATCCAACCATCAATTGATCAACGTTACCCAAAATTAGGAAAATAAATATGGGACTAGTGACCATTCATGAATTATACACAAGGCTTGGTGGACCATGTTCTAATCACACAACTATCATTAAGAGTGATATATAACCATGTATACATGATCTACATGGGTTTCTAAGACATGTGACATCACCTTGTACCACCAACTCAACTATTATTTCATACAAAAAAACAATTAATTAATCAATCAATCCATAAAAAATCAATACAACTCAAAATACCATCAACATAAAACAAAACATACCAAAAACATAAAAAAACGAATCAAAACAAAACTCCCCCATAGAAACTCGAGGATCAAAACGAGTAAGAGCTCCTGGAACTATTCTTATTCCTACAACTAGATTACGAACATTCCTATATCCATCTTCTAGACATACCCAAATAATTAGGTCAATTTGAAACTAAGGCCCCCTTAAGAAACCTAGGCTCTAATACCATTTGTAAAAACTTTTCTTGGGCTTCCACATAAACTAGCACCCACCTCAGCTCTGCACTAACCTAATGGTAATCCCCAATCCCCTAGGCTAACAAAAAGTGTAATAAGAATCAAATGAAATCACTAGGTATGTTTTATCCCTTAAATAAGAGTATATTAAACAACAAATTTCTATTGGAAATACAACATTACCAATCCATATTATATACTTCAACACCAAAATAAATAAGTATTAGTTTAATATAATATTAAATAATTTAAATAAGTAGTATATATAATTGATGAAAAATAATCCCTTAGATCATCTTCTAATTCCCTCTACAGTAACAAAAACTTGTTCCACTATAACATACACAAATATAGTACACCACTAATAACCTTAAAATAAATAAGTAAAATGCTATTTGGATGAAACTACTAAAACAATAAAAGTAAACATTGGTGTACCTGATCAACTATCACATGTGACCCTAGGAAACACTCTATCTGAACTCGAATCACATTCTGAGAATCAAATATAGAACCTATAAATACAACCAGTAAATAAACAATAAGAAGTGTGAATAGGGTGTGAGGTTGATAAAACAGAAATTAATCACCATAAATTAAATGATTTTCCTATCCAAAATGGACAAAAAATATGCTAGTTTAAAAAAACTTTTGAAAATATATTTTTATCCTTTTAAGAAAACCAACCATGATCTTTTCCCGACACTGATCTTTAAAACCCCAAACTATATTAATGAAACAATTGGAAACCATTCTTAAACAATTTAATTTCCCCTTAAATAAAAACAATCACTTGAAATTAATTTCCTTAATTAAAGCCTCATTTATTAAAAAAAAATTGGGAATCCATTTACGAAATCCAACCAATGTAAAAAATTCCTTTGTAATTTCCTCTTTTTCTTACTATAATATAGAAAAAAATAAGGAAACCCAAAATAATGAAACGTAATGATGATAAAATTGATAAATAAAAAAATACAAATAATAGATTAATGTGTATTAGAAGTAATCAATAAAGATAAATAATGCCAGTAACCACAACAACATCTATAAAAGTAATATTTTTTACTAAGAAACTCACAAAAACACAGAAATAATCCATGACATGTGATAATAAACTCTGACCTATAGGTTCTAAAGGTAACTGACTCACTCATAGAACACTAGTTGACCTATATGAACCTAAGAAAATAAACCCATCATGGGAAATCTCACAATATCATTGAAAATGATCCATACATAGTCCACACACTCATCTAGAGAAAAATATATCCAATTACCCACCCACCCATAATCTCTCATGTTCCAACCACATAATATATCACATAGAAATCATTCATTCCATAAAAAATAACACACCACAATAAAGGATACAAATTAAAACCATGCCTCCATTCAAAAAACCCTTTTCAAATATCACTTGAAAAATAAATATTTTCTTGAGGCTATTTCACAATTATTTATCTCAAACTATTTTTAAATGAAAATAAAACCATTTAAAAACATATTTTGAAAATATATTTATAATCCAAATTCAAATATCAATCATCAATTTCAAAAACTTCCTTTTAAAAATTTCACACATATTTAATTATATATATATAAACATCTTAATGAATATATTCATATATTTTCATGTGAATGTCTGAAAATATCCACACATATAAAAATATATCTACACATATGTGAATAAAAAATAAACATGATAAAATAAGTCTGAAACATTATAAATAAATAAATAACACAAGAAGAGAGAAAATAAAGTTTTTAAAATCTCCCATGCCTTGGAGTCTAACCAATAAAATTACATAAACAACCTTAAAAAAATTTTAAACACCCAAATCCTATTTTAAATCCACCACATATATTTTATTAGTATTAAAATAATTTATTCTTTGAGTGAAAATAGAAAGAGGTTCCAAATCATTAAAAATCAAATTTGAAATCAATTTTAATCAATTAAAATATTCGGAAAAACATTTCCCTAAATTATATTAAACCCAAATATCATTTATAATTTTAAATAAATTAATTTAATAAACCCAAGCATAGGTGGACAATATGAGAAATGAAAAATCACATAAACACCTACCTAGGTCTAGTGTAGATGATATGAATCCTCCAAAAACGGTGATAGAAAGGCTTTGAAGACCCAAATCACTCCCTAAGAACAAGATCACCAAGATTTTAGAACCAAAACCCAACTTGGTATTTTTCTAGGGAACATAAATTGATTGTGAGGGAAGAAAAATGATAAGTAAAGGGATTAAGTGGAAGTAGGAGGAAAAAGAAACTTGTAAGGATTGATATCTTCTTGAAATCACAAAAAAAATCACCCAAAAACTAGAGTTTTAAGGGAGGAACATTGTGTAGGGGGGATACCTCTGGACGGGTGTGTCGGGGTGGAGTGAGGAGAGGGGCATAATTTAGAGGAAAAGAGGTAAGGAAATTTCAAAAAAGTTAAAAATTTAATATCTTGGGTGTATCACATGGTTGTTTCATGGTTTAATGAAACCATTAACTAACCATGTAACCTTAACTGGGAACATAGGTCACCCAAATAATTAGATCACATGATTTGGTAAACTATTCACCGACCATGAAAAATGGATCAGTCACATTGAATACCCCCTTCACAAGACTATTGTAGGATTAACACTAACAGTGTACTAACTACGTGATAGGAAAAATTTCTTAAAAATTAAAATTTTTAAAAGGTTTGGGATTTAAAATTGAAGATAATAATAACGAATAAATAAATAAATAAAAGTTATAAAAATGAGGGCATCACAATAACTCTGTGATCGAGGTAGGTGATTGCTAAAACATAAAATCATATGCTTGTTTTTGAAATAATGTGCATGCCTTCATGTTTTTATTGGACTAGGTAATGTTATAGGGACTAACAGAATCCTATAGAAAGATATAAGATTTCATTGAGCCTCATAGACATGGAATAAGTTCTCTTTATCACTTTTGGTAAACTGGGATCATTAGGTGACCATGTCTCCAATAGGTTGAAGGTGTTGGTTGAGTTAATGAGAGAACTTGAGTAGGTATCAAGATTCTATATGAGTGTTGAATAGCCTAGGTGGTATACCTAGGGCTATATGGGTAGGTAGTACAGGCTTAGGTCTAGTGATAATGGTTGATATGACCATTCATCTCATGTATGATGAGGGACACACCCTAGATGGTGGATGTGAACCCTTGGAATTTTCTATGAGCAGGGTAAATCCTCTGATACTAGATGTGGTGTGATAGATAGGGGTTTTATCTAGGTAATTGGTTGAGAGATAACCTAAGGGGGTGTGAGATGAGACCTAGGTATGGATCAAGGAATTGTTTGTGACTTGGAATTGGGTCACCAAGGGGTGTGGTGACATGCAGCTTGGGATAGTCCCTAGTTAGTGGGATCAGGTGGTGATGCAAGTATTAGAAGTGGATGAGACCTGCCTTTTGTCACGACCCGTCCTCGGGGCCCGTGTCGTGACTACCCCAATCCCGCCTTCCATAGGCCAGGGGATGGCGACTAGCACCAAAGGCGTAAATCCCGATAACTGGGAAGGCATTGCCTTTATAAAAGTAAAAAAACACCACAGAGTACAAGAGGAAGTAAAACACTAAGTACAAAAGAAAGTGCTAAAAATTAAATGGGCCAGAATACAAACCCAACTGAAAGTACAGCTACAACTGAGCAAAAGTATAATAGAAAAAGACAACAGCTGGAAGAACAGAAGCGGATCCTAGGTTGTCCTCCTCGGATCCTACCTGAAGGGTAGGTACAGATAGCGCAGCTCCTGGATCGTCCACCACGGATCCTACCTGAAGGGTAGGTATAGAAAGCACATCTCCTCAATGATCTCACCTGTCAACCTCCTCCATGTGTCATCTCGTCGTGAAGTCCACCTCTGGATACTGACTCATCGTGTGGTCCACCTCCAGGTACTGACTCATCCTTGAACACTCGGCCTCCGTCAGCACTGCCCGTCGTCTGCAACCAACACAATGAGGTGCGGGCATATCCCGTGTAGGAGTGAGTATAACGATACTCAGTAGGGACCCCGAGACCCTCAAGGTCTCACTAAAACCAACAAGGATAACCACAAGGAAGATCTCAACAGATAACCTCTACTTAGGTATATGCCCATTCATATACCTAAGTTATCAAGTAACCCATCTCAATCATGAGGAAACACAAGATTATGAAATCATCGGATAACCACTACCCAGGTATATGCCCATACATATACCTAAGTTTTAAAGGGACCCTTCTCAATCATGAGGTAAACACAAAGGTCAAAGATTCAACTCAAACCAGGATTTTCATTATCGAAACCGTAACTGCTGAAGAGCCCGTCTCTGGAGTGTACAGTGATCCTGTCACAACTCCGAGGTACTGCTCACTAACCTAAGACTGCTGAGGTACTCCTCCTATCGAGTACTGCGGGTCTGCCACCTCACACAGTAGTGCTCCTCCGCCATGGGTCTGCCACCTCACACAGTAGTGCTCCCCCTCATAGACTACAGAGGTAGTCCTCCTGTCGAGTACCGCGAGTCTGCCACCTCACACAGTAGTGCTCCTCCTCCATGGGTCTGCCACCTCACAAAGTAGTGCTCCCCACTGGGCTATGCTATTCACTCCGAATCGAATCGAACAAGCAGTCATCGGTCACAGCCAGCTACACGGTCTCCGCACTCTGTATGCTCATCTCTAGGAGGGTCTTCTCCATGAGCTATAGGTCGATTCTCCAAGTATCACAAGTCCCACGAAGAAGTATCTCAAAGGACTGCCTCGTCATAGGGGTCTCAACGCAACAGACGGCGCGTCAATCGGACGCTCGGGATGTGAGTTATTACCCTTTTCGTCCCAGGGGCCCGGTTGGTTTCGTGTGAGAACCAACCCAGCCATATCTCAACTGTATCCCAAAATCTCATAGGGTATACCCATAGGGACCATTTCTCAATGCGATCACCAACGCTGTTGACGGTTCTTCAAACGGACGTCCGGTCTGAAAGATATCAGCTTTTCCGTTCTAGGGGTCCGGTTGGATTTCGGGTACAATCCAACCCGGCCATACCCCAACTGCATCAAAAACTCAGGCGAAGTATGCCAAAAGTTCTGCCTCATCAAGAGGAAACCAACAAAGTCAATGGCACGTCAATCGAATGTCCGGAACTCAAGATATAAGCGTTTCCGCTCCGAGGGCCCGGTTGGTTTCGTATCCGAACCAACCTGGCCAAACCCAAAGTTCTCTGAAACCTTGTGTGTAATATACTGAAACGACCATCTCGATCCAAGTATTGCTACGCAACTGATGGTGCGTCGATCGGAGGTCCGTACCCCAAGTTTTGGGCAAAAGACCGAAGAGGTCCAAAAACAGGGGGTCTAGGGCCGGACCGACCCGGCCCAACCCCCCTGGGTCGGCCCGAACCGGGTCGACCCAACTCGGGTCCGGGTCCGACCCGGATGAGCGCAGCCCGGCCTGGCTGGGTGCGGCCCGGTCCGGCCGGGCGGCTCGGCCCGGCGCGCCGGCTCGCTGGCGTTGGCCAAGCGGCCACGCAAGGGGGGACGACCCCCCTGGACGAAACCGCGGCCCCCGCGCGGGGGCCGATCCCTGTCAATGGACACGGCGCGATGCCACGTCCCTCTGGTCCCGTGCGGCCGTAGGACCAGCCGCAGGACCAGCCGCCCGCCACCGCGGCTGAAGCCGCGGCGGCCCCTCCCCAACGGTGCGCCGCCGCCTCCTGGCGACCGGCTGGTGCTGGCCGCCGGCGGAGTCTTCCGTGGACCACCAGACGCGCTCTGGTGGTCCGATTTGCTCGCCACTTTCGCCAACAGTCCTCCCGGGACCCGACCTTTACTACGGCGTCTTCAAAACGCCTTCGCGGACCACCTCACCATCATCCACCGATCTGCACTTCGACAACAAACTGCAGGGTCTTCGAATCGCCTCAGTGGCCCCGACTCCGCCCACAGTTTCGTTCGGCCTCAACGGCGTCGCGCTTCTTCGCCGCACTCTTTCTCGTTTTCGCGCGGTGCAACGGCATCGCGCTTCCTTTCACGTGCCGCAAAAAATTCAAACAAACAAGGGGGTAGGAGGGTCGATCGTGTTTGTGCGGTCCGACCTCCTCCCGTTATTATGATAATAGGCGCCCCAAAATGAAACCAAGAAAGGCGACAGATGAGATCACGATCAACAATAAAAAAAGCCCCCACAGCTTCCCGCAACAAAATATTCCCAATCCGCAAGGAAAACATTCACGGATCAACTAGATAATAAGTTGTTCTGTGTTCTTTGTTTTCTTTAGAATGAAAGAATCAAGGGAATAAAATCATTCTCAAACATAATTCCCTATCTCAACGTTGTCGTCGAACGAGAGTTCGTCGCAGAATTAACCATCGCGGAAGAAGAGGTTTGTCACGGAAGAGAAGGATCATCGCAGAAGAAACATCGCAGAAGGAGCGTCATTGATTTCCGAGGATTTTGCGTTCTTCGTCGGAGACCGGTGCGTTCTTCGCGTTCTTCGCGTTCTTCGTCGAAGAAGAACGCTTTCCTCCAAATCCTCTCCACGCCACAAGCTCCAACAGAAATAAAATAAGAACAGTCTTATTTTATTAACGCACAAGTCAACCTTTGAAATTCAAAAAAACAATCAATTCATTGAATTAATTGTAACGATTTAACCACCCAAATTAATGAGGTGTTTCTTAACCAGAATAAATGCACAGTTTGACTTCATTAATAGGGGGTGCGGGTGCGTTACTTAGAAGAAAAGAAATGGTGGGGCTCGTGCGGGCCACACCTCTCAAATATCCTACCAAGTGGGTAGGATATTGTGGGTCCCAACTTATCCGCTTAACTTAGGTTAAGCCGCTTTAAGTAAAATAAAAGAAATTGTCACACCACCTTTATTTTATTTTTTAACTTAACCCCAAAAAAAAATAAAAACCACACCCGAACAAACGAAACTCCGGAAAAGGTGTTCCTAATAAATTACCGGTGCTGCGGTTCCATCGGTGCCCTCGGAATTCTATTCCGAGCACCGGTTAAAAAGTTATAAAAACCTGCTTGTTCGTTCACTGAACATACCTGATCCTAACTTCAGAAATTAATTCCGGGCACACCGGGCCTCGGAATCAAGCGCCGTCAGAAACAACGTTCTTGTAAAATCCCAAAGAAAATTTCAAAAAAAATTCCCTTGAATTTTTATGGGTCTTTACATTACTCCCACCTCAGGGCTTTACGTCCTCTTAAAGCTTTAACACAAACTAGGGTTACAAAAGTGGTACTGAGCACGCATCTGAGCCTTCCGCTCCCATGTGCTTACCTGGAGGTTCCTGTACTGCTAGTGAAAGCGCTCCTGAGGAATCGACCATCCTCGTAGGACCCGCTCCTGTCGATCCTTGATTCCCACTAGAACCTCCATGAAAGACACCCCATCGCCATCGTCCATCTCCCCATGGTCGATGATATGTGAAGGATCACACACGTATCTCCTCAGTTGAGATACGTGAAAGTTTTCGTGTACCTGGTGCAACTGAGGTGGATGGGTCAAGTGGTAAACCACCCCGTCTACCCAGCTGAGGACCTAGGAATGGTCCACTAAAAATCGGAGCTAACTTTCCGCCTTGGCCACATCTCTGTAAACCTCATCGAGGTGAGACCCATATGAGGATGTGATCGTCATCCTCGAACTCTAGAGGTCTCCAATTTCTGTTAGAACTGGACCTCAAAACGACTGCTGCCACGAGGGAAGGTTGACCGACTCAAGAGTGATCGATCGCACCCTCTTGTGCATGAGTTTATCCTGTGCTGGCTGGGGTTTCCTTTTCACCGACCAAGGAAAACCCATCCCGACATCGTAGTTAAACCACAACCTTTTTGCCTAAAACCGTTAATTTGTGTATGAACTGTGATTTCCCAGTCCATACTCAAACCAACGTCGTAAGTCCTCGACGCCACCACCAAGATATTCCAACTGAAACTCTCACCTCGAGGTTCTGACCACACTGTCGGCATAAGTGTGATTATCGAGTCTTCTCCCAAGGTATCTCCAGACGTGAGGGTCAATTCTACAGCTTACCGGAAACTCTAGGTCTGGGACAAGATTTATGGAAGGATGGAATGATTCATATCGATGTATGTTACTACGGCAGCTAGTAGTGGATACAGACTATACCTTGAATCATTCTTAGAGCCATTGGGTCACTCTCCCTGACCGCAAGAAGCTACACTCTTCCCCTACCCTCCAGCTCCCTGAGCCTAGCGGGGAAAACTAAGGTGGGTGGTTGTAGTATGTTAAAACGTACACCACCACATGCTGCTCTCCTAGCTCTGCCTCCACGTCTGCTGCTTCGCAGACTCATCTCTCCTTAAAGCTTCCACTTCTTGAAATATTTAACATGCCTGAGTCTCTAAGACTAGTGCCAGTTTCCTGTTTCTTACTGCACTGTGCAGTCTTCATCCGCTCCTGGATGATTTGCACCTTCTTTGCCTACAATCTGAAAGAGCTACTAAAATTTCTCCTTTTCCGAAAAGAGAAACTCGGTCTCATCCCCTGGACAAACCACACTCATTGCCTAATACAGTCAATCCTGACATGAATGATGCATTCATGACATGGATGACGTCATAAGGCCTCGACGTTACTACCAAGAGATCCAACTGTCACTCTCGCCTCCAAGGGTCGAGTCACACTGTCGGCATTAGTGTGAGGTCACTGGGTCTCCTCCAGTAGAAATCTCAAAAGTGGGGGTCAAGTCAACAGTCTTAACCGGGAGCACTCAGTATCAACCAAAAAAAAGGACAGGAAAGAAAACATCACAAATATAAGTGTCTTTTTATTATTACATCTCATAGTACAAAGACACGAATACAACAGCAACATGGAACTAGAAGTACAAGGGACGTATCCACTAGTTCTACTCTTGTCCACCTTCTCCCGGAGCTCTACTGCCTTGTCCACTGCTCGGATGTTGCTCAAGAACTCGCCGCTGCTTCTACCTCAGTGGCTCCTCCAACGCCTGCGGATTGACTGTGCGAAGAGTCGGACAGTCACGTGCCATGTGACCCTTCCTGTCGCAGGAGAAACACTGTCCGTTTCTGGCACGCCTGGACCTGACTCCACCCTGGGTTCCCCGCACTACTAATCCTATAACCTGAGGTCACCCACCTGCTGGTCTGGTCCTCTTGGACCTCTGCATCAGCTGTCTACTGCCCACAGATGACTCGGCTACTGATCGAAAACCCTGCGGAAAAGGAAAAAGATCTTGTACACGCTCGGTGTGTAGAGCTACTGGCACAAACTCCACCCTGAAGAAGGTCTCGAATTCTTCCCATGTGAAGGTCATTCTGTTGCAAAACTGGAACAAGTGGCTCCACCACCTTCCTGCTGCTGCCTGAAGGAGGCTGGCAACAAAGATCACCATGAAGTCTGCTGGCGTCCCCACTAGCCTGA
The DNA here is from genome assembly GCA_963277665.1 of Viscum album. NCBI lineage: Eukaryota > Viridiplantae > Streptophyta > Magnoliopsida > Santalales > Viscaceae > Viscum > Viscum album. The sequence continues at coordinate 1,881,692,108 of OY728165.1, read as the reverse complement.
AGACTCTCACCACAGCCTCCAGCCAATCCTCAGCTGCCTGCGGGTCCATCTCTCCCGAGAACCCAGGTGGCCTCTAGCACTAGAACTCGTACAGCACGCTCAAGTGGCGTGCATCGCCTACTGCTAGGGCTGGTGGAATCGGTGGCCCAACGTATGGTAGTACCGCTGGTGCCTTCGCTGGTACCTCAACTGCAAGAGGGCCCTGTACCGAAGCCTCGTCGCTCGGCAGGATGTCAGTACACACATCCCTCTGGGCTCTAGTTGGTCGTCCATGAAAAGGCATCCTAAAAGAAACAACGTGACGCGGTCAAACGATTATACCTGGTGAGCTGACCTGGTTTGAGCTGATATTTAAAAACTTCTGGAAACACACATGCAATCAGTGTTTTCGTGCACAAAGTCGGAAATCAGTTGTCAGGGTCCTAGTGTATGGATACATCGGCCGCTCTCACCAACACTAGACTCCCTGAACTAAAGACCACACTCGGTACCCTTAACACTATTGCTTCATAGAAAGAAAATATCAGAGTTATAAGTTCTGTGGTAGAACTGACTCCTATGATACCAATTTGTCATGACCCGTCCTTGGGGCACGTGTCGTGACTACCCCAAGCCCGCCTTCCATAGGCCAGGGGCTGGCGACTAGCACCAAAGGCGTAAATCTTGATAACTGGGAAGGCATTGACTTTATAAAAGTAAACAAAACACCACAGAGTACAAACGGAAGTAAAACACTAAGTACAAAAGAAAGTGCTGAAAATTAAATGGGCCAGAATACAAACCCAACTGAAAGTACAGCTACAACTGAACAAAAGTACAACAGAAAAATACAACATCTGGAAGAACGGAAGCAGCTCCTGGGTCATCCTCCTCGGATCCTACCTGAAGGGTAGGTACAGATAGCGCAGCTCCTGGATCGTCCACCATGGATCCTACCTAAAGAGTAGGTACAGATAGCGCAGCTCCTCAATGCTCTCACCCATCAACCTCCTCCGTGTGTCGTCTCATCGTGAAGTCCACCTCCAGATACTGACTCGTCTTGTGGTCCACCTCTGGGTACTGACTCGTCCTTGAACACTCAGCCTCCATCAGCACTGCCCGTCATCTACAACCAACACAACGAGGTGCGGGCATAGCCCGTGCAGGGGTGAGTATTACGATACTCAGTAGGGACCCCGAGACCCTCAAGGTCTCACTAAAACCAACAAGGATAACCACAAGGAAGATCTCAACAGATAACCTCTACTTAGGTATATGCCCATACATATACCTAAGTTATCAAGTAACCCATCTCAATCATGAGGAAACACAAGATTATGAAATCACCGGATAACCAATACCCAGGTATATTCCCATACATATACCTAAGTTATCAAGTGACCCTTCTCAATCATGAGGTAAACACAAAGGTCAAAGATTCATCTCAAACTAGGATTTTCATTATCGAAACCGTAACTGCTGAAGAGCCCGTCTCTGGAGTGTACAGTGATCCTGTCACAACTCCAAGATACTGCTCACTAAACTAAGACTGCTGAGGTACTCCTCCTGTCGAGTACCGCGGGTCTGCCACCTCACACAGTAGTGCTCCTCCGCCATGGGTCTGCCACCTCACACAGTAGTGCTCCCCCTCATAGCCTACAGAGGTACTCCTCCTGTCGAGTACCACGGGTCTGCCACCTCACACAGTAGTGCTCCTCCACCATGGGTCTGCCACCTCACAAAGTAGTGCTCCCCACTGGGCTATGCTAGTCACTCTGAATCGAATCGGACAAGCAGTCATCGGTCACAGCCAGCTACACGGTCTCCACACTCTGTATGCTCGTCTCCGGGAGGGTCCGCTCCATGAGCTACAGGTTGATGCTCCAAGTATCACAAGTCCCATGAAGAAGTATCTCAAAGGACCGACTCGTCATAGGGGTCTCAACGCAACAGACGGCGTGCCAATCGGACACCTGGTCTGTGAGTTATTAGCCTTTTCGTCCTAGGGGCCCGGTTGGTTTTGTGTGCGAACCAACCCGGCCATTTCTCAACTATACCCCGAACTCTCATAGGTTATACCCATAGGGACCGTTTCTCAATGTGATCACCAACGCCGCTGACGGTTCGTCAAACGGACGTCCGGTCTAAAAGATATCGGCTTTTCCATTCCAGGGGCCCAGTTGGATTTTGGGTACAATCCAACCTGGCCATACTCCAACTGCATCCAAAACTCAGGAGAATTATGCCAAAAGTTCCATCTCATCAAGAGGAAACCAAAAAAGCTGACGGCACGTCAATCGGACCTCCGGAACTCAAGATATAAGTGTTTCCGCTCCGAGGGTCCGGTTGGTTTCGTATCTGAACCAACCCAGCTGAACCCAAAGTTCTCCGAAACCTTGAGTGTAATATACCAAAACGACCGTCTCGATCAAAGGATTACTATGCAACTAACGGCACGTCGATTGGTGGTCTGTACCCCAAGTTATGGGCAAAAGACCGAAGAGGTCCGAAAAAGGGGGGTCTGGGCCCGGCCCGACCCGGCCCAACCCCCCCTGGGTCGGCCCGAACCGGTTCGACCCGACCCGGGTCCAGGTCTGACCTGGCTGAGCGTGGCCTGGCCCGGCCCGGCATGGGCGGTCCGGCCAGGCGGCTCGGCCCGGCGCGCCGGCTCGCTGGCGTTGGCCAAGCGGCCGCGCAAGGGGGGACTGCCCCCCTGGACGAAACCGAGGCCCCCGCGCGGGGGCCGTTCCCTGTCAATGGACGCGGAGCGATGCCGCGTCCCTCTAGTCCCATGCGGCCGCGGGACCAGCCGCCCGCCGCCGTGGCTGAAGCCGCGGCGGCCCCTCCCCGGCGACGCGCCGGGCGCCGCCGGCGGAGTCTTCCGCAGACCACCGGACGCGCTCCGGTGGTCCGATTTGCTCGTCGCTTTCGCCAATGGTCCTACCAGGACCCGACCTTTACTGTGGCGGCTTCAAAACGCCTTCGCGGACCGCCTCACCATCTTCCGCTGATCCTCACTTCGACAACAAACTGTAGGGTCTTCGAATTGCATTCGCGGCCCCGACTCCGCCTGCGGTTTCGTTCGGCCTCAATGGAGTGGCGCGACGGTGTCGTGCTTCTTCGCCGCGTTCTTTCTCATTTCGGCACGGTGCAATGGCACCGCGCTGCCTTTCATGTGCCGCAAAAAATTCAAACAGACAAGGGGGGAGGAGGGTCGGTCATGTTCGTGCGGTCCGACCTCCTCCCGTTATTATGATAACAGGCGGCCCAAAATGAAACCAAGAAAGGCGACAGATGAGATCACGATCAACAATAAAAAAAATCCCCCACAACTTCCCGCAATAAAATATTCCCAACCCGCAAGGAAAACGTTCACAGATCAACTAGATAATAAGTTGTTCTGTGTTCTTTGTTTTCTTTAGAATGAAAGAATCAAGGGAATAAAATCATTCTCAAACATAATTCCCTACCTCAACGTTGTCGTCGAACGAGAGTTCGTCGTGGAATTAACCGTCGCGGAAGAAGAGGTTCGTCGTGGAAGAGAAGGATTGTCACGGAAGAAACGTCGCGGAAGGAGCGTCGTTGATTTCCGAGGATTTGGCGTTCTTCATCGGAGACTGGTGCATTCTTCGTGTTCTTCGCGTTCTTCGTCGAAGAAGAACGCTTTCCTCCAAATCCTCTCCATGCCACAAGCTCCAACAGAAATAAAATAAGAACAAACTTATTTTATTAACGCAAAAGTCAACCTTTGAAATTCAAAAAAAACAATCAATTCATTGAATTAATTGTAACGATTTAACCACCCAAATTAATGAGGCGTTTCTTAACCAGAATAAACGCATGGTTTGACTTCATTAATAGGGGGTGCGGGTGCGTTACTTAGAAGAAAAGAAATGGTGGGGCTCGTGCGGGCCCCACCTCTCAAATATCCTACCAAGTGGGTAGGATATTGTGGGTCCCAACTTATCCACTTAACTTAGGTTAAGCCGCTTTAAGTAAAATAAAATAAATTATTGCACCACCTTTATTTTATTTCTTAACTTAACCCCAAAAAAATAAAAACCACACCCGAGCAAACGCAACTCCAGAAAAGGTGTTCCTAAGCAATTACCGGTGCTGCGGTTCCATCGGTGCCCTCAGAATTCAATTTCGAGCACCGATTCAAAAGTTAGAAAAAACCGCTCGTTCGTTCACTGAACGTACCCGAGCATAACTTCGTAAATTAATTCCGGGCACACCGGGCCTCAGAATCAGGCGTCGTCAGAAACTACATTCTTTTAAAATCCCAAAGAAAATTTAGAAAAAAAATTACCTTGAATTTTTATGGGTCTTTACACCTTTTGTGGTTAGGTTAAGATATAGGCTATGATTTGTGTGAACACTATTGGTATTTGATTCATCTTGGTGAAGATGAGATCAAACCAAGGTAGTTCTGAAGGATGATAGTGGATTCTCTGATGAGTGATATAAGAATTTTTTGTGGACTTCCATGTTGTCCATGCATGACCAATATGGTCTTAAGGTTATTATCCTATGAGTATTAATGTATGATGAGATATGTTTCATGGTGTTGGTCTAGGTTCCAATTTACTAGTGCTCTGGTTATGTGTTGGTGAGATTATGGGAATACCTGTATGGCCTTCTTATAGTTTCTTATATGTACTTGGTTGTGTGGTCATTAGATTAAGGATTGGATATAAAGACAACATTGAAGAATAAGGTTGGCCTCTGAGGCTTATAGTTAACACTCATCTATGAGAGTTTGGATTGGTCACTTTCAATGTGACCTTTCCTAAGAGTACTGGGTATGGTACTATCAGTGTGACATAACCTAAGTGAGCAAGGATAACCAAAGTAATATTAGTGAAAAATATCTTAAGTGAGTAGGGATAGACATGTTACTCTCAGTGTGGTATCTTCTAAGTGACCAGGGATGAATATGGTAATTTCAGTGCAGCCTTCCAGGAGAAGGAATGGGCAGGGTACTTGATGAATGGATTTCCATAAGGGTAAAATTAATCAGAGTACTATATTGTAAGGCCTTCCCTATGGGGAATGAATTAGGTTACTTAATATGGGCCCTACCATGGGGAAGAGGGTAGAGTTAGAGGCATGTTATGGTAACCTAACACGAGTCTTCAGGTATGGGTAAGAACTTATGTCATGAGGTGACTGATTTCTATCATTGTTCAAAGCAGGTATGGGTGGGGGTTGTGGTAGTATGGTTAGCAGACAATGCACCAAAATAAATGCTTATTTATGTCATTTATTTTCATCATGCATAAATTTATATGATGGTGTATATTAGGGTCACTGGTTGAGACCCTTCTGAGATGTATTTCTCACACCCTACATGAGCAATCTAGTGTACATGCAAACCTTATGTCTATTTTATACACCTGATCACATTTTTTAGTGGACTGAGATAGAGCATCTCAATGATGATTGTGGGTGATGAGATTAGGTGATTCTCGAGGATGGTAGTATATCCTCTTGTTTATTTTGTATTTGTGATTATACCAGTGGAAGATCAATTGATTTATGATTGTATGCTTCTGCATGAAACATTTGTTATATCATGGAATGTTTATTGATTCTACGTACTCTGATGATTGATGTGGAAGATTCTTGGTAATTTTTCTTATTATTGATGATTATTATATCTAATTAATAGTATCCCTAAGTTATTATTTAGACCTTCTTCTCATGTTAGTAGAATTTTATATATGGGGAGGCAGACATTAGGTCCTGTGATGTCTCTAATCAGAACATTGATGAGTAGTCTCAGACTGGGGTATTACAAAATGGTATTATAAAATCATTAATTTTATATTACTATTTGGGATACAGTATGCATGTAATTTTAATGTGTTAGATATTGTGATGGACCTTGGACTGGTGATTTATAAACACCTTTTTGATAAAAATTTGAGGTTATCAGGGTTATGATATTACTATTTTTGCATTTTTCAATTATGATTGATATTTTTATTCAAACATGATAAATTATAGGAAATTTATATTTATGGATTTTGGATTTTTTTCCCCATAGAATAAATAGGATTGTGTACATGTATCATATTTGTAATATAGGATTCACATGAAATTTGTATACTTATGTGTGATTTATTTCACTGATGATAGGTGGTTTAGTTGTTTAAAGTTTCAGAAACAACTTATATTTTGGTTTCCTATATAACTTTTTGGTTGAATTATTCTTAAATTATCCATGATATTTTTTTCTAATGGAAGGTTATGTGGATCTTATGGTGATATGTTATCTGGTGATAGTTATACAGTCCCTCTATATAAGGTATGTATATTGACTCTTTGGTGGGATGGTACATGCATTGGATTCCTTAGAGATGATATAAAGAGAGGTATGAGTTTCCTTGAGGATTTGGATACCATTGATAGAATAGTGTAAAATAATGTGACATTCCTTGGGATTTTGGGGTTTTAAATCACTTAGAGTAATTTTGGTATCATAATGGCCTAGTTTTGAGTGGTTTGGATTGGTTAGATGCCTTGACCAATTGGATGGTGATCCTAGTTATTTGGATCTAGGGTGGATTGAGTTTGTTAAATGATTAAACTTATATAATGATTACTAGGTGGTGGGTGATCATGCAGTGCACCTTAGCATGAGTGATATGATTCAAAATATTGGAAATGAATTACTAATTTCCTTTGGAAAGATGTGATTTGCATTCAGGGAATCATGATCAGTGGGTTAGGTGTGTGAACCTAGGTTTTATGGGATGAGACTCATGTGAGTGTGAGTCGGGTTGTATTACTAGGTTGTATGAGATCATACACCTATTGGGTTTGTACGAGGGCATGTAAGATAGTGGGTAAGAACCTATTAGGGGGTTATTAGAGGTTTACTCTTCCTTGAGGAGAAGAGTGAGCATTGGAATGAATTTTCAAGGAAAATTATTGATGCATAAGAGAAAGTGTGTGCTAGTTGTTCACGATGTCATTTGGTTTGTGGATCAGTGAATGGTCTAGGCATGGTCTATTGAGAAATTTCTAGGTTTTTGGGGGAACCTAATATATTTATTACCAATCACTTAGAGGATAATCATTGTACTTTATTGGGGTTTAGTTTAGAGGTCATCCTTTGAGTGAGGTGACTGGAGTGATGAATGAAATTCCTCTCAGCATGTCAGCCCACGATTTTGGATGGAGATGGTACTTTTCCCTCTATAGAAAGAGGAGATATCAGAGATGGATTTAAGTGAAGTGGCATGGTTTGTATGAGATGCTTCCCTAATAGGGTTTGATAGGATGAGTGATAATGGATTAGAAGGAGTGTCACACATGTGATATTGGAACCTATTAGGAATTTCACTTAAGGAGTAGTGTAAGGGAATCCATATGGTAGAGAGAACACTATTATTAGTTGTAGGGTGTGTTACTTTTATGGTTAGTTTTTAAAAATTATTAAGGATGGAACTCTTAGTTAGCCGAGAATGGGTGGTGATTTGTCTTTTGTGTTGGAACTTGGGTACGAGTGGGATATTCATGTATAACCATTACATTCGGTAATAGAGAAGACATGGAATTTGGAGATATAGTGTTTGGTTTAGTAGAGAGATGATAAGGGTATTTCCATGGTAGGTAGAATATTATTATTCATGTGTGTATGACCCCAATGAGGTAAGGTTCATGTATGTGGTTAGACCAATTGGTGGAAGGTTGAGGTGGAAATGAAATCTCAATGTGCGAGATAGATACTCTTTTACCTAGATCCTTAATAAATACCAAATTTGGGATTCATATATGGTGAAAAATGAATTTTGGTGTTGTATTTTCACATAAAAATCTTGATAGAGTCTAAGTGTTGGCATCAATCTCAGGATGAAATTAGATGTGATATGAGAGTGAGTTGGATTAGAGGTACATTGGTGCTTGGGGGAGAGAGTGTTATGGCTTATGTGGTTGGTTGAGGACCAAACTATGGAATTACATTGAGTTTCAACTTCTGACTTTGATGTGGGTATTTTTACAATTATGTGATGAATATGGGAGATGAGGAAATGTGATCAGGTTGTTTCAGAGTGTGTTAAATAAGAGATCGAGTGTTTTCGAGGAATGTGATACATAGGTGGACCAATTGATTTTTTTGTGAGGATTTAAGTTCGGTGAGGTGAAAACGGCATTGAGTGTGTAAATAGACCACTATAAGTTCATTAATGTTAGGATATTCTTATGGTGGGTAGTACTATAACATGTAATTATCCTTTTTTGGTGGATCCTAAAGGTGGGGATCACTATAACCTTGGTGATATATCACTTGATGTAACTATGGTGTCTATTAATTCATGGGTGTAGTTGTGTTCTATATTGGTGTTGGTTATGGTGACAAATAGGTATCCAAACTTTTTATGAATAGTGTACCATAGTGTTCAGATTTGTGTATTAAAATACCATTTAGTGTTTAAGGATATAACATGACAATTTAGTCTTGAAATGGCTGTTGAGGTAGGTTAAGATCAATGGTTGGAGGACTAACACAAATTATCAAGTATTTTAACCATTATGGTGGGGAGTTTTTAATGAATCGTTTCATTACAGGTTATGGAATTCTGAGGAAATTTTATTTTTAAGTCCCAAAGGTGGGGATATATGAGAATTTGGACTTTTATTGGAATTATAAGGATGGAATGACTCTAATAGATGTTTTTAGATATGGATGGAGGCCTGATATGTGTTTTAGGTTCTCAGGTGAATGTTGGAGTGGGGTTGAGGTAACCCATTTATTGATTTTGGATACAAGTGTCATGTCATTCTATGATGGCTGAGGGTCACACAATGATAAGGGTTTAGTGGGTAGGGTCATTCCATGGCTAGTAGGTATCAGGGCATGGTATAATGTTGAGTAGGTTTTTCACTATGGGGAATACCCTTATGAATGGTAATCATGCCACGGTTGGGGGAGTCATGACATGGTGATGAATCATACATAGTAAATTGAGGACACTAATGTTTTTTACTTGAGATTTTGTAGAGTAAAATCCAATACTTACATGAACCTTAGGTTACATCATCAAGGATTTATGTTAGGGATGTGTAATGGTGAGGGATGTGAAGTTCATGCCATGAGAGGGAAAATACACTGATAAGGCTTATTCATTTCCTAGAATAGGTGCATCATGCTATGAAAGAAAGGGTCCATGCCACAATGGCGCCTAGTTGAGTAGTCTCACCATGAACTAGAGAGGTCATTCCACGAGAGGATAAGAAGGGGAGTTAGAAAATATCTTGGGGGCAGTCACACTATGACCTAGAAGGACTATTATATGACATGTATTGGCATGGTGGTGTTGTGATGTGACTCTCATAGCCATTCCATGGCCAATTTCCATGGATAAGTTTTTTAGTAGGGGAAGAACTGCAATTTTCTAGTTGGATTCCTTCAGGTCTTAAGTCAAGGAGTGATATAGAGGGGTTGTTTTTGAAAGATCCCTTCTTTATTCCTCCCCTTTCCCCCCTTTTATGTGGGGTGATTTTTAGGATAGTTTAAGTTGAACCACTCCCTTTTCTCCTCTATATTATTATTACCCTTTATCATCTCTCTATTTTTTTGATGATTTTAGGCTGGGGTTTGACATAGATTCCACCATATCATTGTGGAATCAAGCCAGGATGATGTAATTTTTCTCAAAATGGATATAGGAGATCTCATGAGGATGAACACATTAAGTTTAATATTGTTTTGATAATTCAATGATGCATGAGTCTTGGGTGTTGGTGTGAGCTTGGATGAGGAATTGAAAAGAATGTTGTAGGATTATCATAGTATCATAAGGATGGTAACTGAATGGTTGAAGTTGTTCTACCTATAATATAAAATTATATTCATTTTTTATGCATGGGTGTGCAAGCCTGTATGTTTGAATGGGACTAGGTAAAGGTATATAAACTGATATCACCCTATAGAATGATATAGGATGGTTTTGAGCCTCCTGGGCATAGAGTATGTTCTCTTTATACTTTGGGTAAATTGGGATCACCCAAAAACCCTATTCCCAAGGGAGTGAAAGTTTCAGTTGAGTTGATGAGAGACCCCTAGGTAGGTCTCAAGATCTGGTATGAGTGGTGAATATACTAGGTGGGATCCATAGGGATATATGAGTATGGATGAGAGGCTTATACCTAGTGATTATGGGTGATATGTAAATGAATCTTACGTATGATGAGGGGAACCCTCTTGAAGGTGGATGTGGACTCTAGGTATGTTCCTTGAGTGGGATGAGTCCTTCGAGACTATACATGGTGTGATGAAGAGGGGTTTTCTTTGAGTGTTGGGTTGACTTCCCTCCTAAGGGGTATGTGAGATAAGACCCAAGTGTGGGTCATGGAAATTTTTGGTGACTTGGAATTGGTTTTCCAAGGGGCATGGTGTGAGGTGTCTTAGGATTGTCCCTAGTTAGTGGGTCTGATCGATGATATGAGAATTGAAATAGGATGTAACCTACCTTTTGAGTATAGGGTCAAATAGAGCCTATAGGATATGAGAACACCATGGGGGTTTTGGTTTCATCTTAGTTATAATGAGATTATATCAATATAGATTTAAAGGACCCCAGTGGACACCTTGGCGAGTGAGATGAGAATACCGAGAGAACTGACATATTGTTCATGTGAAAACAAGGTGGTATTTAGAATATTATCCTATGATAATTGATGTAATATGAGATGTGTGTTGTGTTACAGGGATAGGTTCCAAGTGACTAGCACCCTGTTGATGAGTTAGTGATATTTGGGGATAGGTTGAATTCTTTAATTGTTGTTGATTATGTGTTATTAATTGTTTTCAAGCCTACTGATAGAAAGGATTTTGAGACAACCATGTAGAATAAGTTTGGGATTTGATAATTATATTTCACTATCCTCTAATATAGGATGGGTTGTGTACTTTTAGTGTGATATTTATGAAGGTTCTAGGTATAGTGGAAGTGCCATGCGGTAGTATCCAATTCAGTTTTTTTGTAATCAATGAATAAAATGAGATTTAAATGATGAAGAAATTCATGAAAAAAGAATTAATTCAAAGATTAATTAACCCAAAAATTACAAAATAAAGAATAAAGAATCATCACATATAACTTATAATTAATTTATAAATAGGTTTATAATTTCCTTGTCTTGTAATTATTTATTCATGGAGAATGCAGTTAAACAATCTCTTCATACTATTATTGTGTCATAGGATCCATGGGTAGAATCCATCTAGTGGAGATCCACATGTTCTCCAAAATCTTGTAACGTCATCGTAGAGTCATTGGGTTTTAGAACAGTTGATTTTGATCCCCTGTGTTGTTCACCATTGATCGCAAAAACAATATCTTCATGGATAAAATATTATTTTAGTTTTCTCAAAGGATTGTTATGATAGAGGAAGATCAGCTATCTTAATCTTGAGCACATTCTTTAGCGATTTCTCTCTTAGGTTATTTACTCACAATAAGAGATTAACCTAGGAAAGTGATGTAACTGGGTATTTATAGAGAAAGGTTAGTGTTAGTAATTGCACATAGGCCCTTAGCCAATTCCTTATTTCTTTGTGAGACTTATGTCTAATAATAATATAAATAATATTATCAATTTCTTGACATGTGAAATACTTGATGATAAATAAACATCATTTGTTAAATAAATAAATTAATATTTATTTAAATGATATTAAATATATCATTTCTAGACGGACCATTAAACTCAATCTATCTATCCTCCTCCATATTTAACATAGTCCAAATAATGTCTATTTATTTAATAAATAAATATTTCTAAATTATTCAGTAATAAATAAAATAAATATTATATTCAATAAATATTTACATATAAATATTTATTATTATTCAACTCATTTATTTATTCTTTAAAATAACTCATGATTGAATCTTGGAGATCATCCAAACTTGAATAATTATTAATCCATAAAGTGGGAATAATATTTATTCTAACTTGTTAAATTCAAAATAGAATTTCATTGAGATTCTGGATGTACTTAGTGTGTGATACACTAGGATTCTTTCTCAGTGACATTAGGACAAAATTTCCTAAAGTAAAAGGTTAGAATCTAGAAACACACCAAGACACCTATAGAGAAAGTAGTAAATTTTGAAAAGATATGCAACCTCCTACACATGTGTGCTATGTAATAAAATTGATTTATTCTGATATCTCCAATCAAACAAGTTTCATACTAGTTCCATTAACCTATATGCTCGATGTCCCTTTCTTTGAATTTCCATAAATTAACTTACCATGAGAACACTGTAGCTAGGTACTTAATTAGGCAGTTTCATTCCCATAAAAGGGCTTGAGATATGAACTTCCATTAAATAAAAAAGAGATAAATCTTTATTGATCTTTTCATTAATTAAATATCACTTGTGATGGATCCAATGTATCCTAACTCACTATAAGTATATGTCATCATATTTTTTATTAATACATAAAATTATGTGTTGTATGATATGTATTAATAATAACCTAAAACTATAAGTATCATCACACAATTCCATAGATAGGAACAATAAATGACACATATAAATCTGTATTTCTACTAGCAAATCATGTTCTTATAATCTCATGCTATGAAAATTAATAAGGGAATAAACCATGAATAAGTGTCTCAACATCCAATGAGTCTCAAACCATGATAGCTTAATAATTTACATCCCATAAAATGATATCATCTACCTATAGAAAATATATTTAAGAACAATGTTATGGAACTTCTAGGTTCACATCATAGTGAGGAACTGCTATGACCTTTCAGTGAAACAAGTACCCTTAGTCCATTATCACATACAATGTCATGAAGAAGAAAAATCATGATCTAATAAGAAATTTATTAATATTAAAAACCAATAAAACAAGAAATCATAAATTTTATAGAAGTTTTTTCTAGATAACCAACTTCAGTAGACTCCCACTTGCACTAGAGACACTTCCAACAACCTTCAGTCTTCTAGCTCTCCCATGAAATTCATGCTTCCACTGATATAAGGATTTTTCAAGGGATCCAACATGTTATCCTATATGGAAAATATTCTCATTAAAAGTATATTTCATCATAATTTTTTCAAGGGATCTGACATGCTATCCTCTATGGAAACTATTCTCACCCTAACTATTCTTCAATTTAACCATTTTTAGCACTTAATCTATTTTTATCACTTGTTCCATGGGGTATGAATTTATATCATTTACACAATTACCTAAGCCATTAAATTACTATGATTATGTGAGTAAGTCAAGTTCCCTATATCACTAGGTATAAACATTAAAAAAACAAATACAACACACATACCTTGGAGCCTTTGTCCAGGTAGTCTCACCAAATGAAACCATTAGGGGCATAGAGTCCCAGTCCCCTTACCTAACCTATGAATTATGGGGTGGGGTTTAGAGCCTTAGTCTAACCCAACCCATGGGAGTATATCCTAAATTCCAATACCCCACAAATACTAAGCCATGTTCACATTCTTATTTATCCATTTACCATATCACAAACCATATACAAATAAATGCATATAACATTCACATCTCATAATTATTCAACATGTGAATTAACATCAACCCTTAACTCATTAGAACATTTACCAATTACATTTCATAGCCCATATAACCCATTTTCATTTACCATTACTTAACACATTATCATAATCAACAATTACCATACCTTTGACCATTTAACATATTCATCAATTCACATGTATTAACCCACTTATGAATTTCAAGTACAATTCATAAGTCATTTAGAACAATCAATTTATTTCATGTAACCCATTTCATATTAATCCAAATAATCCCTTATGACATTATAAAAGTATATACCCAACTATCAATATTCTCATTTCAACTCAACCAACATATCAACATGTTCATCATGGGATTACTTTATCACAATTCACATCCATGTTAAACATTTTAATTTCCAATGTTTGGGAATGTTGGTACACCCCATGGGTGGACCTAAATCGGTCCATTAAACCTCAATACATCCCACAGGGATCATGAGGGATTCAATTCATCATTTATCTAACCATTTTACAAAATCCATCTAAACTCATCAATTGAACAATAAGAGAGAACCATTAACACAACCACACATGCACAAATAAACTTAAAAAATGTGGGGTATAACTTGTAGACCACCTACCTTGAATCCATAGATGAACTATCAATCAGCCATATCCATACATATATATTAAAGAATCCTTTGAAGCACCATCCTAAAATCCATTGGAAAAAGAGGGTTTTAGGGCTTCGAAATAATAAGAAAAAAACCACAATCCTTAATCCGGAAAAGAGAAGAAAAAAGAGCATTAGACTTACCTAGAGCTCTGATCCACACCCAACAAAATTCCAAATGACCTAGAATAAAATGATATCAATACTTGGGAAGTCTTGGTCAAAATGGTTTGTCACTAGGGTTGATAGAGAAGAAATGAGGTAAGCAATAAGGTGAGAAATATTAAAATCCCAAGGGGGGAAATAAAATCCCACTTTTAATGGGGAATACTGTTTGGCCGCACAATTTTCCCAAATGTGAACCAACCATGCACCAGATTCTATCCAAGAGGAACTTAAGATACATGTTTTATTGGGGATCTCGTACAATTTGACAAACCATGCACCAGCCTCTATCCAAGAGGGGCTAAGTCGCATGGTTACCTAGGGATCCCTTTATGGTTTGAAAAAATAGGTGCCAACCATGCAGAATGGATATTTCCAATAGCACACTTTTTGGCCTCCCCCTTGCATGGTTTAATTAACTATGCACCCCTTTACTTATCCAACATGGTTTGGGCATAGGATTACCCAAAACCTTACACAAACCATGCAACATGCATTGGATGACTATTTTACTCTAACTTTCATGTCCCAAACCCCCAGAACATCCAAGATCTACCTCATACACCCAGTAAACATTTAATTAACCCTATTTAATAAAATTAAACAAATATTTAATCAGGAACATACCTCCAAAAATTCTAGGATCTTATATCTCACATTCACTCTTAATGAAACTAAATTCTCTTATATATTTATAAAACAAGATGTTCCATGACCTAGATGCTTGATTTAATCCATAAATGGATTTATAAAACTTTTATACCTTTTTAGAATTTCTAGGAGTCATAAACCCTTATGGTTATGTCATATAAACATCTTCATGAAGGTTCTTGTTAAGAAAATCTGTTTTGAAATCCATCTTCCAAATCATATAGTCATGGAATTCTGCTATATCAAGTAGAATTATAATGGATTTAACCATTTTTACTAGAGAAAATTTTTATCACAGTCTATTCCTTTATTCTATTTAAACCCTTTATCCACTAGTCATGCTTTATATCTAAACATTTTACGTTATACGCCTAGTTTTCACTTCAATGTATAACAGATAAACCAAAACTAAAAATTGGTTCTGATGCACATAATATATCATAGAATTCGTGTATTATTTCTATTTTTATATATTCTGATCTCTATACTTTCTCATTATAGGAAAGAGGATTATTATTATCATCAAATAATAATTCACTATCCCCAGTGACTAAAACACTATATCTTTATGGTTCTCTAACCTATCTGGTGCTACTATATAGTACTTGTGTTTCAGAAATTACATAATCCATGGGGGCCTATGTGATTTTTTCATGCACCAACTCTTTTGTATCCTGAGGAACAACATCATTAAAGTTAATCTTTCTCCCACTATCCTTCATAAGGATATTCTCTCTCAAGATAAATTCCATATGTAGCCTCTATTAATTTATTTTTCAAGGATTTATATATATAATATCCCTTAGTTTCTTTGGTATATGATATAAATATAGATTTTATGTCCCTAGGTTCAAGTTTTGTTTCTTAATATGACCTTAAAAAACTCTTTGTAATGCCATGCATGAATATTTGACAAAATAGGTCTTTTACACTCTATAACTTGAAGGGAATTCCATTTTCTTATTTAGTTGGAAAAAAAATTTTTATGTACACTAAAAAATGAAATGAATATACCCAAAAAGATAACGAAATATCTCTACAACTCATTATCAACCTCACCATACCAAGAAATGTATGGTTTCTCCTTTCACTAACACCATTCCAATGTAGTGTTAAAGGTGTAGTGAGTTGAAATTAAATCCAAAACTATCATTTAAAGTCAATAAACTCTTGGATAAGATATTCAAAACCTTAATAAAATTAAAAATTCTTAATCTTCTCACCAAGTCTATTATATAATTTATCCTTACATTCTTTTAATTTTTCAAAGGCTTCATATTTATACCTCAATAAGTAGACATGACTATATCTACTCAAGAGATTAGTAAAAGTTATGAAGTAAGAATACACACCTCTATCTTCAATTAGAAAGGATCTAAAAAAATTATTATATACCAAATATATAATCTATACATCCTTTTCACATTGCCCACTAAATAGTGGTTTGGTAATTTTTCCTTGCAAACAATCCTAACATCTGTTAAGTGGTTTTAGATTAATGGAGTACAAACAACCATCTTGATAAAGATTTGTTGAAAGATTCGTGTTTATATGTTTGAGTTAGTGATTCCATAATGGGGTGTGATATTAAACCTGTTAACTTGGTTTGTTATCAATATCCCAAACCTAGTTTTTTATTTAATACATAATTAACGTTATTTAGTTGTGACATACCATAAAAAATTCTATTTTTTTAATGCATCATTATTTATTTCTAAATTTAAAAATAAATCCATCCATTTCAAGAAAATAAACAAATATGATGTTCTTAGTTACACTAGGAACATAATAACATTTATCTAAAACCAAATCAATCCTATCAACAATGTGAGTTAGAAGTATCTAATGTCCATATCAACCAACCTCACTCCATTGGTAGACCATAAATCCACCTCTCTCATGTAACCTTTTGAAACCCACTTGGTTCCTGAATTTGAATACATATTTGAGCACCAAAAGTTATATCTAATACCCAATGTGTAGATATATAATGATTTCAATCGATAACAAATTCATGTGATTCTCCCCTTACTTCTTCAACTAGGTGTATTTCTTCTTCTAGTGGCATAACTTTACACATGTAAAACATACCATATTTTGTTCATTTTCTTGATGTTAGATATTCTTTTTCTTGGAAGGATGATGATCATGAGTCGTAGACTTAGAATGATTTTTGGGGTACTTTTCATTGTTCTTAATCTTCTTATTCACCATAAGAACCATAGGTTTTTCATGGATCATTTCATTATCAACTTGTAGAATTAAAGTAAGAAGTTTTGGTAGAGATTTATCAACATTTTTCATAATAAAATTTATAATGAAACTGGATAAGCATGATAGTAGTGAAGAATAAACTAGATTAGTGTGAAGATATTCTATAATCTTAAATCTTAAGATGTTCATACACTCAATGTATCCAACCATTTTGACAACACGAGGCCCATTTGTTCCCCCTCTCCAATATTACATGTGAATAGTTCCTTGGAGATCTTGTATGTCTCTTTCCTGGTCTTCTCCTGATATAAGAATTGAATATGACCCAACATGGTGTATGCATCCATTACCTTATGTTTCTTTAGAAACTCACTAGTCATGGAAGACAACATCAATCATTGGATGTCTAGTGCATCATTTGTGTTTAAGGTAGAGAGATACTTATTCCTAACTAGCCACTTGAGTAAGCATCCTAGGAACTAGGTTTTACAACATGTATAATTTTCTCTCTTGGAATAATAAAATATCTAAGAATCTATACCATTCCTAGAAATTCACACTAGTGAGGATATTTTCTTTCTCAAATGTTGAACGTAGTGAAAATGAGGTAGTCAAGTTGGTTTTCATTTCTTAATTAAATAAGAGAAAAGTTCTATTAATTTATTTAGGTTATAAAATTACATTATAAATTCTTAAATTTATTAATCACCCACTATTTTATCAAAATATAATAGACCTCACCATTAGTTTTGGAATATCCCATCTCATGGATATTCTAGTGGCATGTATCCATATTCCCCTTCTCATAACCTAGATTTTTTCTTAAAAAGGTATTTTAAAAATTTTAGGTAGGCGTAACTTACCAATTACATTAACTTGAAACTCCTTGATCCATTGAGTGGACTCCCTGATCTCGAATTCATAAACATGGACTTACATAACACTTTAATCTTAGTTATACCAATTCCTTATTTGGTAGTTGACCCTTAAGGTAAAATAAGTTATGTCAACCCATTTCCTCAGTTAAAACTCTCTGATAATTCTAATAAACCTATCTTTGGAAAAAATCACTTTAAACTATGGTTCCATTTTAACTTTATCTATGGAAGGAGCTACTGACTTAATATTTTGATTGATGGATTTTAATATTTATGCATAAATTGACCATTTTATCTTATTACATACTTATTAATATTAAGTTGATTATATTTAAGTGATTAACCATGTATAGATAAATTTTACACTTAATATGGTTTATTTTAATCCCATATTAATTTCTTTTCAATTAATTTATTAAGTGTCCATGATAAAGAATCCATAAATAAATTAACCACGCAACTTGGTAGAAATAAAATAATAAAATTGGCATGATCATGTGATTTTCAAATGGTTAGTTTATCTAGCATATGATAAACTAAACCCTCATCTATAGAGGAAAACCACCTTGAACCATAACTTGGTCTATACTGCAATATTTCTCCTATTCTACTATATATCTCATGTATTGGTTTTTCTTTGGCTCAAAAAATGAACCACCTCCATTCACATTGTATATCCATCCATTACATAAGTTTTAATCAAATTCATGTGAGGGAAACCAAAGGACTGGTTAAGGGGTTTACATAAAAGAAATTGGGGGAACATGTGACCTTATAAAATGAGAGGAGGGTATTCCATGAAGACCATAATTTAATTTAATAATAATAAATTAAAAAAACCAATCACATAAATGGGTCTAGTATAATATCATGATCATCCATGCACATATAATTAATATACATTTTCAATATATCTATAATTCAATTTAATTCATCCATTAATTAAGATAAAACCACATTGAATTAATCCAATTAATTATCTAATTAAATTATTTCAATTTATCTTAATTTCCACTAGAATAGTTTGGAAAATTATATCATATATAATTTTAAACAAATAAAGTAACTTAATATGATTTAAAATTTAAAAATTACACATGTATACTTGTATGAAATGAAATGTACCTATCTAAACTGCTTGGAATGGTTCTTATAATATATAATCACATGTTATCTAGCATACATGGTATGTTACATAATTACAAGGCATATACTATAAATAAAATACACATAAACACATTTAAATTATAAAACATGTAATTATATTAATGCACATGGAGTAAACTACAATGAAGAACATACACAACTTATAATTTGTAAATTAATTTAATGTATAATTAATTAACACATCACATGGAATTTATTATGAATAAATGTAACATAAAAACATGTTAATTAGTTTTAATTATATTATTAATTTTCTTTCAATGATAAATTAAATACATGTGGTACAATGGGTTCCATAATGTGTACTTAGGATACCCATCATGTAACGCATTCTAGCCATATCTAAAACACACACCCAGGGATTGTGCTTGTTTGATGGCCACAAAAGTTTTTGAGGTACATATCATATACAGTGGCTACATGTCATGTGACCTTGATGTTTCATGGTTTTTCAGTTACTCATGTTTTGTAATAAATACAATAGGTGACTTTAACTATGTGTTTTATATCATGAAAAAACTCTGACTACAAGGTGTGTAAATGAGTTCGATAGTGTGTAGTCTAATAAATGGCATCCCATTTTAGACTGGTCAACACATAGCGTGAATTTTATACACTCCACATGTAATTACTTCTTGACAACCTGAATTTCCCATGGTTCATTCTTCTATAGTGAACATGGGTACATGGTGTGTACCAATGTGCTAAAAACCATGTAGTCTTTTGTTATCTAAAAAAATCCTTGGAAACTCATGATGGGATCTTTAGAAGTTATTTGGGTATTTTTAACCTATTCTTGGTTATGTGATTGACAATGAAGAAGGAAAAGAGAACATTTAAATATTTAGATTTAAATAATGAATAAACCAAAAATGTAACTAACAATAAATGAAAATTATCAATCAATTATTAAAACTAATTATAAATTAATTATGTGACCACTTTGATACCACTTGAAGGTTCTGAGTGTAGTGGAAGTGAAGTAACCAATTCATATTTTTATCATAATAAATGAATAATATGAGTTGTACATGGTGAAGAATGTTATGACTAATATAATTAATTTAAATATTAATGGAAATAATAAACATAGAACCAAGAAGGCATGATCATCATATATGATTGATTAATAATTTATAGATTGATTTTGAATTACCTTGTCTTGTAATTATATCTTCATTGATGATGTGATTATCCATTCTCATAAAAACACCATTGCATCATAGGATCCAAGGGTAGAATACCTATAGAGATTATCCACACATACACTAAAGTCTTGGAATGGAACCATATAATTTCTTTTAGCACAATCGATTCTGATCGTTTGTGTTGTTAGCCATTGATCATAGACAGAATCACTTCATGGATAGAATATTTTTTAGGTTCTCTATAAGGATTGATAAAGTGGATAAATATCAAATCACTTATTATTTAATAATTTCTTTAAGGGTTTATCACTTTAGAATTCACTCTTATGTTTGTTGTACATAATAAGAAACCAACCCTATAACGCGATATAACCAGGTATTATAGGGCTAGGTTAGGATTTATGATTGTATATAATCCCTTATCCAATTATTTATTCTTCAGTAATCCCAATATCAATTAATAATATAAATAATATTATTAGTTTCTTTAAAGGAGTAATACTTATAGATAAATAAATATAATTTCTTAAATTAATAAATTAATATTTATTTAAATGACATTTAATATATCATTTCAATCTAGACCATTAAACTTTTATGACTATCCTCTTTGGTATTTATCAAATCTTGAATAATAAATCTTTATTTAAGAAGTAAGTAGTATTATATTATTTCATGTAACTAAATTAAATAATATATTCAATTACAATTTGTGAATAAATATATATTATTATTATTTAACTCACATATTTATTATTTTGAATAAATCATGATTGAATCTTAGAGATCAACCAACATTGAATGATTATTAAACAAAAAAATCTGGAATAATATTTTTTTCTAGCTTATTGAATTTAAAATATAATTTAACCATGATTTGAAATACAATTAGTGTGTAACCCTCTAGGCTACTTACTTAGTTGCATTTGGATAAACTTACCTATATTCCAAGGTTAACATCTATCAACAAACCCAGGAACCCATTGAGAAAGAAGTAAATTTTTAAAAGGTATAAAACATCATATGAATATACACTGTTTAATATAATCCCTTTATCTTGATATCTCTAATTAAGCAGGTTGTATACAGGTTTCATCAACCTACATTCTCAATGTTTATTTCTTGGAATTTACAGAAATAAAATTACCCATATAACTCCATGTCCATAGACTTAATTAGGTGATCCCATTCCCATAAAAGGGACTGAGATATCAACTTCCATTAAATAATAGAAGAGAGAATTCCTTTCTCACATTATACGTTAATGAAATATCACTCATGACACACCCAACATATCTTAACTCACCACGATCATATGTCATCATAATTTTTATTAATAAAACAAATAACATGAATCATGATATGAATTAATAATAAACTTAAATTATAAGAATCGTTACACATGTTTGAAAATAGTATCATCTAATAACACATATAAATGTATATTTTATTCTGGTGGGTCATGTTCTTATAATATCATACTCTGAATATTATCATGGGTATACAACATGAGAATGTTTATCAAATTCCAATGAGTATCTCCTTGTGATATCTTATATCATTTGTTTCTTGAAAAATTATATCATATGGATATATAAGATATATTTAAGAATAATTCCATGAAACTTCAAGGTTCTCATCATAGTGGGGAATTTTTATAACCTTTTTATATGAAAAATACCCTTAGTACATTATCACATAGAATATTATATACAATAACATCCATGATTTGGTATGAACTTTATTAATATTTAAGACCATTAATACAGGTAATCATAATGCACATAGAATTTGTTTATAGGGAACCAACTCTAACACTTTCCTGGGAGGATTTTTTAGGGTATTACATGTATGACATATCATGAGTGAACAAGGATGACTAGGGTACTATTAGTGAAACATATTATACATGAGTAGGGATAACCAATGCAATGTCATTGTGAAATATTCTGAGTTAGTGGGGATGACCGAGTTACTTCAATGTGCCCTTCCTTGAAAAGAAATGGGCAGGGTACTTGATGTGTGACCTTCCTTAAGGGTGAAACTATCCAAGTTACTATATTGTGTGGCCTTTTATGAGGGTAATTGACCAAGGTATTTGATTTAGAAACTAACATGGCGATGAGGGTAAAGGTTGAGACATGGGATTGTACCCTACACTGAGTCTTTATGTATGGGTTAGAACTTATGTCATGAGGTGACTAATTTTTGACATTAACCAAAGTAGGTATAATCAGGTGTCATAGTATCTTGTTTAGCACATGATGACCCAGCATGCATATTTATTCATGTAATTTTTTTAAGAACCTTTTTGGTTAAATTGTTATAAAAAAGTTTTTGTATTTTTTGACAAATAAACATTTTGTTAAATAAGGTTGTATTTTTTCATAATTAGACATAGTCCATCGTAATGGGGTTATTTTTTGAAAATAAGTTTTCGGACTTAGGTTTTCATATTGAGTTGCTCCGGACATAGAAGAAGTAAGGAATATGAAGTTGTTGATCATAAACTTTATCATATTCAAGTCCATCGACATGACATTAAAAATAATTGAATTCAAAAGAATCAGAGAATGATTGAAGTTTCTGAAGAGTTTTGAAAGAATAAAGTAAAGTGGGGAGTTAGAAAGTTTTCATACATTCTAAAATAAATCAGACGATGCTTTTTTGATCAAGAATTTCTCACAAATCATGATTATACTCATTATAAAAGCCTTTGAAGAAATGGTGGAGTGTTTCGAAGAATTTTAGAGTTACAAAATGATATTTCCATCATAATTGGATTTACATCATAATGAGAAAATACACCATATTGAGATAAGAAAGAAAAAGATGTTGCTAATCTTGTGGAAGAAGAAAATCATACTGAGATTTTTGTACTGGGATTTTCATACGGGGAAAATCATACTGATATTTTTTTACTCAGATTTCCATAGTGAGATATTTGTACTGGGATTTTCATATTGGAAAAATTGTGCTGATATCACTACCACAAAAAAGTTTTTCCCAGTGCCAACCTTTATCAGTGCTTTTTTTTAGCATTGATAAAGGGACCCCCTTTATTAGCACTTTTTTTAGTAGCGCTGATAAAGGGGGGCATTTATCAGTGCTTTTTTTAAAAGCGCAGATAAAGGGACGACTTCAAAAAAAATTAATTAAAAATAATATATAAATATATAAATATAGTTATATTGATATAAATATAATATCTAATTTTAAAATATATTTTAGATAAGTATAAATATACATTTACACATAATATATAAGATATTTAGTGAAAATGGATTATAAAAAATTAATAAAATATTTTTAATTAGTAATTTTCTAATTATTATGGATAATAGTCATTTAATAACAATTTGAAGACCCAAAAAATCAAAAAATTAAAAAAATACCCAAAATATGTTAAAAACTCAACTCGAACTTCAAACAGCCATAACTTTTGATCTGAGTGTCTGTTTGAGCTCTACCGTATATCAAATCGCAGCATGTGACGAGCTCTACAGCCTTTTGATTGGGGGGACCCTAGTCAAGGTCTTTTAGAGGCCAAAAAAGGCCCAGAAGGCCTCCAAAACTGATTTTTTAGTCGGGGTACCCCGATTTTTTAACATTTTGTGGATTTTCAGCCTCGTTTAAGGGGGTATTATTGCCTTTTTTTGATGGGGACTGAATTTATTCCAAGTTATTACATTCATATTGATATTATAACTTTGAAATTTTATCGTTTTTTATAATGAACTGCTATTTATAATCAAATATATAACTATATGTACATATTTTTTATATATTCACACCTAAAAATTTAATTTTTTAAATAAACAATTAAACATATTTACATATAAAATATATTAGCTTTATCTAAATAATAACCAATATCCATTTTATTTAAAATACCAATATATGAATATTTATATAACTATATATTAATCTAACTGTATATATTAATATAACTATATATATATTAATATAACTATATATATATATTAATATAACTATAAATATATATATTAATATAACTATAAATATATATATATATATTAATATAACTATATATATTAATATAAATATATATTACTATATGAATAAATATAACTAAATAAATAAATAAATAAATAAATATATCATAAATAAGAGAACAAATCAATATAGGGGAGTGGTAAAGGCTTCAGGCACGCAGGGGGGAGGTCTCAATATCAAATCCGGGTGGAGGCAGGGGTGCGCGCGCATGGGTGAATTTAAGGGGTTGGCGCAGATAAAGGTGGGGTATAGTGCTGATAAAGGGTGGGGGTGTGAGATGTTGGAGGTGTGGGAAAGCACTGATAAAGGGGGGGCTCAAGTTCTGTAAAAGCCCCCCCCCCCAAGATTTGAAGGATTTTTTTAATTTTTTTTTAATTTTTTTTAGTTTTATCAGTGCTAAAAAAACATTGATAAAAGGGGTCTTTTATCAGTGATAAAAATAAAGCACTGATAAAGGACCCTTTTATCAGTTCTTTTTTTAGCATTGATAAAAGACCCCTTTTATCAGTGCTTTTTTAGCACTGATAAAAGGGGTCTTTATCAGTGCTATTTTGAGCGCTTATAAAGGGGACCCCCCATCTACACCGGCTATAACAGCACTTTTCTAGCACTGTTAACACTACAAAAAAATGGCTTATACCAACAGATATTTATTAACAGATAATATATCTGTTGGTAAAAATGAGTAATTCCAACAAATATTAAGTTCTATTGGTATTGATTTTATATACCAACAATTGTTTTACTGACAGTTATATCTGTTGATTTTGATCATTTAATACCAAAAAATATTTTACAAACAATTAAATCTATTGCGTTATCATGTCAATACTAACATTTTTTATATATGTATATTATTTTTAGTAAATGTTATAAATTATAAGTATTTTAATAAAATCTTATAATCATATGTTTTAATCAAAAAATTATATGTTTGTGATATATAATATATATATATATATATATATCTGATATAAAACTGAAGATAGATGATTATAATTTTTGAAAACACAAATAAGATCGAATTTATACTAGTAAAAACTACAAAAAAAGTCACTTATATATAATTTCATTATATGTATATAATATAATTTTTAATTCATAATATATATAATTTTTTCCCATTATATATAAATTATATATAAATTTATTATATATCATGATATTTTTTTAAATTATACCAATAAAATGAATCTTCAAGTAAATAAAAAAAATTTATTATTTTTTTTACTTTAATTTTTTATTTTTACTTTTCCTCCCCCATCATTTACCTACTTCATCCCCTGTCGCGTGCCCCAGCCAGGAATATCCCCGATCACGCGCCTCCCTCCACTTCTGGCCATGACCATCTTTCTGTCCAATTTCTCTTGTGGTCTCCCCAAGTTAGCATTTCTTCTCCTTCGCTCTATTCTTCTCTTTTAATTTTTCTTTTCATCATCTTCCTTGCGGTGCGCGTGACCTATCCAAACCCTAACCCTATTTGGGTGTTTTATTTGTTGATTCCTGAAGGTTACAGTTTGTGAGACTCGACTGAGGTTTGTTTTAGCCCTGTTTGTTGAATGCGTTTTAGGGTAGTGCATAATCTGTAAATGGGTAGTGAAAAATATGTTTGTTTTAGTGTAGTACATTTTTTTTTGTTTTAGCTGTGTTTGTTGAAGGAGTTTTGGGATTTTTAGGGTAGTGTGTAATATGTTTTAGGGTTGTTCATAATCTATTTGTTTTAGTGCGTTTTATCCCTGTTTTTTGATTTTTTTTCTTGGCACTGAACTTATCTAGCTGGGAAGCATCAAAATTCAGGTCTCGTACCATTGTATAGCTGGCACTCCCATCATCCATGCTCGCATCAACCTACCTCCCACCGAACCATTTCCCTCTATGAGCTTCTGAATCTTTCAAATCCTTTAACTTCACCAGGACAACACCCTGTGGATGATTCTCACAAGCCTTGATGGTGTCAACTGGAGCAAGATTCAGTCATTCCTCTTTAGCGTCTACTTCAAATTCATAATGCATATTCACATCAGATCTCATTTTAGCAGTAGTAAGCATATGGAGAAGGATAACAGTAGTAGGAATCGACAGATGGAAATCATCACAGCCACCACATCCAAGCATTTGTTATTCAACCAAGTTTATTTTTCTCTCTTTTCCACTTGTTTGATATGAATTCCTCACCTTTTTTTCACAAATCTGGCTTGGGTCTTCAACATGGAGGTATTTCAACCTAGTCACAGATGTGTGCCATCCAATATCTCTATATCCCAAGAAATTGAAGGTTTGTTAAAATATATAACAAGTGAATCACACTTTTTTCATCCTATTTCCTTATCATCATAGATCCACTTGGGGAGTTATTGGTTTTGGGGGCCTCCTTTATTATCCCACATATGGAAAACTCCTACACAACCTCATCAAAAGTAATATCATCTGGAAATCCATTAACATAAAGGTGTGTGTTTTGTTTTAACTCGAACCAGCTATTAGGAGACAATAAGTTTCTATTTATATTCCGACAATTTGAAATTTTCCTTCAATACAATCTTTGTAACTCTATCCTTAATGCCTAAGGTTTTTCATTGCATATGGTTTTTCAGCTATTGAATTAGGTTTCATTCTCAATTGAAATTAGTATCATTATAAATAGTAATCACCTTTACTAGATTATGGGATTTAATGTAGTGTTTCTAGAATATAGAATTTTGAGTTATGTGTCACTCTTAATTGAAATTATTGTTAGTCTAAATGGTTTGTTGTAACGGGATAGATTATATTCATGTTATTTTTATATCATGCAATGCTATTTTGAGTTGTTGTGGTCGCTTGTAATTTTTTTCCCTTCTAGTAATTATTCTGTTGTGTTCACTAGTTATTTTTACATGCCATTGGTTGGTCACTAGATGGATGTGTTCATTGGCTGGTCACTTGATGGATAAACTTCTGGTTATTGTGGTCTCTTGTTATATATTCTTATGTTGGCTATTTCCACTAGTTTGAAGGGATCATATATCGATAGACAAATAGAAGACACAAAAGAAAAATCAATTGGGGACATTTGATGTCCATAAACATCAGTAATCTAGTGGTTGGGGGAGGTGAGAAGCTCTGGGAAAGGCCTTGAACAGATTCAGTTGTAACAAAAATAAATAGGTTTTGTCAGTTGAATCGCACAAGCCAATTAAACCACTGATTGAAATTTCTGGAACACATTAGAAACTATGATCAAGTGAAGAATCTTATAGGTTCTTGTTTGAAATGGTTATATAATCCTCTTTTTGTTGTGGATGATATTTTTATAGCATGATTCCTAATTTTTATATCATGCATTTAAATGAAAACTATTTTCTAATTGTTGTGTTTGTGTGATCAGAAGTTGCTCATGATGGTGCAAGTCTAAAGTGGACAGGTGCTTCTTGTGATCAAAGTTGGGATAGGAGCCACTTCAAACATAGAAGGGTGGTCTACTGCAATCAAAGGGATGATGGTGAAGTTTCCCATGTTCAGATCCACTACTGTAGAAACCTTATGCTGGATGTGCTGATCCAGAAATCCAGTAGAATGATCTTATCCACCATTGTTTGAAAACTGGGCTCATATTTCTATCTCGAATCCTTTAGATGGGCGTTCCGGAAACATCAATAGGGGTACATCTCTTGGAATTCAATTCTAAATTTACCAACAAAATGAAAAGGATAAATGTCTTGACATAGTAAAAATTGATGGTTTTATGAAACATATTTTCAATGTGCATGGTGATAATAATACAGAAATGATGACGTTTTTACTTGTGTTTTTACTTTCAGATTTTTCTACCTCTTGTGGATGAAATGAAAAAAGTTACTGAAGATGTTTAAAAGGGCATGTAGTATTCCATTGGTGACTTGATAATGTGTATCATGAATATTTGGAAGTTGCTTCTTCATCCGTAGTTTGTCATGGAGTGTGTGGAGCATTTGGGACCTCACGTTTAAGGTAATTTATTGACGCCTCATTACTATTTTAGTGTTCTCACTAACATCTTAATTCCAATCACCTCTTTATAATTCCATGGATTGAAATATGGAATCTTTTTTAGTGTTATCACTAATAATATATTGATTCCTCATTCGTTTGGTAAATTTATTCTTCATCTGTGAATGAAATGTAAGTAGAATCCATGTGAGTTTCAAACTATTTGTGAAATCTAAAATCTATGTATTGTGTGTGAAATTTGGAATCTGTGAAATCTGAAATTTTCGTTACAGGGAGAACGTGAGCATTGAAGGCCTGACCTACACGGTCTGGGCTTGTGACACAACATTTCCGGCTTCGTAAGGGGTGGTATGAGGTCATAAAGAAGAGGCTGGATGTCTTTCCCACAGGAAGACACTTGCTAAACCTATAGTTGGACAGTTTGTTTGATGGATGAATCAATATTTACATACATTTTTCAACTTTCAGGTAAATGGAAAATCCATCCATGAAAAAGGTAAATTCACTTCTCTTTCTTCTAATTAATCGATTACCCTACTGCTATATTCTAGTATAAATTACCAACTATTTTTTCGGGTTGTTTCACTTCGATTTCTTGTTCTTTCTACTGATTATTTTCATTACTTTCTCTATAATAATTATCTTTCTAACATCTATTTTGTACTATTTTTCTATATATAATTATTCTTCGTGTTGTGTTTATATACCTCATTTGTTTCCAATCGTTGTTAAGTATTTATTCTGTTATACATGCAATTCTATGTTTCTAAATGTGTTTAAAGATTCAGATGGTTATTTCAGGCCACACCTATGATTTAAAGGATTTATGCCAAGTATGGATTCTGCAGAGAAACCTGAAGAGCCAATGACACTATCCATGAGTAGTAGCTTGAAGGGGTCGATGATACCCATAATTAAAGTAAAATATGAGAAAACTCATGTATAAATCTCTCATATTTGTAAGTATGAATCATCAAAATTCATTTTGACTTTACCAATATAAATTATTAATATTTTTAGTGTTATATTTTTGGAATTCAAAAATATAAATATGAATATTATTGCATCTTGGATATTTATAATCTTTCGAGTGTATAAAATTTATATTTCACCACCAGGTACTAATGTGGAAGAAGTGGGGGTTAGGTAGTGGAATACTAGGCAACGACCGAAGTCGAGAAAATCATTACTAGTGATGGGTTTCTTACTATTGTGGGAATAACATGAGCATTGAAGGACATGACTATATGGTCTGGGTTGTGATGCAATGTTACCAGCTTTGGAAGTGGAGGTATGAGACCACGGGAGGCTGGATGTTCACATGGGACTGAGAGAAGAAGAGATAAAAGGCTACCTCAGGAATACCAGATTCTCAATCATAAATGACCAGTCAGTGCATTTGCCCACATCAATGGGGTTGAAATGCAGCATATGTCAGGAAGAGTATGAGGAAGATGATGAAATCGGTGGGCTAGATTGTGGGCATTTTTATCACACAGATCACATAAAGAAGTGGCTGTCATAGAAAAACACTTTCCTCATCTGCAAGTCTGAAGATGTAGCAAGAAAAGGTGAGGAGTGGCCTTTGTAGATTTCTGCATTCCTTCACCATGATTATGAAGCATACATTTTCATTTGTTTGAATATTTTCACATGGAAAGGAAGATTTTTTATCCAAAGTGTGACTGCTATCTATTTAGTTATAAATTCAGAATTTGAGTGAAAGAAGATCTGGAAATGTTAAGAAAGATCATTGAGAACACAAATTTTGTATTTGAACTTACTGCAAAATCTGATCTGGAAGTATTGATTATGGTCCAGGTGAGGAAAAATCCATTCTCTCTCAATCTGTTGAAAACTATTTATTTAAATAAATCATAAAATATCTGATTTTTTCATGTACCAATATAGTTAATTAGAGGGATGAATTAGTATTAACATACATTTTTCAAAAATTAGGTAAAGGGAAAAGCTTCTCAATAAAAAAAGGCACATTCACCTCTCTTTCTCCTAATTAATCAATTAGAAAGTATGCTGCAATTATTGGGAAGAGGGAATATTTTTAGACCTGTGAATATTTTTATTTGTTATAAATACAATGTTAATTTATGTTTATGAATGTTTATTTACTTATTGTTCATGTAATAAATTTGTTGATAGTTGAAAGGAAGTTCAACTCAAATGCAGGAAGTTCAACATAATTTTTTATTTCTTGTTGTGCGGGTACTACCTTTAACTCTATGGTATAAGTGTATTCATGTCACTTGTCTGTATGCCTCCCTCAATTCTATATGATGGCTTTGCTCATATATTTGCTCATCTATTTTCTCATCTATTTCTGCAGACTAGAGTTGCGTGGATAAGGATGGAGATGACATAGACTGGAGCTGTCATGGATGGGCTGGAGTTGGATCTTGAGCTGGCATGGATGGGGCAGGAGTTGGATGAGCTGGCATAGATTGAAGCCGACATGGATGGGGTTGGAGCTGACATGGATAGGCTAGAGCTACTGGTGCTGGAGTCGCTGGTGATGATGGGCTGAAGCTACTGTTGGGGGGTGGGGTGGGGTGGGATGGGGTGAGTGGTTAGGGTTGTCGAGAGATAGTATTCTGGAACATAAATGGTGGGAGGAGGGTAGTCCAGTGACATAATTGTGGAACAATCCTGATCCAACAAGTTCTGTTTGTAATGAATTTCATTATTAATATAATTAATTCTTTTCTAATTTTGAATGTGTTAAAATCGTTTTTGGTTTAATAATTAAAACATATGTATTATATATGATAAATTAATAAATATAATATGAAATTTTAGTGGAAATTAAAATTTATAATTTATAATTAAATGTAATTTATTAAAAAAATATTTTATTGATAATATTATTACCAACAGATAAATGTTTCATCAGAACCTATTGCTAAAAACTTTAACCAACATATATATTATCTATTAGTATTATTATAATTGCAACAGAACTATTTTATCTGTCACAAAAACATTTAGCGACAGAGTTTTTACCAACAGTTTAGTGATAGATTCATATATGTTGGTAAAACGTTTTACCAACAGAAAATCCACTTTTACAAACAGATATTCCCCCGTTGTAAAAAGTGAAATATTTTGTAGTGTGAAGGCATTTTCTAGCACTATTAAAGGCCATATTTGTAGTAGTGTATTTTCATAGTCATATTTCCATACTAAGATTTTTGTCTTGGTAAAATCAAACTAATATTTTCGTATATAGATTTTCATATAGAGATTTTTTTTATTGGGAAAATCATACTAATATTTTCGTACTTATATTTTTTGTACTCGGATTTTCATACTGAGGAAATCAAACTAAATTATTCATAATGAAGAATTCATTCTGAATAAAAAATATTTTAATGAAGCTGAGAAAAAAAAGATCGTAATGAGATGAGAAAGAAAAGTATTGTAATGAGATGATAAAGAAACAAATTATAATGAAGCTAAGAAAGAAACATATCATAATGAGATGATAATGTTATAAAGAGTTAAAGTGGTCAAACTTGAATTTAAATTTTGCGTAAATCTCAAAGAAATATAAGGATGTTTGAATAAGTCAATGTTTATGTTTCAAATGAAATATATTTTTAGATATTTTGAGATTTAAGGAAGCGTGGAATGTTTCCAGGTTTTCCACCTTTGTTTTCAGAGTTACCTATAAATACTTCCTTAGACCATTTATTCATTTTAAACTTTCACACACACGCAAAAGGAAGAAACATGGAGAAATTTAAGTGAAAGTTCTCATCTTATTGAAGAATAATTTTATTGATAATTATAGAATAAGTATGATTATTTTAGATTGATAATGAATTCATTTTATTGATTCATCATATTAGAAAAATCAGATCCAGAATCCAAAATTATCGTACTCAAAAAATCGGATCCAGAATCCACAATTATCATACTCAGAGAATCAGATATAGAATTCAAAATTATCATACTTAGAAAATCATATCTAGAATCCAGCATCATTGTATTGAGAAAATAAAATCCAACATCATCAAATTGAGAAAATTGGATCCATCCAAATCGGAGTGAGGATTCAGATTGAGAAATTGTGGATAAAATTTAACAAAGTATTTATTATTTTGTTTGGATCAATTGTTTTATAAGAAAACATTACAAACTAACAGGAGTCAGTATAATCATTCCTATTAGGATATAGAAGGTTTCTAATGGGAGTTAGCATAAGTTTTATTCACTTATTCTTAATAATGGATTTCCAGAGACCCATAAGAGTGGCTATGGAAAGGACATAGGTTCTCACACTAAGTTCAAACCTTTAAATCATGTGTTCTTTACTTTCTTTCCTACTTTTTCATGCATGAGTATTTACTAAAATTTGATGTGTAAATAAATCTTAATAGGTTTTAGGGGTTAACTTTCTAAATGTTTTGAAACTTGTAAAAAGTGAACAACTGATTCAACCACCCCCCCCCCCCTTCAGTTTTTATTAGATCCTTTGGAACTTTAATTAGTATCAGAGGGGAGGTTCCCTTATTGAATCCTTATCATGGATAATATCAATTCAGTCAACAGTAGAGGAATTCCTACATTTTATGGAAAAAAATATTATGGATAGAAAAATAGGATGATTCCTTATCTTCTATCTCTTTTCCTATAAGTTGTTGATGTCCCTACTATTGGTTTTCCACCTATTAAGAAATATTCTCATATGACATTTGTTGATAAGAGAAATATAAAAGTTGATGGAAAGGGTAGAAATGAAATCCTTATGTACTTATTAGAGAATTTTTATAAGAAGTGATGGGTCGCAAAACATTAAAAAGTACATGGGATAATCTGTAAAGTGTTTTTGAAGGGAATAATAAAGTTATGTTAGCAAGGATACAAATCTACATTAGCAAGTATGAAGAAATAAGAATGAGAGATACAGAAATAATTTATGAATACTTTACTAGAGTAAATGAAATTGTTTGCAACATCAAAGGATTTGGAGATGTCTTAGAAGGATTTACAATTGTGAGGAAACTTATGAGAAACTTTCTAGACAATTTTGATTTTCAAATTTATTCTTTAGAAGATAAGGATTATTTATCTCTAGATGAATTGAATAACTTTCTAGTTTCTTATGAAATGAGGAAAGATCCAATGTTTAAAAAGAATATGAAAGATGAAATGGATTTTGAATATATGAGAAATATGAAAATCCAAGACATTGAATAAGATGATCCTTATGAATCCAATGATAAAGAGGATGATGAGCTGAATGAATAAATATTGTCTCTTATATCTAAGAAATATCGAAGATGAAGAGAAAATTATAGAGAAAAATATCATATCAAATGCTTTGAGTGTGGTGGAATTAGACACACTACTATGAATTTACCTAAGAATAAAATTGGAGAATATTAAGATGATTCTGATGGAAACCCTTGATGAAAGAAATGGAACAAAAATGAAAAAGAAGAAAATTCATCTAGTATATACAAGAAGAAGTTTACTAGAAACAATATAAGTATGTTGAGTAGGAGAGTTGAATCACAATCAACTGACAATAATTCTTCTAAAGATGAATGTTTAGAAAAATTTAGAACCTTCATTCAAAAAGTTGAGAAAACAAAAGACTCATCAGAGAGTGAAGAAGGTGGTGAAGAATATTATAGAGAGTATCAACTCAGAACAGAGATTCTTGTATTTCTTGAGTAAAACAAATCTCTAAATAAAGAAATCAAAATGATAAATAAATATTATGAAGAATTCAATTAAGGAAGAAAAGATGTCATCAAGTAGGAGGATGGATATATTGAAGGGATATTAAGTTACAAAATTAGAATTGATGAATAGGGAAAGATGATTGAAGATATTAGTAAGAATTTGGAAGATAAGGAAGAAGAAGTTAACAATTTTCAATCAAAACTTCTTGATTCTGAAAGTTCCTTGAGGAAGATGAATGAAAACTTAAAAAATCTTCAGAAGTAAAATTTGAAACTTATAAAGTTGATGAGAAGGCTCAATATGAGAATCAAGTGAAATCTTATCGTACCAAAAATAATGTTTCATCTGATTCCTTTAACATTTCAGGTTTTGGAAAAATTATTTGGAAAGCTTGTGTGGAGAAAGGATGTGAGAAACCTATAAAATCTACAAAATTATAAAACTCATTCAAAAGAAAAGATGGTCCACATCCCGAGTATGTTAGAGATGAAATAAGTTTACAACTCTAATAAGGTTACAATAGAGAAAGATCTTTCTTGAATTAAAAATAAATATTTGATGGATATTTCTTGTGTTGTGGAATATATGGGAACATAGCTTATAATTTTTTTCACAACTTATCTCTACCCCGAATAAGGTTTGAGAAAAGTGTAAGAAATAGTAAAAGTAGAACGAGTAACTTTTCTAAATCATAGAATGTTGAAAAGGTGAATTCTCAAGATGTTAGAAACTTTCTAAAAAAATCAATTTAAATTTTTGGAAGATGTTTTTGGAATATTTGATCAAGTTGGTCATCATTCCAAAAGATGTATGGCACTTTTTGTGAAAAAAATTCCTTATGATAGAAAAGAAAAGGAATCTAAAAAGAAGAAATTTGAGGAAATATATTTTGTTGTTGAAAAGGATTTAAAATTAATTAAAATGAAAAAACCATGGATACTTGATAGTGGTTGTTCTTAAAATATGATAAGTGATATAAAAATCTTGAAACATGTTGAAATTAATTATGGGGGAGTATTTACCTTTGGGAATTATGGTTCCTTAAAAATTAAAGGAATTTGAATGGTTGAGATTAATGCAAAAAAGTTGAAATACAAGGAAGTTTTATTTTTTGATGGGATAAAACATAACTTACTTAGTGTAATTAAACTTTGTGATAATGGAAAAGATGTTGTTTTTAAAAAAAATATATCATAAAAAGTATGAAATTTGTAAAATTCATTGCAAAAGGAGAAATAACTAGTGATAATATCTTTCTAGTAAGATAATTCAACAACTAATGTTACTTAAGTGATGAAGATGAAAAAGAAATGTGGCACTGAAGACTTGGACACCTTGGGTAAAAAACATAAATAAACTTTCTAAAGTTGATACTATCCAAATTTGACAAAATCAAAAGAAGAGATAAAGATGTTTATTTTACTTACTAGAAAGGAAAGATGATTATCAAATGTCACAAAATATTTGATATTCAATCCAACAGACCACATGAACTTATTCGTTCCGATTTATGTGGGTCAATGAGACACCACTTAAAAAATGAGACTTATATTTTATCACTTTTATTGATGATTTAACTCAGATGAAAAATATCATGTTTATGAAGCATAATTCAAAGGTTATTGAAATGTTTAAATTTTTTAGGAAATATTTTGAGAAAGAAATTGGGATTTCCATCAAGATGTTAAGAATAGATAATGGGATCGAATTCACAAGAAATAATTTTGAAACTTATTTGAGAAATCATGGTATCAAAAATCAGTATAGTGCTCCTTATACTCCACAAAAAATGGATTTTTAGAAACAAAGAATAAAATTTTGGTGAAGATGGGAAGAAGTATGTTGGCTGAATACAAACTTTAAAAATTTGATTGGAGAGAAGCTGTTATTACTATTGTAATCGTTCAAAATAGATCCCTATTAAGATCGAAAAATAACATGAATCCTTATGAAATTTTGTATAAAAACCTTTATTTAAATGATTCAATGTTTTTGGAAGTCCATGTTTGATCAAAATCAAAAAATAAGAATTTGGGAAAGATTGATCAGAAAGTTTATGAAGAAACTTTTATGGGTTATTCAACAAATATAAGAAGTTACAAATGTTATAACAAATGTTTAAAAAGGTTAGTGGACTCATATGATGTGAAGGTAATTGAAAATAAAAGTTCCTTAACAAAATTTGTTGAGAATGATGAGGAGAATAAATTGGAGAATTCTATGAATGGTAAAAAGTAATTCAAAACCTCCTTATCAAGACTCAGAAGAATCATGTGATGAGGAAATATGAACTCGGAAAGAAAATTTCAAATTTACTTCCCTACAAAAACATGTTGAATCCAAAAACATTATTGGAAATTAGAAGACTCTGGTTCAGACAAGAATAATGTTGAGATTATATAATCAAACTCCACTTATCTCAAAAGCTGAACCAGAATTAGTTTCAGAAGCTATTCAACACAAAGAATGGGTGGATACTATGAATGAAGAGTTGGATCAGATTGAAAATAATGAAACATGGGAACTTGTTTCACATCCAGAAAATAAAAATATTATTGGATCCAAGTGGGTTTATAGAAAAAATAATAATGATAATGGAGAAGCATCAATAAACATATCCAAGTTTGTTTTAAATGGCTATGCATAGGTGGAAGGTGTGGATTTTGAAGAATATTTTGTCCCAGTTTCAAGATTAGAAACTATTAGAATGTTTATTTTAGTGGAATCACATAATAATTATAGAGTTTATCAAATAGATGTAAATTCAACTTTCTTAAATGGTGATATTGAGGAAGAATTTTACATTGAACAACCTTTTGGGTTTCTACTTGATGGGGATTTAAAAAAAGTTATTAAATTAAAGAAATATTTGTATGGGATGAAATAAGCACCACGTTCATGGTATTATAAGCCTAAAAATTGTTTGAAAATGTTGAATTTTTCTAAAGGAAAATTTGATAGAAACTTATATGTGAAAGATGTTGACTCTGTAACTCTAATTATAATAGTTTATGTGGATGATATAATATTTTATAGGGATAGAGAAGCTGTTTGTAAAAATATTTCTCAGTAAATAAAGAATAATTTTGAAATTTCAATGTTAGGAGAATTAAATTTTTTCCTTGTAATACATGTTTAAAAAAATACATTTTATTACCCCAAGAAATATATTATAGGGAATTGTTGAAGAATTTTGGGATGATATAATCCAAATAAGTTTCAAATCCTATTTCAGTGAGCACAAAGTTGAGAAAAGATGAATCCAGAACAAGTGTGAATCAAAAAGACTTTTGGAAGCTGATAGGAAGTCTTATTTACCTTACAACATCAATGCCTAATATTGTTTATTCTATGACTTTGTGTGGTATCAAAGTAATCCAAAATAATCACATATGTTGGCAGCACAGAGGATTATGAGATATGTCAAAGGAAAATTTGACATGGGTTTTCATACAAAAGAAATAGTGATATGGAGTTTCATGGTTATACTGATGCCAATTGGGCTGTAGATTTTAATGATAGAGAATAAACCTCAGGAGAAACATTTTTTCTTTGGTGAATGTTGTACGAGTTGGCATAATAAGAAACAAAGTTCAGTAACTTCAATAATATCTGAATACAAATATGGTTTATCTACTATATATTGTACTCAAATTTTGTCGATGAAAGTTCAGATAGAATATTTGAATGTGAATGTTTCTAAACCATTGAAGATACTTTATGATAATCAGAGTGCAATTTATCTTTCTAAAAATCAAGTTCAACATTCAAGATCAAAACACATTAATATAAAGTTTCACTTTATAAAATATAAAGTTTCTTATGAATATCTTTTTTTTGAATACATTAAAACAAAGTATCAGATTTCTAATATCTTTATAAAAGAAATTTTGAAAGAAAGTTTTGTGAAATTGAGGCTGAAACTTCATGTTCATCCCCTCCCATATCTTCCTAAACCTCGTAAAGAAGTCTCCCCCACCATGCTTTGGATTATGTTGAAAAAGGGGGAGATAAAGTAACAAATTTTTTATTTGTAATAAGTTTTTCCTTATCTTTTTTAGGAATATGAAGTTGTGGTTATCATTTAATAGGGGAGATAAATAGAAAAATGAGAGGAAAGATAAAATTGAGGGGAAGTTTATCTTTACATGGCCGCAAAACATTCTTTCCACTAAGGGATGGAATTCCTTCACAAACATTACCTCATATAGTAGTGTGGTGTCAATATAATCTCTTTTGAGAATGGCTATGTTTTGATAAAAGTCAAAAACCTAATTTGTTTACAAAATTTGAGTTGTGAAAATTTCTGAGATTTGGAAATTTTTTACAAGGGTTTTCAACAAATCAAAAGGGGGAGATTAATGAACCTTTGGGGTAAATCTTTTTTAAACAAAGTTTTTGTATTTTTTAGCAACTAACATTTTTTTTGAAGAATTTTTTATTTCCTAGGAATTAGACCCAGTCCATCATAATGAGGTTATTTTCTAAACACAAGTTTCTAGACCCATGTTTTTATATTGAGCTACTCCAGGCATAGAAAAATTCAGGAAGACGAAATTGTTGATCAGATACATTAGTGTATTCAGGTCCATCATCATGACATTAAAAATAATCAAATTCAAATGAATCATAGAAATATTGAACTTTCTGAAGAGTTTTTAAAGAATAAAGTGAAGTCAATACTTTTAAAGTTTTTATACTTTCTAAACTAAATTTGGTGAATCTTTGATGGTCAAGAACTTCTCAAAAATCATGAAAACACTCATGATTAAATCCTTTGAAGGAATGGTGGAGAGGTTGGATGAATTTTATAGATTCAAAATGGAATTTCCATTATAATGAGATTTCCATTGTAATGGGAATTAAATATTAATGAGTTGAGAAAGAAAAAAATGTGGCTAATCCTGAAGAAGAAGAAAACCGTACTGATATTTTTATACTACGAAAATCATATAAATATTTTCATACTCATATTTCCATAATTATATTTTCATATTGGGATTATCTACTGGGAAAATCGTACTAAGTTTTTTGTACTTATATTACCATATTGATAATTTCATACTAGGAAAATTGCACTGAGATTTTTATACTCATATTTTCATACTAAGATTTTTGTACTGGGAAAATCATATTAAGATTTTCGTACTCATATTTTCATATTGAGGAAATCATAATTAAGAATTTGTGGTAAGAAAGAAACTGATTGTAATGAATCTAAGAAATAAAAATATTGTAATAAGCTAAGAAAGAAAAAGATCATAATGAGTTAAAAAAACATATTGTAATGAAGTTGATAAAGAAACAGGTCGTAATGAGCTATGAAATGTATAAATAGTTTAAGTGTTCAAACATGAATTTCAATTTTTCATATATCTCAGAGAAATATAAGGATGTTTGAAGAAGTCCAATTTGAATTTTTAAATGCAAGATATTTTTAGAGATTTTGAGACTTTAGGAAGTGGGGAATGTTTCCATGTTTTCCACCTTTGTTTTATGAGTCATCTATAAATACTTCCTTAGATCATTTTTTCATTTGAAACTTTCACACATGCGCAAAAGGTGGAGCACTAGAGAATTCTAAGTGAAAGTTACCATCTGATTGAAGAATAATTGTATTGATCATTCTAGCATATGTTTGAGTTTTACAAATTGAGAATGAATTCATTGTATTAAATCATTATATTGGTAAAATTGGATCAAGAGTCTAGAATTATCATACTTAGAATATTGGATCCAGGATCCTTCATTATCGTACGGAGAACATTGGATCTATAATCCAGAATTATCATACTTAAAAAATAAAATCCAGAATCCAATATCATTGTATTGATAAAATATGATATAGCATCATCGAATTGAGAAAATTAGATCAATCTAAATTGGATTGAGGATTCAGACTGAGTAATTGCAGATAAGATTCAACAAATTCTTTACTCTTTTGTTCAGATCAATTTTTTTATAAGAAAAAATTTTAATCGGATGGGAGTCTACATGATCCTTCCTATTGAGAGATAGAAGGTGTCTAACAAGAGTTGGCATAAGTTGTATTCACTTCATCTTAATAGTAGATTTCTATAGACCCATGAGAGTGGCTATGGAAAGGATGTAGGTTATCACACTGAGATTGAAACTTTTAAATCTTGTGTTCTTTACTTTATTTCCTACTTTTTCATGCATTAGTATTTATTAAAAGTTTATAAGGAAATAAATCTTAATAGGTTATAGGGGTTAAGTTTCTAAATGTTTTGAAATATATATAATGTGAAAAATTGATTTAACCCCCCCCCCCCCCAGTTGTTATTTGGTCCTTTAGAACTTCAATTTTTTCTCATGAATACACATATATGATGATTTATATTAGGGGAACTTTGTGAGACCCTACTACGATGTATTTCTCACACCCTTCATGAGAACTTTGATTCATATTTAAAGATTATGTCTATTTTATAGGCCTAAACACATGTTGTCTAGTGAATTGGGATAGAGAAGCTCAACATGGATCGAGGGTGATGAGGTGAGGTGAAGAAAGGGGATATAAACATATCCTCTTATGTATTTTATTTCTTTTTTTTTATTTTGAATATTTTATCGGCCCAGTGGATGATCAATTGATTTATGACTGTATACTTCCTCATGGTACATTTTAATTGCATGATATGTTTATTGATTATAAATTATTCAAATATTGATTTGGATGATGTTTGTTTATTTTTATTATTATTGATGATTATGATATCAAGGTCATAGTCTCCTCAATTTATAGTTTAGTCCCTCTCCACTATTCAACAATATTTGGTATACAAGGAGGTGTGCTTGAGGTCTTGTGACATCTCCAGCTAGGACACTAATGAGTGGTATCAGATCAAGGTGTTACAATATGAATACAATGTATAGATATATATATTATATTATATGAATTTATATAGAGATATATGTATGTTTGATCTTGATATTTCCACACCCCTTTAGAGGTTGAGTAGAAATAATTTTTTTCTAGAGGATGATCTTTGTTCACAATTATATATTAGGGAATTCATAAATATTTTTAATGCTGAAAAATCCTATTGGTATGGATTTTTTGAAATTGAGGGATTGATATAAATATGTTATAAATTTGAAATTTGATGCAGTGGATTAAAACACATCATGGTTTTTACTAGTGTTAACATGATATAGTGAAGGTCTCTATATAGTGGTTTTATGCATAAAAGTGCATGCATTATATGATAATGTTTGTTGATTGATCTTTGTACTACATAATAAATCCTATAAAATTTAGATCATTATATTATGATAATTTAAATAGTTTTAATGATTTAATATGAATTTTTTTCATTATTATTTGAAAAACATTATAATTAGTTTATAACATGTTTCTTAGTTATAAAATATGTGAAATGTTTAGAATAATGAAACAATGAATGTTTATTAAATGTTAAGTCATTAAGGAGAATTGGTAAAGCTAATATAAGTAAGCCAATCCCATGATATGGATATACATCATTCTTGTTATAGAAACTCTTTAAACCCAAATCTCTCATTTCTTTTCATCCTATTACCATGAATATACATGGATTAAAGGAAGTCCTTCCCAATCAATGGGAGATTCATTAAGCCCAAAGATTACCCAAAGAGGAAAGATCAATTTATCTATGAGGGATCTCCATTGATATCATTTAAGAAGAAATTGGATAGACATATTCAACATAGGAAATGTTATATTATTTAATTATATTTTTTAAATATAAACAAATGGATAGATATTGTAGTAAAATAGGTTTTGTTGGTTTTCATTTATAGTCTTTCAAAAAATATTTTTAGTGTCTTTTCCCTAAAATCATTTAATTGTTATTGAATTAGGGATATATTGTATCATGTGATGTATAATAATGGAAAATGATTCATCTTTCATTTATGTTTATTGTGTAAAACATCTAAGAGGATATGATAATAACCCCTTGGAATAAATATACATTTCTGGGTTTTACTTGATTAATGATCATCTTATTATATTGTGATGATATATTAAGATCAATATGAATTGTATCACCTATATAGAAATACAATTGTTCACTCTTGGGATATAATTTGGGGAACTTGTATTTGTATTGGACAACTTAAAGTACACCACGTGGATTGTCATATATGTGTTATTTTTGTTACTTAAGTGAACATTGTATATGGATCATTTGACTTGAGGTTGCAAAATAGGTTCCCTGCATTTAGTGTTTCATACTTTGATACCTAACTATAT
The DNA here is from genome assembly GCA_963277665.1 of Viscum album. Classification (NCBI taxonomy): domain Eukaryota; kingdom Viridiplantae; phylum Streptophyta; class Magnoliopsida; order Santalales; family Viscaceae; genus Viscum; species Viscum album. The sequence continues at coordinate 1,881,649,743 of OY728165.1, read as the reverse complement.
TTATTTGGGAATTTGGTTCAATAGAAGGAAATTTGGTATGACACTAATAAAGTGGATGGATTTTATTAACAAAGATAGAATATACTTTCCCATATGAAGATATAAGAAACAATTAACCTCAAATGAGTTTTTAATAAATAAGTGGATTTCCATGAAAAATAATTACATGTTATATAATTATATGAAATTTTGTTAGCATGAGAATTGAAAAAACAGATAAGATATATGAGATTTACATTATTTATGTAACATGCTTAATTCTGATGTTAAGGACAAAATAACCCTACTAATTTATATGTGGTAGATTTATGAAAGTCAAAGACTTTTCATTAGGGCCCGTTAAAAAATTTTAATCCCCTAATAATGTTAATTTAGTATTTCCCAAGGCTTTCTCTTAAACTGGTTACAATCAAATCTTGATTGTAACTTTTTATCTATTTTTTGATTTTTAAGTTTATGTGGTGATTTTAGGTGATAATAAAGTAATATTTAATATAGTAATAAAAAATAATGAATTAATGTAAAAAAGTTATGAAACAATGGTTGGATTTAGTTATATTTCCTAGTTAATATCATCTTTATTGTATAAAAATGTTGTTCCTTATAGGAAAAATTCAAAGAGTTATTTAAAATCATATTCACACACCTTGCACTATTTGAAGATGAAATCCACTCATTGTAATCATAAAAAGTTAATATACTTCCTATAAAAATTTATTGATGTATAAATCAATCAAAAATATATAATTTTTAATCCTTATACTCTAGACTCCTAATTAGGAAAAAGAAACTTAAACAAATATTATAAATTGATTTAACTCTCATAATAGCTTGTAAATACATACTACACACACAATACTAAAAACATTTTATTATATATGATTTAACAGTATAGAGAGAAGGAAAATTGGTTAACAATGAAAGAATGAATCAAATAATTCAATGAATATTAATAATATTTCATTTAGAAGAAAAAATACATTAAAATTGAATATATACAAAATAGATAAATAATACTCAGAAGGCATCACTAGAAAATTTACATAAGTCCAACCAACAATGACTCAATATAAAAACACTAAGAATAATAGAAACTCCATAGTTTTTTATCATAACTCCCTAACTCTATATCGATCAAAATAATTCACTTAGAAAGAATTGTGTGTCAAATGAGGCATAAAACAACTTAAAATAATCCACCAAAAATTACTTCAAAGTAAACACCTGTAACTTATCACCAAAAAGGACACATGGAATATATCAAAATCCATTTGAAAACCTCTATTTACTTGAATTTTCCTCTTAGCTGACTAACACTCCTATATGTGATTCTATGTTATCTCCAACTCAGTAGTATTCAGATGTGTTTCCATCTTTGATTCAGTCTCTAGGAAGGTTTAGTTAGTAACAACTTCACATAGTTCATCTTACAACCGGATCACCTCCTACTCCTAAAGATATTTGTTTTGGGATCTCAATTTAATAACACTACTTTGAGCCTCTTCAATCATCTATAGTCTCAATCTTAAATTTAATCTTTTCATTTCAAAGTTAGTGTAAATCTACTTGTCATATAATTAACAAAAAAATCACACCCACTCCTTATATTATTGGTTTTATATTAAATGTTATCTTTTTATTATTCTTTTAATGTATTTTTTGAATATTAAATCTGACACCAAATATTTCCTATAGGTGTATTATTCTTCACACATTTATTCTTTAATCAAATCATTCACTTTTCCTCAACTAAAACACTAACTGATCTTCAGATACCTTCTACCTTCTTTAAACACAAACAAAAAAATATTTATCATGTAATAAAAATTTTATGAATGAAATTTTTCCAACTTCACTATTATTCCATTTTGTTTTGAACTCATGACCTTGAAATCGTCCAAATAAACCTTTTAAAGTGGATTCATTGTATCATAATCATACTTCCTTAATTAAATTTACCTAGACCAGCTCTAACAGTCATTCACTACTACTCCTTATCACATTCTCATTAGACCAACACCAAAATAATTTCTCCTTGAGAAGAAATTTTAAAATATTGGATCAATATAATTATGGTGATGTTGATTCACTCACCAAGATCATGTTATATCTTCAACTCTTGGACAACCTTTATTAGTTGATAAATTCTTGGATTAAACATCTTATTCAGTCGACTTACTCATACCCTGGTCTACTAAATCTATACTAGAAACCATTATGCTCACTATCTTCTTCTATTTAACGATCCACATGGTAATTTTATCAATCATATTCTAAGCATACTATACACACCTTTATTTAAAATAACCATATACCAAATATCTAGTCTTTAAAAAAATAACAAACCTATAAAATAAAATAATGATAAAAAATATAAACACTTCCCATTTCAGTTCAATCCAATATGGGTGTTTCCATCACTAATAAAAAATAATCATTATATTATTCGCCTTTGACAAAACATCATCATTTTCAACCAGTACTAAAAATATCACCATCAGTGTTCATTAACTTAATCGACTTTATCTCAATTAGTTTGACTCGATGGTCTTCCATCAATCTATTTCTTTTCCCAGTAGAAGGTTCTTTGAATTTGATCCCATATCTTTATCCTTGATTCATCTTATTCAATCCCAAGGAATCTATTTTTTTAGTAAGGGTCAGATAACATTATATTAATCTTTTCTCAAGTGAAATCATGAAGGAATTTTTAGATGTAGGTTCGTGCATCAATAATAATCAATTTATTGAATGGGGTTAATGAATAAAATGTTAATGGGAATAAATGTATTAAATATTACCAACACATTTTTCAATAAAAAACAATTTAATCCTTACTATATATGGACTCTTGGTGGATATTCCTTAAATTATCCAATTCTGAGCTAAATAGATCCTTTGTATTGGGTGGTCCTTAAGTTCTCTAAGAAGGAGAAAAAAAGGGATGATTGGGAGGGGTGATTATTGTAATCCTCTTATATATAAAATAAATCCCCAATTTTCTTCCAATTTTCTTTAATTCCATTTATTTTTTATTAGAGAATCGCAACAAGGGGTGTCAGAGATTAGGTTGGTGGAAGAAATATGGAGTGATGATACTATTCTAGCACCGGTAACTTTTCTGGGGAGTTTTTCAGTAGGTAATTCAGTGAGCCACATCATCATTTCATCATAGGTAAATCTCAATTATTGATACTATTTTTACCATGTATTGTTCAATTGGAGTCTAGTTTTGATGATATTGAAATAAATTCCACCTTTTAAACCATTCCAGATGTAATAGTACACTACATTTTCCAAAATTATACTGTAATTTCCAAGTAATTGAAATTCAGTAAAGGGAACATCCATGGGAGGGATGATCATGTTGAATTCCTCAAACTAATCCATTTGGAATTATTGAATGGAATATACTATTAACTCCAATGATATCTTTGATGTAATTAAGAATAAGTGACTCATCCCAAATGCTACCAAGGATGTTGAGTGGAAGAAGCTGAGCAAGAAGATGATCAATTAAATCCATCAATGGATTGATCACAATGTATACCACTATGTTTCTCAAGAGACTAATGAATATGAAATTTGGATGAAATTAGAGAATATATACCGTTAAATGACTACTAAAAATAATATTATATTGTAAAAAGGTTGATGAATCTTCTACTATATAGTGGATTCTCTATATCTAAACACACCAGCTAGTTATAGAGCTCAACCAATCAACTAGTGGTTGAAGGTAATACTTTGAAAAATTAAGATCAAACAAACCACTAACTTTTCAAACTTCACAATAGTTTGGATACACTAGTTTTCTCCCTTAAAAAAAGTTCTTCAATGAAAAATTACTCGAAAATGGTAAAATATGATCTATTTAGTGAGGATGCCTAAAGGAAGAATGTGAGTTACAATCAAACACAAGATCGTATCCTGAAGAAGTAAGGGACACAATAAGGTAGTGGTCAAGGGGCATGAATCATATGTTACATTAGTAGTAGAGGAAGGTCCCCATATCGAAGGAGGACCATGTATAGATCCTATAATTGTAGAATGAAGGTACACATGAAGAATAACTTCCAAAAGTCACTATAAGATAAGGGTCAAGGTAATAACCAACAAAGATGAAATAAATACATGCATTTGAATGTCATGGTAGAATTTTCACTTTTATGAAAAGATGAAGAAGATGATTTTTTTCAAACTTCATATCAAGAAACAAAATTTTTGGTCAATAATTTATAATCTTACCATAACACTCTATATCATGATTATTTCTTAACTTATCAAGTTGGTGATTTTAGATTAGTCAAGATAGAGAATACTTGTTCGATGATGATCATTAGCATGGGTGATATCTAATTTAAGATTAACACTAGATATATAATCACCTGAATGATGTTTGACATGTTCTAAGACTTCATATCAACTATTTATTTGGGATAGCCTTTTATAGTCAAGAATATGACAACATAGTCAATAATGGATCATGGAAGATAATGAAAGGATCCATCATCATCACCCGATGACACATATGTAGTATGTTTTACAAAAATCATGTAACGTTATGTGAAGAGAGACTCAAAATTATGAAAGTAGATGTGTAATGTATAAAATAATATAACTATACACATGAGTGAAATAGGGATATAAAACTTGATGAAGAATAACTACACCAGTGTTGACAATGATACACCACGAGATCCTTGAAACTACTACTTATATGGGAAGTATAACTGAGATACATTCAGTAACACTTCATCAAATAGATTAGAGTTTCTATATTTTGTTCACTCTTATGTATGATGTCCTATGGAGGTGGAATAATTGGGAGGTAACAAATATTTCATAACCTTTATTGACGATACATCTAAAAAGGTGTGGGTTTTATTTTAGCCAAAAAAACCAAGTGCTGCACTACATCATGAAATCCCACATCATGGTGAAGTATGAAACTAGAAGGAAGATTAATTAAATTAATTAATACAATGAAGGATATTACACGCCCATGTAGGCTGATACCTATTATAGGAGTTAGGCTATCTGACATGTGATAATAACCATGTGCACCCCACAACATAATAATGTTTTAAAAATAATTTATAAAACCATCATGGAGAAGGTTAGGATCATTATGAGTTTGGTGAATCTACCTAATCCATTTTTGGGATAAATTTTTTAAGTTACATACTAACTTTTCAATATATAATAATTAGTTCCTTTGAATTTTGAGATTTCAAAGAAGACATGGTTTGGTAAACATGCCTCTTACTCTAATTTATGAGTATTTGGTTGTTTAAAATTTTCAAATGTATCGAGAAATATTAGGAAAAATCTAGATACAAGATATTATCCATGAATATTCATTATTTATGGAGATGAAGAGTTTAGATACAAGCTTTTGGACCTAAAGGAGTATAAGGTGATCAGAAAAAGAGATGTTGTGTTCTATGAGAATGATATGACCAAGGAAATTCAAAATCCTAGAATGTCTCAAATATAAAGTGTTGAAGAATTGATTCCTAATCCAAATCTTATACCAACACCACTACCACTTAAGGGGAGAGGGTGTATGTAGTATCATCAAAATTAGATTAATATATGGAAAAGGTGGATATTGAGTAGGGAGAGACTCAATCCTCTCCACCAGAAGTTATAGAACCACAAAAAGAGACATGTGATGGTGTGACTCTCAAACCAGACTTTTCATCAGTTCAAAGATCTTCATGAGGAAGGATTATATAAAAAATATTCATATTTAGACTACCTATTTCATATTGATGAATATGATCCATAAGAATATCAAGAAGAAATATCTCATCCAGATAAAATCTAGCGGTTGTATACAATGGAGGATAAGATAGAGTCATTGATTAAGAACCAGAAGAATTATTTAGTGGAACTACCTAAATGTAATATGTAACTAAAAAAATGTTGTTTCATGATGAATAAATATATAAGTGTAAAGGAGATCGAACACAAAGCTCGATTAGTGGTCCAAAAAATTTCATCCTAAGAAATGAGTTAACTTTGATGATAGTTTTATCACCTATGGTGAAGAAGGATTCAATCCAAGTAATGTTTGTATTAGTAGAAAAAATGGACCAGGATATTGAACAAATGTATGTGAAGATATATTATGGCATCCTGACTTTTACTACATAAATTTTCATTAAATTTTACAAACAGAGGATCTTTAAAGTCGAGTGTATTGGAAATCAGGAACATAAAACATGAAAACAAAAAACATTCTTATAATCTACTTTTAGAGATTCATAATAAGTTCTTCCTAAGTATAATTATTTTATCTCATAACCTGGAGACATATATCAAAGGAAAGGGTGAGCAGAATCCCTAGTAAAGAAAGCAAGGGAATCAGTTTACTTGTGATATCAATAAGAACTTGATGAAAAACATAAAGACACGATCAATGGAAGTAAAGGAATATCATAATTAAAAGAACATAAATCACAACTTTATTATGTGTCTAAAACATTTAATTTATACATTCATGAACATATCACCAAGGTTTATCCCCAAGGTGTCATAAAAATTACCAAGGTTATTCACCAAGGTATCGTGAAACTTGTCATCTCTAGAGATTAAATTCTTTACCCAATGAATTGGAGTGCTATCAGGGAAAACCATTAATATTTATTTATTTTAATGTGATCCACATAGATAATAATCATAAATTTCATAAATAACCCAAAGAGAGTAAAATAAATGGGTTTCACTTCAAAATCATGACATTTTAAAAGTGCTTAAAAATAAGACCATTAAGTCATTTATAACCCATGGAAAGGGAGTGAGGGTTATATGTATGTCAATTCCAGAATCAAGAATATAATTTTTATGTATTTATAAACACCCATAGAGATGAAATAGGTCTGGGTATTCACATAAATAAGATAATATAATTTATTGGGAGAAAGAGAGAGAAATTTTGAGATGAAATTTCTGCCACATAACGGCTATATAACATGGTTTTAGAAAAAGTTAAAAAGAGAGGGGACAAGAGTATCCCACTAAAAAAACTCATAATAAAGTATGGGTATAAAATAAAAATAAATAATATCATGTTATGGATATTTTAAGGAAATACCATATGAAAATGAAACTTGAAAGAAAAGAGAAGATGTGATTTCTTTTACGAAAATTCGGCAGCCTAATGGTGTCAATTAAAAATTCACAAAATTAGTTGATGAGAGAAGAAAGGGTATATCATAAATTGGACATGAAATTGAAAGTAATAAGGATATAGAAGAACATACCCTAATATAATAATATGGAAACTAGAATACATAACATAAAGGAAGTCATGACTTAAAAGAGGAGGGTGAACAGTTCCCTTACCTTGAAGAGTGACTTAGAAAGCTCGAAGGATGGGACCTTGGGGGTATTGAGGGAACCTTGAGAGGACTAATTGGGAGGAAAAAATATTATAGTTTCGTTGAGGATGATTTTGGAATGAAATTAATGATGGAATGACTTGGTATTTATAAAAAAAGTGAGGGAGTATTTAATTAATTTCCAAGGGACACCACATCGGTGGTATTTGCAAAACCATGGGCTTTCCCATGGTATTGGACACTAGGGACACCTCATAACATATATTACTATTGAAAAGCCCACCAGATTTATTACATCATGATTACATCTTCTATGATGTCAATAAACACCCGAAAATCAAAACTGTATTTTTACTATTCACCGAAAATTCAACTGTTTTAGAAAAATACCAAATATTTACCATAAACTAATATTGATGATTTGAATTCAAAAATGAACTCCATTTTATGAAAATAATTTTCTAAATATTTTTAATTTAATTTTTAAATAAAATCATTATTTATTCAAAAAAAACAACTCTAAAACTATAACTTGTTTTGTAACACCTTGAAAAAGTAATCAAGGTGCCATAAAATTATAGTATAACCATAAGACAATAAAGTAACAAATTATGATTAAATTTTATGAAAATAAAATTTCATTTTAAATTATTAAATTAATTATAAAATTGTAAATAAAATATTTATGACATACAAAAATATCAAAACTTATACTATGATCATTTTTTTACTTTTAAGATGTCTAAATTGTATTTATACATTCATGGGTGAAGTTTCTATTTTTTTTTGGCCGATTTACTATTCAATACTATTCATCACTATTCGTAAGGGTATGCTACTATTCATATTTTACTATTCACTAAAAATCAAGTTGATCCTATTAGACTCTAAATTTCTTACTGATCACAACTGTAGAAGACCATTTTTTTGAAAATCATTTCACATTATGAATTATTTAAAGTTTACATGAATATTTTAAAATACCTTTTTTCTAAATTTCATCAATAATATTCATCCTATATTTATCTGGACATTTGAAAATCACAAATTTTACCATGATAAGAAATAAAAATTTTATTTATACCAAGGGATTACAAAAAGTATATAAGGCTTCATTACATAGCCCCTTATAACACCTACATAGGACCTAAGTGTTAGGTGTGATATGGTGATAGAATCTTGGGGTGGCTCAGAGAACATTTCCGGAGTGGTGATTTCTACCAGCTTGAAATTCTCCCTTAAGATATTATATTCAAGATTCACATGTTGAAGTTCGTGTTGGGCTTGGTCCAGAGCAAAACCCAGAGATGCTACCTCCTTCCCAAGCTCTGACAGATGGTCTTCGTACGGCCCAAGTCTACTAGATGAGGCCATCGACTCTTCTTTCTGTATTAATTAACCAAGATCACTTGTACTTATAAAAAATAATTGTAACGTTAAGATTTTAGTTTCAAATTATTTTATTGACCAACAGTCATATAACAGTTGAAACCCAACAGTATCACTTCATTAATTAAAGTATATAGTTTTCTTGAGTATAAAATAAAATAACACACAACTTTTGGAAACAAAAATTATTAAAAAGTTTGGGTCGTTACATTCTTCCCCCATTAAGAAATTTCGTCCTCGAAATTTTAACTTTTACCCTCAGAAGAGAAAAGGTGTGGGTACTTCTACCTCATAGACTCCTTTGGTTCCTATGTGGATTCTTCGCATTTGTGGTTCCTCCATAACACCTTAACAAGGTGGGTAGTCTTGTTGCATAGAACCTTGCCTCTACAATCCAAGATCTCCACCGGCTGCTCCTCATAAGAGATTTCATTTTCCATATGTACCACCTATGGATTTAGTATATGGGAAGGGTCAGGTATGTACTTCCTCAAGAGAGATATGTGGAAGACATCATGAACTTATGCTAGATTTGGAGGAAGTGCAAGCTGATAGGGCACTGCTCCTATGCGATCAAGGATTTCATAGGGGCCAATTTACCTAGGGCTGATCTTCCATTTCTTCCCAAGACTCATGACTCTCTTCCAAGGTGAAATTCAAAGAAAGACCTTGTCACCAACATTAAACTTCAAGACCCTTCGACAGTTGTCAGTATAGATATTTTTCTGGCTTTGAGTAGCCTTAATGTGTTGCTGGATGGCATGTACCTTTTCTATCATCTCTTGCACAAGATCAGTCCCAAGAAGCTTTGTCTCGTTAGCTTTATTATAACAAGTAATAGTTCTACATCAGTTACCATATACATCTTCATAGGGTTCCATTTGAATGCCCGAGTGGAAGCTGTTGTTGTAAGTGAACTCAGCTAAAGGGATATGTTGATCCCATCCACCTTTAAATTCCATTGAGTATGTCCTTAGTATATCCTCGAGTGTTTGAATAGTCCTTTCAGATTAGCCATCATTTTAGGGGTGATAGGCCATACTTAAATTCAATTCAGTGCTCAGATCATGTTGAAGACTTCTCCAGAATTTTGATGTGAACCTTGGATCATGATCAGATACGATAGAAAGTGGAACTTTGTGCAACCTTACCACTTATTTCATGTAAATCTCGGTAAGTTTATCAAGAGATAAATCTTCCCAAATGGAGATAAAATGGGAAGTTTTGGTGAGACGGTACACGATAACTCATATCGCATTGTTTCCTTTGAAGTTCTTGAGAGACCAGTGACGAAGTCCATAGTGATATTGTCCTGATTCCATGCTAGTATGGGTAGTGGTTGCAATACACCTTTAGAAAGTTGTCGCTCTGCCTTCACTTGCTGACATACCAGACACCTTGAATTGTAGTCAACAATCTCCCTTTTCATATTATCCCACCAATAATGATCACGAAGTTCCCTATACATTTTTGTGCTTCCAGGATGTATATAGAAAGTAGATCTATGAGCTTCATCCATCATTTCCTTCTTTATTTCCAGAATAGATGGAACACATAGTCTTTTACGAAATTTTAGTACACCTTCTTGATAAATATTGAACTCATAAAACTTCCCATCCTTCATATCCTTAAACTTATTCTGTAACAAAAGATCTTCTTTATGAGCTTTCTTGATCTTCTCTAGTAATGATGGTTGAGAAATAATTTGGGTTAGGGTTGATGATGTCCCTTCCCTTATAATTCCCATGTACAGATTTACTAGGTCATTGATCAAAGGATCTCTTTGAATCCTCATCATGGAAATAACAACAGGGTCTTTCCTTCTTAATGCATTAGTGGCTTTGTTTTCTCTTCTGGGATGATAAATAATTGAACAATCATAGTATTTGAGAAGTTCCAACTATCTCCTCTGTCTCATGTTCATTTCATTTTGTGTGAAAATATACTTCAATCTTTGATGGTCTATGTATATATCACATTTCTACCCATAAAGATAGTGCCTCCATATATTCAAAGAAAAAAAACGATTGCAGCTAGAACCAGATCATGCATAGGATAGTTCTGCTCACGAGTCTTCAGCTATCGAGATGCATAATCAATGACTTTGTCATTTTTCATGAGGATGCACCCAATCCCTTTCAGAGATGCATCGATAAAAATAATGAATCCTTATTCACTTGAGGTAAGAGTTAACACAGGTGCAGTAACTAATATCTTCTTCACCTCTTAGAAACTTTCTTCACACTTCTTTTTCTAGATGATCTTGACCCCTTTACGAGTTTACATGGTTAATGGATTATAAAGTCATGAAATTTTTTTCATAAACCTCCTATAATATCCCTCTAATCCAAGGAAACTATGAATATTAGTTATTATTGTTGGATGAGGCTACTCCTCTACAACTTCTATCTTTGCAGGGTCAATTGTGATTCCTTTATTGGTAATAATGTCCACCAAGAAAGCAACTTGCTGTAACCAAAATTCACATTTGATGAACCTTCCAAAAAGTCTCTCATTCTATAGAGTTTTCAAAATAACCCTTAGATGATCTTCATTCTCCTCACGACTTTTGGAATATATTAAAATATCATCAATAAAAACTACCAAAAAGTTATCAAAGTAGTCCTTAAAGACTCTACTCATAAAATACATAAAAATAGTAGGTGCATTAGTCAGTCTGAAGAGCATAACAACAAACTCATAATGCCCATATCTTGATCGAAAAGCAGTTTTTGGAATATCTTCTTTCCTCACCCTCAATTGATGATAACCAGAACGAAGATCAATCTTAGAGTAGAATTGAGTCCCATGAAGTTGGTCAAATAAGTCATCAATTCATGGAAGATGGTATTTTTTCTTCATTGTGATCCTGTTTAGTTCTCTATAATCAATGCATAGCTGCATCAATAGAGAACTCTACCTCTCTTTTTGGGGGAGGTCTGGGTAACTCCTCAGGAAATACATCAACATATTCCTGGATGATGGGGACATTTTATATAATCAAACTCTCATTTCCTTCTTCTTCTTCACTGATCAACTCTATAAAGAAGGATATAGGAGGTTCTTCTAGACAAATATCGGGTTGAGTTATATCTCCTCGGAAGATAACTATAGGTTTTCCATTCAAGACTGCTGATATTTCCTTGATTTTTCATTTGATCTTAGCATTATACTTTGAGAGCCAGTCCATCCCTAGTATAATGTCGAATTATAGTATGGGAATTACTACTAGATTTATGATAAGATTGTGCTCACTAAAGTAAATACTATAGTTTCTAAACACTGAAGATGCTTGGATAATCCCTCCAGGATTATTGACTAATAATTCTACTTTTAGAAAATCGAGGCTTGATTCTAAATTCTTTGCAAACTGGGAGAAAATAAAGGAATACATATAACCATAATCAAACAAATTACTTTCTAGATTTGAGAGAACAACAGGTGTACCTTCCAACACATCATTTTTCACTTCAACTTTGGATGTAGTGATTGTAAAAGTACGACCTTGTTCCTTTGGACATTGTTGAGGCTGATGGAGATTCACCTCCACTGCCCTCAGATTCAGACAGTGATTGGAAATGTGCCCAAGTTGTCTACACTTATAGAATTGGACATCAGGTAGAGCCTGCACCATCTTCCTTTTTTCATTAGTGTTGGGAATTGTGGCTTCACCTAACTATGACAATTTCATGCAATGTGGCCATATCTACCACACTTGTAGCACTTCCCACTCCTGAGCAGGTAGTTCCCCAAATGCTTCTTCCCACATTTATTACATGTGGGAAGTTGTACTTGCTTTCCTCATCTTCCATGATTGAATCTCCTACCTAATCTTGGCTCTATTGATCTTTTATTGTCATTGGATGTATGAGACCATTGCGTCTCACCAAACTCAAGTTTGAATTTCATCGCACTTCACACGATCTCCTCATAGTTATCATAATCACGGTTTGCTAGATTATTATGCAGATGAGGTCTCAGTCCACCGAAGAATCTATCAACCTTACCATTTGGATCCTTGAAAAAGCTAGAGGTGTAATATGAAATTCTTGTGAAATTCATATCGTAGATTCCCACAAATTCATTCTCCTTCTGCTTCATCTCGAGAAACTCCTCCTCCATTCTTGTTCTCACCGATCGAGGGAAATACTTGTTGAAGAATATCCCTCTGAACTCTTCCCACTTTATAGCTTCAACTTCCACTCCTGGCATTGTGTTTTTAATCAGTTACCACCACTGATACACTTCTCCATCTAAGTGATAAACAACCAAGGTAACTTTCTCTTGTTTATAACAAGAGAGCATAAAAAATATATTCATGATATAGCTGGTCCACTATTTAGTAATCAATGGGTCGGTAGATCCACTAAAGGATGGTGGTCATTAACGCATAAATGATTCAAAATAAAGTTTTTCCCTTCATGGTGAAATCTGTCTCTCAACTTGATTCAAGTTATTTCCCATAACTTGAGTCAGTTGGTTCATCATTCGCATGAAAGTTTCCATTCTGGCTTCCATTGGAGGGCCATCAGCACATGGTCCACTACGGTCACTATTTACATCGTTCCTCCTATTACCCTCCATTTTCTAAAAGAATAAAACCTTAGTGAGAAGATTATTTCATCTATGAATCTTTTAACTATAAAGGATTTTATGTCTTAAAACATCATTCTTTAAACAATTACATTTCTATATAAATCCTTCATAATGATTCATAAAAAGCATATGATTAACCAAAGATATCCCCCAGGAGTGTTGTAACCAAGAGTGAAGAAAGGCCCATTTTTTTGTACCAGGATACCATGGGTCAAACCCGAAACTCCTTGTCAAACTTTTCACTCCTAGGTACATATGTTCCATAGCCACCTCTACCTGCTCGTATCCAGACAGGGATGTATTTTCTTGATAAACCACTTACTCAATACTCTCCAAAATACAAGGAAGTATTCCTATATTTAAAATTTTCTATAGGGTTCTTCCTAAATTTTTCATATCCTAATTTCCATAAATAACTAAACTATCCTTTGATACCAACTATGGCATCCCTCCTTTTACTACATAACTTTTCATTACATTTTAAAAATAGAGGATCTTTAAAGTCTAGTGTCTTGGAAATCAGGAACATAAAACATGAAAACATAAAAAATTATTCTAATATACTTTTAGGGATTCTTCATAAGTTCTTCCTAAGTACAATTATTGCGTCTCATAACCTGGAGACATACATCAAACTAAAGGAAGAGCAGAAGGCCCAGTAAGGAAAGCAAGGGAATCAGTTAACTTGTGATATCAATAAGAACTTGATGAAAAACATAAAGACATGAGAAATGGAAGTAAAGGAATATCATAATAAAAATAAATTTAATCATAACTTTATTATTTGAATAAAATATTTAATTTATAAATTCATGAACATATCACCAAGGTTCATTTCCAAGGTGTCAAAAAAATTACCAAGGTTATTCACCAAGGTATCGTGAAACTTGTCATCTCTAGAGATTAAATTATTTACCCAATGCATTAGAGCGCTATCAGGGTGAACCATTAATATGTCTTTATTTTCATGTGATCCACATAGATAATAATAATACAATACATAAATAACCCAAATAGATTAAGAGAAATGGGTTTCACTTCAAAATCTTGACATTTTAAAAGTGCTTAAAAATAAGACCATTATGTCATTTATAACCCATGGAAAGGGAGTGGGGGTTATATCTATGTCAATTCCAGAATAAAGAATATATTTTTTTTGTATTTATGAACATTCATAGAGACTAAATAGGTTTGGGTATTCACATAAATAAGATAAGAGAATTTATTGAGAGAAAGAGATAAAAAAATTTGAGACGAAATTCCCGCAGCATAAAGGCTATATAACATGGTTTTAGAAAAGGTTGAAAAGAGAGGGGAAAAGAGTCACCCACTAAAAAATACTCATAATAAATTATGGGTAATTAATAAAAAGAAATAATATCATGGTATGGATATTTTAAGTAAATACCATTTGAAAATGAAACTCAAAAGAAAAGAGAAGATGCGATTTCTTTTACGAAAATTCGGCAGCCTAACGACGTCAATTAAAAATTCATAAAATCAGTTGATGAGAGAGGAAAGGGTATCTAATAAATTTTAAATTAAATGGAAAGTGATAAGGACATAGAATAACAAACCCAAACATAATAATATTGAAACTATAAGACATAACATAAAGGAAGTCATGACTTAAAAGAGGAGGGTGAACAGTTCCTTTACCTTAAAGAGTGAATTCAAAATCTCAAAGGTTGGAACCTTTGAAGGCTTGAGGGCACCTTGGGAGGATCCATTGGGAGGTAAAAAGACCATATATTAATTTAGGAGGATTTTTGAATGAAATTAATGAGGGAATGGATTGGTATTTATAGGAAAAATGAGGGGATATTTAATTAATTTCCAAGGGACACCTCATCGGTGGTATTTGCAAAACCATGGGCTTTACCATGGTATTTTCCCAACTTGGGACACCTCATAACATATATTACTATTCAAAAGTCTACCAGATTTATTACATCATGATTACATCATCAATGATGTCATTAAACACCTGAAACTCAAAACTGTATTTTTACTATTCACCAAAAATTTAACTCTTTCGGAAAAATCCAAAAAAAATACCATAACCTAACATCGATGATCTGAATTAAAAAATGAACTCCATTTTATGAAAATAATTTTATAAATATTTTTAATTTAATTTTTAAATAAACTCATTATTTATTCAGAAAAACAACTCTAAAACTATAACTTGTTTTGTGACACCTTGAAAAAGTAATCAAGGTCCTATAAAATTATCATATAACCATAAGATAATAAAGTAACAATTTATGATTACATTTTATGAAAATAAATTTTCATTTTAAATTAATAAATTAATTATAAAAATGTAAAAAAAATATTTATGACATACAAAAATATCAAAACTTATACTATGATTGTTTTTTCACTTTTAGGATGTCTAAATTGTATTTATACATCAATGGGTGAAGTTTCGTTTTTTTGCCAAATTACTATTCATTACTATTCATATGGGTATGTTACTATTTATACTTTACTATTCCCTAAAAATAAGTTGATCTTATTAGAGTATAAATTTCTTACTGATCACAACTGTAGAAGACCATTTTTTGAAAATCATTGCACATTATTAATTATTTAAAGTTTACATGAATATTTTAAAATACCCTTTTTGAAAAATTCATCAATAATATTCATCCTATATTTATCTGGAAATTTGGAAATCACAAATTTTACCATAATAAGAAATAACAATTTTATTTATACTAAGGGATTACAAAAAGTATCTAAGGACTCGTTACATAGACCCTTATAAAACCTAGATATGACCTAAGCGTAAGGTGTGTTATGGTGATAGAATCTTGGGGTAGCTCAGACAACATTGCCCGAGTGGTGATTTCTATCAGCTTGAAATTATACTTTAGGCAATTTCATTCAATCGTCACATATTGAAGTTCGGCTTGGGCTTTGTCCAGAGAAAATCCCAGAGATACTACCTCATTCCCAAGCTCTGACAGATGGGCTTCGTAGGACTCGAGTCTACTAGATGAGGCCATCGACTCTTCTTTCTGTATTAATTAACCAAGATCACTTGTAATTATAAACAATAATTGTAACATTAAGATTTTAGTTTCTAACATTCTTATTAACCAATGGTCATAAAATAGTTGAAACACAACATTATCACTTCATTAATTAAAGGATATAATATTGTTGAGTATAAAATAAAATAACACACAAATTTCGGAAACAAAAATTATTAAAAATTTTGGGTTGTTACATATATTTTATTCATATTTACCTCACTAAAGAGATCTAAATGAAGCATCTTGAAGGTTTTGAGGTTTCTAAAAAAACATTGTGTGAAAATTGAAGAAGAGATTTTTCGAGCTGAAATAAGCCCCCAAACAGTGGTAAAAGAAGTTCAACTCATTCATGTTGATTCATGGATACAGTAGAATATAATAATACCAATGAATTTACTTTGAGAAATTTTAGGATGGTAAATTTGTTTCAATCCTACTTTATTTTGATGACATGATGATCATTGGGAAGGATGAAATGAAGATTAACCAATTAAATGAGTTATCCATGACTTATGATAGAAATACATGGGAGTTTCTTAACATATTGTGGGGATACATGTCACTCATGAAAGGAAAAGGAGGTGGTTTGGCTATTTAATGATAAGTGTGTTGAACATGTTCTGAAACATTTCAACATGAACATAGCCCAATAGGTTTTAATTCCTCTACCCACTCTTATGAAGTTGATCAAGAGTTAATGTATGTTATCTAAGGAAGAAATTGAAGTGATGAAGATGATATCATAATCCTTGGTGGTTGGATTCTTGATGTATTCTACACTGTGTATAAGGATATAGATTTCCCATGTAGTGGAAACTGTGATCTATTTTCTCTCTAATCTTAGGAAGCATCATTGGGATGCAGTCAAGTGGGTTCTTAGGTATCCTAAATGTACATCATAACCATGTTTAGGATACATGGGAGAAAATACACTATTAAAGGGATAGATAGATGCATATATGGCTATAGATCTTGAAATTAGGAATTACACATTAAGAAACATCTATACTTTTATAGGTGGAGTGGTATAATGGTATTCAATTTTACATATGTACATGACTTTATCTACAACCGAAGTAGTATACATTGTTTCTATAGAGGTTGGAAGGAATATGCTATGGTTAAAGTATTTTCTCTAGGATATTGAATTAAACCAATAGGTTTAGAGAGTTTATTATGATAGTCAAAGTGATTTATAATTGATAAATAACTCCATGTATTATTCTTATACAAAGTACATTGATATTAACTATAATTTGGATCAACAACTACCATGACTTATGAAGATAAAAATAAAGGAGAATACAATGAACCTGATGAAAAAGGTGGTAACATAGTAGAAGCTATGATTTTACATATTATACAGTGGTTTGTATCTATATGGGTAGAATTGAAGGAATTTACAACTATAGGTGAATGCATCAGTCATAATCTATTCATTAAATGAGATCAATGAATAAAATTTCTACTAGAATATATAAAATTTGTTTTTCATTAAATAAAACTCTTCATGCATGGATATATATAGTGGTCTTGATGATCTTCCTTGAATCATAAAATTAAGATCAAGAGAGCTCCTCTGTATTGTAAGATCCTTGAGAGCTCTGAGCAAGATAAAGAAAGAAAAGGAGGGAGTGATTCTTGTAATCCTTGTTCTCTATTACAATTTTATTTCATTTCCTTTATTTATGATAAAAAAATAACAATACATCATTGAAACTAACATGTTATTACCTTTATTATATGACTCACACTCTCCATACCCAGTATAATCTTCAACTGGTTTTACCCACAATGGTAGATCGAATTTATTCGACTTTAAACAGTATAAATTTTCTCAAGATTTAAATATAATAAAATCTTCAATTAACCCATATTAAATATTGGTTCATATTACCATTACATCATTAAATTCCTTTATCTGAGTATGATTATTAGCAAGTGACACTAAGACCGACTGGTTGAGTAACTTTCACTGGTGTGAGTTTGAACTAATATTATGCGTGTAGTGAAAAATGGATTTCTCACATGTAACTCAATAATTATTCTTAGGTGGGAATTGATTTTTTATATATAAATATTAAAAATATCATTTTATTCAGTAATAATTCCTTGAAGAAACCATATTATCCTTATACAATCCCATTTGATTTTATTATGTTATGGACAACGATTGTGTTGATTTTATTTGTTGTCAAAGATCAAGTAAATGACGTAAGTTCTAGTGAAGATTATGTCTCAAAAGAAGAGGTGATTATCCATAAATGAAATAGGATTTTCTTCTATGAGGAGTAAATGGAAAATAAGAAGATCCTAAAGTTTTAAGAGGAGTTGATTGCTAGGTTTGAATAGTACAACTTATACAGCTATAAATAACAAGTTTATATCAAGTTCAGAGCGTAGTAGATAGCTTGCTATAATAAATAAACATTAATAAGAATAAAAATCATTTTGGTTTCTTAAATTATTTTTTATATACTATTATATTAAAACTATGTTTATTATATATGGATTGGGATTGATTAAAGAAGAAGCCACACCTAAGCTGGAAGATGAGTTTTCTAAAATAATATATTTGGAGTATCTTATATGTATCAACAATTTAGATATACATTTTAAGGAGTATAAAATTATTATATTAATTTTAATAATAAATTGAATAAGTTTTGAGATTATTTAAAGAAGTTTTTAGAGGTTATGAAACAATTAGAAGTCTGTCTGATGCTACCCACAGAAACCTATATTTTGGTGTTCACAAAAAATGGATAAGTCCTGAGCATAAGGATTTACATACTATGATCACGAATCTTATTAAAATTATAATTTTTTAGGTTATAATCATAAATATTTTAGGTTAATAGTCTTTATGATTCATTTTATAACTTTTCTGATCTTAATTCTCTACTGAATATATGACTTCATTATTAAGCTTTAATGTCTACTAAAAACTTGAAATGACATGGTCATAAGACCTTAAGTCACAACATAAGTATTGATCGTAAGTGTTGAATAATCTTTTTATTCTAAATTAATAATGTGGGACTAGATCATATGATAGTTCCATGGATAAATAATTCTCATCATAAGTCTTAGTGATCGTAAGGATTTGGAGTTCATAGATTAAAGCTTTAACATTTAGAAAAATTTGGAGTTTCTATTGGATGAAAAATCACCATTCTAGATTCAAAATATGATGAAGATGAACAAAATAGAATTATTATAGGGTTGTTAAATGATGGTATAAAAATCATAAACACTTGGAGTGGTGTGTGATCCAAGTTTGAGAAGAAAAAAAGTTTATATTCATCCATGGAATGGGAATATCAATGAATTAATATAAATAAAGCTTCCAAAAATATTTATTTTAAAAGAAATGAAAATATGAAGATGTTTGGGCTGTAATTTAAATTTTAGACCATCAAAAATATTATTTAATCTATGATATGATCAATTTATTAAGAATATTTAAATTAGAGTTCTGATACATGTATTTCTTGATATTGAAACAGATCTGATCGGTTTTCAAGAATAATATAGATGAATACGTATCGAAGCTTGAGATAAAAAAGAAAAGTGCTTAAATGGTAATGATCAAAGGATTTTTTAGATTTTTAAAGGAACTGAGATAGAATTTTTGGAATTTTACTAAGACTGAAAGTAATAAATAAGGTTTTAGATGCAGTTTCTATGTAAAAAACTGATATTAAAGCCTATACTATTTTTATAGAAAGTATCACATTACAAAATATGTTCCACACTATATGGTTTAATTTTATATATCTCTACAGATTAAATTACATAATTTAATTAGAGATATTTTAAGTTTAATAAGAAGAAGAATCCATTTTTGTGGAATAAGAAAATCACATTTTATTACGTTGTATTTTAAAAACGAGGACCATTTATTAACGGTATTCTTGGAATACATTTTGATTGGAAAATAATTCAATTAAAAATAATTAGAACACATGTATGGTATTTTATAATATTTATTTTTTCTACGTGGATTATTTTTTCAATAGTCATTTTATTTATGGAAAATTAAAAATGAAAGGTTCCATAAATATAGAGTCTTATTCATACGAGTTAATGCGAATATCGAGGAGAAGAAAAGAAAAATAGAATCAGACATTATGGTTGTTGTATATAAGAGGTAGATATGAGACTATGAGATAACTAAAGGTCTAGAAGAGAAATAAAATAAGAATAATCAACCACAACCTATAATGAAATAGAAGAAGTGAATCTGTCGAGCCTATGCAATATATTGGGTCTTGAAGAAGAAGAAAGAAAGTGAGTTGAGTTGGTAGCAATAGATTATGTAAGGAATAGAAAGTTGTGGACTTTTCAGAGGCCATGTTTCATGAGATAAGTTTGTGTACTTGAAGGATGTCAAAGAATCTCTGAGTTAAGGTAGTTGATCAGTATTGTGGGCACAATGACATCCCTATAAAAATTTATTGATCTAATTTAGTAAGAGGAAGGAATCAGGATACTGACAAGAGATAAAGACCATGTAAGTAGTATAAATACCCCATTCACTTGCATCAAATAGTATTGGATTTTCACTTGCATAATATGGTGAGCACACATGTGTAATATTATGTAAATAGGTTTCATGATAATCCCTAGCCACCCATAGTAACTTTTTATTTCAATTATAGTGGATAATCTATGACTAAACAAAAGTTTACATGATAAGTAGTAGGTTTCCCACATTGAGTCCAAACCATGTAAAAGCACATGTTCTATTTCTAATTTTAGAATCTATATTTCATAGTGGTATTTGTTAGGGTAATATAAAAGGATAATAATTTACATCTTAATATGTGATAGTGGTTAAAAACCAAATGGGTCTTAAAGATAAAACAATAATTGTTTTTTTTGGGTAAAATTGGTCCACACCCGATTCACCCCCTCAGGTGTTCCTACAAGGTCCACTGGGACACTATATATTTGTATGTTTCTTGTCCAAATTATAGACTATTAAATTTTGGACTAAAATTGATTTAATATTATGACCATATAATTTATTCCTTTTCAAGTAAAAAATCCACCAAAAATGAATCTCCAACAAAATTGTTCTACAAAATAATATATTCATTTAAAAATAAACTGGTCCAAAAATTATTATTCAAATAAAAAATCTAAATTATATTTTTAAAATGAATTTTTTTAATTTATTATTCAAACAAAACTCAAAAATCATTACAAATATTCAATAAAAGTCATATATATATATATATATATATTTAAAATCAATCAATAATTTGGGTATACAATATTTCCAAATAAATTCATGAACCAAAAATAATATTCAAAATAAAAAAATATACAAATTATTCAAAAAATAATAATCAAATAAAAATTAATAAGAACTTATATTTTTTTAAAAAATGGTTGGGGAGGGGAATTAAAAATTAAAAATTAAAATTCATCATTTAAAGCATTAAAAATAATATTTCAATGAAATAATTCATGAAATATTAATTCCCAATCAGATTAGTCCATTAAAATTAATTCATCAATTAAAGATCATTTTAGTCACAATATTTCCATAAAATAATATCCAACATATATGTAAAACACACTAAAATTGTTTCATATAGAATCCTCCCACACTAAAACATTTCTTATCCTCAAGAAATTATCCCAACATACTCAACATCAAGAAAATTAAGATATATGTTATTGAAAAATAATATATTCAATGAATCATTTATGAAAATATTTTTTCCTCTATAAAATCAAACTAGAATAAATATAACACCACTTAATCAAAATAATTTTTTTGTCAAAAATCTATTTTTAAATATTAAAATTTATGATCAAATATTGAATTGATGAATTGAATGGAACCGTATTCATTCTTTAATTCAATTATTATTTCAAACTTTCTCTTTTTTCTCAATGGATGATGCACAAACAATATAATAATTAATCACAATTGTTTACAAATATAAATATTTAAATAAAACCCAAAAGTTTAATGTATGAGTAAAGACCCCAACACCAGTAGCTCAAAGCCAGTACCTTATTTTATTAAATTGGTATTATGAACAAGTGTTCATATCCCAAAGGACTTAATAATTTAGTATCTTTGGAACACTAGATACAAAAAAATTTATTACATTACAACTTGAAAGTAAATATAACATATAAACTCAAATGGAAAAATGCATAAACTCAATTGGAAAAACCCATAAACTCATAGGCTATCCTAGGAAGTCATTCATAATATGCATATTCACATCCTGGGGAAAAAAACATAATAAGGGGTGAGATGAGATGATCAGTAAGGGTAATAAATATAGTGAAAGGTAACAAAAATAAACATAAATGATAAGGAAAGGTGAATATCTAAAAAACATGACTTTAAACATAAACTTGATCATAATATGACAAGAATATAAGAATATTAAATAAATCTATACAAACAATCATAAGAGAATAAAACTTAACCATGGATATTCTACTACTCGAATAATAATAGGGATTATCAATTACTAATACCATGATAAGGAAATTCATAATTTAGGACATCATAAACACATCGTCAAGGCTTCATCCAAGAAACCATAAATATGTGGGTAAAAACATGGTCTAGTTTGTCTTATGAGACCTATCGAAGCATCAAGGGGTTATAGCAGGCTCCTAACATAACTTGATAAGTCTAATGAATTCCTCATATGAAAGGTATAGAATATAATCAACATATACATTCACATTGAAAATAGAATATGAAATGTAAATAATATTCCCAATCAGTAAACAAAATCATATTTATCTAAAGTAATGTGGAGAATGGTATCAAGATAGTACATACCCAGTAAAAATAATCATAAACCATTCAATAAAATATGGTAGATAGTAACGTAGTAGATCAATCTAAATTAAGAATAATATTCAAAATAGGGTTTTTAAATAGATGAAAATAATCTAATAAAATCATTGAGAATTCTTGAGGGAAAAACCCTTTTACATTGTAAAGAAGAGTTCTTTTGAAAAATAAATACCATTAGTCCTAAAAATAATATTGTAAACATGTATATCCAAGAGAATAAAATGGAATGAAATTATATTTAAGGTTAATTAAAATAATATTCATTCTGAAATTCAGAAACTGAAGTTAAAGTGTGTTTAAGAAACATTGGAAATGAGCCACTCCAGTGTGGTTTAAGGGAAAATATAAATGAGTCTTTAAAGTGGAAAAGGCAAAATTGTTTGAATAAAACAAGAAATTAACTAAGATAGTTTTTCATGATAAAAATATATATTTTATTATAATATTTTTGGATTAAAAAATATTATAGAGTGTACATGGAAATTGATGATAAATTGGGAAGTTTTCTTTAATTGGGCATGCTTATCAGGATGAATTGAATAGGGAAAACATATAAATAATGTATTTACACACAAAATAAAGATGAATGGAAATATATTCATGAGTTTGAAACATATACACAAAATTTAGAATAATTTTATAAAAATAAAGAATAATTACATTGGGGTAAACAGAGAAAAAGTGTAACTCAAAGGAAAATGGAGATTCGGGTAGAATACCTTACCTTATGTTTGAAAGTGTTATGTACTTGTACTTAACATCCTAAATAATGATTTTTTGATTCACTAATAATTTAAATAAGAACGTATTAAACATTTAATTGATCTACAACAATTTTATTAAGTTCATTTATGGTATTTTTATGAGTTATAATATTTAATTTTTTCATTCGGGAGTGTTTGTTTTCCTTGGTTTCCATGATTGGTTCACATGTATACATGTATGAAAGATCATGTAAAATGGGAATAGTTATCCAGAATTGAAATTATATTTTATTAATTAACATATAAAATATTAAATGGTTATATAATTCATTTGTTTATTTTGTACGAGGATGAATCATTAGATAAGAGGTTAGTGATAACCATTTGGAATATTTTGATGTTTTCTTGATCACCACACACTATTTTTGTAAAATGAATTAATATTATGAATATATAATGGTGACATAATATTAAAAAATTATATATATATATATATTAAAATATTTTTTAACAAAAAAAATTGTTTTATGACCATTCTTTAAAGTGGAATTAGAAAAATGAAAACTTGTTGTCCATGAAGGCGGTAAATCAACACCTCACAGATGATGTTCTCATTTTTTGAATAAAAATGGGAAGAGAAGAAAACTGATGGTTGATATTTAATTATCATAATAAAATTATTGTATATATAAGATACTAGAGTTATCATTAATTTTTTAATATAGGAGGTAAGGAAATGATAAGAAAATAAAATAAAACAAAATAAAAGAACAAAAGGAGATTTACCTCTGGAATTCTTCTCCTTGTGAACCTTAATAAGAGAATTTGAAATGGTCTTTTGATTAGACCAGAAATAACAAAATTTGGGGTATAGGATTGGGAGATGAAATAGGAATACTATAATAAAGAGTCTAGGATTTGGGTGAGTGAGGAGAAGGGGTGGTATTTATAGTGGAGGGGAGGGGTGTTTTTTGAATAGTTTATTAGTTTGTTTATTATTTTGGATCAAGACTATAAATATTTTAAGAATTATTAATAAATACATTAAAATAATTAATTTGAGTTAAATATTATTTTCTTACATCAGTCATACATCATCTATGACTAAAAAAATCATCTATTTATTAAATACCATAAATTACCGTATTTCTCTGTTCACCCAAAAATCAATTATTTTAGAAAAATCCAAAACATTAACACTAATAATTTTATGTTTTTTAGAATTAAAAAATAAACTCCATTTTATGGAAATAATTTTCTAAATATGAGAAATTTAATTTTAAAATAAAATCATCATTTACTCAAAAAATACTGATTTTAAAATTATAACTGATTTTATGACACTTTGAAAAAGTAATTATGGTCTCATAAAATTATCTTATAATCATAAGAAAAAATATATTAATTTATGAATATATTTAAAGAAAATAAATTTACTTTTAAATAATTATTTTAATTATAAAATTTTTAATTAACATTTATATTTCACGAAAATATCGATACTTAATTTATTATTTTTAAAACATTTATTTACGTATTCTATGATATAAATATATTATATTTTCACTCATAAGATACCTAAATTTTATGTAAACTTTCATAGGTTATGTTATTATTCTATTGTTCATATTACTACTCCTAATGGTCACGTTACTATTAAAAAGTTCATATTTAATAGTATATTAGGGTTTTAAACTCGGTGTTGTGTGAAGCATAAACTATCAAAGATATTAAATTTTAAAAGAGACATAATATACGATCGTGGGGTGTTAAATTCTCCCCTCCTTCAAAAAATTTCATCCTAAAAATTTACATAATGTCACCTCATAAAAAGATTTGGGTAGTTATTCATCATAAATTCCTCTAGTTCCCACATCACCACCTCAATTTTATGATTTTTCCAAAGTAACTTTACCATTTGAGTCATCTGATTCCTCAACACCTGTTCTTTAGTGTCTAGAATCTGGATAGGCTCTTCGGAGTAGGATAAACCATGTTCTAATTCTATTCATTCATAAGTGATGAAATGTGTTGGGTATGATATGTATTTTTTTAACAAATAGATATGGAATACATTGTGTACTTTAGAAAGGCTAGGTGGCATTGCCAAAGCACAATCCATAGATCCAATTCTCTCTATGATTTCAAATGGACCAATTTACATGGGACTTAGTTTCCCTTTCTTTCCAAACCGTATAACACCCTTCCATGGAGATAATTTCATGAAAACATGATCTCCCACTTGAAATTACAAAATATTTCCTTCGATATCAGCATATAATTTTTTCCTACTTTGATCAGATTTGATATGATTTTTAATAGTCTTTACGTTTATTTTTATTTCTTCCACATGTTCTGGGCCTACAACATTTCTCTCACCCACTTCATCCCAACAAATTGGTGTATGATATCTCTTTCCATACAATGCTTTATAAGATGGAATTTGAATACTATAATGGAAACTATTTTTGTAGGAAAACTATAACAAAGAT
The DNA here is from genome assembly GCA_963277665.1 of Viscum album. Classification (NCBI taxonomy): domain Eukaryota; kingdom Viridiplantae; phylum Streptophyta; class Magnoliopsida; order Santalales; family Viscaceae; genus Viscum; species Viscum album. Next base: position 1,881,623,325 of record OY728165.1, on the reverse strand, counting down.
AAATATTGATACCACATACCTTTAAAGTAAACTGGGTATGATCTCAACATGTCTTATAATGTTTTCATGGTTCTTTCAGATTTCCCATTAGTTTGAGGGTGATAAGATGTACTCAAATAAAGCTCAATGTCTAAAAATTTCTGAATGATTTTTCAGAATTTTTATGTAAATTGTGGATCATGACTAGACAAAATTGAAAGAGGTGATCCATGAAGTCTTACAACTTCATTTCTATAGAGTCTTGTAAGGTGATCTAGTGTAAAATCATCCCTTATAGTGATGAAATGTGCAGATTTGGTAAGTCGATCAAGAATTACCCATATTGCATCATTATTTCTTGGAGTATTTGGTAATACTATGAAAAAATACATAGTAATGTAATCTAATTTCATGTAATAATAGGAATAGGTTGCATGACTCCTCTAGGATGTTGTCTTTCAGCCTTCACCTATTGACAAGAAAAACATCTTAATACACAATCAATAATTTCTAGATTTATATTATCCCACTATAAATGTTCATTAAAAAAATATATTCATCTTAGTTCTACTAGTCTTTATAGAGAAATTTGATCTATGATAATCATCAAATAATTTCCTTTTTAGATTGGTTATAGAGGGAACACATAGTCTCTTCCCAAATTTCAAACTTCCATCTTTACATGCTAAGTCTACCAAATTCCAATCATTCACAACTTTAATTTTCTTTTGAAAATTATCATTATTAGACTAAGAAATGCTAATCCTTCCTAATAACGATGGTTTTAAAACCATTTAAAAAAGTATTGATGTTTCACCTCCCTTAATAATTCTCATATACATATTTACTAGATCCATATACACAGGATCCTTTTCAATCCTAATTTTGTTTAGAACTCCATGATCCATCCTACTCAAAGCATCTGATACTTTATTCACCTTTCATGGGTGGTAGTGTATTGAAAAATCATAATCCTTTAGTTGATCGAGACATCTACTTTGCCTCATGTAGAGTTCTTTCTGGGAGAATACATATTTAAAACACTTTTGGTCTGTATATATCTCACATCTTTAACCATAGAGATAATGTATTTGTATCTTCAGAGAAAATATTATAGTAAATAACTCAAGTTCATGAGTTAAAAAGTTCTATTCATGAGTTTTTAACAACCTTGATTCATAGGCAATAACTATATCATTATGCATAAGGACACAACCAATTACTTTATTTGATGCATCACTATAAATCACAAATTCAGTATTTCCTAATGGTATAGTTAAGATCAGATCATTTACTAATCACTTATTTAGTTCTACAAATAATTCTTCACATTCCTTTATCAAAATAAACTTAACCCCTTTATGAGTAATCTTGGATAATGGGTTATCTAATCCAGAAAAATTATGAACTAAATATTAATAGTAACCTCCAAAACCAATAAAATTATATACCTCAGTTATGTTTGTTGGTGTAGGCCATTCCCAAACTACCTTTGTCTTCATAAGATCAACTAAGATTCCATCCTTATAGACAATATGGCCAAAAAAATAAAATGTTTGAAGTTAGAAATCAAAATTTCTAAACTTCCCATATAAATATTTTCTTCTAAGAGAATTTAGAATAATCTGTAAGAAGTTCTCATGTTCATCATAGATTTTGGATAATATCAATATATCATCAATAAATACCACAATAAAATTGTCATGATATTCCTTGAATACTTTATTCATCAGATCTATAAAAATAGAGTGTTTATTAGTGAGTCCAAATGGAATTACTGTAAACTCATAATGTCCATACTTGGCTTGAAATACTGTCTTTGGAATATCTTCCTTACTTACACACAGTTAATGATATCCATATCAAAGGTCAATCTTTGAAAAATAATGATTCCCATGAATTTGATCAAATAAATCATAAATTAAATGAATGTGATACTTTTCCTTTATTGTAATAACATTGATTTATCTATAGTCAATACATAGCCTCATGGATCCATATTTCTTCTTAACAAAGATAACAGGATCTCCCCACGAAGAAACACTAGGGAGAATAAATCCCTTATCACTCAATTACTCTAGTTTTTTCTTCAACTATACTAACTCCATAGTGTAAATTCTAGAAGGATACTTTGATATAGGTATTAAAATAAGAATTAAATCAATATAGAACTCAACTTCTCGCTCTGGAGGATGTCTAAGTAAATCCTCTAGAAATACATCAATATATTATTGCATAATAGGAACATCTTCAATTTGAATTTTGTTTTCTAATATATAGATGGTTTTTTATCTTCCACCCCAATAATTTATTTCAGTAGAGTTACTGGTGGTTGATCTAGATAATATTCTGATTATGAGGTTTCTTCTCTAAAGATAAGGGATTCTACAACTTCCTCACCAATAGTAATTTCCTTCTTCATGTAATAGATTTTCACACCATATTTTGAAATCTAGTTCATATTAAGGATTATATAAAATCCAATCATAGGTATGATGATAATATTTGAAACTAAATCATGTTTATGTGTCATAAATGGGACTCACCAACACTTATTTTTTGCAATGAGACATCGTTTAGGAGTTTTGATTGACATCTACTTTATTAAATCAAAAAGGAAATGTCTAATGTTTCTGGAAAATTGGGAAGATATAAAAGAGTGTGATGATCTAGAATCAAATAAATCGTTGACTAAGTTTGAGAAAATGATTAAAGTACCTACCTCCACGTCATTATAAATTTTAACCTCAGCAGTTGTGATCATATAATCTTGGCCTTTCTCCCTTTTCATTTTCAAGGAAATGTTTACTTAACTCTTAGAAAATTAATTTTTGTAATGTCCCATATATTTAATATTGTATCATTGAAAGTTGGTGTCTTATTTATTTCCCATGCAATCAAGGTCTTGGTGTAATTTTTCTTCACACTTGTAACAAAATCCCATTCCCTTTAAGAAAGTAACATGGTGTTTCTTCCCACAATTATCACAGGATGGAAATTAAACTCTTACCTTATTCCCCTTTTCCTTATTTAATTTTCCATAGTGTTCAACATTCCTCTTCTTCTCTTGATTCCCTTTAAATTCATAATACATATAGAATTATTTTTCAATATTGATAGCACAAGAGACTATATCTTCATATAATGATAAATTTTGGGAGACCAGTTCCTTTTAGAAGAATGGTTTTAACCCATAAATGAATCGATCAATCTAACTCTTTGGATTGCATATATAATTCATAGTATTCCTTGATAACCTTTTAAAGTTAGATTCATACTTAAAAAAATTCTCATCCTCCTTTTTCCTATGATTCAAAAATTATCTCTCCATATCAGCTTGTTGTTCATGAGAGAAATATTTTTGTAATAAATCTTCCTTAAAATACTTCTATTAAATGTTTTTTATTTATTCCTACTCCTTTATGTTTTGAATAAAATACCACCATTGATCTGTATCTCATGAAAGATGATAGATTTCCATGACAACCTTATTACTTTCATTACTTCCTAAAGTGATAAATATCTTCTCTAAGGAACATATCCACTACTCAGCTACATATGGTATTGTTGTCCCATTGAATGATGGAGGTTTTTGTCTCATGAATCTTTATAATAGTTTTCCTCCAAATTTTAGACAAGGATTCTACATATGGGTAAGGATATTATTCATAACCTGGGTCAATTATCCCAGTATAGTTATAAGTTTCTTATCTCCAGTTGCAGCTCCTGCTCTAACACCATTATCTTGCATAGGAGGAAAATACCTACATGGAATATTTGTGTTGATACAGTTTCCATTCCTTTCTCTAGGTTCCATTTCTAAACAATAGAATACACTAGGTTATATTATTAATCATAATTCATACTTTTAAACTAGTAACACATAATAAAAATTGGAAAATTTATGCATAGCTAATCTCATAATCATAAATATGGTTTCTTTGGGGACATATTTACTTTTAAATAATTCATAATGGATTGTAAAAAAAAATTGAATTATCCTAAACATACCCCATGGGAGTGTTAAACCTAGTGTGTATTAAGGCCCATTGTCATGTACTAGGTTACACCGTGTTAGACTCAATGCACCTTGTTAGATTTTTTTCCCCTAGGTACATTTATACTAGAACCCCGTCCAATTGTAGTATATATACATGTATGTATTTCTATGAAGAACCACATAATCTCTACCATACAAAAATTCTAGGATGTTCTTATATGATTATACTCAAATTTTATCTTAGGGTTAGGTTCCCTAATCTATTTTTTCTAAATCTAGTTTCCAAGGTTTCTACTAAAATTCCTCTGATACAAACTGTAAAGACCCTGACCCCAATAGCTCGGAGCTAGTGCCTTATTTTATTATATTGGTAGTATGAACAAGTTTTTACATCCCAAAATACTGAATATTTTAGCAGATTTGAAACACTATATAAAAAATAAAGTATTACATTACAACCTGAAATAAAATACAGTGTAGAAAATCTATTGGAAACACCCATAAACTCCTAGGTTATCCCTGCAATTCATTCATAATATACATCTTCGTATCCAGGTGAAAAAAACATAAGAAAGGGGTAAACTCAGTTTCTCAGTTAGGATAATCAATATATAAAAATCTAACATAAATAAACATAAATAATAAAGAAATATGAATAACTAAAAACACACTCCTTTAAACATAAACATGAGTATAATATGGAAGGAATATAATCTGATTAAATAAATCCATATAAATATTCATAAGAGAATGAAAATTCACTATTGATATTATACTAGTCAAATAATCTAATAGATTATCAATTACTAATATCATAATGAGGAAATGAATAATTTTGGATATCATAAAAATACGGTCAAGGCTTAATCCAAGACACCATACATAAGTGGGTAAAAACAAGGTCTAGTTTGTCTTATGAGACCTACCAATGCATCAAGGGGATATAGTGAAGCCCACCCATCACTTACTATTTATAATGAATTACACATATTAAAGGGGTGTAACATTATCCACATATACATTCATATTAAAACTAGAATATTAAAGGTAAATAATATTCTCAATCAGTAAACATAATCATAAAATATCCATAGTAATGTGGGGAATGGTATCAAGATAGTATATCCCTATTCAAAATAATCATAAACCATTCAATAAAATATGGTAGATGGTAACATAATATATCAATCTCAATTAAGTATAATATTCAATAGAGGGAATTGAAATAGATGAAAATAATCTAATACAATCATTGATAATTCTTGAGATAAAAACCCTTTTACTTTGGAATGAAGAGTTATTTTGGAAAATCATTTGTATTAGTCATAAAAATCATATTGTAAACATGTATATCCCAGAAAATATAATGGAATGAAATTTTATTTGAGTATTATTAAAATAATATTCATACTGAAATTTGAAAACTAAAGTGAAATAGTGTTTAAGAAACACTAAAAATGAGCCACTTCAGTGTGGTTTAAGGGAAATTATAAATCAGTCTTCAATGGGAAAAGGAATAATTATTTTCATAAAACTAGAAACTAAATAATATAGTTTTTCATGATACAAATATATTTTTTAGTAGAATATTTTTGTATTAAAATAGATTATGGAGTGTACTTGAAAATTGATGATAAATTGGGAAGTTCTCTTTAATTGGGCTTGATTATCAGGAGGAATTGAAGAGTGAAACCAAATAAATCTTGTATTTCCCCAAAAAATAAATATGAACTAATATGGATACATGAGTTAGAAACATATGAATATAAATTAAAATAATTTTATAAAAATAAATAATAACATTTTGGTAAATTGAGAGAAAGTGTAACCAGAAAGAAAAATGGAGATTCGGGTAGAATCTCTTACCTTATGTCAAAAAGAGTTTTATACTTGTACTTTATGTTTTGGATAATGAAATTATATTCATTATTAATTTAATTCATAAAATATTAAACATTTAATTGGTTTAGTATTATTTTATCAAGTTAATTTATGGTCTTTTTTATGACTTATAAGATTTAATTTCGTCATTCAAGAGTGTTCTTTTCCTTAGTTTTCGGGATTGGTTCACTTGTATACATATATGAAAGATCGTGTAAAATGGGAATAGTTTTCCAGAATTGAAATCATATGTTATTATTGAAAATATAGAATATTAAATGGTTATATAAGTCATTATTTATTTAGTATGAGGATGAATCATTATAAATGAGATTAGTGATAAAGGTTTTGAATATTTTGATGTTTTTAGATCATCATGCACTAATTTTGTATTATGAATTAATATTATGTATATATACTGGTTCTGGGATATTAAATAAATTTAATTAAATATATTAAAAAAATTCCCCATAAAAATAGTTTTATGACCATCCTTGAAATCATAATCATATAAAATAAAACTCATTGTCCAAGAAGGCGGTAAATCGGCACCTTGCGGACGATGTTTTCATTTTTAGAATAAAAAGGGGAAGCGATAAGAATTGATGGTTGATATTCCATTATCACAATAAAATTATATTATATATAATATACAAGAGTTATCATGAATTTTTTGTTATAGGAGAGAAATAAATGATTAGAATAGAAAATAAAATAAAATAAAAGAATGAAATGGGATTTACCTCTTTATTTCTTATCCTTGAGAACCTCTTTAAGGGAATTTTAAATGGTCTTTTGGTGAGACCAAAAAGACCAGAATGTGGGGGAGTGTTTTGAGAGAGTAAATTTTCAGAATAAAATCAAGCTTCAAGGCCTTGGGTGTGTGAGGAGAAGGGGTGGCAAGGGCGGTTTTTATAGTGGAGGAGAGGGGTGTTTTTTTTGAATGTTTTATTCTTTTGTTTATTATTTTGGATTAAGACTATTAATAGTTTGAGAATTATCACTAAATATATTAAAATAATTAATTCGAGTTTAATATTATGATATTAAATAATCCATACACATTTTATGACTAAATAAATCATGTATTTATTAAATATTGTAAATTACCGTATTTTAGTATTCACAAAAAAAATTAACTATTTTAGATATATACAAAAAATTCACCCAAACCCATTTTTGAAATGTAGAATTCAAAAATGAACTCTATTTTATGAAAATAATTTTCTATGTATGAGAAATTTAATTGTTAAATAAAATTAAAATTTAATTTAAAAATAATTATTTTAACATTATAACTGATTTTATGACACTTTAAAAAATTAAGGTCTCATAAAATTATCTTATAATAATAAGAGAGAAACATATTTTTTTATTAATATATTTCATGAAAAAGAAGTTTCTTTTGAATATTTATTTTAATTATAAAATTTTGAATTAACATTTATGTTTCACAAAAACACCAATACCTAATTTATTATTTTTAAAACATTTACTTACTTATTCCATAATATAAATATATTATATTTTCATTAATAAGATACATAGATTTTATTTATACTTTCATAGGGTAATTTACTATTCTATTGGTCATATTAATATTCTGAATGGTCACATTACTATTCTAGTGGTTATATTTAACAGTATATTATGGTTTTAAACTCGATGTTGTGTGAATCATAAACTATCAAAGATATTAAATTTTAAAAGAGACATACCATAAGATATTGGGGTGTTAGAGTATGGGTAAGATCAATAAATAAATGAAAACTCAAAATAATTAAAACAGACTCATTAATCAACTTAAACACACATACCTCATCTATGAATTAGGAGTTTATTTTCTTTATTACTTGAATTCAAATTTTATAAGTTTAAACCAAATCATGAATACCATATTCAATTTAATATATAAAAGAACCTCCTGAATATTAAAAAATAATTTATTTTTGATAGAGTAATATAAAAAATTAAATCATAATAATCCTAAGGATAAATTAAGTTTTAACCACTTAAAATTGAACCAATTTACTTTAACTTTTGAGAAAAATTCACACATTGCTGAGAATAAAAATAATCAATTTTTTTTAAAAAAAAAATCAATGTAATTTTTTTGTTTTTTCCATGAAATTTAGTTTATCACAAATAAATAACCTTCAACCACACTTAATATCTAAGGTGTAATATTCTATTTGAATGATCAGTTCTAGAATAATTTTCAATTTTAGCAGTTTATAAACATGAAAATGAGTCACAAGAAAGTTAAAAAACACTATATTTACCACCAAATAATATCCAACTAACTGAATCAAAGTATGAAAAATATTTTCAAGAAGTATTAATTAGTTAACATTAATTTCCATCTTAACTATTTTGGAAAAAAATTAAAATCAACACCTTAAATAGTATAAAAACCCATAGAAAAAAATGAAAAAAAATCCTAATCTATAAAAGAATATCCCTTCCATAAAACTAATTTTTTGTAAATTTTTCATTGTACAATAGTTTTATATGAGTTATGATAGCAGAAATAAAATTGATATGTCACATTAATAAGAAGGAGGGATACAAACTAATATTATTTTTACTTAGAAGCTTGAAAAAGAAACTCATCCCCTAGATTCTCTTGCAAAATCTCTCTAAAAAACATGAATATATTCCCATTAACATTAAATATAGAATAATTTAATCGGTACTTCACCTATAAAACACCAAATGGAAAAAAGTGAGTAAAAATAAAATGCCCATCACATTTGGAGTGAAATTTACCTAGGTACAACCTATGTTTAGAGTTGAACAACAATAATTTATCTCTATTATTGAACTCCTTATTCAAGATCATATTATAATGGAAGTATTGAGTTTTATCCTTTAAAAACATAAAGTTTTCATATGAATTTTATTTATTTGTTCTAAATCATATAAATATAACTTCCATTATTTTCTACCCTAAAAACATCCATGTAACAAATCTTAACAACCCAAAAAAACTCTACATTCATACTCAACTAGAAGGTTATAAGATCCTATATACAATAAATTATAAGGTGAAATCCATATTTATGTTAAAAACTATTTCCTATAATCATAAATAGAATCATCTAATATCAAACTCCAATCCTTCATATTTTGGTGGAGTATTTTCTCAAGAATGTATCCTATTTTTCTGTTTGACACTCCATTCATTTTATTTTTTAAGGATACTAAGTTTTTTAAAGCTAATGATAAACTCTATATTTAATCAACATATAATATAAGGTTATGTTATAGAAATGGATGACTTTATTAGTTATAATGAAATAATTAATCCTAAATGTATAAAAAATATTGGTTCCCACAAACTAGGAAACTACCTTGGCATCATCTGTCTAAGTGGTAATGAACTATACCAACTTTTAAACATAGTATAAAGTAAGTTGGATTTAAATATATCCACAATTTATAAGAAATAAAACCATAAAATTAATTCAATAAACATCAAACACATCAAAAAATATGATGGTTTGTTATGGAATCTCATTTCTATTGGTTATATTCCCTTGAAAATGATGGTATTTATATGTCCTACACAACTAAAATACATCCTTGAAAAGGTTTAAAAACAAACTAAATCAAGTACATTCCTAATATTCCTTTTTGGTTTAAAGTGGCCACCATATCTCAAAATATATATGAATTTTAACATTTAATGAATTTTATAATCTAAAATACACAAAATGATGTTGTCACTTCTAAGGTGAAACAAGTAGAGATCATCCCAAAAATATTTTCTATATTCACTCACTAACATGGAACCATATTTCATTGAAATATAGTTGGGTGATTCATTAGAATAAAAGTATTCAAAAAGTTTATTAATCCATGGATTAACACTCTTAATAATATACAGTTCCATATCAGAGAAGTTTTCCATAATAGGTTGGAGATTTTGGGATCCTTATCCTAAAATAATGGGTAATCTACTCAAATGATTAACCCATAAGTTATAACCACCCTTTCAATCCTTATCTTATATATAAAATTGTCACATAGAAAAATTATCCTAAGTATCCTGGGTTTTTCTTCATATTTCCACATCAAATACCTCATATAATAATCTTTAATGAAAAATATTTCTTTGGATCCCAAAAAGTAACACCTAATTTTTTATATGGAAATGAAAATAGTCAACGATTCCTTCTCAGTGGTTTTGTAATTATCTTGATCTAAAACTATAGTTCTAGATTCATAAGCAATGGCATGGGATTGCTTTTACACTCTTTGACTCAACACATATCTCGGAGAATAATTTGATGTATTAGTTATCATTTTAAACAGAGTATCTCATCCATGTGTCTAAGTAATGGGTGGGGAAGAAATTTTGCTTACAAGTATCATCAAATCCAAATAATGACACTTTTAGAGTGATATAGTTAAGGGAATGGTTATATTGGTAAGGTCGTTGATAAACCTCTTGTAAAATCTAGCATGACCAAGAAAATAAATCACATCCTTCACTATATTCAGGTTATATAGAAACCCATACTTTTCATACACAAATATTACATCTTATTATATGAATATTTGAAACATAACATTATGATTCAAACAAGAATCATATAAGTATAGCGTCTTTGGAAACTTAGAATCATAAAAAACTAATATATAAAATTTCTATATCATATATCACTATGTTTTTTTATAACTATCACCCTTATTAGATATATCATACTTAAATCCTTTCTTCACAACCAAAGGAAAGGAAACATAAGAAAGGGTGAGCTTAGATGCTCAGTAAGAGTAAATAAGGGAGATATCAATTATCACTTAAACCTAACATGGACATAAGGGTATGAGAAAATGAGCTTAACATTTGAACACAATACCCTATATATAATAAATCATAATATTTATTCATGGAATAATTATTTTCAATTCAGACATGAATTATAAAGGAATAAAATAACATGATCTGGGAGAGTATAATATTGGCATAAGACCTAAGTTTGTGGCATACACATAAAAATGGAAAATAATTTCCTTAGTCAAGGATCACTTCCAAGGACATCATAGTGGATTGGGTTCACTCCCCATTCCATCATATACTTAGTCAATATTCACTTCCAAGACTATCATAGTGGAAAAAGTACCTTATTGAACTATTTTAACTCCCAATTCAAGATATACATCTTTACCCAATGCATTGGAGTGCAATAAAATCCTATAACCACCCATCACATAATGAAAATAATATATATGTGAGCCAAAAGATCATAAACCATTCATAATTTCATAACCCATGTAATATAAATGGGTTTCAAAAACATTTCATTATATATTCATAGCAAAACCCATAAAAAAAGAAATGATTTTCATAAAGGTTTCATCATAAATTTACTAACCCGTGGGAAATAAATGAGTTTCATATAATCATCCTTAAATCATAATAATAATCCATACAAAGAATGAAATTGGATGGTATAATTGGATCATATGACCATTAAATCATAATAACATCAAAGGATGTTATCATAGTTAGAAAATGCATTTAAAAGATCACTAGAACAATTCATGAGGAAAATACCCCTTTCAATTTAAAATAACTTATTTAAAATATAAAAATTTCAAAAATATTATGAAAAATATTTAATTTTAAAATAACCTTAGAAAATTTTAAAGTAATCTTCAAAGAATTGAGCATTTATGATGGATATAAATTTCATTCATGACATGTATGTTAAAATTAATATTCCTTTCACATTTTTGATAAAAAGTCAAAAGTAATTTGTTGGTAAAAAAAGAAGAAGATACATTTTAAACCATATTTTAAAGATCAAATCATGGATACAAATTAAATTTAACAAATATATTATAATATTAAAAAAAATCTTGAAAACATATTCGAAAACTTGAATATGGAAGAAAAAGTATTTTCGATAAAATAGACACTACTAGAAATTCAGGCTATAGACACAGTTTATAACCGTGGATATAGGTCCTCAAATCGTGGCTATAGGTAACAGCCACAATTTGAGGAAATGTGGCTAAGTTTGGCGTGGCTATAAGACTTGACCTATAGCCATGGTTTCAAACCGTGGCTATAGCCCCATAGCCACAGTTTCAACCGTGGATCTAGAGATATAGCCAAGGTTCAAACTGTGGATATACACCTAAAGCCACAGTTTGAAACCATGGCAACGGCTTAAGGAAAATAGGGATATATCCAAAGTTTCAAACCATGGATATAGGGTTATATCCATGGTTTAAACAATGGCTATAGGGTTATAGCCACGGTTTAAACCATGGCTCACTACCACAAAACTGGGTAAGGCCAGCGCCACCCCTTTATCAGCGCTAACGAAAAAGTGCTGATAAAGGGGGGGCCTTTATCAGCACTCAAAAAAACACTAATAAAGGTTGCCTTTATCAGTGCTAAAAAAAGCGCTGATAAAAGTACCCTTTTATCAGTGCTAATAAAGGGGCCCCCTTTATCAGCGCTTGTTTAGTAGCGCTGATAAAGGGGGGGGGGGCTTTATCAGCGCTTTTTTTAAAAGCACTGATAAAGGGTCGACATCAAAAAAAATTAAAAAAATATATTAATATATAAATATATAAATATAGTTATATTGATATAAATATAATATATAATTTTTAAATATATTTTAGATAAGTATAAATGTACATCTACACTTAATATACTTAATATATAAGATATTTAGTGAAAATGGCTTCTTAAAAAAATAAAAAAATATTTTTAATTAATAATTTTCTAATTATTATGGAGTAAATGTCATTTAATAAAAATTTAAAGACTAAAAAAATAAAAATAAAATAAAAAAAAGATCCAAAATATGTTGAAAACGCAACTCAAACTTCAAACGGACATAACTTTTGATCCGGGTGTCCGTTTGAGCTCTACCACATATCAAATCGAAGCCTGCGATAATCTCTACATCACTGTGACCCGAGGGGACCTTGGTAAAGCGTATTTCGAGGCCAAAAGAGGCCCAGAAATCCTCCAAAACTAAGTTTTTAGTCGGGGTACCCAGGTTTTTTAACATTTTGTGGATTTTCAGCATCATTTAAGGGGGTATTATTGGCTTTTTTTTGGTGGAGACTGAATTTATTCCAAGGTATTACATTCATATTGATATTATGTATTTGAAATTTTACCATTTTTTATAATGCACTGCTATTTATAATCAAATATATAACTATATGTACATATTTTTTATATATTCACACCTAAAAATTAATTTTTTAAATAAATAATTAAACATATTTACATATAAAATATATTAGCTTTATCTAAATAATAACTAATATTCATTTTATTTAAAATACCAATATATGAATATTTATATAACTACTATATATTAATATAAATATATATATATATTAATATAACTATATATATATTAATATAACTATATATATATATTAATATAACTATATATATATATTAATATAACTATATATATATATTAATATAACTATATATATTAATATAAATATATATTACTATAGGAAGAAATATAACTAAATATATATATAAATAAATAGATATTTCATAAATAACAAAAAAATCAATATAGGGGAGTGGAAAAGTCTTTAGGTGCGTAGGGGGGAGGTCTCGAGATCAAATCCGGGTGGAGGCAAGGGCACAGGAGCAAGGCTGATTTAGAGGGGCTAGCGCTGATAAAGGGTGTAGGCGGTGCGTGTGGGCGCTGGAGGGTGCGGGGGAAAGCACTGATAAATGGGGGCTCAATTTTTGTGAAAAGCCCCCCCCCCCCCGAGATTGGCAGTATTTTTTTAATTTTTTTAAATTATTTTTATTTTTATCAGTGCTAAAAAAAAGTTCTGATTAAAGGGGTCTTTTATCAGCACTTTTTGGAGCGCTGATAAAGGGGACCCCCCCCCCCCCTTATCTTCTCCGGCATTAATAGCACTTTTTTTAGCACTGCTAATGGCCATTTTTGGCGCTGATAAAAGCCATATTTGTAGTAGTGGGTATAGGGTTATAGCCATGGTTTAAACTGTGGATATAGGGTTTCAAATTTCATAAAAAACAACCCTAGATCTTGAATAGACCCCCCCTAGGAGAGACCCTAGACACCCCCAAACCCTGGACACCCCCCCTAGACTGACCCCCCTCCCCCAAACCATGGACAGACCCCCCCCCCCCAGAACAGACCTCGAACACCCCCTAGACCCTGGACACCCCTAGAGAGACCCTAGACACCCCCTTGGAGATACCCTGGACACCCCCCAGACAGACCCCCTAGGAAAGACCTAGAAAGACCCTAGAAAGACCCCCCCCCCCCCCCCCAGACCATGGACAGACCCCCCCCCCCCCAGGACTGATCCTGGAAACCCCCTGGATAGACCCAAACCCTGAATACCCCCTGGACAGACCCCCCCAAACCATGGACAGCCCCCCCAGGACAGAACCTGGACACCCCCTGGAAAGACCCTGGACACCCCCCCAAAAAGACCCCCCAGACCCTGGACCCCCCCCCCCCCAAACAGACCCCCAGACCCTAGACGCCCCCTGGACAGACCCAGACCCTGGACACCCCCTGGATAGACCCCCCCCCCCCCCCCAAGAAAAACCCTAGACACCCCCCTGGACAGACCATGGACACCCCTAGAAAGACCCTGGACACCCCCCACCCAAACAGACCCCCCCCCCAGACCCTGGACAACCCCCCCCCAGGACAGATCCTGGACAGACCCCCTTAGACCCCGGACAGACCCCCCAGACCCCAACACCCCCCTCGCTCATTGACACCCCCTCCCTCTTGGACCCCTGGATAGACCCCCCCCCCCCCCCTGTATCACACCTTCCTCCATGCAAAGCCCCCCCCCCCCTCCACTTCCCCCTGGATATCCCCCCCTCTCGATAGACCCCCCTCCTGGACCCCTCCCCCCTGGACACCCCCTCCCTCCAGCACATACCAGCCTCCCCCTATAGCCCCTCATACCATCCCTTAATCCTTAATTAATGGTATAAAAACTCCATCATATCCCTATAAGTTAATATCTTTTCTAAGGTTGAGTTTTTAAAAAATGCCTATGTTGGTGAGAAGACAACAACCCCTCATACCATCCCTTAATCCTTAATTAATGGTATAAAAACTCCATCATATCCCTATAAGTTAAAATATTCTCTAAGGTTGAGTACTGAATCATTTGTGTACCTAATTTTAGTATAAGTTCATTTTTGGTTTTAGTATAAAGGTTCTAAATCAATTGTGTACCAATATTGAGGATTAGACACCACCACTATTTAAATTTCATACCTATTATAACATACTCATTTCCTACCCCCTACCCCGCTGCACACTCCATGTGCACCCCTTGCACCCCCTGCACCTTGCACCCCCTACCCCCTCCCCCCATTCACCCCCTACCCAAGCACACCTTACACCCCCTTGCACCCCCCTTCCCCTTGCACCCCCTGCACACCCCACTGCACACCCCCTCTCCCTACCCTAGTACAACCCCTGCATACAACACCCTCCAGCATACAGCAACCCCCCTGCACCCCCACCCCCTCCCCTAGCACACCCCCTCTCCATAGTGAATCTATAACCAACCTAGGTGCAATAAAACTAATCTCAAAATGATAGATGAAGTTAAATTTTCCATTTTCCCCCAATCCACTAATCTATATTAGATTCCCCCTAGAAACCCTAACTCTTTTTAGAAACTAGGAAATATGATAATGAGTCATTCATAATTAAATTATAAAAAAATATGAAACACCACAAGGAAAATAAAATTAAAACATGTTTCAACCACCAACTTCATCTAATTCCACACCACATATGTAACCTAAACACATATAACAATTTGATCAACTGTAAAATAACATTGATTTGTAGAACATAGAATAGAAAACGTTGTTGAGTAAAGATGATAAACATACATTTATTGATTATGAAAATTGAGTAAGTTTTCCTCCATTATAAAAACAAAAATAAAGAAGAGAACACAAAACATAAATAGTGTGTGACTCTTAGAAAAGCAGGTTAAAAATACCTGGGCACCTATGAGTCTCACCACCATCTTCTTACATGATTATTGAAGATCCCCAGCAATCAGAATATCATTTAATAAATAATCCTACCAACCATTTTTTATCATCAAAACATCAGAACTTCAAATATAGAAAATCACGTTAAACATACCTTGTGGAAATTGAAGATCAAGTCTAGTTCACACACCTGATAAACATAAAAACAATAAATCATTTAGATCAACACTGTTAACTTTTGTAGGTTTTAGCAAGAAAATCTCACACTGCCAAAATAGCGGTCCAGTATCTCAATATAGCGGTGAATTATTTCAAGGATCTCTAGTTCATTGTCATCCTCTTCGATGCACATGAAAAAATACAGGACCGTGTATATGCAAATCCATAATAATAATTTATTCTATGTTGCGTGAAAAAAACAAATTACAAACAGTGATTAGGAATTGGAAAATGGAAAATCATGTTTTACCTTTTATAAACAGCTTTGTATCCCCTCCATTAAACAAAGTCGCAATGCTTGGGACCACATGCCCGCCTAGCAACCCAAACATCCTTGGTAACATGTGATTTCATCATAAAGGGGATTTCAATTCCATTTAATGGGTTACATATGAATTCTTAAATATCCTACATCGTGTATACTCTTAATCTAAACTATACCAATAGCTCTAAGTAATCAAAAAAATTTATTAAAAAGAGTAAAAATAACACATGAGGTGCAATGAGCTTGCACCATCATACAAAAAACTAAAAATGACAGAACAAAGATATAGTATATGAACCGTTGTCACACCGAAGTTGTCCATTCTAATGCAGCTCATGTAGACTTATGCATTAGAAATCTGAAACAGGTCGGAGCCCATTTCTGAAGATCCAACAACTCTATTACACCGTCATGCAGAAACAATACAAAGTAGATTGTACAAAATTGCTCCAACACTGCAGACAAAGATATCCATACCATAATTATATTTAAGAACCTCTACAACCATGTAATAAGTACTCTCCACAAACAAAATAATATGAATAGGATAAGGCAATGAGGATTCCCTCCCCAATGAGATAACCTCATCATATTTCAATATGTAACTATGGTGTTCCATAGAAATATTGAAGCTGATGTAAAATGATGGAGCACGCCTATTTTATTCGTGTTACAAATAAATAGATATTCGTGGACAAACTGCCCACATTATTTAAATTAAGGTTTCATACTCAGCTCTTAATCTTTCCCTCTAATGGTTTTTCTACTTGCATGCATACATAACTTCACATATATATAAGGACACCTAGCCTCTATATACATATTTTTATATCCAAATATGCACAATGGGTTCCTTAGATATATGTTTATACTTTCATAAACCCTTTTACACTTACACATGTATGCATTTTTCATATCTATATATAAGCACACCTATCCACAATATATATATTCATACTTCCATGATTGAATATATATAAAGGGGGAACTTATATATGTATATTCCTACCTATTCATACACATGTAAGCCTTCATCAACGGTGACTCGAATCCACCTCAACAAAATCCAAAATGCATAACAAAAATATAAGGAACCCAAAAATCAAAAAATCCCTAATTAAAATTGGGCCAAAGAATAAAAACGAACTAAACCTTACCCAAGTATAGAATTTTTTTTACAATTTTAATATTTATCATGCATGATTTATTTTAAATAGTAGAAATAATCACCATTTCAAACTCTCTTGATATTTGAAGGAAATATGTGAAGAATTAATAGTGTAAGAATTATAAGAAAGAAAATAAGTTTCTATGAGAAACTAACAATGTCATTGAAAAATGAAAAACATATTGAAACCATGTCATAGGCTATACTACAATAATGATTTCAAAGAAGTACATGCCATAAAAATGCCTTCAGGTGTGGAGGATGTTATTCTAGTAGAGTGATATTTTTTCTTGTCTTCAAGAAGCAATGCTGCAAATATAAGGATACAATGTATCAAGTATGGTGGATCATTAATGTTAAGGAAATGAAGTCATGATCTATTCATGAAAACATTGTGTATACGCCACAATATCTACCAAACACTAACATCATTATATGGTAGAATTAAATGTATAAACCAAGAATAAAATTTTCATCTAAAATATACCTCAATATCAATATCACAAAAACCATCAGGACCCTTGTCATCTCCTTTAGAAACACCAAATCATTATCTCCTCCTCTTAGAACACCATCATCATCAACATCTACATTGGAATATGCACCTAAATCAATGACAGGAGTAGAAGAATCCTCATAAACCAAACACAAATAAATGAGAACACATTTAATTAATGAAAACATAAAAAGTTTATCACTAAAATCAAAAAATCAATCTAGATTTATTTTAATCATAGAAAATCAAAAAAAAATGTGTAAATATAAAAATACCAGGGATTTTAATGGAATTTGAGAGAATAAACAATGAATTACATATAAAAAATTACGAAATTTCTAGTTCGATCACTCCCCCTGCCCCTACACACCCCACTTCCCCCTGCACCCCCACTGCCCTTTCACCCCCTTCACCCCCAACCTTCACTCCCCCAACCCACCCTACACCCCCCACGCCCCCTACACCCCCACCTACACCCCTCCCCCCAACACTTGGACCCCCCCCCCCACCTTCACCCCCACTACCCCCCACCACTTCCCCCTACACCCCCCCCCCCCCACACACACACACCACCTGCCCCACCACTACCCCCCTCCCCCCAACCTGCACCCCCACTTCCCCACCCTTCAGTCTTACAACTAGAATTCAAATAATAACCAATTGGAAGATGAATTAAGTTGACTCAAGTAATGTATAGTTTTAATGAGATATATAAAAGAAATAACCTTTCATCTTGTATAACTATATGTATCCTCTTGATGATTCCCCAATATTATACATCATTCATAATAATTAATAAAGTAATAATGAGAATGAATAAAAGGTAAAAATAGATGATGAGCCAAAGTAAAGGTCGAAGAAAGCAATGTAGATTAGAAAACATAAGTAAATGTACTGTGTAGTTTTTTGTTTTATATAAATATGCAAGAGTCAACAATTGCATCACTTAATTAGTTACTCATACATTACCTTTTTTATATTTTATGATTTCAAGAAGTCGCCATGTATATGGTGCCAAGTGGCGGTAAACCTCATGTGCATTATCTTGGTGATATTGACCTCTCTATCTATGAAATACTAAGGAATGGATGAGATCTCATCCAGCATCTATACTCCTATCCTACAGTTTTTGAAAACCACTTATTGAATGAGTAACATATATAAGAAAAAAATGATGCCTAGGGGAGTTAACCATGGCGGGTGATGTCGGGAAAGGACACATGGTTTGATCAGAGCACGAAGATATATTATTTTTTAGTATTACAGATGATGAAAAACTAGGGAGGATCTATAACACCATGGGTTAGGTTTAAATGATTTTTGATGATGTGATAAGATAACTGTTCATTTTAAGTGGTACATGTGTCACATATTTAAATTAAATAAATAATATAAAAAAATTACAGGCGATTGTAGTTACAGATGGCATAAAATTAACAATATTCAAAGAAAGGTAAGAAAACATCACCAAATGAGAAATAAAAATTAAAAAATGAAAACAAACACTGAATAACGAACCAAACTATTGACCTGAATCCGAGCATAAATGGGCTCCAAAACATAATTTTTTGAAATCGTCACTAAGAAAATATTGAACTTTTTCCCTACAATATAAATTATTAGGACAACTGAAAATTGATATATTTAGGATAACTTCTAACCAATTTCTTTACATAGCTTAACATGATCGCCATAAACACACAATTAAATGCTATTAAGAAGTTACAAAATACATCATCGACCAATAAGTTGTGACAAGATAAAAATAGTACCTTTAGAAGTGAAAAGATAGTAGCGATATGAGCATCCTTGACCATAAAAGTGAATCTAAAACTATTATGATCACATATTACCTTTTCAATTATACTTACCAAATTATTATTTTCCATAAATTCTAGGTGATGAAAACCATAATATTTCAATTTCACAGGGTCTCTTAATCCACCATGACCTTTTCATCACAACCCTGTCTAGTTATCAAAAGGAATTATAACATTAACAAATTCTTGATGTTTTTAAATATTCATTTAGTTCAAATGTTTCATTCATTGGTTTCTAGAAAATATGTCTTTAACCACAAACCATTAGTACAGGTTTATCACATTAAAAATTCATCACATTAACCAAATTTGAGAATGAAATAATAAATTTCTTCAATAATTTCATTTCCTTCCATGTTGGAAAAAATGGTTACAAAATCCAATAAGCTTTTATTGACATAGTTTATACAATGTATGCAATAATAGTGTATACTATATGAAATAGTATTGGTTTAATGATATTCATTGGAGATTAATATTTCATATGAAAATGTGTTAGATAATATAAGACCATATTAAGTATACGGATTGTAAAAATGTATTCATAATAAGAATGTTTAAGATATGTATATTGAAAATTAAGTGTCTATGTAGTGCATTGAAATGTACAAATGTTGCACATTTCACACATAGTATATGCATAAAAAGTATATCCATAGTGAATCAGTACATATTGTAGGATCAAAAATTAAATATATGTCACAAGGGGTACTAATTTTTATGTTTGTTTTAATAATATTAAATGGGGAGCTGGATGGTAAGATCAAAATAAATGATCGAGCGGGTAGAGAAAATTATGGGAGAAGGATTGGAAGCGATCATTGGGGATGAACGGAGGGGCATATAAATGAGAAGCAGAGTACATAAAGGATAATTTGACAGCAAGGAGTGATTGCAACAATCTCTAAACAAAAAAAGGTCGATCCTGCGAGGTGGGATGTCTATTGTGATAGGAGGAGGTTAAATCAAAATTTCAAACACTATCCATCGATGAGGGTGGTCGAGGAGTTTAGGGTTCACGTGATCAAAAATAAAGGTGGGGAGCGAAATCGAGAGTTGCGATTAAATGTGATGTAAGATGAATAATTTGGTGAAGGCTGAAAGCGTTGGAGGCTAGAGGTGATCAAGGGTCAATGGTTTAGGGATAAGGGAATTCAGAGGTGATCAAAATGGATTGTGATTGGGGTAGGGTGTCGCGAGAGAGATAGTGGTTGGGGCTGGGAGAGATGGATGCAGAAGAGTCAAAGTCAGAGATGGAGGTGGAGGTGGAGGCTAAATGGAGGATGGGAGGGGGAATGAAGGGAGAGGGTTGCAGAAGAGGCGGAGCTGGGAATGGAAACTTATGGAGGGGATACCGAGATGGGTTTGGGGAAGGAGAGTTGGGGTGCGGTAAAGGACGTCGGGAGGGGGTGTGGGGAGGTAGAGGGAGACAGATACACGTAAGGGAGAATCACTATGGATCAAACACTTTGAGGAATGGGGGACACTCTTTAGTATATATAATCGAAATTCAAGTTTTACCAAAATAGGGCATGTTGCATGGTTATGTTGTATAGTTTGGTAAATCATGAACTAATTGTGCAGTTTCAAGTTGACACCCATAGAGGAATCACATGATTTGTTTGTATGGTTACTCCACACTAAATTACAACAATGCAGGTAACCCTTATGAACAAAATGATCCACACACGTTTTTGGAAAGTACTGCCTGGTTTAGACAATCAAATTCCCACCTTGTAAAAACACTTTATCAAAACTAAAACACCACTCTCATGGTTTCTATATAGTTACTAACAACTTTAAAAAAACTATAAAACATAAAAAATATTCCAAATTTATAAATCAAAGTAATTTTTTTACAAAATATAATGAGAAATAAAAATAATTTAATATAAATAACTACATTGACTTGAGGTGTTATAATCTTCCCACCATGCCACTTTCTTCTCCAAGTAATTATCTAGTGGAAGTGGAATTACTAAAAGAAATGACTCAATAATACCCAACAAAAGAAGTTGGTTGGGTGTCTAATAGAAAATATATGGTTTTAAATAATAAAATTATAACATATAACCAAACTCTCTAAATTAATTAGTTAAATACGCAAGATCATGTGAAGTCCCCAAGAATAATTCAGTAAAAATTATGAAGGGAGAAACCTAAGGAGGTAGAAATTTTTCCTAGTTCTCCTAAAAATTATAATTAATATAAAATGGTATAAAATATGAGACACACACCTCAAAGAAATAAATCTTTAAGAAGCACAATATCCACCAAAAACCTAGAAAACTCATAGTCATCCAAGAAAACAATCTAAAAAACCACAAAGAGAACACAATTAAAAAGAACACCATATTCATGAGATGAGAACCATCATAAGGATTCTCTAAAAGAAATAAAAGAAATAGAACAAAACAAGTCTCAGTACAAAAAAATATAGGCTTTAGATATTTTGTCACTACACCCAACCAGTAAAATATGACCTTCTACCCTGAACATCACCCCATAATGAACCAACAAACAAAAATGATCATTGATAAGTTCATAACTTCTCTAAGTCTGTATTGGTCCTAGTTAGTGAAGCATTGGACCAATGGTATTTCATATTCAAACCATCATGAAACCAAACTTGAAAAAACCAGTTTACAAATGTACACCCACACCTTAACATAAAGAAACATAAATCAAAAGAGACCGCACAGATCCCAAATTCACTACAATCCAAAAAATAATTCTAAAAAACTTAAAACAAACCTCAAAAAAATATTGAAACACACTAATCACCCAAAATCAATTTAAACCCAATAATTTCCTTTATGATAATTTAACTTAAAAAAGTTATGAATATGGGAACAATCTACCCACCAAAGAAAATACCTTGGATATTTCATGTAAGAGGAATTTTAATTCTATGGAAATCCAAAGAAAAGGTATATAATATGACTCTCCTTAATATTTTGAAGAGACAAACCCTGATTATTATAACCTTCTAGCTTGGGATGTGGTGATACAGATGCAGGAAGGGGGAGGCGGGGAGACATGGAGGTGTGGAGGCTGAAAGGTGGAGACAGATGTAGTGAACGAGTGAGGTGAGGAGTAGGCGGGGATGCAGATGTGGGGAGGGGAGGCTCAGAAGAATCCAGAAGGTAGAGGAGGCAGAAAGGAGAATCAGGAGACTATGATGGGAAGCATAATGGGTTTATGTGGATGTTGATTTGTTCAATAAAATTAACATATAAACTAGATGGGATTTATGGTCTAGAATTTTTAAAAAATATTACCAAATAAGCTGAAACAATTCAATAAAAGGGAATGCATAAAATTATTATTAGAAACCACTATAAAATTCCATAAATTTAAACAAATATAAAAATGGTAGAATGTGATATATAACCAATTTTCACATTTGACACAATTTGAGCTAGTATAAATAGCAGGAAAATTTTATGTTCATGAAATAAATTGCATGTTCATCAAATAAATATGGTTCAATGTCTAACTAAACACAAATTATAGAATAATAAAAATCATTTTATAGGGGAAATTGGAGAAATTATAACCAGTTATGTGGATGTAATTCAATAGAAGAGTAGCAGGCAGAGATTTAGCACGATAAATCACGGAAGGAAGGGTTTTTCTGTTGACAGAAAGGAGGGTTTTTCTATTGACCAAATGGGATTAGTGATAAATCATGGAAGGAGGAGGATAGTGAGGGTAGGGATTGGTTCTAATAAGAAATTTTTGAGGTGGGGTTTTCGTGAGGAGAACATTCGGGGGTGGCCATGTTGAAGGAGGAGGGTCCAAGGAGGTGCGGTGTCGGGATAGAGTCGTGTCAGAGCAGCATCGGAGACACGTTGGAGCGACGTCAGAGTGGCTTCGGAGCGGTATCAGAGCTGTGTTGGAGCCACATCAGAGATAGAGTATCACGGGGAGGAGGGGTGGCCACATCTAAGTCACATCATATGAGGAGGTGGGGATTCCACATCAGGGTGTCATCGGAGCAATGTCCACGGGGAGGTGGGGTGGCTGCATCGAAGAAGCAATGATGGGGGAGGAGGATAGCAAGGGTAAGGGGAGGAGGATCACGAGGGTCAGGGGCAAGAGGAAATTCACGAGGGTGGAGGAAGTGCGGTGGGCTGCTTCCACGGAAAAAAAAAATAGTCGTGGGTATAACCGAGTTATAGCCACATACATTATTGTCTGTGGCTATAGATCCATGGCTATAATCCCAATTTCTAGTAGTGAGAAAACTAAAGTCTATTTTACTTAAAAATATTCTTTTGGTATGTTTAATTCATAAGAGAGTAAAATGAAATGAAAACATGTAATCTAAATAAATTAATATAGGATAATAAAATTCATAAGATTCTAGAGAGTTATATCGTAATATTAAATTATCAAAAACATAATCAGAAATAATCCCAATAAACAATGAGATTGTAACATAAATCTCTTACCTCAAGTTTAACTTAATTTAAAATCACTCTAACCACATATATAATAAATTTAAATTTATTATAATTATATAATAGAATCATGTAAATACTTATAATACCATATATCTTCCACTTATAACATTTTAACACCAATTTATTTTTAATTCTTTATTAAAATCGTTGTTAACTGTTTCTTTTTTTATGATAACTTCAGTTGGGTATTTTTGGTCCATGTAAATTTATCATGGATACAATATCTATATAATGTTAATAATTATATAAATATCATATATATTCCTTATATATATATTTAGAGTTATCCATAAAGTATAACATCACTTCGTGGAGGTGGTAATCCACCCATTCACATGAGCGGCGTTATTGTTTTCCAAAAGATTGGAAGGTAAGAAGGTAGATATAATATTATAATTCCAAAAGAATAATTATTTCATAAATATCGTGTATAAAATTTAACCCATCATAATAACCATCCATAAAATAAGGTTATGGAAAATGAATTTCACCGCTATGTGGAGGTGGTAGTCCACACATATGCACTTGCGATACTTTCACTTCTCATTTGATGGAATAAATGGTAGATATTGGTGGTTCTATAATCATAATAAAATTTTAGTTTATTTTATATTAGAAATTTATTATTTTATTATAAATAAAATATATTTATATTAGGTATAATAAGAAGTAAATTGAAAGATATTGGGAAAGATGATTACCTCTTCTTTGGTAGGCCTCCTTTAGATCCTATCTTAAGGACTCTTGGAATAATATTTTAAGAATAATAGAACCTATAATTAATAGATAGGTAATTTTATAAGATAATTGGATATGTTTTGGATGATATATATAGATTAAAGTGGTGTAAATAAGAAAAAGGAGGGGTTCCCTTTTATAAGTGGGAGAGATGACAAACTTGGAATTTATTAAAAGATTAAAATATATTAAATTCATACTCACAAAAATGATTGAAAATGGCCATAGATTCAAATTTTTTATTGTATGATGTCAAAATATGGATTTAAAATAGTACTTAAACAAGTTTAATCAGAAATATTACCCTTATCTCTTAGATTAACCCATGGTAAACTTGTTTTAACCTTAATAACGATGACAAGTTTTTATATTTTTACTATTCATTATGAAAAAAATGAAAGTAGACTTATTACATTTTTTAAAAATGGTGATTCTAAATATGGAATTTATTTTATAAAATTCAATTTATATAAGTGGAATAATTAAATTTAAAATTAAACCCTCAAAACCTGATGAAAAGCAATTTTCCAAAAAAACTGTTTTCCTAATTATACAACATTTTTATAAAAAAACTCAACATAAAATTAATTTTAATGACATTAATCAGATTATTAATAATATAAATGAACTAATTTTACTTTTAAAATAATTTTATACTAAAATTTAACATTGTAAATTGTTTGTACAAAAAATACACTTTTCAATAAAAATTAGAATTTTTCAATATTCAT
The DNA here is from genome assembly GCA_963277665.1 of Viscum album. Taxonomy (NCBI): domain Eukaryota; kingdom Viridiplantae; phylum Streptophyta; class Magnoliopsida; order Santalales; family Viscaceae; genus Viscum; species Viscum album. The sequence continues at coordinate 1,881,597,541 of OY728165.1, read as the reverse complement.
CAAACAATCAATATTTTTATAAAATTATCAAAATTTCACTCTAAAATAATTTTTTCATGATTATTTAAAAAATTATGTTCAATTTATCAAATAATGTTTAAAAAATAGAACAAATTAATTTTTTTATTTGTTCACAAAAAACAATAAAAATTATTTTTGAGGAAAAAATGTATTTTTGAAGCATATAAAGACTTTACAAAAAATTGAAAACTTATTTATCAATATATTTTATTTATATAAAAAATTTATACATAATTTTAAAATTTTGTTTATTCCTATTAATTCCTCCAGTTTAATGGAAAGGTTATAACAGTATATTATATCACGATTCATTTAGACTTGAGTTTGTGTGTATCGCAAGCGATCAAAGAAATTATATTTATTTAAAGAGAAACATATCATAACATATAATGGAGTTATATTCACTCCCTAAAAATGAATTTATTCCTTATAATTCCATCACTTTGATACTAAAAAATAAGTATATCTCTATTTCATCACATCCTCATATTCCCATGTAGCCTTTTCAAATTTCTGATTCCTCTAGGGAAATTTAACCAGTTGAGTTATCATGTTATATAGCACTTTATCTCTATGATCCAATATTTATACTAATTTGTCTTCATAATAAGGATCATTATCCAATGGTATGACCTCTGAGTTTAGTATATGTGAAGTATCATGTATGTACTTCCTCTAAAGAGATACATGGAATATATCATGATCTTGAGAGAGGTTTGGTGGAATCTCTAAGCAATAAGCTACCATCCCTACTCAATAAATAATCTTTAAAGGTGTCAATATAGACAGGGATAAACTTTCCATTATTTCCAAATCTCATAACCTTCATTCATGGAGAAAGTTTTATGAATACCTTCTCATCAAATTTGAATTCTATACTTCAATAACGATTGTATGTATAGATTTTCTGTCAACATTGATATTCCTTATGTGTTTCAAAATAGTTCTAAATTTCTCTACCTTTTCCTCAGCTAGCTCAGGTCCTAATAGATTAATTTATATAACCTTATCCGATCACATTGTATTTATACATTAATTTCAATAGAGGTATTCATAAGGATCCATATGAAGCTCGAGTGAAAGTTAATATCGTAAGAAAACCCAAATAGAGGAAGGTGTTGATCCCAAACACCTTTGAAATATATAGAACAAGAAATAATCATATCCCAAAAGGATTAAATGTTTATATTTGAATTAATATCTATATTAGGATGATAATAAGTACTATAAAACAACTCTAAATTAAGATATTTATTAAGACTTCATCAGAACTTAGAGGTAAACCTTGGATCTTGATAATATACAATATAATGTGGTACTTAATATAAAATTACCACTTCATTAATGTATATTATGGAATGATGATAAATAGAGAAATATTCTCTAATATAAATTAATTTTTCGGAATTTATAAGGTTATCGAGTACAAACCAAATAGATTTATGGCCCTTATATGTTTTTGGGAGTGTGATAACAAAATTCATGTTGGCGTTTTCCTATTTCCATTTTGGCATATGTAATGGTTGTAACATTCCATTCTAATTTTATCCCTAATACTTAACTTATTGAAATACCCAAGCATCGATATGCATACTCTTTAATGTATATTCATGTTGTCTCACTAATAATACTCTTCCATATCTCTATACATCTTCGTACTTCTAGGATTAATAAATAATGATGAACTATAAGCTTTATCCAATTGATCTTTTTTCATGTCTAGTATTGATGGGACCCAAACACGATTACTGAACCTTATCATTCCATAAAAATCAAGGTTGAACTCATGAAAATTTCTCACCTTCTTTTTATATTCAATATCTTCCTTTTTGACCTCTTTAATATTTACCTAGATATATGGTTGAACACTGATTTAATAAATATACAATTTTACACCATCCTTCAATATTTCCATATCCATTCATTAAAAATCCAAAAATACTGGATCTTTTTTGATCCTCATCATAGATAAGATAACATTATCCTTTTGACTCAAAGAATCACCCACCTTTTTCACTTTCCTAAGGTGGTAATGTATTGAAAAATCATAATTTTTAACCAACTCCAACAATATTCTCAAGCATATATTCAGCTCCCTATTAGTAAATATTACTTTATAATTTTATAATCAATATATATATATATCAAACCTTTATCCATAAAGATGATTCCTATGAATATTTAATAAAAAAATTAATGCAACTAACTCCAAATCACGAATTGGATAATTTTTCTCAAGAACCTTCATGTTTCATGAGGAATAATCTATAAATATACCATTCTGTATGTAGATGCATCCTCGTACCTTCTTTGATGCATCACTATAGATAAAAAAATCCTTATCTACTATAGATTAGTGTAAGAAAAGATGGGGTAGTGTAAGAAAAGGTGTGCTTACTAACCTTCTATTCAGTTCCTTGAAATTTTCCTCAAATTCATCTATCCAAAGGAACATGGATCCCTTCTGAGTTAACTTGGTGAGTATATTATACATCTGTGAGATATTTTTCATATAGAATCAATAATATCCAACCAAACCAAGAAAACTATAGATATCAGTCATATTGGTTGGTATGGGACATTATTTAATAACAATTTTCCTTGTTATATCCATAGATTTACCCACAATTGAGATTATATGACCCTAAAAATAAAACTTTTTGTAACTAAAATTCACACTAGGTAAAATTTTCATACAAATTCTACTTCCTTTGATACTTTAGTACAATCCTTAAGTAATATTCATAAACTAAATTTATCTTTGAATATATAATAATATCATCTAAAAGGGATTCCAAAAACTGATTAAGGTAATATCTGAAGTCTCTATACATTAATTCCATAATGATATCATGGGAGTTAGTAAGACCAAATGACATCACTATAAATTTATAATGTCCAGAACTTATATAGAATGATGTCTTGGGTATATCCTCCTTATTCACCCTCAATTAATGATATCTAAAATAAATTTCAATCTTGGAAAAGTATTGAGCTTTGAATAGTTGATCAAAAAATTCATCAATATGGGGTAGAGGATACTTGTTCTTGATATTGATTTTGTTAAGTTTTTTATAATCAATGTAGAGTCACATTGATCCATATTTATTTTTAACAAAAATAATAGGTGAAACCTAAGGTGATGCAATTGACCAAATGAATCTCTTTTCAAGATTATCCTGGAGTTGCTTCTTCAATTCATAAAACTCAATCAGGGAAATTCTATATGGAGTCTTTGAAATTTGTGTAACACTAGGTATGAGTTCTATTGAAAACTTAACTTTATGATTTGTTGGAAGACTATGATATTCTTCTAAAAAGACATCAAAAAATACCCACATGATAGGTATATCTTCAATGTTGAGTTTCTCCCCAACCATTTGAGATAAACACCCCTTTTGAATAGGAATAAAGACCCATACAATGGATTTTATTTCCATTAGAAGTTAATATTTATCATTGCATTGATAGAAGATCAGAGGTTAGTTTAGAATATCAAAAATGACTTACCTTCCTCAACAATTGATGTGGGGTTTATTTAAATAAATACAATCCATTCCCAAGATAACATAAAATTAAACTAGAGGGGGAATAATGAGATTTATAGGAAGAACATTACCATAAATATCAATTTGAGAAGAATCATAGAATTGAGATGTGATCATCATACTATTAGGGGTTTTCTATTATAATTCCACATCTAATCTTTGAGGTGGTATTTTGATATCCTTAACAAATTCTATAGATATAAAAGAGTGGGTAGATTCAGAATCAAATAAGATATTAAATGTTCTAGAGTGGATTGTATGTGTACCTTTCACCATGCCGTTATCATACCCCTCGTCAACAATAGTGAATGCATGATATTTTATTTTGTCTCTAGTATTAAGGGGTTAATGATGTCAATAATCATCATTAACCTTTATATTTGAGCACTAGTTATCATAATTCCTATAATCCTTTCATTTGACCCACCAGAGAGTGGGTGGTTTATTTTATAGTTATTTTTCTCAATCAATATCTGACTTATTATTCCCATCACTTCAGCATATAATTGATTGATGAACTTATTTTCCATAATTAAAAAATTTACCAATCCCATTAATAAAATTTATTCTATATTTCCATCCACACTTAAAACATGAAGGAAAGTTCATCTTCTTCTATATATGGTTTTTATAATTTTATTTTAATTCAATATTTTTTTATTATTAAAACCTTAGGATTGATTAGAAACTCCAATCAACCTCTCTACCTTGATAGAACATCGAATGATTTCTTCATAGCTACTAAATTCACTTATAACCAACACCATTCAGATACTTAATTTTAAGCCACTGAAGAATCTATCAACCTTACTTTTAGTCTAGATGATAATAATATAAGTGTACCTACCAAGTCTTGTAAATTTTTCCTCATAGGTACTAACAGATTCATCATCCTTATATTTTAGCTCAAGTAATTCCTTATCTATTTTCATATGAAGAATATATGGGAAGTAATCAATGAAAAATAATCACTTAAACACATCCCACTACATGGATTCAATTACTTCCCATTTTATTAGGTTCCTGATAAGAGTATACCATTGATATGATTCTACTTCCAAATGATAAATAACTAAAATAATTTTTTCATGTTCGAAACACTAGAGAATGAAAAATATATATTTAGTGGTACTAATTCATTTCTTCTTAACTATTGGATTGACATACCCACTAGGCTCACTCCCCATTCAAGTCCTTATTATATCATGTGATATCCATCTTCCCCCAACTAATTAGAGGTATATATAATTCTATTCCCTCCCGTTACATAATGAAAATCACAAATAATCATGTCAAAAGATCATAAAACATTCATCATTTAATAAACCATGGAAAGTATATGGGTTTTAAAAAGCTTTAATCATAGAATCATTATATAACCCATGTAAAAGAAATGAGTTTCATAAAATTTTCATCATAACTTAATTAACACATGGGAAAGAAATGAGTTATATATAACTATCCTTAAATCATAATTATAATCCATCTAAATAATGAAAGTGGATGATATGATTATATCATATTCCTAATAATGAATAAGTAGCATCAAATGATGTTTTCATGGATGAAAAATTACTTTAAAATATCTGTAGAAAATTTATTGAGGAAAATACCCATTTCACTTTGAAATTACATATTTAATGTCTAAAATTTTCTCAAATATTAATGAAATAAAATTCTTTGAAATGAACCTAGGGAACTTGTAATGAAATCTTAAAACCATTGGTTGGTCATGATGGTGAGAAATTTCATTCATGCCTTATATGTTAAAACAAAAATTCCTTTCACATTTTTGGTAAAAAGTCAAAATTACCTCATTTAGAAAATGATGAGAATATTATTTTTAGATAATTTTTTAAAATGTAAATCATGGGAAAAATTAATTTAAATAGTAATAGTATAATATTAAAAAACTCTTCAAAACATTTTTAGAAAACATGGATATAGAAGAAAAATAATTTTCAACCGAAGAGAGAAATAAAGTTAGTTTATCTTAAATATATTCTTCTGGCATCCTAATTTCATAAAGAGTGGAAAATGAAAGTAAAACATTTAATCTATATAAATTACCATAAGAGAATAAAATTCATGAGACTCTTGAGAGGCACATCATAGAATTTCATCATTAGAAATGTAATCATAAACAATCCTGACAATAATGAGATTGTAACCTAAATCCACTACCTTGGGTTTGACTTGATTTAAAATCACTCTAACCTACTATATAATCAATTTAAGTTTCTTATAATTATATAAGATAATAATTTTTATTCTTATAGTATCATATTTGTTCCACTTATAACATTTTAAAACCTATTTATTAATAATTCCTTATTAAAATTATCGTTTCTAGGTGTTAACTATTTCATTTTTCTTGAGAATTTCGACTCAGTAGTTCCAATACTTGTACTTTGATTATGGATCCATAATATCATGAATAATGATTGAAAATAAATTTTTTATTAAGGAATAAGCATTAAATCATACACAACTACCCAACTCATGGGGGGTTAAAATGGTGAAGACCAATATCATCCTCTCTAGCTATGAGCATACAATAATTAGGTAGGGATTACATACTAGTGTAAAAGATTAATCTCTCTCCTAGAATCCCTTTTCTAGCTAGATAATCATCCACATAATTCCCTTCCATCCATTTATGAAAAATAAAAATACCTTATCTGAAAAAAAAAATTATACTGTTCCAAATGTAATATATCAACTCCCATGGTATATTGTCCTTATTTTGAAGGAACCCAAATAACACAACTGAATCCAAATCAACTTATGTAATATAAATATTGTAACTCCTTAAATGCATAAGTTTGGTTTCCATGTATCTTCCCACTTCATATATGAAATTACTTAGGCTAAAAAAGGATATGAATCCATGAATAACCAAACCCCTGTTGTCTCATAATAGACCACCCCCTCTCTTCCCTCCATAAATAAATGATCCATACATATTAAATTTCAACCCTGAAATGGGAGGAATCCAACTAAACCATCATCATTTATTACCTATAGTGCTTTACCTATTCACTAATAACATTGGAAGAATCCTTCTCAAGGAATATTATTACATCCCTCCCTTGATTATATTCCCCAGTTTCTCCACCATTACCTTAGAAAGCACCTGAAAAAATATGGATGTGTGTTTTATTACTTCTGTAGCCTTATTTATCATTTCTCAAATAATTCAACACACAGTCACAAAGACTATACTATGAAAATTAATCTCTTCTCTTTTTAGACCAACACCCTAGAACTAGGCTTCAAGTAATTCCTAAAACAAATTCCTACCTCCACTAATATTTATTTTTTGCCACATGAGGTCCCAAAACCCTTTCACCCACTCACCTATGGAAAAAATATGCCACATAGTGTCATGATGAGGCCTTGAACAACACTATAAATGAGAGGCCAATGAAACTTCATTATTTTTTACATTCGCATCCATAGGTAGCAATTGATTATTTATTATCCATACAAGAAAATTCATCTTGTCAGAAATATACTTACACCAAAGTTTCAGCACCCATTCATCTATTCCTACTCTTACATAAACCAATTTTTTTTGAAATCATGACTATAAAATCTACCTGATGTTGACACTAAAAAAATCCATGTGTTCGGTTCATCAAGAAATTTGATTCTCTCATAAACATTTTTCTGATCATGATTCAGAATAGATATAAGGAAGGTTGGAAACATGTTGGCATATTTAAGTGTGATGTTCAGAATAGGGAATCCCAAGTAATAAAATAGCTCCATGAACCAAAATCCATCAAGCATTACACTTAAAATCCTCCAAATGATCAATAATTCACCGTGTTAGGCTTGGTAGTCTGCTTCTTCGACCTTCCGAGTTCCTCCAGTCCTCCCCATGTCCGCCTCTTATAAAATTTTCCCATAATGGGTTCCCTTCAATCACATCCCATGAAAACCTATCCTACATGGCCTTAATGGTTTCATCAATACTCTGAATGTAACACCCAAAGATTTTGGGAAATTTTTTCTCAAATTAATTTAATAATTTTACTATTTTTTATTTCACACAACACTGAATATAACTTGTGTTATATGAAAGAACTAGGTTTGGATTATGTTACATGAAAAACTAAGTCAATATTTCACTACAAAAAACACTTATATTACCATATAGTACACAAAAAACTATGTTTTACTTATGTTATATACAATTTCAAGTTCCTTCTATAGTTTACATTGCACTCAAGGCTGAGTTTTACCGAACTAAAATACACTATTAATATTTTTATTAAAATATTATTATAGTTACCACCTAGACGTTGGAATGGAAGTTACAAATAAGATTAAATAAATTTTGAAAATGTGATTTACACATGTATATAAAATGAATCCATTTTTATCAATTAGTTATAAATGAAATTAAGAACAATTTGAAAGTGAAGAAGTTCCTTTTATAAGAAAAAAAAATTTCTATGTACAAACAAAATTTTATCTCAATAAATTAAACAAACCAATTTTGATTAATTTTTTTATTAAATTTTTTACACTCATCCAATAGTTTTTATATACATAAGATGATAATAAATCTAATTTTATGAAAAAAGATATATTTTGCAAAATGGTAATTTTACTACCTTCTTATGATGAACCCATTTTAAATATAATTTTTGACACTTTTATATTTTTATATAAAAATATATGTTTCATTTTTTAATTATTAATATAAAAATTTACTTTGGCTGGTTTTTTGGTATTTTTTTGAGAAGTTTCATGATTTTAGGAATAGTGAAAAATACTAAATTTTAATTCAAAACTTCTTTTTCTTAAAATTTATTTTTATATTTAAATTATATTTCAATTTAGTTTTACATTATAATAATATATATTATACATAAATTAATACAATTTAGTCCATTTTAACCAATTTCACATTGAAATTGGATATAAAAACATTTCAAAATTTTGGACTTTTTCACTTTAAAAACTTATCGTCTCATTCCATGTGCTGGATTAATTTTAAATTAATTTATGAAAATTATGTGATATGAATGTTTAAAAATGGATTCAATATTTAGAATCATAATAATTTATAATTTATAATAAATTAAACTTTTTTTAACCAAAAAATATTAGTTAAGCTAATTAAAATTAATTAAAGCTATTAATGTAAAAATAAGCTTAATTAATGACTAAACTTAGAATATAAGGTATAAAATGACCATAAACTATGATAAAAATTATTTTATGCTCATATTTTGACCATTACACCTATAAGGATATATAATGGTCAATTTTTAACCCTTTGTGGACAAGTAAAACGTGGGGAGCACTCAAATATTTTCAAGAATACCCAATGTGTCCTTTTCCCACTTATAAAAGGCCACCACCTCTTCCCCTATCTTCACACCTATAAATACCTTTGTGTTGGCCAAAAACTATCCAAATATCCTCCAAAAACTACTAAACTCATCCTATAAGACATCATTTGGGAATTAATCCAACCATGGAATCTATTTTTTGAAAACCAAAATGAGTTACCCAAATAAGAGGTAACACCCTTCAACAAAAACTTTTATGTTATCTCTTTCTCCACCCCTGAAACTCTTCATATTCAATGCATATATAATAGCATCAGTTACCTAAATATACTTAGATATTTTTACTCTAAGGTTAATACCTACACTAACTCACACTTCCATTTAATGGGATACACAATCATCGTTTGTGTGTGCGGTGGACTACCGCCTCATGAATTGATGTCGTTCGTTCTTTCATTGCCTCCTTTCAATATTGAGAATACTAATGGAATTTACATTTTTATATGATATATATGATATTTATTATGTATTTATTCTTTTATAATTATTATATAATACATAAATTCATGCCTTCCATTTTTTGTAAATACGATAACTTCATTTGTGGATGTGTGGACTACCGTCTCCTCAAAGGGATGTGATTCATTTACACTTTAAATTGAATGTATTAAGGATTATTTTAGTGAAATTATATAATATATATGACATAATAGTTATACTAGAATGATATTATATATATATACACATATTTCATTTACTTTTTTTATTTCAATACGACAAGAAAATGGAAACAAGGTTCATGCGTACGTATGACCTACCGTCTCCATGAACGATGTATTTAATTTTATATTTATATATTTTATAGATTATTATATATACATGTAACATCCTAGGAAAATAAAGAATATGAGATTTTCATATTTATTAATATTTTTAAATTAAATGTTAATTTTATTTTAAAGGGGATGTTATATTCAATGGAGTAACTGACACACAACAATGGGTTTTTTCGATGTCTTATGTTGCACACAATGATGAGTCATACTGAAAAATAATAATATATTATTATTTTAAATGTTAGTTAATGCCTAGCTATTTTAACAATGGGAATGAATAGAACTAACTACAATATTATTATACATATTAGTTAAATGTTTTTACATTTATAAAATAAAAGTTATAGGCTTAAAAATGTGAATGAATCTAATTTTAAGCATAAATACTATAATATTCTTTAAAAGGTCGATTTATCGCCTTTTGATAGTGAACCCTCTTTAAATCCAGTTTTTTTCACTTTTATATGTTCTATTTGATAATATAAAATTCTTATTTAGAAATGGAATATCAAAATTTACTTTGGGTAAATGTTTGGTATTTTTCTAATAAAATTCATTTTTTAATGAATAGTGAAAAATACTACATTTTAATTAAAAACTGCCTTTTAATATAATTTATTTATATGGATAGATTATCCTTTTAAATGGTTTTAAAGTGTAATTAGATTATATTTTTATTATTTAATTCTATTTTGGTCATTGGAATTAATTTTAATTTGAAATTGAACATAAACAAGTGTCAATCTTTTGATATTTATTATTTCTTAAAAACACGTTTTTTGTTTAGACAACAGAAATTAATTTAAACTTAATTAATTCAAATTCTATGTTTTTAATTAGTTAAAATAGATGTCATTTTTGAATTTTGAATATCAAATATGTCTTGGGTTGAAGTTTTGGTATTTTTCTAAAAACCTTCAATTTTTAATGAATACTGAAAACACTAAGTAGTTGTTAAAAACTGACTTTTTCAATTAAATGAAACTTTAATGCTTCTTTGAATTGAATTTTGAAAATCTGAAATACATGGTTGTTATAATTATTTAAAATTTGGTTCAATTAAATGAAAATACTTTTTGGTGAATAGAAACTTTTGACTTTTATTTACCACGGTTAAAGATAAATAGGGTCATTCAAGGTAAAAAAAACATTATAATAATATAAAATTACCTTAAAACTTGTCCTAACCTTATTGGATGAATAATTTCCAACCAATAAAATACTTGGGTAAGAATTTTGGCATTTTAAAGTCATTTGGGTAAGATAATGACATTAATAAGTTTTTATTTAAAGTAAAAATAAAAATATCATAAACATGTATTGTTTTGCTAAAACAATTTTAATGTGTGGTTATATAATTGATATATTTGACTATATATATTAATTAGAAAGCTAAAAAGATTTCATATATCATGATATTTTATTTATAATTTTTAGACATCAAATAAATAAAATGATTTATGACACAATACTGATGCAGTGTTTACCTCATTAATGAATGATTTAAATAAATAAGATTATAAAAATTAAAACAATATCCAAAACCTGTCCAATTCTTATTGGATGATTTTATTTATAACAAGTGTCATCTTATATTTTACTTTAATAAGTTTTTTACCTTTATAAACTGAAAATAATTATATAATAAAATAATATTTTCAATCTTTCTTAAAGAGCCCCTCCCCCCATATAAAAATACCTCACCTCTAACCCATTACCCACACCTCTAAATCCCCTTGAATCATCCAAAATCTTCCCAAATAATCTCTCAAGATCCCTCTATTCCTCCTATAAGCCTTAAATTAGACATAAGGAAGTTCAAGAAGTCCTTTTGGTTCAAACCAAATGGAGTTACCTGAATTAAAGGTAACATCTTCTCTTAAATTCTTTTCTTTTATTTTACTTCTCCAACCCCATAAAATATTTTTATTCCTTTCTTTAATAACAAAACCAGTATTCTAAATATATTAGGTTGTTTTTATGATAAGTATTATAACTACACTTACACACACCTCTGTCTAATGGGTAAAGAACATACTGTTTTTGTGGATGGAGAACTACTGCCTCACTAAACGATGATTGTTCAATCTTCTCCTACCACCTCTTATGGTAGAAATTATAATATAACTGTATTTATATGTGATATATATTATATTTATATTGTCTATATACTTATGTATTTTTCATTTATATCATACCTTTATGGTTTCCATAATGGGTAAACGCGATAATTTCATTTGAGGAAGTGTGGACTACTGCCCCCTCAAAGTGATATGACTTGTTCATGCCATTCGTGGAAATTATAAAGTATATATTCAATGAAATTATATATGATATTATAATTTAATTATAATATACCTATTTATCATTAACTTTTCATTCCATTAAATATGAAATAGAAATGAAAATAACGTTCATGCGTACTTACGGCTTACCATCTCCATGAACGGTGCATTTCATTTCTTATCTCCAAATGTTATGTAATATTATAAATACATACATATAATGGATATATATTATATATATGATATCTAAATCATGAATATAATTCTATATATAATATAATTTTGACCACAAGAACAACTTGTAATTATAAGAAGTTTATTTTTGACTCAAGTACCAAATCTCAAAAAAACGACCATTATTAACTTAAATGATTGCATAATTTTTATAACATGGTAATAAGTGATATAAAATGAATAATAAAATTGAAAAAGGTTATTAAGAAATTATAAATTAACTTTATTTTATTATTTAGGATATTAAATAACTAATGGGTCAAGTCGGACACAGGGTAAGGGGTTTCTTATCTCACTTTTAATTATGTGAGATTTCCGTTGTTCTCCACTTATTTATTATATGCAGTGTATTGTGTAATACCATTTGATATATATTATAATTATTAAATTTATATTTATGGTATTTTGTTATTAATTTGGAGGTTATTAACTTTTGTTCATACGACTCGATTGATTACAATGTGGTAAGGGGTTTTCATCTCACTCTTTATTCCCATGGGATTCATGCTATATTTGCCACTATTTCCTTTTTTGTGGTGTATGTACTACCCATGATTGTATTATTTACGTAACATAATTTAATTTATGGGTATTTACATCTTTATTGTATGATCCTTCCTTTATGGGGTGTATGTTTCTTAAGTTACCAAATCGGTAAGGGAACATTTCACCGCACTCTTTTAGACAAAGATTTCTTTTATGTCATGTCTTTTAATTTCCATTTTCCTATGTTGTAATATGTTCTTCTATATCCTTATTTATGTAAATTTTATGTCCATGTGATGATAAACCCTTTTTTTCTCTCATCAACTTATTTACTAAATTTTAAAGCGACGTCTTTAGGCTGTCGAATTTCCGTAAGAGAACTCCTTAACCCAATTTCAATTCTTTGGGTTAAACTTATATGTATTGATTATGTCATGCTATGAATATGTGTTAATGACCTCTGATTGTATTACACTTAATATCCAATTATATTGGGTGTATTGTTATTTGTCACAAATAATTATGTCATTGATTTGTCTTTAATCTAAGGATATGATCTTTGTAAGGGACTTTGTCTCAATTTACATTCCATTGAGACTTATTTGTTGTTATAAAACAACTCACTTTTATATAGTTTATATACTTACCTTTGACATATTATATCATGTATCTTCTTATTCTCATGATATTATAATCTTTGATTAATGTTATTCATCAATTATTCGTATTCAAGCGTCTCTCATTTGGTTAAGAACTCTTTAACTAAAATATCATTTTAATTGTTTTAAAGATTTATTCTTATAATTGATTATCATTAATGTCCACTAATTAAAAATTGTTTTATGGATTTATTTATATGTACATGAATGTTTTGAAATTAAAATTTCATTAAAAAGATTCAAATTGGTACGGGACACTATGATTCAAAAATCACTTTATTAAATGTTTTAAATGGTTTTGAAAAATGTTTTGATAAAGCATTTATTATGTCAATATCTTGAAATGATATATTGTGATTTCAATATGGAAATTTTATCTTTCCTTTATAATTGTTTTTTATGTTATGAATATGTTATGGTTATTTGGAATTGTTTACGTATACGGATGGTTCCGTGATAAACCTAAGGCGGGTGAGCCCGAGATAGCTCTCCAATGCATTGGTTAACATGACAAAGGTAAATGTTAATTTTTCTCCTAATAGATTTAGGGAATATGTTTTTATGGGTATTCCAAACATAACTCCTTACGTAGCTATGAAAGCTAAATTGTAAGTATGTTATGTATGCCATAAGTTACCTTTATGATTTATGATTTTTGTGTGTTATTCATAAATCTTATGATTTCATAAGGAATGTTATGATTGAAAAGTATGGTTTCATTGATTTGTATTTATTAATGGGATAATGTTTTATTTCTTTATTTTATAACCCTTACTGAGCTTTTTATGCTCATCCCAAGTTTTGAAATGTTTTTCAAAGGACTTAAAGATTAATAGGGTCAAGGATGGGATCAATAAAAAGTCATGTTATCTAAAACCTGGAACTAGACAAGTTTTTTTTAAGAGTTTTTATTTTATGAAAAAAATTTAAATTGAGAAAAATTGTATACTTTGTAATTTTTGAGATGTAATAGTTATGGCCTAATTATCTAAAGCTCTAAACCCGAAAAAATCATCAATGTGAATTGTTCACTTAATTCAATATTATGTAATGTTTAAGGTCGGGTCCTTATAGTTGGTATCAGAGGTCGGTTTAGATAACTTTAGAGGTTAGGGTTTTATTTAATCATGAGTGACATAACCATAATGGTTAGCATAATAGAAAGAGTCATAGTTATTTTAGAGGTGATAAATGCTTATTACATTTTGGGGTGCAAAATTAAAGGTATTAGATAACCTTTGAGGATAAAATATGTTATGGTTATTTTTAAAGAATTTGTCTCTTTTTTTGTAATGTTATGAAATTGTAGTGTTTTTTAAAAAGGACAACACGTAGACCATGTGACAACCCATCGCATCGGACAATGCTGTAGGAATCGAACCCACAACCAAAGTGCGATTGGGATTTATCGCCTGCCACTAAACTACATGAAGTCCCTGGTTAGTATGACTAATTATTTTTAGTTAAATGATTTTATGGATCAAGAATAAGTTTATTTGGGGTTTTATGTTTTATCAAATGGACATTCTTAGTATAGGAAAATGATTTGGTGATTAAGTGATAAATGTTATTTTGGAAGACATTCTCTATTTTGGCAACACTATATGCTTAAGGAAAATAAAATACTATGGGATTTAATTTTTGGAGTAATGGTTGAAATATTATTTTGGAAGAATATATGTTTTTATTGTAGACATAAGGTGATTTTTGTTATTTATGGAAATGATTAACCTATCATAGAGAATATGTGATTAGGTTAATTAAATTTTAGTATGAGACTTTAAGAGTAGTCTATATTTTTGGAGACAAATGTTAAGATTTACTATGGAAGACTATGTGATTAAATCCTTCTGAGTTTTGGGTTTCAATATTAGTTTGGATTATTTTAAAGAATTTTAAGGACAATTGTATATTGAATGGTCTTTCTTGAACTTTGGGTACTTTTTGTTGAATTTTGGAGATTAAGAGTAGTATTTCTTTTTATAAAGAATTATCCTTTTGGGGATTATCTGATCTCGTACTAACCAATTTTGGTTTTGGTTAATGTATAAAGATAGAGGAAATATATGGTTCATATTTTTTGGATCATTTTATTCTCTAGAATTTGATTCTAGTACTTTTTATGTGACCAAGTCATCTTGAATACTCATCGTTTGAAGAAAATATGATTTTGTGGTAGAAATTTTGTAAATTACGAAAGTCTAAATGTCAAGTAAGTAAGTTTCCTTATGTTATTATTAAATGTCATAAATAAATTCTCAAACTTTATGAAAAGTAACTTAAAACAAAAATGTTGTCTGTTAACTTTTTCTATTGGGAAACCAATGACTATTTAACCCTTCACAAATTTGTGGCTTTCTTGTTGTTAACTTTCTCCTAATCATGTTTTCTATCACTCTCTATCAGAACTTGACACTTATTTTCTCCTCTATATCCATGTTTTCATGGAATCCAAGTATGGGTTATCTTGGGTGACCATTGTAATTATCTTTATTTCTTTTAAAGTGGTAGTTTTATTTAATTTTTTCTTTCTGATGTGTGACTTTCAATGAAGTTTCCATGGCCAATTTTGAAATTGTGAGGACGCAATTTCCGAAAGGGGGGAAGGATGTAACATCCCAAAAAAATAAAGAATATGACATTTTCATCTTTATTAATATTTTTGAATTAAATATTAATTTCATTTTAAAGGGGATTCTATATTCAATGGCATACCTGACATGCAACAATGGGTTTCTTCGAAGTCTTATATTGCACACAATGTTGAGTCATATTGAAAAATATTAATATATTATTATTTTAAATGGTAGTTAACACCTAGCCATTGTAACAGTGGGAATGAACAGAACTAACTGCAATATGATTATACATGTTAGTTAAATGTTTTTACATTTATCTAATAAAATTTAGAAGCTTAAAATGTGAATGAATCTAATTTTAAGCATAAATACTCTAATATTCTTAAAAGGCCAATTTACCACATTTTGGTGGAGAACCCTCTTTAAATTTAGTTTTGGTCACTTTGATATGTTCTATTTGACAAAATAAAATTCTTATTTAGAATCGGGAAATCAAATTTTACTTTGGGTAAATTTTTGGTATTATTCTGATAATGTTCATTTTTAATGAATAGTAAAAAATACTAAATTTTAATTCAAAATCGCATTTTAACATAATTTATTTATATGGTTCTATTATGATTTTAAATGTTTTTAAAGTGAAATTAGATTATATTTTTACCATTTAGTCTAATTTTGGTCATTAGAAGTAATTTCACTTTGAAATTGGACATAAACAAGTGTCAATATTTTGATATTTATTATTTCTTAAAAAACACGCTTTTTGTTTTGACAACGGGAATTAATTTTAAATTAATTAATGAAACTCATATGTTTTTAATTTGGTAAAATAGGCATCATTTTTTAATTCAGAATATCAAATATATATTAGGCTGAATTTTTGGAATTTTTCTGGAAACCTTCAATTTTTTATGAATGGAGAAAACACTGAGTAGTTGTTGAAAAACTAACTTTTTCATTTAAATGAAATTTTACCTCTTATGTGAATTAAATTTTGAAAATCCTAAATACATGGTTATTATTAGTATGTAAAATTTGGTTCAATAATATTAAAATAATTTTTGGTGAATAGTAACTTTTGACTTTTATTTACCGCGGTTAAAGGTAAATAGGGTAATTCAAGGTAAAAATTTATTATAATAATATATAATTATCTTAACACTTGTACTAACCTTATTTGATGAATAATTGACGACCAAGACAATCCTTGGGTAAGAATTGTGGTCTTTGAAAGCCATTTGGGTAAGATAAGAACATTAATAACGTTTTATTTAATGTAAAAAAAATATCATAAACATGTATTGTTTTTATAAAACAATTTTAATATGGGGTTATATAATTGATATATTTGACTATAAATATTAATTATAAATCTAAAAATATTTCCTACATCATGTTATTTTATTTATAATTTTTAGACATCAAATAAATAAAATTATTTATGACACAATAATGATGTAGTGTTTACCTCATTAATGAATGACTTAAATAAATAAGATTATAAAAATTAAAACAATATCCAAAAACTGTCCAATTATTATTGGATGATTTTATTTTTAACATGATTCATCTTATATTCTACTTCTATAAGTTTTGTACCTTTAAAAGCCTAAAATAATTATATAATAAAATAATATTTTCAAACATTCTTAAAGAGCACCTCCTCCCCTTTATAAAAAGACCTCACCTCTAACTCATTACTCACACCTTTCAAGAATCTTGGATCATCCAAACTCGGTCCAAATAATCTCTCAAAATCCCTCTCTTCTATATAGAAGCCTTACCTTAGGCAGAAGACACTTCAAGAAGTCCTTTTGGTTCAAACCAAAGAGAGTTACCTGAATTAAAGGTAACATCTTCTCTTAAATTCTTTTCTTTTATTTTACTTCTCCAACCCCCTAAAATATTTTTATTCATTTAATTTATGAAAACAATAGTATCATCAATATACTAGGTTTTTTTATGATAATATTCAAACTACACTTACACACACCTCCATCTAATGGGTTAAGAAAAATTGTTTCTGTGGACGATGAACTACTGCCTCACGAAACGATGATTGGTCAATATTCTCCTACCACCTCTTATGGTGGCCATTATGATGGAACTATATTTATATGTGATATATATTATATTTATATTGTCTATATACTTTTTTATTTTTCATATATAGAATACCTTTATGGTTTCCATAATGGGTAAACACGATAATTTCATTTGAGGAAGTGAGGGCTACCGCCCCCTCAAAGTGATATGAATCATTCATGTCATTCATGGAACATATAAAGGATGGAGTTAATGAAATTATATAGGATATTATACTGGAATTATAATATACCTATTTATCATTAGTTTTTCATTCCATTAAATATGAAATAGAAATTAAAGTAGCATTCATGCGTATGTACAGCTTACCGTCTCCATGAATGGTGCATTTCATTTATTATCTCCAAATATTATGTAATATTATAAATACATACATATACTATATATATATGATATATATGATATCTAAATAATGAATATAATTCTATATATAATGTAATTTTGACCACCTGAACAACTTGTAATTATAAGAAGTTCATTGTTGACTCAACTACCAAATATCGACAAAATGACAATTATTAACTTAACTGATTGCATAATGTTTATAACATAGTAATAAGTGAAATAAAAGGAATAATAAACTTTAGAAAAGGTTCTTAATAAAGTAGATATTAACTTTATTTTATTATTCAGGATATTAAATAACAAACATGTCAAGTCGGACGCGAGGTAAGGGGTTTCTTATCTCACTTTTAATTCTGTGAGATTTCTATTTTCACCACTTATTTATTGAATGTGGTGTATTGCGTTCTTTAATTTGATATATATTATAATTATTATATTTATATTCATTGTATTCTGTGATTAATTTGGTGGTATTAATTTTTGGTCATACGACTCGATTGATTATAGCGTGGTAAGGGGTTTTCACCTCACTCTTTATTCCCATGAGATTCATGCGATATTTGCCACTATTTCCTTTTGTGTGGTGTATGTACAACCCATGATTGTATTATTTGTGTAACATAATTTAATTTATTGGTATTTACATCTTTATTGTATGATTCTTCCTCCATGGGGTGTATGTTTCATAAGTTACCAAATCGGTAAGGGAACCTTTCACCGCACTCTTTTAGACAAAGAATTATTTTATGTCGTGTCTTTTAATTTCAATTTTACTATATTGGAATATGTTATTATATATCCTTATTTATGTAAATTTTATTTCCATGTGATGAGAAACCCTTTTTTCTCCCATCAACTTATTTTCAGAATTTTAAAGCAACGTCGTTAGGCTGTCGAATTTCTGTAAGAGAACTCCTTAACCCAATTTCAATTCTTTGGGTTAAACTTATACTTATTGATTATGACATGATATGAATATGTGTGAATGACCTATGATTTTATTACACTTAATATTCACTTATATTTGGTGTATTCTTATTTTTCACACATAATTATTTCATTGATTTGTCCTTAATCTAAGGATATGATCTTTTCAAGAGACTTTGTATCAATTTACATTCCATTGAGACTTATTTGTTGTTATACACCAATTCACTTTTATATGGTGTATATACTACCATTTGACATATTATATCATGAATATCATTATTCTCATGATATTATAATCTTTGATTAAGGTTATTCATCAATTACTTGTATTCAAGCGTATCTCATTTGGTTAGGAACTCTTAACCTAAAATATCATTTTAAATGTTTTAAAGATTTATTAATATAATTTTTTCTCATTATTATAAATGTTTTAAAAATGGTTTTATGGATTTATTTATATGGACATGAATGTTTTGAAATTAAAATTTCTTTCCAAAGCTTCAAATTAGTATGGGACACTTTGATTCAAAAATCACTTTATTAAATGTTTTAAATGGTTTTGAAAAATGTTTTGATAAAGCATTGATTATTTCAATATCTTGAAATGATATATTGTGATTAAAATATGGAAATGTTATATTTCCTTTATGATTCTTTTTTTTGAATATGTTAGGGTTATTGGGAATTGTTTACGTATATGGGTGGTTCTGTGATAAACCTAGGGTAGGTGACCCCGGGATAGATCTACAATGCATTGGGTAATGTGACGGAGGTAAATTTTAATGTTTCTCTTAAGAGATTTAGGAAATATACTGTTATGGGTATTTAAAATGTAACTCCCTACGTAGCTGTGAAAGCTACAATCTATGTATGTTATATATGTCATAAGTTACCTTTATGATTTATGATTTCTGTGTGTTATTCATAAATCTTATGATTTCATAAGGAATGTTATGATTGAAAATTATGGTTTCATTAATTTGTATTTGTTTATGGTATAATGTTTTATTTCCTTATTTTATAACCCTTACTGAGCTTTTTATGCTCATCCCAAGTTTTGAAATGTTTTTCATAGGACTTAAAGATGAATTGGGTCAAA
Organism: Viscum album; assembly: GCA_963277665.1. NCBI lineage: Eukaryota > Viridiplantae > Streptophyta > Magnoliopsida > Santalales > Viscaceae > Viscum > Viscum album. The sequence continues at coordinate 1,881,577,104 of OY728165.1, read as the reverse complement.
ATGTGATAAAGGAAAAGTCGTGTTGTCTAAAACATGGAACTAGAAAAGTTTCTTTTTTTAAGAGTTTTTATTTTATGAAAAAAATATAAATTGAGAATAAGTGTCTAATTTTAAATTTTTGAGATGTAATAGCTATGGCCTAATTCTCTAAATCTCTAAACCCAAAAAGATCCTCAGTGTGAATTGTTCACTTAATTCAAGATTATGTAATGTTTAAGGTTGAGTCCTTATAAAAAATATATAAGGAATATATATGATATTTATATCAGTTTTATAATTTTGTATATGATGAAATCATGATACAAGTAAGAGGTCCAAAAATATAACAAATCAAAACACATGCTAAAAACAAAGCAGTTATTACTCAAAACGTAACTTTAACATGAAATTATAAATAAACGAGTAATACAAGGTCATAATTAAATCATATATGGTATGATATATAATAATATGGTTAATTTTAATATTTATAATAAACTTATACGTATTATATAGAAGTTTTGAATGTGTATGAAGAAAGTCTAGACTTAAGGTAAGGGTTTTCTCGTCTCACTTTTATTTCTGTGAGATATATGTTATATTCACCACTTATTATTGTTTTTTTGTGTATATAATACCATATGAAATTTTATATCATTAATTTTAGTTATTTAATTATATTAAAAGATATAATTTATTTTATTCTTTCATTGGTCTCAATATTAAAAACTTACTCAAGTAGTAAGTGGATTTCTAGTCTCACTTTTATTTCTGCGACACTTATGTCATATTCACCACTCATTTATTTTGTGTGGTGTATATACTTACCATAAATGTATTCTATGATTAATATATTTAAATTTGTTTTTATTTACAAATATATTTTATTATCTCTCTTTCATGGGGTTTGCAACTCAAATGTTACCAAACTGGTAAGGTAATTTTGTCTCAGTTTTCCTTCTTTGAGACACATGTTTTTCTGTGCACATGTACTCTTTTATGAGGTGTATATACTACAAATTAAAAATTTTATACCATGAATATTCTTATTTTAATGATATTATAAGCTTCATGTTATGTTATTCTCTCATGGGGATTATGATTTAATGTTACCAAAGAAGAAATAGTGTTTTGCTAAAATCTTATCATTTAATTAGATTGTTTATGATTATACTTCCATAGAGAAAATAATAGGATCCATCTCTCAATAAATATCATGAATTTTATTATAATATTGTTATTAATGATATATTCATGTATTTTTACCATTAATATACTCTTTGGTATATAAGATAATTAATTAAATGTTTTTAAGAAAATATGACCATATTTATTGCTTCGGTCGGAAATCCATTTTATTCAAAAAACCAAGTTTTCAAAAAACAATTTCTTAAATTATATTTTAAGATAATTTTTATGAAAAAATTATTTTAAAATTTTTATAGTTTTTAAATCGATTTTCAAATTAAAATGTTTTCAAAAAAAATTGTTTTAAAAGGAATTTTTCAAAGTAGAAAAGATATTTTCCTAAAGAAATGTTTTTAAAAGATTTATCAAAATAATTATCCATATAATGTTACTCATGACTTTATATGGATGTTATCCAAGGGTTACATTAATATTATTTTTATAAATGGTTTATGTTTTGATGAAATGATTTTTATGAAACCCATTTCTCTTTCAAGGTTTATTCTTTGATGAAATGATTTTGAAACCTATTACTTTTCCACAAGTTATGGTATGATGATATATTTAGGATAAAAATTTCATTTCATGGTTTATGATATGTTGTTTATGAAACCCATAACTTTTTATGGGTCATGATATGATTTTTTTTATGATATTATGGCACACATATATATGATTTCATTATGTAAAGGGTGGGACCTATATCTCCCACCAATTAATTAGGTAAATATTTATATCTTATGATATAATGATAGGAAACAAGTTGAAATAATTGATCCAATATAGAAATAAGGTGAAACTTGATCTACTATGGGAATAAGGGGAAACTCAATCCACTATGTAAAGAAGGTGTAACCTGGTCCACAATAAGGAAAGGACTACGACATGGGATAGTGGTGTGTCCTGCCTAGTAGGTTCTTCCCCCCCATGAAGTTTAATAATATATTTTTGAAATGTTCTTTGAATTATTTGGAGTGATGTTTCATGTTTATATGTATTCTAAAAATTCCATATCTTAATGCTATGTTTTGATTTCATTGATTATTCTTTTGATTACCTTATTATTCATGTCTTATGAACTACCAATATTTATTTCATGATTCATGTTTATAATATTTGATTTATAGGTTATAATCTTATAATGATATTATATAGTTTTTATAACCTTATTCTCATATTATGATTACATATCTTCCTTGTTTACCCTTACTAAGAATTTGAGCTCACCCCTTTCTTATGCTTCCTTTCCATAGATTATAAATAAAGGTTTTTAGTAGGAGAACTAAAAGGGGGTATCTTTAAGGGAGATGTTGAAGAAATTTTATAAAGATAGAATATTATATTTCCATGTTTCCAAATACAAAAAAAACTATTAGTGTCCTCAAGCATGTACTTTTCTAATGTTCTGAATATTAGTGTAAAATTATGTAATATACATGTATGTTAAGCCTCAATCTCTATAGTTGCTATCAAAGTAAAATATTAGTCAACCTTTAGAAACTAGTATAAGAAAACATTAGTGAGATCCCTAGGGGTATTTATATGGATATTTCTAGGTATGTATCTAAGGATAAGACTAATGTGTCATATATTAAATTAGGTGTCATAATTTGGATGTCCTATAAGATATTTTCCAGGATTATGTGGTTTTATACTATGATAAGTGTTGCATACACTATGCTTTCTGGTTTTAGTCAATGGAGGGAACTAGAAAGAATTGGGTTATGATTGAATCTGATGGAAAATTTGGTGACTATGAGAAATGGAATTGGATAATCACTGAATAAAAAGATATTAAGATTATGCTAAACTAGCTATCGTGATATATGATTAACAATGTAAACTTTGGTGATATTCCTAACACATATAATAATAGGAATATGGAATTTAATAAATGTTCACATGGTAAGGAACATAGATGAAAGAAGATTTGAATTATAAGATATTATGAAGAATTGAATAAGATCCTTGAGGAATTCCTCAAATAGAGGGGAAGGTGTTATCTTTGTGTGAAAAATAGTCATAGAGTGATGAATTGTCATGGAGTTAAATGTATTATCTATAGAGACATGGGCATTACCCAACTTAATGCTCTAAAATAATAATTTACTTCTAAACCAAGAAAATACATATTCTATGACAATCAGTGGAGAAGAAGGATTGAAGAATTTATGTATTTGGATTCAAGAATTATGAAATATATAATGATTTTTTAGTTTATTTTTTTCACCTAAGTATTTATAATAATATGTTGAATGGTTATGATGGACTAGAAAAGTGATTTGAAGGAAAGGTGACATTTTTAACAAGGTAATATAAATCTTAATATGTTTCTAATGTTTAGTTAATGATGTTTTGATAAAGATATGTAGGATATGAATAAGTAAATTTGATTGTACTGGTTACCACATGACTAATAAACAATTTTTTGAAAAATTAGTTTGTACTATCATGGATGGAGTTTACAACATTTTTTTATTTAATGAATATATCCAATAAAAAAAATAAGTAAACATGCATGTTTTCAATAAGTATTCATGGTAATTACTATGTTTCAATAGAATACAAGATGAAGGTATTCACATATTTGGTATGTCAAAAACAAAAGCTAATTTATGATATATGGGAGATCAATGATAAGAGGTTTTTGAGAAATTTTTGGACCTTATGTTTTTTAATTTCATCTTTAAAAAGGGCTATAATGTTATCCATTTGAAGAATGGTTTAAGTTAAAATTAAGATGAGGTTGTATAGATTCAAGCATTATCTCTCTATATGATGATTTTTTCATATTAGATAACTTGTGATAACCTTTTTTTGTGTTGATAACTAAATATGTATGGAAGGAATTATCATTATACATCACAATCTATTAGTACTTCAAGAATGAAAAATTCACCTTCATTTCATAGAGTAAGATATGAATTGGAAATTGATCAAGGTACAAAAAAGGGCAATGTTATCCTAAAATCATGAAAGTATATATTTTTATGAAAATTATTCAACTTTAGTAAAAAGGGTCTTAAAATAAAATTTTGTCATGTTATCTTCATTTTTGATGATATCAATGACATTTTTCAAGCTTATTTGGGTTATGGATTTGGGATTGAAAACTTTATCCTAAACCTGTTCTCTATAACTCTCCATCAAAACTTGATAGTTATATTTATCTTCCATGTCTATGTTTTCACTTGCCACTTATTTTCTCCTATATTTAAACCTAGTAATGAGTTGCTTTTGGTAACTATTATGATTCCAACTTTCCCTTTTTAAAGTAAGTTTTAATATTCATCTTTAGGATTTCAGTTTCTATAGAATAAACTTTAAATTATTAATCATTTGATAACCTAGAATAATTTAGAGGGAGAAATTAATTTTAAGGGGGGTATAATGTAACACCCTGATATTTTGTGATATTTTTTGAATTAATTTAATCATTTCAATATTTTTTATTTCATGAAATAGTGAATATAGCTTATGTTATATAAAAGAACAAATTTTGAATTGCATCTCAAAGAACACCATATTAATATTTTACTACACATAGCACATATATTAGCTTGTGGTACACACAAAAATGTATTTGGATTGTGGTACACACAAAACTGTATTTGGATTGTGTTACACACAATGACGAGTTCCTTCGATATCTTGTGTTATGTACAAGGATGAGTTTTACTAAACTAAAATATATTATTAATATTGTTATTAAAATATTACTATAGTTACCACATAGAAATTGGAATTGAAGTTACAAATAAGATTAAAGAAACTGTAAAAATATGATTTATGCATGTTTATAAAAGGAATCATTTGGTTAACAATTAGTTAGAAATGAAAGTAAGAACTATCTGAAAATAAAGAAGTTCCTTTTCTAAGAAAACTATTTTTCTATGTTCAAATTTTTTTTATCTCAATAAATTAAAAAAATAAATTTTTATGAATTATTTTAATAAAATTCATATATAAAATATTCAATAATTTTTTTTAACACCCATACAATATATTTTATAGGCAAAAGATAATAATAAATCCAATTTTATGTATAAAAGATGTATTTTCAAAAGGGTAATTTTACCGCATTTTAATGGAGAACCCATTTTAAATATAATTTTTGACACTTTTATATTTTTTTATATGAAAAAATAAACTTCATTTTCTAAATCATAATATTAAAATTTACTTTGGGTGAATTTTTGGTATTTTTTTGAGAAGATTCATGTTTTGATGAATAGAGAAAAATACGGAATTTTAATTTAAAACCACTTTTGCATATAATTTATTTATATAGTAAAATTGTATTTTAATTTGGTTTTAAATTAAAATTAGATCAATAATACATCTATTAATCCAATTTAGGTAATTGGAACTAATTTCACATTGAAATTGGATATAAAAACATTTCAATGTTTAGGACCTTTTCACTTTAAAAACATGTCATCTCATTCCATCTATGAGATTAATTTTAAATTAATTTCTTCCGCTTATATTATTAGAATTTATAAAATTTTATTCTATATTTGGAATAATATTTCTTTATAATTCATAATAATTAAAACTTAGTTTTTTACCAAAAATATTAGTGAAATTAATTAAAATTAATTATAGTAATTAAGGTAAAAATGCGCTTAATTAATGAATAAATTTAGAATATAAGGTGTAAAAATGACCCTAAACTTGTATATAAATTATTATATGGAAATATGTATACCATTAAACCTTTGATAATCTATAATGTTTGATTTTTTACCCTTTTGGGACAAGTAAAACGTGAGGAGCACTCAAATCATTTCAAGAACTGCCAATGTGTCTTTTTCCCCACTTATAGAAGGCCACCACATATTCCCATATCTTAACACCAATAAAGAAATTTTTATCAGATAAAATCTACCCAAGTCTCATCCCAACATTCCTACCTTTATCCTAGAATCATATCTTTTAGAATATATCCATCCAAGTAATCGTTTTGGTGAAAACCAAAAGGAGTTACCTAAAGAAGAGGTAACACCCTTCAACAAGCACATTTGTTTTATCTCTTTCTCCACCCATAAGGTATTATTATTCAATAGATATATAATAAGATAAATATAATATATATAATAAGATGTTTTTATTCTAATTTTATGACCTAAAATCATACACACTTCCATAAAATGGGATATATAGTCATCATTCGTGTGTACGGCGGACTACCGCCTTGTGAATCGATGTCATTTGTTCTTCCGTTGCCACCTTTCAAGGTTGGGAATAACGATTAAATATATATTTTTATATGATATATATTATATTTATGATTTATATATTATTATTTAATTGTTATAAAACATATACCTTCATGCTTTTCATTTTGTGTAAATACGATAATTTCGTTTGTGGTATTGTGGACAACCACCTCCTCAAAGCGATGTCATTTTATCACACTTTACATGGAATGTATTAAGGAAGAGTTTAGATAAAATATATGATATATATGACATAATAATTATAATATAATGGTATTATATATATGTGTGTACACATATATTTCATTTACTTTCATTCTTTTAGTATGAAAATAAAATGGAAACAACAGTTATGTGTACATATGACCTACCATCTCCATAAACGGTGTATTTCATTTTCCATTTATATATTTTAAATATTATTATAAATAAATATATACAGAATATATATAATATTTACATAATTTTTATAATTCATGATATTATGAAATCATGATATAATTAAGAACACAAAGAATATAACAAATCAAAACACATGCAAAAAAACAAAGCGGTTATTACCCAAAACGTAACATTAACATGAAATTGTTAATAAATTGATAATATAAAGTCATAATTAAATCATATATTGTATGATATATAATAATATGTTTCTTTTTAATATTTATAATAAAATTATACTTATTATACATGATTTTTTAACGTGTATGAAGAAAGTCACGACTTAAGGTAAGGGTTTTCTCATTCTACTTTTATTTCTATCAGATACATGCTATATTCTATAATTATTCTTATTGTGTGGTGTATATAATTAAATATTACATGTTATATAATGAATTTTATTTTTTTCATGATATTATAAGTTTCAATTGATTTTATTATATTATGGGTCTCCTGATTCAAAAGTTACTCAAGTAGTAAGGGATTTTCTAGTCTCACTTTTATTTCTGCGAGACTTATGTCATATTCACCACTCGTTTCATTTTTGTGATATATTTAATGACCATGAATGTATTATATAATTATATATTAAAATTTAGGTTTATTTTAATATCTATTTTATGATCTCTCTTTCATGTGGTTTATAGTTCAAAAGTTACCAAATCGGTAAGGTAATTTTTGTCCCAATTTGCCTTTTTTGTGACACATGTTTTCCTATGCATCTATATTCTTTTACGAGGTGTATATACAATACCTTTGACATGTTATATAATTAATATTCTTCTTCCAATGATATTATAATCTTCATTTAATTTTATTCTCTCATGGGGATTATGATTTAAATTTACCAAAGTGGTAAGAGTTTATTGTTATATTCTCATTGTTTATCAGGATTGTTTAGGATTATGATTCCATTGATGAAATATTATGTTCCATGTCTCAAGACCTCTCATGAATTTTATTATAATATATTTATTAATGATATATTCATGTATTGGTACCATTATTCTACTCTTTGGTACTTAATATAATTATGGAAATGTTTTTAAGAAAATCTGCCCTTATTTCTCTCTTCGATCAGAAATATGTTTTATTCAATAAACAATGTTTCCAAAGATGATTTTATTAAATTATATTTTAAGATAATTTTAATGGAAAATAATTTTAATTTTTTTATGGTTTTAAAAGCTATTTTCAAAGAAAAAGGTTTTCAAAAATATTTTATGTTTGAAAAAGTGTTTTTCAAAGCAGAAAGGTTATTCTCCTTAAGAAAAGTTTTTAAAATATTTCTCAAAATTATGTCACATATAAGATGAAATAAATTTTTGTTAATAATGAATTAATAGGGAAATTATCCATGGTTTTTATTCATATTATTTCTCTGAAAGTTTTATGTTTTGTTGGCATGGGGTTTATGAAACCTGTTTCCCTTTCACGAGTTATGCTTTGATGAAATGATTATGAATCCTGTATCTTTTCCAAAGGTTATGATATGATGACATTTTTAAGATACCCATTTAATTTCATGGGTTATGATATGATTTTTATAAAACCCAACTAACTTTATGGGTCATGATATGATGATTGTTTATGATCTTGTGACACATGTTTGTATGATTTTAATATGTGATAGGTGGGACCTATATCTCCCTCCAACTCACTGGGTAATGATTTTTATATCATGAGATAAATATAGAAAAAAAAATTATAGGATTTATCCAATATAGGAAGAAGTGGAAACCCTATTCACTATGGGAAGAAGGGGAAACTCGATTCACTATGGGAAGGAGAAACCCAATCCAATATGGGAAGAAAGTGTGGCCAGATCCACTATAAAGAAAGGACTAAAAATGGGGGTGAAAGTGTGTCTTTCCCAATTGGTACATCCCCTATGAAGTTATATAATAATTCTTGTCAATGCACCTTAAATTATATTATGTGTCTGCCACAAATTCCATATCTTACTCATAAGTTATGTTTTCATGAATTATTCCCTTTATTACCTTATGATTCATGTCTTATGAACTACCAATATTTATGACATGATTAATGTTTGAAATCTTTGATATGAATTTTATGATCTTCTAATGATACTATCTTGCTCTCAAACCCTTATTCTCATGTTATGCACATATATATATATCCCTTTTTTACCCTTATTGAGAATTTGATCTCACCCTTTTCTTATGTTTCCTTTCCATAGGTTATAAAGAAAGTTTTTAATTAGGAGAAATAAAAGGGAAGATCTTTAAGGGAGATTTTGAAGATATTTCACCATGATAAAATATTGTGTTTCCAAGTTTCCAAATACACTAAACTATTACAGTCCTCGGGTATGTAATTTCGTAATGTGATGATTGGTGGAAGTTTTGTGTGATTTTGGTTGATCCTGAAGGTGGAAAGTTAGCGAAGCCATACTTGATAATAGGAACATGACCTATAAGAGGATTTAGATTTGGTGGTTCATATTTGTAGTGATTTTTGGATTTGGTTGTGTGAGAGGGTGTGGGGTCAGCCATCAGATCGGGCCTATGCTTTGACACAAGACACTTGCTAGCCGATAAGCCCTGAAACAATGGAGAACTTCAATAAGATCAAATTATGGGAAGGGTAACCTCCGTTTGTTAGTCTAGTTTTACTCCTTTTGTCCTTAGGGTGTTATTTTTCTTATGTTCTTGATGTCTTTTGTGTTCCCCCTTCTTCCCTTAAAAAGGCAATTTTTATAATAATAAAATTGAAGGCCTTAGGGCCATTGGATGGATGATGAATATTAATCTAAAATGATATAATATCCATGTATGTTAATCATGGGTTAATATACTAAAGACCAATTCCACCCTCCTAAATTATCTTAGTAAGAAGATTCTATGAATCCTAGTGACATCAACCTAACAGATTAGCATCCCATAAGAAGGCATTCATGATATTCTCAAATTTGGTGATTGTCCCTTTCGGTGGATTGATGATGGAAATCACATGTATTGAAGTAGACATAAGAACATTGTTAATTAGTTTAATTATCCATACAAATTAAATAAATTTATTCTTACAATTGAATATTTGTTCTGTGATCCGGTTTAAGATAACATCAAATAAAACCTTCTTCACCCTGTTATTTGATATTGGAGCACCAAGATAAATCATTGGCAATTGTAATTGTTGCACACCCATTTTTTATTGAATTTCCTTGATTCACCTTCCTAAGAATTTATTGGAAATAAAAACATTGATTTTTCTAAAATTTACCTTATGACTACTTAGCTTTACATAAGTTATCATGATATTAGTGAACCTGTTGATTGATCTTTTCCTGCCATTAATAAAAAGAGAATGTCATCAGTTAACTTGAGATGAGAAACCAAACAAATACCAAACCTATTTTTAAATTTAAAAATCTTCCCATCCTATAATACCTTGTGAATATTTCTTATTAGAAACTCTTTGAACATGATAAAAATGCTAGGATACAAAGGATATCCTTTAATTACACCACAGATTGATTTAAAGAAACTGAATCTCGTTCCCATTAAAGATATTGTAATCTATGGGGAATCATAAAACCTAAAATAAAGAATCACAAAACTATTCGATTAATCCAAATTTCCTCATGATATTTAAAATTAATCTATATTCTAATCTATCATAAGCCTTATCCATGTCCACCATGAACATAACATTAGATCCAATTGTCTTTTTATTTAAATCCTCTATCATTTATTTAGAAAAACCGATTTACCCCTGAATAATTCTAACCATTAAAAACCATGATAATACTATGAGATTAATATTATAATAACATTACAAAGTCTCCTATTGAGATGTCTGGAAAAATATTACAATAAAATTTTCACATGCATATTGGTCTATACTAATTAATGTCAATATGATCTTTCACCTTGGGGATGAGAACAACTTTGCAATCCAAAGTGCTATATTAAATTCCCCACCTATGAAGAATTATTGAACCACCTCCACACTTGTTCCTTAAAAATATACTAAGAATTAATATAGAAGTATCCATTGAAACCATCCAAACCTGGAGCACCCTCATTTTTTCATGTTGGGCACAATTTTATTGATCTCTTCTTCTCCCAGGATTTCCTTCAGTAAAACTCTATCCCTATCATACACCGGTCTCAGTAATTAGTATATTAATGCATCCTCTTCCCAAACCCTTAGAATCACTTCTCCATTGATGTTATTTGGTCCTAAAAAATACCATCAAAGTGTTCCAACTCTATCTTCCCAACAACTTCTACATTAGATGTAAAAGAACTATTCTCTAGTTTTAAGTTGATCTTCTTGGTCACTCTCTATTCCATCAAACATGACTAAAAATAAGTAGTGTTCCTCTCCCCCTCCTTTATCCAAACAACTCTTAATTTTTTTCCTTTATATCCTCTCAATCTCACAAAGTTTCTCAGAAAAAATATTTTTTTTTCAACCAACTAGGAAAATCTATCATCATCCTAGGAGAATTGAAGGTTGTCCTACATTTGATCAATATATTCCTTTAAGTTTTATAGATTGAGATCATAATCATTTTTATTTATATTCCATACCTTCAAGTCCCTTCTTAGACTATATATCTATTTCATTAGGCCGGCCCAGGTAGAACCACTTACAGGTTGATCCCAAGAATCCTTAACCACCTGTAAGAAATTATCCTTCAACTTCTAGTTGATAAATTAATAGAAATGATTTATCCTCCAATACCCCTTATTTAGTAGAACTAGAAGAGGTGAGTGATCAGACAAAAACCTAGTAATATGGGTAACAATGACTTGTACACATGTTTCTAATCCTTGAAGGTCCAAAAGTCATTGATCAAGCCTACTCCAAATCCTCATATCTCCCTTACAATTATTGAACCATGTATACTTACTCCTAGAAAAACACATATCCATGAGTCAATTAGATGAAAATAAATCAAGTCTAGAATTATATTTCTATATAAACCATAACCATCTATTTTCTATTAATCCTTAATGATGTTGTTAAAATCCTCTCCAACAAACCATGATAAATTACCAGGTTGGAATAACTGTAGCTGCTGCTGAAGAAAAATTCTCTTAAAAATCTCACAAATAGAATATAAAAGGTATAAAAATAACTCTTTACCCCTATACATATTTTTGGTGTAATATATTGTTAATAAGACTCCACATAATCCACTGAAATTTCATATTTCTAAAAAATCCATATATACCTATTGCATGTATTATCATGCATGAAATCAGAAAACCCCATAGTTTTAACAAAGAATGTTATATGTTACACTACTTTATTTGGATCCATGATCACAAAAATTTAGGAATTGTGTTTTCACAACTCAGTGTTAATAAGAACACACTTCGCATGCACCCCAAACCCCCAATCATTCCATATGATAATATGGATTATTGAATAATTGAAGAAATGGACTTATGGTTAAGCGTACCAATATTAGAATTTGATCATGATACTGAAGATTAACTAGCCTTATATCTAGTGATTCATATATTTTCAACAATTATTTCTCCTATTTTTCTTTTCTTAACTTAACATTTTTTTAATCCCTTGCTATCACTGATTCATCTGGTTCCCCAAAACTGAAAAAACTATTAGAGGGCCACGTCGATGGTGATTGAGACACTGGTGGATCACCCTTTGTAAACAAGTATACCGTCATTAACCACTTTGGTGAGTTTTGAGAAGAATAAATTTCCTTTAACACACATTCTAGATCTATCTTATTTCAAGTATCATCCAATACACTGGACATGTTTTGCGGGTTCAAAATATTTAAATCGGACTAAAAATCCATTACGTGCAAAATAAAATGAGATGAAATGGATTCAAAACTGAAATTATTGGGAATATAAAAATTCATTAAAACTATGTAAAATGGTATAAAATAGGTTTTATGAGGCTCAAATTCCTCAGTAGATAGAATTGAAGTAGGAGAGTCAGGTGTGTGGAGCACAACCTCCAAATTTGAAAATCACACTGTTGGAGTAGTCTCATCCCCACCCCTAGAAATGTGATAGTGGCTATTGGACTTATTTTTAGTAGCTTACTTACTCTAATCCCTACATCATAAAATGAGAAATAATTGAAAAATCTAGGTGGATCACCTGAATCAGTAATCCCATTCTTATTAGTCAGAAAACCATCTAGAGACAACATCAGGACCAACTCTAAACCATCACCCACCTACATTGCCAACAAAGATTCACTTGAAACCTATCCCACTACCAGGGGGATCAAGGAACCACCAAAAATAAATGAATACCTTCCATGTCTAAAAAACTCCACCGTATGACCCTATTGAGATTACTAAACACAAAAGTGTGGAACTGCAAGAAACATTATTCACTGTCATCAGAAAAAATCAACACCAGCCCTTATAAACACCCATTATGGTCACGGTTCAGACAAATTCATTTCCACACAAATATGATGATAATAATTATATCTTTTCCTTCAAGTATCATTATCAAAACATATAAATAAAAATTAATTACATTGTTAATAGAGACGGTAATCCATACGTACACATGAATGTTGTTTTAAATTTTTGATGGATGTAATAAAAGAAAGGGAAATAATAATTCACCATTCCAGGATAATTGTTATATAACATATATCATATATATTCTTTAAATATATCTTTATTACCATGTATATAAATCTGTGTTGAAAAAAAATAACATCACTTCGTGGAGGTGGTAGTCCACATATACGCACGAGCAACATTATTGTTTTCCAAAGGATTAGAAGGTAAGAAAGTTGATATGATGTTACAGTCATAGATGAATAATTATTTCATAAATACTATATATAAACATTAAACCCATCATAATAACCATACATTAAATACGGTGATGTGAAATTAATTTTATCAATACATGGAGATAATAGTCCACATGTAAACACGAGCGATACTTTCACTTCCCATTTTTGTAGAATATAGAGTTAATATTGGTGGTTCCATAATCATGATAAAAATTCAGTATATTTATAATACTTAATTTATTATTTTAATATGAATACCACATATTTATAGGAGGTATAAAAATAAATAAATTGAAATATGTCAGGTAAGATGATTACCTCTTCTTTGATAGGCCTCATTTATATACATTTCTAAGGACCCATGGAATATTATTTTAAGAACAATAGAACAAATGATTCATGATGGGGAAATTTTTTAAGAAAATTGGGTAGGGTTTTCTTGAGATAGATGGCTCAAAGTGGTGTAAATAAGTGAAATGATGGATTTCCTTTTATAAGATGGGGAGAGGACACACTTGGAATTTCTTAAATGATTAAAATATATTAAAGTCGTACTCAGGAAAAATGATTCAAAATAGAAAACTATTAAAAGGTGGGATAATATTATGTAAAAATATTGATATCTAATAGGATTTAGAAAGTTTTAATTGTAAAAATTACCCTTATATCTTCGTTTAACCCACACAGTAAACCTATTTTAACCTTAACCTCAGGGATAAATTTTTACTATTTTTATATTCATTATGACGAAAAATGATTATAGAATCATTAATTTTTTTTTAAAATTATGATTCCAAATATGGAATACATTTTATCAAATTCAATTCACACTTGTGGTAGAATTTATTTGAAAATTTAACCCATAAAATTTTGTGAAAATAAGTTTTCTAAAGAATGTTTTCTTAAGTATAAAAAGATTTTATACAAAAAATCAATATAAAATTAATTTTAATAAAATTAATTGGATTAATAAAAATATAATTAAATAATTTTAATTTCTTACATATTTTTTTAAAAATGGATATTTTTAAATTATTTAAATGAAAAGAGAGTTTTCAATAAAAAATAGTATTTTATACTATTCATCAAAAAATCAATCTTTTGAGAAAATTCTCAAAATTTCAATCTAAGATAATTTTTTCATGATAATTTCAAAAATAAATTTCATTTTTCAAAATAAATTTTCTAATAGTTTCAAAAGTTAATTTTATTATTTTTTTCACTAAAAGAAATAGATATCAATTTTGAGGAAAAAATGTTTTTTTTTTGAAGAATATAAAGACTTTACTAAAAATTGTGTATATATTTATAAAAATATTTACTTTATATAAAACATTTATACATAATTTTAAAAATGTGTTTATTCCTATTTATTCCACCAATTTAATAGCTATGTTATAATGATATATTATATCATGACTCATTTAGTATTGGATTTTTTTGTATCAAAAGATATCGAAGAAATTCAACTTATTTTAGGAGAAATATATCATAAAATCTTAGGGTTGTATAGTTAAGGTGATGTATATATCTTCCAACATAGACATATCAACTTGGATTTAATATCTAGACACCATATACTATAGATAAATACCTCTCTCAACCATAGAATGACACCTTTCAAATTTTACAACACGAGTTTTCTTAATGAATGTTCTTAGGAAAACTCATGGACTCTTAAAACAGATCTCAAATGATAATTCATAGACTATAAATTCATCCATGAAAAGTTTCATATGATCCTCTAAAAACTCAAAAATCAATTATCATA
Source organism: Viscum album (assembly GCA_963277665.1). NCBI lineage: Eukaryota > Viridiplantae > Streptophyta > Magnoliopsida > Santalales > Viscaceae > Viscum > Viscum album. The sequence continues at coordinate 1,881,561,726 of OY728165.1, read as the reverse complement.
TAACTTTTAATGGTTCCTGAATCATTTTATAATTCAATGGGAATTATCCTATATACAAAGGTACTAAAAGGAAAGGTGAAAGTGGTATGTTCTTGATCCTTAAGTGCTATGTGGATTTGAAAGTACCCTAAAAAATCATCTAAAATTTATTAATGGGACTTTCCATCAAGTCTCTTATGTATTTTATCATGTAATGGATAATGGAAATGGTATTTAATAGTCACATGGCTAAGTTCCATATAGTTTACACACACTACCCATTTATTTTGGACTCTTAGTGGAACAAGCTCTCTATATTCATTCTTATATATTATGCGACCACTATTTTTGGGAACTATTTAGACTAGATTAATTGATATAATATTAGTAAATAGAAATATTATTCCAACAATCAACAAAGTGGTCATGTAATTTTTTAAAAATTCTAAAATATGACAATTGAGTCTCCTTTGACATTGCCTAATGTGTCTAACATCATATTTTAAAGGAATCCTATTCATAAATATTAAAGGACTGATTCCAATAAGGTCAGTAGGGGTCCATACTAAATATTTCTTACTCTCCTTAATAATCTCTAAAAAAAAATTATTATATTATAGAAAACACCTTAGAAATAATAATAATAAGATTTTAATTTTATTCAAAAAAGACATATTTTAGGTTATTAGGAAAACAATTAGGGTTACATCAGGTGGGTTGAACACACTAGGAAGAGTTTTATCAATTTATTTTATAGAACCTAATTTATCTCCTAAAAATCCACCAAAACATGAAGAATTTTTGTTTATATTAGTTATGATTAAATTTTCATCATGATTTAAAAAAGTTTCATGTTCATAAAATTTTCCAGATTCAAAAAAACATTAAAGATGTGATTTAAAAGAATATTTTTTTTGGAATTTCAGAACACTTAATAGGTGAATCGCATGCATAATTATCAAAATTTCCATTTAAATAGTCAGAGGATTGATCTCATGTAAGGTTATCATCATTTTAGAAATAAATAGAAGGTATAAAATAATTCTAGAAAGTTTCACATATATAATTTTTAGATATTTTATATTCATAAAAAGTTACAATATCATAGTCATTCAAAACATGCTCAATATATAGAAAAACCCCCTTTCATAAACATCTAATAGTCATCCACAAATTTTTATGTTAGGAAATAAATTAGTAGATAACTAATCAATCATATTAACTTGGTGATTTATGTGATATTTAACTGGATATTTCATAGGCTAAAATATATTAAAGTGAATCATTTTTCTTTAAAATTATAGTTAAAGTGTGCCTTTTTAACATTTATAATGTCCTTTTCAATTTTAAGAAAAGGTATCTCTAAAATTCTTGGTGTATTTTTACTAAATCAATCATCTTCCATATTTCAAACGTAAAAATAAAAAGGGAATACCATGAATTTTACTCTTAACAACGCATATTTAATCACACAAGTAATTTTATACATGATTCTATTGGTTAGTTAGATCACAATTATTGAATATTTATGTTCTCCAACCTATAGTGTGGAATAAATAGAGTGAATCATAACATTATTAAAGTTACAAAGTTCACCTTGAAACTTTATCTCCAATATTATTCATATAATGGCGAATATTCCAGAATCATTATAATTGATATGGAGAGTATGTTCTATCTTTGAAGACACATTCCTCTCAATATTCAATTTCTCTTATATTTTCAACATCCTCTTGAGGTTTCCCATTTCACTTAATAATTTGGAATACTTTGTAATATGTTTCACTATATCTAGAAAAGGAGTGTTAATATATACATTCCTAAAAGTTTCTAAAATCTCCTTATCCAATTCAATCTAAAATATTTTTTTTACTAGTGATATCCCTTGAGAGTAAGGAAATGGTTGTTTTGGAATATCAGTCATTTTACTACAATTTTTTTTACCCCAAGATCTCACAAATCACCAAAAATATATATAGTTTATCTCAAATTGAATATCCTCTTTTGAAAATGGGTTTTGTCTGACAACATGACCTATATTTTTATTTATCTAAATAAGTGTTATCCTCTCCTCCAAATCTCTAAATTAGGGATAAAAGGTGTAGAAATATGCTAAACTTGTTTTAGTTTAGATATAAATCATATGGGTTTTTTATTTAAATTTTACTCCTAAGTTTCATGTTTTTGGTATTATGTGATCATTATATGATCCTAGGTAGAAAAACAAAACCCAAACATAGTTAAAATCTATCCTTGAAAAGATCAAACATGTATGTAAATGGAAAAACCAAAAAAAATAACATACATTTATTACATGTATTACGACCTCCATCACCTACCTTGATGGTATATTTCTTAATAAAAATCACCTAATACATTAATATATATAACTCACCTCATAGGGATTACACTGGCTGATGGTATCCATAATCATATCATATGGATTCTCACACACTGAAGGGTTTCTAATGCCTCTACTATATAGTGATTGGAGCTATGAGAAGGAATTGATATTTTAAGAACATTGAATGAAACTAATGATCATTAATAGAATCAGATTAATGAATAATCAATCATGATCAACTCTAACAATTACACTATCTATGATAGAGTGAACATATTCCCTTATATATCCATCCATGATGTGCTTGAATGAATGAAGAATGAATTTAGCCATATTGTGTGTCATTAAATGACACACATGTTGTATGTTTGATAGAATAATTAATTGACATATTTCAATGAATATATGAAAATACATATTTATTCCATTAATAATGGATTAAACATAAAAGTAAATCATGTAGAAGGATCATCCAAATGCATGAACCTCATGCAAGTGATATAACATTCCAATTATATCAATAATATACAATATGTAAGTACAATGAATATTCATGGATTACATCACATGCGATCATGAATTATAGGAATCTCAAGTTCATGCCTCACATGTAATTGAGATACAAGAATACATCCATCATATGAAAGTATTCTAAATGCGTCACATGCATGTATTTTATGTTTATATCTAAAAATATCCCAATATCACTAATATATCATACATTTTTTGTTACAAACATCACAACTCTTTTTGAATTCATAAAAAAATATTTCTACATATGGTATCATAATTCTTCTTTATTTTGAAACAAAAAACCTATCATGAAACTTTATCCTTATCCAAAGTCCTAATAGTTTGACCCTACGGGCCTTAGTATCATTAAAATAAATATAAAATTTGTATTTCATAGATGTATGTAAGGAGCAGCCTCTAGTAAAGAATCAGTGATAATAAAGCTACTAAGGGGTGTGATGTGATCTCCATTAAACATAATTATATCTTCATACAAACACATCTAACACAATATGTATCATATAAATTATATATATACCTATATAATTATTTTACTTGACATATAGTGCCCACTGAACAAGGAATAATATCAATCTAGTGTAGGCCATTACATATTTTCTTGATTATCTGAAAAAGACAGATCAAGTCAATGAATAAAACACATGTCATTTATCTAGTGTATGATTATATCACATGTCCATCATCCATACTACTGAAAACATAATATGTGACTCAACTAGGCATGGCCATTAATTCCCTTAGTCTAATCCAATCAAGGTACGAATTTCTTTATTTTATAGAAAAGTGAAAAAAATCCCATTTTGGTTGTCTTCTAATTGACAACATGATCAACAACATACCCAACCACAACCATATTATCTATATCACTTTTGATTGGTGTAAGTATGGTATTAAGGTATGAAGGTTCACATACTAGGTATATCTAAAAACATAGGTAAGAAGGATTGATAATAATTATACACCCATCAACATATCAATGACTATATTATATTCTATGAATATTAATTTATAATTCTATCAAAGTATTAAGTCTCAACTTATTTATACATGAATATATGCTTTGTATCTCATATAAAACCCTTTGTAATTATTATAAGATTCTATTCATACTATCATTATCATATCATCAAAACCCATAATACTTTGTGATTATCATTGATTAGGGACGACTCAAAGTTGTACTTAGAGGGGATAATTATCATTCCACTTCAAAAATAATACACAAACAACTTGAAAGAATGATAAAGTGGAGATTTCTTTTTCTATAACATGATATATCTCATATTATTAAAATAAAAACCCACTTTAATAACTTTTCTATGATATCATATATGATAAATTTCCAAATCCTACTTATGTTTACTGAACTTTCTATATTTCGGTTAACTCATTACATCTATATATAGTTCCTACCACATCTCCATGTGACAATTTGATAAAACTCTTCCACTAAATTCTTTAATGAGAAACATCTGTGAAGTAATCTAGTTTTAATAATGGGGATACTTAAGAATCATATTCCTAAGGATAAAATCTTTTTAACATTTTCAAACTCCTTATCACCACAACATCAAATGTTAACTTCCATTGTCTACTTATAACTATTTCTATGTATAAATTATCATCCTTAGAACCCTATTCCATAACAATTTTCCCTTCAAATAATTAAAATATTTCATAGAACATCCTAAAATATTTTCTGATAAATTTTTATTCACTTTAACTAGAATAATACTTTTAGGAAATAATGAATCTCCCTTTCTCCTGGAAATTAAATATAACCACTAAATTTTTATTTTCCTTTAAAATCCTAAAATATTTTGGATTTTCCATGAAATCACTTAATCTTTAAACTAGTATATTGATTTATTTGTTAAATTTTAACTCCTCAAAGTTCAACCACACACCCCCTATAATATTAGTAACTATATTACATTTTTAATTTCATGATAAGATTTACAATCCAATTTTTATATAAAATAAATCTTATTTACTTTTAGTAGGAATATTTAACAAATACACTTATTATTTCCATATAATATATGGTAATATATGTGTTTAAATATTTTTCTTCAAAATAAAATAATTCTTTAAAAATAAAATTGATGAATGGTAGTAGGGAAATATTCAATTATATTTTAAAAAATCTTTGGATAAGATCTTTGTCCTAGATAAAACACTTTTATCCTTAATTTATTCTCAAATAATGTTATAAAATCTAATGCATCATATACCATGTATATTCAATTAATCATATAATATTGATCATAAAAATTATTTGTTTTCTAAAAACACATATTATCATATAATAGAAATGGTATAAAGATACACATACTTTTAAGATCCATTTGAGATTGATAGATCTTATTACATTGAAATCCTTGATATAGGAATAATTTTCTTCATCATCGGATGAAAAATAAAATCTTTATAAAATCTTCATTTTTTTAAATCATCAATATTTACAAAACTTGTAAAATATAAATTAGGTGACTCGGGCCCTTTAAAAATGAATAATTTATTTCTATAACACTAAACCTTGACATAAATATTCCATATAATTTCATCAACTCCTTCAAGTATTTCAAATAATTCCATATCATGGAATCATTAATCCCCCTTCCTGATAACTATAGGTTTCAATGACCATGGCTATTAGAAGAAATATTTTTGGACTCTCCAACTATATTTTCTTCTTAAAAATTGATTTTTCAAACACTTGTATTGTTTTTGAAACACTTTAACCTAGAAATAACTTGTCTAGTTCATCTCACTACCAAAAAAAAGGGCATTAGCGACCGCCATTGGCGGTCGCTAAAGGCCTATAGCGACCGCCAATGGAGGTCGCATCAGCCTCGTCGTTGTAGGCCAATAGCGACTGCCATTGGTGGTCGCTATAGGTGGCCAAAATGTCGGCCATAAGCGACCGCCAGGCGGTCTCTATAGGGTGTCGGGCAGGGACCATTAGCGACCGCTTTTAGCGGTCGCTACTACTGCCCGGACAGAAGCCTATAGCGACCGCCAATGGCGGTCGCTAACGCTGCCCGGCAGCTAGTCTATAGCGACCGCCTTTGGCGGTCGCTAAACTGGGGAAAAAAATTTTAAAAAAAAATTCATACCGAAATAAATATATATATATATATTTGTTAAATAAAATATATATATATATTTATATTAATGAAAATATTTATATATATAATATTAAATAAAATATTTTTCATTTTTTTAATGAAATGGACGAATTGTGTTTTTTTTTCTTCACGGTGCAAAATCAGAGATATAACAAGGTAACAGTCATAACAAATGGAAAACAATTTCAAACATCATAAACATCAAAATCATCATAAACGATAAACGTGCTTCAACGATCCGAGCAGGTCCATCTATTTCAATCTTCTGCTTCAAAACCTACAATAAGACAAAAAAACAAAACAAACGTAAATTGAACATAATTATTCAGTTATTATATACATATAATAAAATTAAATATGACATCAAATCATGGTGCTATAATAATTTAAAACCCCCAATTTAAGAAATGTTATCATTTCAGGTCATTCGGAGCACGTTTTCTCTGAATTCGATCATCTCAAGCCGTTTTTGGTGTTTTATGACACCGGAAACGCGTTTCTGGTCACCGCGGTCAAAAAACAACTCCGATTGACGTGTCGTCTACCCGACCATTTCAAAAATCACACAATGGCTGTTGTCGTACGGTTTCATGGCATTCTGAGGTCGTTCGGGTGGTTTTGACCCCCCCACGCGCCGTTTTAGCGCGCGCGGAGCTGCTGAAAATGACGCACTCGGTCGTACCGTGCGCACCGCACATCCAATGGGCACTCCGTCTCCTCCTACACGTCACGAATAATATTTCTAATTTTTTCGTGTGGTTTCAGGTTATTCGGAGCACGTTTGCTCCGAATTCGATCGTCTCACGCCGTTTTTGGTGTTTTATGACACCGAAAACGTGTTTCCGGTCACCGCGGTCAAACGACACCTCTGATTGACGTTCCGTTTGCCTGAACATTTCACAAATCATACAAAGGCTGTTTTTGTACGGTTTCATGGCATTCCAAGGTCATTCGGGTGGTTTTGACCCCCCCCCCCCATGCGCCGTTTTAGCACGCGCGGAACTGCTGAAAAAGACGCACTCGGCCGTACCGCGCGCCCCGCACGTCCGATGGGCGCGCCGTCTCCTCCTACACGTCACGAATAATATTCCTAATGTTTTTGTGTGGTTTCAGGTCATTCGGAGCACGTTTGCTCCGAATTCGACCGTCTCACGCCGTTTTTGGTGTTTTATGACACCGGAAATGCGTTTCCAGTCACTGCGGTCAAACGACACCTCCGATTGACGTGTCGTCTGCCCTACCATTTAACAAATCACACAACGGATGTTGTCGTACGGTTTCATGGCATTCTGAGGTCGTTCGGGTGGTTTTGACCCCCCACGCGCAATTTTAGCGCGCGCGGAGCTGCTGAAAATGACGCACTCAGCCGTACCGCACGCACCGCACGTCCGATGGGCGCTCCGTCTCCTCCTACATGTCACAAATAATATTCCTAATGTTTTCGTGTGGTTTCAAGTCATTCGCAGCACGTTTGCTTTGAATTCGACCGTCTCACTCCGTTTTTGGTGTTTTATGACACCGGAACACGTTTCCGGTCACCGCGGTCAAACGACACCTCCGATTGACGTGTCCTCTGCCCAACCATTTTACAAATCACACAACGGCTGTTGTAATACGGTTTCATGGCATTCCGAGTTCGTTCGGGTGGTTTTGACCCCCCCACGCGCCGTTTTAGCGCGCGCGGAGCTGCTGAAAACGACGCACTTGGCCGTACCGCGCGCACCGCACGTCCGATGGACGCGCCGTCTCTTCCTACACGTCACGAATAATATTCCTAATGTTTTCGTGTGGTTTTAGGTCATTCGGAGCACGTTTTCTCCGAATTTGACCATCTCACGCCGTTTTTGGTGTTTTATGACACCGGAAACGCGTTTCCGGTCACCACGGTCAAACGACACCTCCGATTGATGTACCGTCTGCCCGAAAATTTCACAAATCACACAACGGCTGTTGTCATATGGTTACATGGCATTCCGAGGTCGTTCGGGTGGTTTTGACCCCCCCACGCGCCGTTTTAGCGCGCGCGGAGCTGCTGAAAACGACGCACTCGGTCGTACCGCGCGCACCGCACGTCTGATGGGCGCGTCGTCTCCTCCTACACGTCAAGAATAATATTCCTAATTTTTTCGTGTGGTTTCAGGTCATTTGGAGCACGTTTCCTCCGAATTCGACTGTCTCACGCCATTTTTGGTGTTTTATGACACCGGAAACGCATTTCCAGTCACCGCGGTAAAACGACACCTCTGATTGACGTGTCGTCTGCCCGACCATTTCACAAATCACACAACGGCTGTTGTCGTACGGTTTCATGGCATTCCGAGTTCGTTCGGGTGGTTTTGGCCCCCCCACGCCCCGTTTTAGCGCGTGCGGAGCTGCTGAAAACGACACACTCGGTCGTACCGCGCGCACTGCACGTCCGATGGGCATGCCGTCTCCTCCTACACGTCACGAATAATATTCCTAATGTTTTCGTGTGGTTTCAGGTCATTCAGAGCACGTTTGCTCCGAATTCGACCGTCTCACGCCGTTTTTGGTGTTTTATGACACCAGAAATGCGTTTCCGGTCACTGCGGTTAAACGACACCTCTGATTGACATGTCGTCTGCCCGACCATTTCAAAAATCACACAACGGCTGTTGTCGTACGGTTTCATGGCATTCTGAGGTCGTTCGGGTGGTTTTGACCCCCCCACGCGTCGTTTTAGCGCGCGCGGAGATGCTGAAAACGACGCACTCGGTCGTACCGCGCGCACCTCATGTCTGATGGGCGCGTCATCTCCTCCTACACGTCACGAATAATATTCCTAATTTTTTCGAGTGGTTTCAAGTCATTCGGAGCACGTTTGCTCTGAATTCGACCGTCTCACGCCGTTTTTGGTGTTTTGTGATACCGGAAACGCGTTTCTGGTCACCGCAGTCAAACGACACCTCCGATTGACGTTACGTCTGCCCGACCATTTCAAAAATCACACAACAGCTGTTGTCGTACGGTTTCATGGCATTCCGAGTTCGTTCGGGTGGTTTTGAACCCCCCCACGCGCCGTTTTAGCGCGCGTGGAGCTGCTGAAAACGACGCACTCGGCCGTACCGCGCGCACCGCAAGTCCGATGGGCGCACCGTCTCCTTTTACAAGTCACGAATAATATTCCTAATGTTTTCGTGTGGTTTCAGGTCATTCAGAGCACTTTTTCTCCGAATTCGACCGTCTCACGCCGTTTTTGGTGTTTTATGACACCGGAAACGCGTTTCCGGTCACCGCGATCAAACGACACCTCCGATTGACGTGTCGTCTGCCCGAACATTTCACAAATCACACAACGACTGTTGTCGTACGATTTCATGGCATTCCAAGGTCGTTCGGGTGGTTTTGACCCCCCCCCCCCCCCCCCCACGCGTCGTTTTAGCGCGCGCGGAGCTGCTGAAAACGACGCACTCGGCCGTACCGCGTGCACCGCATGTCCGATGGGTGCACCGTCTCCTCCTACACGTCACGAATAATATTCCTAATGTTTTCGTGTGGTTTCAGGTCATTCAGAGCACGTTTGCTCTGAATTCGACCGTCTCACGCCGTTTTTGGTGTTTTATGACACCGAAAACGCGTTTCTGGTCACCGCGGTCAAACGACACCTCCGATTGACATGCCTTCTGCCTGACCATTTCACAAATCACACAACAGCTGTTTTCGTACGGTTTCATGGCATTCCGAGGTCTTTCGGGTGGTTTTGACCCCCCCACGCGCCGTTTTAGCGCGCGCGGAGCTGCTGAAAACGACGCACTCGGCCGTACCATGCGCACCGCACGTCCGATGGGCGCATCGTCTCCTTCTACACGTCACAAATAATATTCCTAATGTTTTCGTGTGGTTTCAGTTCATTCGGAGCACGTTTGCTCCGAATTCGACCGTCTCACGCCGTTTTTGGTGTTTTATGACACCAGAAACGCGTTTTCGGTCACCGCGGTCAAACTACACCTCCGATTGACATGCCGTCTACCCGACCATTTCACAAATCACACAAAGGATGTTTTCGTACGGTTTCATGGCATTCTGAGGTCGTTCGGGTGGTTTTGACCCCCCCACGCGCCGTTTTAGCGCGCGCGGAGCTGCTGAAAACCACGCACTCGGTCGTACCGCGCGCACCGCACGTCCGATGGGCACGTCGTCTCCTCCTACACATCACGAATAATATTCCTAATGTTTTTGTGTGGTTTTAGGTCATTCGGAGCACGTTTGCTCCGAATTCGACCGTCTCACGCCGTTTTTTGTGTTTTATGACACCGGAAACGCGTTTCCGGTCACCGCGGTCAAAAGACACCTCCGATTGACATGTAGTCTGCCCGACCATTTCACAAATCACACAACGGTTGTTTTCGTACGGTTTCATGGCATTTCGAGTTCATTCGGGTGGTTTTGACCCCCCCACGCTCCGTTTTAGCGCGCGCGGAGCTGCTGAAAACGACGTACTCAGCCGTACCGCGCGCACTGCACGTCCGATGGGCGCTCCGTCTCCTCCTACATGTCAAAAATAATATTCATAATGTTTTCGTGTGGTTTCAGGTCATTCAGAGCACGTTTGCTCCGAATTCGACCGTCTCACGCCGTTTTTGGTGTTTTATGACACCGGAAACGCGTTTCCGGTCACTGCGGTCAAACGACACCTCCGATTGACGTGTTGTCAGCCCGACCATTTTACAAATCACACAACGGCTGTTGTCGTAAGGTTTCATGGCATTCCGAGTTCGTTCGAGTGGTTTTGACCCCCCCCCACTCGCCGTTTTAGCGCGCGCGGAGCTGCTGAAAACGACACACTAGGCCGTACCGCACGCACCGCACATCCTATGGGCGCGAAGTCTCCTCCTACACGTCACAAATAATATTCCTAATGTTTTCGTGTGGTTTCAGGTCATTCGGAGCACGTTTGCTCCGAATTCCACCATCTCACGCCGTTTTTGGTGTTTTTTGACACCGGAAACGCGTTTCCAGTCCCCGCGGTCAAACGACACCTCCGATTGATGTGTCGTCTGCCCGACCATTTCAAAAATCACAAAACGGATATTGTCGTACGGTTTCATGGCATTCTGAGTTCGTTCGGGTGGTTTTGACCCCCCCACGCGTCGTTTTAGCGCGCGCAGAGCTGCTGAAAACGACGCACTCGGCCGTATCACGTGCACCGCACGTCCGATGGGCACGCCGTCTCCCCCTACACGTCAGGAATAATATTCCTAATATTTTCGTGTGGTTTTAGGTCATTCGGAGCATGTTTGCTCCGAATTCGACCGTCTCACGCCGTTTTTGGTGTTTTATGACACCGGAAACGCGTTTTCGGTCACCGCGGTCAAACGACACCTCTGATTGACGTGCCGTCTACACGACCATTTCACAAATCACACAACAGATATTGTCGTACGGTTTCATGGCATTACGAGTTCGTTCGGGTGGTTTTGACCCCCCCAAGCGCCGTTTTAGCGCGCGCGGAGCTGCTGAAAACGACGCATTCGGCCGTACCGCGCGCACCGCACGTCCGATGGGCGCGCTGTCTCCTCCTACACGTCACCAATAATATTCCGGTGTGTGGGGAGGGCTTTCCGGGGTGCAGGGAAGGCTGTCCGGGGTGCGAGAGGGCTGTCCGGGGTGCGGGAGGGCTGTCCGGGGTGCGGGAGGGCTGTCCGGGGTGCGGGGAGGGTTGTCCGAAGTGCGGGGAAGGCTGTCCGGGGTGCGGGAGGGCTGTCCGGGGTGCGGGAGGGCTGTCCGGTGTGCGTGGAGGGATGTCCGGAGTGCGGGGAAGTCTGTCTGGGGTGTGGGAGGGCTGTCCGGTGTGCGGGGAGGGCTGTCCGGAGTGCGGGGAAGGCTGTCTGGGGTGCGGGAGGGTTGTCCGGCGTGCAGGGAGGGCTGTCCGGAGTGCGGGGAAGGCTGTCCGGGGTGCGAGAGGGTTGTACAGGGTGAGGGAGGGCTGTCCGGAGCGCGGGAGGGCTGTCCGGGGTGTGGGGGATGTCCGAGGTGCGGGGGGGGGGGGGGGGGCTGTCCGGGGTGCGGGAAGGACTGTACGGAGTGCGGGGGGCCTGTCAATATTCTCCCTTGATTTTAACTTACTAGATAAAAAACTTTCGGTCACTATAAATGGTCTAGTAAACCTGGACTTATTCTTACTAGACATTAGCTTCCATATTGAAGAATGAAACAACACTTTGTCTCCTACTTGAATTTATCCCTCCTATTTCAGTCTATTATGGATAGAGTTAGCATTCTCCTTACATTGTTGGGTTTCTTATTGGGTTTTGGTCTTAGTTTATAAAACTTTATCATCTCTGGCTTCATTTTTTTCAGTTTTCCCTAACTCCAGGTCAACGTTTTTGGAATACTAGATAGATTTATGATATAGCTCAAACCCAACATAAATATCAATAACAACCCTACCATTAAAAGTAGAAACACACCTCGTGAATATGATGCGTCATGCGTGTTCATCACTGACCTCCATCCGGTGGTCCAGGGGCCTACAATAAATAAATATTATGAATATTTTTATATCAAAAATAATTTAAATTAAATAAATAAATACAGTATAAACCTGCGTCGTGTGATCCCCTGCACCATCACCTGAACGCACATATTCCCGCAGTGCTCTAACCTCAGCAGCCAATTGCGCATTTGCCTCCTCGAAAGCCCGCAGCCGTGCCTCGAAATCTGACAGCTGCTGTGTCATCTGAGCAACAGCAGGACCGACAACCGCAGCGCGTGACACTACAGAACGAGGAATCCCTTTTCCATAGGTCAAACTATATCCATGTCCGTCCCGACCAATGATGCGATGAAAGATCTCATCTCTTCGCATGGGAAGCTGTCGCTGGTCCTCTGGCAGATGTTCTATTTCAAATTCAAATTGAGCCTGTGAAATATTTAAATATATATACATATATTAATATAAATATTTTATGTAGGTATTGGTAATGAGTACAAGCACTTACTATCAATGCTGCAGCCTCTGGATCATTGCGATCACGAGTCCTCATCCACACCGACATTTTATCAGTTGGTGCACCTTGCTCCCGCAACTATATATGAATAGAATATAAAAACAAAACCGTATTAAATAAAAAAAATTAAAAATGAATAATAAATACCTCATGTCGGATCTGAGACACGTGATGAGTCCCGAGCCTGTGAGGTGGTCCCTGTAACGCTCGATTCTCAGAATGGCGTGTAGACACCTCCTACATTCAATTCATTCAAATATCAAACAAATCACACATTCTTGAAAATATATATACCAAAATAAATATACAAACCGCAACACCCTCAGTAGACCAATATGCAACTAAATCATGCCACTGAGCCGGGAGGACACCTCTCAGGACTTTTTCTAGAATGTCTGGGGCACCCACATTTGGTACCCAGTGGTCCCTCTTGACTTTGCCTTTATAGTCTTTCCACATCTTACGGCATTTGCTCATACACACTGGTCGAAAATCATCGGGACATACTTTCAAATTTTTCTATTAAAGAAAAAAAATCACATATGTTATTGCTGATTATACATAGGGAATAAATTAAAATGGTCTTCTTACCTGAACCTCCCTCCAAAGATGATCTAATGTGTCCTGAGGGATAGAAGCCCAGTCACGCGTGGTCAATGGAAATCGATGTGGATCACGTATGATATGACCCAACTGACGAATAAATGCAGGGGCATTCCATCCCACATGATGAAATACCTCATCAAATGAAACATCAAAAGTCGTGTCAGAATTCCATGCTAATATGCCTCGACCAGGGCCTCTCCTACAAGAGGAAGAAGCAGTCGGGTCTGATCCTGTTGAAAATAATTTTATATACAAATTGACAAATGTTATAAATATATATATATATATATATGTTTATTAATTACATAAAAAATAGAGACAATGACATTCCAACATACCTCGACCCTGAGACGTAGATGCCTCAGATGGATGATGTGGATCTTCTGCCTCTTCCCCTGACATGCCTGCAGTCATGGAAAACATTAGTAAGGGGACTATCCAAAGTGTCCAAATGATAAATTGGACTGTTTTCAAAAAAAATAAAACTTGTAAAGTTGTTAATCAAACAAAAAGGGATTGAATAATTAGTTGGGAATTAATTTTAAAAAATCAGAAAATTCACAAAACAGATATACAAATTATGTACAAAACCAATCAATGCATATCCAAATTTCAAATTGAATTAATAAAAATTAAATCAGCACATGAACCAAATGAAGAATAACTCAATGGAAAGATACACCAATAATAACATCAACATAACATGAGTTAAATCACCATAAATATTTATAACTGAATAAACTTCAAAAAGTGAGGATTAAACTTACAAGGATTTATAAAATGTTTACATAATTTATGATATCTTAGGCTGAAAAGTGGGAAAACAATTATACCTTTCATTAAGAATGAAAATCGACCGTTTCTCCTTCAACAGTTGCTCTGACCCAATAAATATCTTCTTCACGTTGAACTATGGTATGTTGATCAAGTTGTTGGGAAACAAAAGGAACAGTCTCGGGTTCATCTTGTTCAAATACAAACACTCCTCGCCGAGACATTTTGACAACAACTTGCCAACTTGGATTCGAAGGAAAAGTAACGAAGAATACTTGTTCCGTTTGTGATGTCAAAATTAAAGGTTCATTATCAACTCGTTCATTTCTGTATAACATATAGTTAAAATTCACCAATGAAAACTGATATTGATCAACTTTACATCCACGCACTGGATCAACCCAATTACACTTTAACAATATGTACTTCAACCCGTGTGTGTATACAAATTCAATGATGTCTATCAATTGACCATAGTAATAACCAGAATCGACAAATGGACAACCGATGCCACTGTTTTGTGTTGCTCGTTTTTCGTCAACATCTTTAATGCGAAATCGAAAACCATTAGAATCTATAGATTTATAACAACGAGCCGTTATAGATGGACCCTTAGCCAGTTGGATAAATTCTTCAGTTAGCATGGGGTCCCCTAACTCCCTCAACTTATGAACCTACATAATTCATAGAATTCAATAATGATATATGAAGAAAGAAATTAGTATAATACTTCACTCATAATTAAAATCAATTTATACGTACATAATCCTTGAACCAATCATGAAATGACGCATAATGAGATTGTTGAATTTGCAACTCAGTCGCATGATACAGCTCTTCTTTTATCTCATTAATGTGTTTTCTGCAAATGATAACACAATGCTTAAATAATCAACTTATGCAAACAAAACATGTAAAAGTTAAACAATAAAAGTGATACGATACTTACTGCATTAATGGTGCAACTGATGGAGTATTGAACAAGATATATCGATGTGCTTGTATCCACTCGATGTTGTACATATCATATGTGGTTCCTTCTCCAACTGGACCATCCTGAATCCGAGATGGCTTATCTAATTTTGTTTCAACATCCATAAGATATTCTGCACAAAAAGTAGTACACTCATCCATCAAATAACCATTGGCTATTGATGCCTCCGGACAAGCTCTGTTGCGTACAAATCGTTTCAATGTACTCAAATACCACTCAATAGGATACATCCACCTGAATTGCACTGGACCAGTAGCCATTACTTCTTCAGTTAGGTGCACTGTCAAGTGGACCATAACATTGAAAAATGAGGGGGGAAATAGTTTCTCAAAGTGACAAAGCGTAAGTAAAATTCGGTCATGTAAACTTTTTAAATCACTCATTCGTTGATTTCTTAAACAAAGCTGTCTAAAAAATTACTCATCTCAATCAACGGCTGAACAACATTGGGGGATAAACAATCACAAATGGCTATTGGAATCAACTGCTAAAGTAGTATGTGATTGTCATGACTTTTCAACCCTTGCAATTTCTTTCTCGTCAGATTCACACACTTTGAAATATTAGAAGAGTAACCATCAGGAACCTTGAGAATCTTCAAAATGGAAAGAAATGTCTCTTTCTCCTTTGTAGTCATCGTATACTATGCAGCAGGCATATATGCCTTGTTTCCCTCAGCTAACTGTAAATGCAACTGTTTCCTTAAACCCATTTCTTCCAAATCACGGCGTGCATTAACATGGTCCTTTGATTTCCCACTGACACCTAAAATGGTCCACAATATATTATCACAAACATTTTTTTCAATGTGCATGACATCCAAATTATGCCGCAGCATGTTAGTTTTCCAATACGGAAGACTATAAAAAATACTTTTCTTTTTCCAATTGTGACTGCGCTGCCTACCCGTAGCTCGAATATTACGTACCGGAGGAGCCACCAAATCCTGAATTTCATATACCATGCGGATGTTTTCTTTCTCAATCTGCGATAACATTTTGACTCCTTTCATGATCTTTGGTGCTAGGCTGAACTCTCTAGAACCATCAAATGCCACTCTGTCCTTTCTGAACCTGCGCTGAGGGGGGAGAAAACGTTTGTGACCCATGTATGCCCATTTTTTGGAATAATTAAGCCATACAGATTTTTTACTTTTGTTGAAACAAGGGAAAGAAAATTACCCTTTCGTACTCCATCCTGAAAAATTTATATAAGCTGAGAAGTCATTGATTATCCACAATAAAGTAGCCTGTAGTTTGAACATTTCATTCGTTTCACAGTCATAAGTCATCACACCATCGCCCCAAAATTCATTCAACTCATCAATCAATGGCTTAAGGTAAACATCAATCTTATCCCCTGGACTTTTAGGTCCATCAATAAGAGTGGAAAGTAATATAAATTGTTACTTCATACAAAGCCACGGAGGAAGATTATACGGAACCAACACCACGGGCCATGTGCTATGAGTTGCACCAACCATAGTATTGAATGGATTGAAACCATCTGCTGCCAATCCCAATCGTACATTACGAACATCTTTGGAAAAGTCGGGATGTCTCTTATCAAAATCCTTCCATGCATGAGAGTCTGCCGGGTGGGTTAACATATCACTTTCATGAACTCTTTCTACATGCCATCTCATTAAATTAGAAACTTTAGATGACATAAAAAATCTTTTCAACCTTGGTTTAAGGGGAAAGTAACGCATTTGCTTTACGGCAATCGGTTTCCCCTGTATCACAATATGACTTTGATGAGTCTGATTTCCCCTGTTCTCTTTCCACCTGGAAGCACCACAAACCGTACAAATATCCAAATGGGCAGTTTCCTTTCTAAACAACATACAGTTGTTTGCACATGCATCTATGGTCTCATATGTAAAACCTAAGTTCTCTGTCAGCTTACGAGCATGGTAATACGACTCGGGAATCTTAGCATCGACAGGAAGAACCTTTTTTAATAACACCAACAACATGTCGAATGATGTGTCTGACCAATGATTCAAAGTCTTCAAATGCAACAACTCCATGATAAACAACAATTTATTGAAAGAAGTACATCCAGGATATAATTCTATTTTTGCATCACCAATTGCTTCATAAAACCTCCTCGAATCACGATCTGCACCAGAGCAAAGATTTATCTCACCAGTCTCAAGATTCTGGATGTCAATGCCTTCAGGATCTAACCCACGTACCATTTCAGTAAGCATTGCATGCATTGGATTATTCATCCTTACATCAACATCCATCTGAACTGTATCCGTATTTTCACAACAAACATATTCTTCTCCATGACGAGTCCAACTCTTATAATTTCTCAGAAATCCATTAAAGAATAGGTGCTCCCTCACAGTATCTCGTGTGAATTGATATCTGTTAGCACATTTTCTACATGGACAACTAATATAGTCACTTTCAAATCCTCTAGTGAAGTCAATAAACTGCATAATGCCATTGAAATACTCTCTAGACGTTCGATTTGGAAGATCAATCCAACTCTTATCCATAATAAGATCCCTATAACAAACATTTACACAAAACTTGTTACATTTTCATTTTTCATATCAAATATATTTAAAATAAATACTAATTAATTGTTTGTGAACCATTTATAAAATAATAATGTAAGTGAAAGCCCATGTCATACCTTATTGCGCTACAAACCTGTAAGGGAGGGGAGCCGAAGGCGGTGCTGCGAGGGAGAGGAGAGGCAGCGGTGGGGAGCCGGAGCCGGAGCTGGTGCGGCGAAGGAGGGGACGGTGAAGGAGGGGACGGGTGGCGGTAGTGCGGCGAGGGAGGGGATGAAGACGAAGGGGGCGGGGGTTGGCGGGGTGCGGGGGGGGGGGGTGTTTGGGGTACTAGGGGGGAGGGACGAGGGGGCGGAGGGCCGAGGGCGGAGGTCGGAGGCCGGAGGGGCTGGGGGCCGAAGGCCAGAGGGTGGCCAGAGGGCTTCCGGAGGCAGGTGGCGGGAGGCCCGAGGGTAGAGGGAGGCTGCAAGGCGAAGGGTGGCCAGAGCCGGAGGGCGGAGAGCGGCCGGAGGAGGGTGGGGCCGACGGAGGGAGGCCGGAGGGCGGAGTGCGGTCAGAGGGCGGTCGGAGGGCTGTCGGAGGGCGGTCGGGGCGGCCGGGGCGGTCGGAGGGCTGCCGGAGGGCGGCCGGGGCGGCCAGAGGGCGGCCGGGGCGGTCGGAGGGCTTCCGGGCTGCCGGAGGCAGGTGGCAGGAGGCCCGAGGGCAGATAGAGGCCGCAGGGTGGCCGCAAGGCAGAGGGCGGCTGGAGCCGGAGGGCGGAGGGCGGCCGGAGGAGGGCGGGGCCGGCAGAGGGCGGCCGAAGGGCAGCCAGAGGGCGGCCAGAGGGTGGAGGGCGGCCGGCAGAGGGCGGTCGGCCGGCAGAGGGCGGCCGGCCAGCAGGCGGGGCGACGGGGAGGGCGCGGCGACGGGGAGGGCGCGGTGACGGGGAGGGCGCGGCGACGGGGAGGGCGTGGCGACGGGGAGGGCATGGCGACGGGGAGGGCGGGGGGCCGCGGGGAGGGTGGGGGCGAGGGGGAGGGCGCGGCGACGGGGAGGGCGCGGCGACGGGGAGGGCGCGGCGACGGGGAGGGCGCGGCGACGGGGAGGGGGGAAGGTCGGGGGGCGAATTCTCGAGGAGGGAGGGGGGAGGGGGCACTAAAGCCCCCCCCCCCCTTTTTAGGGAATGGTAGCGACCGCCAATGGAGGTCGCTATAGGTTAAGGGGCTCAAAAGCCCATTTTTCCAGTAGTTTCTATTCTCAACACTTGAGATTGATTGGTAACATTTTCTTGAACCCATTCATATTTTTATAAAATATCTATAAGTGAAAAATTTAATGAAATCGTGAACTATAATATGACTTAATTAAATCATTAGTTTCCCCAAATCAATGATATACTCAATCTTTTTGAGTATTTTCAAATAAAATTCCTTCAGTAATTTTTCATCAAGTACTTTTGAAACCTTAAGATAATCATTCTATGATTCACATAATAATCTTAGATTAAACTATTGGAAAGATTCAATAACTTGGTTACTGAAGAATGTGTTTCTCTAAAACATATAATTTATTTTACTTAAGTTACCCATCTAAGTAATTTTCTACATTAATATTTTATTTTTAATGGTTAATTTAAGAATTAAGTTTGATGACGATGATAATACATTTTATCTACAATAAAATCTTTTATCATAAAAGTGACATGTTTTATGTCTTTTAATCAAGTAAATTTAATGAAATAACTCCAAATAAAATTTATAACCCCATACATAATATCTATTTTGTGAGATAAGATCCATATTTTACTAAGAAATAAGTCCTCTTTACAATTACTCTTTCCACTCATATATTTAGGTAGGGAATAATCCAAATCATGGAAATTATTATTCTTGCATATTTGAGTAGGTAACTTTGTACTCAATCTATCACATGTGTAAATCCCACTATATTCCCCCGATATCCTTCCTAATGGTTTACTAGTTGAATGCCACCCAAAGAAAAATACAAGTATAGGCTAATAAATGATAATATAGGGGCACCCTACTTTGGAAAAACCTTCCCAAGGATGACGTAATACCACCCATATTTTTTTCCATACACAAGATAATTAATGGGAAACCTGATTTAGCATAACCTACTTGGTTTAATGAATGGTGTCTTGTAAAGTGCCACTTTGTAAGGAATATCACTACTATTTGAGGAGTTCTATTTTTTAAATTATCACCAGTGTAACATACAACACATGTATATTAAACCCATTGAATATTATATAATATTTATTATCTCATGTTTTACTCATTTGTGTATGAATTATTCAAATGATTTGGTTTTGGAATCGATATTCCATACACCAAATTAATGTGTTCATACCACATTAATTTGTAACATTTTACACAACCCATAAAAAAATAGAATCCAAGTATATTCATACATATCCAAATGCATATCAAGCATAAGGTACATGATATTTTCCTATAAAGGTATAGAGTTATATGATATTAATAATACAAATATGTGTAATCCTAAAGTGATAGATAGAAAACCCCTTTACCTTTCTAGAACAATGAATAAACCTCTAAGTCTATGGGTAGTCAAACCCCAAGTCTCAATCCCTAGGAAGACTTTACTCAAGAGAGAATTCAATTCATAATATCTCTAACACCTAATATTCACTAACTATATTCAACAATTATTCCCAATATAATAACATAAAAATAAACTGAGGTCAAGTTAGATGAAAAATAATTTTATAAAGTCACACCAAGAATGTAACGCATGTTCCCATCTCCTAGAATAAATTTATCACATAAATTAATCATACATATTATTCAAATTTTATAAATATTTTATATCCACTAATAAATCAAGGAATAAATTTTAAATAATTGAACACTTCATAAATTTAAAACATGAGATAAAGATTTATAAGTAATTTATAAATAAAATTTCAATACAAAAATTTTATAATTACGCTAAATATTATAGATAAAAATATGGGATAAAAAAAATTATGTCCAATTTTAATATGAACTCTTTCATATTATTCATTATATGAAATTTAATTTGAAATATATGATATTATTAGGAATTATAAACATTTTATAATCAAAATTATATTATGTAATCTATTTACATAATCATAATATCACATACTTAAGCATTATTTATACCCTAAAAATATATATCATGAAAACACTTTTGATGTGGTCTAGAGAATATCTTTAATAAGAAATATTTTAATTTGAAAATTTTAAATTAATTAGTTATGAAAAATTTATAATTTTAAATGTAAAATCATTTTATATTTTTTCATTATTTATTTAATTTGTGAATTCTTTATAAATTACCCTTATGATATATAAATAAACATTTTATTTTAAGATTAAAAGGTATGCCATATAAATCTGAAAAAGGTAAAATACCTCTTACTAAAATTTATAAAAAATTTATAAACCATATAAATTTGAAAATATATTTTAAATATTAACTCTTTAATATTAATGGAGTATTTATAATAACTCTTTCAAAAACATTCTACCAATTAACCACAAAAAATTTATAGTCAATTAATTTATAAAACAATTTTATAAATTTTATAAATATTCCAAAATATATTTTCCAATATTTATAACAAATTTCAAAATTTTACAATTATATTCATAGTTAAAATTACATAATAAATAAATACTTTATTTATCACAAGAAAAAAATATGAACATTTTGTAATTAACATAGGATAGTAAAAACATTCATTAACACTATCACTTATAATTCAAAATTTATTTATAAACTATAATCATTTTAAAAAAATTATAAAATAAAACACTTTATTTTATCAAACTAAAAAAAATTCCATCCCTTATCTAGCCCATATGAGAATCTAAAAAACACTATAAAGACCAACCAAGCTCATGGATAGGTCAACCAACAGATATGGAGGGAAAGTAATCTTGCACCGATTGTCACAAACAATATAGAGTGTAGGTAGGTGCTAGCAGGAGCACTACTATGTGGGGAAGTATGAAAGATGTATGGAATAGGGTGGTGTCAAGAAATTTCATTGGGAATCCATAACACGTACCAGGTAATGAACTAGAACCCTCTTAAAGAAAATTCTACTGTGGGAAGCGTTTGGTAGGGAAATATTCATCCCCATCCACACTTCATGGTTAACCTACTATGCCCGAAATACCTTAAATCTACACACGCCATGATCGCTTCATATCTACATACAATACTTGATTATAGGCACTACAAACATTACTCAACATCTATATGTTTCTCTTTCACAACCACAATTTATGTAGGAATTGAAATATGAATATTACATTCAACTATTTGAAAATCACACTCAATATCATCATATCATGCATGAAATTACATTTTCGTACAACATACTTTTAGGCCAATTATCGACATTGTATTGACACTCAATGAAATCATAAGACAGAGAACAAATGTTTTTTTATTTTCATGAATTTAAACACAAGAAGTGATATCCTATAATACATTACACAATTCACCCTCCCAATCATGTTAATAACTTGTCAAAATATCATTTATTGCATAGAAGTAAACATATTTATGTTATCATATAATACATCGTCGATGGAATCCAAAACACCAGTGAATAAAATATAGTGTTATTCATTTAATATTAAAAATAAATTAATTGATTAAATGAGTTAAAATTCTCTAATACCACGAATGGGTATTATGAGATCATTATATGATCCTTTGTATTGAAATCAAACTCAAACACAGGTTGTATCAATACTCAACAAGATCAAACATGCATATAAATGAAAAACAATAATAAATAGAGCATACTGGTATCACATGTGAAGAAACCTCCATTAAATGTTTTGATGGTATATGGTTTGATAAATGTAACTACCACAAATTCTAAAGTAAGAACATTTTATTCGACAAATTATATGACATGCAACACTAAGCGTGTAAGAGAGTATAATATCTCGAGACTATACAATATATTTAATATTTCAAATAAAATAAATCTATGATATAGTTTTCAATGAACTTGATTTTGAGTTATCATATGACTCGTGAAAAAATTAGTTTCTTAGATCACTTACGCTACACGCAAGATCGAGTTTTATCGAAGAACAATATATTATTAAAATACTATTATTTAATATAATAAGATATAACATGGCAGTTCAATTGGAGATTATGAAAAGTATTAACTTACTTATGAGAATATATGTATTATATATCTAATAATTTTTTTTACATTCATCCAATATATTTTATAGTCATAATATATGAGTAAACCCAATATTACGTACAAAAACCGATATTTTTAAAAAGACACTTTTTCCACTTTTTAATGGATAACCTATTTTAAATCCCAATTTTGGAAATTTTATATGTTAAAATAAACTTAAATTTTAAAATAGAAACATAAAAATTAGTTTAGGGGTGAATTTTTTGTATTTTTCTATGAAGTTTCATTTTTGATGAATAGTGAACAATATTGAATTATAAATCAAAACTATTTTTTGTCTAATTTATTTATAATGTTAAATTATGTTTTTTATTGGTTTTAAAGTTTAATTAGATCAATTTTATATCAATTAATTTAATTTGGGTCATTTTAATCAATTTCAATTTTAAATTAAACATAAACATATAGGAAACTTTTAAATATTTTACTTTAAAAACATGATTTTTACGTCCCGTTTGTGAGATTAAATTTAAATTAATTTATAAAAATTATGTTATTAGACTATATAAAAATGTATTAAATATTTTTAATAAAAATAATTTCTAATTTATAATAATATAAACATAGTTTTTTACCAAAAATATTAGTGAAAGTAATTAAAATTTATTATAGTGATGAAGATAAAAATTAGCTTAACAAGGGACTAAACCTTAAACTTAAGGGACAAAAATACCATTAAACTTGTAAAAAAGTCTTTTTATGAAAATATTTAGACCCTATACTTCCTTATATATAATTTAGTCTATTATTGGATCCACTTTTCATAGGAACATAATGGGTATTATTCCATTTTAAAAAATTTACATGAATGCCACTCCTCCTCCACTATAAAAATACACTCACACCTCCCACTTACTCACACATCTCATGCCACTTTTAATTGAAAAAAATATGAAAAATTATCTCCTAAAAATAATTCTTCTAATTCTACAATCCCCACCTTGGAAAAAAAATAAAACCAAGTAGTCTCATTGGTGAAAACCAAAAGGAGTTACCCGAATAAGTGGTAAAATCTTTCCTCAAACTTTTTTGTTTTATTTTCATTCTACACCACATAAAATATTATTATTCCATGATTATATAATAAAATTAGTATCATAAATATATTTTTATATTTTTATTCTAATGTTTATACCTACACTTACACACACTTCAATCTAATGGGTATTAAACTTACTATTTATGTGTATGGTGAACTACAGCCTCACAAAACATTGTCATTTGTTTTCCCTTTACCACCTCTCATGGTTGGGAATTATTATGTAAAATATGATTATATATGATAAGTGTGATATTTATAATTTATTTATTCTTATTTAATTTTTATATAACACATAACCTTATGATTTCCATATTGTGTAAATACTAAAACATCATTTGTGGAAGTGTGGACTACTGCCTCCTCAAAGTAATGTGATTCATTAACGCTATACGTAGAATATATAAAGGATAGTTTTAATAAAAATATGTAACATATATGTCATATATATGATAATTTAATTATAATATACATATATATCATTTATTTTTCATTCTTTTAAATACAACAAAGAAAGTAAAGTAGTGTTCATGCATACGTACGACCTAACATCTCCATGAACGACACATTTCATTTCCTATCTCCAAATATTATGGATTATTATAAATACATATAATATATATATATATATATTATATTTAAATAATATTTTATATAAAAAATATTGTTAAATAATTATCTAATTAATAAAAAAAATAACAAGTTAAAATATACTCGACAAACCAGGCAATTAACACCTAAAATAGTGAAAATAATGAAAGATTATTAACAAACAGGTGATAATTTATTATAAGAAGGTAATATATTATATTATAAATTTTATTATTGTTATTTTATTAGTTATTTACATGTTTAAAAGCATTATAAATGAGGTTAAATGACATTCATCATTAAGGAAACGCAAGGTGATGGATTCTTGTCTCACTTTTCTTTTCGTGATGCATACACCATTTCAAGCACTTACTTATTTTGTGAAGTGTATCTATTGCCCATTTTGTTATATTATATCATGAATTATTTTATATTCATGTTATTTAGAGTTTATTTTGAAGTTATATCTTTAATGAGTCTTATGATTCAAAAGTTACAAAGTAGTAAGGGACTTCATCTCAATATCAATTCTTTGAGACACATTTTATTGTTGTGCACCTAATTTCTTATATATGGTGTACATACTACAACTTTGACATATAATATCATGATTAATTAATTATTAATGATATTTTTGAGTTTCAAATTTATTTATTTCATCAAATGGTATTTGATTTAAGTGTGACCAAGAAGAAAATAATTTCATAACCCAATTGATTTTCATTTGGTTATATTACTTCCTCATTATTGTTAATATTTTAAGATTATGTGTATAATAAAAGTTTAATGTCTATTTTTTTATTTCCACTTGTTTTATGTGAATTTACATTTTACACACATAATCTATTAATTAATTGATTATCACATTAACATTATGGTATTTTCAAGGGTTTACTTCATAATCTCATTTTTTTCGGGATTGTTTATACTTGAATTTACATCAGAGGAAATTATTAGAACACTGTTTAATAAAACCTTCAATTTTTTCATTTGGTTATTCATAAACATTATTAAGTAATAGTACCATTTTCCCCCTCTTTGGTACTTAAAATGTTTTATAAAATATTTTTGAGAAAACTCGACATCATTTCTCTCTTTAGTCGGAGAACCCTTTTTCTTATAACAACCCTATTTTATAAAAAAAATAAAAATGTTTTAACCCTTTTAAAAAGATTTATCAATGGAATTTTCACCATTTACATAATTTTTTATGTTTTTAAAAGTGATTTTCAATGAAATTTTTTTCAAAATGCTTTAAAAATGATATTTTCCTTAAGAATGTTTTTAAAATATATTTTTATTGTATTTATATTAATCAATGAAAAAACACTTTATTTTTACTCAAATTGGGATATGTTGTATTGATACCATCCTTATTCTTTCTCTAGATGATTTTTTATTTATTTGGACAAGAGTAGTATTTAAATTCACTTCCTTGATTCCTTTGTTAGTCCCCATGAAATATTCATTTTCCTATGATCATTAAACATTGAATCTACCATAACTATCCATATAACTTTTCATGGATATGTTTATTTTCTAAACCAAATATCATTTTTCATACAATTTTTACTTTGACAGTTATTTTTTTATTAATGTAAATATTTAAAAATTAATATCCTTTATTCAATACAGATATTTCATAAGGAATATTATTTTATGATTCAATTGATTACTCAATATGATGAATGCTTTTTAAATGAAGTGACAGGTGGGGCCCAAACTCTATATATCTTTTTGATGCATTGAAAGGTTCTCGTGAGACAAATTAGTTGTGAAAATTAAATGGTTCTCTACCTATAGTTTTAAACCATATTGTGAAAGGTATTGATGATATAGGTTTTCATTTGCATCATACATGACATTCAATAATTAAGCATTACCTTCATTTTCGTTCAGTGTTTATTATACATGATATTTTTACAATGAAAAAGTCTATTGATGCATTTAATTCTCAGTTTATTGATTAATTGTAATGTTTTTTTATTTTATTACCTTTCCATATAGAATTTTCCTTATCTAGTTATTTAATTGGAATGTGTTTCCAGTTATTTACCTTGCCATATTTTTTACACAATTCCTTATCATTTTATTGATTTTATGGAATATTTCTTTAGTTATTACATTTCTATATTTATTATTATCATTGATTCAATATTTCCTCCATTATACTTTATCATTTTGAGAATTTGAGATCACCATTATTTTATTTCCTTTCCCTAGGTATCCCTTAAAATAAATTCTATTTAATACCAATTTGATGAAAAAAATATTATTATTAGGCTTTAAATACAATATTTCTACTATTATAAAGGTTGAAGAGTCGTTATTTCACTTCTATTATTTCATGTTACATGTAAAAAAACTAAAAAACTAATATATTTCCATTAAATATAGAAATAAATAATAAATTTCACTCTAAAGCTACAATATTAAGGAAATTTGAAGAAAAATTCTTGTGTTTTACCTATTCGTGTAAAAAACTCTAAAAATAGACCTAGAACACTTACTACTGGAAACAAAAAAATATCACAAAAAAAGTGAGTATTAATAACCTAACATAAATATGGAATACCATGGTAATTTAATTGAATTAGTTTTACTGAATTAATATAATCAATAAAATTTATTGGAATACCATGAGGTACCTATTGGTTTAGAGTTAAAATAGAGACTCATACATCTTCTCCCAAAATTTCATAGACACCCCAGGGAGGATACACATAATCACCTTTATTATTTTTTATATATATGTGTATCAATATGAAACCATAATTAGTTAACAAAGATAAAATTGAATTGATTTCATTTTCATTTTCCTTTTCCTTTGATGGAGTAGGAAAAGAGTGGTTTTACTACACTTATCTAATTTAATATGGAATTTCCATAAACTAAAAAATATATTTTTTGGAGAAAAAACATTATTCTTATAGGGTATAATTTATTGGAAATGAAATTTTTAAGACCATAAAACCGAATGGAAAAATTTTCATTTATATTGGGAAAGGAATAAGTGATTATATTTTAGTTTTCCCTACTATCATATTAGCGATCTGCTATTGATTTATTACTTTTATATGGGTCTAGTTCTCATTCATAGGATCATGATAGATTCTATAGTAGGGGTTCTTGGTGAAGAAAACCCCAGGGTTTTCTAGGAATATCATTAATTATATATCCTAAATTGACCAATATTTTGGAATTATGGGTGTTATTTATATGAAAATAGATCAGGAAGTACCCACTTCCAGTTCTAAAAATAGCATGATTATGATTCATTTGAGAGTTCTTACCACTATGGTAAAATAAATGATTTCATATTACACCTCACTAGTGAAACTCAAGAGAAAACTTTCTTCTAATCTCAAGTTCAATATATATTTTTTGCCACACCAGATCAGTTTAGTGATTAGTTCCCTAAAATATAATACATACATGAAGCTTACAATGTAATGTTTCTTGGGAAACATTTCCCAACAAAAAAAATTCTTATCCATTTCAAAAAAATCAAAATAATAACCAAATATGGAATAACTATAAACATGATAGGTATAGGTAGCTTGGGAAAAAATAGGGTTTTACAATGTAAATCATGTAACCAATGACCTATGTATTACCAAAATCAAGACAATTATCAATATGGTATAAATTTTTAGCACTATCAAGAATATAATAACAAATCTAGTATAATTTTACAGCCTATACAACCACTCTAGAAATCATAATAAAAATTAAAAGAATCTATTTTGAAGAAAAAAAATAGATACATGGAATCACAAATTAGAAAATTTGAAACTAATGTTAATATTCTGAGAAATCAGTGTGGGAATATTCCTTTATAAACTAAAATAAATCCATAAGGGAAAGAAAATTTTATTTTAAAGTAGTTTGATATAAAAATAAAATATATACATGTGATGCATGTATAATACTTGCATATGATGCATGTATTCATGTATATTGGTTTCAGGTGAAGCATGAACTCAAGCTACCTATGATGCATGGTTTCACGTGATGCAATTTTTGAATATTCATAGAACTTCCATGTCGAATAATACTAACATAGTAGGTGTTTAATATCACTTTCTTAAAGAACATGCATTGGGATGATCCTCCTAAATAGTTTTCATTGGTGTTTAATCCATCATTAATGGATTAAATGTGGATTTTCATATAGTAATTTAACATGTTCAATGAATTCCCATAAAATATTTAATTCATGGGTTACATTTGATGACACATGATATGGATAAACAAGTTCTTAATTCATTCAAAAATGTTATAGATTGATATAAAAGGTAATGTGTTCCCTATCTCAAAGGCAGTGTGTTATTCATATGTTATTTTGATTTATTGTTCATTCGTTAAATGTTATTGATGTTCATTGGTTTCATGAAAAGATTTTAGAAGCACCCTTCCTTTCCAAATCACCTTTTACACATAATGGAGTCATTATCACCCCTTTAGTGGGTGGTAATCCTCATGATATGACTATACATTTCTTTATACAGTGTAATCCATAAAGTTAGGTGATACATTTCTACTACTTAGGTCCTCATTATTATAGCGACTTTGCCCCAGAAATCCAAGATCTTGTGTCATTCTATCATTACATTGACATAAGATACAAGTAAATCACATTCCAAAGGACTGAATAGTTTAGTAGCCTTCGTAAAATAGACACATACATGAGTCATTTATTATAAATGAATACACTAATTACAACATTTTTTTGAGGATAATAACTTTATTCCATCTATCATATCCTTACATAACTTCTTCATTACACTTCACAGAATCCTAGGTATAGGAAATAAATTAAGGGTGAGATAAAATGATCAGTAAGGGTAAATTACAGTGAAAAAAATAATGAATAAATGAGAATAATAAATATGGAAAGGTAATAATTAAATACACATTCCATGAAATCAATAAAATCAAAAGGAATCACATAAACAATATGGCAAGGTAACTAATTGGAAGCACATTCCATTCACATAACTAGATAAGTAAAATTAAATTTGGTGAGGGAAGAAACTAAAAACACATTCCACATAATCAATAAAATGAGAATTAAATTCTTCCATAAACGTTTTCTTAGTTAAAATCACATAGATAATAAATATTAAATAAAAATGAAGGTAATGATTAATTATTAGAAATTATGTTTGATTCACATGAGAAGTTATACTATCAAGAACTTTCACAAGATGGTTTAAAAATACATGTATAAATACATTTATTTTTCATAACTAATTTTTCTCATTAGAACCTATTGATGCATTGAGGTGCTATATAAAGTCTAGGTCCCACCCTTCACTTACTGTATGAAGCATTCCTCATGTCGAGTAATCGATTTAATCAATAAATAATATTCCATATCAAATATCCATATTGAATAAACTATACAGATTTATCAATATTTCTCTAGAGGATAAAATAATTATCAAAGTAAACACTATATGAAAATTTATATATGGTTTTGGAAACAAACATATCCTTGATAAATTATATGTATAATTAGGGGAAATTAATTATGTAATGATCATAGGAAATTTATTTTTTAAATGGAACTAATAGAGGAATCAAGTAAGGTAATGTCAATAATATTCTTGTTCAAATCAATCAAAAACCATCCATAGAAAGAATAAGTATGGTATCAATAAAATATATCCCATGTGGAGTAAAAAAAAGAGTTATTTTCATTGGTGAATAGAAATACTATAAAAATATATTTTGAAAACATTCTTGAGGAAAATTTCATTTTGTTTCTAAAAACATTTTGAAAAACACATTATTTGAAAATAAATTTTAAAAACATAAAACATAATGTATAGGGTGAAAATTCATTTGATAAATCATTTTTAAAAGATTAAAAACCTTTTTGAAAACCTTTTTCAAAAATAAGTTTTTTAGAAGAAAATTGGATCTCTGATTAAAGAGAGAGATGAAGTCGGGTTTTCTCGAAATTATATAATAAAAAAATTTAGGTAACAAAGAGTGGGAAAATATTATTATTAATTGATAAAGTTCATGAATAACTATAGAATAAGAAAATGAAAGGGTTTATTGAATAATTATCCAATAATTGTTTTGATGGAAATTCATGTATAAATAATCCTGAACAAAATTAGATTGTGAATTAAACCCTTGATATTATATGACAAAGTGGTAGTATGTACACCATATATAAGAAATTAGGTGCACAATAATAGAATATGTCTCAAATAATGGAAATTGAGACAAAGTCCCTTACTACTTTATAAATTTTGAATCATAAGCCCCATAAAAGAGATAACATCAAAAAAAAATTAAATAACATGAATATAAAATTAATTCATTATATATTATATCAAAATGGGTAGTATATACACCATAAAATGTTTTTAAACATTTAAATACCAAAGAGTTGGAAAATATTACTATTAATTGATAAAGGTCTTGAATAACTATAGCATAAGAAAATCCTATTTTTGAAAAAGGTTTTAAAAAATGTTTTTAATCTTATAAAAACAATTTATCAAATTAATTTTCACCCTATACATTATGTTTTATGTTTTTAAAATTTATTTTCAAATAATTGGTATTTCAAAAAAAATTAGAAACAAAACGAAATTTTCCACAGGAATGTTTTCAAAATATATTTTTATAGTATTTCTATTCACCAATGAAAATAACTCTTTATTTTTACTCCACATGGGATATTTTGTATTGATACCATACTTATTCTTTATATATATGGTTTTTGATTGATTTGAACAAGAATATTATTGACATTACCTTCCTCGATTCCTCTACTAGTTCCATTGAAAAAATAAATTTCTTATGATCATTACATAATTAATTTCCTCTAATTATACATATCATTTATCAAGGATATGTTTGTTGCCAAAACCATATATAATTTTTCATACAGTGTTTAATTTGATAATTATTTTATCATCTGGAGAAATATTGATAAATTTTTATTGTTTATTCAATGTGGATATTTGATAATGAATATTATTTATTGATTAAATCGATTACTCGACATGAGGTATGCTTCAGAAAGGAAGTGAAGGGTGGGGCCTGGACTTTATATAGCACCTCAATGCATCAATAGGTTCTAATGAGACAAATTAGTTGTGAAAATTAAATATATTTCTACATGTATTTTTAAACCATCTTGTGAAATTTCTTGATAGTATAGGTTCTCATGTGAATCAAACATAATGTCCAATAATTAATCATTGCCTTTATTTTGAATTAGTATTTATTATCCATGTGATTTTAACTATGAAAACGTTTATGGAATCATTTAATTCTCATTTTATTGATTATGTGGAATGTGTTTTTAGTTTCTTCCCTTACCATATTTAATTTTACTTATGTAGTAATGTGAATAGAATGTGATTACAGTTATTTAACTTTCCATATTGTTTACATGATTCCTTCTGAGTTTATTGATTTCATGGAATGTGTATTTAGTTATTACCTTTCCATATTTATTATTCTCATTGATTCATTATTTTTTTCATTGTACTTTA
Source organism: Viscum album (assembly GCA_963277665.1). Lineage (NCBI taxonomy): Eukaryota > Viridiplantae > Streptophyta > Magnoliopsida > Santalales > Viscaceae > Viscum > Viscum album. The sequence goes on along the minus strand of OY728165.1, from coordinate 1,881,529,477 downwards.
CCCTTACTGGTCATTTGATCTCACACTTAATTTATTTCCTATACCCAGGATTCTGTGAAGTGTAATGAGGATGTTATGTAAGGATATTCTAGATGGAATAAAGTTATTATCCTCAAAAAAATGTTGTAATTAGTGTATTCATTTATAATAAAAGACTCATGCATGTGTCTAGTTTACGGAGACTACTAAACTATTCAGTCCTTTGGGATGTGATTTAGTTGTATCTTATGTCAATGTAATGGTAAAATGACGTAGGATATGGGCTTTTTGGGTCCAAATCGCTATAATAATTATGACCTAAGTAGTAGAAATGTATCACCTAACTTTATGGATTATACTGTATAAAGAAATATATAGTCATATCATGAGGATTACCACCCACTAAAGGGCTGATAATGACTCTATTATGTAGAAAAGGTACTTTGGGAAGGGAGGGTGCTTCTAAAAGATTTTCATGAAACCAATGATCATCAATAACATTGAACGAATGAACAATAAATCAAAATAAAATATGAATAACACACTGCCTTTGAGAGAGGGAACACATTACCTTTTATATCAATCTATAATATTCTTGAATAAATTAAGAACATGTTTATCCATATCATGTGTCATCAAATGTAACCCATGAATTAAATATTGTATGATAATTCATTGAACATGTTAAATTACTATATAAAAATCCACATTTAATCCATTAATGGTGGATTAAACACCAATGGAAACTATTTAGGAGGATCATCCAAATGCATGTTATTTAAGAAAGTCATATTAAACACCTACTATGTTAGTAGTATTTGACTTGGAAGTTCCATTCATATTCAAAAATTGCATTACGTGAAACCATGCATCATAGGTAGCTCGAGTTCATTCTTCACTTGAAACCAATATACATGAATACATGCATTATATACAAGTATTATACATGCATCACATGTATATTTTTTATTTTTATATCCAAATACTTGAAAATAAAATTTTTTTCCATTCTGGATTTATTTTAGTTTATAAAGGAAAATTCCCACACTGATTTCTTATGATATTAACATTAGTTTCAGATTTTCCAATTTGTGTTTCCATGTATCTAATTTTTTTTCAAAATAGATTCTTTTAATTTTTATTATGATTTATAGAGTGGTTGTATAGGCTGTAAAATTATACTAGATTTGTTATTATAATATTGATATTGCTAAAAATTTATGCCATATTGAGAATTATCTTGATTTTGATAATATATAGGTTGTTGGTTACATGATTTACATTGTAAAACCCTATTTTTTCCCAAGCTACCTATACCTATAATTTTTATAGTTATTCCATATTTGGTTATTATTTTGATTTTTTTGAAATAGATAAGAATTTTTTTGTGGGAAATGTTTCCCAAGAAACATTACATTGTAAGCTTCATGTATGTATTATATTTGAGGGGACTAATCACTAAACAGATCTGGTGAGGCAAAAAATATATATTGAACTTGAGATTAGAAGAAATTTTTTTCTTGAGTTTCACTAGTGAGGTGTAATATGACATCATATATTCTACCATGGTCGTAAGAAATCTAAAATTACTCACAATCATACTATTTTTATAACTAGAAGTGGGTGCTTCCTGATCTATTTTCATATAAATAACACCCATAATTCCAAAATATTGGTCATTTTATGATATATAATTAATGATATTCCTAGAAAACCCTGGGGTTTTCTTCACCAAGAACCCCTACTATATAATCTATCATGATCCTATGAATGAGCACTATACCCTTATAAAATACTAAATCAATAGCAGATCACTGATCTGATAGTAGGGAAAACTAAAATATAATCACTTATTCCTTTCCCAATATAAATTAAAAGTTTTTCCATGAGGTTTTATGGTCCTAAAAATTTCATTTACAATAAATTATACCCTAGAATCATGGAGTTTTTTCTCTAAAAAATAAATTTTTTAGTTTATTCCAATTCCATGTTAAATTAGATAAGTGTAGTAAAACCACTCTTTTCCTACTCCATCAAAGGAAAATGAAAATGAAATCAATTCAATTTTATCTTTGTTAACTAATTATGGTTTCATATTTATACACATATATAAAAAAATACTAAAGGTGATTATTTATATCCTTCCTGAGGTGTCTATGAAATTTTGGGAGACGATGTATGAGTCTCGATTTTAACTCGAAACCAATAGGTACCTCATGGTATTCCAATAAATTTTATTGATTATATTCATTTATTGAAACTAATTAAATTAAATTCCTATGGTATTCCATATTTATATTAGGTTATTAAGACTCACTTTTTTGTGATATTTTTTTGATTCTAGTAGTAAGTTTTCTAGGTCTATTTTTAGATTTTTCTACATAAATAGGTAAAACACGGGATTTTTTCTTCAACTTTCCTTAATGTTGTAGCTTTAGAGTGAAATTTATTATTTATTTATATATTTAATGGCAATATATTAGTTTTTTAGTTTTTTTACATGTAACATGAAGTAATAGAAGTGAAATAATTACTCTTTAACCTTTATAATAGTAGAAATATTGTATTTTAAAGCATAATAATTGTAATTTTTTTATCAAATTGGTAGTAAATAGAATTTATTTTAAGAAAAATGAATGGAAATTTTTACAAAGAACTAATAACTTAGGAAACCTCCCCATAAAGTTCATTAATATGAAAGTTGTAGTATTCTCATGAGGATGTATTCAATGTTTTTAATCCATTAATAAATGCAATACAGTAGTTCCCAAGTCAATTTCTCGAAGAAGTTTCAGTCCATGCTCAAGTATAACTTTTTATTATTATTTTTTAAATTTTCAATTTTAAATAAAGATTTTATATAAAAACTAAGTAATATTTAAATAAGTATTATAAAATAAAAAATGAGAGTAAATAACTTATGGAACAATGGATGGATCTATTTCTATTTCCTAGTGAACGTCTTCTTCATTTTCTTAAAAATAATTATTATGGAATACAATTCTATTTGTAGTTAAAAATAATATTCCATTCACCTTACACCATTTAAAGATAAAATACACTTACTAAGATCACAATAATTTAATATCCTTCATATAAAATTTTATTAATGTTTAAATTAATCACTCAACATAAAGATAAAATTTAGAATCCCTATTATGTCTACTCCTAATAAGGATGAAGAAATTTAATAAGATATTCTAAATTGATTTAACTTTCATCATAGCATGAAAAACCACACCACACACTTGAAAATTAAAACTGATCATTATATATGATCTAAAAATCAAGAGAGGAATAATATAAATTAATACTTCAATATTGAATCAATTAAATCAATGAGAAAAAAATATTATTCATTTATAAGAAATAATGAATTAAAATTTGAATATATTAAAAATATTAGAGAAATAATACTTGGAAGACGTCACCACAAAATTTACCTAGGTCCTACCACAAATTACTTATCATGACATGGAAAGAAAAAATTAAAACTATATTATCTCTACTCATAGATCCCTAATTCTATATATTTTATAAGTATTATCTTGGAATAAATTATGTATCAAATGAGGTAGAAAATAATTTAAAATAATCCTCCAAAAATCACCTTAAATTAATCACCTCTTAATTCTCAATAAAAAAGGTACACGGTATCTATTACTATTCATTTTTTATCATCTAGTGACTAGAACCTATCCCCTTAACGGACTAATTCTACTATATTTGATTCCACATAATCTCTAACTCATTAGTATTTGGATGTGTTTCTAATTTTTATTTGGCCTCTAGGAAGACTCAGTTGGAAAAAAAATCACTTAGTTCAGATCAAAACTAGAGTACCACCTACTCCTAAAGAAATCAATTCTTGGTTCTCAATTTAAAAAATAATAATTTATGATTCTTTAATCTTATACAGTGCTAATTTACACTTGGATTTTATTATTTTAAAGTTAGTGGAAATACACTTGTCAGACAATTGATTCATAGATCATACCAACTCTTCCTATTACTAGTACAATAGTAAATTTTATCTTATTATTATTAATTCCCCAAGTTTTTTTATTATCAACTATATACCCACATTTTTCCTATAGGTGTAATATTCTTCACACATTTTTTCTTTGATAATCTTATTCAATTTTACTCAACTTAAACACCAAATGAGATCCATAGAACTTATACCTCCTTCAAAATTAAACCAATGAATCTTTATCCTATAATACAATTATTCATTGAATTCAATTCATCTAACTTTACTCTCACTCTATCTTTATCTTAAACGTTGACCTTGACATCCTATAAATAAACCTTGGAAATGGCTTCATTAGATCTTGACCAGTCGTTCTTAATTCTATTCACCAAGTTCATATTTACTAGCTTCTTCACCATTGCTCTTTGTAAAATTCTATTCATGATGAGACAAAAATAAACATTTATTTAAATTTTTTATTCAACCAATGGATTAGTTTAATAACATTATTATTTATTCACTCACCAATATCATGTCGGTTTAACAAAAAAAATTTATCCCTCTATCCATTGATCAATACCAGACTCTATAATCTTATTTGATCATGACAATTTTACTAGGGTCAACTCAATCTATACTGGTGATAAAAACCTTCACTTATTTATTTTATTCAATGATCCACATAGGCATTTCATCAAACATATACTGGTTACATGAGAGAAACATCGATATCAATAACAATAGGGTACCAACTCTCCAATATTTAAAAAACATTATAAACATGAAAAATAAACCAATGATTGAAAACATATATAGATCCCATTTTGGTTCAAATCAACTTATGAATATCCTTCTCTAATAAAAATTAAACTTTAGAATTTTCTTATTGATAAAAAATCACTCAAGATTTTGTTTCAAGGATTTGGGTTATTGTGTTTTTTGAAAAAGAAAGTTGATAAGGTTTGGTTGTGTTTGTTAAAAAAGTGTGTTGAAAAAGTTCCAAAAAATGTTATTATGGAAGTATATAGAGGTTTTTAGATTTTGTGAAGAAAAATATAAAAGATATTATTTTCATATAGGTATTATTCAGACAACATAACACTTACACGATGTTGTGTACGAGGATATCGATAGGTAGAAACCCAAATCAGTTTGTGAACATCTAGGAGTTACATGTGACTTCATGTAGGTGGTTCATGACTGTAAAGGGAATCCATTATTGCCTCACCATCTTCAGTCAAAAGGTGGTGATTCTTGATGGTCCATGAAGGATGTGTGGAATAAAGTTCTATGAAGGAGAATCATATACGGAGGAGTGTTAATTATAGGATGAACAAAAGATCATCAATCATAATTCTAATATGTTGTAAAGTTATTCATTAAGTTTTTCACAGAGGAGATAATTTCATGAATAAAAAGATATTGTGAATCAAAAAAAGTTCATAAATTTAAAAGGATTTCATGAAACATAAGAAGTTTTTGAAACACATTAAGTTCATGAAGCCCAGGTAGTTCACAAATTCCAAGAAGTTTGTGAAGGAAGGTAGTTCACAGAGAAGTAAAATTTACAAATAAAATTTTCATGAAAAAATTTGTATGTGATAAAGTTTATTTCATCAAATTAATGAAAAATCAGCTCTATTTCACACCCATTTTGGGGTGAAAAAACTCAAAACTGATAAATATCATCAAAATATTCTTTCAGAAGAGAATTGGTTTCTTTTCAGAAGATGTAGTAGTATATTCTAAACTATGAATGGCTATAAACTAGGTGAGATGGTGAGTGTACTTTGAAAATTGATATAATAGTGTGATTTAGTGATTTTTTATGTTGACACATTTACTTTTAATGGTCCTTAGATTATCTAGGTTTGAGTGAAACAATAATTTTTTTTCTCTTTCATGCTTTATTTTGTTTTAATCAATTTTGTGAGAAGAAGAGAGAATATATTTTTATTTAATAACGAAACAAGATCAAAAGGGAGAAGCCTTTTTATCTATCATACTCTGATTCACCCCCATGGTATTTAACCTAGTGTGTCTAATAATTAGTATCAAAGAAAAAAGTTAAAGTCAATGGTATTCGATCTTAGTGAGATCAATGGATAAAGTTAATCATAAAGGTATTTTGATCATTGATGAAAATTATTTTGAATTGTGGAATAATCAGATACAACACTACTTTTGATCTTTTGGAATATATGTGTATACAAATTTTATGTAGTGTATTACAGTCATTATATAAACAAGATCTCTATCATAACAAGATTATAAATAAATGGTTATTGGATCCATAGTGATTAATTCGTTAGTGATAACCTTATCCAAAATAATCTATATGAAGGTGATTGTAGCATCTTGGACCCTAGAAACTTGGAGATAGTCATTATATTAAATGATTAGAACAAAATACAAGATTTCACACAATATATAACATCTTAGTAGTATTGGAATACTAGATACGTACATACATAACATTTGAAAACATAATATACTATATGAACACATTTAATAAAATTATTTTACCTTCTATCATATTCTTGAAAATTATACATAATTATCCTCTAGGTTTCATGGTAAAAGTAAAACAAATAAGGGTGAGATCAAATTATCAATAAAGAGTAGTATACAATGGAAGATTTTATAACATAAAAATTGAATAAGTGATATATTGGGAATAACTTATCAAAATGAATCTATAATCAACTGAATATGAGGTAAATCTATATCCATGATAATAAATGAAAACATGGATAATAATATTAATTGTTCTCATAAGAATGGAATGAATAATTTTGGACATATAAACATTCCATCAAGTCCTCATTCTAAGATACTATCCTATTATAGAAAGAGGTATACACCAAAACCCAACCTGTTTTGTCTCATGATGCCAATCGATGCATTGAGGGGATATATAAATCTCGACCCTGTCCATAACCTAATTAAGTCCAATTAAATCCCTTTAAAAGTTATCAAGATATTTCATACCATTCCCTAATGAATATCATATTGAATAAACCATGGATTTTGGTATAATTAGAAATATGAAAATCAAACACTTACCCATTCAATATAATAATCTATATGTCTGGAGAATATCCTATAATCAAGTAATAATCTATGGTGTATTTTTAAAGTAAAATGAATAAACTTTATTAGAAAAATATAGGGGTGAGGTTAATTTAAATCTACTAGGTTATCCATGGAAGATAGTAATTGGGTTCAATATTTTACATTGGTATAAGACCAAGGAAATGATAGGAAAAATAATTTATCATGGTTCATTAAGAGCATGTTAATATTCCAAAGCATATCCTCTAGGAGTTTATCTACTGGTGTATAGTATAAGGATCACTTGTATCATATCAAGGTTATTTTTAGAGACCAATTCACCCATATTATCCCTAATATCAAGGATTTTTTTTATTGAGAAGTGTTCCCAAGAGACTATAATGATGAAGATCCCACTTAGTGTGTGTGTTATATTTGTTGTCAATGATTGATATTGATTTTAAATGGTGGTTAATGAAATAACTATTTAATTAATGTCAATATGATGAAGATTTTTCAAAGTTAATGGATCTTAGATGAAGTTCTTAAGTCTTGATATTTAAAGAAACATTTTTTTAAGACATGTATTTTAAAAGGTGATGATTGGATAATTGTTATATTTATTGAACAATTATCCTACTAACTCTTATGATTGTTGAACTAGTATTAAGTTCAAAATACATGAGTCAATTATTGCTTTGACATGATACATTGTTTACAATAATGAAGAACATGTGAATAAGTGATATTTCAAGATAATGGAAATATTTATTTTCATATAGAAGAGTTTAAAGAATATGCAAAATTTTCTTTTTCATAATAAAGGAATAAAAGGCCATGCATAATTTCATTCTGCATGAGGGAAGAAGGTGTCCATGCATGTATTTAAAAATGGCCATGCTAAATCATATTTTTGTTTGGAATTTATGGAATATTCCACTAAGATTTTATTATAAGTGTTGGAAAAAAATGGGTCTAACCAAAGCCACCCATGGAGTCCAACTCAACCACGTATATGAGGAGAAATATTAACCCATGTGGGAGCTATCCCGTGCATGGGAAACCATGGTGTCATATCAAAAGGCTACATAGGTATTCTATGTGGAAGGAATGATTGTGTATAAGGCCCATAAAGTGTAGGTGAAAAGGTGTGCATGGATTGGGTTAATAGCTTATAAGGCCAAGGCCCATAGTGCGTGAGTTGTGTATGTGGGTGTTGATGCCCTGTAGCTATCTCAGAACAATAGCGGTAAGGCTTAGCTGATATTGCAGAGTAATTTTGTATGGGTTTTTTCAAAGTGGTGTGACCAACACATGGGACACTTTTCATCTACTAAAAAGACATGCATATAAGTGTAACTATTTGATTCATTTAATCTAGGCTACATGATCTAATACTTCGATCATCTTAAAACTCCCACGACCCTTGTCATCATCCTTCTTCAATAATCATCTTCACTAGCCAAAACAAGAAATACAATGTTGATCTCTCATTGTTTTAAGATATTTATCGCCATACAGATAGAAAGGAATTCTTATTTCGATGTGTTTGAAACCAAATACTCAAAGAACAAGGATCAAATGAATGTAAATTAAGTTTTAGAGGCCTTATAATGTGTCTGATCTTCATGGATGAGTTTGAGATAGGAAAGGGAATTTTTTTATGACTGAATCCATGTCATATAGTCACCATGAAGAGAATATTATCATGTAAGAAAATGAGACATCTATTTCAGCTCTAGTATCCTGTGTTTGAAGAATAAAATTACAAGTCCTTATGGAATTCAAAGAGTTTATTTATACAGTTTAAATATTAGTATTTTAGGTGGTTCAAAGTAAGTGTAAACATCTCCTACAAATACCCATGCACTAATCTAGACGAAGGTAATCCTATTCATGATTTCCATCAATCACTCTTTTTTCTAAAAACAGTGCATCTCTGGGATTCTGTATATGCAAAGAAATAGAGATATCCATGATCCTTTCATCTATGTGAAGAATGGGTGTTCCATGATTCATTCGGTTACATGAAGAAGAACCGCATAATATGTTATGCAAAGAATAATATCGGTTCTCTGAACCAGTGTATAAGTGATTTACTTTCACTAAGACATGTGAAGAAATAGTGAATGAGAACCACGAGCCTTAAACCTTTGTTCATCACACTTGAATAGATTCATAAAGAACTATTTTTTTGATTCTCTCAGCTTTTATGAAAAAATTATTCCATTAGCTAGAGATTTCTTACTCTCATTGTGTTTCATAAAGATAAATTCCATCATAGCCATTTGGTTTTCATGAAAGAAGAAGCAATTTCACACTATAAACCTATACAAGGTATACAATACATACATTATATATGTGGATGTACATGCATAATAAGTTCATAATACAAACTAAATGAACCATTTAAATAAAATGAGATCTCCCAATAGGCAGTGAAGAAGTGTGTATAAATATATAGGGTGTGTGAATTTACATGTGTGTATAAAGTAACAAAAAAAGGTCAATATTTAATTCATAATTTCATGCATACATGAGAAAATAGGATCAATTGAGATACCTAAAACAAATTTAAAGAAAGACATAGAATAAAAATAAATTGATGAATGTGATAGGGCTTCATGTGACATTAACCATGCATTACATCCATAAAGTACATATGATATTACTGTGTTTGTAATTCAAGAAGAGAACAATATTCATTTAAGAAAGATCATTCTTCCATGAAATCATAATGTAAGTGTGATACAATTTATTTGAATAAATATTTTTTTCATTGATAATAATAAAGGAGAACCGATAAATTAATTAATTTTTGACATTGTGTATTGAATAAATATATTTGAAACTATTGCAATGTTGCATATTATTATGTGTCAAATTTATTATCAAGAAGAAGAATAAAGTAACCAATTTATATTTAGTTATTTAGGCTAGATTAATTTTGGTGATTCTATAATGATTTTATATTTAATTATTTTAATAATCACAAAGAAATTTTGTGATTATAGTAAGATTGGAATAAGGTGATCCAATGAAGTTGATTTTTCATTGAAGAACAAAGAGAGCAGAAGAAGTTGTTTTTGGGAAATTTATATTTAGTTGATTATAATTTGGGTTAGGGGTAATTCTATTTATCAGTTCATAACATATTCATATAATTATGACTATTAGAAAAAGAAGAAAGTAAAACTTATAGTTTTCTACTGTGAAGAAGAAGAAGGATTGATTTCCTTCTATTGGGGAAGTAACCATGTGAATAATAATTTAGTGGAATAACTAAGCCTCACTACTATCATCCAAAAGTAGTCTCAATAAGTGGAAAACTTTATTGGTGTTAAAAAAACTTTATCAAGAAGGTGAATATTTTCTTCAGAGGCAGTATAAAGAACCAGTGAAGAGCTGTAAGTTGGACCAGGTCTTCACTGATCCAAGGAAGAATAATTGTTTCATTCCCCCATATTAAAGTGTAGGGACTCACGCCTGGATAGGTATTTTTTCCTAGCCACACCACAATAATATGATACTACATTATAGTGGATAATTTTTGTACTGGTCATTTCTATACACAAAAAGGTCTAGCTACTCTCGTTGATTATTTAACATTGTAAAAATATTATGTTCCATCTTTTACTACTTTCATATACATACATGAAATAAGAAAAATAGAAAAAGATAATCAAGATCCTAAAAGGTCAAAGAGGTAAAGGGATAAAAATATGTAAAAGGTTAAAAATTACCCAAAATCTAATCACCCCCCCCCCCCCTCATTGTTAGGAAACTAGCACTTTTGAATGATACAACCTAGTGCACAATTATCCCATAAAGGGGATGTTCCAAGATTTTCATTAAAGGATATGTGCCTAGTCCTTTTAGGCCATCCAACTAAGAAACCATTTTATCTGGTCCCCAAACAAGATGAAACTCAACCTTAGAGACCTTCTCAACATTATTCCCAAGATTTTACCACTAGATCCATGCCCAATTTGCCTAACTAGTTTCCAATTTCCCCAATTTGTCTAACTGATCAACTATTCACAAAACTTGCTAAACTGGGTGACCTTTCACCTAGGTCCTTCATTATGGGTCATACTTAGTTCCTAAAAATCATCTAGTATGTAATATATCTATGTAAATCATTATCTAAAGTCCTTGGGATTAGATAATCTCCCAAAATAAATTTCTAACACTCTATAGCCCAGGCTAAGTTGATAAGAATCCTTGATTATCAAAACCACCTCCACAAAACCCTTATATACATTGGTTGTTCACATCAATATACTCCCTTTTTATCATTTATTCTATTGATAATGGGAATTAGTAATCCTATAAGATATCTTTGACTTATTTTTATCCTTAACTGGTAAGATTATTAGCATATAGACAATCATGTATTCCCTTGATAACGAGTATTCTCTCCTTAGGGAAATTAGAGGAGTTCTATTTGGATCAACCCTCCTAGATCATAATACATAGCTATTCTAAATTGGAAACATGTCCACTAGAACCTGATTTATATTTTAATTAACCTCCTTGGTCCAATTAATGATCCATGAATATGAATGGTCCTTGAATTTTGTGTAATCCCTAAACCCTCCTTCACCTAACTCATCGATTAGGTTAAACTAGAAAGGGTTACTCATGTGTATGCCTCACACAAACCATTACTAGGTTCCTTTCACCAATAATTCTATTTTAAATGAAATTAAACTACCGATAATTGGACCTTGTTAAATGAAAAAAAAGTATAATAAGCCATGTTTTTAATTTCATGACTTTAAAATGTGCAGCATTGGTCTTGGATGCTTGACCTTAAAAGGAACTTATTTGGTCATGGATAAATGATATTATAAATCATATTAATGGTACTTTTCAAATGACCATAAATGGTGTGATGTATCACATTAAAAGTTAGAAAACTATGTGGGTTCTATTAACCTTTATATGGATACATTGGAAGCCTCTTCCATGGGGCTGATTCAAACATTAGAACACTAACCACCTCCCATGATTAAAACAAATTAAAAGTACACAACTTCATAGATTTAAAACATATATTAACTAAAAATGAGAGAGAAGATGGGGAACCTCTCATAAATATAGATAAAGAACCTATAATACATAAAAAAAATCATGTTGATGCATAGAATCAATCAATCACTTTCATGACTAGGTTAACTTGTATTTATAATATAAAGGATTTCATGTATACATATTAACACTATACAAGAGTCCTAGATAAGATAATAATACCTTTATGGGATGAGTTGTCCTCTTATCCTCTCGAAATAAATTCACAATTCAAAGCATCATTAGATGAACCTAATGACCTTATGTATTTGGAAAATAGGTTCTTATACAAACATAAAACCACAGGTAAAAATGAACATGGGAAGAAAACAAAGTAAATCATAACATGAAATCCTTTACCCGTGAAATAGATTGATTAACCATACACTCTTTATTATGATTTCACCCTGAAAATTTCTTTTCATGTGGTTTCTTACTAAGGATATCTCATCACATCTAAATGGAATCAATAGATGCTTCATCACATGTAAATATTTCTGTCTAGGATGGGGGAAACCACACGACACCTTAGGCTACCACACACCACCAGTTGATGCACAGGATATACACAACTTCTTCTATGACTATTGCTACTATTATGAACTTGTATCCTAGAAGATCCTTGTCACCCACCTAACACCTTTAGCATGAAGTGGTTAGTATAATGGTTTGAGAATAGAAACACAATGAAATTATTATAACTATAAAGTATTCCCATTTTATCCTCAATGAGATTAAACCACGTCGGCCTTCTCATCAATAAATAGTCAGTATGAAGTAGGATACTCTTTTCAGTATGTAAAAACACTTTAGAAGCCTCGCCTTAGAGTAAAGAAACATCCAAATTACCTAATTAAGGGAATTGGAGGAGAATATCTAATATATACCTAGTGATATATGGGATCCACCTAGAAATAATTTTCGCCAACATCACTCAATCCTAACTCCTTAGGAATCCATTGGATAAATTACAACTTAGGTTCCAAATATTTTGTTCCAAGCTAGAGTTCCTAGGTGGAGGACCCATCAAGGACAACTAACCATTAGAATCCAAGAGTAGTTATATACTACTAATTCCATTGAAATATCCAAATCCTATCAATATATCTCAATAGAAACTCAGGGTTCATTTTATAAAACCCATTGAGCATAATAAAATGATATGGCCCAAGGGAAGATCTCTACCCCTACCACTATAGGCAACCTCAATGATCATCTGTGTACCATAAAAATTTCTCGAGAATGGTTCAGTTCCTTATAACCTTGATACCTCAAGTCCTGATAATTTATTTGGTTTACCCCTTTCTAAATAAGGAATACGATAATCAGTTGAAGTTAATACTCATAGTGTCATAATACATAACCCTAGAGGTCATCCCTATAGCACCCACTACAAATGTTCTCCTCACGATGTTGAAATCATCAACCATGAAGGTCCTCCTCATGGTAGAAGATAAGAAATATCATCCATGTAGGTCCTTCCCATGGTTAGAAAAAATCAAGAATCCCTATAGGTCCTCCCCAAATCCCTTATCATGAAGTTTCTCCCCATAGAATTACAAATTTTAATCATAGATTTCCTCCATGTGATGTTGGTTGTGGAAATACTCCCCATAATATAAAGATTGACTAGAAAGGAGGTCATCCCCTCATAAACCCATCAAAAGTTAGCAACCACATATGACCTATTAATGATGATAAAATAGAAAATAGTCAACATGGAGGTACTCCCCATAAAGGAAACCAACATGTAGAAAAATCTAAAGTTACTCCATAAAATATTCATTGTAGAGGTCCTCTCTAGGAAAAAATATCTGACAGAGTTAGGGGTCTTAATCATGTTTTTGAATCAAATATAAATAATCATAGAGGTCCTCCCCATATATTTTATTAAGAAGGTACTCATTACAGTGATATATCTATTCTATATGAAGGACCTTCCATTGTCATCATCATTCCAAAGTCTCCCTCATATATAGAGTCACATACAAAGTCAAAGAAAACTATGGTAGAAAATTTATTGATAATCAATGGTATTCTATTCTAGTTAATGGAAAATATGAGGTAATGATCATCATCAACGCCTTTATATTTAGAGTTATCTCATTCCTATTGATATAAAAGTGGGGAATGAACTTTATTTTCATACTAGGTTGAAGAATCACTCGTAAAGGATCAATAAAATTCCATTTTCAAATTGAGAGAATTGGCTAAAAATAGGATACCAGTCACATTCTCTTCCATTATCGCTTCTCAGTATGACATTCCTAAGACATTGAAGGAGGAAATGTACCTAATCTTCATAATGACCTATATGGGACTCCTCATTATATCAAATATTTAATCTTACCCTATGAGAGAAATATTTATCCCCTCATGGAATTAGATGAATAGTTCTACCATATTGACCATGTCTTGATTTTAGTGTCTCAAAATCACAAGATCAAAAACCAATATGAATTTATCTAACATTCCAAGATAAAAACATTTAAGGATCTTCACTAGATGATTAGTGATGTTTCATTAAACATTCACATCAATTTTTGGGATGAATATGTATCTTTTCACTTCACTCCACTTATCAACTAGTAAAAGTCCTTTAGGTGAAGTAACATTTCATGTTACTACCTCATGCTAGGTCTTAGGACCCAAACATGTATATTAAGGTTTCTCTATACTATGAAATATCTCCATCCTTAAATAATAGAATATATGACCCTAATGGAAATGAGCTATTGAGAGGATCTTACATCAAGCCTCTAGAAAGGTTAAGTAGGCATATATTTTTTGGAAAAAGGACCCCTCAAAATTTGAACCCCTTTTAATAGACGATTTATATTATCTAGGGTGAATAGATTGAACACTTCACCTAGCTCATTATAGAGTGCAATAATGTAATGTTAATAGAGACATAATAAAATCTTAGGTTGTTCCATGGGAGCATCCCCAACCTATAAGGCTAGGTGAATTTTTACCTCAACCACCACCCCAGCATCTATCAAACTCACAATTGGTGTGGTTGTGACCATGATTGATTAAGGTACACCCTACCTCACAGGTTTGAGGGTATTTTTACCTCCCCTTAATCTAATTAAGTTAGTGTTTTACTAACTAGGAGTATATCCATAAGAAACACATTTGTGGTTTTCTCCATTAAAGTTTCATGTTCATCTCCTTCAGTATGATCAAATTCAATAAAAATAATGGGATATTCACTTAGGGTCACTATTCATGAATGAATTATCACTCCCTCTAAATGTGATTTACAAGGGATTTTAAACATCATAGGGATCACATTCCCAAGAAATATTCCAATAGGGAAAGATTGAAGAAATATTTTCCCTTAAAGGACACTCAAACATTGTTGAGGCTCTATACTAATCTAATGTAGATGAGGAACTAAATACTTATATGAGGTTAATGTTAGTAAGTGTTTTTGATTTTAAACACATATATAACATAGATCATGACACTAGTGTATAAGAGCATAATGGGGTGGCATTTGTTTAAAATTTAGTTCACAAAAAATGTACATAAAGAGGGTGTGTACACTCTAAATCAATGGAAAATTCACAACTTGGGAGATCCTTTAGACAAACTAATTCAACCCATTCAATGATATTATTTTATGTTAGAAGGGAAAGGTTTGGCTACATCCACATCTTACCCACCACTTGAAGAAGTTCATCCCATTTATGCAGAGCATAATATTTTCTGGTATAAAATCATGTTGGAGATAGTGAGGAAACTAAATGATGAATCACTTAGAGGTAATATACCCAATGATTGAAAATATCATGCCAAGGATACAATCCCTCATCCAAAAAATAATTTTCAACATGAAGATATTTTCTAACTAGAAATGGCAGAGTCAATCCATCTGACCAACTCGAAGCTAAGACAACTGGCCTTCTTGGCCTCAACATAGATAATTATCAAGAGTTTTCTCTATTTTGGAAACAACCAATACTATTTCAGATGATTTAACCTAGTAAAACTAAATCATATTATCAAAAACAAGTGTAGATAGGCTAGAATTATTTGGATCCTCAAACTACCTCTACCCAAGTATCAACCTAGGAAACAATGTCTCCATAACTTTTCAAATCCATTGAATCTCTTGCTGCTCAGTTAGAATCCATGGAGGGATGATCCATGCTAGTACAGTTTTAAAGGAAACCATATTATAATTGGGTGTATTTGAATAATTCTCCCCCAACATTTTAAATACGACATTACCAAAATTCAATATAATGGGAGATCCAAAACAATATCTCATGTATTTTGTGTTTTGATGTGCCCCCATGATGGGAACATCGAAGCAGTAGGATGGGGTGAAACTCAAGTTCATTGCACACACTTAACAATGAGCCATGTTCATCTTATACAACAACCAGATAACCAAATCCATTTCTATTTATGATTATCTATAATGGAATTTACTCTACCAATTCAAATCAAAATTGAAGAATATTCTTGACCTTTTAAAATACAAACAACATGATAATAAGAGGGTTTCATATTTAATTTCTAAGTATAAGGGTTTTTCTTATTATTTTAATATCCAACTTCTCTAAATATTATTATTAGATATATCCATAAATAATCTCTGAGACGGGCTCCAAATACCACATAGTTCTATGAATTACCCTATTGGGTTCCGAGAATTTTCAATTATAAAAAAATGGATAGAAGATTCAATTCAGTGTTATAATTCCAAGTATCACCCTTTTCCATTAATATATGGGGATAAATGTGGAAATATATAGACTAAAATTATAATTCTCACACTAGTATTAGTGGTATACCCTAATCTTATTCTTGATAAATATCATGTGACACCTCTTCCTGAACAAAAATAGTGGTGGAAATTCCCCAGTGTGAACATGCAGGATACTAAGAAGTAAAAAAATTACTAGAATTTTTAAAATTGGGAGAAAAAATACCATTCCTTTAAAAATTTTAAGGATTTAGGATTTAATATTCCTATCTTATAGAAGAACCATTCATGATACCATAAATCAAAAGACCCCCTAAATTAAGGTTGGAATACAATCCCAATTATTTTCCATATCATAAATTGTTGGGACACAATATACATGAATGTTTCATCTTCAAGGACCAACATTAGAAAATTATTGACACAAAAATTTTGAGGAAAGTAAAATACATACCTTATAAGTCTTTGGTATCACTACCTCACTTGAAGAATAAGGAGTGTGATGGGAGGTCTTGTGTAGAGGGGGATAGAAATTAAATGATTGAATTACTGAAAATTTGATCAAGTATATATGTTCCATCATTAGGGTATGCATGAAACAACCATTCATGACCCTAATTCCCCCTAAAGTACCCAAGGAGACCCCTTCACCATCATCGTTATTTATAATTTGACACAACCAACATCTACATAGAAAAATATAGGAGCAGTATCCCTCACTGAAACCCAAGAGGGTCCATACCCTCCTTGATTTCCAAACCCCGTCATTAGAAGGATAGGAACCACCCCACCATATTAATTTCCCATCCAACAAGGATCCATAATCTAACTATATTAATTCCATAGACCAATTTTCTAATGGTAAAGACTCTTATGAAGAAAAGTTACCCACTAGAAGTCATGAAGAATGTTACAGAGGCCTAGGAAGATGAGGTAAGGATAGACCCCGATGTTTTGGTTTCATCCCCACCAAGGATATACATGAAGCTGAGACAAAAAGATAATATATTAAACAAGCTCAAAATAAGTATAAATATGATCCTAATTCCATTAGTGCTCACCTCGCTATGATCATTCTGATTGGATGATTAGTAGAAAAAATTATTCGATCAAAACCAAGATGTGGGAAGGCCAGTTCAAACCTACCCATAGATAATATAAATACCTACAAATTATAATAAAGAAAGGGATCCAGAAGCATGTTCAACTTCATCCTCTAAGACTCAATCAAGAGAGAAACTACATAGAAAGAAGTAAAGGATTATGGCCCAGAGGTGTGACATTATGAATTGTATCTCTATCATCCCTAGGAGAGTCACACTACTAGATATTATTTAACACTCCAATGAACTCAAGAAGTCCCTCATTGAATCCATTTTAAGACCTCGAGAGTTTGAGAAGGAAGCAGCTACTACTAAGACATATCATGAAAAGTTAGGTTCTAATAAGAATCACATGATTATTTTATTCATTGAACAATATTGATAAGATGATATAGAGAGACACATCATACCCATATACGTTTCTAGAAAGATTAAATATATTTTCATCTTACCATACCTAATTGAAAATAGTTCTAAAATCAACTTCATACTAGTCTGGACCCTCCACCATTTAGGATACAATGAATCTAACATGTTTTATTCCAATATGAAAATCTAGGGATAAAATAAGAGTGATAAGAGGCCACATGATAGGATAAAGTTGAGGAATCAATTAATAGATATTATTTTTAAATTAGAATTCATGATGGTCTACCAGGATATAACTTTTAAGGAATTTATAGGAATTCCATGGCAACATATATATGTAGGAGTTCCATCTTCATGTCACCAGTTACTGGAATACTTTTTTATTGGTAGGTGAGTGTAATCTATGGTGACATATCCCCTTTTGAGTCCTTTGAATCATAGTATATTGATACAATACACTATAAAAGGGAAGGAAAACATCCAATGGTAAATAAATGTATGTAAATAATTTCCCCTAATGGCTTGAAAACCACTATTGTCAATCCATGATATAGACTCAACAAGGATTTCATGCTTCCAATCAACTATATAGAGTTGGAAACTCTAGATATGGGAAGTCACTAGGTTATTCTATCTAATGACATGGACTCTAAAATTAGGTTCCTCTCTTATGATGGTCAAGATGATGTTTCCATTGAGTATCCTTCATCAATAGAGGAAGTGAACCTCATAAAGTCTATGTGAATCATTATGGATTCTTAGAACCTTTACTTGAATGGTAGTGTTAACACTTCTTTTTAAAAAGGAAGGAAACCTTGATATAATGAAATCAAAGGCCCTGATAATAGGAGTGAAACTTCTCCCAAAGCTCTAGTCATGTGCCCAAGCCAATTCATCCAAGTCTTCTAGAGTGCGTTAGTAACCACACCCTGGTCTACTTATACGAATACAGCAAATGTGACCACCTCCTTCATGTATATTTATTTCATGAAAAAAATTTAACCACCACATATCATTCCCAAACAATTTCACGAACCACTTTCAGAACCTTGGAACAATGTTCCCTGGTCCCTATATTTTTCTATAAATAGAACCCATGGGTATTTATTTTTTACATTATGATTTAGACGATTGGGAAGAAAAAGTGACACACGAAGAGATCCAAAACCCCTAGTCATAAACAACCCTTTATATTGCTTAAATAATATTAAAAACTAAGGTAATGTACTATAAACTAATGTGATTGAGGTACCTAATGGTTTTGAACATTGAAAACTTCACAAAAGACCACTTACCTTGGATCTTTAAGGACTAGGGTGAAGGAACATAGCCTAAATACCATTAACTAGGGAGACACCACACCCAAGTACCTATAATAGAGAGACACCTCACCCAAATCTTCACTAGGGAAAAAAACTCTCCCAAGTCCTTTAAGGTGAGCCAAGATAAACATACATAAATAATAAATTGATTCCATTGTTTGATTAATAGATCTCGCAATTATTCACACAAC
Organism: Viscum album; assembly: GCA_963277665.1. Classification (NCBI taxonomy): domain Eukaryota; kingdom Viridiplantae; phylum Streptophyta; class Magnoliopsida; order Santalales; family Viscaceae; genus Viscum; species Viscum album. The sequence continues at coordinate 1,881,509,693 of OY728165.1, read as the reverse complement.
CCAAGGACCTGAAGGTTTAATATCTTAGTGACTACATATATAAACATCCTATTTTACAACACTTGTGAAAAATTCTCCATAACATTACTCCTCTAGACCCAATTCTAGACATCTCATATGATATAATAATCTTCATAACCCGAGTAATGGATACATAAGAAAGGTGTGATATTGAATTTTCAGTAATGAAAACTTATCTACTAATAATAATTCATAAACATGAGGGGAAAACATAATTAAGGGATAAATATAAGACAAAAATATTATAGGATCAAATGTGATAATCAAAAAACTTTATTGAGCATTACAGATTATGGCATAAAAATATAAGACCAAACAATGTTCATCAAAAACCTATATTAGAATCATATAATGGGAATTGAACAGAACATGAAATCATAACATACAAAAGAGGAATATATTTAGAACATGGAATATCATAAACATTTTAAATAGCTTGGAAATAAGGAACGTTTTAGATAAGTGGTAAAAACATAAGAATAGGGAAACATTTCAAAAAAAAATATAAGTATATCTACCCTTTAATTTGTGAACAAATCCATGTATGTAAACAAATTATTTTGTGAAAAAATACATGTATGTCCACCCTTTAGTTTGTGAAAAATTCTAAGTATGTCCAAAATTTATCATTACATGAGATATAAAACCATAAAAAATTCATTGGAGGGGGAAATAAGACCACACCCATCATTATCCATATATATGAGTGCCACTTAAATTAAAATCATTAATCTTATCATAAATATCCCGTGGGAAGAGTGGGTTTCATAAATTTTCCATATGGTATCACATAAAAAAGTATGTCCATTTGATACCAAAAACATATCGCCAAAAAAAGTATTTAATAAGATAATATATAGGGTGATTTATGAATCCTTAGTTCATTCCAGATGAATCCTTTTAAAAGGGAATAGAAATCATAGAAATAATTTTTCTTAGAAATATTTATTAATATAATCTTAAAAATACATGATTTTGGATCCAATTTCCAAAACCAATTTTTTGAAGATGAAGAGAAAAATTAAAAAAAATACTTCAAAAAAATTCCAATTATATCACCTTGAAAAGTAATAAAAACTATGTAAAAAATATGAAGTATAAGGAGAAAATATGAGTTCATAAATTGAATTATTCTTAACAAAATTACATTTTCACAAAAAATAGATTCATCAAGGAAGAAAACATCAGCATGAAACATGGTTTCCCCATAAAAGAATTTATAAATACAAAATAAAATCATTAAATGTCCTAATATATCAATATCAAATGACTATAGATAGAGAGGATTGTTTATGACCCAAGGAAAATATTTGAGTCATGAAATCCCCTTACCATAATTTTTGACTTTCACAAAAGCACCTGAATCTTCGGTATAATCAAAATAAATAACTTTATTCACTCATTTTAGAAACATATTCATAGTTATATCCTTTTATTGAAATATTTTAAAATCATTTATTATAAATATATTAGTTAGTTATTTTTTATTTTAATAATCAGATGTTATTAGCTTCAATTGTTTGTTTAGTACTTATTTCATAGTGATAATGTCAATTATTATTTATAGACTCAAATTTCACCATTCAAGAACTAAAATTAAATTTTTATTTACTAATTTATATCATATATTAATATTATATAAGTTATAATAGTTATCAATGATATAATTTTATAGCATTATTCAAGTAGGTGATTAAACTGACCCAATAAGAATATACCATAATTTAATAGATAAACATGATTATGGGGTAATTTGGTTATAATATTTTTATTAAAAAAGTATAATAATATTATTTAGGATTTATTAATTTTTTGAATCATATTTTAAATTTTTTTCATAAGGAATAAAATACTAGTTGAAAAATGAAAAACATTACTTTGTGGAGGGGTAGTTCACATATACACATAGTCAACATTATCGTTTTTCAGAAAAAGTGAGGGGATGAAGGTATATATTAAATTTAATTTCCACAATTATAATTAAATTATATATCATATTTTTCATCATTTACATAATTAAATCCATCCTTGATAAATGGTGATAAAAATGGAAGACACCACTTCATTGAGACGGTAGTCTACCCGTACACACGATCATCATTCTTTTGTCTTTTAAGTGGGTGAGAATGAATAAATAATAGTTGTTAAATTAGTATAATACCAAATTGGTATAATAATTATAATTATTTTATTATATTACTGAGGTTTAAATGGTTTTTAATAGGAAAAATAAGAAGAAAATATTAATAAAGAGGTAATAGTTACTCTGAGAGAAAAATGGCAGAGTTTTAGAAATAAATTTGAAGAGAAAGATTTAACATGAAGTGGTTGAAGTGATCCCTTTTTATAAGTGAAGGGGAGGGAAATTTTGGAAGATCCATTTATATTTTCAACAATGTAATGTTAAAATTCAAGGTTAAAAGATAAAAAGGAAAAAATATGAGGATAGGTGAGGTTTAGTAAATCAACACCTAAGTTATTGATTTTGAAACATGGTTTTAAATTGTTTTGGGTCATTTATTTTTTATAAATCAAATTTTACCATTTTTACTTCTACCAGGGTAATTAATTTTCAACCTTAGTAATTAATTTTATTGTCCAAAATTAAAATGGACTTTTTTACCTAATTAGAAACTTCTGATTTTAAATTATAAAATCATTATATCAAATAAAGTTTCTAATGGCGTGAAATTTTAATTTTAAAATAAACACACATGTTGCATAAAAATAGTTTTTAGGAAAAGTGTTCATTCAAGTATAAAACTTATGTGTAAGCCATGTTAATCAAAATTTTATATTTTTATGATATAAATTAGTTTATTAAAAAACAAAATATTATTATGTATTTTTTAAGGGAATCTAAAACCAAATTTTACTATTAAAACATTTAATTAAAATAAAATATAAAAAATAATATTTATTTGATATAAGGAAATGTAATTTAAAATGAAAAAAAAAATTATTAATGTATAATATTATGATATAACAAAAATTATCCATGGAAACTAATCCTAGGAATATGACATAGAAATATTATATATCATTGATAGACTGAATGATGAGTTTTTTATTAATATAAAAGTAGAGAATGAAGAAGGAAGAGAGAGAAATAGAAAGTAAGAGCCTCATGGTGGTAGGAAGACATGAATTATAAGGTAATACCCATGTATGATGTTATTACAATCCATAGGTAAAGAAAAAACACTAAAAAAGATGATAAGAGGATCAAGCTAGTGTCATTTATAAGTAAGAAGGTCTATAACTTTATTCCTCTCGCACCAAGTGTGAAGGAGTTCCACATTTGAAAGTATAAAACTATGAAATTTTTGAATAGTGTATATATTGTTCTAGGGAAAGGAATGATTTCTAGATAAGTAGTTGATGAGCAGGAACAAATCATATTCAATTGTAGTTAGGTTAATGTAATTGAACCAATAGAGAATAACTCTAGTAATCATGGTGTTTTCTTCCTATTGAAGGGAGGGCCCTCACTTGAAATGGATGTGAAAGTCATATTATCCAAATATCTATAATCCCTGAAAAGGCCTCCTCCTCAAGTAAAACCATTCAATCAAGACCCATGTGTGTTCTACTTAAAACGTTTTTGATAAGCCTTCCAACATACCCATGTTCCATCGATTCCTATAGTAGATAAACCTCCATCTATATGAAGTCAAGGAAACTAGCACATGATAGATAAGGTATGATTAATTTATTTTCAAATGAAATTGAGTTCAATAAAATATTATTAAATCCTATATTTTTAATACCTAGTTGAATGGGAAATTCCCTAGTGGATAAATTTTTTATAGAAGTTCCATATGGCATAACAACCAGCTGAAATTAAGATATTACAACCTTGGAAATTGGGTCCACTACCTATATAAACATTAAGGCATGAATTAATGAAGTGGTATACAAAATTATAATTACCAAAATACCCCAAGGAAATCCTAGATACAAGTTTCCCATACCCATTAATATAAGATATGGATTATAGGATCAGAATTGGAATCCTTATAGAACACACATTTTTAAGCAAGGTGAATTCCCTATTTTTGTAAAACATTACCTATAGAAATATCTAAATTCCAAATTAACAAAACCTAAAATTCAAGTTTTCTATGAGTATTTTTACACCAATGAAGCTTGTGCATAAGGTCTTATTGATGATGAGTATGATTGAGTTCCCAAAAGGATGATCCGGTAAACAATAATGTGTTGGAATGAGGAAAGTATAATCGATATGTTTCATTAACCAGATAGATTTTGTTGAAGAACTATTTATATTATTCATTGAGAACTGCCTCCGTGAGAGGAGGATGGACAATAGACTACCTGAAAGAGAGGCCCAAAAATCTAAAACTAGTAAAGTAAATGGGGAAACTAACCTAATTTTAATTCCATAAAGATATGTCTCTACTTCCAATTATCCATAAAGGTAAATCATGTAAAAATATTGTCATATCATTGACGTTATGCCAAGAATGAGAACCTATGTGAACTTCCAGCCAATATATTGGTGAATTTCTATATTTAATTTTAATGAACTTGGCCCAAATATTTTTTATAGAGATATCCTCCCACGCCAGTTTTTCCTACATATTATTCAAATGTTTATATAATCTCTTGGTATTAATTCCCCCTTCTTCAAAAGGTTTTTCTCATCTTTCCTAGATAGTCTAGGGATTCCTTTCTTCTTGATGGGAATATCATATGAAAGAGTTGACATTGAGTTCAATTTTTTTATGAATATTTTTGGTTCTTTGAAAATTAATATGACATGCGTAGGGATATATGATAATACACTATTGACTAATGTAATTATTCCTCCAAATGACAACAATATTCTCTTCTAGATGGAAATCCTCAAGGTAATTTTGTTGAAAATACCATAAAAGTGGATTATTTGAATCCTCCCATTGGAAAGAGTGGAACCATGGTAATCCATTGGAAAATAAACTTTAGAGAAGCTAAGTATTTCCCCAAATATTATGGATCAACTTCTAGTACATGTTTGGGAAATAAATACATTAATTTTATTAATATTGACATTCCACCCAATTTTACTATAATAATCATTCAAAATCAGTTTGAAGTTTATAATATAATTGAATATCCCATTGAGTAATAACATCATGTAATACTTAAAAAATAATAGAGAGATTCCTTTGAATCCATAACTTCTTCTGTAAGGATAATCCAGGCCACATGAGATATCAAAATTGAGAGTTCTACTGAGAACATCATGTGACAGAATGAACAACCTTGATGAGATGGGATCAAATTTTCATATACCCATGACAAATTTTAAAAATATAAATCTCTATCCCATCAAGGAAATAAAGAACCAAGGAGAGGTGGTGAAATGATACAGATGATCACAAGCCCATTTAGAGAACCCATATTTCCTTAGGTCCAAGATGATGAAACTCTATTCTATTTTTTCATAATATTTTTAATAAAAATATGTATCATGATATTTTATACAACCAAATATCTATCTAGATCTAAAATAATTTCCCATGATAAACCAATATCCCCTAGAATACTCCTCTATTTTATAAAACCATGATGCTCAACAGAAATCATGGATCCTAATAAATGAGTTTTAATTTTTTAGAATGGTGGACAGAATTTTGTAAGTGAAATTTCATAAGATGATATGTCTAAACTAGAAAAACCCAATGGTGTTACTTAGTTAGGGAGTAAGAATAAGTATAGTGGAATTGGGAACTCTAGGTAGGGATCGTCCTTTAAATAAGTCATGGAGAACATAAGAAACATTGTTCATAACCATCTACCAAGCTACTTGAATGAATGAGCTTGGAAAGCCATTGGATCTTAGAGCACTATCAGGGTTGATGGTTTTAATAGCCTTTTAATCTCCTCATCATCTGTTGTTAGGTCCAATAGGTTAGATACCCTGAGAGGGGGGGTGAATCAAGGTATGACAGATTAAAACAAGTTCCCCTACTGATCTTGTCTCGCTGTTAAGCAAGACTCTCTTCTCTTTATTTCCTACAACAAAGTATAAACAAAAACTAAAGCATGCAAAGGACACAGCGATTTTTATTTGGTTGACCCTCACTGGGCTATGTCCAAGGAGCATACACTGGTGATGTGCTGATGTACCAAATCCACTAAAATCGCACTGCTGTTTACAAAGTTCGGGATAGATCACTTCTATTCCCAGGCTCACTGCCTTTACAATGTTTAGGGTCAGCTCACTACTTTCCCAAGGGTCACTCCCTGTCTCTCTTTATCTGGCTCACTGCCAGTAGAGAGGATCACCTTCTTACTCTTCCTTTTCTCACTACTCTGGAAAGGATCCACTCACAGTTTATAGACCTGTAGGTCTCTTCATTGTCACAAATGAATACATCCTCTGTTGTATGTGGATGCTTTGTTGAAGTTCAACTTTCACCCATAGATGAATCTCACTTTTCACCGAAGGTCTTGGGTAATCTTCCAGCTTCCACGCAGCCATGAATCACTACCATACTTTAACCATACTTGGCGCCCTTCTCTAAGCTGGTGCGCAAGTCTCGGCACGCAAGTTATAACTGGTGTGCAAGTCCTCCTCAACCACTTGCGTGACACAATCTTCTGCAACTCCAAACTTGCGCGATGCACACCCTTTTACGCCCAAACCAATATTGGCACGCAACCAACAACTTTAGTGCTTCTTAAAAATATGGCGCGCAAGTGTCACCAAACCACTTGTGTGACGCCTTCTTCTTCAACTAAAAACTTGGGTGACTTCCTTTCTTTCTCACCCAAACCACCTTGGGCGCGTAACAAACAACTGGCGCGCAACTTCTACTTGTGCGACCCACCACCACTTGCACGACCACCACACATACGCGACGGGAGCTCTGATTTTCTATAAGTTTTGAACTCATACAGAATGAGGAGGGGTCAACCTCTATTTATAGGCATTTAAACACCCTGCACAACGGCATGCAAGTCTCCCCTCGGCGCGCAAGTTTCAGCGCGCAAGTCTCTGTCGTGCAATTCACTTGCGCGACCAACCCTAGAACTTGGGCGCCCCTAATCCCTTTGTCATATTTTGATGTTCTGATCTTGAAAAACATTAGGCATGCAAGTTTCCTCTCCTTAAAGTACATGGCATGCAAGTCCCTTTTCCAAAAACCACTTTTCTTCATTTGTCGATTTGTAGGCCCAAAAATTTGGAAAACACTGGAAAATGGTGCCACCTTGTATCTGCTCTTTTTGTACTGCCTCCAGATCATCCATTAATTTGTCAACATTCTTGAATCAGACATGGATCGTTAACCACATCCCTTGAACTCGACATTCCACCATGAAATACCCTTTTTCAACAAATTTGTATGTCATGGTTTGCTTTGTCAACAATCACAACACAAATTTCCACTTTGTCAATAATCACAATCAGCTCAAAATGCTTCAATGATACCTTGAGGTATTTTTTCCTAACAATCTCCCCCTTTTGGTTTGTTGACAACTATTCCATAAAAAGATACATCGTTAATCCTTCAGCAACCATTCGCCTATTGTGATTTTGATAGCGATCAAGGATTTACTCAACACATACTCTAAGCCCACATAAGCAATGATCGGTGTGAGAGACAAGAGTAAATGAAAAGTTCATCAATGAATCACTTCAACTCTGACATCCACTATTGACACCAAACTAATACCAATTTTTGGAAATATTATTACTGCATTACAACACCACTCTTCTGCTTTTATCACGATTCTCAACTATCATGATATCTATTCTTTGATCGATCACTTCTAGCATTGTCAGATTTAATATTCTCCCTCTATCTCATTGCTCTCCCCCTATCTCACTGCTCCACCTGTCAGCTTCTCCCCATATCAAATTGCCACACTGTCAGCTTCTCCCCATATCAATCATGATTTATCAAATTGACACATTTTCTCTCCCTTGAACAATCACTATTTTCTCCCCCTTTGTCAACGAACCCAAAGGTCACTCCTTTGCAGTCTGTAATAGAGTAGTGAACACATATCATCACAATAGGGAAAAACACACCATACCTCGGGGAGAGGTGATGTGTTCCACATCCACACTCTTTTAAGTGCGTGGAGTCAACTGAACTCCCAGATCCAGTCGATGCCTTTCAAACGCTTCCTTGGGTAAGGCATTTGTCAGAATGTCTGCAACCTGTAGCTCTATAGGCACATACTCCAACTTCACAAACCCTTGCTCCACTTTCTACTTGATGAAATGATATTTGATCTCAATGTGCTTTGTCCTTGAGTGATGAACTGGATTTTTTCTAATATTGATAGCACTTGATTTATCACATTGGATTCTGATCAGAGACTTTACTTCAACTCCCATATCTTCAAGTTGTTGCTTCATCCACAATAACTGTGTGCATGCTTGAGTGGCCACAATATACTCAGCCTTCGCGGTGCTCAATGAAATGCAATCTTGCTTCTTTCTTAGCCAATAAATACACAATACACCAAGATAGAATGCACCTCCTGACGTTGATTTCCTGTCATCCGCTTAACCGGCCCTGTCTACATCAGTATATCTCAATTACTCTGACTGAGATTTGTCATTATAAGTAAATATGAAGTCCATCATGCCCATAATATACCGAATTATTCTTTTCACTACAAGCATGTGTCTTTCCTTGGGATTACTCTGATATCTCACTGCTTGGCATGTAGTGAAAACAATATCAGGCCTTTTGTAGTTAAGTACAACAAACTTAGAATAATTTGCTTGTATTTTGTGATATTAACTGCCTTTTCATTTTCATATTTGGATAGTTTTGTCTAGGTAGCAACTGGAGTCTTCATCTCCTTGGAATTTTCCATTCCAAATATTTTCAAAACCTCCTTGGCATATTTTGATTGAGAAATGATTGTTTCATTCCTTCCTTGTGTCACTTGTAGACCAAGGAAAAACATTAGTTCTCTAATCATCGACATTTCAAACTCAGTTTTCATGAAATCGGAAAACTGTCTGCACTGCGCTTCATCTGATTCTCCAAATATTATGTCATTGACATAAACCAACACCATCATCCTTTGATTACTGTCGTTGCTGAAATAGAGATTGTAATCAACTCCCCCATACTGGAAACCAAGCTTCTTCAAGTACTGATCAAGCCTTGAGTACCATGCTCTTGGTGCTTGTTTCATCCCATACAATGCCTTCTTCAGTCTAAAAACCTTGTTCTCATCCTCATGAATGAGAAACCCATCTGGCTGCTCAATATACAATTCTTCCTCTAGAATCCCATTCAAGAATGCAGATTTGAAATCCATCTAGAACACTTTGAACTTCTATTGCACTGTAATGGCTAGGAATAATCGGATTGTCTCCAGCCTTGCCACCGGTGCAAATGTCTCATCAACATCTATTCCCTATATTTGGGAGTATCCTTTGCACACTAGTCATTCTTTGTTTCTAACTACTGTTTCATCTTCATTCATATTGTTGCGAAAGACCCATTTAGTCCTGATGAAATTCTTATCTATTGGTCTCGAAACAATCTCCCATGTCTGGTTCTTCTCAATCTGATCAAGCTCTTCATTCATGGCCTGAACCCAGTTTTCATCTTCAACTGCATCAGCAAATCATTTCGGCTCTACCTGAGAAAGGAAAGATGTCTTATGCAGTGACTTTATTCTTCTTGTCTGAACTGGATCTGTTTGATCACTAATGATATTCTACCTATCAATTTCATCTTGACTCTTTGGTTTCCTTGCAGAAATAGACTTGACACTTTCTTGTTCATCATCAGTGTCTTCTTATGAGTCATCATTTTCCAGTTCTTCTCCTCCTGTGTTACTATCCTCTTCATCACTTTCATCAAGAAATTGTTCACTGTGCTATTGAATATTCTCTTCATTTTCTACAATAGTGATTTCATTGCTCTCAACTACTTTTCCCAGCCTCTTGTTAAAGCATTTGTATGATTTTCTTTTTCCTAAGTAGCCCAGAAATATTCCCTCATCTCCATGTGATTCAAACTTCCTATGATTTTCTTTGGTGAGAATGAAGCACTTACTTCCAAATATTCAAAAGTATTTGACTGTTGGCTTATTTCCATACCACATTTCATACGGAGTCTTTCCTTCTATCGGACACAACATATCCCTATTAGAAATGTAGACTGATGTCAATACTGCTTCCTTCCAAAACTTCTCTAGCAGGTCTTTTTCTATAATCATTTTTCTGGCCATGTTGTTGATGATTCGATTTCTCCTTTCATCCACTCCATTCTATTGGGGAGTTCTTAATAAATACACTTGATACCTTATCCCATTTTTTTAGAGATAATCTTTTATCTGACTATTTGTGAAATTCATACCATTTTCTGTATGAAACTTCATAATTTTCTATCCAAACATCCTTTTAGATTCCCTTCGGTACTATTTTAGGCAGCTGAACACATCGGACTTATGGGAAATAACAAACACCCATGCCATTATTCTATAGTCATCAATAAAAAGGATGTAATACCTCTTACCATCAATTTATCTTGGTGAAATAGGTCCACAGACATCAGCATGCACCAATTCAAGCACTCTTGTCGACTTCTTTTCCTTCGCTTTGTACGTATTTCTGATGATCTTCCCTTGTTGACAGGCGTCGCACGTATGTGTATGATCACGTGATAGCTCAGGGAGGTCTCTTGCTGCTTCACACTTTACCAGATCTTCTAGGGATGGTTGGAAAAGATGACCAAGTCATTTATGCCACAACTTGTTTTCTTCCTCTCTGGAAAGAAAACACATATATTCTTCTCCACTCACCAGGAAGAGATTTCCCTTTGTTCTTTTTTCCCGTAGAACTATTTCCCCGTCTCTTCCTTTGACAATACACACCTTCTTAGTAAACCTTATAGAATGTCCCGAGTCACATAGTTGACTGACGCTGAGAAAATTGTGACTGGGGCCTTCTACTACTAAGACATTTGCATGTCTCATCTCTTTTCCCCCAAACTTGGCCTTTTCGGAGCCAACAATCTTCAGGCCTTCATCGTTTCCAAATTTGACAACTCTTTCTTTGTCATATTTTATGCCTGTAACAAGATCCTTATTACTTGTCATGTGAGATGTGCAACCACTATAAAGGATCCACACACCAAAGCAATCTGATGCCTTAAGGGAAATTTCTGCCACCACAGCCTTCTCATTCTTCTTCTTCTTGGTCCACATTTTTGCCTTCACATTTGGCATGGATTGAGAATTTTGTTCTTTCTCAGAATATGATGGACTAGATTTATCTTGTAAAGCTGCAAATATATTATGCATTTTTAACTCACCTATTGGTTCATTGATCTGCTACTTTTGAACATTTTGATTCTGCTTTGGAACATTCCTCTGTATGGTCGAAGTGTAGTACCTAGCCATGTGCTCAAATCCTCCACACCAAAAACAGTGTCCTTCAAAATATGTTCTGTAAAACCATTCTCTATTTGGCTTCCACCTCTGTTCTTGTTCCCTTTGATATCTCTTGGATATGGAACACAAATATTGTGAATCTCTCATCTTTCCACAACAATAACACTTGATATAAGGTGCATTCCTTCATGTTACTTCTGTACTACGAGTTTCCCCTTGGGATCTTTGAATATTCTGATTCTGTTTTCTTCCCAAATCAACCTTCAATCTCGGAGTGGGTGCTTGTGGTCTGACATCAATATTTACAGATTTTTTTTTCGATCAAGCCCCAATCCAGCCTTAGCATCTGAGCTTGATTGTGGCTTCTTTCCTGTTGAACTACTAGCCTCCTATTTCATCTTTTCTGTATTCTGAATGACCTTCTTTTCTGATATCGCATTGGGGGTCAAAAGTTTTTCTTGATCCTTAATTTTTCATCATAGACTAACCTCTTCTTCTTCAAGACCTTCGACACACTTGACTTGATCTTTCACTTTTCTATTCAAGCCATTGATCTCCCTTTTCTGTTCTTCAATATTGAGATTATACTCACTAATTGATTCTGAGTTCTCTGGTGTTGATAACTTGAGTTTCTCAATTTCTTCCATCAACTCAGACTTCTCTTCTTCTTATTGCTGCATATAGAGTTTGGAATCATGAACAACTTTGTTAGATTTATTTGTTTTGGCTCTCCAAACATCTATCTCCTCAAGATCAGCCTCTAACTCAGCTTGCATATCTATTCTTACTTCAACTTATTCTTCTTCATTATCACCTTCAATTTCATTCTTCTCTTGAGAACTACGAAGGACTGCCACCAAATCATTTTCTCCATGATTTTTTCAATTTTCAATCTCCTCCACTTATTCAACCTCATACTCATCTGAACTGTCTATTTCTTGTGAAAGAAGATTCTTCTTCTTGAAGAAATTTCTCTTGAACTGCTTCTTCCCTTTCACATAGGCTGAAGATCTCTTCTTGGGAATTTCAACTTCATCTTCATCATTTTCTTCTTGAAACTTTTTGGGGCACCTTGCGGTAAGATGACCAACTTTTCCACATCTAAAGAAAGCAAGTGGATGTTTCCCTTTGAACTTTCCATTTCCTATTTGAAGATTTGAGGAGAGGAATGACATTACCTCATATGTCTCTTCTTCCTCCTGAGAATCTTCAATGGTGAGCTTCTTCATGGCCTTAAATGCCACCTCTTTGGATTTCCCCTTTTCCACAGCATCATTATCATCTTTTCTCATTTCATATGCAACAAGAGTGTTGTGCAGGTTATCCAATGTCAGCTCTTTTGGGTCTTTATCTTCCAAAACAGAAACTTTCGGATTGAACTGAGGTGGAAGTTTTCTCAAGATGCGCTTAACAATTTTTATGTCTTTAATAACTTCACCAAGACCTCGTATGTCTTCTAATACAACATTTACCCTGTCAAAGAATGCATCAACAGAATCATTTGGGTTCATTCTCAGATATTCATACTTGTTCCACAACACTTGCAGCTTTGCCTCTCTGACCTTTGTATCCCCTTTATATATATTCAATAGCTTTTCCCACATGACATGTGAAATTTTTCATGACATCACCTTTGTATAGATAGGATTGGATAGGGCTCCCCCTAAGTCATTAATTCCTTTGGCATATGCATCCAACTCTCTACGTTCAACTTCTGATAATGCACCACTGTTGATGTCAGCTGTTATACCATGCATTTCTGCTGTGAATACGTCCATTCCCAAAGATCAGAAGTAGTGTTGCATCTGATTCTTCCATAGCTGAAAATTTTTCATGTCGAAGATCAGAATCCCTTTATGATTAGTGACCTATATTTGATAGAGAACCACTGATAAAAACCTTTCCCTCTGATACCAATTGTTAGGTCCACTAGGTTAGATACCCTGAGAGGGGAGGTGAATCAGGGTATGATATATTAAAACAACTTCCCCTACTGATCTTGTCTCACTGTTAATCAATACTCTCTTATCTCTCTTTCCTGCAGTAAAGTATAAACAAAAACTAAAGCACGCACAGGACACAACAATTTTTACTTGGTTCACCCTCACTGGGCTACGTCTAAGGAGCATACACCGGCGATGTGACGATGTTCCAAATCCACTAAAATAGCCCTATTGTTTACAAAGTTTTGGATAGATCACTTCTATTCCCAGGATCACTGCCTTTACAATTTTTAGGGTCAGCTCACTGCTTTCCCAAGGGTCACTCCCTGTCTCTCTCTCTCTGGCTCACTGCCAGTGGAGAGTATCACCTTATTCCTCTTCCTTTTCTCACTACTCTAGAAAGGATCCAATCATAGTTTATAGACCTGTAGGTCTCTTCATTATCACTAATGAATACATACTCTATTGTATGTGGATGCTCTGTTGAAGTTAAACTTTCACCTGTAGATGAATCTCACTTTGCACCGAAGGTCTCGGGCAATCTTCCAGCTTCCACGCAGCCCTGAATCACTGTTGTACTTAAACCATACTTGGCGCCCTTCTCTAAGTCGGAGCGCAAGTCTCGGCATGCAAGTTATAAATGGCGTGCAAGTCCTCCTCAACCAATTGCGCGACACAAGATTCTACAACTCCAAACTTGCGCGACGCACACCCTTTTACGCCCAAACCAATATTGGCACGCAACCAACAACTTTCGCGCTTCTTAAAAATCTAGCACACAAGTGTCACCAAACCACTTGTGTGACGCCTTCTTCTTCAACTCAAAACTTGGGCGACTTCCTTCCTTTCTCGCCCAAACCACCTTGGGCACACAACAAAAAACTGGCACGCAACTTCTACTTGTGCGACCCACTACCACTTGCGTGACCACCACACTTGCACGACAGGAGCTCTGATTTTCTTTAAGTGTTGTACTCTTATAGAATGAGGAGGGGTCAACCTCTATTTATAGTCATTTAAACACCCTGCGTGATGGCGTGCAAGTCTCCCCTCGGCGCGCAAGTTTCAGCGTGCAAGTCTCTGTCGTGCAAGTCACTTGCGCAACCAACCCTAGAACTTGGGTGCCCCTTATCCCTTTGCCATATTTTGATGTTCTAATCTTGAAAAACATTAGGTGTGCAAGTTTCCTATCCTTCAAGTACATGGCGCCACCTTGTATCTGCTCTTTTTGTACCGCCTCTAGATAATCCATTCCTTTGTCGACGTTCTTGAATCAAACATGGATCATTAACCACAACCATTGAACTCAAAATTTCACCATGAAATCCCCTTTGTCAAAAAATTTGTATGTCATGGTTTTCTTTGTCAATAATCACAACACAAATTTCCACTTTTTTAACAAACATAATCACCTCAAAAATGATTCAATGATACCTTGAGGGATTTTTGCCTAACATCTGTAATTATTTCAAATCACACCTATCTTGATAAAAAAATATACATAAGAACATCACAAAAAATATAGAAATCACCTTATCTATTAATTTGGAACGAGCCTACCATAATATTAGAAAAATGAGTTGTTTTCAGAGGCCCAATTACATTAAAATCATTGGAATAATTCCAATAATCAAGGGGAATATTGATATTGTTGATAAATTTTCTATATCTAATGCATGAAGGAAAATAATCCATGTTTCAGTCAACCACTCCCATCCATTTGGCCCTTAATTTATCCTTATCCTCTATTTCTTCTTCAATCGGTTTCTCTTCTAGGAGTTTCCATTGATGAGAAATTAGGATGAAAGTATCATTGTTCCATTGGGTTTTAAGGTGACTATCTAATTGACTAATCTCTTCATGTAAAACTTCAATATTAAACCCCAAAAGATCTTGGATTTGTCTCCATTTAAGTGTATCCCCCTTTAATCTCTGAAGTTTTTTTTTGAATGGCCACCCATGGATGACCTTGCATGGGGGAAGACTAAGAGAATCTCATTATATATTTAAAATAATCCTATAGCATCATATTACTAGTTTCCAGGTACTCCATGACCACTTTTTGATCATTCATCGGTTGGGGTTCATCTCGGGTTGTTTTGGGAGTGGTTTTGGATTTTTTTTGGATGTTTCTAGTATGTGTGTGGTTTTCCCAAACTGTACACCCAACCTAATTCAAACCATGAAAACCTGGGTAGAGGGAATTTTCATGTTTAGAACATGGTTTGAAAAACCATGCACCCACCTTGTAGAAACCATGCACCCTAGTAGAGGGGCACACAGTTATGGTGCACCATTTGTCTAACCGTATGGACCTTACTAGCTAACCCTGTAGAAAATGGTTTTTTATTCTGAAAATTATTTTAAAAATACTTGAACCACTATTTAAATACTTGCTCAAACCTAAATCGGTATTTCATGAATTCCTAGGTCTTGGGGGCTCTCAATAACCCTTTTTTGAACATCCAAATCACTTCCTAGAAAGATAAAATCATGGAGGATCTCATTAAATCCCTCTTGGGTAAGTTATTATTATCCCATTATTTCTCTCCCACTATCTATTTATTTTATCCATATGGTTTTTTATATCATCATGTGTTTTATGGGTCTAAATCTCATTGATTTGGATCATCAATCGAGGTTGTATTTATAGATATCTTTTTTTGTCATTCATCATTGGAAAATCCCATTTCACATGTTATGTTTTGATATAATGAATAAAGGTAGGTGGTTCCATTAAAATTTTCTATTTAATAAACCCTTTTTTTATTTTCTTTGAATATATTTTAATTGAATTATGAAAACCAAATTCTATGTGTATTGTAATTGAAAGTTATTACATATGGATTTTTAGAAAAACCCCAATTCCAATGTAATTGGAATTTGGGGCGTGTTTTGTAATTTTATTGAATTTGTGGATTGATTTGTGAACTGATTTTAGAAAATAGATTAAAATGAATTGATTAAAACATATGGTTGTTTTTATTTTTAAATGGAATGAAATTATGAAAAATCTATGTTATGGTGTTGAAATTGATTTGGAATATTGAAATGATAAATTGGGAAATTGGATTATAAATGATGTTTTAATTTTAAATGAAATGAACTATCCATTATTAATTGGTTAATTGAGAACATGTGATCCTAGGTAGTTAGTGAGTTATTTGGGGAAGTCATGCTAGGATTTTAATTCCCTAGAAATAGATTGATGATGAAAACTCTAAAAAACCTAATTTGGTGGATCTTATCCCTTATGAGATATTTATGAGTTATATTCATCCTGAGCCTGAGGGACATGTGTACACATTTCTATGATAATTAATATAAGAGTGTGAGGATCATATGATTAAGAACTATCATACCATAAGGTAGATTACCGTTTTTCTTATTGTGATTATTTCGATGCATATTCTATTGATCACAGAACATCTTTTCCCATGCCTAGTGATTTATATAAACTATTTTATATAAAGTGTTTATTTAATACATGTTTGAAATTTTTCCATCTAATGAAATGAAAGCATGTTTTATTTTAATATGAAATTGTATCACCAATCCCTGTTTTATTTAAAATTAAAAGAATGATTTGGTTTATTTATTTTGGAATCTTATTATGGAACACTTTGTGAGACCCTACTAGGATTTTATGTGACACCCTAACTTTAACTTTGGGTGTTTTTAGATTTACTTCTATCGTGTCTGAGAAAAGGGAAAGTGCCTATAGGAGGAGGTTAATTTTCTTAATCATTGGGGCTTGGTGTGTTAATTCCTTTTGTACGTTTGAGTTTATCTTGTAAGGTTTTGAGTACTTTTATGATATAATGTTTTGGGTTTTTGAGATACCTATTTGATTTTTGGTACTTCCTTCCATTGGATTTTTTGGCATAATTATATGTATATATTTCTTCTTCTATTTATGTGGAAATTTAATTCCCTATTTTATCTTGTATGATTCTAGGTGCAAGTCACCAACCCGTGTGGATCAAGAATTATCCTTGAGCTATATCAGGGTCATCTTCAGTATCAAGGTACCAAGGTATCTAGGCCAGTTCATGACACATCCATATAATCCATATATTTATGAAAAATAATATTTTATCTTATGATTTTGAATATTGAATTTGTTGGAGAAGAGGAAAATGGTTATATAAAGATTCTTCCAGGTGTTTAATATAATAATTAGGAAAGATGGATAGAGTATTGAGATTTCCCAAATACCTATATAGTATAATCCATATTCTAATTTTTCCACACGTTTTGTTGTACCAAGTAAACAACCCCCCCCCTAAATATCCCAGATCCATAAGATAATTGGATCCTAGAAATATTTAAAATCATCCATAAAATTTATTGAATAGACGTCCCTCATTTTTTCTTCAATTGATTTATAATATTATTAAAATTTACCCCTATTAACCCAAATAGAATACCAAGATTGAAATAGAATATTTCTTTCTAAAGATATTCCCTCTCACAAGCATCATATTTAACATAAATAACAGATATAAGAATATAATTTTGATTCGAATTAACCTTGATTATCATGTATTAATAAGATACAGTAATTAGATCCACATGGATTTGGTCCTTATAAAATACCAATATGTGGCTATTAGTGGGGATTACCTAGAGACTATTCATATACATTTAATTAGTAAAATATTAAATATAAAAAACACTATGATTAGGTTACAAAATATCTAGAAGGAAGATGCTACTGATTCAGATAGTCTTTAGAAGAAAATTGATTTTTTCTATAGATATGATTCCCATAGTATTAAATATCGTTGAATTTATCATGAAGTGGGATGAGAGGGGGCCTTCAGGCCTTGAACAACTTTTTTTTTGGAAAATATTAATTGAAGAACTTGGAGTTATTCTTGGACTATGTGACCATGTTTCTAGGGGTGGGGTGGAAAAGAAATTGTTTTCTTTAACTTGGGTTTTCTAAGTGAATACTGGAAGGGATATTCAAAAGCTCCATCCATATAACTAAATTAATTAAGGAAGACTTCCAAAGCCTCATGGAGGGATCCTATTTGAAAAATAATTAGTATATATACTTGAATGGGTTCTAGAGATTGGTTGGGAAGAAGGAATCATACCATCTTGATTTCCCTCATCATTAAATTCTGAAGATGTGGAGGAAAGAGTCAAATTTTCTAGCCTCACAGGAGAATCATAAACTATATAAGGTGATTTGGATATCAATCCTTCTACACTCATGTATAGAACTAAAATTTTAGGGGAAGTGTGATTGGACTTGGTAGAACCATTATTCATATCAATAAGGGTTTTAGAAGAAAGTAGATCTGCACCCTTATCAGGAGAGGATGCCAAAGAATCTGGGACAACCCAACTATTCAAATCTTTCATCGTGGGAGGGGGTTATGATTGACATATTTTGTAGTCGGATGGACAAAAAACTTTATAGGATTCAAAACCACCTTCTCTTTAGTATCATGGGAAGAAATAGTAGGCTTAGGACAAGGAGCATTCCTAGTGGATGCAGCATTATTTAGACCAATATAATTATTGAAGAATCCACATTTCCTATAGGCAGAAATGGACTGTCCTTAAAGAGAGTAGAAATTATTATACCTTGGGGACTATGAAATTTTTTGAAATTTCCAAAAAGAGTTGTTCAAGCTAGATTTTATGATGACTTAACTTGGGATAGGATTAGCCAAGTCAACATCAACATCAATTTGAGAAACCCTGGAAGATTCCATTCACAAGGTTTTCTTATCTTCACACAAAAAATGTCCAAAATAATCACCAATTATATTAAGGATCACCAGGTTTTACATAGGTTGAGGGATACTAGGATGTCAGATCTAGAGTGTAGCCAGATATGAATCAAAGCCTTTAAAGAATTCTGTAGACCATATGGTAATAAGAAACCTTTAACTTTCACATAAAATATCCTCCATCACCCAAGACTAGGTGATTTAAATCCCTAATAATAGATAAAGAAAAAATTATTTAAGTTTCATCAAGGAAATGTACACAAGGATAGATAGACCCCAGGAGTGAATAAAGTGGGAGAAGATCAAGAGATATGGGTTATCCACTCCAAATTTAGCAAGAATAATCTATTTATGATATTATATAGCTAAAAAATCCCATTTTGAGATAGAAATCACTGGTAATCCATTCACCACTTCCAAAGTTGATGAATCCAAGTCCATCGGAGGTTTCATAGGTGGAGCGAGACATCTACATGAAGAGGCATCACTAGAGACCACCACTTTGAAAGATCATGTAGAGATAATGGGTTTATTAGGAAGAAAATAAGGATACACTTTTATGTGGGAGTATTCTTAGACTAAAGACCCACTTATAGAGATTAGAAGAGGAAGGGAGACATGATTAGAGATCATAGCAACTTCAGTCAGAGACGACAAAGGTATCAGAAAAGGATTCCAGATCTGATCCTACCGCCCTATAGGGACCGATCATGGCCAAAAAATTTAAAATTTGGGTATTCATATGAGTCATGTTCATCATTAATTCTATTTGATTCATATTAGGTAAATAGTTCTTATTTGAATAAAATTATTAATTTTGTTTTTAAGGTTAAACATATTCTTTATAAAATTAAAATAATACCTTTAAATGCAAAAAAAAATCCTTAAATATATATTTTCTCAATTTAAAAAATAGAGGTCTTTATTATATATTGATAAATAAATAATAAACATCATTTTGGAATAAACTATATTTTTCACTATTAATATAAAAATAATTATTTTATAAAAATACCAAAAAACTATATTAGGATAATTTTGACATGTGGAATTCATTAATTAAGTTAATTATATAAAATTAATTTTTTAAATTGGATATAAATTAATTTAAGCATAAAAATGCATAAGTGGGAAACAAAAGTATTTTAAATAAATTAATCTTATATTAATATATATATTTTCATAGTTTCATAAGGCGCCTACTTATATTGATACCAAAAAATTTAACATTCGTAATATATCATCCATATTTAAAAAAAATTATTTTATTAATGTATCATGGTTCATTTACTTTGGTGTTTTATGTAAGACAATCCACTCAACATGATATTTATTTTTGGAAAATCATTTACTAAATTCATGGGTCGTTATATTCTACCCCTTTGAAAAGAATTTCATCCTCAAAATTTTAATTACTAGGAAGGAAATAAGTGAGGGTAATTTTTCCTAATTACACCCTCAAGTTACCACATATCTTCTTCAAACTTAGGAATCTTCCATATAACATTGATCGGATGGGTTTCCTTTTTTCAAAAAACATTATCTTTTTGATCCAAGATCTCTATTGGTTCTTCCTTATTTGAGATATTATGTTCCAATTTCATAAATTTCAAGTTTATTACATGTAAAAGGTATGGTATATACTCCCTCAACAGTGATAAATGAAACAAATTATATTCTTAAGAGAGTTCTGGAGGGAATTCTAAGTGATAAGATACTATCCTAACATGATCAAGGATCTTGAAGGGACTAATATACCAAAGGCTCACCTTAACTTTATTTCCAAATCTCACAACCTACTTCCATAGTGAATCAATAGGAACACATTTTCACCTAATTCAAACTATAGATCTCATCAATGATTATATATGTAGATCTTCTGTTGACTTTATTATAATTTCATATACCACTAAATAGTTTGAACCTTCATCATCATTTCTTGGACAAGGTAATGACCTATCATCTTCCTATCTCCAACTTCATCCCATAACATTGGATTCCTATATATATTCCTATAAATAGCCTCATATGGATCTATTTTAATTCTAGAATGGAAACTTTTATAATATGAAAACTCTACTAGGGGTTTTGCTCCCAAAATATTTGGAATTCCATTGAACAATATCTCAACATATCCTCTAGATTTTGGATGGTCTTCTTAGATTGGCCATCTATCTGAGGGTGATAATTAGTGTTAAAACTCAATTCATTATTTAAGTCTCATTTAAGGATTCTCAAGAACCTTGAGGTAATCCTTATATATAGATCATGTACAATATATTGAGGCACCCCATGCAGTCTTACCAATTATATTATGTATATCCTTGATTGTTGGTAAATAGAGAAATATTATTTTATAGAAATAAAACATGGTGACTTTTTAATGAGATCAATAAGAACCAAAATGAAATTATGGACATTAGATTTCCCAGGGAGTCCCAAAAAAAATCCATGGGAATTATTTCCCATTTACATACCGGTATGGGTAATGGTTGAAATGTACCCTTATAATTGTTTTCATCCTTAACTTGACGGCCTACCAAGCATCAAGATGTGAATTCTATGATTCCCCTTTTCATGTTAACCCACAAAAAGTTTTTATTTATATATCTATAAATCTATTAACTTCTTAGATGTATGGGTTTAGATGATCTCTTAGCCTCATCCAAAAGTTCCCTCTTCAGTTCTATTTTTTATGGGAAACATATTGAGGTTAAAAACCTTATATAATCATCTTTATCAAAGCTAAACACCAAAATAATCAATAGTTTTTGTTGTTTTTAGGAATCATATTTTTAGGATTCTTTGATTTTCACATGAATGGATGGTTGAGAAGTATTTTTTTCCATATAGGATTTCTCTCCTTTCCTTATTATTTCAAGATTCATCCATTTCAAATCCATGAGTATTGAGTCTTTTTCAATACTCATCATAGATAATATTGATTGATATTTCTTTCTCAAGGAATCAACCACATTGTTTACCTTCCCATGTAGGTAATTTTTTGATAAATCATAATCCATGATTAGTTTTAACCATATCCTTGGTCGTATGTTCTAGTATTTTTGTGTGAATATATACTTTAATATCTAATGGTTAGTATAAATATCACACTTCTCACTATAGATATGATGTTTACAAAATTTCAATGAAAATACTACTACCTATAGCTCCAAATAATGTGTTTGATATCTCTAATCATGAGTCTTTAATTGATATGATACATAAGAAATTACCTTCTTGTTTTTCAAAATAATTCACACCAAACCCTTTAAAGAAGAATAACTATATATCACAAATCATTCTCTACTATAGGGTAGAGTGAGTATAGTTGTAGTGACCAATTTATTCTTAATATCTCTGAATTTTTCCTCATATTCTATTGTATAGAGAATATTCACCCCAATACATGTAAACTTGGTCCTCATAACCCATATTATAGATTTTTCTTTCAAAGGGAGATCATAATCATCATTACATACATATTTGATCATAGAATGTTTGAGGATATGAAATGAGATCTCCTTATCCCAAAACTTTATATGTTATCTATGCATAGATAACTAATCCAAGTAAAATATCATGTCAAATCCATCCAAGTGTGTAAGAACTATATTTACATAAGATACCTTCCCACAAATATTTATTAGATAAGAGTTATATATCTTAGATAATATCATCATGCCACTAGAGGTTTTCACAGATAACTCATTATCCAAGGTTTAATGCAGAGAATCAACATTCATATAAAACTTGTGTGTTATAAAAGAATGTGAAGAAATATAATAAAAAAATTAATTTGTAGATATGGGGGGGTAATTAGTTAACCTTGCACCACTTAATTATCTTGATCCACATTAGAAGTAGTGATAACATATACTCTTCCTTACTCCCTTGGTTTATAAGATTTCGGTGGTCCATTATCTTCCAAAGATCTGGGGTTAGGGAAGTGATTTTCATTGTTCCAAAACTCCTTATGCTTGAAGCATTGATTTGAAAGTAGCACATTGGTCAAGTCCTTATTTTCCTCTAATTTTTTAATGACTCGGATTTTTTATGTATTATTTTTGGATAATATATTGATTATTTTCAAGACCAGGCACTAACACGATGTCTGATTCTGAGGCCCGGTGTGCCCATAATAAATTTTTTAAATATATTAAATATATTAAATAGCATGCATGTGGTTTTCCTGAAAAAGTTTAATAACTACTAAATAGGTTCTCATATCAGAAATATTAGGGAACCATTGAGTTTATAATGCATGTTTTACCCTAAGAGTGACTTAACCTTGTCCAGCATAGGTTGTTTGTAGAAAATTCATCACGGGTGAAAAAATGAATAAAATAATAAAATAATTTATTTTAATTATTTTCATCGATGTAACGATTGGTGAATATTTAAATCAACTATTATGTTAGAATTAAAGGGTTAGCTACGTAACCCTAGAAATTTTGGAGAGCCATTGGAGATAGTATTGGAGGATTACTCTCAGACGAACGGTGACCAGATCATAGATCGATGATCAACACACAAAAAACTCAAAGGATCTCACCAACGATCATGGAGTACCCCATTATTAATCATTGATGGATAAAAATGATGTAGGGGTATTTTTATTTGGATTTTCATTCACAGTTATTATTTTATACAATGAATTAAAATAAATTGTTGAACAGATTGATTTGAGGATCATGCATTTTACAGGATGGATTAGTTTAATCGGGATTCAGGAGAGTTTTCTTTGTGATTAAATTGTTGGTTCATCGATTGTGTTTCTAATGGACGTGAACCAAGATTGACATTAACAACGATCAAGGTCTCTTCCTCTTGATTGTTCTTGTGATTTCCTCCCCTAATTCTTTGTTCATCATGAGCATTATTTATTTGGACCATAGTTAGATATATCCCAATGGATCAATCATTGAACACATTTTTCTTAGAAAAATGATTCAAAATTATAGATCTGATATTTTCACAAGGCAAAGAAGGTGTGACGATTGTAGCGGAAGTGGATCAGATGACAGAGATACCCAATTTTGTGTTCTTTGGTGCAAAATAAAGAATGTTTTTTTAGATTTGTTTTTTAAATGGATTTGATGGAAGAACGTGTTTTTTGATGATGTAAAGGCTTGTAAGAGATGTAAACATGATTTTTCTACATGAGGTGTGTCCAAATATGTGATCAGAGCACCGGAGAAGATTCCCATATTCTAGATATGGGATTCTGTAAAATCCCATGCTTTATGACATGTAAGTCAAATCTACAAGCCGTGTGCCCCCCCTATGTAGTGACTAGTGTTTTAGGAGATACATAAGTATCTCAAAGTGTGTTTCTAGGACACATGGTGTGTGAAATATCCCCAGTGACTCAACATGTACATCAGAGGGTACACAAACACGAGTTGTAGTACATGGGTCGGATCACGTCATGTACTCCCTTACACAAACATGGCCTGGAATATAGTACATGTTCTATGTCATGTACTAGTACACATGAACAAGTGAATGGGAAAAATATATGTACTAGCACATGGTTAGAATACATAATAATTCTATAAACTATGTAATTATACATGGACATGGTTTGAGACACGAGTCATTTACACGGGTATGACCTAGGGTCAAGGGACATGGTGTGTAGAACTTTTACACATTGTGAACTTTCTTAGACATGGATTAGATCCATTTTCCTCTATATCTTGGATAAGTTTTATCAGGGAGTGTTCCCATTATCCATTCGATGAGGGTTATTATGGAATCATCTCCTACTCTTAGGATCATGATCCCTTCAATGAGACTTCTTGGATAGAGTCATTGGATTCCCTCTAAGAGGCTCTAAGTTAAATCCTCTATTCATATTCATACCCTAGGCGATTTTATTGGTATCATTGTGACCAAAACTATATGGGAGCCAATCCTATACATAGTAGGTTAATCTAGATTAAGTGTTTGGTATCACCCCATGGACTTGAGTGTGATTCTCATCTTTGTACTATATTCTCTTCAGAATATCAATGTGTACTTCTAATAGAATGACTCGATGAGAATAAAATCTTGGACATACATCATTAGTGTGATCAAACTTAAGAGTGTGTAATCTTATAAGAGTATTTTATGGAATATTCAAGTTATAATCCTAGACTAGAATACTATGGTTGTGACTTACCATTAGACTGTGTATAATTTTTTAGCATATCTGGATATTTTTGTTATATGTTTGGTAGACATATACCATTGTAGAGTTGAAAATATTTCCTTTATTGAATTATTTATAGTTTTAGGGTTTCTTACTAAGTGTTGTTATACTAAAACTTTCATGGGATTTTCATACACGTGTCATGTATTATGTAGATGATTGACCTTTTGGTAGAGTCCAAGGTGGACCAGGACCAGATGGTTCTTAGTAAGACTGGACAGACCGAGGTGTGTTCCTGTGGATTTTAGAATGTAGTCCCCAGTACTTACTTTCAAGTTGGGATTGATTTCAGACTCTTTATAAAGGGATTGTATTTGGACATGTTTACTTTCCTTCACTTCATGTCGTACTATGGTAGTGGGATTTAAATGTGTGCATGAATGTTTGTTCATATTTTTTTACATTTCATCATTTTATAGTCTTGAAGATGTGTGCGTGTGTATAGTTAATTAGGATAAATCCTCCCATGTTAGTGATATGCCTACTTGGTGCTAGTCTCCAGCCCCTGGCCTATTAGTGGTGGGAATGAGGAGTCACGACACGAGCCACTTTGGGATAGGTTGTGACAAATTGGTATTAGAGTGGTTGATTACTTTAGGAATGGAGTCTATGATATTGGTTTGGGGAAATAGTGTTAAGTGTTTTGAGTTTGGATTTTAGGCCAAGGACTTCAGTATTAGTGTAGCATCTGATGTATTCATATACTAGTACTCTCATCACCTATTTTTTGACTCGGTACATGGGAACACTGGTTTTATTGAAAAAATGGTACATTCATCATATAGGAATGGTTTGTGGTTTCCATGTCCTTCTTGAGTAATATATCTATATATACTCATTAACAGTGTTATATCTTGTTTATTTTAGGATTTCTCCATGATGTATGATAGATAGGATTCAACATTATGATCATGAGGATGATCCCCATGGTGATGAGGAATTGATAAAGGGACCAGTTCCTAAAGAGTTACCTTAGGGTGGTTCACCATATATACCACCACCTATGGATAAGAACATGGTACCCGTAGTACCAATCGATGAAGTTCACAATCTGAGTGCATTTCATGAGTTTCAGTGAAAAAGACTCCTTAGGTTCTAAGGTGAGCCTAACACATAGGCGACTGAAGGCTGGCTTATGGGGGTGACTCGATTTTTTCTTCTTGTCAGGATACCAGCCGATCAGATGGTGGACCTAAAACAAATCCTTCTTCATGTCTCAATAGGGTGATGGTGGGGTTTAGTGACACGGTCTTATGATGAGGTGACTCTTGTGTGGAAAAATATTGAACACCTTTTTGAATAGGAGTTATCACCAGATATGTTGAGGGATGTATATATCTCGGATCTTCTACATGTCCATCAGGGTGGAACAATAGTAGTTGAGTATTCAACAAGATTTAACGACCTCTCTAGGTTCTCAATGGATATGGTTAATGACCAGTTCATCAGGGACTAAACATTAAAGATAGATCTATGTAGATACATCCAAGGCAGTTTTATCCCTCTATGTATTCCTACATATGTTGGGGTTCTAGAGTGATATTTAGTGTTTGAGAGTTTCTTAGCTGAGAAGATATAGACAACGGTTTCCAGTAGTGGAAAATTAGGAGTAGATACCCCAGTAGCAGGGTGAAGATGTTAGTCTCATGGACCTAGACGTGCGATATGTTTCAAGAGGAGGCCTTAGTGTAAAGGATATGTGGTTCATGGATCATAGGGTGGGTACATTCATCCCAAAGATAAGTGGTGATACTCAAGTGATGGTAGGGGAATCTCACCTGAGATTTTCTAACCTATCATACAACTGATAGAGAGATCATAGATGGGTCATTGAGGTAAAGGAAACAACAAGAGATGGTAGGTTCACGGGGTTGTAAATGTGGCAGGGGAGCTAAGAGAGTAGTGGGAGGTGGTTGTCGCTTTGACTTGTTTCTACCACCATCCCCAGGTGGTCCACACCGGGCTCAGGGAGTTAGAGGATAGGGGTGGGGATAGCTACAGGCAGTCAAAGTTTACAACCTAGTGGCTCCGAGAATGATTTGATGTATGATCTGTGTCTTTTTTACTTTAGCTACAGTACTGATAGACATAGGTGTTAGTCGTTGTTTTTTTCCACATATCTTGTTTGAGACTTAGATATTATAGTTGATCCCTTGGCTTAACTATTACTCTTAGAGTCTCCTGCTATAGATGACTCATTCATCAAACACTTATGTCAGTAGTATGACCTGAATATTGGAGGTGAGAGTTTCTGTTGGGATTTATTTTTAATAGTTATGAGTCCTTGCAACATCATCTTGGGTATAGACTTATTACCGACAATTCCTGCCCAAATTGACTATTTTAGGAGGAGGATGTGGTGTGTTTGTAGTGATGGATCTAGGTACTCCTTTTTCAGTGAAAAGGAAACCCAGGAAGTGTGGGATGGAATCATGCATAGGAGGGTATAGCCTATTGTACATTAGTTGTCTAGCCTAACCCTTGGTGTGGTGAATGTTATGAGCTCCCAGTTTTCTATAATGGTGGTGGAGTATAAGGATGTATTCCTTGATAATTTTATTGGTTTACCTCCCTACCGTGTGATATAATTATGCATTTATCTACACCCTAGTATGGCACCGATATTTGTGCCATCATATCAGATGGATATTGAAGAGTTTTGTGAGATAAGGTTGTAATTAGAGGAATTTCAAAGGAAGGGATTTGTTAGGCTCAGTGTTTCACCCTAGGCATCCCTAGTTTTGTTTTCCAAGAAGGAAGATGGGAGTTTGAGGTTGTGTGTGGACTACCAGCACTTGAATCAGGTGACTGTAAAGAAAAATTATCTACTACTAAGGATCATTGAAATATTTGATTGGTTGAGAGGGGAATTATGGTTCTAGAAGGTTGATATCAAGATATTCTATCTCTAGTTTCGAGTATGGGATGATGATACATTTAAGATGAAATTTAGATGTATCTATAGTCATTATGAGTACTTGGTGATTCCCTTTGACATAATGAATTTCCCATAAGTGTTCATGGGACTCATGAACCATATCTTCAAGCCTTTCATAGACTAGTTTGTGGGAGTCTTCATCAACGATATCCTTATGTACTTGGCATTAGAGGAGGAGCACACGAGACACGTGAGGATGTTTCTAGACGTACTCTGAGAGCACCAAATTAATGAAAATATCTCTAAGAGCCAGTTTTGGATTTAGGAAAACCACTTCCTAGAAAATTTTATCTCAAAAGATGGTTTGGTAGTGGACCCCATCAAGGTATAGGTAGTGTTAGCTTATGATCCACCCAAGAGACTGATGGAGGTACAAATATTCCTTGGGTTGGCAGGATATTATGTGAGAATCATTCTTGATTTCACCAGAATATTATCACCCATGATAACTTTGACTTGAAAGTGAACCCTTTTTGTGTGGACATAGAGGTGTTAATAAGCTTTTTAGTAGTTGAAATAGAGTTTAATGAGAGCTCCCATATTGTGATTTCTATAGGAGGTGTTGAGTATGTAGTGTTCTATGATGCATCTGAAACAAATATTGTTTATTTTTTGATCCAAAGGTAGGTGGTGATTTCCTATGGTTCACGATAGTTGATACCACATTAGTAGAACTACATGACCCACTATCTTCAGTTAGCAGCATTAGTCCTCATACTAAAGATGTGGTGACACTACCTGATGGACGAACAGTCTATCATATATTATGACCAAAAAAGTATCAAGTATATATTCTCTCAAAAGGATCTCAACTTGAGGTAGAGGCGATGGCTAGAGTTCCTCCAGGTTTATGAATTTGAAATTGTATGTACTCCTGGGAAGGGGAATATGGTAGCATATTCTCTCAGTAGTGGATCTTGTTTGAAGTTAATAAATGAGGAATCAGAGTAGTTGGCCTCATTGTAGTTATCCTTTATGGATGGATATGGGACAACTTTCCTCTATTAGATGGTTGTCACCCATCTACTTTTGTAGTGAGTTAGGGAGGCACAACTTGAGGATGCCAACTATGAGACCCTACATAAGTAGATATCCACTAGACATACTCCTGAGGGATTTTATAAAGGTTAAGAGAATGTTGTTCTTTTTATAGGATGCACGATGGTACTAGTGATGTTGTGGGAGGAGGTTTTTAGAGAGTTTCATACGTCTCCTTTAGCAATACATTCAAGGGTGGTAAAGATGTACCAGGACCTCTGGTGTCAGTTCTAGTGGCCAAGGATAAAGAAATGAGTTACAGAGTTTTTCTCTCTATGACTTACTTGTCAACAAGTGAAGGATGAGAACTAGGGTCCAGTGAGTTTATATAAACCAGTTGAGGTTCTAGAATGGAATTGTGATGGTATTTCCATGTAATTCATTACAGTCTTACCATGTACATCTAGGGGAAATGATTTCATCTGGTTGATCGTAGACTGGCTCACCAAGTCAGCCCACAACTTAGAAATTTAGGAGCAAAGTTCAGTAGATGGATTTGGATGACTCTAAGTGCAAGATATAGTCTGACTCCATGGATTTCCATCAATTATCATTTCTAACCATGATGCTCTCTTAACATCCTTGTTGTTAATGGGATTACAGGAGGCTTTTAGGACTCAGTTTCTCATGATCACAACATTCCACCCCCAAACTAATAACCAGATTGAGTGGACCATTCATGTTCCGGAGGACATATTGTGAGATTAGATGATGGAATTTGGATGTAGTTGTGAGGATCACCTACCAATAGTGGAGTTTGAGTACAATAACACCTACCATTCCAACATAGGTATGGAACCATTTGAGATTTTGTGCGGTTGACCCTGTAGGTCACCACTTTGATGGACTGACCTAGGAGAGTCAGCAATCATGGGCCCAGATTCAGTGTGAGAAAATACTGAGATGGTGTTGATCATCCAGGAGTGGATGAAGACTACACAAATCCTTCATAAGTATTATGTGGAAAAATTATGGAGACCTTTGGAGTTTGAGGAAGGATACCATGTGTTCCTATGGGTTTCACCTCAATGTGGATTACATAGATTAGGTCAGGGTAGTAAGATATATCTGAGGTTCATTGTCCCTTTACAGATATTTTGTAGCATTAGAGAGGTGGTGTACCACTTATTTCCACCTCCACAGTTAGACTAGTTACATGATGTCTTCCACATGTCGTAGCTGAGGAGGTACATGCATGACCCATTGCACATTATCAAATAGGGAGAGATGGACATCGAGGATGGAAATACCTTTTCTGAGTACCAAGTAAAGATCAAGGATTAGTAGGATACGACCCTATGTGGGAAATATATTCCTTTAGTGCATGTCCAGTGACAACACAAGGATATTTAAGAGAGCACATGGGAGTGGGATGCTCATATTCTTTTTCAGTACTCACACCTCTTTGTGTAGCCCATATTTTGGATTTTTTGGGACCTAAATCCCCAAGGTGGGTAGAATTTAGTGACTTTTATTTTCCAAATATTATTTTTGGATATTATAAGGATTATTTTTGATACCAGGAACTAAGATGACATGTGATTTTGAGGCTCCATAATCCCAGAACAAATGTTTGAAATTTATTAAATATATTATATAGAAGATGTGAAAATTTTCCATGAAAAATCTAAATAACTTTTAAATGAGTTCCTAGATTAGAAATAAGATGGAACAAATGAGTTCAGAATACAGGTTTTACCTTAGGTGCAATATATCCTTGGTTGGAATATGTTGTTTTTAGAAAAGTCATTGTGGGTGTGGAAATGAATAAAATAATAAAATAAATTATTTTCATTATTTTCATTAACATAATGATTGGTGAATATTTAAATAGAATATTATGTTAGAATTATTGGTCTAGAAACATAACCCTAGAACTGTTGGAGAGTTTTTGGAGAGAGTGTTGTAGGATTTCTCTCAAATGAAAGATGACTGGATTGTGGAATGATAATCAGTGCACAAAATATTCAAATGATCTCACAAACAATCACATTGTAGCCCCGTTATTCATCAAAGATCAATCCAAATTGAGGTAGGATGTTTTTTATTTGTATTTTCCTCCCCTATTCATATTTTCTATGACAAATTCAAATCAATTGATAAATGGATTGATTTGAGGATTGTGCGTTTTGTGGGATGGGTTAGTTTATTTGGGATTTGGGATAATTTTATTTATAATTAAGTTATTGATTATTAATTTTTTATTCTAATGTAAATGAATTGAGATCAAAAAAATATCATTCAAGGTCTGTTCCTCTTGATGGTTCTTATTCTTTTCACCCCAGATCCTTCATTCATTGCAGACATTCTTTGTTTAGCCCATGGTTCGACATATCCCAATGGATTGATCGTTTCATGCATGTCTCTTCATGAAACGATCCAAATTTTTATATTTTGGATCAACAAAATTAAATTAAGGTGTTAAGGTAGCATCAGTTGTGGATCAGATGATGTATAATCCAAATTTCGCGTTCTTTGGCACACAATTAAGAAGAAGGTTTAAGTCCATTTTCTAAAAGGATTTGATGGTGGAGTGCATTGTTCGATGACAGAAAATATTAGATGATATGGAACCTTGATTTATCCAGGAGATGAATGACTAGATCATCTGACGGACACCAAAGAAGATGTGTGGATTCCAAATCTGGGATTCTAGAAAATCCCACGCTATACAACATGTACTTCAGATCTACATGTTGTGTGTTCCCCCATGTGCGGTGGCTAGGGTATCAGGAGATAATTAAGTATTAAATGGAATTTGGCTGGGGCCCATGAAATGTGACCTCTCCCTGGTGACTCAACGTGTACCTTAGAGGGTACACAAACACAGGTTGAAGTAAACGGGTTGGAGCATGTTGGGTACTCCCTTACACAAACACGGCCTAGACTAGAGTACATGGGTTATGTCATGTACTGGTATATGGTAACATTTACAAAGGATGAAGATGTGTATTGGAACATAAGTATAATACATGGGAATCCTACGTGTTGTGTACTTATACACAAACAGGTCTTAAGACATGGTTCGTTTACACGGGAAGGACTCGAGGTCAAGGGACACATCGTATAACCCTTCTACATATTGTTTACTTTCCAATACATGGATTAGAGCCCTTTTCCTCCATATATTAGATAATTTTAATTATGTTTCATTCCCCTTATCCATTCCATGAGGGTTATTATGGAATCATCTCATACTCCTGGGACTATGATCCCTTCAGTAGGACTTCTTAGATCGAGTTGTTGGAACCCCTATGAGAGGCCTAAAGTGAGATCCTATATTCATATTCATTATCTAGGTGTATTTATTGGTATCATAGTGACCAACACAACATGGGTGATGATACTATACTTACTAGGTTAATCCATATTAGGTTGTTGGTATCACCCCATGGCCTTTGGTGTGATCCTCATCTATGCATCATATTCTCTTAGGACTATTATCATGTAATTATAATGGAGAGACCCAATAAGAATTACCTCTCAGATAGACATCATTAGTGCTATCAGACTCGAGATTGTGCTCTCCCAGATTAGTGGTTCATGGAACCTTCAATATGGAATCCTAAACAAGAAAAATATAGTTGTGAATTAACTTTAGACTATCTATATTTGTTGAGTATATTTAGATATTCTTGTTATATGTGTTATAGAAATATAATAATTTATATATGACTATATTTCCTTTTTTAATGATTTTTTGTTTTGGGGAGTCCAACTGAGTATTGTTATACTCACCCCTACACGGGCATTACCCACATGTGTCGTGTCTTGTGCAGATGATCGATCTTTTGATAGATTCCTAGATGGACTATGACGAGACAATTCTTAGTGATACTAGATAGACCAAGGTGTTTTCCTATGGATTTTTGATATCTTTCCCCAGTACTTACTTTTAGGTTGGTCTTATTTTCATACACTTTGTGGTGGGCTTGTATTTAGACCTATTTACTTTCCTTTACTTCAGGTCATACTTTGTTTGTGGGATTTAGATGTATGCATTCATGGTTGTTCAGTTGATTTTATATTTCAGTATTGTATAGTCTTGGAGATGTGTGTGTGTGCGTGTTTGCATAGGTACTTATGCTAAGGCCTCCCATGTCAATGATATTCCTACTCAGTACTAGTTACCTTCCCCTGGCCTATTGGGGCTGGGTTTGGTGATTCGCGGCATGAGACCCTTTGGAATGGGTTGTAAAAATTTTCTTAATAATTTTATTCACACTAATTAGATAATTTTGTGCAATATTATCTTCCCTATAACACATAAAACACTTCCCATACCCCTTAAAAAAATTTCCCAGGTGATTCCTCCCACATTATTGACACTTAGGTAGTTGGATTTTCTTTTCCCCATGTGTCTTATCATTTAAGCTTCCATGATACTTCACCATTATTTTTTACCTAAAATAAATACAACCCTTGATTTCCATATCCACCTTTAGTGCACATATTATTATTTCTTCATAGCTTCCAAATTTTCTTATAGATAATGCTCTTCAAAGATTTAATTTTAAGACACCAAATAAATGATCAATATTTCTTTCTGATTGGGTGATATAACAAGAGATATACCTCACAATCCTCTTGAAGTATTATTCATAAGTGACAATAGACTCATCCCCCTTTTGTTTCACCTCTAGTAATTCTCATTCCATACCCACATGGAGAGTTAGTGGAAAGTGACTGATGAAGAATACATTGTTAAACTCCTCTCATTCTAGAGAGTATAATTCCTCATTTTCCATTTTATTCTTAATCATAGTCCACCACTGGTCAACCTATCCTTCTAGATTATAGTCAACCAAATTGGACATCTCATAATCTAAGCACTGGAGTATAGGAAATATATTTTCCATCGCATTGATCCATTACTAAAAAATAATTGGATTAGAAGATAAATTAAAGGAGGGTAGATGTTGTCACTTGAAATACTAGATAGCAAGCTTCTTCTTCCTTGGAACATTCAAAATCTTGAAATTATTCACATTATTATTCAATGTTTACAATAGTTGGTTGATCATTGATATGATTTTTTTTACATAGGTTTCCATCCCATTTTTTATTTCATTATTATAATCAATATATTGTCCATCACACTTATTATTAGCTCAATTACTCTTTTTTCCAGCCATTATTATAAATAAAAGAATGGTTTGGGAAATAATCTAGTAAATATACTGAGGGAAAACAATGAGATTATAAGAAATAACTCATAAATTATGTGCATAACCTAATTTATGAACCTCTAGGATTCAACATAGGTTATCTATGGTAATTTTATTATTATTTTATCTAACCTAAACATATTAAAATCCATTTTTAGGACTCATAATGATAATGTGAATTAACTAAATCAAATCTCCCTGGAGTATCTAGCCAGGTGTGAAGTCTTAGGCCCACTAATCATGCTCTAGAGTAAATATTGGGTTAATAACCAACCATCCTTTTCATGATGATTATCAATTGGATCATATGTACCATAGTAGTATCCAAACTCTAGTATCTATACAGGATATTATTTATAGGGAAAACCAAAAAATATCTACTTTACCAAATCATTTGGATGTTATCTAATACGTAGATTTATTTATGGGGATCTTACTAAAATTCTATAAACTAATGGAAAAAATAACTAAAACTCACTTTGATTCCAATTGAGGCAGCCCAATCTAAACATATATAAATAATACATTTATTCCATTGTTTAATTAATACATATCATAATTAGTTTAAAAACCCAAGGACTTAATTGTTTAGTGTCTTTGAGACTAGTGCAAAACCATATTATTTTACAACACTTGTGAACATTTCTCTTTAATCATGTTTCTTTATACCCTCTAATATACATCTCATATGATATATGCATCTTTATAACCTAGGGAATGTAAACATAAGAAAAAGGTGATCTCAAATACTCTGTAAGGGAAACTTATCAACTAGACATAACAATTAGATCATAAATATATGAGGGAAACATAAGTAAGGGTAAAATATCATATAAAAAGATTATGGGATCATAAGTTACAATCATAAAACATTATTGAGAATTAAGGATCATGGAATAAAAAATAACACCAAATAAAAGTAATAAAAAACATGGATTATAAGAATATAAAAAATTAGAAAACATAAAATCATAACATAATAAATAAAAAATATCTTTAGAACATGGGATATCATAAACATTTGGAATGTGTTGTAAATAAGGGTCATTTTAGATAAGTTTTAAAAATATAAGAATATGAATTTTCTAAAAAATATGAGTATGTACACCCTTCAATTATTGGAAAAATCCAAGTATGTTCACCATTTTATTTATGAACAAATCCATGTATATCCACCATTTAGTTTGTGAAAAAATCCAAGTATGTACATGTTTAATTATCTCTTGAGATATAAAACCATAAAAATGTATTGGAATATAATGTAAGACCCCACCCATCATCATCCATAGATATTAAAACCACATAAAATCAAATCATTCATCTTATCATAAATGACCCATGGGAATAAAAGGGATTTCATAACCTTTTCAAATGGTATCACATAAAAAAACATGATCCTTTGATACCAAAAACATGATCAACCAAAAGTATTATTAAATAATAATACATATAGGGTGGTTCATGAACAATTACTCCATTAGAGATGAATCCATTGAAAATGGGAGAGAAATCGCAAAAAATATTTTTCTTAGAAATAATTTATAGTATCGTCTTAAAAAGATATGATTCTCAAGTCACTTTGCAAAAACATTTTTTTAAAGATAAAGAGAAAACATATCAAAACACTATTTCAAAAAAAATTCCAATAAATATAACTTTAAAATAAATAAAAAATATATTAAAAATGTGAAGTTAAGGATAATAATATAAGATCATGGAAAGTAGAAGCCTTTACAAAAAAATTAAAATTCCTTTATTGAAAAGACATGTCATTAAAAAGATAACAAAACCTTCATCTTAAAATGAATAAAGGAAAAATATAAGGATCATAGGAGATAAAATTAATTTTATTTTCCACTATATAAAGGATGAAATTTTATGGAATTAAAAACATGTATATGGAGAGATAATCCATTAAAAATAAATGGTAATTATTCTTAACAAAATTACATTTTCAAAAAAAATATTTTATAAAGGTAGAAAACATCAGTGTGAAAATTTATTTCACTATAAAATAATGTTGAAATACATTATAAACTCATCATATTTTAGAATATATCAATCTTAAATTATTATATACATAGTATTGATTATGACACAAGGAAAATATTTAATTCATGAAAACCCCTTACCTTAATTCATCACATTGAAAAAAGCACTTGAATCTCCTGTATAATAAAAATAACTAACTTAATAAATCATTTAAAAAAATTATTAATATATATAAACTTTAATAAGAATATTTTAAATTCATTCATTATAAATATATTAGTTTTTTGTTTTTTGTTTTCATTATCGAATGTTATTAGCTTCGTTTGTTTGTTTGGTACTAGTTTCATAGTGTTTGTGTCAATTCATGTTTATAGACTCAAATTTTATCATTAAAGAAACAAATTTAAAATATAATTTACTTATTTATATCATATGTTATCATTATCTAAGTTCTCATAGGTATCCATGATATAATTTTATATCATTATTTAAGTAGGTGATTAAACCAACCCAACAAGAACATACCATAATTTAATAGATAAGCATGATTATGGGGTAATTTGGTTATAATATCATTATTACACATTTATAATGGTATTATTTAGGTTATATTAATGTGTTCAATTATATTTTAAAATATTTTGATAAAATATAAAATACTAGATGAAAAATGAAAAATGTTACTTTATATATGTGGTAGTTCACATGTACACATGACTAACATTGTAATTTCTGGGACATTGATAGGGGTTGAAGGTAGAAAATAAATTTAATTTTAATAATAATAATTAAATTATATATATAATTTTTTTCATCATTCCTGTCAATAAAACAATCCTTGAGATATGGTGACAAAAAATAGAAGACGTCGCTTCGTGGAGTTGATATTCAACACATACGCATGATCGATGTTCTTTTTTTCCTAAGTGGATGGGAATGAATAAATAATGGTTGTTCCATTAATTCAAAAAAAAATTATAAAAATTATTCTTATTTATTTATATTAATTTGGTTGAAAAGGTTCAATAAAATTAATGTTAAGAAGAAAAGATTAAGAAGGAGGTACTACTTATGTCAAGAGCATGAGTTTACACTTAGAAATATCTTTGGAAATGGGGGCTTAGTATAAATAATTGTGATAGAGACTTAAGTAAGGGGGATAGGTTTATATGATGAAAAAAATAATATATTTTTATGAATAAATTCTAGGGTAAATTTTTAACAATAAGTGGTGGAAGTTATCCCATTTAATAAGTAAAAATGAGAGAAATTTTTGAAGTACCCTTTACATTTTCAATAATGAAATGTTATTAATCAAGGATAAAAGGATCAAAAAGGAAAAAAGGTGAGGGGAGGTGATTTTAGTCAAGAAATACCTCAACCAGACATTTAGAAACATGTTTTTGGTAAATTTCTCTTAATAAATCATTTTTTAGCATTTTAACTTTTATCAGGGAACTTGATTTTCAACCTTAGTAATTAATTTTCATGTAAAAAATAAAAAATCGCATTTTTAAAAGATTTTAAAATTATTATTTCAAATATTAAAATAATTTTATCAAATAAATTTTTTATTGGTGTTAAACATTAATTTTAAAATAAACACACATATCACATAAAAACAATTTTTTAGAAAAATGTGTATTCGAGTTTAAAATTTATTTATAAGCCATAGTTATTAACATTATCAATATTAATGAAATGAATTTATTTATTATAATAAATGTTATTTATATCTAAAAGAAATAAAAAATTGAATTTTACCATTAATATACTTAATTAAAATAAAATATCAAAAATAGTTTTTATTAAAATTGAAATATCACTTCTGTTTTATA
Organism: Viscum album; assembly: GCA_963277665.1. Taxonomy (NCBI): domain Eukaryota; kingdom Viridiplantae; phylum Streptophyta; class Magnoliopsida; order Santalales; family Viscaceae; genus Viscum; species Viscum album. The sequence continues at coordinate 1,881,471,424 of OY728165.1, read as the reverse complement.
AGGTTAAACGCAGTTTTTATAAATTTTAAAATATATATTTAAAATTAATAAATATATTTATTAAATAAATATTTGGTCAATTGAATAAATATATGTCTTTATTTTGTACTATTAAAGTAATAAGAGTCATCATTTTGGAAAAAATATATTTTTTCATTATTCGTCTAAAAAACAATTTACAAAAAACAAAAAAACCTATTAGGATAATTTTAATATGTGGAATTAAAAAATTAAGTTAATTTTATCAAATTCGTGTTTTAAATTCTATAGAAATTAATTTTAATATAAAAACACACAATTGTAAAATAAAATTATTTTAAAGAAATTACACTTATATTAATATATCTTTTTACATAGTGTTTACATAGTGGTTACTTCTATTGATACCCATAAATTTAATTTCCATAATATATTGGTTATATTTAATAATTTTATTTTATTAATTTATTGTTGCTTTCATTTTAGTTTATTGTTTCATGTAAGATAAGACACTCAACAATTTTTTTATTTAAGAAAAATTATTTACGAAAAACATTGATCGTTACATCCCTCTATTTAGTGGACACCTCGCCCGAGTATCCTATTAGAGTGGCCACTTTTACATACCTCACAAATAGGGTGAAACTTTGTATGAGTATTCAGTTAGGGTGGCCATGTTTTCTTACCTTGATATTAGGTCGACCACTTCAGCCTACCCTTAATAGAGAACTATATTCTCCCTACTCCATGGTACTAGGGATAATTATTTCCTAGGTCCCTAAACTAGGGAAACCACTTATCCTTATCCCAACCATGTTGAAACTACTCCTTATATTTCACTAGGGTTATCCATTTACTATACCCTAAATTATGGAACAAATTCACCGAAGTTTCTTTACTAATGCACCATTTTTATAGCATCTTGTTCCAAGGCCATATAAAATCTTCTCGCTCATCTCAATCTCTCAGGTTTATCAAATTAGATAATAATATTTCCCAAAACACCCTATAGATAGTAATTAACCCAAGATAAATAACTATTGGGTGGCACCCTTCCAATAATCCTCCACGACCTCTTGAATTACATGAACGGGTTAAATACACCAGTGTTCACCCTATCAATTTTGTATTCCATTGATAAATGGAACTTCACACTTTTACTCCATAAATAATAGGTCCCTTGGGTTATTTACAATCATATATCCCCTTGATTATGAGTATTATTATAATAACATTGATGAAACCTCCCTTTGTATTAGGATTCTCATTTTAGTTACCCAAGTTTTGAGTTGGCCTCCCTAGTCTAACCAATGAGCCATGATGGTTTGGGATTCCTTCTTTGGTATAATCCGCAACCATATTCCCATTGTTGATTTCATCATTAAGACCCATCAATGAGATTGGGACACTATATGAAGGGACTCTTACTGGTTGTAAGACCTGAAATCCCATTTGTTCCTAGTTCACCTACTAGGATGGTTACCTTTGGGAAACATCCATGTTTGTTTCACCCGATCAATGAATGAGAGACATATGTGTAAGACCCAATAACCTTCTTAAAAGGCCATATCCCCCATGTATCCAGTCATCCTTCCTTTTCCATCCATCCACTAATAGGAAGTAGATACACATTTGGGCCTCCTACTAGGTTTTGTCCCCAACTTATCTTCCAAGGGAATCCCATGCATAATCCCCACTTACTTATTCATGGGGCCATATCCTTTGTGAGATCTTCCTCAAAGGGATATATTCCCTATTATCCATTCCTCAAAGGACCACATTCCATATGATCCATTCCTCAAAGGTCTATATTACCTATAAGAAATTCCTTAATGGGACATATTCCCAATGAGGCATTCCTCAGAGGGAAATATCCATGAAATACATTACTAAAGGGAAATATTTCCTATAATCCATGTTTCGCGCGGAATCCGGGGATGACCTCCTGGACGGGAGATTCAAACGTTCCGATCGGTTTCTAACGGGTTTGTTCGTAGAACCGGAAACATCCAATGATTCCACATCCGTTTGGACCTACTTTCCAAAGGTAGGCGCTCATTAGCTTGTGGGCTAATGAGGCTTGGGAATTTGCATTGGTCGAGAGGATGGGAGGTCGGACTCATCACACCTTTTTGAGGGGAATTATTGTCTACTCCGGGACTCTCTTTATAGATTTAAGTTATGTTCGTGAATCCTTATTACATTACCAAGTATAAAATGTGCTTTCCTTTAGTTTTAACAATCAATGATTAAATATGCAAGAAATTTAGAGAATCTTTTATAGGTATTCGAGGTTCTTCATCAATAGAGAATCATCTATATCTGTTTAGAGATTCTTGGTCAATGGTATCCTTCAAAACATTTATATAAAAGTCTCTTGGTCATTTATGATGACCAGGCTGGTTTTAAAGCCACTCAGTGGGGCACTTTGAAGTTTATTGTCATTCAGAAGGACAGAGATTATTTCAAAGTTGGGATCGAACCCATAAATGGGCTACCTACGTATCCTTAAAAAGGAATCAGAACCCACGTAGTTCGAATTATGGAGTATGATGTTTATGATTGATGACTCAAAGATGAATGTCATAATTACTTTTACACTCTAAGCTCACGTGAGTCATGCTCGGTGTGAGAAACAAGAGGTATTGGTAAAATTTAGACAATTGTGCCATAAAAGATGCAATCATAAGAATTTGTTTGGGGCTTATGTATAGATGACTGCCCAGATATATGAAGGTTTAGGATTTACTTTTAGGGAGAAAATCCATGAACAGGGTCCACAAAGTTATATGTGCTTCATGGAGATTTGAATACTCTAATCTTGGGGCTTACTCCTAAGGAGGATGCCCAAGTTAGGAGGGGACTTATGATTGGGTTTTATTCCTGAAAAGGAAACCCAAATCAAAGGTAATTTATGACTGGTTAAGAGAAGTTTAAGGGGACTTGGGGCTTATTCCTGAAAAGGAATCCCAAGGTTATGACTGAGTCTTATTCCTGAAAAGGAAACCCAGGTTAAGGATTAAGATTTGGGGCTTACTCCTGAGGAGGATGCCCAGATCAAAGGTTTTATAACTGGGGATTATTCCTGAAAAGGAGACCCAGGTTAAGGATTCTCTCATTTTAAAGGATGAGGTTGAATGAATGAACTCTCAATCTTTGGTGACATAAAGATATTTAAATCACTAGACTTTGAGATATATTTCACAGAATTCCTTTCAGACAAGGATGTCAAATCAAGAAATCATGCCATAAATGGATTTGAAGAGTATCTTGAAGACTGAATCTTGAACAGGAAAGGTGAAATGGCTTAAGAGGGGTAAAATGGGAAAGATGGGCACCCAAAAAGTTAGGGGCGCGCAAGTCTTTAAAGGCGCGCAAGTTCTGTGGTGGCGCGCAAGTATTGGTCGTGCAAGTATACTTGCGCGATATAAGTGGTACTTGCGCGATTTTCAACCAGCATTGAAATGCTTGAGCGACTCTTTAGAAAACCCTTTACAATCCTCTTGAGGTTCTTCCAGAGAAGGGACGCGCAAGTTATATTGAAGGAATTAAGTTGGCGCGCAAGTGTTTGATAAGTTTCAACACTTAGGTCTTCCTTCTTCTCTTTAGATCTTCCGTTCTAGGTAAAAAATTACCTTATAAGTGTTCTGGAAGCTTTGAGAAGGGACTTGGGCGTCGGGAGCTTCAATCCGAGTTTCTAAAAAAAGATCCTCCCCAATGGGGGGCCCACAGGGTCTATTTATAGGCAAAAGAAGACCCAGGGCGGTTACCGGGCGGTTACCAATTAGGTCGCGCAAGTCACCTGCGCGACCAAGGTAGCCGCGAAAGTATACTTGCGCGGCAGTGGTATCACTTGCGCGGTGGATTTGCTGTTGATCCTTTGTTCAGGCCTTTGTCGATTTTTGATGTTTTCTTCAAAGGATGAATCACTTTCAGCTGAGATATTCCCTTTTCCAATCTTTAGATTCTGTGACGAAAGGAGCGTCAACAAAAGTCCCCCCTCAGAGTTGGATCCGGAGAGAAATGAGGATTTGACTCTGAGGAAATCGAATCCTTCCAAAGGAAAAGGGAGGCGCGCAAGTTTTTCAGTGCGCAGAGGTCGGCGCGCAAGTCTGCGTCGCGCAGGCCTTAAAGCGCTCTGGGTACGGCGCGCAGGTAGGCTTCCGAGCCTATAAATACACGGCCTCACCTCCGTATAAGTATCCGGATTTCCGGACTTCATCCCTTCTCGAGCTCTCGCCGCGCAGGTCACCTTGACCGCGTAGGTTGCTCTGTTTTCTAGTGTTTTCCTTAATGTCGCGCCACTGTAAAGGTATTTGTATTTGCGCGGTTTATACTTGCGCGTCAACAACTAGCGCGACACACGAATACTTGCGCGCCATGTTTAGACTTGCGCGACTTAAATGCCTTAGCCATTTTTCCAAATTTCTTTACAAATTTTATGAAAATAAACCCATTTAAGAGTTAGTTTATTCATCTTTTGTGCAGATTCAGTGGTTCCCAAGGGAATTGAAACGGCTGATGAACTGGCTAGCAAGCGGATTGATGACATGATGAACATTATTGGCCATGATTACTATGATATCTGCGACAGCACTTTACCAGATTTGGATAAGTATTTGAAGAAATATCATCTTAATTTCCCACAGAGCATCTACCTATCTCTGTTTGTTCATGGTCATCTGCAAGGAGTCAATGTTCCAAATGCAAACAATTATACACCTGAGATGCAGCTGCACTGCTACTTCTCTATTTCGGTTATGCTGTGAATTAAGAGTAACAACAATGGTGTGAACTTTCAAATTCTTCCTCCATGTCATTCCCTTGCAGATATGAAAATGGAAAACCCATGGGCTGAAATGTTTTCCACTGCCGGTTGGTGGAGAGAAGACAAACATGGTATTAGAGCAATATCTGAAAAGAGTACTCTCTCCAAATGGCTCTTTACTTCCAATGCTCCATTCTCAAATCCACGTATCCATCTTCCAAGTCTCTTGGACAGAAACAGAGTCACTGTTTGATCAGCAGAAAATTTTCTCAAACCGCACTCAAGAACATCCTTTTACAATTGTTCCAAGAAGAGCTGGTATCACTGCATCTCTTATTGTATCCAGTTGAATGAATGAATTCTAGGTGGTTTCTAATGAAGATCGGGATGCCGTAAATCAAATGAAGTGTTATGTTGAAAGCCTCTTGTAATTCTTGAAAGAAAAGAAGAGACTCCAGTCTGTGGATGTCCTTCTAACTCTTGTGTATCAATGAAAAACACTTTTGTCTTCAATCATTTGTACCTGCATTCTTCCATTACCTGTTTCAAATTTACTTAAGCCAATGGGCCTAGTAAGCATAGTTTGATTTTTACTAGGATTATTACAAATAACCCTACAAACTTTGAACCTTTTAACTGCTCAATATTACCTAAATCATACAAAAAATGTATATTTAGTGAGCTAGAACTTGACTTTTATTCAGAGTTCCTTTGTCTTTTGTGTGGGCAGTTTAAAGTCATGCACGCCGGACATAAAGTGGCTAATGTTTAAGGTCGAAATAGCTTTGACCGAAAATGGATTAAAATGGATTCAATTCCTTGACAATTTATCTGAAAACATATTTACCATACTCAAGTATGAGGGAAAAAATGTAAACTATGGCTTAAGAATATTTGAATCTGAGGAATGATATGAAAAAAGAGCTAAAAGGCATTAGAATAAGTAGTTTCCAAGAATGAAGTTACTATTATTTAACAAAACCCGTTAGGGGGTTGAAATATGCAGGGCCACCTATGGGCATTGGCTGCATAGTCAAATAAAATAGCATCTTTTGGCTGACAAGTCTGTTATGTGGACTGTTTATGCAAGGCCACCTATGGGCACGTGCTGCATAGTCAGGCAAAAGAACTCCCAGAAATTTACTTTCCTAGTGCTAAAAGCCAGTGAAAGTTTATGGAGATTCAAATTTTCTAAAGTATAGAGTTTGTTGTATGGAAAGAGGTACTTGAATATGGAGAAGATATTTCCAAACAAGAATATCGAAGAACTGGATGAATATCACTCCTACGAAGGTCTGACCCAAACGTAGGGAAGAAGAATAAACCATAGACTTGAATACTTTTAGATCATGAAAAAGGATATGGGACAAATATGTTAAGGATGGCTATTTTTTGCGGATCCCTACATACTGTCGTTTTAAGACAAATAAGGAAAAAAGAGGCATTCTTCCCAAGAATGAAGTTACTATTATCTAACAAAACCCGTTAGGGGGTTGAAATATGCAGGGCCACCTATGGGCATTGGCTACATAGTCAAATAAAATAGCATCTTTTGGCTGACAAGTCTGTTATGTGGACTGTTTATACAAGGCCACCTATGGGCACGTGCTGCATAGTCAGGCAAAATAATTCTCAGAAGTTTGACATTTTTGTGACTAGAAGTCATGAAAAGGGTTATGAAGATCTGAAAATATTTAAGGTTAGGATTATAACACATAAAGATGGGTATTGTCCAATGTATATAGAGATACATAGGTCAATGAAAACCATAATCATGTTGTGGCTGGGTCCTAAATTGAAATTTTGGACTTCACTACGTATCTCATAAGAATGAGAATCAAGCCATACGTAGTTCTTGAAATGTAGTTTAACGTCGTGCAGGACTAAAGTATGAGTGATCTTAGTTTAAGGTCATATAATTCGGACCATAATAATGAATACACAGTGTGTGTTTTCATGAAGACTTTTCAGCCAAGGGACTGAAAGTGAAATTTGGGGTTAGGCCCAAAAGACTTGGGACTGGATTCGAGGGACACTCGAATGTTCCTACGTATCCCATAAGGATGGGAATCAAGTCCACGTAGTTCTAGAACTACCCTTTGTACAAATTTGGTTCGTACATGTGAAGGGTGAAAGGGGACTTTAGTGCAATGATGGTTTTAACCTAAGATAAAAAGTTTAGGCATTACCATGTATGTACGTAGTCTTTTGAAAATGAAAACCATGATTGAAAAGGAATCAATGTTAATAATGGTTCCTTCTCAAATGAGGAAATCAAAGAATATTGTAGTTTATTGTCATACCGGACAAAAGTGTTGTATAGTTTAACGTCATATAACAAGGACGAAAGTGAATCAATGTAAAGATATTGATTCCAGGGGTGGTTTCACAAATCATCATCATATGAGATGGTGGTGAACCGATGTGAAGAGATTGTTTTTGGGCTTGAACCTTTGGGAGGTTGCCTACATACCCAGCCTGGAGGGCAAGGATCAAAGTCCGTGTAGTTCAATTAAAGAATGAATCAATGATCAAGTTGTTCTTGTGGACAATGATCTAATAAAAAATATTGTTGGGACTTACACATGGTTAGTGGCCCAAAGGGAGTGTTATGGTTGATGTTCGCTCTAAGCTCACGTGAGTCATACTCGGTGTGAGAAACAAGAGGTAATAACAACCTTAACGATGTACAGTTTAATGTCATGTAGGACATAAAGAAGGGGACTATGCAGTTTAAAGTCTTGCAGTTAGGACTATTGGTGCTGCACAGTTTAGTGTCATGTAGCAGGGACAAAATACAGTTTAATGTCATGTAGGACCTATCAAGGATTTTCTGTACAGTTTAGCGTCATGTAGTTAGGACGATGGGGATAAAATAGTTTAATGTCATATTGGACGAAAGGGGGACTGTGCAGTTTAATGTCATGCAGTAAGGACAAAAGAGTGTACCATTTTAACGTCATGTCGGACGAAGGTGCGAATAGTTTAAGGTCATATGCATGGACCGTGAATGGTACAGTTTAATGTCATACTGGACTTTTGAGATTATATAGTTTAACGTCTTTCCGGACATGAGGGACTTTTATACAGTTTAGCGTCATGTAATTTAGGACGTCACAGTTTAACGTCTTGCTGGACATAAGGGATTTGCAAATAGTTTATGGTCATATACATGGACTAGGGATGATGCAGTTTAAGGTCATACTGGAAGGTTTAGGGAACTTTTTCACAGTTTAATGTCGTGTGGGACGAATTTGCAGTTTAAAGTCATACTGGACCATTGCTGTATAGTTTAACGTCATATAGCAAGGACGAACTGGTGCTGTACAGTTTAAAGTCATGTAGCTAGGACTAAGGTGAACCAATATGAGGATATCAGTTCTGGGGACTTTTTACAGTTTAACGTCATGATGGACGATGAAAGTGCCACACAGTTTAATGTCATGTTGCTAGGACACAATATAGTTTAATGTCATCTTGGACAAAATATAGTTTAATGTCATCTCAGACAAAATATAGTTTAATGTCATCTCGGACATTGAAGGTAACACAGTTTAACGTCATGTTGGACGAAGTTGCAGTTTAAGGTCATACTGGACCATCGCTGTATAGTTTAACGTCATATAGCAAGGACGAACTGGTGTTGTACAGTTTAAAGTCATGTAGCTAGGACTAAGGTCCCACCACATCCATTCCCCATGTGGAAAATGGCCATGAGTATTTAGCTGTATGAAGCAACTCTGGAGGTTGATGAATGAAGTTGGCATATACTTGGCATGAATGACACTTCTTTGTGAAATTAACACAATCTTGTATCATTGAAGGCCAGAAGTATCCAAGCCTTCGAATTTGATCAGACAATCTATGTCCAGACTGGTGGGCACCACAGACTCCTGCATGCACTTCTTTTATGACAGCCATTGTCTCTTCACCATCAATACATATGAAGAGAACTCCATCAAAACCACGTTTGTAGAGAATTTTCTCGAGGTGGTTTGGACCATCATAAAGAGTAAAATTGACCACACGTCGCCGAATTTGTTCTTTCTCGGCTATATCAGGTGGAAGTGTTCCATTTTGAAGGTATTCCTTGATAGGTGACATCCATCCTGTAGTATGACCATACGGTTCAGGAATGGGACTAATTTCATTAATTTCCTCTATTTTGACTTGAACATAAGGTGAAATTGCACGACGGTGGGCAATACAGATGGTTGTCTCGTCCCGATTTGGATTTGCTAAAGCTGTGGCTATATTAGCCAGTGCATCAGCTTGAGCATTTTGTGATCTTGGGACATAAGAAAATGTCGGTTCTGAAGGGAATTCCGACATTAACTCTCTGACGTAATCATACAAAGGGATTAATTCTTCTTTTCTGATGGCATAATCCCCATTGATTTGTTTGATTACCAGGTCTGAATCACCTTTCACCTTTAAGTGATTCACTTGTGCTTGAAGCGCTAACTCCAAGCCTGTAATGAGAGCTTGGTATTCAGCTTCATTATTGGTACCACCTTCCCACAACAAAAAGGAATAAGGTAACACTGCCTTATCTGGAGAAATGAGCACAATTCCTAAACCAACTTTGTTGAATTTAGGATTTTCCATTTTCTTCCCTGTTGGACTTCTAGAAGCACCATCAAAATACATTTCCCATGTTTGAGGACTCTCTTGAATAGAAAAAACTTCCTCATCAGGGAGTTCTATATCTGAATACGTGTCTTCCACTGAAGGGTGTTCAGCCAGGAAATCAGCCAGAGCTTGGACCTTAATTGCCTTTTGAGACACATACTGGATGTCGAACTGCTGTAGAATAACCGCCCACCTTGCCAGACGTCCTGTAAGCATTGGACGACTAAGGATGAATTTGAGTGGATTATTACGAGATACCAATTGGACCTCGTGATGTTGAAGGTAGTGTCTTAGTTTCTGAACTGCAAAGATTAATGCTAGGCATCACTTTTCAATACTCGAATACCGGGTTTCTACTTCAAGCATAGTTCTACTAAGATAGTAGAGACTATTTTCATTCCCAGCATCATTCTTTTGAGCGAGAAAGGAACCCAATGATCGCTCTAAAGCTGTCACATAGAGGATAAGAGGCCTACCCTCAACAGGTGGCATGAGTACTGGTGGACTCAAGAGGTATTTCTTGAGAACATCAAATGCTTCTTGACATTCTTTAGTCCACTGGTAAGTGACTCCTTTCTTCAATAATTTGGTAAAAGGTAAACTTTTGCCTGCCAAATTGGCGATGAAACGCCGAATATAGGCTAAGTGTCCTTGAAGTCCTCTTAATTCTTTCAAATTCTGAGGAGGTGACATACCAAGGATTGATTTGGTCTTCTCAGGATCGACTTCAATACCACGATGGCATACAACAAAGCCAAGGAATTTTCCTGAGGTTACCCCAAAAGCACATTTTAAAGGGTTCATCTTCAAATTATGTTGTCGAAGCTTGTGGAATATGATTTCCAAATCATCCAAGTGATCAAAACGTTGTTTGGATTTAACCACCAAATCATCTACATAGCATTCAACAAATTTCCCTAGAAAAGGTTTGAAGATACGATGCATGGCGCGTTGATATGTTGCACCTGCATTCTTTAAACCAAAGGGCATCACCCGGTAACAAAACACACCTTGAGGAGCTCTGAAGGCTGTATATTCCTCATCTTCTGGGGCCATTCGGATCTGATTATATCCAGAATATCCATCCATGAAAGAAAGTACTTCATAGCTAGCCGTCACATCAATTAAGAGTTCTGTAATCGGAACTGGAAAATCATCTTTGGGACAATACCGATTAAGATCTCTAAAATCGATGCAAACCCTAATTTGTCCGTTCTTCTTCTTTACAGGGACAATATTAGCCAACCACTTGGGATATTGAACTTCTCTGACGAAGTTATCTTTGATAAGCTTATCCACTTCAGCCTCGATTTTGGAAGCATAGGTTGGGTGTGTTCTTCTTGCGGCTTGCTTGAATCCTCTATGTTCTTTTGGCAAACCCAAATGATGGGTGGAAACATCAGGATCAAGACCAGGCATCTCTGTATAATTCCAAGCAAAAATATCTTTATTTTGCTTTAGAAAAGAAATATACATCTCTTGTTCTTCAAGGGTCATGGCCGCACTAATTAAAGTGGGGCGTGGATCTTTCTCTGTACCCAGATTTACTTCTCTGAGTTCATCCATAGTGGTAGAGATACCCTCTTCAAATGCTGGAGGAGCATCTCTAAGATCTTCCCTTCCTCTTCATCATGTGTTATTTCTTCCATTTCTACTTGCAAAGTAGATGAAAAAATGAAATTCTCATGACCATAAGAGATGTCAAAATTTTCACATTTTGAAGAAGAAGCTTCCATTTCCGACCCTATTGATGATAAAGGGTCTTCTTTGGGAATTAAAGAGGAGATGATGGATTGAGAATCGACATCAATATTCACCTCTGGTGTTGCTATAACTTCTTCTGGCCTGATTAGCGAAGTATAGACTTGTTTGATTTCAGCAGACGAAATGAAAACGTCACCACTTATGCTTTCATCACTGCTTGGTAAGTTACCAATTTCTCCCATGTTGTCTGGCTCGATTGCCGTAATTGACATTATGGATCTTTCCATAAGAGTATTTTGATTTGGGCCTATTTTGTCAATTTGACTGATAGGTAACACATAATCTGTATTCACATGTGAAAATGGATTTATTGGAATTTTTTCCAAACCATATGGAGCATTAACTTTGGTAATTTCCTTCATTGTAGATTTTTCTCTTCCTTTCATGTGATAAAATTCCGCCTCAATGTATTGAGACTCACATGTCTTGAACGGGGCCTTATCACCATACAATGTTCCAACTTGACCATCGAAACAGTATTTGAGACATTGATGGTATGATGACGGAATAGCTGCATGCTGATGTAGCCAGGGTCTTCCAAGCAAGATATTGAAAGCTGAGTCTTGATCAACAATCATGAAATCTGAATTGGAAACAAGATCTCCAAACTGAGTTCTGAGCGTAACTTCTCCCAGTGGTTCTTGTTCATTTTTATCATATCCTTGCAACATCATGGTAGAAGGAGATAAATCAGATTCCGTGAGGCCCAATCGACGAAGTGTACGAATGGGCATGAGGTTGACTCCTGAACCATTGTCAATAAAAGCTCTTCGAACATCTATACCATTGACTTTTCCAGATAAGTACAAAGGTTTTATGTGCCCATGCACAACATCATCTTCATCTTTATCAGTAAAAGATATCACTGCATGACATTCTACAGGATTATTCTCTATGTGATAAATTTCAGCTGCAGCAATTTCAGCTTCAAACTCCTGAGGACTTAACAAAGCTTCGATGAGTGCTTCCCGAAGATCTCTTGATAGATTCAAAGCATCCAAAATTGATAATTTGGCTGGTACTTGGGCCAAGTGTTTCAATATATCATACTTTTGATCTAGAGGCCTGCGTTTCCCAATAGGAATATGTGGTTTAGCAGGTACCTTGGAAGCAGATGCTTTGGAAGCTGATGCATCTTGTATTGAAGTTGGCAACATCTTTGGTTTTGGAAAATTAGACTGATTAGATCCATTTACTTGCTGAGATAAAGATGATGGAACCTTTAATCGGTCTTCCAAAATAACTGTGCCGAAGCTGAGTTGTCCATTGGCAGAAGAACTTGCTTGTTATTTTTGAGCTCGCTGAAGGGCTCTACCACGAGTTTCTGCTGCATATACAGTGCTAGCAGGGGTAGAATTAGAGTAGTGGCTTCGGAAAGATCCACGTCTTCCCCTATATCCTGAACCTCTAGAACTTCCTCGGGTTCCCTTATTTGATACAGGGAATTCAGGCTCATCAAGACTGGAATATGAATCTGTTAATTGAATCATATTAACAGAAACAAAGATTAACTCTTCGTCTGATAAAGACTCTGCCTGGTTAGCCTGTTTAGGCTGTGCCGTTTGGTGGGACGGTGCCCGTCGCTTTGAAGTAGATGGCATGAAATTTGCCAGAGTCAAAGACAATTTAGGCTTTGATGCATACTCATCTTCTCCTGATTCCTCTTTCTTCTTTGAATTGTGCTGCCCTTTTGAGGATTTGTCCTTTGATGGAGGCTTTACTGCAGCTTTTGTAGGAGACACAATTGGCTTCTTCAATTGTGTTCGCAAAATGGAATGGGTCCGATTGATTGTCTTTCTGACCATCCAATCATCATATTTTTTCGCAGTTTTGCTTTTGACTTCCTGCCACTCGCCTCCTTCTTCTGGATCTGTAGCGGTAATACACGCTACATGAGCTGAAGAACCTTTCAATTTGACTTGTCCCAAGTCGACCATCTTTTGTAGGAGGTCTTTAAAGACAAAACACTCCTGGATGGGATGCCCCAACATTTGATGAAAGGGACAATAATTGGGACGGTCTTCATCTCCTTCCTTGTTTGGCCTCTTGGGCACTGGTAATTGAACCAAATTATTTTCCAGAGCTGAAATGAAGTAACCAGGAACTTGCTCACTTCGGAAAGAGTATTTTTTACTCTTCATATCCTCAAATTGTTTTCGTCGTTGATCTTTTTGATCATTTGGACGAAATAGCCTTTGTTGTTGGCGTTCAGGAGGTGGAGCTCTTCGAGAAGATGAAGGTTTTGAAGTAGAAATAGGTACAGGTGCCTGTTTAAGCATAACTGTAGCAGTTTCTGCTTTACCCATTCTTCTTCCTGGAGATGATGGAATTACACGAGATTTAATCTTAGCCTGTATAAGGGAATCTTCAATCTGTTGAGCGATTGAAGTAAGGTCTCGAAACCCTCCTGTGTATTTCACAGGGATCAATGGCGTGCGTAATTCGTCACGCAAATTTTCCACACAGATTGGCAACAATTCCTCCTGAGGGAGTGATAAACTCAAGGAATACGTTAATCCCTTCCAACGAGTAATGAAATCAGAGACTCTTTCATTCTCCCTTTGCTTGCAGTTTGTAAGATCGAAAACTGTCGTTTTTGGCAAAGTTGAGCTAAACTGAAGAAGGAATTTTTGACGAAGATCCTCCCATCCGATGACTGACCGGGATTTCAAGCTTATATACCAGACAAAAGCTGGTCCTTGCAAGGTTCGCATGAAGCATCTGAGTTTCACTGCTTCTTGCTGCTCTGGAGTTCCCATCATAGGATCACAACAAGATACATAATGCGTCAAATGTTGTTCAGGGTCGCCTGATCCATTGAAAGTAGGGAAAATAGGGTTTCCAAAACTGGATGGAGGAGAAATTGAATCTACCCATTCAGGGTAAACTTTCTTTTCAGGTTGAACTTGCGCCCGTTTCCCTTCCATAGTTTCTAACCGAGCTGTTAATGACTCAATAGTAGTTATTAACTTTTGAGAAACGTCAGGTTGAACTTGGTTTTGGGTAGGTGCAATGAATGGAGCTTGGACAGACGTGGTGGTTGGTGCTGCAACTGATGGTAGTGCTGCCAACCGTTGTTGCGTTTGACCCATAGGATTAGACCTCTGTGGGTGTACTGACAAAGGAGGATATTCTTGATCCATCTCAGTAGTTACAACAAATTCCTTCGGCTGTCGGACTTCAGCATTCTTAAGAAGAAGACTATTCTGAAGTAGTTCTGCATTCAACCTTCTTAATTCTTTCATTTCTTCCTCCTGTTGTGCAAACCTTTGCTCTAATGAGAGCGATTGACCTCCTTCAGAGGAAGGGTGAGAAGTAACCTGATTCTTACCTTTCCCCTTATTGGATCCTTTTCGGAGAGGGGGAAGTGGGTTACTTGAAGGAATACCCAAATTTTGGGTAAGCCTTTGATTACGTGTGCACACACCTTCTTCATTTAGGTCTGTGTGCGCGACTTCTTGAGCAGGAACCTCTTCGTCTGATCCCTCTGATTGAGCCTCATCTGGTGAATCAGCAGCAACGGCATTGATGACATTAATGGATGCATATTGCATGGAATTCTTTCTATCAGAATTTCTGTGATATTGTCTCCTTCTATGTCCATGATGAGACATGGCATTCCGTTGACTTGATCCCTCAGGAATTTCTTGGAGAACCGTCACTTGGAGAGAATCTCCTGACAGCTTGGCTCTTCGTTCCTCTTGAGGCTTATTCCCTAATCGAGAGAATACTGACTTTCTCTGAGGGAAGGATTGAAGATTTGAAAAAGTACCCAGTCCGGTGGACTGGGGGTGTTCCTGCTGCTTCCGCTCAACTCCTCGAATCTCATTCGTTGATTCTAAGGGTTGGGTTAGAGAAGTCCCCAGTCTGGCAAGCTGGGGTGTCTCTTGACATGCTATGTCTGAGATCTTTTTGAAATCTCTCTTGATCTTGCGAATCTTAGTTCGGAAATTAGCTGGATGCATTAACCTGTATCCACTTTTATCACCTGGTTCAACAGACCGTTGGATGATTTCCGAAACTTCTGTCATTTGATGACGTGTTTGCTCCAGACGAGAGGCTTGTGCAATATTCTCGCCTGCTTGATGTAGGAGCAATTCAACAACCTGTTCTCTATATACTTGATTTTGAGAGGAACTAGTTGAAGCTTGTTCTCGAGCAATCTTTTGATTATGAACAAAGCCCATTGATTGTGGCCGGCCATGGGCAATAACATTGCATGAGACCATTTTCGGCGGGCTTTGCTGACCGGAAAGCACTGTGAAATGTAGTGCTCCGTGAACACCCCATCCTCTGATATGAACATTAGATGGAGCATTGGAAATTAACTGACGCAATCTTCTTAGTGCGCCAAGGCATGAACGTTGAAGGGTTCTCTGTTGCTTTTCAGCCTTCGGATACTGAGAGACTGATAGAGATGCCAAATCAATCTGGCGTTGTAACCCTTCTATTATCTTAAGATGATTTTCATATTCATCGTAAGATAATACCTTTTTCTTTAATTGACAAAGAGTTTTCCATATGTTGAGACGAATATCATGGATTCCATCATCCGTCAACATCTTTGGAATGTCGTACTGGGAATCAGCCAAAGGCCAAAACATGACTGGTACTTCACCTTTTGCCAGTTTTTTCCTCATGTTCAGCATTTCCTCTTTATCATTAAATGAAGATTCTTCTACCTGTTTGGACCAGAGTTGGTGTTTCCTTGTTGCTTCATCGGATTCAACAATATTGGTAGAGGAATCACTATTCATGCTGGAAGATGAATGACCCAGGGAAGGTTCGGAGAATAACCTGAACCCCAGGCTATCTTCTGATGGAGAAAGAGTTTCACCTGCCGATAGTAAAGCATCAGACATGACTGGTTTTACGTTTGCAAGTGCCTCGAGATAGGAGGGCTTTCTCGTCACTACATTGCCTTCTGAAGAATTTTCGAGACAACGTGAATCACTACTGCGGAGAGGACTTTCGCAGCGAAGTTCATCACCATGAGGAGGACCGTCATGATGGGTTATAGCAAAAGATGAAATCTCTTGCTCCTTGGCCTTCTGACCACACAGAGGGTTCCTGTGGCTCTCATCTGAAGAAGAAACTTCAAGATTGACCGAATTTTCATGAAGCAAGTCTTCATGAGGAAGTGTCTGTTGAAGACCTTCAAAATTAATGTTCCTGTTATTGGGAACTGAGGGAGTAGAATCTTGAATTCCGACAGATAAATGTCTGAGGGCTTCAAGAACTCCAGCATTGAGCAAGGCTTGGTTACAGATTGGCCTTTGATCTCCTGACTGTGCTGGGTGGATCTTTTTCTTAGATGCCTTCTTACTCACTTTAGAAACCACTTGATGACGAAAGTGATCGCTCTGAGCAGGTGTATGTGCCTGATCAGGAAAGATGGTCAGGTTAGGCTGACGATCATCGCTCAAATCAGGTGTATGTGCCTGACTTGGTTGTCCATATGATATGGGGGAGTATGCCCCATAACCCTCTTGGACTGGAACAGATGTGTGTGTCTGTTCCGGAGTGAATTGTTGATGTGTCACTCCACTGCTAGGGATAGATTTATGTGTCTGTCCCTGAGATGATGCTGAAGATGTTATGATATCCTGGCAAGCATCCAGAATATGAGCAGGAATTTGTTTCTGCTCTTTCACCATTGACAAAATATGTTTGGTGACTTCAGCCGCCGGAACAGGGATATACGTCCATTCCGGGCTTGGAGTAGGTGTATGTGCCTGCTCCTGTCCTCCTTTTCCTGTCAGTGAATCCTGACAGTACTCAAGTGTGGAGGCAGAGAGTTTAGTCTGCCCCCTGTTTGTCGTCGGGACTTTCCGACTGACTTCTCCGTGCGCTACCAAGCGAGACTGTTGGTAGGCCTGATTAGTATTAGCAGGTGTATGTGCCTGCTGATTACACTTCGCCAAACGCGGTTGACGAGATCCACCATATGTAGTCAGACGAGCCTGCTGACTAACTGGTGATGTATAAGCAGGTGTATGTTCCTGCCTATGGTACTCCACCGGAATTGCCTGGCGGGATCGGCTTGATGCTGTCAGACGAGTCTGCTGGACAGCTGAATTAAAACGGGCAGGTGTGTGTGCCTGCTCGTTGTTTGCCACCAAGTTAGGTTGGTGGACTTCTCTGGAGATGGCAGGGATGACAACCTGCCTATTGTTAACCGGATTCCGTCTCTGACGGTTCATCTTGCCTGCTCAGGTTCGAGGAACCTGAGCTGAATGCCTGGAGTCGGTACCCTCATCATGTTGAGGGCGCACTACCGCACGAGTCTGGAGGCGATTGTTGATGGGAGCCCTTGAGAAGGACTCCTGTCTTTTTGAATTAAGGCCCCGAGGGACCTGCTCATTCACTTCCTCAGAATAAGGGAGTGAATGGAAATTGCGTTCCGGGGATAACGACCCGAAACGGTTGGAGACGGTAGTCAGCACCGCCTGCTTCTTGATTGCTGGTCGCCGTTGTCCGGACGACCAGGTAGAATTGTTAATTTGGAGGGCTTGACGAGCGGCCTCCAGAGTTGGGATAGTACCGTTGCGACGATACTCCTTAACCAGTGCATTAGAAACACAGCGTTGAAGACGCTGAGTTGGTGATGTCATCCTCAGAGCGGATGACGTTCCAGCAGGAGTAGCAGCATTGGTTTTCACAGCAGCAGACCTCACAGTAGAGGTGTTCACAGCAGCAGTATTCACAGGGGTGAATTTAAGGAAAGACATTTTTGCAGAAGATCTTAAAAAAAGAGTGCCTGTTCCATGTAACAGACATAATCAAGATGAATCCGGCTACTACATCTTTTGGATGATCATATGTCAATGATTGCCTTTTTGGCCCAAGGGGCCTAACAGATAAGAAGAACATCGCTTTAACTTGGTTAAGGATTCACGTCGGGTTCACCATTTTTTGTTTCGCGCGGAATCCGGGGATGACCTCCTGGACGGGAGATTCAAACGTTCCGATCGGTTTCTAACGGGTTTGTTCGTAGAACCAGAAACATCCAATGATTCCACATCCGTTTGGACCTACTTTCTAAAGGTAGGAGCTCATTAGCTTGTGGGCTAATGAGGATTGGGAATTTGCATTGGTCGAGATGATGGGAGGTCGGACTCATCACACCTTTTTGAGGGGAATTATTGTCTACTCCGGGACTCTCTTTATAGATTTAAGTTATGTTCGTGAATCCTTATTACATTACCAAGTATAAAATGTGCTTTCCTTTAGTTTTAACAATCAATGATTAAATATGCAAGAAATTTAGAGAATCTTTTATAGGTATTCGAGGTTCTTCATCAATAGAGAATCATCTATATCTGTTTAGAGATTCTTGGTCAATGGTATCCTTCAAAACATTTATATAAAAGTCTCTTGGTCATTTATGATGACCAGGCTGGTTTTAAAGCCACTCAGTGGGGCACTTTGAAGTTTATTGTCATTCAGAAGGACAGAGATTATTTCAAAGTTGGGATCGAACCCATAAATGGGCTACCTACGTATCCTTAAAAAGGAATCAGAACCCACGTAGTTCGAATTATGGAGTATGATGTTTATGATTGATGGCTCAAAGATGAATGTCATAATTACTTTTACACTCTAAGCTCACGTGAGTCATGCTCGGTGTGAGAAACAAGAGGTATTGGTAAAATTTAGACAATTGTGCCATAAAAGATGCAATCATAAGAATTTGTTTGGGGCTTATGTATAGATGACTGCCCAGATAGATGAAGGTTTAGGATTTACTTTTAGGGAGAAAATCCATGAACAGGGTCCACAAAGTTATATGTGCTTCATGGAGATTTGAATACTCTAATCTTGGGGCTTACTCCTAAGGAGGATGCCCAAGTTAGGAGGGGACTTATGATTGGGTTTTATTCCTGAAAAGGAAACCCAAATCAAAGGTAATTTATGACTGGTTAAGAGAAGTTTAAGGGGACTTGGGGCTTATTCCTGAAAAGGAAGCCCAAGGTTATGACTGAGTCTTATTCCTGAAAAGGAAACCCAGGTTAAGGATTAAGATTTGGGGCTTACTCCTGAGGAGGATGCCCAGATCAAAGGTTTTATAACTGGGGATTATTCCTGAAAAGGAGACCCAGGTTAAGGATTCTCTCATTTTAAAGGATGAGGTTGAATGAATGAACTCTCAATCTTTGGTGACATAAAGATATTTAAATCACTAGACTTTGAGAGATATTTCACAGAATTCCTTTCAGACAAGGATGTCAAATCAAGAAATCATGCCATAAATGGCTTTGAAGAGTATCTTGAAGACTGAATCTTGAACAGGAAAGGTGAAATGGCTTAAGAGGGGTAAAATGGGCAAGATGGGCACCCAAAAAGTTAGGGGCGCGCAAGTCTTTAAAGGCACGCAAGTTCTGCGGCGGCGCACAAGTATTGGTCGCGCAAGTATACTTGCGCGATATAAGTGGTACTTGCGCGATTTTCAACCAGCATTGAAATGCTTGAGCAACTCTTTAGAAAACCCTTTACAATCCTCTTGAGGTTCTTCCAGAGAAGGGACGCGCAAGTTATATTGAAGGAATTAAGTCGGCGCGCAAGTGTTTGATAAGTTTCAACACTTAGGCCTTCCTTCTTCTCTTTAGATCTTCCGTTCTAGGTAAAAAATTACCTTAGAAGTGTTCTGGAAGCTTTGAGAAGGGACTTGGGCGTCGGGAGCTTCAATCCGAGTTTCTAAAAAAAGATCCTCCCCAATGGGGGGCCCACAGGGTCTATTTATAGGCAAAAGAAGACCCAGGGCGGTTACCGGGCGGTTACCAATTAGGTCGTGCAAGTCACATGCGCGACCAAGGTAGCCGCGCAAGTATACTTGCGCAGCAGTGGTATCACTTGCGCGGTGGATTTGCTGTTGATCCTTTGTTCAGGCCTTTGTCGATTTTTGATGTTTTCTTCAAAGGATGAATCACTTTCAGCTGAGATATTCCCTTTTCCGATCTTTAGATTCTGTAATGAAAGGAGCGTCAACAATCCAATATAGAGAGGGTCGTATATATGTAATACCCACATCAATCACCACTAGGGTTCTTTCACCTAGAATTCCTAGATGAAATACATTAAACTAAACAACACAAATCCTTACTACATGAATCTAAATTGCATTATATGACCATAAATTTTAAAATAAAAAATATGTGGCCTTTGATTCTTATGAACTAGGATTCATAGTGCACCTCATTGATGCTCAATCCCAAAAACCTATCAGTCATAGATACATGAACCTAAAAGGACCCATGATGGTCCTTATCACATTACCTTAAAAGGTATGACATTCCCCATTCAGTGACACAGAAATATGTGGGTTATGATTTACTTCATAGGGATATATAGGAAACTCCTTTCATGTAACCAATACTAACACCATAAATACCTACCACATGCCTATATGGTAATAAACACTAGAGTTCCCAGTTGTGTGGATTTAAACCATGGAATCACTAATTGATAAAAGAAATATACAGAACCAATAATACAAACAAATGTAATTCTTAATGGATAACATTTTATATATATATATAGTACCATCAATGGAAAACCTTTGATACATAAAAATATTCACATAGACACATAGTCTAGATCGATAACTTTCATGGTGGTAACCAGTATCATGATGGGATTCGGGAAAGATCCAAAAACATATCATAAATATATAAGAGAGTATCAAAGTATTTAAAAATCCCCCCCCTAAAGGGTGATATTATCTTGATCTCACATCCTCTTGAATAACATGAATTCCAAAGATTCACTGGTAAAAAAATAAATGGTGACTGTCTTAATTTAGAAAGAAGGTCCAAAAATATTGTGAACCATTATGGGTGTATAATTTTTCAAAATATAATAGTGAAATCATGACAAATATTTTACCCATGTGGGTGATTGATTGAACATGATTTACTTATGATGTTTCATTGATAGTTTTCTTGTTTATGATGGTTGATCTTTTCAGGACTCTTAGGATATTTAGGGCTCTTAGGACTCTTAGGATAATTAGGGAACCCATTGAATCTCATTGAGTTATTTTTGATCCAAATAGAAGTATCCAGACACACATTATCTCATTTAATCCCTTATGTATAAATTGGTATTGGACATAAATTCCCTCAAGAAACCATTTATTTCCATTTGATGTGCTCTATGTATACCTCAACAATGATGAAGGTTGTGGAACTGCCATCCCAAATGAAATTTTCACTAAAGAAGTATCTTAAATGTCAGGCGATAAACAGGATGATACAGAAATACCATATTAGCAGATATATGCCAGCATTGGATATAGATCATGTGATCCTCTAGGAGGGGAATCCCCTCAAATGGTCTTATCAATGGAGGAATGTAACAAAAAATGTGGTCCCTACCACTATTTTGAACTACTTTTGGAGTCTTTCCTTAGAGTGTGGAAATGATCATCTCCCTTACCTTTGGGAGGTAGAAAAGGATATCATGAAAATACATTTTTCTAGGAGTTTCCTAGGTTAGATTATGATATTATCCGTCACTGCCACCAAAACCAAATAAACTTAGACCCTCTTGAGATATTCAAGAGACCACCTAATAGAAACTGGACCCAATCACTTAAACCAAAAATCAATGAGGACGTCTTTTTTAAGATAGCATACCACTGGGGGAAGAGAGTGGGATTATATCCCTATTCCCACTGAAGAATCCAATTAGTATATCATGAAAATAACTAAACAGTGGGTTTATATCCTTTATTTCACCTCCCAAGACAACCAATATATTTTATCTATGATAAAAGGAAACTATCAATATGTTTTAGTGTCCACTGAAGGAAATTACCATACTCCTTTTCCCATAAACACTAAGGAAACTCATCAACATATCTTGAAATCTACTCAATATAAGGTCTATATTCTTGATCCCACTAAGTATGATCATTAATATATTCCAATATCCATCAAAGGGAAAACCTATATTCTTGATCCCATCAATATTTAAGTATATCATCAGTATATACCAAAATATTATCAGGGGTAGCTCCATATTCCCTCCTATATTCAGTAGGGTCATTGTCATATCTTGAATAGGAATGAAGAATAAGATCAAACCAATATTCTTATTCTAACTAATGTTTGACAGCATTATTTGGTAGTGACTTCAAGAAAGGATCATATCCCTACCAATAATACAAGTGCTCATTTCCTTATTGTAGAAAACACTCTAGGGAAGTCTCATATCCCTTATCTTGCTACAATATATCATCAGTGTATTTTAAAAAATCACTAAAGAGAAGGATAATTTCCCTAATCCCACCAGAGGATTTTGATAGCATGATTTGAAAAAAAAAATTATTCAAAAATAGTACTCTTACTCAGGCATACAAGGATCATTATAATATTCAAGTGGAATCTATTGAGAATTAGTCTTATATTCCTGGCCATGCCTAGGATTCCTATCAATATATTTTGAAAGTAGATGAAGACCGTAATCGAGATCATATCCCCACTCCCACTTATGCATGAAAGGAACTCTCACATATTTTTGTAATCTGTCAAGAGAGTTTTCATGATATTCCAATGATAGGTAGGGGTTTCCTAGGATAGTTCCTATACATTAAGGTTGTTTCCTAAACTGCTTGAATCATATCATGTCCTAGATTTTGACCCTAGTCTCCTATATATGAAGATATATAAGGTATTATCAAGGTAATCATAAAACCCTAGAGTGGTACTATATTCACTCCCCAATCGATGCTAGCATTCTTGGATCCCTATAATATCTTTTAGTAGTAGATTATAAAGAATCAATTGAATATTTAACAACTATAGAAAACAGTAATGATCATAGAGTCCCTCCCTACAATACAGATTTCAGTAACTTTGGAGGTCCTCTATGGTCCTATTTATGGTTTAAGCTATGTAATACCTCCCAATATCATGAATATCAATAGGCAATAAGGTCCCATCAATAGCTAGTATCCCTAAGGGTCCTACTCATGGAACCTAAGCCACCAACCATGGAGTTCCTCCCTATTGTGATCATTATGATGGTCCTCCCTTCAATGACATCTCATCATGGAAGAAACGTCCTACCCTTGTTAAAGTCACTCTAAGACTAACTTCATATTGAGAATAACTCAAGAGTTTTATGGAAACCACACCAATTTCCCCATCACCAACTAGTGAAATCTCTTTATTTTCAAAGGATAGCCCAAGATTATGATCATCATCTGATCCCTAATCATTTATCCATTAATATAATTAAGGAGTTTATAAATGAACTCATTTACCTTGGAAAAGTAAAAGGTAAAAAACCACTACGGCTAGAAAATGTCGATGAATCCTTCTCTAAGGATGAAGAGAATTTTATTGTTATGTGGAAAGAGATAACTGAGGACAATATTAAAGTCATGTTCTAGCCCATGGAAACTTCCTCATATGATATTCTAGAAAATAAAAGTGGAATGAATACCCTATCGATGTCATAACCTATAGGAAACTATTGTCCATCTCATGGTAGGTAATATTCCCTATAGGGAATATTCTCACAACATTAAAGTGATGAAAAATCTCTACCATTAGGTTGATTTCTTAACCTTATCCGTGGAACTAAATTCAAAGGTGGAAAATTATAGGGATAACCTCTAGTAGGATTTCCTAAATAGAACAAAGGAACACTACCAGATAATTGTAGATGCTCCACCCAAATTCCACTTCATAGGATGAGAAGAGTATGAGTCTTTACATCGTAAACCACTTATTGGTGAGCCTATTTTTTCTGAGAGAACAATATGTAACATCATACCCTCAAGACATGTTTTAGTCCTAGGCTTTGAGTATGCTAATTATTTCCCAATAAAATTCTATCATTCCCAAAGCCCAAAAATGGCATATTTGGAAAGATCGATCCATTGAATGAATTTTGCATCAAGATAATATGAATTTCAATAATTTATCCTGACTGAGAAAATACAAGCTTGTAACCACTGAGTGGTCCACAAGGGAAAGTAATTTTGTCTCTTCAAAGGGAATGCATCTGATCTATTCCCATGTAAAGTCTTGAAAATCATGATATCTGTGATAATAATTGTCTCTACAACATTACCAGAGAAACCCATGTCCATAGGGCTAGGGTATTTTTTACCACCAGCACCACCACTTGGATCATCAAATATTTAGAGGTTCTAGGATTTGATGGTAGAAAAACTAAATCAACCAAGGTCATTTATATTACCTCCTCCTCCTCTATCAAGGAAATCAGTCATCTCCAAATTATGGATGACTTCATAGGAAGTAAACTTGTAGTTATTTTTGTTGTGTGATCCATATCCTTTATTAGGGGATCTCTTAGTGAGATAAATTAAATAATCTCTCAAATTAACCATCTATCATTGTAATGACTTGAACTTTTGCAAATTAAATTTTCATTTTGAATGAATAAATACCTTATTAATTAATGTAGTTATAGAAAAAAATGCACTACTTCTGTTATTTTAGACCAATTATAATATATATCATATCAAATTTAAAAGATAGTAAAGAAAATTAATATTTTAAAAAATTTCTATTGAATAGTGACTGATATGATTAATATATATTAAGGGTTAAGATAAAGTCTAATTTTCATAGACAGAAGGAGTGATGACCTCAACCAGTATGATCATACCTTATAAAGCTCATTTATCAGAGATTACAAGGGAGATTACATTATAGGGAATTTCCCTTGACCAAACCCAAGATAAAATTCAATAACTAAAGTGTGAATGAAACTATTTATGGGGGAAGTTTGAGATTATCGATATCATGGACCAATCCTTATTCTTCGAACCACTCTAAGTGCCACAATTTCACACCTTACCCTTAGTGAGTACATTGGTGTAATAATGGGTTATGTATCTAGAACCTAGTAATAAGATTTTTTATTTTATTTTTAATAAAATAATGATTATATTTTTCCCTTTTTATCATTACTTTATCAATGACTATATAATGTGTCTTGACATGAAAAAATCAAAAAAAAAATGGGAAATATAGAGTTTTAATTAAGAAAATATTTTGATAAATTCAAGATTTTTCTAAATAAATAATATTTTAATAATATATTCTCTTTATAATTAGTTAAATATAAATGATAATATAATTTAATTAAGTATAATGTAATTTTTTATAAGGGCCAAAAAGGGGTTAATATTGTATAAACTTGTATATTTCAGAAAATAGGGACTTTTATTTAAATGTGAAAATTCTCATATTTAGAAAATTATTTTTATAAGATAAATATTATTCTTTAAATAATCACATAAAAATTATCCAATAGTTAAATTTTTATAATTTTCTAATATTGTAAAATTTTTGGGTAAAAATTAAATATGGTATAAATATACAGATTGTATTATAACATCATAAAATCCCAAAATCGATGCTATAAATAATATAAAAAGTATCCATGTATAAGATTATGCATCTCATATAAAATATTATATTTTTTAATTTATTTTATTAATTTTATAAACCCTTATGGAATCCTCCAGAACCTATATTATATTTTAAGATTTTAAAAACAATTCTTTAAACAAGAGTGACTTCTACATCACTAAGGATGTTATTTTAATGAGTTTGGTTCTAATACTTATAAAATATTTAAAAATAATCTTATTTAGTATAAACCATGGTAAAAACACATGGAAAATTTTGGGGTTGTGATTATTTTATCATATAGAGTCTGAAACCTTTGTTTTGAAATTTATAATTAATTCCTCTCTCATTTGCTATGAAACCCCACCCAACCTATAATTATTATTCACTAAAGGACATTTTAGGATGAAGTTACTCTACCTTTCCCTTTCCATATCCCTCCCTAGGTGTTCTTGATATCTTAATAAGCTCATCTGAAGCTTTTATAAGTTCTCTCTTAAGGTAAGGGATCCTCTCCACCACTTTATTCAAGCACTTTATTTGTATTATTTGTTTTTAATTCCAATTGTTCATGGTGGAATATTTTTTTACATATACCTATTATTATCCTTACTATTTATAATTAATTATATCCCCCTTTAACTCTCATTAAATCCTTCCATGAATACTTATATACTCCCTTTATACTGTCGAAATTATCCTGCAATGTTCCATGCCACACATTTTTGTACTGAATACCCATCTCCATTTCCACTCAAAGGTACCCCCCCTAGATGTTACCATCCTTCATTTATCGGTTCAATCCATGTATGTTACCCATACTATTTAATTTTGGGGTTCAAAGTTATGAAATATGATCTTATGTTGTATGATCTATGTGGTGCACAAATGCATGCACATAATATGAATGAGATAGGTAGGCCCGAAATTATATATCCCTCCAATGCAATGGGTAATGTTTTATATCATGATATGCCATCTATGGTGCACATGATGTTATCCTAACCACGCTATTTTTTTTATGTATCAACAGTTATCCATAATTTATTTTTATGGTGTAATGTTTTATGTTGTTTCCACATTCCTATATTTTCTCTATGTTATCTTCTTATATCATTCTTCAATGTTCATGTTTATGATTATCACCCAATTTATTACGCCTTTATATACCTCTTTACTAACATGCATTACTTTCATCATTTTATACTTTGATTATTTCCATACTGGCCTTTATAGCTCACCCCTTTCTTATATACGTCCTCAGGTCATCTCATGCAGTTTTATAAGAGTGGTGAAATTTTAAGGGCCAGTTAAGGAGTTTTAAATAATGTAATTGTATCCATGTTAAAGTTATTGTTTTATGTAAATTATTTCCCAAAGACACTATGCATCATGATCTTATGGGATTTTATGAAGTATGGTTTTATATAATAAATCACGAATTAAAGTGTATTAAAATATGGGATTTCATAGTTGGTATCAAAGTAAAGTCAAGTTATTTTTTGGGATTAATATTAGAAGTAATAATACTAATCATAAGAAAACATACCTAAATTTTGGTAACATATAGATTAAGTGGTTTCCAAGAAACCAAATCCTTGTTTGGATAGTTCAAGTAGATGTGGATCTGGCACAATTGTACCTAGGGGTAATAACCCAACAAAGGGAACATTGGGAATGACTCGATCACCACCTAGTGTAATAAAAAGAGGCCTTGTTGTGAACCTAATTTGAATCTCCCATGGGATATAATTTGTTAAATTCACAAGCTCTTTACATACCATTATTAAAGGAACAAAAAATCCCATAAAAATTTATGTTAGGGAATATATCATGGATAAGTTATATTGAAACATAGAAATGAATTGGTTAAGAAATATATATCATTTATGATTTATCCATCTAATTTTAGTGGTTTTCCATTTCTGTGTTTAATATTTTAAAAATTATCACCCCTTATTTTCCATTCATTTTATCCAATACATGAAAATAGTATAAACTGTGTCACCTTTGATTGCTCATTCTCAGGCGGAAGGGCTCCGGTGGTGGCTCCTGTTGCTATGGGGTCATCTTCTCCGGTGTCAAGGGGGGAATGTCGGCCTTCGGTCTCCTACAAGGATGCTCTGTGTGGGGGTCAGCATAATTGCTCGCTTTCTCAGGATGCTCGTTCGGTGAATCCTGTCGTCTATAGGGATGGTTATGGTTTGTCTCTGGAGTTTCTGGTGGAGGTATATGACAAAGCGGTGGGAAGCCTATGTTGGACTCTTGTTGCCCGCTCTGCTTCGGTAAGGCCTTCCTTGTCAGTTTTCAAGAAGTATGTGGATTCTCGGGGGCTTCTTGTTTCGGCCAGAGTTTTGTGTGTTCATAGGAAGGCCTTTTTCTTATCGTTTGGCTCTGAAGCAGATTTTGTTCATGTTTGGTGCTATGTGCCTTGGGTCTTTGGGAACTGGCGTTTTAGTCTATCCCATTGGTCTTTAGAGGCTCACAGAGGGGGAGAAAGCGTCATGGCTGCTGTGTGGGTTTCTCTGCCTGGTTTGCCGTTGTCGTTCCATAATGGGGTCCTTCTGAAAGCTATAGGTGATGCTATCGGGGTTTTTTGTGCTCGGATGAAGGTTGTTTCAAGGACAGGGATGGGTCAACGGTTTGGATTTGTGTTGAATTGGACCTTTTGTTGCCTCTTCTGGATAAAATCTCATTGAATGTCAAGGATGCGGTTTCTTGGACCCAAGATATTTTTTACCCAGTGCGGCCTTTGTTTTGCTCGAGGTGCTCTCTTCAGGGTCATTCGGTGGTTTCGTGTAGGAAGAACAGGCAGGGCCATCGTGGTGTTTCTGTTCCTTCTTCTAGTGGTTTTCAGCCTGATTTTGTGGAGTTGGTGGATGATAGTTCTCTGCAGGTTTCTGGTCAGGTTGACAGTGCTTGTTTGGGGGGGCTGCCTGAGGTGGTTGCTGATGTTCAAGAGGGTGGTCTAGCTCTGGTTGAATCAGTTTCGGTTTTGGGGTGTCTCTCTTTTTCTACACATTCCTTTAGTATATCTTGGGCAGGTTCTTTTTGGCACCTTTCTTGGCCATGTCTTTTGAGGGTGTCAATGGCTACTTGTGTTCCTTATTTCTGCTTGTTTGAGGTCGTTGAGGATGTGTCTTCTCTAGAGGACTGGGTTGTGAATAATGCTTTACTTCCAGGAGGAGAGGGTTTGGTTAATGGTGGTTCCTTGATAAGGTTAGGGAAGCCTGTGGTGGTGGATCATGATCCCTCGGTGCATGCTGGTCAAGGTAATCTCTTTTCTTTAAAGCTGGAGAAGAGGCCAAAAAGGGGGTTTTCTTCTTTAAAGCCTTCTGTGTCAAATGGGGTTTGTACTAGAGCAATGTTACGTTCTTTACAGGAGTGTTCCTCTTTCTGCCAGGAGTATTCCAAGGAGCCTCAGGCTAGTTCCAGGCCCTCGCAGTTTTAATGGTTTCAATAATCATTTGGAATTCCCAAGGGCTGGGTGCCTCGGTGAAGCTGGACTTCTTAAATATGGAAATTAAGAAGAATAAGGTTGGTATGGTGGCTGTTCTGGAGCATAAACAGCAGCCCTCTAAAATCAAGGAGTTCGAGCAGAAGCTACATATGCAGGGGTCTTTGCAGACTGATCCCAAGAATCAACATATTTGGATTTTTTGGAAGAAAGATATCTCGGTGGATCTTATTGATGTTGGAGACCAATTTTTTACGGTTAAGATCTGCAAAGACTTTGATCAGGTCTTTTTCTCCTTTGTTTATGGAAGTTGTGATGTTCGGAAGAGGGAGGATCTGTGGCAGGCGCTGGAGAGGTTTGTTCCAGGTGGGCTTCCGTGGTTTGTTGGAGGTGATTGCAATGTTGTTTTGGAGCCAAATGAAAGGAAGGGTAGGGGGACCTTCCCTCGGCTTGCTAGTATGAGTTTCGGCCAGTTTTTGGCTAGGAATGGTCTGCTTGACTTGGGTTTTTGTGGAGATCATTTTACTTGGTGTAACAATCAGAGGGGGGTAATAGGTGCTGGAGTCGCATTGATCATGTGCTGGCCAATGTTGGGGCCATTTCGAATTTTGCTTGTACTAAGGTGGATCACTTGGTGTGTGGGCTGTTAGATCATTCACCTTTGATGGTGTCTTTCTCTCAGGAGCAGGGCGGGCGTGAGAGGTTCTGTTTCAGTAAACAATGGTTTGATAGGCAGGATTTTCTTCAGTTGGTGTCTGACAGTTGGAGGGAACCAGTCTGTGGCTTCTCATGGGTGGCTTTGCACAATAAACTCAGGAGGTTGAAGCAGAGGATTCAGGTATGGGCCAAGGGTGTTGTTGTTTCTGATCAGATAATGGAAGATCTTAAGCAGGAGGTTATGAGGCTGGAATGTGGCCTTGAGAAGGAGTGGTATGGTAGTATTTTTGCGGCTTTGGCTGATAGGAATAAGGATTTATCTTCTTTAATTTTGATGGAAGAAGGGGATGCTAGGGAGGCTTCAAGAGTTAGTGGCTACATGAAGGGGATAGAAATTCAGCTTATTTCCATGCTTGTATCAGGGAACAGAAGAGGATCATTAAGCCTAATATTATTTTGGAAGATGGTTCTATCTCAAATGATAGAGATGTGGTTGGGGGTCTTGTTGCTTCCTTCTATAAAAACCTTCTTGCTGGTCCTAATGAGAGGATATGTAGTGGATTTTTTGCTGTTTTTTCAGAACTCTTGGATTGTATTCCTAACACCATGTCTGCCCAGGATAAAAACTTGCTAGAGGAGGTCCCTAGTGAGAAGGAGATTCATTGTGCCATGATGCATCTTAATCCTGAAAGTGCACCAGGCCCAGATGGCTTCCCTGGTGTTTTTTACAGAGGGTCTTGGGACATTATCAAAGCTGAGATCATTTTTGCTATTCAGGATTTTTATCGTGGGGGTCCTAGGGTTGCTGGAGCCATGACTTTGGTCATGCTTCCTAAGTTCAAGAACCCATCCTCTATTCATGATTACAGGCTGGTTAGTATGTGCAATTTTTCTTATAAAATTCTATCAAGCATTGTTAATTCAAGGCTGTCCAGCTTTATCCCTAGATGGGTTTCCCTTGAGCAGCATGGGTTTGTCAAGGGTCGATCTATTCAGGGTGATGTTTCTTTGTCCCATGAGCTAATTCAGGATATCAATTTTAAAACTCATGGGTCTAACTTGGCTGTTAAGTTGGAAATGAATAAGGCTTATGATCGTATGGAGTGGGGTTTTATTAATAGGGTTTTGAGAGGTATGGGTTTATCTTCATGGGTTGTGGATATTGTTTTTAGATGCTTTAGCTCATCTTGGATGGTGGTCTCCTTCATGGGTAAGTCTCATGGTTTTTTCAAAACAGACTGGGGTCTGAGGCAGGGTAAACCTATTTCTCCGACCTTGTTTATCCTTATGCAGAACCTACTTAGCAGGCTGATCAATAAGAAGGTCTCCATGGGGCTTTTGCTTCCTTTTCGGAGGCCTTTGAACCAAAAGGTGGTTTCTCATATTATGTATGCTGATGATACATTAATTTTTACAAATGGTAGTGCCCGCTCAATCAAGGTGCTTATGGATATTTTTGGAAGAGTATTGCTCTTGGAGTGGTCAGATGGTGAAAAGGATGAAAAGCAATTTTTTTATCTCCAACAAATGCGAGGTCAGGCAGATGGAATTGTTATATAGGAATCTGAATATGCAGAAGGGGGTTTTTCCAATGACATATTTGGGCTCTCCTTTAGCTCCTGGATGAGTTCGTATTTCTGATTTTGATGGTATAATGAACAGGATTGTCACTCGAATTCTAAATTGGAAGAACATTTATCTGTACTTTGGAGGATGAATCACGTTAATTAATAGTGTTCTTATTGTTATTCCTATTCATGTGCTTTCTGGCTGTAGTGTACCAAAGGGAGTGCTGTCTTTTATTGATAAAATGTTGTCCAGATTTATATGGGATGTTCAGGATGAGGGGAAGCATCATTGGTCCTCATGGGGTAAGATGGAAAGGTCTGTACAGGAGGGAGGGATTAATGTAAGAAGTCTGGCTGGGACCATTCATGGGCTGCATGCTAGATTGGCCTGGGAAATTGTGGAAAGTCGCACGCTGTGGGGGAAAACAATGTCTGGTTGTTCGGTTCCTCATGGATCTGCTTTGTGGACTTCAGTTCAAGACTTGATCCCTATCATTAGAATGAAATCCCAATGGATTATTGGCAAGGGTAATATTTCTTTTTGGCAGGATAACTGGGCTGGAACATGCATTGGATTCCCTGGGTGTCCTGCTCCCCTGATCACCTTCAAAGAGGCTAGTGGTTTTCCTGGTTTTATCAGTGTTGTCCTTAGCAGGGATCAAAGAGAGGTTTTTGATCTGGTTGATTTGAGTAATGATCTGGACAAATGTGTTTTTTCTGCCTCTAAATCTGGTAATTTTGTGATTAAAGATTTCCAACGTATGGTGTTGCCTCTGGGTATGCAGGACAAATGGTGTGATATATTATGGTGTAACAGGGTTCCAATTAAGTATAATTTCCTATTATAGAGGATTAGAAACCAAGACATCCCTATGGATGAGAATTTTAAGAGGCTGGGCATTTGTATTGTCTCAAAATGTTTTTGTTGCAGGGCTCATAAGGAGGAGAGTGTTGGGCACTTGTTTTTCGAAGGAGACTGGGCCATGATGGTCTGGGGGGTGTTTGGTGAGTTTATCGGGTGGTTTTCAGCAGATCTTCAGGGGGCCTCTTTCTTTGAAAGATGGTTTCATGGATGTAATGAAGTAGGGGCTGAAAGATTTGCTCGCTCGGTGATCCTTAAAACAGGTTGTTGGTGCATATGGAATGCCAGAAATAATGCTAAGTTTGAGGGTTGTGTGGTGACGTGGGAATCCATTGTTGCTAAAATCAAAATCCTCCTTATTTACCTGATTGGTGGCATCAACGGTTGTCACAATACCCCATCCTTTCGCACCCTACAGATGAATGGGAGGTGTGTACAGGGTTCTGTTGATAGAGGAAGGTGGGTTCGCTGGATCCCACCGATCAGAGGTTTTAAATTGAACATTGATGGATTGTGTGTTATGGGTGATATGAGGGGGGGGGGTTAGGGACAGCAAGGGAGACCTCATTCTGGCTTATGCAGCGTTTTTTTGGGAAAGGCAGCTCCATCCAAGCTGAGGCCTTGGCGATGCTGGCCAGGATTTCTCAGTGTGAACAGAGGGACATTTCTATTGATTTTGTGGAAACCGATTCTATGATTTTCTATGATTGTATGCAAGGGAATTGTTCCACACCTTGGTCGATTACTTATATCATTAGAAGATGTCGTTCCAAGCTGCAGAATCAAGGTATACATGTGTATCATACATGGAGGTAGGGGAATATGGTTGCTGACTTCTTTGCCTCCATTGCAGATGAGGGCCAAGGTAATGTTGTGTCTTGTTTTCTGGATTTACAGTCTTTGAATCCTGAGGGTGTGCGTCTGATTAAGAGTGATCAATTGGGACTCCATTACTTTAGGCCTCCTTGAGGTTTTTTTGTTCTTCCCCACTGTTTTGTGGGTTTCTCTTTTATAAAAATGCAGTGTTAGTAGTAGTATAAACTGTGTCAACAACCAATGTGAGGGGAAAATTGATGACTTCCAAAAAGAGATCCCCAACTCAATGGAAGTAGGAATCAGAAACTTCATGAAAATAATGTCTCAATTAACTCATGTTATGAATAGAAACATTAATTTGGGGGGAAATCCACATCCCCCTAAGAGAGAACAAGTTGTAATTAAGAACTTTATGTGAAAAAGGCCTACGACTTTCAATGTATCTTCTAATACCTTAATCAAAGGAAAATGAATCAATTATATGGAGAATATATTCTCCATTCTTCAACGATCTTAGAAAAATACGGTTGTGTTTCTTATCGATCGTATAGAGGGAGAAGTTGACTAATGGTGGACATTAATCGAAAATATGAAGCTCTATGGGGAGATTGAAAGTGATGGAGTGGAAATAAATACAAAAAATGTTTTTGATAAATATTTTTCTCAAACACACTGCATAATAATAGAGAGGAACTTCCCTAACCTTAAACAAAATAATAATTATTCTATCAGGGATTATGTGGAAAACATCACAAGACTTTCATGATACACCTATGTATTTTTCATTCACCCCAAAATTAATTTTGACCACTTCTTTGGTGGGGTAAAGATGAGTCTAAAAAAATCTATGTAGATTCAAGACTTTGAAATCTATGAGGAAATTATTCGATGTTCCCTCAAAGTTGAAATAGAGATCAATTAATCTTAAGGGTCTCACGGGTCAGTTGATAGGAAGGGGAGAATGAATTTTAATTTTGGTGGTGTGATGGAGAAATTTTATGGTGGTAAGAAATTCTAAAACCTAACTTGTCAAATGTGTGGGAAGAAGCATCCATGAAATTTACTAAAGGAGACAATAAAATGCTTTAGGTGTATAAAGTATAGACACCTAGCTAACATGTTTCAACAAGAGAAACCCGCCAATGTGATGGAAGAAAAGAATCCTTCAGTCCACTGTTATCCTATTATCTAATGTTTCAACTACAAGGAACACAAACACTATAGGAATCAATTCACTAAGACAAGGGTTTTTTATGATAACCAATGAAAAAAACCTCTAAGTATTAGAGATAACGGGTGATATTATGCCATTATAACTACTAAAGTGGATCCTGATAATGAAGTGTTGATAGGTACAATAGTTATTTATTTAAGGATATAAAAAATACTATTTTATTTTGGTTCTATTCATTATTTCATATCACACATGTTTAGTAGAATTATTTAAACACCACCTCAAAACATGAAATTTATGTTATCAGTGAAGATATATAATAAATAAATTATTTCATCCCAATCATATAAATCATCCCATTTCAAAATTTGTGGGATGAGTTTCCTAGAAAACTTTACGATACACTATTTAGTGGAATTTGATTCTATTATAGGCACAAAATGGATTTATTTGTATAGAGATAATATAAATTACTGAGAGAAGGAAATCACCCTTAATATAAAAAATATCCCTATGATTCTATACAATTGCATGGATGATTGTGAATCTTCTTTGTTATCATCATATTAAGAATAGAAAATATTGCCTTATGAGAAATAATATCTAGATAAAATGATTGAGATTAAGGAGAAGATCATCCTTGATGACATGCCCATTGTAAGGTAATTCACTGATGTATTTCCAGAAGAATTTTCTGGTTTTACTCCTAGAATATATGTTGATTTATCAATCGAACTTATACTTAGAGATTATCCAATATCCAAGACTATATATATAATGGAAACTATTGAAATTTAAGTGTTAATGAAAAACTACAGAAGAATCTAGATAAGGGGTTTATATACCTAAGTGACTCACCATAGGGTGCACTGGTCCTTTTTGTTCAGAAGGATGATGGTTCAATGTGCATCAACATTGATTATAATGAACTCAAAAAGATCATGATACATAACAATTATCCTCTAACATGGATTGATGACTTTTTTGATCAGTTATGTGGGTCCCAATACTTCTCCAATGTAGATCTTCAGTCATAATATTATGAAGTAATGGTGGAGAATGATGATATCCCCAATAAACTATGAGTTCATTGTGATTCCATTTGGACTCATTAATACTCTAGTTATCTTCATGGACCTGATGAATAGTGTCTTTTGGGGTTGCCTCAACAAATTTGTGTTAGTCTTTATAAATGATATTCTTATCTATGTCAAAGAAATGAGGAACATGAGGAGCATTTGAATGTTGTATTGAAGACCTTTATAAAGGAAAAATTATATGTGAAGTATAGTAATTGTGTTTTTTATATTGGGAAGGTAAAATTACTGGGGAATGTTGTCACCAAAAAAAAAATCTTTGGATCCCTAAAAACATATGTAATTTAAGGATGATCCAAACAAACATCTTTGATGGAAATACATAGTTTCCATGGATTAGCTAGGTATTATTATCTATTTATGAAAAACTTCTCATTATTTTCAATCCCACTAACCAAGCTAACTTGTAAGGGAGTCAATTTTTTCTGAATTGATAAATATTAGGAGATTTTTAAAGTGTTAAAGAAGAGGATAATCATTGCACTCATAATTAAATTACCCACAATCATGGAAGGATTTATGATATACAGCGATGCATACAAAAATGGATTGGGTTGTGTACTCGTGCAAGATGGTAAAGTGATATCCTATTCCTCCCAACAATTAAAGATCCATAAGTAGAACTACCCAATTCAAGATCTATAATTGGCTGCAGTAATATTTGCATTGAAGATTGGGAGAAATTATCTCTATGAGGAGAAGTGTGACATACATACGGATCATAAAAGCCTCAAGTATATATTCAAATAAAATTATCTCAATATGAAACAATGAAGGATGTTATATATGATCAAGGGTTATGATTTTTCAATATATTACCATCCTGGGAATGCGAGAAAAGTTACATATGCTTTGAGTAAAATGGATCTTGTAACCCTATACATGATAAAGATTACAAGGGATCTAATATTCTTAGATATGAAGATGATAGAAATGGGAACAATAAAAGGATCTTTATACTAACTTACTCAAATAATTACTCAAAAATCCATTCTAGAGAGGACCGAGGAGGCCCAAAATATGATGAGGTGCTATTGAAAAAGTTAAAATATATTCTAGAGTTCAACTTTGCTGATGATTGAGTTATAAGGTTTGGAACTTAGATATGTGTCCCATAAAAAAACAAATCTAAAGAAGTAAATTTTGAATGATGCACATATCTATTCCATCTCTATTCATATAGGATGCACTTAGATGTATAGGGATACAAATAAAAACTTTTGGTGGGAAAAAATGAAGAGGGAGATTGTAGAATTTATATCTTGATTCTTGGTATGCCAATAATTCAAGGATGAATTATATATTAATGAAACCATTTCCAAAAATAGAAAGGAAAGTGGAAAACATAACCATGTATTTATTCGTAGGACTCCCCATGAAATCTAAATGAAATAACTCCATCTGGGTGGTAGTCAGTCATCTTATAAAGTTGAAAATTTTCATTACCATGATGGAAGATTTATATATTAACCAAATAACTAATATATAGATAACAAAAGTGGTAAGACTATATAGAGTTCCACTCTCTATTGTTTCTGATCAAGATCCAAGTTTTACTTCAAGGTTCTGGAGAAGAATTCAGTAGCCATTGGATACAAAACAGAGTTCCAGTACTTCTTATCACCCTTAGATGGATGTTCATTCTGAAAGAACCATTCAAACTCTAGAGGATATGTTGAGATCTTGTTCAATATATTTACAAGTATGTTGGGATTGACACTTTCCCTTAGTGGAGTTCTCATATAACAATAGTTTCCATTCTAGCATTCAAATTTCACCTTATGTGGCTCTACATGAGAATAGGTGTCAAACTATGACATAATGGGATGAAGTTGGAGAGTGGAAGTTAATGATACTTGATCTTATCTTAGAGATGACAGAAAAGCTTCAAACCATTCAGCATTATATGAAATATGAAAAAATAATAGAAAGGATATGAAGAAAATCATATATATGAACTAGAGTTTGAGGTCAATGATAATTTTTTCCTTCATATATCACCATAAAATAAAGTCATGCGGTTTGGGAAAAAAGGAATGCTTAGTCCTAGATTCATCAGGCCCTTTGAGATCCCTGATCGCATCAAATTCATGGATTATCGACTAGAACTCCCACCTAATCTCAAGTACATGTTGTGTTCTATGTATCCCTATTGAGAAAGAACATACCGTACCCCTCACGTGTACTAAATCCATAGGTGGTACCCTTGTAAAATGATATTTCATATGAGGATTAGCTAGTAAAAATATTAGATCATAGAGACAAAGTTCAATGAAACAAGAAAAATCACCTGGTTAAAGTATAGTGGTAGAACCACGAGTTTGATGAAGAAACATGGGAACTAGAAGAGGCAATGAAACAGAAGTACCCTCATCTATTTTAGTGTACAAAATGAAATTTCTAAAGGGGGGAAGAATGTGCCAACCTAATCTTTTATAAATGAAGTTTTCCTTTTTAATGAATAAATGCCTTATTAAGTAATATAGTTTACTACTAAAAAACATGCCTTTAATGATATTAAAATTATCCATTGTCAGCATAAAAAAATCACTATGTACTGGAAAATGATTAAAATCCCTAGGCTTTTATTAGTGCTAGAAAAGTGCAGATAATGACACACTTTATCAGCATTATAAAAAGTACAAATAAGGGGTCCCTTTTATCAACGCATTTTTTAGCACTGATAAAGGAACCCATTTTTTTGAACTTTTATTTAACAATGATAATGATATACTTTATTAGATATTTCAATAGCACTAATAAAGGATACCTTTATCGGTGCCTTTAGTAGCGCTGATAAAGGGGTGTACTGCAGTGTGCTGTTAAATTTACAACACCCTACAACAACAACAAGTAGGTTTCAAATACATAATTTAAATGAAATAAAATTTATAACACAAACACAAGAAAAAAAGTATATTATAGAAATTTAAAAAT
This sequence comes from Viscum album, assembly GCA_963277665.1. Lineage (NCBI taxonomy): Eukaryota > Viridiplantae > Streptophyta > Magnoliopsida > Santalales > Viscaceae > Viscum > Viscum album. The sequence continues at coordinate 1,881,433,320 of OY728165.1, read as the reverse complement.
TTAGTTTTTATAATTCAATGAGTAGGTAAAAATTATCATAGACATTCAAAAACATCACTGTTACTTTATCTTTAACCCCCAACCCCCAATAATACTATTTCCGAACAAACCACACCAGCTTGAAAAAAAGAATACACCTGTATAAGAAAAAAATTCTTATATTTGTAATATAATAAAAAAATAAATTAAGAAAAAAATTTAAATTTTAAACTAAAAACAGATACATTGAGTCATACTAGGAACACCATATATCAGATTGAGTTATGGCTGATTCTTGCATGCCATGACATTTCTTGTTAATATTCAAGAATTATCTCTATAAAAATTATCTAAATAAGTATAATATAAAAATGACAAGGAAAATAATTAAGTAATAGAAGGTAAAATGATGAGTATGTCACATGTTTTTTAACTAAAATTTCATTTTAAACAGGAACCCAAATTTTATGGTTTTAAATAATTTCATTACGATTTGAAGGAAATGGATTATTAAATTTAAGAAAATATTTACTCCACTGTAGGTTGGTTTTATCCTCTTAATTCATCCAAAATGATCACTGGTACTCAATATGGGATGATTACTACTCAGAGTAGTTCGAGCAATATAGGTACATTTCCTGAAAAGATGGGGATGAGACTCAAGAAAAAAATGCAATAATAACTATTTGGAATATGAATATGTTAAGGATTATAGTTATCTCCTTAAATATAAATGTTCTTGGGATGGGAGTTAGTGAAGCACCAGACAACATTTCTTATTTTGTTTCCAAAATATGAAAAAATAGCAGCAGTAGTCTGATCCCTACAAGGGGCTTCTTGATTGGTGTGATCGTGAGAAGGCTCGGCTGGATGGTCTTGCACACACTCATTCTATGACAACCACTATAGTTTAAACATTCAAATAAATCCTTCAATTACTCCATGAAAAGGAAAAGGAATTTGGTGTAAGGACTAAATTTTAAAAGTTCATAACTTCTCATAAAAAATAGCAGTAATTCTTGGATGGTTTCTGTAACCATTCTAGGTGGGAGTCCAACAAGTTGTGGGATTTGATTTTTATTCATTTATTCACTTGTCATGTAGTGGTCCAGGAGGTGTTTCATTGATAGTCTGAGTAGATATTTAAAGTAGTGGGAAAGTTTAGGTGACCATCACTTCTAAGTGGACAAACGTCACGTATGATTAATTCACAGATCCATAAAACAAAGTGAACAATTGAAATCATACGGGACATTGGACCACTGAAAAGTATAGGTCAACCCTTAATTCTTATTTCCTTTAATTACAACATCTTACTAATGATAGGTAAAAACTTCAAGCATAATGTTTTTTCTCTCATTTATTCCCATTTACCATGTTATGGAACACTTTATATCATAAATCAAGGGATTTTAAATCATTATATCATGTATAATTATAAAACATATTATTAAAAGTGTTAATAAAATGGATTTACTCCTCAAATGAATCACTTATAGACATATATTAATCTAATCATCACTAATAAATATGTTTAAAAATAGAATTTATTTATTGTTGGATGAAATAATTTGCTTGGAAATTATTGTTCTTTCTTGTTATTTAATTACGACCAGGATTTATAATTTTTTATATAAATATCATTCATTGGAACATACAAGGTTGTGTAATCACTGAATTTTGAAAAGGGTCAAGGAGCTTGGAATTTCATGAAATAAATGGATGAAGTTATTATTGACAACAGAAGTGGAGTTGGATTCTATGATACTCTCATTTTCTATAGATTATTCTAGACCATGAATTATAGGAATACCAACAAATATATTTCTTCTATAACCCACTAAATAACCCATATTTCAATAATATTAGTGTTACAAATCTTAGGTATATTTCACATATCCTACAATATCCAAAAGAATTAAAAACTTTTTATTCAGAATAAAACTTCCCAAACAAGAAATGCATCCATAAATTTAATTTATAAGCACTTTAAAACTCATTCAAATATATCATTTGATAAAAATTTATGTATATATGAAAATAATAATCATTTTAATATACAAAAATGAAAATTTATTCAATAATAATTACATTGAGTCACTTTAAAACCCCAATTTATAATTTAACCCAAGAAACAAACAATTTAAACTCTTTATTTAAAACATTTCATTTCATAATAAGAATGATTTAATAAAGAATTAAAGTATCCTTTATACTAAAAAGTAACATTTTTTGAAGTCACTATACATGAAAATCATAAAATTTAGATATATAAATGAAAAATATAAATATAAATATAAATTGAAATCACTGATAATTCTTTGTTTCAAAACATATTACACATGGTATAATTCGTAACTCTCTTTTTAAAGTACCAAACAAGTCTTTGGAACATTTATTAGGAATAAAAATTTTAAATACCCTTTTCTTAAACACCTTTTTAAAATTGAATTTTATTTACAAAATAAATTTTAAAACCAAATTATGTTTCATTAAATTAAAACTAATATGAAGCATCATAAAAAAATAACATGAATGGTCAAAGTCAAAAATTATAGATAACTAGAGAGGGGGACTCATCAAAGAAAATATTTAGAATTTTTATGTAAGCCAAATCCAAAATTAAATCACATGTCAACCTTAAAAAACCATTGAACTAAATCACAAAGTATAATAAAACCATTTAAAATATTCAAAATCACTAAAGGAAACATGTGAATAATTATAAACATAGACATGATATAAATACAAAAAATAGTATAAAAACAGATCTTTCAAATAGAAAATCAAGTGAAGGATGATGCATTTTCAAATTTATGCCATTTTGATTAGAGAAACCATATTTTCATTTCATTTAGGGACCTAATTGAACTCACATTACTCTAGTTCATGGAAATTAGAGTAACTTTTAATCTATATAGGAAAGATAAACTCAACTTGGGATTGTAGAGAAAGAGAAACCAATATCAATAGAGAATGATAATGGAATTGAAATTATCCTCGCGAACTTTGAGAGCATTTAATCCAAGATATATTGAAATTAAGAAATAGTGTTAGACTTCATCCAAACAACTAAAGACTACATACAAACCATAGAAATAACTTCCCTTGAATGAATGAAAGAATAAGTAGATGAATTACAAAAAATGTTTAGGGAAAGATATTAAAGAATAAGAAATTATTGATATTATGAATATGAATTCAAAACTTGAAAAATATTCTAAATATTATGTTCAAAAAGGATTACATCTTAATAATGATGAAAAATATATAAGAAGGATGTAATTTTTTTTAGTATAGTAGTAATGCATTGGGGAACTTTTCCCCAAAACCAGAAGAGACTTGATAGTGACTCAAGAGGTTTATATAAGCCTTGAATGCACAAAAAAAAAGTTAGAAACAGGATTAAACTTCTATAAATAATGGGAAATTTAATTCTCAATAAGTCAGAGATGAAGGAAAGATAAATTTCTATGATGAAGCTAAAAATGGAAGGATCAAAAATCAATATATTAACAATGAGTTTAAAACAAACACCAATATTGAAGGGTTAAAATTCCAAAAGGTTTAGCTTTATAATGAGGGTATTAAAATTGAATATGGGTAAAATTAGAGATAGAACATCATCCTAGATGTCGATATACATAGGGATAAGTTTAGAAAATATATAAAAGAATTGGATTTATGTGGAATCCAAGGGGAATTGGTCATTGAAAAGCTACATTGGTTCCTACTAATGAATAAAAAACTCCCATGAGGCTTTGGTTGAGCCCAAATAAAATAATTTAGGCCAAGACTATAAAAATGTTAGGAGGCATCCGAGCAGTTCTAGAAGAAAACAAAACCTTGGCCCACAAAAAACACCTCAAGTCTAAACATAAACTCTAGGTATTATGACATTTCGAGCTCATCCAATGACTTCTCAAGTGAACTAATCTATCTTCAACCAATTGCACACAAAAACTCTAGAAATGGTAAACCACAGAACCCACGAGAGCATCGAGAAAATAAAATGATGCACTAACGCACACTACAGAACCCAAACAATCATGAAATGAGAGAAGAGGAGAAAAAAATTGTATACCATAGATTAGTGGCTTGATTCGTCCAGTGAAAGGCTGAAGGGGAGCACCAACAGAGGTGAATTTTTGCGGGAGCTTGAGGTAGGACTGAAATATGTTCGGTTATGGTTCTATCTAAAAGTTTGGGGAGGATTTTATCAGTGATTCTAAAAAGGTGATAATAAATAAACCTTTTATCAATTCTAAAATAATAATCACTGCTAAAAGATATACTTTTCAGCATTTTTTATCAACGAAAAAAGTCGTCTTTATTAGTGCTAAAGTTATAGCACTGATAAAGATACCTTTAATAAATGCTTCTTTAGTGATGATATATCTTTATCAGTACTAAATAGGTGCTGATAAAAGGGAATATTTATCAGCGTGATAAATTTAGCACTGATAAAGGATTTATAATTATAATTATAAATAAATATATTTGTAAAAATATTTATTAATATTAGTATACAATTAAAAATGTATTTATACCATTATATATAATTATATAATTATAAATTTATAATAAATATATAAAAATATAATTATAAATATATTAAATATATTTTATTATAATTTATAATTATTTAAATATATAATTAATTAATTATAATTATATAAATATTTTAAAAAAATTATTTACTTATTTATAATTATAAATATATATATATATCTAATAAATATACATATATAAATATATTTATAATTTATAATTTATATTTATAAATATATTAATATCATTATATATATTTATATAATTATATATATATATATATATATTTAATAAAAATATTTAAATATAAATATAAATATAGTAAATATATTCATTATTTATATATATTTATTATAACTTTAGTGCTAATAAATGATTTGTAATTATAATTATAAATAAATATTTTTTTAATATATTCATAAATATTCATATATAAATATAAATTATTTATATCATTATATTTATTTATATAATTATATATTTATAATATATATAATTATAAATATATTAAATATATTCATTATTTAAATATATTTATTATAATTTTATAATTATATAATAAGTTTTTTAAAAAAAAAATACATATTTATTATTTTAATATATATATATATATATATATATATATATTAGATGCTTGAGGGTACAATTACATTCAAACACACACACACTGCACACATAGGCGGAAAGATAGACCATAGCCTCCAAGGGGATATCCCACTCATCAAGACTTTATTTTTAATACATGACCGAAAAACCCTGACCCACAGGTTCATCATGACCTGAAAGCCCAACAAGACGAAGCAATCATGCTATGTAGACGTCAACCATTACAACCATGATCCTGCACCACCACCTGAGCATACAACTTTGCCATCCACAACCGGGCCGGCTCTAGGGCAAGCCCAAAGAGCCCATGGGCTATGGCAACACACAAGAAAGAAAATAAAATACAAAGAAAGGGGTATCAGGTTTATTAGTTTACTATACCTCTCAATATATTTAGAGTACAATTTTTAATGTGAGTCTGGCCAACGGAATTCTCCGGCCGTCATTCACCATCCGCAACATTGTGCATCACCAGCGCACCCCCAATGCCTATCATCCCCTCTTTCATCGGGACCCGTCAGTCACCAGGATCCTCTTCGCCCCACTGTCATTTCACCAGGATCCCCCGCACTGCCCCCTCACCACTTGTAGCCTCCGTACGCACTGCTGGCTCGTTTTCGGAAGAATCGCCCTTTCATCGTCACACTGGGGCCCCCTGCCGTCGACTGTCTCATGAGGCATCCACCGCACACCTCCATCTCATCGTCCGGAGCATCTTCCCCTCGTCGTCGTCACACCGGGGCTCCCCACACCACCCCTTTCCGTTGACTGTCTCACTGAGGACCTGTCGCACACCTGTAACCGGCAGACTTCTTCTTGACCCATTATTTTTTCATGGAAATAGCTGCTGGGTAAGAGTAGAACCATGGACTCAACACCCCTTCGAAAGTTCTCGTTCAAAGGAAAACCCCTATCCCGCGTTCACTAAAGGGATTTCCTTTACGGAGGCCCTTGCTGGATTTGTGAAAACATCAAACGATTGTGGTAGCTCGCCTTCCATCAAACATACAGAGAATGAAGCAATTGCGGTGGTTGATGACCCGGAAGCAATTAAGAAGTGCATGACTCTTCGTAAGTTTTCCTTACTTAGTCGTACAGCTTATGAGAAAGGGGGCAAACCTTGGTCATATGTTGACCTCAAAACAGGATTTCTCTATGTTGGAACATTCATAGATGGCGCCTCATTCCGATTGGAAAAGGCTATTATCACATAATTTTGGAGCAATAGGATGATGTCAACCAGGCTTAGCGAGTAGGAAACATTAGCTTGAAGCCTGGCACATTTTTTTCATCTAAATGGGATGCCAATTTTAACCCCTATAACCAGAAACATACAAATTCTCAAGTTTGGACCATATTACATGGGCTTCCATGGGTGTACTTGCATCCCAAAATCCTTAATGACCTGGCCTCTGGCTTCGAAAAGAACCTCAAAATTGACGAGAACATTGGATGGGGACCTTGGCCTTTTTTCTAGGATTCTCGTGGATATCAATATAGAGTCGCCTCCTCGGAACCATATTTCCCTCATTGTCAATGAGCACAAATTGGACATCAAGCTTGAGTTTGAACACTTGCCTCACTTCTCTGACCATTGCAAAATGGTAGGACATGAGATAATGAACAGAAGGGTAGCGAAGAAGATTTTTACCCATATCCCTCCCACCACAAGTTGGAAGGACATACCAAAAGGTAAGAGGATCAAGCCATCAGACATCACCAAAGGTGAGAAATCTTCACAGTCCAAGTCTGTCACATGGGTTACAAGTGCAAGAAAAACATGGGCTGATTTGGCTGAGGAGGAAGAGAAAACTGAGACGACTCCCTAATTGGATGAAAAGAGGGAAGGACAAATTGGCCCTTCTAAGTCTATTAAGGAAGACACTTTGGAGGTTACCCTTATTGATAGTATATCATATGAAATCTTCTCCACTATCTCTTCGCTACAAACTGAGGATTTTGTGGCTGCAATGGTCTTCCAGAACATAGAGGAACTTATTAAACTAGACTCTTTTGACTCACTTGATGTTGAACAGGGGCTGTGCACTATGCAAAAGAGGTTATACCAGGAAGTCACATTACAGGTGGGCATTATTGGTCCAAAGGTAACAGATCTGAATTCCACTCATGCTGATATACCTCCTTATAAGCAGGTTTTGTACTCTATCTCTGATAGTATAGAAAATAAAGTCAGTGAAAATCCAAAGGAAAAAGTTCTGAACTCATCTTATGCTGATGCTGCCAATGAAGCGGAAGTACTGCATGTTCCAGATTCACAGAAAAAACCCAGGAAGTCTGAAAGAAACAAGAAAGCTGAAACAAAAGAAAAGAGGGAAAGCACCCCCAAAACAAGGCCAAAATGAGGAGCCTTTTCTAGAACTGCCAAGGAATAGCCTACCTTGGCACTGAAAGTACCCTATGTCTTCTTGCAGGAAAGTACAAGCCTGACTTTATAGGTATTTCGGATCCAAAAAAATCCTTTCCAGGAAGGACAACTTGATTGCCAATAGTGGCTATCACATTCTTGGTAAAATTCAAGCATCTCCTCCTCATGACAGACTATGGCTTCTTGTGCATGTTACAGTGGACAATCCCATTATTTCCCAAGAAGCAGATCAATGCATCACTTGCTCATTCTTTTTTGAAAACATGCGCATCTTTTGCCCAGTTGTTTATACCTACAATACTTACACTGATAGAAGATCTCTTTGGTCTCAAATCAAGGACCTTTCAGTTAATATCTCAGATTCTTGGTTTATAATGGTCGATTTTAATTCCATTTTACGTGATGATGAAAAAATGGGGATTGCCTTTAGTCTGATTTCATCAAAAGAATTCAATGCTTGTGTGGAGGATGCCAACCTTTTAAGGTCAATCTTCTTACGGAAAGGTACACCTGGTACAGAAGGCATTTGAATGGTGTGAGAGATAGAAAAACAGATAAAGCCTTGGTCAACGACATATCCCTCAGAGATTGGAGATATATTTCATGTGTAACTTTGGAAAAGCATAATTCCGATCATGACCCTATCTTGATGACTTTCCTTGGCGACGATGACAAGCTGCCCATTCCTTTTAGATTCAATAATGCATGGATGAATACTCCTGATTACTTGAAAATTATCAATGATTTATGGGCTTGCAATGAGGTTGATGGAGGCCCACTTTCTCACATTCATAATGTGAAAAATCTAAAGGTCATCATGAAATATTAGAGCAGGAAACGTTTCAGCCACCTTGATGAGGAAATTGATGCCCCAGAAATCTCTCTTTGTGACATTCAAGAGATTGTGACCAAGAGAAATTTACCTGGAGGGATCACTTAAGAGGCATATATGTCCTCTAAGCTGTAGGACCTTCTCAAACTTGAAGGAATCATTCAAAAATACATATTCAAAATCAGATGGCTCAATGATGGGGATAGACATTCTAAGTTATTTAATGCACTTTAAAGAGCTATGTGAGTGAATAATCCCCTTTCCCTTCTGAAAGATGGAGATAGAATTCTCAATGACAGACAAGATCTTGCCAACCATATTGTCTATTTCTATGATAATATCTTCAATGGGCCTCCAAGGAATGTGGATCTCAGGGAAGGAGTCATACCTTAGCTTGTTTCTGATGTGTATAATCTACTCCTCACCACCACTCCCCTAGACTTTGAGATTAAAGAAGCTATTTTTGGTCTCAACAAGGACAACTCTCTGGGGCCGGATGGTTTCACGAACCAATTTTATCAACACTTTTGGGAGGTTCTCCAACATGATGTTTGCAATATTGTCAGATACTTCTTCAAAGGTGGCTCACTGCCCCCAGGTTTCAATGCCCAATTTATTACTCATCCCAAAAGTTGAAAATGCAAGTGACATTAGCCAATTCAGTCATATTGCGCTTGTGAACACTTCAAAAAATTATCATAAAAATTATGGCTACCAGACTTGCGCAGATAGCTAACAAGATTATCTCTAGGAACCAATTTGGTTTTATCAAATGAAGAAACAATCAAGATTGTCTTATTATGGCCTCGAAGTGTGTGAACCTGCTCAGAAAACCTACCAAGGGAGGCAATATTGCTCTCAAGCTCGACATTAAAAAAGCTTCTGACACACTTGACTGGGGTTTTATTTTCAACATCCTCCTGAGATTTTGATTCAACTCAAAGTTTTTTAATTGGGTCAATGTTCTGCTTGGCTCTGCCCACATTTCTATTCTTATAAATGGTTCACTAGAGGGTTACATCAAGTGCTCGAGAGGGGTGAGACAAGGAGACCCTCTCTCTGCTATTCTTTTTTCCATTGCGAAAGGCTATCTCAGCAGGATTTTTCTTCTCATTGTGAATAATGGTGATCTCAAAACCATCAGGGCAAGAGGTATTTTATCCCCATCTCGTTTTTTTTATGACATAATTTTATTCACTCAAGGATTGAGGAGAAATATCAAAAACATCAAAAATGCCCTCTTTTTACTATGAAGAAGTCTTAGGTTAGGATGTTAATTAGGGAAAATCTTTCATTTTATTTGTTAAGAGTTTCTCATCATCGAGGAAGGTGAACATTATCAATGACTTGGGAATAAGAGAGGGCTCTCTCCCCTTCATTTATGTTGGGGTTTCTATGTTATGGGGAAGACCTCGTGCTTCTTATTTTGTCAACATTCTCATTCAGGTAAGAATATCTCTCGCCTCCTGGAAAGGTAAATCCCTCTCTCTTGCTGGAAGAGCTTGTCTTGTGAAGCATGTGGTTGTTTCCAAGCTTGTATATACTTTCATGTTCTATACTTGGCCCACCTCGGTTATCAAAACTATCAGTACTCTTATGAGGAAATTTGATTGGAGTGGGGATATTCTTGAAAAAAAGGCCATTATGATCTCATGGAAAAAGTGTTGTATGCCCACTGCTCTTGGGGGACTTGGCATCAAGAAATTATCTCTTTTAAATCAGTCTCTTCAATCCCATTTTATTTGGAAGCTCATCAAAAATAGTAGTGACACACTTTCTTTCCTCAGACTTAGGTTCCTAGACAAGTTTAGAGAAGGGAACACATGCTATATGGAATCTTTGATTTGGCCTGGTCTCAAAGTTGTTTCTCATATAATTCTGAATTAGGATCACTAGTTGGTCAGTACTAACTCCTATTTGAGGTTTTGGCATGAAAATTGGGTTAGAAACCCCCTCATGGAAAGGATCTCTTCTTCGAACCAGGACATTGATCTCAGCTACACCAAGAGACCAAATGTCCAACCTTAATTCTCTACCTAATGACATTGTATAGACTTTTTCTAATTATTATTTCCTTAACAATGGAGAAATTATGGTATGGGAACTAGCTTTGAATGGGAAAATCAAATCCAAAGTGTTCTACAAGAATCTCATTCTAGGAACTAGAAACTGGATTGGCCAGTTCGACAAGAAATGGATCCCCCCTCCAGGTTCACTTTATTTTGGAGGCTTCATTTTTATAAACTCCTTGTTGATGCTAATATCTAGCAGGTTGGAATCTTTCTTTTCTCAAGATGTGTGCTTTGTCACCAACACCGAGAAGACATTGACCACCTTTTTCTTTGCGGCCATTCTGCCTCCTTGTGGCTTGTTGTCTCAGACTTATTTGGAGTACAACTTCCCAGAACAATTTCGCTGAAGGAATTCCTTCCAACCTTTCCTGAAATCCCTATGTCAAAGCATACTGACATTATGTTTAAATTTGCCTACGTGGATTTAGTTCACACAGTTTGGAGAGGCCGGAATAGATCCATCCATGAACAGGTTTGCTTCTACTTCAATACTGCCATTGATCAAATTGTGTCTGCAGTTCGGAATTCCATTGCGCTACACTCTAAATACTGCAACAACTTGGTGGCTAACTTCCTTCTTTTAAGTAGGTTGAATCTGCAAGGGAATTATCATCCACCTCACCGCACCTTTGAGGTATTCTAGTATCCTCCCTTAAAGGGTTTCATAAAATATAATTCTGATGGGGCTTTGAAAGGAAATCCAGGACCAGCAGGACATGGCCATGTCTTCAGGGACTCCAATAGTGATGTTATTGATTTCAAATATGGTCACTGTGGAATGGAAACATCCCTAGAAGCCGAGATGTATGGCCTGATCAATGCTATTAGGACCAGTAAACAAATGAACTGGGACAACATATGGTTTGGATGTGAATCTACAACAGTAGTTCAAGCTATCAGAACAAGGAAGGTGCATCTTTCTTAGAAATTGACAGCAATCTGGGCCAATTGTCTTGATCATATCTCCTCTATGAGCTATATCATAACGCATGTCTATCATGAAGCCAATACCTTAGCGGATGCGCTAGCAAACAAGGGAGCGAATGAGGAGGTTTGTTTATTGCCTAGCATCCTTCCTAATGATCTTTTGCCTTTAATACATAAGGACAAATGTAAAATCCCTACATTCAGACTGTTGTAATCTTTATTTTTATTTTATGCAAGGGCCCCAACGCTCACTTTTTCTAAAAAAAGAAGTGAAATTGAATGATTAAAAATGAGTACACTTCAAAAATATTGAAAAAATGGATAAGTTTTATTAATTAAATATAAATTATTAAAAAAAATATGGATATATATTAAAATGAAGATGAATAAATATTAAAAATATTAAAACATTGTAAATAAATAAATAAAACTAAATATTAGAAAACGATCAAATTCCAAAATAAAAATAAAAATAATAAATAATAAAAATAAATAAATAAATAAATAATATTAACCGTAATAATATTAAAAATAAATAAATAAAATTTACCAATTAAAAAAATAATATATTAAATATGTCATGTTACAAAATGAAATTCTAAAATGAATATTAAAATTTGAATAAATTACATAAATATTAGGTGTATGTGTTTCTATATATGATTTCATTAATTACATAAATATTTGTGTGTGTGAGTTGTATATAAAAATACATTAATTACGTACATATATGTGTGAAATCAATGTAACACACATTTGATATATGTTAAATTAAAAAATAAAACGACATTTAATTGATGTCCATTACTCGATACAATTAGTTAATATTTTTAATTATGACTAATTTTTAAACATGAATTATTCTTCACTAAATATATGACTTATTTAATATAAGCATAAGTATTTTTTGTTATATAAATCATATTTTAGGAAATTTTATATATATTGATATATATATATATATATATATATATATATATATAATTTATGTGTGGCGTGTGTGTATGTTTGAATGTAATTGTACCCCCAATCACCTAATGTATATATATAGAAATATACTTCTACATTAAAAATATTAAATGTATTAATGAATAATTATGTATAAAAAACATTAAATATGAATAAGACATTAATATGTTTTTAATTTTTACATCTCATTCATTTTCTATATTTATATTTAATATATATTATTTATAATTAATGTATACATATATTAAATTTATTCATTTGTAATTTTTTTGTTAATTATTAAAATGTATTCATTTATACATTTATATTTAATATATACTATTTATTAATATTTATAATTTACATATATGTATATTAAATTAAATCATTTTTATTAATAATTATTTATTTAATATTTTTTTATATTTTTTTAATTTACTCATTTTTTTATTTTATTTGTTTAATTATTTCAATTTATTCATTTTATATATCTATATTTAATATAGAATATTCATTAATATTTATAATATATATATATATATATGCATTAAATTTATTAATAATTATTTAATTAATCAAATTTTAATATTTGTAAAAAATTTATTTGTTTAATTATTTCGACTTTTTTAATATTTTTAGTACTTTCATGTTTTATTAATTAAAAAATGCGGCAGTGCTCGTGGGTCGGGCCGTCTATAGGCCGGTTAGTGGGAAAGGTGGGCTAGGACCTGTAGGACCCGAAGGTGTATTACAGTGGGACAATTCCCACGAGAAGGATAGGGTGGACCAAGGCCTGTGTGGGCCAAAGAACGGGCCCATATAAATATATGTGATATGTATACAAGAACTTATCCCCACAGTAAGATTCTAAGCTTATGATGTTGTGGGATCATTTATAAAGAAGTTGTTGAATGTACACTAATTTGATGTGAGGCTCACCTGCATAATTGGGACCTTTATCAGTACTAATAAAGAGTGCCCTTTATCAGCGCTATAAATAAAGCATTAATAAATGTACCATTTATCTGCACAAAAAATTTGTTTATAAAGGTAAACCTATATCAGAGATTTTTTTTGCAGATAAAGACAATATTTATCAGTGTTTTTCGCTACCATTGATGAAGGTTGACACTGTATATTGCATGTTTTTCTAGTTGTGATCATAGAAAACTCATGCACAACTTTGGTTATTTTGGATCAATTATCAAATAAATAATTTTGGATTTAAAATACCATTGATCATCTTAACCATTGATAATATATACATTGTACAGTGACCAATAAGATTATTATATATTAAGGGTTATGATAATGTCTAATTTTCACAGACAGGAGGAGCGATGACCTCAACTAGTATGATCGTACCCTATAAAGCACGTTTATCAATTCTTTTGAGTGAGATGACATCACTTGATTTTCCCTTTGTTGTACCTCTCGTTCCCCTCGTTGTTTTATTTTCATGATCACAATCACCTTGTTATGTGTTTAACCTTGTTTTTAAGTGTTGTGAATGATAGGCACAAGGTTGCCAAGAAAATGGCCCAAGAAAGAAGGCAAAGTGGACTGAAATTCAGTCCACCGGCCAGCCGATGGAAGAGCACCAGCCAGCCGGTGGAACTGGCAGAGGCATTGCCCACTGCCAGGTTCCACCGGTCGACCGGTGGCTCTGTCACCGGTCGACCTGTGGCATCCAGCCCAAATAGTGTTTGCTACTGTCTTGCCACCGGCCAGCCGGTGGCTCCTCCACCGGTCGACCGGTAGAGCCTGGACCAAGACTCTTCTTCTCTGCCAAGGCACCGGCCAGCCGGTGGCTCTGGCACCGGTCAGCCGGTGGACCCTGGACAAGAATCCTATGCCATTTTGCACACACCGGCCAGCCGGTGGGACTGTACCGGCCAGCCGGTGGAGCCAGTCAAACTAGCCGTTGCAGTTTGACCAGGCTGGCCCACTTGGCTCCCAACGACTCTTTTAGCCTCTCCAACGGCTCCGAAGGCCCCCAATGGGTTCCATGCCTATAAATAAAGGCCAAGGAAGCCCCAGACACTAACCGGAACAATTGTGAAGCCACCGTACACATTTTCCATCCTTGGCGTACCTCCGGCGGACTTCCTCCAAGGGAACCCACCTTGCTCCAACAACTTCCACATCCAAGGAGCTCCATCAAAGAAGCTTGGAAGCGGCCTTCAACCTCTTCAATCAATCAAAGGCGCCCAAGACTTCTCCAAATACGGTTTTTATTGTTTTATCCTTTTTGAGCTTAAAATTGGGTTTGTGTCTACAAACCCCAAACTCTTTTCTCATCCCTCTTTCTTTTGGGTTCTCACACCACCACTAAGGTGTGAAGAGGTTGTCAAGCTTTCCTTTAAATAGCTTGAGTTAGGTGAGCTAGCCTTCACCCGTAAAAAGGCTAGTGGGTTCTTGCTAAACCATTAAAAGCAAGTGGGTTCTTGCTCAACCATATAAAAGCAAGCTGTAATAGGTCCTAGTGCTACCTTAAAGCCTAGTGGGTTTCTTGCTAAAACCATTGAAAAGCAAGCGGTAGGAATCTCTCAACGGTTGAGTTGGGAGCGGAGACGTAGGCCGGGTTTTGGCCAAACTCCGTTATCAATTTCTTGTGTGATTGCCTCTTTACTTTCCGCTGCATTTATACTTTGATTTTTAAATTGTTAATCAATTTTTTAAAAGGCAATTCACCCCCTTCTTGCCATCTCTTCCCCGTGTTTCTTCCGACCCAACAATTGGTATCAGAGGAATAATTTGAGTAATACCCTAACCCGGTTTCAAATTCAAGATCCATTAAGATGACATCAACCTCTTTCGCCCCCGAGGGCTACTCTTTGGGTCGGGCTCCATTTTTTGATGGGACCGACTATAATTATTGGAAAACCCGCATGACTACCTTTCTTAGAAGCATAGGATATCCCATTTATAAAATTGTCATGCAAGGCTATACTTTGTCTACCCCCGACGAATCCAAATGGACCCCCGCCGATATTAGAAACTTTGAGCTTGATGGCAAAGCCATGAATGCTCTACATTGCGGTCTAGACCGAAATGAATTCAATCGAGTGTCTACTTGCACCTCCTCACATGAAATTTGGAAACTTTTAGAAGTAACTCACGAGGGCACTAACAAAGTCAAAGACACTAGATTGGATATGTATAGGCAAGATTTTGAGTCATTTTCAATGCATCCAAATGAGTCTATTTCCGATATGTTTACTCGCTTTACTGACGTGTGCAATGGAAGGAAATCTCTTGGTGATGATGTTTCAACTGAGACGATGGTCAAGAAGATCTTATGGGTCCTTCCGAGCTCATGGGCACCTAAAGTGACGGCGATCCAAGAAGCTAAGGACGTCAAAAATATGCCGGTAGAGGAGCTCATTGGATCTCTAATGACGTACGAGATCACCATGAGGAGGCAAGCACAAAAGGAGGGCACCCCTATCAAAACTCCAAAGAACATCGCCCTCAAGGTACAAAAGGAAGTAAGCTCCTCCTCATCCTCTTCCTCATCTCCTTCCTCATCTTCTTCATCTTCAAGCGGCGACTCGGAAATGGAGAATCTCGCCCGCCAAATGCACAAATTTATGAAGAAGCACAAGAAGAAGAAATCTCGCAAGGCGCGAAAGCAAGAACCCACCGCAAGATCCGAGCCCAAGGTAAAATGCTACGGGTGCGGCGAAAAGGGCCATTACAAGCCCGATTGCCCACTCAACAAAAAACGGGCCAAGGAAAAAGGAAAGAAAAAGGTCCTCAAGGCGACATGGAGTGACACCTCCTCATCATCCTCCTCCTCCTCCTCAAGCGACCAAGGTACAAAATGCCTAATGGCATTCCATGAGGTAACTTCTTTCGACTCCTCTTCCTCTTGTTCTTCAAATTCCAATTCTTTAAATCATTTATCTTATGAAGAACTCTCACACGCTAGAGATCAATTAGAAAATGGTTTTCATGCCTTATCGTCAAAATTTGTTTCTTTGAAAAAGAATTTCAAAAAACTCTCTTCCGAAAAAGAACAACTTCTTAAGGAGAAGGAAGAGTTGACCCTTAAAATCCAAAATTTTCCAAATGTTGATTCCATGGAATCAACCATCAAAGACCTAAGGGAGACCCTAGCCAAGTTCACCCAAGGGGAACAAAATTTAAACAATTTGCTTGGTTCCCAACGTATATCTAGAACCACCCAAGGGCTAGGATATACCAATATAGCTTCCTCCTCCCATGCACCCACTGTTTTTGTAAGGGGGAGCTCTAGTTTTAAATTTTGCAACTATTGTAAAAAACCCGGGCACCTTATTTATGAATGTAATTGTAAAAACGCCCGGTACGGCCAACCAAAGTCTTTTTTCTTTTCGGACGAATTTTATAGGAGAAGACCCGCTATGAGACAAGTATGGATTGAAAAATCCCTTCTAGCGAGTCTCTCCGGGCCAAAAATAGTTTCCTTTCCCCGGTGATTCATTGTTTTTATTT
Source organism: Viscum album (assembly GCA_963277665.1). Classification (NCBI taxonomy): domain Eukaryota; kingdom Viridiplantae; phylum Streptophyta; class Magnoliopsida; order Santalales; family Viscaceae; genus Viscum; species Viscum album. Next base: position 1,881,416,540 of record OY728165.1, on the reverse strand, counting down.
AGGGGGAGTTAGGATCGTTTAAACCCTTTTGATTTCAATTTCAAAATTTTCGATTCCAACTTTCAGTTTCAACACTTGGTATCAAAATTTTCAATTCGAATTTTTCATTCAAAACTTTCAATTCAAACTGTTATTCAAATTTTCATTTCAATTTCAAAAATCTCAATTGATTTTCAAATCTCAATCTTGTTTTTTCAAATCACTTCCCTCAATCAAGTTTTATGCCCCATTCTATTTTGATAATCACAAAGGGGGAGAAATTTCTTGATTGATTGGGGGAGAATCCTTTTCATCATGCTTAGCATTTCCTTTCAATTTCAGTATTTTACATTAATTGTTTTGGTGATTGTGATCATCAAAATAGGGGGAGATTGTTGTACCTCTCGTTCCCCTCGTTGTTTTATTTTCATGATCACAATCACCTTGTTATGTGTTTAACCTTGTTTTTAAGTGTTGTGAATGATAGGCACAAGGTTGCCAAGAAAATGGCCCAAGAAAGAAGGCAAAGTGGACTGAAATTCAGTCCACCGGCCAGCCGATGGAAGAGCACCGGCCAGCCGGTGGAACTGGCAGAGGCATTGCCCACTGCCAGGTTCCACCGGTCGACCGGTGGCTCTGTCACCGGTCGACCTGTGGCATCCAGCCCAAATAGTGTTTGCTACTGTCTTGCCACCGGCCAGCCGGTGGCTCCTCCACCGGTCGACCGGTAGAGCCTGGACCAAGACTCTTCTTCCCTGCCAAGGCACCGGCCAGCCGGTGGCTCTGGCACCGGTCAGCCGGTGGACCCTGGACAAGAATCCTATGCCATTTTGCACACACCGGCCAGCCGGTGGGACTGTACCGGCCAGCCGGTGGAGCCAGTCAAACTAGCCGTTGCAGTTTGACCAGGCTGGCCCACTTGGCTCCCAACGGCTCTTTTAGCCTCTCCAACGGCTCCGAAGGCCCCCAATGGGTTCCATGCCTATAAATAAAGGCCAAGGAAGCCCCGGACACTAACCGGAACAATTGTGAAGCCACCGTACACATTTTCCATCCTTGGCGTACCTCCGGCGGACTTCCTCCAAGGGAACCCACCTTGCTCCAACAACTTCCACATCCAAGGAGCTCCATCAAAGAAGCTTGGAAGCGGCCTTCAACCTCTTCAATCAATCAAAGGCGCCCAAGACTTCTCCAAATACGGTTTTTATTGTTTTATCCTTTTTGAGCTTAAAATTGGGTTTGTGCCTACAAACCCCAAACTCTTTTCTCATCCCTCTTTCTTTTGGGTTCTCACACCACCACTAAGGTGTGAAGAGGTTGTCAAGCTTTCCTTTAAATAGCTTGAGTTAGGTGAGCTAGCCTTCACCCGTAAAAAGGCTAGTGGGTTCTTGCTAAACCATTAAAAGCAAGTGGGTTCTTGATCAACCATATAAAAGCAAGCTGTAATAGGTCCTAGTGCTACCTTAAAGCCTAGTGGGTTTCTTGCTAAAACCATTGAAAAGCAAGCGGTAGGAATCTCTCAACGGTTGAGTTGGGAGCGGAGACGTAGGCCGGGTTTTGGCCGAACTCCGTTATCAATTTCTTGTGTGATTGCCTCTTTACTTTCCGCTGCATTTATACTTTGATTTTTAAATTGTTAATCAATTTTTTAAAAGGCAATTCACCCCCTTTTTATTGTTTTATCCTTTTTGAGCTTAAAATTGGGTTTGTGCCTACAAACCCCAAACTCTTTTCTCATCCCTCTTTCTTTTGGGTTCTCACACCACCACTAAGGTGTGAAGAGGTTGTCAAGCTTTCCTTTAAATAGCTTGAGTTAGGTGAGCTAGCCTTCACCCGTAAAAAGGCTAGTGGGTTCTTGCTAAACCATTAAAAGCAAGTGGGTTCTTGCTCAACCATATAAAAGCAAGCTGTAATAGGTCCTAGTGCTACCTTAAAGCCTAGTGGGTTTCTTGCTAAAACCATTGAAAAGCAAGCGGTAGGAATCTCTCAACGGTTGAGTTGGGAGCGGAGACGTAGGCCGGGTTTTGGCCGAACTCCGTTATCAATTTCTTGTGTGATTGCCTCTTTACTTTCCGCTGCATTTATACTTTGATTTTTAAATTGTTAATCAATTTTTTAAAAGGCAATTCACCCCCTTCTTGCCATCTCTTCCCCGTGTTTCTTCCGACCCAACACCCTTGACCAAACCAAAGTTGAAATTCAATAGTAGAATCATGAACAAAATCGTTTATGGGAGAAGTTCAAGCTTATCGAGATCACGGCCCAAACCATGTTTGGAGAACCACCCCATTAAAGTGTCACCATCACACATCTTACCCTTTGGGGATACGCTTGTATAATAAAGAGTTATATATCTAGACCCTAGTAATATGAATTTTTAGGTTTTATTTTTAATTAAATAACAATTATATTTCTCTCTTTTTATTATTGCTTTATCAATGATTATATAATGTGTTTTGACATGAAGAAATCAAAATTATATTTTTAGGAAATATACAGTTTCAATTAAGAAACTCTTTTGATAAATTCAATAATTCTTGAAATAATTTTTTAATATTTTTTTTTATTATAATGATTAAATATCAATAATAATATAATTTAATGAAGTCTATTGTAATTTTCTATAAGGGACAAAAAGTGTTTAACATTATAAAAACTAGAGTTTTTCAAAAAATAATTTTTTTTTATTTAAAATGAAAATTATTATATTTTAGAAATTATTATGATAAAATAAATATTATTTTTAAAATTAACACCTCAAAATTATCCAATAGTGAATTGTTTATAATTTTCTAAGATAATTGAATTTTTGGGTAAAAATTAAATACGGTATAAATATATGGTATGTATCATGACATCATAAAATCTGAAAAATTGATTAATAAATACTATAAAGAATATTCAAAACCAAAATTATGTTTCTTCTTTAAAATTTTGTTTTTTTGTGTTATTTGATTAATTTTATAAACCCTTAATGAATCCTCCAAAACCTACATAATATTTTAATGTTATAAAATCAATTATTTATAAACATTACTCACTTCCACATCACCAAGGATATTAATTTAATTATTATAGTTAGTAACCCTATAAAATATTTAAAACCACTCCTCTTTGATAGAAACCTTAGGGAAAACCATGGGAAGGTTTTTGTTTTTGATTATTTTATCATATAGAGTCCAAAACCTAAGTTTAAAAATTAATAAAGAAAATTACCCTCTTTTACTATAAAAACCCACCCAACCTCCCATTCCTCTTCACTCAAAGCCATTTTAGCATGATATTACTCTACCTTTTCCTCTCTAGATCCCGCCAGAGGTTTTTCAATATCTTAATAAGCTCCTCCCAAGCTATTTAAAGTGACCTTTAATGGTAAGGGATCCTCTCCTCCTCATTATTCTATAACTTTCTTTGTATTATGCCTTTTGATTTCGAATTTTTCATTTTTTTAATATGTTTTTACATATTCCTACTACTATCCTAGTGATTTCTAAGTAATTAAAGACCAGATTTCACCCAAATTAAACCCTTCCTTGAATCTTTATGTACTCCCATTATGATGTTGAAATTATCCTATGATTATCCATGCCAAACATTTATATAGTGAATACCCATCCCCATTTCCAGTCAAAGGTATTCAACAAGATGCACCTTTCCTTCATTTATTGGGTAATTTTATGTATTTAACCCATGCTCCTTAACCATGGGTTTTAAATTGAAGAAATATGTTTTTATGATTTATAGTCTATATGGAACACATATTCATGTACATAGTATGAACGTGATGGGAGGTCCTAGAATTATATAGCCCTCTAATGAATTAGGTAATGTTCTATCTCATGAGATACCATGTATGATACATGGGGGGTTATCTTAAGGATATTATGTTACGAAGACTTGGGGGTTAGTCTTGAGTTATGTTTATAATGTCATGTTTTATGCTATTTCCACATTCCTATGTTTCCTGGATGTTAACACCTTATATCATGATTCAATGTTCATTTTTATAATTGTCACCCCATTTATGTCACTTTGACATGTCTCTTGACTAACATGTATTTCTTTCATACTAATATGATTTGACTATTCCCCTATTGGGATTTATATATCACCTATTTCTTATGTATATCCCTAGGTTATCTCATGTAGTTTTAGAAGAGTGATGGAATTTTAAGAGCATGTTAAGAAGCTTGGAATAATTTCATTGTATCCATATTCAGGTTATTGTGCCATGTACCTAATTTCCCAAATACAACAGGCTACACAATGTTCTAGGATTGTATTAAGTGTGTTTTTATGAAATAAATCTTGAATTAAGGTTTATTAAAATATAGTTTTTTATAATCAAGGAGTTTAACTGAAGACTCATAGGGGTCGTAAGCCAAAACATCACTCTAAGAAGGAAAATATCAATGAGGATCACAATTCACACCTCAAAAGATGTTTTTATAAAGAAAAATCCCTTAACCTATCACATTAAGATGAGGAAATTATTCTTTTTATACACTGTGAAGTAGTCAGATTCATTGAAATTATCATTAAAAATTATCCAAATCATGACCCTGATGTGGATGGACATGATGATGAGATGCCTAACTGAGACATGGTCTACACTGATGAAGAGGGTGTTTGTAACTGGAACTAGAGGTAGTCATAGAATATAGGAGATTGAACAAATTCTTAATTACTACTTTCTTGATGTGCTTCAACCAAGGAGAAAGGTAAAGCTGTAGCCATATCCCCCAACTACCCACCACCCAAGGAAGTTGAATCTATTTCCATCGAGGAAAGGTTTTCATGATATATAGACAAGATGGAGGATCAAAAGAAACTCAATGTTGAATTACTCAAATAAAATATTCCAACTAATCACAACTTATAGGTGTAGGTTAATATCTCCCATCTAGTATATATTCTATATGAAGGAGCTACTCATGTAATAAGAACAAAGTCCAACCACCCAATCGAGTATGGGTTTAGAAAATTAGTTTATTTAAACCTATTGGACAAGGAGTATCATAACTTCCCTCCACTAGTATGGATAACACTATTAATTTATGTAGGCTACCCTAAGCTAGCTCTAATGAGACATCAAAAACTGACATAGGAGAGCTGATCATATCAGATTCCACCCGTAACTCTCACTTGGAAATTATCCCATGTGAAATTTATGTTAGAGATCCTTAATTACATTTAGTTTCTTATTACTTGAATGGAAATTAAGGAGTGTATATGTGTGATATTATGACTATAGAAAAAGTTAAATCCCAACTGGGTAGATGTTACACCTTCACCACCCAATTTTGGGAATCCTACCTTCTCCATATTCAACAACTGGGGAGACCCCGAGCAACACCTGGAATACTTCATATCTCGATGTGATCCCATGATAGAAACATTGGAGCAACAAGAAGAGACAAATATTAGATGCATTATCCAGACTATAGAAGGACCAAAGTTCTTCTAGTATATAAATCCTTTGGTAGGTTCCATTTCTATTTGTGAGGATTTAATAATAAAATTGCTTTACCAATTTGATTACATGTTGAAAAAGAAAATTATCCTCAACCTCAAAAATTGAAAATAATGTAAAAATGATATGGTCAAAAATTTCATCACCTGTTGGAAGGTTCTGACCTACTCCCTTGACATGAAATCCCCTCAGGAGAATTATTAGATATTTTCATACATAATATCTACGATGAAATATATATTATTTTGATTCCCCTGAAGCACCTCAATAGTTTACAAGAGTTTTCATCAGTTTCATAGAACTTGGAGGATGTTATACAATGTTCTAAAACCATATCCCATATTATACTTTCAATATAAGTAAAGAAACCTGATAGATTAGAGGCTATAATTTTCACACTCAATATGAAACCAACACTGGATTGGGAACCCAAGCCCATGAAATATCATGTCATGCATCCACCTAAATGGTAGAATAAATAGTGGAAGCTCACTTATAAGGATGGGAGAAGGTATCATCCTCACCCAAGGTAATGACCAGAGGAATAAAACCTATTCATTTAAAAGAGAACAGGTTCCAGGGAACATTATCCCGACTATAGAGAACAACCTTCCTAAATTACCATAAGACATGAGGCCTATTAAAGTTGGTCAAAATGACCTCCTTTATTACTACCACCTCTATCAAATAGTTGTACACAATATCTAAGGTTGATTCATTTTCAAGGATATACTCTAAAAATGGTTTATTATGGGCGTGTCAAGTTGAGCAAACCCCTATAATAAGTAACCTATATTTTTCCCAGTCCACTAGAATAAGAAAGATATTGATAATTAATCTTGAATAGGAATTCCTGAATATTCAATGATTGGATGAATCAAAAAATGGTCAACCGAACACATTCTAAAATCACGAAATAATTGAACCAACCATTGATGACCCCAACTTCTCCCAATTAGTCAAATATGATATCTTTATCATCACAATATCTTAATAATAAATGAAATAACTCTCATAATAAAAAAATAAGGGGAGGAGTTTTTATTGTCACCTAATCTAGTCTAGACTCTTTTAGACTTCTTACCACCATTTTTGGGAGGATAAGAACCATCCCACCAAACAAGACTAAATTCATGATCCAACCATACAAGAAAACAGAAACCATCCCACCAAATAAAATCCTTGGGAGATAAGGAATCTCAATATAGTATAGTTAAAATTATTCACCTAATAAACCCCATTGCTAGAAAATATGAGGACCTTTATGAACCTGAAATCCCTATCCATAATTAGAGAACAAGTCATATAGTATGAGAAAAACATATAAGGTGAGGTCAAAATGGACCCTGAAATCCAAGTACCAATTCTACTGAGGCTATATATATCACATAAACCAAAACAAAAGAACTCCAATGAGATAAATGGGAGCATCAATCTGATCTTGAAACATCCAGGGCTCACTCGAATCCCAAAATACTGGTGGACTAACTATGTAGTTATCTAGTAAATATAAAATTATGAGAAGGTATACTCATCCCAATCCACAAACTATAAAAATAGCCCCTATATTGATCAAGGAAATGAGTAATTACAATAGTAAATAGTGTAACGCCCTGAACCTAGTTACTCAGAGTCAGTGCATTATTAAATAACATTGGCATGATCACAAGGGATCAAATCCTGAAAGACCAATCAGTTTAGTAGCCTTGGAAGTACTAGATACATTCATAAGTTTTGCATTAAATCATGAAATAAAAACATCAACAACATTTTTTCCCCTTTGAACACACTTATATCCTTAGCCTATCCCTATATGTCAACCATTAAATACTTCTTTACATCCTGGTAAAAATAAAACATAGAAAGGGGTGAGCTTAGATGCTCAGTAAGGATAACAATATAGCCGAAATTTTCATAAATAAATGTAAACATTTAAAGCAATGTATAAGAATAAAACAAAATCCTTTTAAACGTAAACTTTAGAATAATATGGCAAAGATAAAATCAAATAATTCCATTTACATATTCACATGGATATCCTACTAGTCGAATAATCACATGCAATTTTAATATCCAATTTCATAATGATGGAATGCATAATTCCAAACTTCATAACCACATAGTCAAGGCCTTGTACCAAGACTAAAAATAAGATTTTTTCAAGGCCTTGTGCCAAGACACTAGTTTGTCTCGTGAGACCTACCGATGCATCAAGGAGCTATAGTGGGCTCCACCCGTCACTTACTAAGTCCAATGCATTCATCATATGAAAAGGTTTAAACATAACATAAACATCCATATTAAAACTAACATACGAAATATCAATACTTTATCCATAAAACATTAATGGTATAAAAATAACACATCCATAGTCAAACATATCACAAAACCTTAAATACAATATGGAAGATTTGTATCATAATAAATCACCTTCAGACAAGCTTAAAATCCATCAAAAGGATGTTGACATAGATGAAATCAAAATTTTTTTAGAGAAATATATATTTCTATTTTGAAATCATTTAAAAGTCATATAATTATAAAAGAAAACATTTATTTTGAAAATATTATTATAATATTGTAAGGGAAGCTTCAACGATGTTATAACGGCGGAAAATAGCTGCACCCGCCGTATAAGTTAAAAAAACATTCTTACCTTAATTTTTTAAAAAATTTCATAAAGTACCTTGTTTGGAAAATGATGGAAAGATTCCTTTAAAAACATATAAGGTAAAATAAGGGTATAAATAACTTTAACCCATTTTCTAGTGAATAGTAATTTTTTTTGAAATACATTTTTAAGAGAACACATATGTGGATGATAAAGAGCTCCTAGTATATACTTACATAAAAACAACCTCGGATAATAAAGAGATTGTGAAATTAACACTTACCTTGTACTTTTCCTTGGTCAAGGGCATGTTAAACTCCTGTATAATAGTTAAATCATTGTTATTAAATTATAAAAGAACTATGTACATAAATATGATATCATATATGACCCTCTAATATTTCTTTGTTAATAATATTTCAGTAGTATCATCGTTTCGGGTGTTAACTAATTCATTTTCCTTTATATGCTTGGTTACGTAATCTATATTTGTTATGAATAGGTTGTATTTGATTCATATATAAAATGATATTATGTTCATAAATGTTATTCTGAAAATGAAAATTATTCTTGAATAATTACGATGGGGAATGAATCTTATCGCGTTCTTGGAGATGGTAATCCGTACGTACGCACGAGTGATAATATCATTATATTGATGGTCAAATAGTATGTAATTGGATGATATATCATATATAAATAATCATTAAAATTTTAAATTTATTATTTAAATTAGTTATACTCATTATTATACCCATACAAATAATGAAGTGTTTGAATAACAAACTACACCACGACGTGGAGATGGTAAGCCATACGTACACATGTATGGTGACTTTGTCATTCATATGATGGATAGAATAATGAATATGGTTGTACCATTTTTTATAATAACATCATATTATATATAATATACTGGAGTTATTATTTTAGAATGGAAACAACAAAGAAAGAGGAAGTGGAAGAAGAAAAGAACTTGAAAGAGGTGATGAAATATTTACCTCTTCTTCGGGTTCTTCCTTTTAATTTGATCAAAAGGGATCCTTAGGTTGACTTTTTGATCAAATTAATGCCTCTAGGTTGAAGTGAGGGAATTTTAGAGGATATTTGGGCATGGTTTGGCCGATCCAAAAGGCTTTGGAGGTGTGAAATTAAGAGAAGGGGACGTTCCCTTTTATAAGAGAGGTAAGGGTCACTTTTGGAAAAGCTTGAAATATTATTTTATAATAAAATAATTTTCAGTTTCTAATGGCTCAAAAATGAATTATTTAGAGGATAAGGTGGGTATTGGTCGAAAAAATCTCAACCATTAGGTTTTAGACAGGTTTAGGTTATCATATTAACCTTATCTTTTATATTTAACTCTTAGTTAAATAGTTTGACATTTACCATGTCTCTTTGTATTTTTATATTATATGGTTAATAAACTTACTATAACAAGACAAGAGAACCCCACGTGGTTAATTATTAATATATATAACCTTAAATAAGTCCTTTGGCTGAACCTTAGTTTTTTAGGAATATTGTATCAATTAATAATATAGTATTTATTTTAAAAACTCAATTATGTCAATTTTGACACTATTTAGTATTTGATTTTTTTGAAAGCCATAAAAACTTTATCACTTAGAATAAAATTTATTTAACCAACCCTAAAATGTCATATTAACCTAGAAAATTAGTAGAATTCATCATAAGTCTCAATTTACATTTATTTGGATATTTATAATATCAATTATTTTAATATTTCATTAATAAGGTAATTACTGCATCATCATTGTGTCATAAATAAATTAAATTATTTATTGTCTAAAAATTATAAATAAAATACCATTATGTAGGAAGCCTTTTTAGTTTTCTAATAAATATTTATAGTATAATTTATATTGTGTGTAACCCTATTTTAAAAATGGTTTAGTTATTAAACAATGAATTTAAATCTTTTAACTCTTCTTTAAATAAAATAATAATAAATGTCATAATCTAATCCAAGTGGACCAAACAGGATCATATTTTATTCTAAAGGTTTTTTTGTTCAAATTATACTTATCCAATAGATTTAGGACATGTGTTAGGGTAATTATGATATCATTTTTACCCTTAATTACCCTATTTACTTTTAAACTGTGGCAAATAAAAGTCAAAAGTTACTATTTACCAAAAATAATTTTCATCTTATTAAACCACATTTTACTTATTGATATTAACTGTGCCTCTCGTATTTTTTAAATTTAACTCAAAGAAGTGGTAAAATTAAGTTTTATGCAAATGTACAAATACTCCTAGGAGGTGGGTAAAAGACGGTAAAAAGTTCAATAAAATTTTTATATATCTAAACTCATTATAAAATGACTCCAATGAATTACATTGAACTTATATAGGTATTATCTATATATTTTGACCTAAAATAAATTTCAATAAAATGAATAATTATTTAAATACAAATTCGGTTTTAAACAATAACTCGGTGTTTTTCACTATTCATCAAAAATTGAAAGTTTTCAGAAAAATACCAAAAATTCACCCTAAGATAATTTCAATATTCCAAATCAAAAAATGAACTCCATTTTTAAAGATAAAATTTATAAAATTTTAAAAAGTGGGTATTACTATTCATAACGTCAAGTTTGATTGGTTGTGTCGTGTTTGAACTCGAAGTTGCATACAACACAAGCCATTGTATTATTCAAAGGGAAACGTACTGTGGAAGCTTGGGGTGTTACATTCTACCCTCCTTAAAATAATTTCATCCTCTAAATTTCTAGCATATTACTGCATAAAAAGATTCTGGTGGTTCTTAATCATAAGTTCCTTGGGTTTCCTAGTTGCCTCTTCCGTCTTATGGTTTCTCCATAGAACTTTTACCAGACGAGTCGTCAAGTTTCTCAGCACTTGTTCTCTGGTATCAAGAATTTTGACAGGCTCTTCACAATAAGACATATCAGGTTCCAGTTCAATTTCCTCATACATGAGTACATGCATTGGGTCAGGCATATATTTTCTCAACAGTGATACGTGGAACACATCGTGAACTTTGGAGAGACTTGGCGGCATTTCCAAACGGTAAGATACAACCCTAATTTGTTCTATAATTTCAAAAGGTCTGATGTACTTGGGACTTAGTTTACCCTTATTACCAAATCGTATAACTCCCTTCCATAGAGATACCTTCAAGAAAACATGATCTCCTATCTGAAATTACAAATCCTTCCTTCAGTTATCAGCATAGCTCTTCTGCCTAATTTGAGATGCTTTGATGTGGGTTTGGATAACCTCCACCTTTTCCATCGTTTCCTCAACAAGTTCTGAGCCTAAGAGTTTTCTTTCACCAACATTATCCCAACAAGTTGGTGTGCGACATCTCTTTCCATATAATGCTTCATATGGTGCCATATGAATACTTGAATGGAAGCTATTGTTATTGTAAAATTATACCAGAGGTAAATATTGATCCCACATACCTTGAAAATCAAGTGAGAAGGATCTAAAAATGTCTTCTAAGGTTTGAATAGTCCATTATGATTGTCCATTGGTTTGAGGGTGGTAGATAGTGCTAAAAAAAAGTTCAGTATCCAAGGCTTTCTGAAGACTTTTCCAGAATCTTGTTGTAAAACGGGGATCATGATCAGAAATAATTGATAAGGGTACTCCATGAATCTTACAACTTTATTAATATATAGTCTTACCATATGTTCAAGTGTTAAATCTTCTCTTATAGAAAGAAAATGTGCTGACTTGGTAAGACGATCAACAATGACCCATATTGCATCATTCCTTCTAGGAGTCTTTGGTAGCCCCATGAAAAAGTATATCATAATATTATCCCTTTTCCACTCAGGTATGGGAAGAGGTTGCATGAATCCTCCAGGTTGTTGCCTTCCATATTTCACTTGTTTACAAACCATACATCTTACCAAAAAATCAGCAATCTCCCTCTTCATGTTGTCCCACCAAAAATGTTCTTTCAAATCTCTATACATCTTGGTGCTCTCAGGGTGTATAGAGAAATTGGAGCTATGAGCATCATCCAACAATTCCCTTTTTAGATTAGGTATGCTAGGAACACAAAGTCTCTTCCAAAATTTCAAAATTCCATCTTCATATATGAAGTCACTCAATATCCCATCATTCACAGATTTAATCTTCTTTTGAAACTCCTAATCATCAGTCTGAGAACTCTTTATACTTTCTAGTAAAGATGGTTTGGAAACCATTTGAAAAAGTATTGATGTTTCACCTTCCATGGTTATTCCCATATCCATCTTTACTAGATCCATGGAAAGAGTATCCCTTTCAACTCTCATCTTGTTCAAAACTCCATGATCCTTTCTACTCAAAGAATCTTCCACCTTATTTGCCTTCCCCAGGTGGTAGTGTATAGTGAAATCATAATCATTGAGTAGTTCAAGCCATCATTTTTGTCTCATGATGAGTTCTTTCTGTGAGAAAATATACTTAAAACTCTTGTGATCAATATATATCTCACATTTTCACCATAGTGATAGTGTCTCCATATCTTCATAGAAAAGATTACAGCTGCTAACTCAAGATCATGAGTGGGATAGTTTTGTTCATGAATTTTTAGCTGTTGTGATGCATATACAATAACTCTATCATTTTTCATAAGGACATAACCAAGTCCTTTCTTTGAATCATCACTATATATAACAAACCCATAATTCCCTGATGGTAGAGTCAAGATAGTAGCATTAACTAATCTTCTCTTCAGTTCTTCAAAACATTCTTCACACTCTTTTTTCCGAACAAATTTAACCCCTTTACGAGTGAGCTTGGTTAATGGGTTAGCCAATCGGGCAAAATTCTGGACAAAATGCCGATAAGAACATGCTAAACCAATAAAACCACGTAACTCAGTTATACTCATCAGTATTGGACATTCTTGGATTGCCTTGGTCTTTGAAGGATCAATAGAGATTCCATCCTTAGAGACAATATGGCCATGAAAAAAATATCCTGAAGCCAGAATTCTCACTTGCTAAATTTCCCATATAATTCATTTCTTCTAAGAGTCCTTAGGATAATGCACAAGTGATTTTTATGATCTTCTTAGCTTTTTGAGTATACAAAAATATTCTCAATAAATACCACTACAAAGTCATCAAGATATTACTTGAAAACTCTATTCATTAGATCCATGAAGATGGAGGGTGCATTAGTCAATCCAAAAGGCATTACTGTAAACTCATAATGCCCGTACCAGGTTTGAAATGTTGTTTTCAGAATGTCTTCCTTCTTCACACACAACTGATGATATCCAGATCGAAGGTAAATCTTTGAAAAATATTGAGCTTCATGAAGTTGGTCGAATAAATCATCAAAACAAGGTAGGGGTACTTGTTATTTATTGTTATAGCATTGATCACTCTGTAGTCAATTCACAACCTCATAGATCTATCTTTCTTTTTAACAAAAAGGATATGGTCTCCCCATGGAGAAACACTAGGGAAAATAAATCCCTTGTTACTCAATTACTCTAGTTGTTTCTTTAGTTCTACTAATTCTATAGTGGCCATTCTATAAGGGGTCTTCGATATGGGCCTTGAACCAGGAATTAAATCAATGGAAAACTTAATTTCTCATTCTGGAGGATGTCCAGGTAAATCCTCTAGAAACACGTCAACATATTCTTACACAATAGGTATGTCCTCTATTCGAACATTATTTTCCTCACCCATAGTTGTTTCATTCTCTTTTTCCCCAATAATTTAATTTAGTATAGCTAATGGGGTCAGATCTAGATAAGAATCAGGTGGTGACATTTCTTCTCTAAAGATAAGGTACTTCTTATCATCATCGAAAATTGTAACCTCCTTCTTCTTACAATAAATTTTCGCAATATGGTCTGAAAGCCAATCCATACTGAGGATTATATCAAATTCAATCATGGGTATGGCAATTAGATCATCAAATAAAGAACATTTATATGCCCTAATGGGAACTGATTCACAAAACTTTGTTGCGATGATACTTCCCTTAGGTGTTTTTACTGACAAATCCCTTGTTAATTCAAATTGAAAATATCTAATTTTCTTAGAAAAATGGGAAGATATGATACAATTCAATGATCCAGAATCAAATAAATCATTTTCTAAACTTGAGGAAACCATTAAATTACCTTCCACCACGTATTTAGGAGTTTCAACCTCAGTAGTAGTGATCACATAAGCTTAGCCTTGCTCCCTTGGCCTTTTCTGAGGTAAGTTCCCTTGGCGCTTAGGACATTCATTTTCATAATTCTCCTTTTTCCTGCAATTGTAGCATTGAACATTGGTAGATTCTTTCTTCCCCTTACAATCATGAGATTGGTGGCCTTTTTCACCACACTTGTAACAGACTCCCATTACCTTCAGGAAAGTACTGGGGCGTTTCTTCCCTCATTTACCACAGGATGGATATTCAACTTTTCCCTTCTTCCCATTATTTCCATTTTTATAGTGTTCAACAGATCTCTTCTTCTTCTGCTTTGCTTTAAAGTTGTAATACTTAGAGAATTCTTTTTCTATCTTAATAGCACATCAGACAATATCTTCATATGATATGAAGGATTTTGAGACTAATGCTCTCCAAAGAAATGGTTTTAACTGAACAAATAATCGATCAATATTACTCCTTGGGTTATGTATATAATCTCCATCTTGCCCTGCTAACCTTGTAAAGTTAGCCTCATATTTTGTGACATTCTCATCCCCCTTTTGTCTCAGACTCAAAAATTTCCTTTCCATATCCACTCGATGGTCATGAGGAAAATATTTTTTTAAGAAAATCTATTTAAACTCCCTTCATTCCATATTTGATACTTCATCATCTTCCTCTGTGTTTTGAATCAATGACCACCATTGATCTGCATCTCCCGTGAGGCGATAAATCGCCATTACAACTTTTTCCTTTTCGCTACTCCCCAAAGTGTGCAATATTTTCTCTAAGGAACTTATCCATTTCTTGGCTACAAATGGATTTGTAGTCCCATTGAATGTTGGTGGTTGTTTTTTCATGAATCAGTCTAACATTGATCCTCCAAGTTGTGGATCAGGGTTCTCCATATGGGTAAGGTTATTATTCATAACCTGAGTGAGTTGTCCCAGTATAGTGATAAGCTGATCAACACCAGTTGCTTCACCAGATCCACTATAATTAACTTTAGTATGAGGGAAATCCCTACATGGATTACATGCATTGATACGGTTTTCATTCCTTCCACTAGGCGCCATTTCTAAACAATGACATACAGTAGATTAGTTTATGAACCACAATACATAATTGTGAACTTGTAAAGAACTTAACATAAATTGAATAGTTTATAGATATAATCCAGAATCATAAAAATGTTTTCTTTGAGAAAGTATATACGCACATATCCTTCATAATGGTTTGTAAAGAAAATGTGAATTATCCTAAGCATATCCCCCGGGAGTGTCATGACCAAGTGTGCAGTAAGGCCCATTGTCGTGCACCAGTTCCCGTTCGAGTCTAGCTCAAAGTGGTGTTTTTGGTTTTTACCCTTAGGTACATCTATGCCAGAGCCGCCTATACCCAATCGTATCCATAAAGGTATGTATTGCTTAGAAAACTCATAAATTCTCTACAGTACCAAAATTCTAGAAAGTTCTTCTATACTAATCCTCAAAATCTATCTTAGGGTAATGTTCTTTAATCAGAGTTTTTCTAAATATAGATTACAAAGTTTGTACTAAAATTCCTATGATACCTATTATAATGCTCGGACCCCAATTATCCAAAGTCAGTTCATTATTACATAACATTAGCATGATCACAAGGGACCAAATCCCGAAATACTGATCAGTTTAGTAGCCTTGGAAGTACTAGATATATTCATAATTTTTACATTACATCATGAAATAAAAACATCAACAACATTTTGTCTCCTTTGAACACACTTATATACTTAGCCTATTCCTGTAGGTCAACCATTAAATACTTCTTCACATCCCGGTAAAAATAAAACATAGAAAGGGGTGAGCTCAGATGCTCAGTAAGGATAACAATATAGCAGAAACTTTCATAAATAAGCATAAAAATTTAAGGCAATGTATAAGATTAAAACAAAAGCCTTTTAAACTCAAACTTTAAAATAATATGGAAAAGATAAAATCAAATAATTCCATTTATATATTCACATGGATATTATACTAGTTGAATAATCACATGCAATTTTAATATCCAATTTTATAATGATGGAATGCATAATTTCAGACTTCATAACCACATAGTCAAGGACTTGTGCCAAGACTACAAATAAGATTTTTTCAAGGCCTTGTTCCAAGACACTAGTTTGTCTCATGAGACCTACTGATGCATCAAGGAGATATAGCGGGCTCCACCTGTCACTTACTAAGTCCAATGCATTCCTCATATGAAAAGGTTTAAACATAACATAAACATTCGTATTAAAACTAGCATATGAAATTTCAATACTTTATCCATAAACCATGAATGGTATAAAAATAACACATCCATAGTAAAACATATCACAAAACCTTCAATAAAATATGGAAGATTTGTATCATAATAAATCAACTTCAAACAAGCTTAAAATCCATCAAAAGGATGTTGACATAGATGAAATCAATTTTTTTTAGAGAAATATATCTTTATATTTTGAAATAATTTAAAAGTCATATAATTATAAAAGAAAACATTTATTTTGAAAATATTCTTATAATATTGTAAGGGAAGATTCGACGATGTTATAACGACGGAAAATAGCCTCACCCACCGTATAAGTTAAAAAAACATTCTTACCTTAATTTTGTCGAAAAGGTCATAAAGTACCTTGTTTGGAAAATGACGGAAAGATTACTTTCAAAAAATATAAGGTTAAATAAGGGTATAAATGACTTTATCCTGTTGTCTATTAAATAGTAATTTTTTTTGAAATACATTTTTAAGAAAATACTGATGTGGATGATAAAGAGGTCCCCGTAGATATTTACGTAAAAACAACCTCGGATAATAAAGAGATTGTAAAATTAACCCTTACCTTGTAATTTTCATTGGTCAAGGGTATGTTAAACTCATTTATAATAGTTAAATAATTATTATTAAATTATAAAAGAACTATATACATAAATATTATATCATATATAACCCTCTAATATTTATTTGTTAATAATATTACAGTAGTATCATCGTTTCGGGTGTTAACTGATTCATTTTACTTTATATGCTTGGTTACGTAAGACATTTTTGTTATGAATAGGATTTATTTGATTCATATACATAATTATATTATGTTTATAAATTTTATTTTGAAAATTAAAATTATTCTTGAATGATTACGATGAGGAATGAATCTCATCGTGTTCTTGGAGACGATAATCCATACATACGCATGCGAGACAATATCATTATATTGATGGTGAAATCATATGTAGTTGGATGTATATCATATATAAAGAATCATTAACATGTTATATTTATTATTTACATTAGTTATACTAATTATTATACCCATCCAAATAATGAAGTGTTTGAATAACAAACTACACCATGACGTGGAGACAGTAAGCCGTACGTACACACGTATGGTGACTTTGTCATTCATATGATGGATAGAACAATTAATATTGTTGTAACATTTTTATAATATCATAAAAATATATATAAGATACTGGAGTTATTATTTTAGAATGGAAACAACAAAGAAAGAGGAAGTGGAAGAAGAAAAGAACTTGAAAGAGGTGATGAAATATTTACCTCTTCTTCGGGTTCTTCCTTTTGATTTGATTAAGAGGGATCCTTAGGTTGGATTTATGATCAAAGTAAGGCCTATAGGTTGAATTGAGGGAAGTTGGGAGGATATTTGGGCAGGTTTTGGCCAAGCCAAAAGGCTTTGGAGGTGTGAAATTAAGAGAAGGGGAAGTTCCCTTTTATAAGAGAGGTGAGGGTCACTTTAGGAAAAGCTAGAAATATTATTTTATAATAAAATCGGTTTTGGTTTCTAATGGCTCCAAAATGAATTATTTATAGTATAAGGTTTTTATGGGTTGAAAAATTCTCAACCAATATGTTTTAGATAGGTTTAGGTCATTATATTAACCTTATCATTTAGATTTAACTCTTAGTTAAATAGTTTGACATTTACCATGTCTCTTTCTATTTTTATATTATATAGTTAATAAACTTACTATAATAATCCAAGAGAACCCCATGTGGTTAATTATTAATATATATAACCTTATCTAAGTCCTTTTTCCTAACCTTATATTTTTAGGAATATTTTATCAATTAAAAATATAGTATTTGTTTTAAAAACTCAATTATGTCAATTTCGACACTATTTAGTATTTTATTTTTTTGAAAGCCATAAAAACTTTTTCACTTCGAATAAAATTTATTTAACCAACCCTAAAATGTCATATTAACCTATAAAATTAGTGTAATTAATCAGAAGTCTCAATTTACATTTATTTGGATATTTATAATATCAATTATTTTAATATTTCATTAATAAGGTAATTACTGCATCATCATTGTGTCATAAATAAAATAAATTATTTAATGTCTAAAAATTAAAAATAAAATATAATTATGTACGAAATATTTTTAGCTTTCTATTTAATATTTATAGTCGAATTTATATTGTGTTTAACACTATATTAAAAATATTTTAGTTATTAAACTTTGAATTTAACTCTTTTAACTCTTCTTTAAATAAAATAATAATAAAAGTACTAATCTAATACAAGTGGACCAAAGGGGATAATATTTTATTCATAAGGTTTTTTATGGTTGAATTATACTTATCCAATAGAATTAGGACATGTGTTAGGGTAATTATGATATCATTTTTACCCTTAATTACCCTATTTACTTTTAACTGTGGTAAATAAAACTCAAAAGTTACTATTCACCAAAAATTATTTTCATCTTATTGAACCAAATTTTACTTACTGATATTAACCATATCTTTAATTTTTTAAATTCAACTCACAGAAGTGGTAAAATTAAGTTTTATTCAAATTTACAAATGCTCCTAGGAGGTGGGTAAAAGACAATAAAAAGTTCAATAAAATTTTTATATATATAAACTCATTATAAAATGACTCCAATGAATTAAATTGAACTTATATAGGTATTATGTATCTATTTTTACCTAAAATAAATTTAAATGAAATAAATAATTATTTAAATAAAAAGTCTGTTTTAAACAATAACTCAGTGTTTTTCACTATTCATCCAAAATTGAAAGTTTTTAGAAAAATACCAAAAAATCACCCTAATCTAATTTCAAAATTCCAAATCCAAAAAATGAATTCCATTTTAAAAGATAAAATTTATGAAATTTTAAAAAGTGGGTATTATTATTCATAATGGCTAGTTTGATTGGTTGTGGCGTGTTTGAACTCGAAGTTGCGTACAACACAAGCTATTGTATTATTCAAAGGGGAACGTACCATGGAATCTTGGGGTGTTACAAATAGTGACCTCTAAACCCTAGTATAAGGAACTATGTAAAGATAAGAAGCATAAATACTTGGTCCATAAGTATAATATCTTGAATCAGTTGTACATTGTTTCAACCGAGATTTCCATTCTAAGTGCTCTTCACCTCTCCCATGAACTCAAGGAGGCACGTATTTATGATCTTTTGGTCCATTAAGATTTTTATATAGAAGTCACTTTAGATAATCTATATCATGTAGATACTAGTCTCATTGAGTTCCATAAGGTCATGTTCTTTATGAAGCACAGACATGAATCATCCATACCTGGGGAAAAAGTCCATGTACATCTCTGACTAGTTAGAAGATATTGAAATTCATTAGGATCTAGTTGAAAGTGGTTTTGGGATCAATATTATACTATTTTAGAACCTCTACCACTTGGGTTACAATGATTCAAACCTAACTCCTCCCAACATGACCATACAAGGATATGACAAGAGTGAGAAAAATCCACATGGGAAGATCAAACTCAAAAACATGTTTAGTGATCTCATATATGAGTCTAAATTTATGATTATTTGCCAATAAATATCATTTAATGATTTTTATAAAGTTCTTGTATCCATAATCATATGGTTATTCCCTCATTATACCATAAGTTCCTCAAGTATTATACCAATGGAAATGTAAGGGAACTGTATGGTTATCATTTTTTCTTTGAGTTCTATGAATACTAGTATATAAATGAATGGTTCTAAAAGAGTTAAGGGAAGTAGTTAGTGATAGATAACACCATTCAAATTACTTATCTCAATATAAAATAAATAGAACCCATAAATTTGTATAGTGAACTCAATAAATACTATGTGTTTCCCATTAACAAAATTGAGGCAACAAATTTAAATTTGGTGATTCATCGAGTCATGTGAGTTTTATTTGATAATAATATGAATAATTTAACTTCATTCCTTTAATATATTTTCCAAGATAATTTTCCCATGTAGAAACCACCACCAATGAAAGAAATTTATTCATCACAATCCATGTGTATCAATATGCTTCTGGAGAATTTACATCGCTATATAGGTTTGGATAATTTTTGTTCACAAACGAAATTTGAGGTTCTTTAACTAATTTGATATGAATCATAGGAGAATGTGGAAAAAGAGGTCTCATCATATTTCCCCCTCCTTATGATATCATTTGTACATATTTAACATAACCATATATAAGAGATATATATCCCATAAAAGATAATAATACTCTTGATAAAAATGTACCCATTCCTTCTATTAAATATCAATATTTCATCCATAAGATCCCAAAAATTACTCTTCATATTCTCATTTTGATAATGGAAAGGTGGAATAAGTACAAGAAAATATATTAGACATATCCCTTTATCATTTATGGAAGGAATTTCAACCACCATCAATGAATTCAAACATGTGAATTTGGGTACAAAGGAGGATCTGGAACCTAGGTTAATCAATGTTTCAATGCCCCTCAAAGGAACGAAAGGAAAAAAATTTCCAGGATTTATTTACATGCAACTATATTTAAAGAACTGGTTTGGATCTCGATGTGGTTACCCATTATTTGGGTCTTCTAAATGAACATCATTGATTTAAAAAGGTTGCCCGGAGGTTGCATCTAGATCATGATACCTAGGTAGAAGAAAAATTTGATAATATCATCAAATAAAACTTCATTTGAGAAGTTTAATACCTTAATTTTATCACCAATATTATCCCTATCAATAAAAAGTATGGTAAAATCTTGGTTTTTAGTGATTTTAGGGATCTCAATAGGTATTTCCCAAAGTTATTTTTTCTAGGACTGATTATAGAATTATTGAGTGATGAAATTGTAGGTTTCTAGAACCTCTCCTTTATGGATAATAATTTGATCTATAATCAAATATGGATGGCCCCCAATTATGAGGATGACATTGCCTTCATGGAACCTCAAGGGGTATATTGTTATCACGTGATTCACTTTGGCCTGAAGAGGTTTGGAATAATGTGCCAAAATTCCATAGACCATATCTTTAATACCCTTATAGGGAAGATTGTATAATTCTATATTGATGATTTAGTGGTCGAGTATCATCAGCTCCATGATCACCTCACTGATTTGGAGAAAATTTTCAACTAACTATAGTATCCTGAAGAGGTTTGGAATAATGTGCCAAAATTCCATAGACCATATCTTTAATACCCTTATAGGGAAGATTGTATAATTCTATATTGATGATTTAGTGGTCGAGTATCATCAGCTCCATGATCACCTCACTGATTTGGAGAAAATTTTCAACTAACTATAGTAATATATCCAAAAAATAATCCCCTTAAAATTTTCTTTTAAGGTAACATCTTGGAAATTTCATGTCTTCATAGTTTACCATTGTGGTATTGAATTCAATCTAATTAATATTAGTGAAATAATAGATATTCCATCTCCAATAAACCTTATATAATTGAGAGGGCCTAATGGGTGTCTTTTTCATATTAAATGATTCATTACCAATCTCTTTATTAAATGCATACCCTATAAATATTTGATGAAGAAATGGGTTATCGATCATTAGGATGATAAATTTTCAAAAGTCTTCAATAATCAAAAATATTATCATCTACACCAGCCTATGTTAATGCCCCCAGTGGAAGAAAAACCTCTCATCCTCTATGTAGAAACACTAGAACAATCACTTAGCACACTCATTTCCATAAAATATTATGTTGAAGAGAAGAAATATATATTTTATCTTAGTATAACTATGTGGATACCAAGACTCAAGACAATGATATCAAAAATAATTTCCTCTCTTTTATTCTCACATTATAGAAGATGAGACACTAACTACATTATAACGAGGTCTATCTTGTCTCTCATATGGACCCTCTAAAATATATCCCCAATCTTTAAATGTTAACTAGGTGTCTAGAATGGTGGGAAGATATTATTAAACATTATAACACCAAATTCATGTCTAAAATGGTGACCAAATGGAAGAAATTGGATAATTTCCTCACAACACACCATATCCTAGAGAAGTAACTATTGGACATAAAGATCCCTGATGAAGGGGTTTTCTTTATCAATGAAACTCCCCAAATAGAGAAGTAATTTTATGGTTCTTATAAAATTCTATTATGAAGAAGGATGTAATACTTGAAGAATAATAGGGTAGTTATAGGTATTATACACATCTCCCCAGCTAAAACAATTATTTCCAACTTCTTCCTTCTATCATAAGGATATACCAATAATTAGACACAATACTAGACTCTCAATATAGGATTGTAGTTGTCCTTATAGATACCAATGGAACAACTAAATATCAAAGGAGATTTAGTGTTTGTGATCAAGAAACATAATGATGAGTATTACATAAAAAAGGAGAAATTAATTCCACTGATTTATTATGTTTGGAGGTCTATGTAAGAATTCTCCTCTGATAAAAAAAGACCTCATATTACTCATTCACAAAAAACCAATGATGATGCATTATCTAATTCCACCACTACCATGAAATATCCAAAAAAAGATGAAACATTTATTTTCATTACACATCACAAGGTGGTTTTTTTTCATCAGTAGGGACATGAAAGAAATCAATGATATCAAAACCCCCATGATCAAGGAAAGCCCATATCCTCAATGATGAGTACCACAATTGGATAGATGACTCCTATATTTTATTTCACATAAAGTATAATTATCCTAAAAGATCAATCCAATAAGAAATAGGTCTAGTAGAAGGTAGTAAAATTCATTCTTTATGATGGACCAAATTATTAAAAAGTTCTCTATATAAGAGGATTTAAAGGAGTCCTTATATAATGCATTGAAGGAGGGGAGACCATTCCAATTTTGTATAAAGTATATGTTGGAAACATTAGTACTAACCAAATAGGAGCCAATATATTCTATAAAATCAAAGGAATTGGATACTTCTAGAAAACAATGATGTAGGACCACATCAAATTCATGATAAAATTACAATATTTCCATATACATTCTAATTTGATCCATAAACCCTTATTTCTGACACACAATACCAAATACTCTTGTCCATTTTCTGTATGGGGAATTAATTTTATGGGTTCATATTCCCTAACAACAACCAGGTAGTTCAAGTATATTATTCCTTCTATATATTTCTTGTCCATGTGGGCTAAGGCTATATCCCTCAAGGAAGTCAGAAAAAAGGTTATTATTACCTTTTTGAAGACCAATATCATTACCTTATTTTTTGTCCCTCAAAAAATATTGATGGATAATGGAAAAAATTTCCAATTGTTCAAATTGAAAAGGCTATGTCAAAAATAAAACATCTATTTCTATCAATCATCATGCTTCCATTCCATTGTGAAAAATAAAAATAGTGGATTCCACAAAACTCTATCAAATACCCTTTATAATATTGCAGAAAAGGACGATAAGTCATGGGAAGATAAAATTTGTTTAATTTTTGGTATTATCACAACACAACCTATACTACTATATAGAAAACCCCATATTTTCATATATATGGGAAAATATCATCACTATCCATTGAGGTTCGACTACGCTCACTCTACATTATAATCTACAATCATTTTTCTAAAGATGATTAGTCTCATATTTAGTTGGATGAGTTGGGGTAACTTGATGAGATAAGGATACACACACTTTATAACCTTAAAATACATCAAAATATAGTCA
Organism: Viscum album; assembly: GCA_963277665.1. Classification (NCBI taxonomy): domain Eukaryota; kingdom Viridiplantae; phylum Streptophyta; class Magnoliopsida; order Santalales; family Viscaceae; genus Viscum; species Viscum album. The sequence continues at coordinate 1,881,392,341 of OY728165.1, read as the reverse complement.
CAAAAGAATTAAACAAGAATGTTATCTCTAATCATTACCCAAAGGAGAACAAGTATTATCTCTAAGAACTCTAATGATATATAGGAACAAACCTCTAAAGTTAGAGCTGAAATGAGAGGGACCTTCTGCTATACATAAGGTCTACTCTAATAGAGATTATTCCTTGATCATGATAGATAAAGAGAGTTTCAAACCTACCATTAATGCAATGTTTCTCAAGTTATAATTTAAATTATTTCACAATGGTTTCATCCATTTCCTAGCCATACAACTATAAAATACATATCACATATGTCTCATAAATATGAATTTAAAATGTGGAGAATTTTGTGATAGTCGTACAATGATAAACTATGTAGCACTTTGATTCCTCACCACTTGACCTTAAACTATGGGACATATGATTCCTAGTCACATGATGTTAAACTGTATGACATATGATCCACCATACATAACCCTTTTAATTGATTATAGTAGTCTATTATTGAGACCCATTATCCTTACATGAGAGTTAGACCTGTGTGGGAATTATCAGTTCATTTTTCTTTCCTTTATTTATCAGTATTCACTGAGATAAAATTACCTCATGAAGAACTTAATGGGGATTTATTTATGTTATTACAAGATATGTAATGACAATATGATCTTATTTCTTAGGAATATCTATATATTTTATTTACATATAGGTTATTCCTTGGTGATGCGACCTTTAATAATTCACACCAGGTTTCATCTTTCCCTCTATCACCAAGGTTCTCAAGAAATTAACCCCCTTCTCTTGTACATTATATAGATATTTGCAGAGCTACTTTTATATAAGAACTACATGTCTATTGATTATTGATATTCAAGGATATGTAGTGACATCCATACTACTACAACTAGTCACAAGTTTAATTATAAATATCCCCCCACTTTGTCTTAGTTTCAATGCCCTCATTTATTCATGATAGATTTTCTATCATTTCTCAATAATATGAAAAGGAGACCATATTTTATGCATGAATCAGATCAATGCAAAACATCCTATGTAAATGGTCCATTCTACATGACTTTAAAATATTCCATAGGTTTTGACACCCATTATGTTCAATCTAGGTTTAAATAAGAGTTCCTAGCCTATTCATCCTTATCTAGGGTCACATGAAAAAATAAAATACCCCTATATAAGATCTTGATATGAAAATAAATCATTTATCAGAACTACATGGAGATTTATTCATATCATTAAAAGATATATAGTGTCTCTCAGATCTCTTATATTGGTCTTACCTATAAATACTAATCAAATACATACTTCATCTTAATGTTTAGACCCCACAATTAATTTCATGTTTTCCTTTTAAGGGGTTAAATACTGAGATAAATACACTTTATTTTGTGTATAATCTAGACCTATGTAGATCCCCCAATGATAGGTTCTCATCATATAACCCCTAAAATACATAAAAATTATAGTCCTTATCACATGAAATTAAACTAGATGACATATGGTCCAATCAAAATGACTTTAACTACAAAGAAGGGGATATTACATATTACCCACATCAAAAATGTATCTCCCTTGTGTGGGATATTGATCTACATAGGGGTACCCTTTTCATTACTTTGGAATTAAATGGTTACAACTATACTATCCAAACCTAATGTCACAGTTCACCTAAACTATAACTAAATGTAACACCATATCTGTAGTATATGTGGCTTGGTTTATGTTATTAAAGGATGCATAGTGATTCCCAAGTATCCTATCATGGTCCCAAACATGAATCCCAATCAAAACTGCCACTTGATCTCTATGTTTAGACCCCTTTATTCATGTTGGTTTTCCCTTCATTAGTTCATCACTGAGACAAAACCATTTCATTTTGTGTATGTCATAGATCTATGTAAAACCCCCTATATAATGGTCCTTCTCATATAACCCTAAACAAAATAGAACCTAACTCATTATCGCATAATGTTAACCACATGAAAAATTATCCATCCTTTATGAATTTAAACTATTCGAAATAGTCTATTCCATGTGAATTGATTTCCCTACACAAGAGATAGATCCATGTAAGGATGAAAAATATATGGGATCCTATATTAGGGTAAAATGACCCTTTATCCCAAATAATCCTAGTGTTTGGTCTCCCTATATTCAAATTTATCTCTAAAATGAGTCATTTCCCTAGATACAACCATGTGGATTCTTCTATATCCAATCATATACCTGGATATAAAAATTCCCCTCTTTTGTATTTAAGCCAGATCATTACCAAGTCTATACTTTATAAGAACTATGTATATCTAGATTTTTATTATTTTTGGATATGTAATAAAATGTGAACCATATGTTTTAGACACAGTCACCAATCATCATTCAAATTCATATTCCCTCCTTATTTCTAAATGACCCAATTATGGTTAGTTCAATTTTGGAATGTTCCAACTTCATCTTTAATATTCCCCTCCATATTCTATAGTTCATACCTCAAGAGTTTTGAGTAACTATAAACCTTTGAAGGATATCATTAATGAGCACATCCAACTCAAAGGGATACCAGTGCTTTGGAATGATCATGCATTTATATTCATAACTGCTAACCATGGGAAACTTCATCCTAAGGGGAAGGGACTCTAATATTTATACGACTTGGACAACATTATTGTGGAAACTTTCACTTGAATTTTGGTTAGTGGTAATTTTCAAAATACTGGTTCCATATCATTATCCTGATCCAAATACCCAATTTCACAATTAAATAATCATCATTCCCCTTTCAATGGAGTAGGGATACTCTTAGCATGTGGTCCCCATTCATGTTGTTATATCTTATGAATCCATGGTGATGATGTTGTATTTGAAGACAATAATTATTTAAGTTTGATGATAGTTTGAGCTATATCACTATCAAAAACAATTTCAAGGGAGTTTTAATTGATAATATGTCTTGGGATGAGTTTGGATTTATTGACATGCCTTGTAGATTATTCAAAGAGTTTCTGGCTTGATCTTAGTGAAATACAAAATTATATACCAGACATTGAAAAATAATATATGCAATTATCTTATGCATAAGATATTTTATATACTCATATAAGAATTAACTATGAAAATTATATGTTTGGATATATTTAAGTCATTTTTTGAGGATAAAAATAAAACAAAAAATTATCAAAGGGAAATATCACACACATAATAGATTTTCCATATGTGTTTGATATTTTAGTGTTATGTAAGTCAATTTAAGTCACGCGAAGGATATTCTGATCATGTAAGACATTTGGGTTGGCTAAAATGGAAAAGTTTTGATACAAATAGGAAAAATCATGTAATCATAGGATAATTTTTCTATATTTAAGAGAATTATCCACATATAGTTGATTTGATCCCATCGTAAGACATTTGCACCAGTTTATCGGACATTTGAGATATCATATGATATTTTTATAGCTATAAGACATTTGAAAATATGGTTATGAGTTTTGGATCACTGTAAAACATTTGATATCATCATAATATATTTTAATTTAGGAAAATTATATGTTTTTTGAGGATTTGAAAAAATAATAAAATTAAGATATTTAGAATAATATATTATGAATAAATAGGAAATGAAATAATATGATGTTTATGATCAATTCTTAAAGATTTCATAATAATCACACATGGATCATAGTTCAATCTAATATAAAAGGAGGACCAACTAAGGGTGATGCTAGGGTCCTAAGATAAGTCCCAAACAATAATAAAAGGATACATTCCACCACTGTATGAGTTCTATCACACATAGACAAGATATCTGAACATATTTAAATGTGCATATTTTTATGGGAAGAATAAGACCATGATGTTCCCAAAAATTTTGAAGAATTAAATGAGCCAGAGTATTTAGGGAGATTGATGAATAAGGAGAATCAAAAATTAAAGGAATATCAGGGTGACTAATTTTGAATAGCTAGGATTCTAGGAATTTGAACATAGAAAATCATAGACAATTAAAACATCTACATTCACATGGTGGTGTGAATATAAAAGAAAAAACATGTGAAAGAAAGTTTATTGAGAATTGGGAAATTGTTTTATTATTGAGAACAACCCCTATAGGCCATTGTGATGGATTGAGAAAGAACATCATCATTAGTGAAGTCCATTGGAGGCTCAAAGCTTCACCATCAATCTTTCTTCGTGGATATACACTTAGTTATATTGATGTGATAATTTAAATGGTTTGGTCTAACCATTATAATTATTTCAGGGTTATACCATTTCTCATGCTTACTTTGATAATAAAAAGGGATCAATGTGAGTGGTATAATAACCATGACACAATGAAGATGTAATCATCCTATAAATATGGAAAACCCCATTAACAAATGTGTTGGGACTGATTTTTATTTAAATTAGTAAGAAACATAGGAGAGGTGTGTTGATCAATAATGATAGGTATAAAGGGATATAAAATTAGGTACACTGATTCACCCCCTCGTAGTGTCCTTGACTCTTCAAGAGATCCTAACAATTGGTATTAGTGTTGATCAAATCTCTTGTATTTCTCTTAATTTTGAATAATGGATCCACACAATTTAGCTATTTATAAAATTGTACCAATTTTTAATAGAAATTGTTTACATTCTTGGAAGGATAGAATGATTCCCTACCTTCTCCCTCTTAGGCTAGATGTTCTTGATTCCATTCAATATGGATTCACTATGCCAAATAAAACCTCAATGTGGTCTTAGATCGAAAAGAGGAAGATTGAAAATAATGGAAATGCTAGGAATACTCTATTATATTATTTATCATAAAAAGAGTTGAAAATTTTAATGGGATGCATAACTTATAATTCTGTTTTAAAGAATATTTATGTCATTTATGAAGGAAACAACAAGACCAAATAAGAAAAGCTGCAAATTAATAAAAAACAGTTTGAAGATGTTAAAATATGGGAAGATGAAACAAATGATGAGTTATTTACTAGGTTAAAAATGATTGTTATCACAATTAATGGATTTGGATAAAATCTTGAAAACTCTAATGTAGTAAATAAATATCTAAGAATCCCACTAGAAAAATTAGATATAAAGATCTATGGTCTTGAATATAAAAATCTTGATGAATTCACCATCTATGAACTCCACAATACTTTTATTAACTCTAAAATGATAATAGGACCATCACTTAAAATATAATACAATAATGAAAAGGAAATCTCTTTTAAATATTTCAAAGTTATGAAAATGGAAGAATATTAGGCTTACTTCAATGAAGAAAAAAATATAAAGATTGTGCGAAAAAGGTTTCTCTCATGTTAAATAATTTCACAAGAGGGGAAAGAGGTAAGAACATAGGTAATATTCCATTAAATTATTTTAATTATTGGAAGATTAACAATTTATCTTTCAACCATACAATAAAAATTAGAGTAGAAAATGATGATGAAGAAGTTTCCAAGAGAACCACCAATTGAAGAGATTATTCAAAATTTTAATAAAAAAGAAAGAATAACATTTCACCTAATTATCTTAAAAGAAATTTCATATTAGTGGAATAAGGCGTGTTTAAATGTGAATAAATTTCACATAATGAGACATATTCTATAGGTGTCTCACTACAAGAAAATAATGTTTTAGTAGTGGTTTTTTCGCAGTGTTTTTCAAAACGACCGTTAAATTTTTTTCGATCAAAATTTTAGCTGCGGCTTTAAAAAATGTCTTAAAAAAACCGACGTTAAATGTTTTTAAAATATTTTTTATTAATGTTTTAAAATTTCTTCAATTTTTTTTAATTTTTTTAGCGATGATTTCTTAAAAACCCGCCGTGAAATCGCGGTGGTTTTTTCAAAACCACTGCAAAATTGAAAAAAAATTAAAAATTATTTATTTATTAATTATTATTATTTATTTTTTATTTATAATAAAATATAGTTTATTATTTATAATTTTAATTATTTATAATGCATCAATTAGTAAATATTTATAACTATTAGTTAATAATATTTTTAAACTTAAAACAAATCTTCAATAAGTTGAAAAATGGACTTTGACATCAAATGACTGTAACATCGAATCCGGGAGTCCATTTCAGCTCCACAAATAGTTAAATAGATTCTTATAAAATGAACTAAAACAAAGTGAAATTTTAATCATGTGCTAATGAAAGGAAAAATATATATTCAAATTTCAAAAGTCGAAAATCAAACTCGAACTTCAAACGGTCATAACTTTTAATCCAAGTATCCGTTTGAGCTATACCACATACCAAATCGAAGCCTACGAAGAGCTCTACACCGATTAGATATAGTATCAACTCTTTGAGTAATTTATCCCTTTTTAGTTTTCCAAAAAGGCTCAGAAGACCTCTAAAATAGAGGTTTTAGTTGCAGACCCGGATTTCTTAAAAATTGAAACGGTTATAGCCTTTGATCCAGGTGTATGTTCGACATGTACCACATAGAATATCAAAGCTCATTTCATGATCTTCGATTCGACTAGTTGTGGCATAGAAAAAGAAGTCTCAGATCAGAATTTATGGTCATTTCAGTGTTTTTAGGGTTTTAAGAGGTTCATAATGTTTTATGGTTTATGTAATTATTCAATTAATTAATTATTTATTTGTTATTTATTTATTTGTTTAATATTTATTTATTATTAATTAATTATTAATTAATTAGTTATTATTTATTTATCTATTTTTATTTATTTACTTATTTATCAATTTATTTATTGATATATTTATTTATTTAATATTTAATATGTATTTATTTATTATTTAGTTATTATGTACACATTAATAATCAATTTTTTTTAAATTTATTAATTAATTATTTTATTATTATTTTATTATTAATTTATTATTAATTTATTCTTTATTCGTTATTAATTAATTAATTATTAATTAATTATTAATTATTAATTATTAATTATTTATTAAATATTTATTAAATATTAAATTATCAATTATTAATTTTTAGTTATTAGTTATTATTAATTATTAATTATTTATTTATCTATTTATTTATTCTTTATTCTTTATTCTTTATTCTTTATTCTTTATTGTTTATTTTTTAATAAATCATTTTTAATTTACTAAATATTAATTTATTATTAGTTTATTATTCATTTATTATTCATTTATTTATTTATTCAATATTTAATATTTAATATTTATTAATAATTTATTAATATTGTTTTAATTATTAATAAAATTTTAAATTTTAAATTTTAAATATTAATTAGTAATTCTTAATGATCAAATATTAGTTATCAGTTATTATTAATTATTAATTATTAATTATTAATTATTAATTATTAATTACTTATTATTAATTACTTATTATTTACTATTTATTATTTATTATTTATTATTTATTATTTTATTTATCTATTATTTATTAATTTGTTATTTTTTTAGAAAATATTGATTATTTTTTAATTAATTTTTTATTTATACACTACATATATATTATTTGTTATATATTATATATTATATATTATATATTATATATTATATATTATATATTATATATTATATATTATATAATATGTTTTATGTATTGTATATTATATATTATGTATTATATATTATCTATTATATATTATTTACTATTTACTATTTACTATTTACTATTTAATATTTTTTATTTACCATTTATTTCCATATTATATATTTCATTATTTATTATTCACTTATATTCTATTTATTAATTAGTAATTGTAATTATTAATTATTAATTATTAATTGGTGATTATTGATTATATAATATATATTATGTATTATATATTGTGTATTATATATTATATATTATATATTATATATTATCTATTATATATTATTTACTATTTATTATTTACTATTTACTATTTACTATTTACTATTTTTTATTTACCATTTATTTCCATATTATATATGTCATTATTTATTATTCACTTATATTCTATTTATTAATTAGTAATTGCAATTATTAATTTTTAATTTTTAATTAGTGATTATTGATTAATCATTATTGATTAATAATTATTGATTAATAATTATTTAGTGTGTATATATTTGTTATGTATTATTTGTTTTTCCAATTAATATATATATATATATATATATAAGTATATTAAATTCGATTTATTAACTACATGAAGACCTCACTGGAGTGGTAAAGTCTTTGGAGAATAAGCAAGAGGTAAGGGGATCAAATCTCACCCAACATAGAATTTCTATATATGGCATGAGCATGTAAATGGACATGGACTTGTGCATGGAGATGAGCATGAGCATGGTAAAAATAAAAAAACAAAAAAACAAATAAATAAATAAACAGACAGACTAACTGACAAATAAATAAAAAAATAAATAAAGAAATAAGGAAATAAGGAAATAAATAAATAAAAAATAAAAAAATAATAAAAAATAAAAAAAAATAATAGGAAGAGGAAGTAAAGCCATCAAAAGTTGAGTTAAAATAAAATTGTGATTCTGATATTGGGGAAGTAGAGACTTCTAAATAATATACTATGATAATGGAAATCAAAATGTGTTTGAAATAAGTTGGAAGGATGAGAGAAGAAAAAAATCTGTTGAAAGGAGGTTTGGATGAACAAAAACATCTATAGGTTGAGAAATATAGTCTAGTTAAGAAAAATAGATGTAGAATCTTGATATTTGTAAGAAGGGTAGAATCATTGAATGCATGAGTTCTACCCTTAGATAGCTAATACTGAAGGGAAGGATTAGAAAAATAAAAGTAATAGGAACAAGGCTGTTAAATAGAAAATTTAATGTTCCCAACAACCTGAAACAAGTAGCTTTTTAAAAAAATATGCAAGATATAAAAAGTGAATGTTTTTTAAAGTTCTACTATAAAAGGAAACTACTTCTACTAAAAAATCAAATAATAGGATACAACATTGAATAACTGAAAGGCTTATAGAAAAATTGAAATCTCCTAAAATATGGAAAGAAAATTTTTTAGAAAATGGGTCTACATCTATTAAAAATATTCAATAAAGAATCCCAAAAAATGGATTTGTGTTATCCAAACATTTAAGGGATGAAAAACAAGACAAAAACCCATTAAATAGTATAATTTATGTCAAAATAGTAGGTTTAAATTGTATTGTTGGTGCTTTGGTATGTTTATCCATAAGTTCTATAACTATTGGAACAATATGTCTCTATTTGGACTGAGGAAATAGTAGGAATCAAGGGGAAGATACCAACCACATATGAGAACTTAGTATAAACACCAATAGGTTGAGGAAAAACAATTGGTGAGAAAAATACATTTCAATCTTACAAGTGGTGTATAGAAAATTTGATTAAGATCAGAATACCTCATATATATATATATATTTCATTTATTCCATCATAGTGGAACATGTTTTAAAAGATTGGAAAATATCAAAGTTAGGTAAAAAAAAATTCAATATAGTAGAGGTTATATTAAAGGCTTGTAAATATGAAAAACCTTGGATCATGGATTGTGGATGTTTATCTCACATGATAAGTGATCTAAATAACCTAAAAAATATTGAAAAATATGATGGAGGAGCTATGGAATTTTGAAATTATATCTTCATTAAAATTTGAGGCATTGAATTTGTAGATATTAATAAAAATAAAATTAATCCTAATATTTTTTTATTTGTTGATGGATAAAAGCATAGTTTTTTGAGTGTATCATAGTTGTGTGATGCTATAAATGAGTTTGTATTCAGAAAAAATGAATTCATATTAAATTGGTTGAATGATTTATATGTTGTAAAAAAGTTGTTGACAAACCTAAGCAATTTATTTTTAGAGGGAGAGGCAAGTACTGACTATCATTGAAGTTAGTAACTAGAAAAAAATTTATTACCCAAAATATTTGAACACCTTAGTCAAAATATTGTAAATAAAATCATTAAGTAGTAATCTTGGATAAATATTACCATCTTAAAAGAAGATACAACATTATTCTATAAACCCTTAAATAAAGGAAAGATGGTAAAAAAAATCCCATAAGGGAGGTTAGGTTCAAACATCTAGACCTCTAGAGCTTATCCATTCTGATTTGTGTGACTTTATGACCAATAATGAAACTAATGGAGAATGTTAATTTGTTATATTCATATATGAAATCTAAAGTATTAAATTTATCATGTTTATGTTTCACAAATAAAAGGCATTAGAATGATTTGTGGTTTTTTGAATCTTTACAAAGAAGTAGAAAGGAATACCTTTGAAGGGGGTGAGATATGATAATGGAAGTGAGTATGCCAATAGAAAATTCACTGAATAAGTTTAAAAATGGAATTAGAACTGAATTTATTTATCTATAAAACCCTAACAAAAATTTAGTGGATTAAAGAAAGTATAGGATTCTAGTTGATTTGGAAAGTATAATGCTGACAAAGAAATGTGCATTAAGATTTTTCTAGATATAGGCCATCACAATAGATAGAGTTATCCAAAATAGGTGTCCATTGATACCATGTTCTAACATGAATCCTCAAGAGATGTAGTTTAAAAATAAACAAAATGTTAAACATTTCAGGGTTTTTGGATGTCTATATCTGATCAAGAAAAAACATAGAAGTGTTAGAAAGTTTGATGAAAAGGCTAAAGATGGAATTTTCTTAGTTTATGCATCAAATGGTAGTTTCTAAAATTTTTACAACAAGAAGTCTCAAATAATTTTTGAATGTGATGATGTAGTGGTTCTTGATAATGAAGAAGATATTAGAAGAACTATCTTTTTAATGATGAAGATAATGTTGATAGATCTAAATTAGTAGCAGAATCAGTTGAAAACATATATATTCAAGTAGAAGGAGACACTTCTGATATGTCCGGTGATGATGATGAAACTTTATATTCAAAAGAGTCTAATAACAAAGATAAAATAGAGTTAGATAACTATAGGTGTTGGTTCAAGGAAAATGAAGAATTCATGCACTAAAAATATAATTAGATACTCAAATCAAGGTGTGAAAATCGTGAGGGAAATCATAATAACAATCCATACAAGTCTGCTATCAAAATTTGATCCAAAATCTATTGAGGGGGGTTTTGAACATAAAAACTAGGTTTAAATCATGAATAAAGTAATATAGCAGATTAAAAATGATAAAACCTAAGTAATTTTTTCATAGAATAAGTAAAAATACTATGATTGGAGAAAAATGAGTTTTTATAAATGAACTAGAAGAGAATATATAAGTTTCTAGAAACAAATCCATACTAGTATACATGGACTATTCACAAATTAAAGGGGTTAAAAGGAGGGTATACTTGATTCCATCATGACATTCCTTATTATAAAATCTCATAGAAGATTCAAAATATTTAAGATGGATGTTAAAAAATTCTTTTAGAGTAGTGAGATTGATGATTAAGTATACGTGGAATGACCTGAGTGATTTATTATTGAATTCGATGTTAGAAAAGTATGTAAGATAATGAATGATCTTTCTAGATTAAAACATGCTCCAAAAGATTAGTACTTCAAACTTGATGAATATCTAAAGAGTATTAATTTCAAGAAAGGGAAAGTTGATGAAAACTTATATGTAAATAAAATTAACACCAAAACTCTATTTTTGATTGTGTATGTTGATGAAATATTTTTTACCATAAATGAATAAGTATTGTCTAATTAGTTCTCAAGACACATGAAATAAATATTTGAGATGTCAATGCTTGGGGAAATTGAATTTTTATTGTGTTTACAAGTTACCCACTAAGTTGAATACATTTTCATTTCATAATAAAATTATTCAAGATATATCTTAAATAATTTAAACATGATTGTATATAGATCTATAACTACACCAATTAATGTTGAAACAAAATAAATTATAATAGAGGATAAGAAGTAAATGAGAAACAATTCAGAATCTTGATTAGAAGTCTCATGTATTTGACCTCCACCATACCTGATATTGTGTATGTTGTTACTATTTTTTCATGGTTACAATTTAATCCTAAGGAATTAAATGTTTTGGAAGAAAATAGGATCTTGATATATATATCAAATACTTTAAATTATGTAATGATATATAATAAGAAATGTGAGATGATTATAAGAGGATTTACTGATAGTGACTGGGCATGAACAATGGATGATAGGAATTCCACATATAGTGGAATATTTTTTGATGGAAAATGTTTTGTGTCGTGGAATTAAAAGAAGAAACATAAATTACAATGTGTTAAATTGAATCTTAATATGTTTTTGAATCACAAGCAGTTGCACAGATGATGTAGATGAAGACATGAATGTATGATTTGAGTTTTAAAGCTGAGTATCCTCTGGTTTTAGGCTGTGATAATTAATTTCCCCTCAATCCATCCAAAAAATCCAATGCATCATTATAAGTACAAACACATTAATATCAAGTTTCATTTTTTAAAATAGAAGGTGTCTAAAGGTATCTTGAAACTATAGTTTTTTCACTATAAGGAATAGTTGGTTGATATTATTGTAAAACCTATCACAAATAAACAATTTGAGAAGCTGAGGCAACTTCTAAAAGAGAAAAAGACTCCCACATGCTCAGGTATGAAATTTTTTAATCCCCCTTATCTATTATCTCTTTCTTATCTTCCTAGAAGATGTTTTCTGTAGGGGAGAAATTTTATATTCTTATTGTGAACTATTTTAATTTTTATATTGAGTTGTATAGGAAAAAATATTAAAAATATTTTTTTGATTGTTTTTTGATGTATACATGATGACATGATAGATCTGAGATTATTTGTTTTAAGGAAAAGATTTATGTATGATTTAACCCCTCTTATTTTTTACATTGATCTGGATCATGTAGGCTTAGAGAGGTTTTTCTTCCAGAATCTTTTATTTAATTTGGTTGAAGTGTGCCCTAATTTTTAGAAAACATTGGTTTTATTATCAATAGGGAGAATAAATGTGCAGTATTGATAAAAAATCCAAAGGGGGATATTGTTTAATCCTTTGTGATGATAATGTGTTTTATGGAAATACTTGTTTAAGTGTGATGATTTTTTGAGATAGATCACTATCTGAAACATTTTTCAAGGGCATTCAAAGTGATAATATTTTTTCGATGATTTTTGATGGTTGAGATGTTTTGGAGATGTGTTAAAGTGGTTATGGTCCAAGATAATTTAATTCTAAAATTACATATCATAAATTTAAAATTAAAGTAGAAAATTATCATAATTTTAGTATATTTTATATAATCAATGTATAATTGGGTTTCACATATTATATTTTTGGTTCCACACAAGTCAATTTGTGAAGAAGAGAGGAAAACCAAAAATCAGAAAAGAGAAACATCATATGTGTAATATATTTTCCCTACATATATAATATTTTAGTTCCATTTAAGTAAATTTTAGTTAGGTAAAGGATATTCTATTCTTGTAAGGAATTTTTGTTTTCTGAAATGGAAAATATGTGAGCCTCCTAGTAGAATTAATTTATGCATAGGAAAATTATTCTATGCATAAGAGAATTTTCCATGTGTAGGAGATTTGACCTCATCATAAGAAATTTAAGAAATCTAATAAGACAGTTTGGATATCATATGATATTATTCTATCCATAAGACACCTCAAAATATATATGTATTAATTTTAGTTCCCCATAATACATTTTATACCCTGATATGATAGTTTACCTGTGTAAAATTATGAATTTGTTAGGTATTTTAAAAACACTAGAAAATTGAGATATTCATAATAATATATTATGAATGAATTTTAAATTAAATTAGATGATGCAGATGATCTGTTCATCATGGTTTCATAATGATCACACATGGTTCATGATTGAGATAAAAGGAGGACCCACCAAGGATGATGTTGATGTGTTGAGATAATCTTATGTCCATAAGAAAAGGTGACATATCACCACTACATGAGTTCATGCACACATGAATGAGAAATATATATAAATATAAAAGTGTTGATTTTTGGGAAGAATAATAATATGATATTTCTAAATATTTTGAACAATTAAATGAGTTTTATTATTCAAAAAGACTAAAAATGGATAATCAAAATATAAAGGAAGATCAAGAAGACTGCGTTTGAATATTTGAGATTCCAGGAACTTGAATACAAGAAATAATTAAAAATTCAAAAATATATATTCACATGTTGTTGTGAATTAAAATAAAAATATGAGAGAGATAAAGATGATTGAGAATTTTGAGAATGTCACGACCCGTCCCTCGGGACCCGTGCTGTGACTACCCCAAACCCACCTTCCATAGGCCAGGGGTTGGTGATTGTCATCAGAAAGGTGTATCCCTTAAATGAGAAGGAATTTCCTTTTTAAGCTATACAAACACATAGTCCAAGAACACAACAAGAAGAAACCACATAGACTAGAACACAATAAGATGCAACCACAGAGTAAATTGTTGTAGTAAAAGAGTGATGAATGTAAAAAGCGAACGGAATAAAAGCCCAACTGTAAAAGTACAAGTACAACTGAAAGTATAATACAACTGAAAGAAAAAGGAAAATAGCTACTGGGTCATCCTCTGAGGTTCCTACCTGAAGGTTAGGTATAGATCGCCTCCTCAACACTCCACGTCCTTCAGTCTCCTCCGTGTCATGTCACGCCGAATGGTCCACCTCCATGCACCATCTAGTCCCAGCTCCCTCAGCCTCGATCAACATTGTATGTCATCTGCACCAGACATGAAAAAGTGCAGGGAATCCCATGCAGGGGTGAGTATAACGATACTTATTAGGGACCCCAAGACCCTCATAGGTCTCCTAGAGTTCCAAAAAGGAAAAACCAAAAAGCAAGACATCAACTCTACATAGGTATATGCCCATACATATACCTAAGTTATCAAGATATACTCATCTCATACACGAGGGAATGACACCACATAGGTAACAACACAAAGGTAGAAGTACCACATAGGTAAAACCATGAAAATAACACCATGAAGGTTACTCCACGAAGGTAGAAGTATCACATGGGTAACACCACAAAGATAGAAGTACCACACAAGTAACACCCCAAAGAGAGTACCAAGAAGGTAAAAGTATCACACAGATATCACCACAAAGATAGTACCACAGTGGTAAAAGTACCACAAAGGTATCACCATGAAGAGAGTACCACAAAGGTAAAAGTACCACATTGGTAAAAGACTCAGTTAAAACAGAGTCTCAACTCAAACTAGGTTTTTAGTAAAGTATAGATGTACAAATTATTACTCGCAAAGCTAGATCATATTATTCTATCAAGAGGCACTGCTTCTAACCATACAGAGTTTGAACCACACAGGATTGATAGGTACTAACCCCTGCAATGATCCACACAGGATCTGACCTGTCTAGAGTCGATAGGTAACTAACCCCCGCTGACCCACACATGATCAGTAAGCACTGACCCACACAGGATCCCTGAGCGATGACCCACACAGGATCTGACCCACACAGGATCGGTATGTTCTGACCCACATAGGATCACTGATCACTAACCCACACAAGATATGACCCCCACAGGATCGGTATGTGCTGACCCACACATGACCGTTGAGCGCTGAACTCCGTATGATCTATCTCCAACCTCCACCTCACTGCCAGCCACTGGATTCCTCGTACCTGGTGTGCTCAAGTTCCATAGAATATTCCATAGATATATCGGTAGTACCTTGACTATAAATAAGCTCAAAAAATGAGCATCCCAAAGGACCGACATGTCTTAAGGGTTACAATGCAACAGACGGTGCGTCAATCAGATGCATGGTCTATGAGTTATAAGAGTTTTAGCTCAGGGGGCTCAGTTGGATTCGGGTTCGATCCAAACCGGACACACTCTAACTATATCAAAAACTCAAGAGGAGTATTTCAAAAGGACTTTCTATATCCAAGGATCCCAGCTCCACAGATGGTTCATCAAACGGACGTCCGGTTCTCAAGATATGGCCCTTTATGTGATTCTGGGCTCGATGGGGACCCGGGTCCGGTCCGACCCGGTCGAACTGACCCGGCCCAACCCGGTCTGGGCTGGGCCATAACAGAATTTTACCACTAGGCTGAGGTCTGGCCCAACCCACAAGGGGTGGCCCGCAAGTGAAGCCCGACCTGGAAGGGGCATCCCGCAAGGGTGGCGGCCCAGCAGGGTGGCGGCCCAACCCGAGGGGGAGCGCGACCCACCCGAGGGGGAGAATGGACTATAGTGGGGTTCACCCTAGCTAGTGTGAGAGGTGTGACCCCCAGGTCTCCCAAACTTCCAAACATCCCAGAGGCTATTCAGTTTCTGATGTGACGGCCGCGTTGGCATCGCTCGGTCGCTGCGGAACCAGCTAGAGGCGCAGGTTCAGCCTTTTCCGCAACTTCGGTTGTGACTTATTATCTTCCAGGGGCACATTATTCACGCCGCCTCCCTGTCCACAGCCAGTCGATTAGCCTACCACCTCCTCCCTTCACCGTGGTTGACAAGCCGTGACCTCTTACTCACCAGCGGCGCGCCGCACCTCCTCTGCGTTCGGCTGGTGCCAACCGTTCCGATGACCGCCACGACTTTGTGCCGCAACCTCCTCTTGCGGTGTGTATCGATGCTCTATTCCCAACGTATCCAATCAGTGTCTCTGTGCTGGTGGTCCTCCATGGAGGCGCAAGGATAGCAAGATAGCGGAGGGTTCAGATCGGGTTCGTTAGGCCCGTGCCCTCTGCGTTAGCTCTTAAAAATGAGGGGGGATTAAGGGTTTAATAATCAATTGAATTAAACAACAAACAAAACCTTGCAAAGATACCCCACAACAACCTCCCGCAAAAATGAAAGAATCATGGATCAACCTATTAGTCGGTTGGTCCACGTTCTTATTATTATTCAAGAATGGGGAATAGGAAAATAATTTAAAATGTGTAAATGAATATACCCCTTACCTGGAAGAGACATCCGCTGGTGATGGTTGACGAAACCTCCTTCATCGTTGTCGTCGGTTCGTAACTCAGTGGCACTTATCATCGCTCATTGGAACCAGTCTCGTCCTCCATGTGGTTGGAATCACGGTACTTTTCCAGGGCTTTGTCGCTTGGTGAATCTGTGCCAACACCCCTCCCTAATATTCATATAAATAGAAGAGGAGAAAGGGTGTGCAATGCTTAGGTAATTAATGAGGTTCATTTAATAAATGAACCTCCAGAACTCCCAATGTTGTGGTTACAGGAAAAGAAGAGTCAATCCATTTATTAGCTTGACACGTCGTCAGTATTTCCAGCACCGTTCGTCCATTGGAGGAAAGAAAAAAATTAAAATAACAAAACTTGTTATTTTATTAATATTTCAAAAGTCCAAATAATAAATTTTTCACCCGATCTACTATGGTCAAAGTTACTCCTCCCTTAAATGAAACCTGGTGCTATATATTCAACGGTGCCCTCAGATTTTTAATCCGAGAAATGGTTCAAAAGTTAGAAAACGCCGCTCACGCACTTACTGAACGTACCTAGAAAAAAGGTTTGTAAAATTATTATCAGTCACTCTCAACCTACGTCAATTGATATTAGACTCTAACTAAGGTAAACACACCCCACCGAACCCAACTATACTATCGGATTTCCAATCTGAATTACTCTTTGAAAGTTATGGATTTTACAATAAAATAATTGTCATTTAATTATTTTATTTACAATCAAAAACTAACTTTCACTGGTGGCCCGCGTCGGCCAATGTTAGTATTTTTTTAAAGAGAGAATACCCTCATGAGTTCATTAGTGGTCTTGGATTTTTAATCCGAGTTACCATTCATGAGTTATAAGCATTTGAAAATTAAAATCATTTTATTTAATTATTTTATTAATGATTATGTCATTTCTGGGTTTTCTCACAGGAGGATCATGCCGACTAAAATTAAGTCATGCCTAGGGTAAAGCCACCATTATGAGCGCAACAGTGCCCTCAGATTTCTGACCGGAGTAACTATTTAAGAGTTATTCCACTTTTTTAGAAAAACTGATTAGGCGCCATAATTAAAGCTTAACAAAACTTCGACAGATAATTCCAGGCACTCCGAGCCTCATAATCATGCACCTTCAGATTTCACAGTCTCAAAATAATTCCATATAATTAAAAAAAATTATATGAAATTTCTAGGACCTTAAATTCTCCCCACCTTAGGGATTTACATCCCCGAAATACACAATATAGACTAAGGAAACAAATGGGGGTACTGAGCACAGATCTAAGCCTCCCGCTCCCATGTGATCTCCTGGAGGTTCTCATGCTGCCAGAAAATGCACACCAAAGGTATCGACCACCCAAAAAGGACCTGTTCCCATCAATCCTCAATATCTACTGTAACCTCCGTAAAAATTACCCTATTGTCTAAGTCCAGCTCTCCATGGCCGATGACTTGAGAAGGGTCATGCATGTATCTCCTCAGTTGAGATACGTGGAAGACGTCATGCACCCACTCCAACTGTGGTGGCAGTTCCAAGTGGTATGCCACCTCGTCAATCCTCTGAAGTATCAGAAATGGTCCAATAAACATCGGTGATAACTTGCTGCCTCATCCAAATCTCCGTAGTCCCCATCGAGGGGATACTCGAAAGAAAATGTGGACCCCATTTTGGAAATCCAAAGGTCTCCATCTCTTGTTGTCATAATACTTCTTCTAGCTCTATTTAGTCTCACTACTACAAAAACAGGCAAGGGAAGCGCCACCTTTTATCAGCACTAATCAAAAACCGTAGATAAAGAATTCCTATATCAACGCTAAAATTTTAGCGCTGATAGAGGGATTATTTATCAGCGCTTTTCTAGCATTGATATAGGAATTATTTATCAGCACCTTTTTAGTGCTGATAAAGATTCCCTTTATCAGTGCTAGAAAAGCGCTGATAAATAAGCCCTGTATCATTGCTAAAATTTTAGCATTGATACAGGGTAACCATTATCAGTGCTAAAAAGGCACTGATAAATCCTTCCTTTATCAGCACTAAAATTTTAGCACAGATAAAGGTAGCCTTTATCAGCGCCTTTTTATCACTGATAAAACCGTAGTCCCATATTTTATAAAATCGGCCGCACAATGTCCTCTGTTTATCATGCCCTAAAGATATCGCGGTACTGTACCCCTGCAATAACTTCTTCCCCCCCTGATCTTCACGTTGTCGGACCTCCGCCATCCCCAATATTCACTTGTACCTCCCCCTCTAGAGGATCCCCCAAACCCTACTTCTCCTCCTCTCCCCACGAACCCCTCGAACCCCGATCTTCACATGCTGGATTTTCCTCCCCCTCAAACCCCTTGAACCCCTTCAACAGATCCTCTTCCCCGAAAACCCCACTTCTCCTCCTCTCTACTTGAACCTACTCCCCGCGAACCCTACTCCATTTCTCAATGGTTGGCGGCTCCTCCCATGCACCTCCCCCTCTGGAAGTCACACCTTCCCCTCCCAACGTAGCGTAGAAGGTTCTCTACTTCTCCTCCTCTAAGGTGAATTTATTTTCTCTTCTTCTTGAACTTTCTTCTTAGGAAGGATTTAACAACAATACTGATTCAGTTTTTGTGTTTTTTTGTTATGGTTTTAATGGTTAATGTTCATACATAGGAATTTTAGGTTACCCTCATGTGTTAAGTCATGTTTTATTTGACTATTCTTCTCATTATCATGTGTTAAGTCATCTTTAGTTGATGGATGGATTATTGTGTGGTTATGATAGAAATGATATGGCTATTTAGGTAGAAAATAAGTGATTTTATTGATTTTAGAATGTGTTTAGTTGTATTTTATGTCATGAAAATTTAGTTGTTATTGGGTGGTGTTATAGTTTCATTTTGGCATGGAATATGGTTGGAATAAATGAAAATAGTAATGGGTGATGGGTTGGAAATGATAAATGATGGTTTTTTAAATGATTAATAATAATTATTGGAATAATTATGTTTAATAAATGGTTAAAGATTGAATAAATGTTATTAATGATTAATGAATGGATTATAGTGGGCAGTGATTTAATGATTGTTTTTACATTAAAATGGTTAACAATTGAAATGCATATGGTAATAAAAATCCAAGAAATTATACTGTTAAATGAAATGAGAAGTTGGTAATGTTGATATGGATGCTTATGTGATTTGTTGGGGATTATTTGTGGCATTATAATGGATGTGGTTATAAGAGGGTGGTAGTAACAAGGCAATGGTTGAACAGGGTGTTTGCAGTGTTAGTTTGGTGTAAAACCTTAGGAAAGATTTATGTGGGACTATATACTTATTATATTTTCTTATTATTTCTTACGCACAACCACTTGAGTTGAGTAACTTGATTGAAATCCATATGGTTACTTTGGTTCTGAGTGTTTTTCTCAATATCTAGGTTATAGAGGGAACACATATAGAACCACTGCCTCTTCCCTTCCCCCCATCACACTTAGTATGAGTTGTAATGGCTCATAGTGGGTGTATATATATGACCTATACAAATTTTAGGTTTTGGTGTATATATATTCTTGTGGACATGATTATGTGTATTTGGTGTGGATACATAGTGGGGGTTGTGTATTTTAGGAGGAGAGTATGATGTTTATGTCCTTCATGTTCACGATATCATACTATGATGAGGATGTGATGTGTGGTTGTGATGTGGATATGGTTTTTATGTGTTTATGACATGTGTATGTGTGGATATATGCTTATGAGATTATATATAAGGGGTTTAAGTATAAGAAATATTCCATTAGAGTGTAAGAATGACCATATTAGTGGGGAAGTGGATGTGGGGTAATTTATTAATATATATTCTTTTGATATTACACTTAAGATGGAGTTTGGAATTAGACACTCATGAGGATCTAATGGGATGATAGGTCAATAATTTTTGTTAAATGTTTCATATGGAATAACATGGGCGACCATCTATGACACAAGTGATCACCCCCTGTGATTTAAAGTAACTCGATATTACCAATAATATTAGTCATGATGATATTGAATATAGGGAAGAGACCTAGGAGTGGTAGATGTATCATTCTTGATTATTCTTGTGTTTGGACTAGGGTGATTTGATGAAACTATAATGAATCGAAAGTAATTATATTTAATGAATTCCATATTGTAGAGATTATGAGAATCCTTTCTTTACTCATAGAGCTGGCTACTGGTTTTCATCCATATGTATTTTAGGTTGGAGATGTATTAAAGGGTGGAATAGTTGACCATAGAAGGGTTGACCCGATAGAGGAGGATGAGCCATAGAGGATGATGTCCTGTGAGTTTTACCATCTATGACACAGGTGATTATCCCCGCGAACCCCTTTGTGTTTGGAAACTGTATTGATTTTGATGGGGGGTCTATCCTGGTTCTGTTGATTTCCAAATATTTATTGGAAATGGTTAGGATATATTAATCTCTATTTTTATAAGGAAGTGGTTCTCTTATACTATATTTGGAAGTATTGTTTTGTGTATTTTAACCATAAATACTAATATTTGAGATTCAAATAGGATGGAGATTAATAAAGATTGGATGGATGCTAATTGTTTGACAATAGAGTATGAGAATGGAGTGAAAGAGTTCATCAAGTTTGCAAAGGATCACTCAAAGGATCCTTCTCAAATCCTTTGTATGTGTTTATGTTGTTGTTATTCTAGACTACTTACTCCAGAGGAGTTGGAAGAACATTTGATATATCACAAAATAGAACGGAGTTATAAATGTTGGAATAAACACAGAGAAAAAGCGAATGTTGCTACTGGCTGGGATAAAACTACGTTTTATGGATCATCAGATATGAATACAAATATGGGAAATGAAGAAGACCATATGGAGGATGTGATTACAGATGTCAATGATGATGAAGATCATATTGAGAAAATGACAAATACAATTGAAGATGAACTCCGTGATTGCCCAAAATTGTTTGAGAAGTTAAAGATTTGTTCAAAGACATCATTGTATGCTGGTTGCACTTAATGTACAACATTTTCAGCTGTAATGAAGTTGTATAAATT
Organism: Viscum album; assembly: GCA_963277665.1. Classification (NCBI taxonomy): domain Eukaryota; kingdom Viridiplantae; phylum Streptophyta; class Magnoliopsida; order Santalales; family Viscaceae; genus Viscum; species Viscum album. The sequence goes on along the minus strand of OY728165.1, from coordinate 1,881,370,408 downwards.
GAAAGCAGGAAATTGATGGAGTAACGTCAGTTTTACGGAACTACTTGCTCTCTTGAATGAAATGCTCCTGGAAGATAATGAGCTCCCAAGCCGGACATATGAAGCTAAAAGAATGCTACGCTCGATGGGTATGATTTCTGAAAGAATACATGCCTGCCTAAAAGACTTTATATTGTTTTTCAAGGAGAAAAAATGACTTACATAATTTCCAAAGTGTGGTGCTTCTCGATACAAGAAAGATGAATCCAATCCTACGAAATTTGTACAGTACTTTCCAATCATTCCAAGGTTTAGGCGTCTATATGGAAGTGAAGAAACTGCAATACAATTGTCGTGGAATGTAGATAAAAGAAATAAAGATGGGAAATTACGTCATCCGACCGACTCTCCTCAATGGAAGAAAATTGATCATGAGTATCCTGAATTTGTAAAAGAGCCAAGAAACCTCCGTCTTGGGTTATCTACAGACGGAGTGAATCCTTTTGGTTTTCAAACCAACACTCACAGTACATGGCCTGTTATGTTGGTAAATTATAACTTGCCACCCTAGTTATGCATGAAGTGGAAATTCATCATGTTATTTATGCTTATATTAGGACCAAAACAACCAGGTAACGATATGGATGTTTATCTGGATCCGTTGATCGAGGATTTGAAGTTATTATGGGATTTAGGTGTTATGTTGTATGATTCTTATAAAATTGAATACTTCACATTGAGTGCGATGTTTTATGGGATAATAAATTATTTCCATTCTTATGGAAATTTGTTAGGCTATATCATTAAAGGAACTCAAGGGTGTCCCATGTACGAAGAAGATACAAAATCAGTTAGGTTGAAACATTCATCGAAATCTGTGTTTCTAGGACATTGTAGATTTCTACCTCATCGGTATAAGTATCGATCTTAGATGACATCATTCAATGGAAGTTCAGAACAACGCACAACACCATATCCACTAATAGGTGATCAACTGTTTGAGAAAGTAAAAGATGTGAACACTATTTTTGGTAAACAATTTTCGAAAAACCTTACAAAAATCGGTTGGAAAAAGAGATCAATTTTTTTTGAATTACCATACTAGAATTGTTTGTACATCAGACATTTTCTTGATGTAATGCATGTGGAAAAAATGTATGTGACAATGTTATCAGAACATTTCTAAATACCCCTGGAAAAACAAAGTATGGAATTAAGGAAAGGTTGGACATGGTTGACATGGGAATACGAGAAGAGTTGGCCCCGTAAAGGGTGAAAATTGAATGTTTCTTCCTCCATCTGCTTACACTCTTTCTAGGGGGGAGAGATATCAGTTTTGAAACTTCTTCAATGATGTAAAGGTTCCATAGGGGTATTCATCAAATATCAAGAACATTGTGTCAATGAATGATTTGAAGTTAAAAGTTTTGAAATCACATGACTTCCATGTTTTGATGCAATATATAATTCCTATAGCTTTACGTTGCAATTTTCCCAAGAATGTTCATCATACATTAACCGAACTTTTTTTATTTTTCAAAGCTATATGTAGCAATATTTTAGACCTGTCAAAATTTCTAGCTATGGAAAAATAAATTGTCATCATATTATGTTAATTGGAAATGTTCTTCCTACCAACATTCTTTGATATGATGGTTCATTTGATGATTCACTTGGTGAGAGAGATTCGAATTTGTGGTCCTATGCACTATAGATGGATGTACCCCATTGAATGGTATATGAAGATTTTGAAAGGGTATGTCAAAAATCAAAGTCATCCAGAGGGTTGTATAGTGGAGCGATATATTATTAAGGAAGCCATTGAATTTTGTACCAAATACCTATCTGATGTGGAAAGCATTGGTCTCCCAAAATCTCATCACACTGGATGCATTGAGGGTGAGGGAATTTTTGGAAGAGATGTTGCGACAATCAATATTATAGATCGGGAGCATGCCCACATTTATGTTTTGCATAACAGTTGGGAGGTTTCTCTATATATTGAAACTCACAAAGAAATTCTTAGGCAGTTGAATCCATCAAGGGATAAAAAATGGATATCAAATACACATAATCACTGGTTTATAGGATGGTTTTAGGACCATATTTTTAAGGAGTTGGATGAAAATATGAATTCAATTTCATAACGACTATGATGGATAGTCATCGGACCAAGTTTGTATGTATTATCTTACAATGATTATGTAATTAATGGTTATACATTCTATACAGATGAACATGATGAATATTGTACCATGCAAAATAGTGGAGTTACACTTGTGGCTGAAACGATTAATGTTTTTGGTAGTAAGGATAGAAATCCAATTTATGTAAATATTTCATACTTTGGAATTATTAAAAAAATATGGGAGTTGGATTATACGACATTCTAATTGCCGATTTTTCAATGAAAATGGGTTGATAACAAAAGTATTGTTAAAATCGATGAATGGGGATTTGTGAAAGTTGATTTTAATAAAGAAGGGTACAAATATGAACAATTTATAATGGAGTCACAAGCGGTACAAGTTTTTTATATTCTAGATCCCGCAAACCGAAAGTGGTATATTGTTCTATTATCATCCAAAACTACTGAAGGGTCTGATGAAAATTCAATTGAGGATAATCCTTTCAGTGGTACGTCATAATAATTTCGCAGCAGTCCCAATGTAGATGATTTTTTGTATGTTAGAGGAGACCACAATGAAGGGATTTGTATAATTGATAGAGGTGTCAAATCCCTTCAGCCTTTGAAAAAAAGAAAGAGAGTTCAATAAACATGTTATATTTTATTTTTAATATAGATCTTGTTATCTCATGTTATTATCTAATCATTACTGAATTTATGTAATCTAAATTAACTATTCAACCACTTTTTTAGATAATGACTTCTGAAAGTTCTGGTGCTCCTAACCTTGAGGCTGAACAAGTCTCTCAAGCTGCTACTACTGCTGCAGCTGCTGCTACTGCTCCTGCTGCAGCTGCTCACAGTGCAGAGTAACAACAAGTTTCTGAACCTGTTGCTGCTCCTAGTGTTGAGGTCCAACAACCGTCAGCACATGCTGTTGCTACCATTTTATATGAACACATAGATGATGTTTATATCGATGAAATGGTCAGGGATGAAGGACCGACGTCGCAGAAAACACAGGTGCATCGTAGTTTGAAGGTGTTAGCCAAAGTTCTTAAGGTGAAAAGAAAATGCATCAAATTTTATGTCAGATGGAATGCATGAGGCCAACATGTGAATCCCAAAAAGGCTATGTTTAGTAGTTATATTGGAGTTGTCACTCGGCAACGTGTGCCGATTAACATAGATTCATGGAACTATGTTGTGTCTGGGCTAAAGGCTGTGATCTGGGAAGAAATTATGGTAATATTATGATATTATTTCTTTAATTTACTAGAAAAAAAATAATGAAACAGTGTCTTACTCTTCTCAATCTCTTGCAGAGTACATTTATAGTAGACGATTCACATAAGAATTATGTACTAAGGCTTGTAAGAAGGATTCATCTAGGTTTTCGAACTATTTTAACAAAATTTCACCTGAAATATTCCAAAGGTAAAATAAACCTGCACCTACCTATTGTCTACGATCACCTGATATCCCAAGAAGCATGGGATGCATTTATTGGTTGTCGTGGATATGAGAATTTTCAGATACATTGTGGGTGATAATACTTTGTTTGAGGATACATGTATTCATCACTTTGATTGTCAATATTTCATTTATGAAACAACAAATTTATACTGAAAATAAGTAACATGCATAAAAACCAACATACCCCTATCATAAAGCAAGGATGGGGTAAACTTCACTAGAAAAGAAAATGGTATGTATTTTAAATTTACAGTAATATTTTTAGGTTCCAATAAACAACATCATAATTATCCTTCTATATTTATATGTAGATTGATGAGTCTAGAACCAAAGACACTTCCATCCCACATCATGTGCTATGGAAGGAGGCACGTGTAAATAAGGAAGGGAAGCTAGTAGATGAGAACACACAAAAAGTGTGGGAAATATGTGTAAGTATGACATGATGATAAAAATATTTGTTTTAAATTGATATTACATAAAAATAATTAGTTATTTTCATATATCTGATAGTCATAGGAATCATCAACTTTGGTAGCAGATACAAACCTATTATCAATGGATTTGAAGCAGCTAGAACAATACAGTCGTGTCAGAGGTGCGGGGTTTGGGGTGACAACCCGAGTATATTTTGATAAAAAAAAGAAACGGATGATAGAGATGAAAAATTGAAATAATGAGAGAAAGACTAGAAACTCTTGAAGAATGATTGTAATGGTAGGTATATTTTCTAGAAAATTTTATGGGTGGGAATCAAGGAGAAGATACAACTCAGGAACAACCAGTGTCTGAAGATACCGCCCCCCACTAGCTTTGAGGTGAGCCATTCCCCTCAAAGAGCTATCTTAGCTGTGGTAATCAATATTCTAATAATTGTTCCCATGAAATGTGAATCAGACAAACAATGATACTTTTCCTATACTAATCTTCTACAGGGTGATAATGACTATGATTTATATCTGTCAACACCCACCTATCACCTTGTAGCGAGGGCTATAATGTTCAACATCACAGATGAAACGCTGCATAATAGACCACTTCCGAAAGATCATCTGAAAGTGATGATTAATGTAGATCATGATCCAAATGCAAGGCTACCTATTCCACTTGATGATGATGATATTCATATGGTTGAAAAGGCTATTGGGACATTCATTTCATGGTTTTCACCACTTGTAATAGTACATGCGAACAAATAGGTATTTATTTCCTTTTTTTTCAAGATAAACCTTTAACAATTAATGAGAAAAGGGTCTGAACCAATGAATGTTATTATAGACGGAGAAAGGGAAGGGTGTGAGAAATGTCGGCTCAAAACCATCTAAAGGATCGACCAACCGATCCCACAGAGCTATTGAAAGCACAATAACTCCACCTGTTCTCTATCCACATTTACTAGCATTGAATACTCATTTGGATATGAATCTAAGAGGTGGTAGTAGTCATATAATGGTTTTCAAAAAGAATATATATGGAAAGTCAAGATTTCATTGCTGCTGAAAATGTAAATGAGATCCTTGAAAACGGTTGGCTAGGCGTCATAGTTGTAAATATATATATGAGGTATCTTTTCATGAATTGATTTTCTAAAAGCTGATCTAATGTGAAAATTATGACTAAATGCATTTTATATTGTTGAAAGAAATATATATGAAAAATAGTTGAAGGAATTTTCCCATGAGCCAAAATTAGGACTCATTATTCCTCATACCACATCAACACATCTAACGAAATTAGAGCCATAAAAAAGGATGAAATAGTGAACGGCTTGCTAAAAACATTTGAAAGAAAGATTACAGATGACAGACTCTTCCTAATACCAACCATGTCGGGGTAAAACTCTATGATTAAATCATATCAATTATATTTTCCCTTCTTTTATTACTTATTCCTTTTTGTGTTTTTAGTCAACATTGGCTACTAATTGCAGTGAACTTGGATACTCCAAAGATTTATTTTCTAGATTCAAAGCAAGGATATCCATCAAACTGACCACACATGATGGAGTTTGTGAATCTGTAAGACACTACATCCTACGTTTTAGGTCTAAACATCAAGTAATATAATTTATTTTATCTTTTAATAAGGATTCTATTATGATATGGCGGTGTATCATTATCGTCTAAAAAAAGGAATGAGAATAGGGGCTAATCATAAGGAGGCGAGAAAGTACTACGTCTGGAAAAATATCAAGGTATATATAATAAAATTTCACTATCCAAACACATATCAACACAAGTTACTTATTTTCCTAATGATCAATTTTTTTGCAGTGTCCAAAACAAACAAACGATAATGATTGGGGTTATTATGTTTGTGAATTTATGAAATAGATCATTTTTCATCAACAAAATAGCATCCCTAAAGAGGTATTTTCAAAAACAACTACTATTTCATTTAATTTATTTATTAATTCTTTATTTTTATATTTTGCAGTACTAATCTGACTGCCGAAAATACTCAAACTCACAAGATGATATAGATTTGTTCAGAAAAGAGTAGGCTGCATACCTGATGGAAGATTATACACAAATAGAATGAAGATCTGACTTGGGGACGTATACAATTGGCGATCATTTTTGAGAGGGGTTAAGAGGATCAAAAGAAGAAACATTGTTGTATGTAAATGTTCATAGGAAAATTGTAATTGTTATTAAATAAAACATACTTTCACCAATGATTAATTTTTCCATTTTAATAAATGAAATGCACCAGCAACATGCAATAATGATGAACCACTCAAAGGGTCTCTCTTTCGTTTAAAATGGACATAATTTTAAGTGAAAACACCAACTTACGTACGGAAATCAGATCAAATGAATTTGGACTGTATTGATACTTTAGGATAAAAATACATGGGTGCTTTGGTGATGTGTATGAGTCAACCCCACCTCAATCCGAGACATAGTGTGGCCGGTATCACTCAAAGGGTCTCTCTTTTGTTTAAAATGGATATAATTTTAAGTGAAAAGAAAAACTGATGTATGCAAATATGACCAAACACATTCATATTGTGTTGATTATTTAAGAGAACAATCCATTGGTTCATTGGTGATGTGTATGAGTCAACCCCACCTCAATCCGAGGCACGGTGTGGCCGGTATCACTCAGAGGGTCTCTCTTTCGTTTAAAATGGACAGACTTTTAAGTGAAAACAAAAAATGACGTACGAAAATCCAAACAAACGCATTTGTATTGTGTTGATCATTTAGGATAATGATCCATGGGTGCATTGGTGATGTGTATGAGTCAACTATGCCTCAATCCAAGGCACGGTGTAGCCGGTATCACTCAAAGGGTCTCTCTTTTGTTTAAAATGGATAGAATTTTAAGTGAAAACAACAACTGACTTACGCAAATCCAACCAAACGCATTCATATTGTGTTGATACTTTAGGATAACGATCCATGGGTGCATTGGTGATGTGTACGAGTCAACCCCTCCTCAATCTGAGGAACGATGTGGCCGGTATCACTCAATGTCTCTCTCTATTGTTTAAAATGGACAAAATTTTAAGTGAAAACAAAAACTGATGTACGCAAATCCAACCAAACGCATTTATATTGTGTTGATCCATTAGGATAATGATACATGAGTCATTTTTGATGTGTAAGAGTCAACCCTGCCTTAATCTAAGGCACAATGTGTCTATTATCACTCAAAGGGTCTCTCTTTCGTTTAAAATGGACAGAATTTTAAGTGAAAACAAAAACTGATGTATGAAAATCCAAACAAACACATTATTATTGTGTTTATCCTTTAGGAGAATGATCCATAGGTGCATTGGAGATGTGTACGAGTCAACCCCACCTCAATCCAAGGCACGGTGTGTCTGGTATCACTCAAAGAGCCTCTCTTTTGTTTAAAATGGACAAAATTTTAAGTGAAAACACAAACTAACGTATGGAAATATGACCAAACGCATTTGGATTGTGTTTATACTTTATAAAAATGATACATGGGTGTTTTGGTGATGTGTAAGAGTCCACCCCGCCTCAATATGAGGCACGGTGTGGCCGGTATCACTCAAAGGGTCTCTCTTTTGTTTAAAATGGACATAATTTTAAGTGAAAACAACAACTCACGTACGCAAATCATACAAAATACATTTTTATTGTGTTGATACTTTAGGATAATGATCCATGGATGTGTTAGTGATGTTTAAAAGTCAACCCCACCTCAATATGAGGCACGGTGTGGCCAGTATCACTCAAACGATCTCTCTTTTGTTTAAAATAGACAGAATTTTAAGTGAAAACAACAACTAACGTACGCAAATCTAACCAAAAGGATCCAGATTGTGTTTATACTTTAGGATAATGATCCATGTATGTGTTGGTGACATGTAAAATTCAACCCCACCTCAATCCGAGGCATGGTGTGGCCGGTATCACTCAAAGGGTCTCTCTTTAGTTTAAAATTGACAAAATTTTAAGTGAAAACAACAACTAACATACATAAATCTGACCAAATGCATTAGGATAGTATTGATACTTTAGGATAAAGATCCATGGGTGAATTGGTGATGTTTAAGTGTCAATCCCTCCTTAATCTGAGGCATGGTGTCGCCAGTATCACTCAAAGGGTCTTTCTTTTGTTTAAAATGGACAAAATTTTAAGTGAAAACAACAACTAACATATGAAAATCCAACCAAACACATTCGTATTGTGTTGATACTTTATGATAACAATCCATGGGTGCATTGGTGATGTGTATGAGTCAACTCCGCCTCAGTCCGAGGCACGATGTGGCCGGTATCACTCAATGTGTCTCTCTTTTGTTTCAAATAGACAGAATTTTAAGTGAAAACACCAACTGACGTTTGGAAATCTGAACAAACGCATTATTATTGTGTTTATACTTTAGTAGAATGATTCATGGGTGTTTTGGTGACATGTATGAGTCAACCCCGCCTCAATTAGAATCAGGGTGTGACCGGTATCACTCAAAGGGTCTCTCTTTTGTTTAAAATGGACAAACTTTTAAGTGAAAACAACAACTGACATATGCAAATCAGACCAAACGCATTTGGATTGTGTTAATACTTTAGGATAACGATCCATGGGTGTTTTGGTGATGTTTATGAGTCAACCCCACCTCAATCCGAGGCACGATGTGGCCAGTATCACTCAAAGGGTCTCTCTTTCGTTTAAAATGGACATAATTTAACTGAAAACAACAACTAATGTATGCAAATCCAACCAAATGCATTCAGATTATGTTTATACTTTAGTAAAAAGATCCATGGGTGTGTTGGTGACCTGTATGAGTCAACCCCTCCTCAATCTGAGACACTGTGTGGCCGGTATCACTCAAAGGGTCTCTCTTTTGTTTAAAATGGACATAATTTTAAGTGAAAACAACAACTGACGTAAAAAATCCGACCAAAAACATTTGTATTGTGTTTATCCATTAGGATAACAATCCATGAGTGCATTGGTGATGTGTACGAGTCAACCCCACCTCAATCCGAGGCACGGTGTGGCCGGTATCAATCAATGTGTCTCTCTATTGTTTAAAATAAATAGAATTTTAAGTGAAAACAACAACTGACGTACGAAAATAAAACCAAACACATTAGTATTGTGTTGATCCATTAGGATAACTATAAATGGGTAATTTTTGTTGTGTAAGAGTCAACCCCGCCTTAATCTGAGGCATGGTGTGGCTGGTATCACTCAAATGGTCTCTCTTTCATTTAAAATGGACAGAATTTTAAGTGAAAACAACAACTGACGTACGAAAATCCAACCAAATTCATTCGTATTTTGTTGATCCTTTAAGATAATGATCCATGGGTGCATTGGTGATGTGTATGAGTCAACCCCGCCTCAATATGAGGCACGTTGTGGCCGGTATCACTCAAAGGGTCTCTCTTTTGTTTAAAATGGATAGAATTTTAAGTGAAAACACCAACTGACGTACGCAAATCCAACCAAACACATTAGGATTATGTTGATACTTTAGAAGAACAATCCATGGTTGCATTGGTTATGTGTATGAGTCAACCTCACCTCAAGCCAAGGTACGCTGTGGCTGGTATCACTCAAAGGGTCTCTCTTTCCTTTAAAATGGACATAACTTTAAGTGAAAACAACAACTGACGTACGTAAATCTGACCAAACTCATTCGGATTATGTTGATAATTTAGGATAACAATCCATGGGTGCTTTGGTGACATTTATGAGTCAACCCCACCTCAATCCTAGGCACGGTGTGGCCAGTATCACTCAAATGGTCTCTCTTTTGTTTAAAATGGACAAAATTTTAACTGAAAACACCAACTGACATTCAGATATCTGATGAAACACATTCTTATTATGTTTATAATTTAGAAGAACAATCCATGGGTGCGTTGGTGATGTGTAATAGTCAACACCACCTCAATTTGAGGCACGGTGTGGGCGGTATCACTCAAAGGATCTCTCTTTTGTTTAAAATGGACATAATTTTAAGTGAAAATAACAACTGACATACGAAAATCTGAGAAAATACATTCTTATTGTGTTTAAACTTTAGGATAACGATCCATGGGTGTGTTGGTGACGTGTATGAGTCAACCCCACCTCAATCTGAGGCACGATGTGACCAGTATCACTCAAAGGGTCTCTTTTTCGTTTAAAATTGACAAAATTTTAAGTGAAAACAACAACTGATGTATGGAAATCTGACCAAATTCATTAGGATTGTGTTTATCCTTTCGGAGAACGATCCATGGGTGTGTTTGTGATGTGTACGAGTCAACCCTGCCTCAATCTGAGGCACGGTGTGGCCGGTATCACTCAATGGGTCTCTCTTTTGTTTAAAATGGACAGAATTTTATGTGAAAACAACAACTGATATACGCAAATCTGACCAATGCATTAGGATTGTGTTGATAATTTAGGAGAATGATACATGGGTGTTTTTTTGATGTGTATGAGTCAACCCTGCCTCAATCTGAGGCATGGTGTGGCCGGTATCACTCAATGTGTCTCTCTTTTGTTTAAAATGGACAAAATTTTAAGTGAAAACAACAACTAACATATGAAAATATGACCAAACACATTCTAATTGTGTTGATCCTTTATGATAACATTCCATGGGTGCATTGGTGATGTGTAAGAATCAACCCCACCTCAATCAAAGGCACGATGTTTCTGGTATCACTCAATGTGTCTCTCTATTGTTTAAAATGGACAAAATTTTAAGTGAAAACTACAACTGACATATTCAAATCTGACCAAACGTATTTAGATTGTGTTGATCCTTTAGGAGAACAATCCATGGGACATTTTTTGACAATGTACGAGTCAACCCTGCCTCAATCCGAGGCATGATGTGGTCGGTATCACTCAAAGGGTCTCTCTTTCGTTTAAAATGAAAAAAAATTTAAGTGAAAACTACAACTGACATACATAAATCCAAAAAAAGCATTCTTATTGTGTTGATCCTTTAGGATAACAATCCATGGGTGCATTGGTGACGTGTACAAGTCAACCCCGCCTCAATCCGAGGCACGGTGTGGCCGGTATCATTCAAAGGGTCTCTCTTTTGTTTAAAATGGACAGAATTCCTTTATCATAACAATCCATGGGTGTGTTGCTTACATGTACGAGTCAACCCTACCTTAATCCGAGTCATGGTGTGGCTGGTATCACTCAAGGGGTCTTTCTTTTGTTTAAAATGGACAAAATTTTAAGTGAAAACAACAACTGACGTACACAAATTTGACCAAACGCATTCAGATTGTGTTTATCATTTAGCAGAACAATCCATGGGTGCATCAGTGATGTGTACGAGTCAACCCCGCCTCAATCTGTGGCACAGTGTGGCCGGTATCACTCAATGTGTCTCTCTTTTGTTTAAAATGGATAGAATTTTAAGTGAAAACAACAACTGATGTACGGAAATCTGAGAAAACTTATTCGTATTATGTTGATCCTTTATAAGAATGATCCATGGGCGCATTGGTGACATGTATGAGTCAAACCTACCTCAATCCGAGGCACAATGTGGCCGATATCACTCAATGTGTCTCTCTATTGTTTAAAATGGAAAGAATTTTAAGTCAAAACAACAACTAGCATATGCAAATCTGACCAAATGAATTCGGATTGTGTTGATCCTTTAGGATAATGATCCATGGGTCATTTTTGACGTGTATGAGTCAACCCCACCTCAATATGAGGTATGGTGTGGCCGGTATGACTCAAAGGGTCTCTCTATCCTTTAAAATGGACATAATTTTAAGTGAAAACAAAAAATGACGTACGGAAATCAGTCCAAAAACATTATTATTATGTTTATACTTTATTATAATGATCTATGGGTGAATTGTTGATGTGTACGAGTCAACCCCACCTCAATCCGAGGCACGGTGTGGCTGGTATCACTCAAAGGGTCTCTCTTTTGTTTAAAATGGACAAAATTTTAAGTGAAAACACCAACTGGCATTCAAATATCTGACCAAATGCATTAATATTATGTTGATAATTTAGAAGAAATATCCATGGGTGCATTGGTGACATGTACGAGTCAACCCCGCCTCAATCGGAGGCACGGTGTGGCCGGTATCACTCAAAGGGTCTCTTTTTTTTAAAAAAATAGACAAAATTTTAAGTGAAAACAACAATTGACATGTGCAAATTCGACCAAACGAATTCAGATTGTGTTGATCCTTTAAGAGAATGATCCATGGGTGAATTGGTGATCTGTATGAGTCAACCCTACCTCAATCCGAGGCACAGTGTGGCCGGTATCACTCAAAGGGTCTCTCTTTTGTTTAAAATGGACAAAATTTTAAGTGAAAACAACAACTGACATACAAAAATCCAACCAAACACATTCGTATTATATTGTTAATTTAGGAGAATGATCCATGGGTGCATTGGTGACATGTAAGAGTTAACCCCGCCTCAATCCGAGGCACGGTGTGGCCGGTATCACTCAAAGGGTCTCTCTTTCGTTTAAAATTGACAGAATTTTAAGTGAAAACAACAACTGACGTATGTAAATCCAACCAAAAGCATTCGGATTGTATTGATTCTTTAGTAGAATGATCCATGGGTGCATTGGTGATGTGTACGAGTCAACTCCGCCTCAATCCGAGGCACGGTGTGGCCGATATCACTCAAAGGGTATCTCTTTTGTTTAAAATGTACATACACTACTGGAAAGAGGGGTTATCCCCACAGAGATATACCCATGGTTTTTTAAACCGTGGGAATAGCCTGAATCAAGGTAACCTATACCTACGGTTTATTAATAACCGTAGGTATAGAAATTATACCCCCACGCTTTTTATTGAACCGTCGAAATAGAGGGCCCGATATTCTGCTCGATCTCCTTCACTCGTCGGGCCGCAACTCCCCCCATCTAGTCCCTCCCCTGTGTTTGCTTCAATTGAATCCCCTTACCCACCTCCGGTCGGTGATCATCACCCCTCCTCCAGATGGCGCACATCCCCCATCCTCATCCTCCTCTTGTCCATGTGCATCCCCCCTCCTGCTCTGGTCCGCGCGCTCCCCCCTCCTCCAGTTGATGACATATTGAAGTTCCGGTCGGCGATCATCACCCCTCCTCCAGAAGGCGCACATCCCCCATCCTCATCCTCTTCCGGTCCATGCGCATCCCCCCTCCTACTCTGGTCTGCGCGCTTCCCCCTCCTCCAGTTGACGACATATTGAAGTTGAGCAATTTCTCCTAGGTCAAGCAACTTCCTCACTCAATCGATGACCAAAACTTTATAGGGATTTTGATCTTGGGAGTAAGATTAGCCCTATATGTGTCATCCGCACCCAGTTGGGTGCTTTTAACCCATGGCTTGTCAGTAAGTGTTCTCACTTATGGGGTCCCAATAGATTTCTTGATTCTTTGTATCTGGGTTTCTAATTTGTTAAAGATGTCTTCATAGGTCTTTAAGAGTATCATTCCATGGATGATGCCCTCTGAAATTGATCACGCTCCATATAAAGGTAGGTGACTCTTTGTATTTTCTGTCATTTATCGAACCACACATTCTTGATGATTTTAAAAGAATTTTTAATGTAAATTTATGGTATTTAATGTTCATGAGGATTGCTATTAATCATACTTTCACTCTTTATTTTTTAAATCTGTGGTGTAAGGGTTGTTTAAAATTATAAAAACACATTGGTTTTACATGTCGCCCACCATGTGTTTGATGTAATGCATCATATGACTTTCCATGAAATACATGGCTGTGTTTTAGTGGAATGATTACCCTTGATTTATAATTATTTATAAAAAACATTTTGGAGAGAAATTTCTTAGGAAATCTGTTGTTTGGACAAAGTGGATAGTATTGACCAAATTAATGCTGGTTTTGTCTATTATGGTATGAGGACTTTGTTTTATGTAAGGAAAACCAGTTTTAAGGAATCTTAGCATTTTGTTATTATAGATGGTACCTTTTATCATGGTTTAACTTCTTGGATTACTTGTACCAAAATAGTGTCACATGGGAAGCCTTGGGTATTTATGGGGGAACCTAGTACAAGTACTCCTCTAGGTTTACGGGACCTCCTGACCCAACAAATATTGGTTGCACGGGCCATCGGGAACATGCAAGTGCATGATAGGTCATGGGTTGTGGATGCTACTTGGACTTCCCACCGGGCGCATGCTAGTGCATGATAGGTCATGACTAGTGTATGTTACTTGTACTGCCCATGATGGTGAACACTAGGGCATGATGAGACTCTACCTTGTAGATCTCTACAAATATAGCATATGGCAATTTTTTTAGTAAGGATCCTAGTCTTCTCAACCTCTACACATAAGTATTCTCATATGGCATGTTCTTGGCTTTCAATTTACTTTAATTTAAGAAATTTCATGTTAATTCATTTGCATTTTTTTTTATATTTACTATTTTTTTAATGTTAATAGCTTCCTTAAAATTCCATTCCCATATTTTTTGTTTTAACTAAAAATGAAAATGATTATCTTTATAGATGTAGTTTAAACTTGTATGTCACAGTTTTATTAAAACCGTGGGTATTAAAACAGCATACTGCCCAAACTATCAGGCTCCTCCTCAGGCTCCTCCTCACTCGGCGCTCCCCCCATTCAACCCTACCTCCCCGACCCTTACTCCCGACCCTGTCCTCCCCTCCCCGACCACCACCTCCCGGCCCTCTCCTCCCCTCTCCGACTCCCCTCCCCAGCCTCCACCTCCTGGCTCCGCGTCCCGGCTCCGCGTCCCGGCTCCACATCCCAGCTCCGCATCCCAGCTCCGCATCCCCGCCTCCGCCTCAAAATCTCTTAAACAAGGTAATTTTACTTGTGATTCTCCATTAATGTTATGGGAGGATATCGATGATTCTTGGTTGATTATAGGTGGTTATAACATTATCAAATCCTTACTAATTCTACATTCCACCCTCCGACCGTATCTTCAGAGTACCAGTGGGGTTATGTTGGTAGTTTGGGCTTCAAAGGATAAGAAAGATGAGAAAACTATAAATAATGAGTAGGAATTAATTTCTTATCTCAAAATCTACTAGCATTTCTATTATCATCCTTATGATTTCCCTACCACTACTATTACGAATAATGCATCTGAAGAATTTGTCAACCAAGGTTACTTATTTTCTTTGAGATAAGGCATCTGGGTAGCCCATATTGGAGGAGATCTTATTTGAAAAGGATATTCACCCTATAAATTTATTCTTCAATTTAACTATGTTTTGAAGTTGTGTCCTCCCACTCTCAATAGTTTCTGTCAAGAGAACCATCTTATGATAGCTTGTCAATTATGGATGATGTTCACCCAGGAGGACACCCAGTACCAGGCCAAACATCCTAACTATGGGGATTTCATACCCTTCCTCACCAATAGCAATGCTAAGGCCTAAGTTAAATCATATACCCATGACCAATTAGTTGATCCAGTTCCCCTCGTGATAACTTTCAAGGCATATGGTGAAAAGTTGAAGGATAAGAAAAAGGGAGTTGTTGGAAACTCTTGTCTAGGAAAAGTCCTTTGAAATCCACTCGTCCCCCCCCCCCCAAGGAAAATTGTAAAATATGGGGTCATGACCTCAAGGGAGTCCGAAAAAGCTACTGAATCTCTTTCTGGGAGTATACCATTCATTCCCCTGAGGCTGATTTCCCAATGGCATGGACATAATGGGACCTTTTCAAAGGCCACCCATCCACTCGCGACCGGTCCCCTAGTGCTTTATGGAAGCTCCTCTAAACTAGGGAAGTTTCTCTTACTATAATTGGTTATGTGTTAGTGCCCATTGTCATTTATTTTTTTAAGAATCCTGAAAATGTGGGTCATTACCTTGGGAACCTCTATGACCTCATACATTCCTGAAGTGGTCACTACAAATACTCGCATTGAGTACTTTCCATGCTGCGGCCAGAAAATGGTGATGAGTACGATGATGTTGATGACTCGCCTATTGTGGATACTGTGGAAAAAGATGCTTACTTTCACCCAACGTCTTCTAAGCATTTATCTTCTCGAGGTCCTAAGCTTGTGGGGACACCTAGGAAACATTTTTGGTTGTTGAAACCTACTCTGCTCCACTACACCAACCTCCCAATGATGGTCATCCCAATCATGGTTGCATTTCTGGATTCTTGGAGTGACTAGGATGAATTAAGGGTAAATGGTTAACATGAAGATATTTGGAGGCTTCTTCTGGGAGGATGTTTCAACCTTCCAGGTTTTTGGGGAGCAATTTCTCCTACCGTTATTTTGACCAAAGAAGAGCCTAATGTGGTAGCTACCTACTTGAATGAAATGGACAAGTGTCTCCACACCCCTGCGTATAGGCATTAATGTGGTAGATAATACTTCTCTTACCCTAAAAACAGTATTAGTTCCAATTCAAGCACCTAGGAAGGCCCTAAATCACATGACACCTCCCATTGAGCGACATTAATAACAAATTCTCCCTTGAATGGAAGAAAAAAGTGATCTGGGTCACCCATGACTTGAGGAACGGATGGACAAAGTGTATTACTTATTAAAGGATAATTTTTACAATTATTTCCTTACATACATGGAAAATAACATAATCAAGATACAAAAACCTAAGAAACCTAATGAGGTCAACCTCACAGACCATCTTGTCTACTATTCTTTTTATAGGAGATTGATCCACACCGTTTAAGGTTGATTTGTCTTCAATGACATTCTGAAGAGCACAGTTGATTATAGATAGATGATATTAGAGAAGTCCCCAACATAGGTGGCATATTTAACCTTTAACCATACCAGAAGAAGAGGGTGACTATCAAGAAAAACTAACTATGTGTGGAAAAAATGTTCGATAAATAGATGACTCGAAAGACACTTGACCGAGCTCATACCTCCTCCAATGGCCTGAAGGCCTTCAAATTTTTATTAAGATAAGACTGCATTTTAAGGGATGAATGGGAAAACCCAAAGACATCATTAATTGGGACAAATAATTCCCTAAGGTTCAAGGAAAATAAAACCAGATTGACAACATAAAAACTGCCCCTCCCCAACATTTGAATGTGATGAAGCTCTCCACCATTGCAAAGTGATTCAACAAGCAAGTTTCCTATGTCAAAGCACAGTCTCGATCCAATGGCTGACGCCATACCCTCTCAAATGACCAAATCCAAAAAACTCTGCATAGATGAACTGAAAGATATAAATCATCTCTTGGGGCTGTTCCATGTGGTCATGACCTGTTGCAAACCATCCGATTCGAAACCAGGAAGACCAATCTCATACCATCCTAAGAGAATAGATTTTCAAACCAATAATGATCACAACACATAGGGAGGAATAATTTAATATTCATTGTAACACACCAAGATTTTTTTCTATGTCTAAATTTTTTTCTCTTTGATATATTACTTTTCACTAAACACCAAGCTGAAACAAACTCTAAAATATTATTGTATTGTATTGAACTATTTTGAACAACCTAAATAATAAGAAATTAACATTCATTTGTATTTCAAAATAAATAATTCATTATTGTATTGAGTGGTACAATAACATTTTAGTTGAATGCATTTGGAAAATCATACTCAATTAATTGTTTAAGCATGCTAGACTATATAAGACACAATATGATCATATATAGTGCTTTATCTGAAAATACCATTTATAATTTATTTTTAACATAATTATATGAGTACATACATAATTATTAAACCAATCATGGAATGATTCATAATTAACATACTAAATTTTATGACCAGTAACACATGGAAATCATCTTCAAATCTTGATAATGTATGTTCCATAAATTATGAAAAACAATTAGTTAAATATTTTTTTTAAATTTAAAGTTTTTTACTATGTATTAACGTAATATTTAAATGTTATATTTAAAGGTGAATTGAACAACATGTAACGGTTTAGAGCATGATTTTTTAAGCCAAGAAACCAAACCATTTACATAGAATTTAATCAGTCCTTGAGATTTAAATATAATTTATCATTTGTTTGTTGTTATTCTTATTATTACTAGATATTATTTATTATCCTTGTAAAGGAAATAGATCTCGGATTTCTTATCTAGGTTTAGGATTTACAATGATATCCAATGTGATCCTTTCTAGATTTACATGGAAAATAAATATGGAAAGATGGTTTTTCCTGATCATTCTTATTATTGCTACTTATTCAATCATGTACTCCTCTTGTCATTAAATATGTTTTTCTAGCTACTAATATGCATTGATTAATTTAATAATAAAATTGGTTGTAATGAATTTTTTAAATATTATTTACATTATTGATTGAATGATATTTTTTTTCTTGTTATAGAATGGATAGAAGCTGGATGTATCATACCGATCGAATTTCAACCGAGTTTCAAAGTAATTTGGAGAATTTTTTAGATTTTGCATTTAACAATGCATCAGATGAAGGATGTATACAGTGTCCCTGCTATAATTGTGTTGGAATACCATGGTTAAGACGAGAAGAAGTTGGTTACCATTTAACGAAATTTGGATTTCAAGCTAACTATAATGTTTTGTGTCACCATGGAGAGACGAGTCAATCTTCGACTGTTCATAAACAAAATGAAAGAAGTGACATGGAGAATTTGATATTTGATCGGTTTCCATATGTGCATCATTCCGAGAGAGATAACATGCCGGTGTAAGAAGACAATGATATCAGTACACACGAGGAAAATGTTGAAGACGATGATGTTGAGAGAGTGAAAAAATTATTGGATGATGCTAGAACTCCAGTATATCAAGAATGTACTAAAATGACCAAGTTGGAATTTTTAATGCGGTTATATCATGGAAAAACCATGTATGGGATTTATAATACCGCCAATGATTATATTCTTACATTTTTGAAGGACTTTCTTCCTGATGGTGCAGATATTCCCTCCAATCATTACATGGCATGGAAGTTAATTAAGCAGCTTGGATTTTCTACTAATAAAGTCCATGCTTGTCTGAAATATTGCAGTTTATATTTGGAGGAAACAGCTATCCGTAATGACTATAAAGAATGTGGTACATCTCGATGGAAGACAAATGCAGATGGAACACCATCTCGTGTTCCACAGAAAGTCATGTGGCACTTTCCATTGATTTCTAGACTTCAAAATCTATTCATGTCTCCAGAAATCTCAGTTAATATGCGATGGAATGATGTTGAGAGAATTAAAGGTAATGATGAGCTGGTCTATCCTGCAGATGGATTAGCATGGCGGACATTTGATGCACAACATCCTGATTTTGCAGCTGAGGTGCGTAATATCAGATTGGGCCTATCATGTGATAGTTTTAATCCGTTTGGTCAGATGCTTACTGCTCATAGCACGTGGCCGGTTTTTATTCATGTTTATAATCTTCCTCTGTGGATGTGTATGAAAAAACCTTTCACTTTCTTGAGTATACTGATATCTGGACCTTTGGATCCTGGTAATGATATAGATGTCTACTTGCAGCCTTTAATAAAAGAGTTGAAACAACTTTGGGATTTAGGTGTGCAGACATTTGATGCTTCTTCAAAGAATACGTTTCAGATGCGTGCTGCCCTTCTATGGACCATAAATGATTTCCATGCCTATGAAATGATTTCTGGGTGGAGCATGAAGGGAAAACTATCATGTCCCGTTTGTATGAAGAATACACGATCGAGAAGGCTTAAATATCGTCGTAGTTTTAGTTTCATGGGGCATCGCCGATTCTTGACAATGGATCATCAATACAGGAAGAATCGTCAGAGGTTTGATAATAATGTTGACACTGAAGAACCACCTCAACATATGTCAGGAAGTGATGTGCTTGATGAATTGAAAGATTTCAGCTTTTCATTAGGGAAAGGTCAGTTGAAATCTCGAAAGAGGAAGAATGATGATACTAAAGTCACTTACAATTGGAAAAAGAGAAGTATTTTTTTGTGTTGCCATATTAGTCTACTAATTTGTTACGTCATTGTTTAGACGTAATGCATATTGAGAAAAATATATGTGAAATTTTTCTTGCAATTCTTTTGAATATAAAGGGGAAGACCAAAGATGACCTCTGATCTCGTCGGGATTTATTAGATTGGGGTATTCGACCAGAATTACATCCTGTTTGTATTGGTGAAAACAAATGGAAAGTTCCCTGTGATTCTTATGTGATGACACTGACAGAGAAAGATCGATTTCTGGCAATATTGGAGAATATCAAGGTTCCAGATGGCTATTCCAGAAACATATCTAAATGAGTCAATAGAAGACATTTGAAATTGAAATCCCTAAAAACTCATGATTATCACATCCTTCTTCATGAATTGATTCCAATAGAAATTCAGCATTTTCTATCCAATAATGTAAGAGTGGCAGTGATTCGGTTGTGTCATTTTTTTAGAGACCTTTGTGCTAAAAGGTTATCCAAATCATTGTTGATAAAAATGCAGCAAGAGGCTCCGCTAATTCTGTGTGAGTTGGAAAATTTTTTTCCTCCATCCTTTTTCACTTGCATGTTGCATTTAACAGTTCATCTTCCAACTGAGACACTTCTTGGGGGAACAGTTGCTTTTCGGTGGATGTATCCCACTGAAAGAAATATGTGCACTTTGAAATCATATGTCCGAAATAAGAATTATCCCGAAGGTTCCATTGTGAGGAGTTATCTGGACCAAGAATGTATGGATTTTTGTTCAATGTATTTGTCTAATGTGAGAACAAGACATAATCGACCAATGAGAAATGAAGATGAGCAGTATGAGGAAATTCAGCCCTCGTTTCCATCTCTTCCCCAAATAGGTGGAATTGTCGGGTCATATACATTGGTTACATTGAGCTTTGAAGAGCGAAATATGGCACATCGAACAGTCTTGTTTAATTGTGGTTTGTTCGATGCCTATATCAAGTAATTTGAGTATATATATGTTATCTCATACGATATCATATCACATATACCTTATACTTTTATTGTCATTTTATGTAGAGAACATAAACAAATTATAAGTAGAGTTCATCGGTCTTTGCCGTTGAGAAGGAGAGAGGCTATGCATAGCCAAGAGTTCCCAGCTTGGTTGAAATCAAAGGTATGACCATTAAATTATATACTTTAAAATATAGATATATATTTAATTATATTACTCATATGTATTTCAGGTATTGATTTTACCTGCTGACTTCATTTCTCAATAATTAAGAGCGTTGACTTTTGGTCCCAATTCGATGGTTCGTGACTGAAAATCTTTAATAATCAATGGATATAAATTTTTTACAACTGATAAAGCAGTGAAAATGAGAACACAACATGATGGAATTATGTTAACTGCTAGAACAGATTGTTATGCCAGTGCATCAGATAGTCGAACTCGATATGAAGATGTGTATTATTATGGGCTGGTTGAGAAAATATTGTTATTGGATTACTAATCTCAAGGTCGAGTCACTATGATGAAATGTAAATTATTTGATTCAATGAAGCGACATGGTACATTTATTGATGATTGCAGATTTAGAGTTATTGACATGAGTCGATTCCTGCATACCGATGAACCATACATTTTGGAATCAATGAAAAAACAAGTGTTTTATGTGAAAGATCATCTGAAACCTGATTACGGTGTCATTAATGAAGTAATCCCAAGAAATATTTTTCATGATGATGGGGATGAAATTGTCACCATTGACACCCCCATCAGTGTTAGCCAAAATATTGTATTTGATGAAACAAATTGTCCCATTGTGAGGGATGATGTTGAACCTGAGGTAGTGGAGGGTAATATATAAAAGCAACCATATATATTCAGAGTTCATTCAGTTTACATTGAAGTGAGTTTCTCAGGTTGGTACGAATGTAATTACTATAATTTAGTTTTAGTTTGGAATGATATGTCTGTTTTAGTATTGTTTGGTTTCGTTTCATTTAATTATATTTATTTCAATTCAGAAAACTGGGTTTAAAATGCGGTTTTAAAAATTGTATAACTTGGTTTTAAATTATCATTACTGAAAGATGTTATGACATTTTTTGTCTTCTTTGGTTTTTAAGTTGTATGTATGATTTGTAAAAATTATTGCTAAAAAATATTTATTTCATTCTTATACAAATTATGAAGAAAACTATAGAAGCTCACAATAAAAGATTATTTGATGTTGATCCTGTTAGACGCGAGCGTGAGTTGTCTTCAGTGAGTATAATAATTCTAATATTTATCTTCCACATTACATATAATATGAAGTTCATATTTTTGATCAAATTTATTTTAGGGAAATATAACTTCAGAGATTCCTCTTCCTAGTATGGGACCGAGTAGGGATCCTCCTAGACCTAGGCGGACCTCCCGTCTTACCACTCCCCACACTGACCCATCAGTGGACATCCCATCTACCACACATGTCTTCCCTCCACTTGAGACCCCTGAGATGTTCCCATACATGCTGCCATCATCATCCCATTTACCCTCTTTTTCCCATTCCATGTCCACGCCGACTCGACTGATGTTCTCACCTCCACAATTTCCATATCCATTCATGTATCCCCAGACCTACTACACATATTCTGACACGTCTATGCCACCTCCTTTTCCTACCATCCATCATGCACATATTGAGTCTGTTCCTTCAGTTTCCACTCCTGTTCATGAAGATCAGCCAGAGCATGCTGTGGAACAGATACTTCCTTCAGAGGATGCTGATCCAGCATAGTCCACGGATGCCTCACAGCCTATTCAGGAGCCTGCATCAGGTTTTTATTATTATAAATGTTTCAAATTATAGCATTTCACCTTTGTCTTATTGTATTGTCTCTTAAATCTTCTCTTTTCACCTATTCTGTTATTTAGTGGGATCTTCTAGTAGATGACGTGGGCACACTCGAATGCAGGACACCTGGAATCGTGAAACTCAGATTATGGTGGATTACAATCCTCAAAATCAAATGGTAGGTAAAAATACTAAGGAGTGTAGAAGTTTCATGGCTACTTTAGCTAAATATCATGATATCGTTCTGGTGGAACCGGTCTCATGGAGACATATCAGTGCTGACATCAAGGATAGGGCATGGGTGCAGATATGGGTACGGAAATTTTATAAATTTATATTTATATTAGTAATGTATTTATATGACTTAACATTTTCGTTGCAGAGTCGATTTAACTTTCCTAACGGTGAAGCTGCCAAAGCTGCTAGGTTGAGTGATCTTGGAGAGTATTGGCGGTCATACAAGTATGAGTTACATATTGGTTGGAGGAGCAGAGTGGGTACCAAGTTAGAGGGTGTACCCACAAACCCTGACTGTCCAAAAAGTCAATATCAAAAAATGATCACACATTGGAAGACTGAACAATATAAGGTACTACCCATCTTTAATGGTTTTTATATAAAATTTAATTCTTATTACTTGTATTGTTTTTTTGTTTCTTAGGAAGTTTCAGCGAAAAAAAAAGATGAAATGATATATCTACACACATTGGGGCGCACTACAATGCCCGATCTTGAGAAGCGGCTGGTACGTTCAATCCAATTTTTTGCATTTATCATATATGGTTGTAATCCAAATTTGTGAATTTCTCATATGAAGAAAGCTGAATGGGGCATTGAAGGTCCTGTACCTCATGCCAAATTATTCTACTTCAGTAGGAAAAGAAAAGATGGAACTGCAGTTAATTCACAAACACAAGAAAAAATTCTAAGTTTTTTTATATATATTTTAAAAATTTATACAAAATTCATAATTTAATATGTGTATAATTTCAACAGTCTGACTTGGAGGCCATGGATGAGGAAGCTGACAACTTAGGGCCAAATGATCATTTGAGTCAAGTGTTAGGTGTGGAGCATCCAGGAAGAGTCCATTGTAGACCAGGAAAAAACATTTTCCCCTATAGGTATTGGTCATCATCGGACTCCTCTAATGCCTATAAGGCCTCTGAGTTGGAAAGTACGTGTGCTGAATTAGCTGCGACAAAGAAAATAGTATTAGAGGGGCGCGAAAAAAGTAAGCTAATGAATGAAGATTTCATGAAAGCTATGTCAATGTTGAGTCAGTCACTAACACCAGAGGTTGCTGCCACTTTTGATTCATGTATAGCATCAATGCGCTCTTTACATAATGCCTCGGGTGATTCCCATGAGGGTCCTAGTGGCGATGACGGTGGTGGAGATAGAGTTGGTGAGGATGTTGTTTATGCTGTTGTTGGTGATGAGATTGCTGCTGCTGCTGATGATGATGATGATGTTGCTGCTGGTGATAATGATGCTGACGATGTTGCTGCTGCTACTGATGATGCTGGACATGGGGATGACGATGATGGTGATGGAGGGGATATTAATCCCCTCCATTTTTGACTTAGCAGAGAGACTTTTGTTGGAGTTTTAATTTTTTTTATTGGTGGACTGCTTGTATGTGAATTTCTTTATGCAATGAAATGCATTTTGGATTATGTTTTCATCGGGGGTGTTATTTGACAATTCTTTAGGTAATATTCACATGCCATTTTTGTTTTTATGGTTTGGTTTGTTAATTATTATCTTTCCATCTAATCTTGGCCTTAGCAGTGGAGGGGGAGGGGTTGGGCAGTGGGTAGGGGTTGGGCAGGGGGGGCTGGGCAGGGGGGGCTGGGCAGGGGGAGGGGCTGGGAAGGTGGGGAGGGGGAGGGGCTGGGCAGTGGGGAGGGAGGGGGAGGGGTTGGGCAGTGGGGAGGGGCTGGGCAGGGGGGGCTGGGCAGTGGGGAGGGAGGGGGAGGGGCTGGGCAGGGGGGGCTGGGCAGGGGGAGGGGCTGGGCAGGTGGGGAGGGGGAGGGGCTGGGCAGTGGGGAGAGAGGGGGAGGGGTTGGGCAGTGGGGAGGGGCTGGGCAGGGGGGGCTGAGTAGTGGGGAGGGAGGGGGAGGGGTTGGGCAGGGGGGATGGGCAGTGGGGAGGGGTTGGGCAGGGGGTGCTGGGCAGTGGGGAGGGAGGGAGGGGTTGGGCTGGTGGGGAGGGGAGGGGCTGGGCAGTGGGGAGGGAGGGGAAGGTTTTGGGCAGTGGGGAGGGGCTGGGAAGGGGGCTGGGCAGTGGGGAGGGAGGGGGAGGGGCTGGGAAGGTGGGAGGGGGAGGGGCTGGGCAGTGGGGAGGGAGGGGGAGGGGTTGGGTAGTGGGGAGGGGCTGGGCAGGGGGGATGGGCAGTGGGGAGGGAGGGGGAGGGGTTGGGTAGGTGGGTTGGGTAGTGGAGAGGGGCTGGGCAGGGGGGCTGGGCAGTGGGGAGGGAGGGGGAGGGGCTGGGCAGGTGGGGAGGGGGAGGGGCTGGGCAGTGGGGAGGGAGGGGGAGGGTTGGGCAGTGGGGAGGGGCTGGGCAGGGGGGGCTGGGCAGTGGGGAGGGAGGGGGAGGGGCTGGGTAGGGGGGGATGGCAGGGGGAGGGGCTGGGCAGGTGGGGAGGGGGAGGGGATGGGCAGTGGGGAGGGAGGGGGAGGGGTTGGGCAGGGGGGGCTGGGTAGTGGGGAGGGAGGGGGAGGGGTTGGGCAGGGGGGGCTGGGCAGTGGGGAGGGGCTGGCAGGGGGGGATGGTAGTGGGGAGGGAGGGGGAGGGGTAGGGAAGGTGGGAGGGGGAGGGGCTGGGCAGTGGAGAGGGAGGGGAGGGGTTGGGCAGTGGGGAGGGGATGGCAGGGGACTGGGCAGTGGGTAGGGAGGGGGAGGGGCTGGGCAGGGGGGGCTGGGAAGTGGGGAGGGAGGGGGAGGGGCTGGGCAGTGGGGAAGGAGGGGGAGGGGCTGGGGGAAAAGCTGGACACGGTGTCGAATTATCCACCGTCGCTAAAGGTATGTTTTACCACACCATTTTTTACATCATGACAAGTTTTCTTTTTACTCAACTGCATCCTCAAATATCCAATTTAACCCCAGACTCATATTTTCATAATATGATGCAGTAGGACTTCAAGTGCTCCCAGAAATGAATTTGCAGCTGATTTAGTTGATTACCATGGAACATTAGAGGATCGACCACTCCCAGGACATCACCTTTCTTCAGCTCCTTCTGAACAATCATCAATGGGGCACTGTCTTCCAGTTGAAGGTAAACACTTCTGTTTTCTATCATTAAACCTGACATTTATGACTATTCATTGCAGCACAAATGATCTGTTTCCTCTCTGTTTCCGACCATAATTGGTATGTGGGATGCAGAGTGAATCAACATTATGGAAGCTGAAAGTGTTCTTGAAGGGTGCACTGGAAACACAAAGAAAGTGCACGGGTGAGGTGGATGTTAACACTGCCCAGAGCAGCCACTTAAATCGAATCTTGAACGATGTGTTTCTCACCCCGCAATAGGTATGTTCTCGTAATATCGTTGAAATAATCTCCTAGACAATTCGCAGTATTTCCCTTCGCATAATACTTTTTCATACGTTATTACGCACTTCATCTTTTAAGATGAATATTGATTATTGTTTATTTATATATTGCATGTGACTCACTCTGCACATGAAGAGATCAAGGGAATCCTGCACTAATAAGTGCTAGATCTCTACAACAGGTATGTTTTCCTAAAATTGTGGAATTAACCTCCCTACCATGCATCATTTTTCATTTGCATTTACACACTCTATGAATGCAGGTTATTGGTTGTAAAATCATGGAGTTAACCTCCCTTTAATCCAACATATGAATGCAGGTGATATGTTTTCACTATTGACTCCACTGTATATTGATTTTTGTGGGTCATGTCTAAGAGTTTCTAGAAATACTTTGATTGTTCTCATCCCAGCATAGCGATGAACCGAAATATTGGTGAATGTGCATGGGCTGATGGAATGAATGCCTTCGATTTACAAGCATGGAGAAGACAATTAAGATATGTGTATCATTTATGTCTTAGTGAGGATTGATGAAGGTATTTTTTTCCCAAATAACTCTTCAACAGGATAGGATGTATGGAAGTTTATATTGTTTGACTGGTATTTCTTATGTTATAATCTGTTTTGTATTACAGTGAGTTGTATTACCTTAAATAAACATACCTTAAGGGAACATATTTAGTTGGACATCCGATTTTAGATTTGTTTTCTGTTATAATCTGTTCTGTAATACAGTGAGTTGTAATACCTTATCAAAATTTTAGGATGTTTTCTAACAGTTACAGTACCTTACCTGGTTGGGTATGAATCCAAATAAAACATGTCATGCATCTACATATTTCATGCAGGGAGATTCAGGGGGAGGGCTGGGCAGTGGGGAGGGAGGGGGAGGGGCTGGGCAGGGGGGGAGGGGGAGGGGGGCTGGGCAGGTAAAGGGCTGGGCAGGGGGGGAGGGGGAGGGGGAGAGGGAGGGGTCTGGGCAGGGGGGAGGGCTGTGCAGGGGGGGAGGGATGGGCAGTGGGGAGGGAGGGGGGAGGGGTTGGGCAGGGGGGAGGGGGAGGGATGGGCAGGTGGAGGGTTGGGCAGGGGGGAGGGGGAGGGGGAGGGCTGGGTAGGGTGAGGGCTGGGCAGGGGGGGAGGGTGAGGGATGGGCAGTGGGGAGGGATGGGGAGGGTCTGGGCAGTGGGGAGGGATGGGGAGGGGCTGGGCAGGGGGGAGGGGGAGGGGGCTGGGCAGGGAAAGGGCTGGGCAGGGGAGGAGGGGGAGGGGGAGGGGGAGGAGGGATGGGCAGGGGGAGGGCTGTGTAGGGGGGAGGGATGGGCGGGTGGGGAGGGGGAGGGCTGGGCAGGGGGAGGGGGAGGGCTGGGAAGGGTGAGAGCTGGGCAGGGGGGGAGGGTGAGGGAATGGGCAGTGGGGAGGGATGAGGAGGGGCTGGGCAGTGGGGAGGGATGGGGAGGGGCTGGGCAGAGGGGAGGGGGAGGGGGGCTGGGCAGGGGGGGAGGGGGAGGGCTGGGCAGGTGGAGGGCTGGGCTGGGGGGAGGGGGAGGGCTGGGCAGGGGGGAGGGTGAGGGCTGGGCAGTGGGGAGGGATGGGGAGGGGCTGGGCAGTGGGGAGGGATAGGGAGGGGCTGGGCAGTGAGGAGGGATGGGGAGGGCTGGGAAGGTGGAGGGCTTTTGTCTACGAGTCATCTTTTGAATGTAAAGCAGAATTGATACACCTATGTTGGTGTAAATTCATTCATTGTTAGTGAAGAGTAGGACAACAACAGGCATGGAGAAAGAGAGAACTAAATATTTCCATATGTGGGATGGAAAGTTAGATTAAGGAGATCTAGGAGGTATTCCTATTGGAGATTCATTGAGTTCATCATTAGATGAACATGGAGAAGAATTGATACACCTATGTTGGTGTAAATTAATTCTTTGATAGTGAAGAGTCGGACAACAAGAAGCATGGAGTTAGTGAGTAGTTTGAGTGTCTGAGAGTAGCGTGTTATTTATTTTCATGTCTAGAAATATGGATTCTGCTTCTTTCCAATTTCCCAATTGAGCCAGTTCATTTAGAAGGGCATTATAAGTCTTGATACATTGAGTAAACCCGGTCATGACCATTTCATCATAAATTTTTGCAGCGTTAACTGTATACCCACTGCATCCAGACACAAATCAAAATTCTTCCCACAATTAGTTTTAGATCCTCTATAAAAACCAAAATTTTGGTGAACGTCTGAATCTTCCATATTCATATTCAACATATTATTATCTATATTTTTCTTCACTTTTTTTAGCAGTTTCTATATTCAAGTTAGTGCACTCCAAATTTCCTTAATCTGGATGGTCACTTGAGTTTGCTAAAAACATGGTCTTATTATTTTGATTTTAATTTTTTGACATAGCAGAAATTCCATTATATTTTTTCTTTTAATTTGGGATAGATCCTCACTGATTTCCATGATCCTTGACCAAAAATGATCTTTTATTATTCATGCAAGTTCAGTATTGGATTTTATCGTACTTCATTCTTGTTAGCATTTGCAATAAAGGTTCATAATTAGTTGTTTTTATGTTCTTGCAGTTAGTATGAGGCAATACAGATGGTTACACAATCTTGGACATGAGGCAATATAAATGGTTAGTATTGTGTTGGTTTATAATATCCTAGATTTAACTTAGTCTTGTAGTAATCATTATTGATAATGTAAGTCAGTTTTGTTCTGGGAACTCCTGTGTGACATGATTTTTCCTACATTTTCTTTTGATTCTAACACCGATGGGAATATTGAATTTGGATTAGTAATAACCTTAGTAAAATAGATAATGTCTTATTTTTTTCATCATTTTAAGATATGCATCATTTTGGAATGCTGGAATTTTATCACTTTTTCTCCATCCAAGTTGGAATTTTTAATTTTCCCACCACCATGATTGAAATCCATCTATTTTGTATTTTGGTTTCTATTGTTTTTAAGTGCTGGATGGTAGGAATAGGTGTAGTATGGTAGGAAGCTAGAAGTTGCAGAGGTGCAGGATGGTAAGCTAGAAGCAGTTTCTGGGGTAAAATGTTTATACCCACGGTTTATTAAACTGTGGATAATTTTGCTGTGCGGGGAAACCTGTATACCCACGGTTACCAAACCGTGGGTATATATCTATACCCACGGTTTGGTAAACCGTGGGTAATTCTGCTGTGCGGGTAATTCTGCTGTGCTAGAAACCTGTATACCCACGGTTACAAAACCGTGGATATAGATATATACCCACGGTTTGATAAACCATGGGTAATCTGACTTTTTCTTGGGCTATGCCCATAGTTTTATAGAAACCATGGGTATAGAGCTATTGCGACACCGCTCTATCCCACGGTCCATGAAACCGTGGGTATAGCCTATACCCACGGTTTCATGGGCTATACCCACGGTTCTAAACCGTGGGTATAGGTGATATTTCCAGTAGTGATAATTTTAAGTAAAAACAACAACTGACATACGAAAATCCAACCAAACACATTCGGATTGTGTCGATCCTTTAGCAGAACGATCCATGGGTGTGTAGGGGACATGTACGAGTCAACCCCACCTCAATCTGAGTCACAGTGTGACTGGTATCTCTCAAAGGGTCTCTCTTTTGTTTAAAATGGACAGAATTTTAAGTGAAAACAACAACTGACCTACGCAAATCTGACAAAATGAATTTAGATTGTGTTTATCCTTTAGAATAACAATCCATGGGTGCGTTGGTGATGTGTATGAGTCAACCTCACCTCAATCCGAGGCACGGTGTGGCCGATATCACTCAAAAGATCTCTCTTTTGTTTATAATGGACAGAATTTTAAGTGAAAACAACAGCTGACGTATGAAAATACGACCAAACACATTCATATTGTGTTGATCCTTTAGAAGAACGATCCATGGGTGCATTGGTGACGTGTACGAGTCAACCCCTCCTCAATTTGAGGCATGGTGTGGCCGGTATCACTCAAAGGGTCTCTCTTTCGTTTAAAATTGATAGAATTTTAAGTGAAAACAACAACTGACGTAGGTAAATCTGACCAAATGCATTTGGATTGTGTTGATCCTTTAGTATAAAAATCCTTGGGTGTGTTGGTGATGTGTATGAGTCAACCTCTCCTCAATCCGAAGCATGGTGTGGCCGATATCACTCAAAGGGTCTCTCTTTTGTTTAAAATGGACAGAATTTTAAGTGAAAACAACAACTGATGCATGATAATCTAGCCAAACACATTCAGATTGTGTTGATCCTTTATAATAATGATACATGGGTGCATTGGTGATGTGTACGAGTCAACCCCACCTCAATCCAAGGCATGGTGTGGCCAGTATCACTCAATGTGTCTCTCTATTGTTTAAAGTGGAAAAATTTTTAAGTGAAAACAACAACTGACATATGCAAATCCGACCAAACACATTCGGATTGTGTTGATCCTTTAGGAGAACGATCCATGGATGCCCCCCAACCCCCTGGATTCCCCCCAACCCCTGGACACCCCCACCCCCCTAGACACCACCCCACAACTTTGACACCTCCTCTACACCCTGGACGCCCCCACCCCCATGGACAACCACCCCACCCCCTGGACACCACCCCACCCCTAGGCACCCCCACCCCTCTGAACACCCCCACCCCCTAGAAATTCCCCCAACCCCCTATAAATCCCCACCCACTAGACATGCACATGGATATCCCCCCCTCGCCCCACCCCGGACAACCCCCCTGACCCCCCAGACACCCCCACCCCCCTGGACACCCACCAACCCCCTGGACGACACCCCCACCCCACCACCTGGACACCCCCAACCCCTGGACACCCCCCACCCATAGATAGCCACCCCCACCCTCCTGGACACCACCCCACCCCCTTGGATAGCCCCACCAACCCCATGGACCGCCCCCACCCCCTGGACTCCCCCACCCTCTGGAACCCCCCCCCCCCCCCCCCCCCCCCCCCCCGACACCCTGGACACCAACCCACCCCCTGGACATCCCCATGGACAACTCCCTCCCCCCACCCCAGACAGCCCCCCCCCCCACACCCCTAGACACCCCACTACTCCCTAGATTCCCCCCACCTAGACACCCCCCTCCTAGACACCACCCCACCACCCAGACACCCCCACCCCCTAGACACCCCCACCCTCATGGACAGCCCCCAACACCCCCTGAACACCACACCGCCCCCCTTGGATAGCCCCCAACCTCCCGGACCACCCCCACCCCCTGGAAACCCCTATCCCCCCGAACACCCCATCCCCCCAGACACCCCTACCCCCCCTTGGATAGCCACCCCAAACCCCTGAACAGCCCCCAACCCCCTGAATTCTGAATTGAATTCTTTATGTATTTAATTAACTAATGAATTATGTTTGGTATACTTGTTGTATGGGTATACTTGTTGTATGGGTATACTTCCTGTATGGGTAAACTTTTTGTATGGGTATACTTATTGTATGGGTATACTTGGTGTAATTACCTTGTGAATTATGTGTTAATTTTGTATCGGTATACTTGTTGAGATGCTGATTTTTTTGCAGGTGTTTTTTGGGTGTGCTGCTGCAGAATTTTTTGTTGCAGTAGACAAGACATTTATTAGCGCTTTTTTAGCACCGATAAAGGCTTACTTTATCAGCACTAAAAAAGAACTGATAAAATACACCTTTATCAGTTCTAAAAAAGCACAGATAAAGGATCAGTTTATCAGTTCTCAACAAGTACTGATAAAAAACACATTTATCCGTGCTTTTTTAGCACTGATAAAGGGTTCTTTTATCAGCACCTTTTTAGCACTGATAAAGCCTCCATTTATCAGCACATTTTGAGCACTAATAAAGTATCACTTTATCAGCACCGAGATTTACAATGCTTTTTTAGTGCTGATAAATCCCATTTTGAGCGCTGATAAAGCCCGTTTTTTACAGTAGTGTCTTCACTTGCTGACAAGTGAGACATCATGATACAGACTCTGCCACTACTTTCTTCATCCCTGGCCACCAGTACTGATGCCGAAGGTCCTAGTACATCTTCACCACTCTTGGATGTACCGCTAGAGGGGACATATAGAACTCCACCAACACTTCCTCCTGTAGCACCACCGGTACCATAGTATATCCTCTGAAGAAGATGACGAGCTACCCACCTTTAGAAAATATATTAGGTACCTGTCCTATGGATATCTGAGCATGTCAAGCCTCGCAGTTAGTGTCCCCAAGCTGTGCCTCCCTGACTCACTGAAGGAGTGGGGGAGTGATTGTCAAAGACTGAAGATAAGCTAATCCATTTTGGTCCACGTAGGATATTCGCAAAGCAGCTAGCTACTTCGTCGCCTCACTCATAAACTATATACTAGATCTCCTGCTGAGTGCATCTTCTACTATGTTCCCATTCCCATGAGTATAGACTATCTCAAAGTCATAGTCCTGGAGGAACTCTATCCATCACCGCTGTCTCAGGTTTAGGTCTTTCTGATAGAAGATATACCTAAGACTCCTGTGATCAGAGTATACTATAAAATGTTCTCCCATCAAGTAGTGCCTCCACATCTTTAGTGCAAAGACCACTACTACTAACTCCAGGTCATGGGTAGCATAGTTCTACTCATCGTTCTCGATCTCAGCTCCTGAAATCTCTACTGATTCTTCTCCATCTATAGGAAAGGCTCCCTCTTTTTCGTCAAAACTGACAAGGGTGCTGCTACCCTAGAGAAGTCTGGTCCAAAAATCCGGTAGTACCCAACCAGAGTAGAAGTACCTCTCCCTTCAAGAAGGTAAACCTAGAAACATCATTTGAAAGGATGTCCCCCACACTTTGTCACTTCTGTTGGGAACTGAAAAATCAAAACTCTCACTGACACGAGGGTAGGGCTAGCCGACTCAAGCATGATCGACTGCACCCTCCTTTTCATGAGTTTGTCCTGTGCTACCTGGGTTTCCTTTTTTTTTTCCGACCAAGGAAAATCCCATTCCAACGTTGTAGGAAAACCACAACCTTTTTTCCAAATATAGTCAATCTGAGTATGAACTGTGGATGTCCAGTTCATACCCAAACTAACGTCGTAAGGCCTCGACACTGCCACCAAGAGGTTCCAACCCAAACTCTCACCTCAAGGGTCAGATCACACCATCGACGTAAGTGTTATTATCGAGTATCCTCCCAAAGGTACCTCCAGATGTGTGGTTCAAGTCAACGACTTAACCATAAACTCTTAGTTTTGGACAAGATTCATGGATGGAAGGAATGATTGGTACCTATGCCTATTAATACGACAACTATTAGTAGACATAGACCATTCATATAATCATTCCTAGATCCCTTGGGTCGCACTCCTTGACCATATGCAACTACTCCCTTCCCCTATACCCCAACTCATTGAGCCTGATGGGGACCACAAAGGGGGGTGGTTGTAACATGTTGAAAAGTACACCACCTCATGCTGATCTCCTAGATCTGCTTCCACATCTAAAGCCCTACAGATTCATCTGTCCCTAAAACTTCTTCTTCCTAAATCCTTTTTACATGCCCAAGTCTCTAAGACTGGCACCAGTTTCCTACTATCACACTACTATCATTCACTGGATGTATCCTCTCATACAAAGAACATTCAACTGCAAAGGTTCTCTCTAGAACCTTAACATAGGTAGGAATGCATTGAGGAATAGTTCTTCCTTAGATGTCCTTAAATACACCACGCTCAGAAGTCCAAGCCCTAAAGCACTGATCGTATCGTATTCATCGAGTACGAGGAATGGTCGATACACCTCGATGAATACTCAGATAGCAACATGTCATCCTACCAAAGTTGTAGAAGCTATAGAGAACTCTCATCCACCTCCTCAAGCCAGTATTCAGCCACCTATGAGTCAGTATCACCTCAGAACTTGAGGGGTATCTGATGTTGAAACTCGTGTATGGAACAAAGCCTAAATGTGTCCTCTACCGGTACTGCTAGTTGTAACTACTGCCTAATGTGTAGTGATATATATGAAACACTACCCAAAGGTACTATCTCAGGAAAAAGTCTATATAATTAAGCCTCATCACTATACGGACCATAATCATGGTCATTCACTAGAAAAGACTAGAAGCTAAGATCACCATATGCTTTATCGGTGTCTCAACTAGGTGGAAAACTCTAGCCACAACCTCCATCCAGTCCTCAGCTGCCTGAGAATCTGTCTCACCTCGAAACCTCAGAAGCCTCTACCATTGTAACTTGTGAAACACGCTCAATCAGCGTGCATCCTCTACTGGTGGAGCTGGTGGTAATAGATTCCCAATGGGTAGTGGTGCTGCTGGTACACCACCCGAAGGTGCTAACGCCATAAAAGGGACCTGCACCGAGGCCTCATCACTCGGTGGGCCGTCATCGCTTACTATCTAAGGAAACCTAGGTGGATGTCTAAGCGGAGGAATCCTAATAAGGAATAGATATTCCACAATCATTAAGTTATACCCAGTGAGCTGACTCCAAAGAATTCAAAATAAAAAAATTTCAAAAACACACACAATTAGTGTTTTTGTGTGCTGAGTCGGAAATCAGAATTCAGGGTCCTGGTGTATGGATACATTGGCTGCCACACCAACACTGGATTCCCCAAAATTAAAACCACACTCATAACAATTAACACTATTTCCACATAGAAAAGATCAGAGTCCTAGTTCTTTGGTAGTATTGAACTCCTATAATACCAATTTTTCACGACCCGTCCCTCGGGGCCCGTGCCGTGACTACCCCAAGCCCGCCTTCCATAGGCCAGGGGCTGTCGACTAGCACTAGAAAGGTATATACCTTAAATGATAAGGCATTTACTTTTTAAGTTGTATAGGAACACAGTCCAAGAACACAACAAGAATAAACCACACAGACTAGAACACAATAAGATGCAACCACAAAGTAAAATGCTGTAGTAAAAGAGTGATGAAAGTAAAAAAGGGGTCGGAATACAAGACCAACTGAAAAGTAAAAGTATGACTGGAAGTAAAATACAACTTAAAGAAAAAGGAAAACATCTATTGGGTCATCGTCTGAGGTTTCTACCTGAAGGGTAGGTATAGATCGCCTCCTCAGCAATCCATGTCTGTCAGTATCCTCCGCGTCACATCACACTGAATGGTCCACCTCCGTACACTGTCCAGTCCTAGCTTCCTCAGCCTCGATCAATGATGTACATCATCTGCACCAGACATGACAAGGTTTGGGTGAATCCCATGCAGGGGTGAGTATAACAATACTTAGTAGGGACCCCAAGACCCCCGTAGGTCTCCTAGAGTTCCACAAAAGAAAAACAACAAAGCAAGACATAACCTCTACTTAGGTATATGCCCATACATATACCTAAGTTATCAAGATATACTCATCTCATATATGAGGGAATTAAAACATATAGGTAACACCACGAAGGTAAAAGTACCACACATGTAACACCACAAAAATAACACCACGAAGGTAACTCCATGAAGGTAGAAGTACCACACGGGTAACACCACAAAGATAGAAGTACCAAACAGGTAACACCCCGAAGAGAGTACCATGAAGGTAAAATTACCACATAGGTATCACCACAACGATAGTACCATAGAGGTTAAATTACCACACATGTATCACCATGAAGAGAGTACCACAAAGGTAAAAGTACCACATTGGTAAAAGACTTAGTTCAAACAGAGTCTCAGCTCAAACTAGATTTTCAGTGAAGTATAAATATACAGATGATTAGTCGACAAGCTAGATCATCTTATTCTATCAAGAGGAACTGCTTATGACCATACAGAGTTTGAACCAAACATGATCGTTAGGTACTAACCCCTGCAATGATCCACACATGATCCAAACCACCCAAAGTCGATAGGTAACTAACCTCCGCTAACCCACACAGGATCGGTATGCGCTAACCCACACAGGATCACTGAGCACTGACGCAAATAGGATCTGATCTACACAGGATCGGTATGTGATGACCCACATAGGATTTCTGAGCACTGACCCACATAGGATATGACCCACCCAATATTGGTATGTGTTGACCCACATAGGAACGCTGAGCACTGAACTCTGTATGATCTGTCTCCAACCTCTGCCTCACTGTCAGCCACTGGATTCCTCGCTCCTAGTGTGCTCGAGTTCCATAGAATATTCCCTCAAGATATCAATCATATATATACCATCACTAATCTCCACAAAGGATTAACCCAAA
Organism: Viscum album; assembly: GCA_963277665.1. Classification (NCBI taxonomy): domain Eukaryota; kingdom Viridiplantae; phylum Streptophyta; class Magnoliopsida; order Santalales; family Viscaceae; genus Viscum; species Viscum album. Next base: position 1,881,333,869 of record OY728165.1, on the reverse strand, counting down.
GGACAACCATTTCATAAGGGTTCCAACATGACAGACGGTGGGTCAATCGGACGCCCGATCTATGAATTATAAGCGTTTTAGCTTCGGGGGCCCGATTGGATTTGGGTTCGATCCAACCCAGATGTACTCTATATGTCTCAAAAACTAGAGTAAAATATACCAAAAGTACCATCTCGATCCAAGGATCCAAACTCCATAGACAGTTCGTCAAACAGACGTCTGGTTCTCAAGATATGGTCCTTTATGTGATTTGAGGCCCGGTGGGGCCCGGGTCCGGTCCGACCAGGTCAGACTGACCCGGCCCGACCCGGTCTAGGATGGGCTGCAGAAGAATTTTCCCACTGAGCTGAGGTCTAGCCCGATCCGGAAGGGGCAGCCCACAAGGGCGGCGAACCAGTAGGGCGGCGGCCTGGTCCGAGGGGGAGCGCTGCTCGACCCGAGGGGGAGCACGACCTGCAGTGGGGTCTGATCTAGCCGGTGTGGGGGTGTGACCCACTCGGTCTCCCGAACTCCCAAACGACCCAGAGGCCATTCGGTTTGCGATGTGGCGGCTCCGCGTGGGCACCGTTCGGTTGCCGTAGAACCCGCCGGAGGCACGGGTTTGGCCTCCGTCGTGGCTTCAATTGTGGCTTCTTATCTACCAGTGGAGTACTAGTAATGCTGCCTCCCCATCCGTGGCTGGCTGACGAGCTGAACACCTCTTCCCTTCGCTGTGGGTGACGATCCATGACCTCTTCCTCACCGGTGGCGTGCGATGGTGCGTCGCACCTCCTCCGTGGCCGGCCGGTGCCAGCTGTTCCGATGACCGCCACGACTTTGTGTCACAACCTCCTCTTACAGTGTGCATCGACGCGCTATTCACAATGTAGCCAGTTGGTGTATCCGTGCTGGAGGTACTCCATGGAGTCGCTAGGATAGCAAGATAACAGAGGGTTTGGTCCGGGTTCGTTAGGCCTGCACCCTCCGCATTAGATCGTAAGCATGAGGGGGGATTAAGGGTTTAATAATCAATTAAATTAAACTACAAAAAACCCTGAAAAGATACCCTACAACAACCTCCCGCAAAAAATAATGAATCGTGGATCAACCCATTAGTTGTTTGGTCCGCATTCTTCGTATTATTCAAGAAGGGGGAAGAGGAAAATAGTTTAAAATGCGTAAACGAATAAACCCCCTACCTGGAAGAGACATCCGCTGATGACGGTCGATAGAACCTCCTACATTGTTGTCGTCAGTTTGTGACTTGATGGAACTTATCACTGCTTGTTTGAACTAGTATCGTCTTCCAGGTGGTTGGAATTGTGGTACTTTACTAGGGCTTTGTCACTTGGTGAAGCTGTGCCAACACCCGTCCCTGAGCTCTATATAAATAAGAGAGGAGAAGGAGTGTGAAACGCTTAGAGAATTAATGAGGTTCATTTAATTAATGAACCTACCAAATTCCCAATGGGGCGGTTACAAGAAAAGAAGATTCAATCCATTTATTGGCTTGACACATTATCGGTCTTGCCAGCGTTGTTCGTTCGTTGGAGGAAAGAAAGAAAATAAAATAACAAAACATGTTATTTTATTAATCTTTTAAAAATCCACAAAAATAACCTTTTCACCTGACCTACTACAGTAGAAGTTAAGCCTCCCCTAAGAAAATCCTGGAGCTATGGATTCAATAGTGCCCTGGGATTTTTAATCTGAGCAACAATTCAATAGTTAGAAAATGCCGCTCACATGTTTAGTAAACGTACCTGAAAAAAAGTTTGAAAAATTACTAATAGTCACCCTCGACCTGTACCGGTCGAGGTTAGGCTCTGACTAAGTGAAACACGCCCCAACGAACCCAATAGTACTCTTGGATTTCCAATCTGAGTTACCATTTAAAATTTATGGATTTTATAATAAAATAATTGTCACTTAATTATTTTATTTACGACCAAAAACTAACTTTCACTGGTGGCCCGCACCGACCAATGTTAGTATCTACCTAAAGAGGGCATACTCTCACGAGTTTAGTGGTGGTATTGGATTTTTAATCCAAGTTACCATTCGTGATTTATAAGAATTTGAAAAATAAAATAATTTTATTTAATTATTTTATTTACAGTTATGCCATTTTTAAGTTTTCTCACAGGAGGCCCACGCCGACTAAAATTATGTCGCGCCTAGGGTAAAATAGCCATCCTGAGCACAATGGTGCCCTCGTATTTATGATCAGAGTAACCATTTAAGAGTTATTCCACTTTTTTAGGAAAATTTCTTACGCTTGCTAATTGAAGCTTTACAAAACTTCGACGGATCATTCCGGGCACTACGGGCCTTGAAATCGCGCGTTGTTATATTTTACAATCCTGAAATAATTCAATACAATTAAAAAAATTATATGGAATTTCCGGTACATTACATAGATTTAATAAACATTAAGAACAATGATTGCATATAGCTGTAAAGGGGTGAGGAAGAAGATCATTATCCGTGGAGTCTATATAGAGTCTTAGAGATTCAATGGTAGTCTTTATTAAAGGATATTTATTTATTTATATAATTTGAGATTTTAAATAGTCTAATATATCCATTGTAATGAGTTAAATTTCAAACCCTTACTCATTCTCCTTTTGATAATAAGAAGAGAGAAGTGTGCATAGTATAATAACCATGAAGCACTAAGGATGTAGTCATCCTAAAATGGAGGTAAATGTTGTTAACAAATGTGCTTTGTATAATTTTTATTTTCATTAGTGAGAAACTTAGGAGTGACATTTTGAAAAAGTATGATAGGTTTAAAGGGGCCTAAAAATTTGTGACACTTATTAACCCCTAGTGTCCTTTACCCTTCAAGAGATCCTAACAACATCACACCCCCTTTTATTGGTCAAAGTACTATAACCTTAAACTACATGAATCTCTTTTGAGATGGTATATAGTATCATTTAATGACCCATTCATGTTAGGTTGTCACATTGAACATTGAATTATAAGAAACCTCACCATTTTTTCACATCTCCATGACTTTAAACTTCAACCATTACTAGTCTAAGCACCATGGCCTTAAAAATATATGCACCCCCTATGAGATTGTCTATAGTTGTAGTTAGATATCCATTCATGTTGAGATTTATATTTACCTTTTTCAATGTAAACTATCTCACATTTTAGTCAAATCTATATAACCTTAAACCCCAACAACATTTTGTTCGAAGCTGTATGAACTTAAATTTCAAACTTCAATGGTTTAAATTTCATAGACCTTAAACTACAAATTAATAAGGAATAAAACTTGTCATGTAGAAAACCCATAACGAGTGGTTGAGGATATTTCAAGTCTCCCACCATTAATTCATCACTTTTCATGACTTAGGAAAATCTTACAACGCATATAGAAGAAGGAATAAAGCCTATAGGACCCGCTATATGGTACTAGAAAAAGTTAGGCTATGCTCACTGGACCCACTAGTATAGAAAAAATTTAGAGAAAACTCAAAATTTTTTATCCTATAAACATGCTCAAGTAGTTTTTTTGTTATTACCTTTCACACCAATTATATTTTTAGTACATTATTTCATAACCTTCATGGTACTTACACCATTCTTGGATATCCTTTCCCCCATAAGACTACTTTATTTGTTAAGTGTTTCAATCATTATGAACCTCACATGACTACTGGAAACATGTTCTCCTAGAACTAAGGGAATCCTATGTTTTGAAATTTTTGTGTCACCATAATCAAAAATTCTAGCCAAAGGTATCTTCATCCCAATGAGAAGATCCTTCAATCTCCATACATCCCAAAAATATCATGAAATCACCCATAATTTAAATGTGGTCCATGCATATCCACTACATAATTGTTCCATACCACATTTCCCAATTAAAATATTTCAATATATGATTTAACTTTCCCAAAAACAAAATATTAAAATGAATTTGAATGCCCTTTATGTTACAAATTCATTAATCATTCCCATTTTCAAGGAAATATTGTGATGTACTAATTTTGAAACTTAATGGCCCTCTTCATGTGACCATAAACCACATGATGAAATAGTATTAGAAATATAACCTTAATCTATGTGAATTGTACTTTGAGGATGTCTATATTGATATAGGACCTCACTCATTCATGTTGGGTCAAACTTCCCATCATACCAGACACACAACCTCACCCTTTTTCATTTAGTCAAATTTTTTCGACCTTAAACCGAATAAAATTTTGGATCGAGAATCATGAACCCAAAATGCATGTTATTATTTATGCGGTTATACACATTAGTGGTATCAGGGCCTTTATTCATGTTGGTATCTTTTAATCATTACTAATAGATAATCCAACTCACCTTTTTTGGTCAGGGATGTTGGAACATAAATATTGGTAGCTTTTGGTACAAGCTCTATGATTTTAAACCACATACATTTTTCCTTGAGGTTGTTATTATTTGAAATTATGGACACCCCCAATTATGTATGGTTTTATTTTCCCATGTTTCAGTGCAGAATACCACATCATTAGTTCAATGATTCATAACCTTAAATGAAAACTACATTGCTTCAGATTTCCTGACCTTAAACTATACAAGGGAAGAGATAAGTACTCACCATGATAAATTCCTACACTGGTCATCTTGGAAAAAATTTGAGTATCTTCTCACTAGGAATACACCTTGTGTGATATGGGAAAAAAATTTCATTTTAAAGGGAAAAGGAATAAAAATTTCTAGGTTGAAAAATTAAAAAGTGAAACCTAAGAAAAATATGAGTCTCAATATTCTAAGTCTCCCTATATAAGACATAGGAAAAAGTTAAGGTTAATGAAAAGAGGCACAAATCTTGTGGGGTCTATAATATGGTCTAAGAAAAGGTCATTCCATTCTCTATAGGTCCCATAACCCAAGAAAAAAAATATAACACTCTTCTTTTTACACACATTCATCAGTTTCGATCAACCATGTGAGGTATATGAGGGTGTAGTGTCAGGGTTCTTCAACCCTCCCGTACATTGGAATCGTTATTACAAAATTCCACCATTACTATTTTCATCATTCTTGATCATTGATATCTCATTTCGGTGTTGAATAACTTAGGGTAAAATGATGATACATGTTATGCCATATCATTATTACCTATACCTATCTATGAACATACATTCTGAAGTAAATTATGTCTCATATTAAAGAAAACTAACTATAGTGTACATTAATGCTACATGTGTTGCTATATCTATCCAATTAATACCCTTCTATGAGAACATTTATAGGAGTAAATATATTATCATATCTGAGTGGACTAACGTTAGTGTACAATAATGGTACATGCACTACTTTATCCTACTATCCTATAACCATTTGTGAGAACAAATCTAGGAGTAAAACACCATTTGACTCAAGTATTTTGAAATCATGATTGAATTGATAGATTCAATTATATGTTCAACTGTATTCAAGATAGTCTTGATATTAATACTTTTGAGTTTCACTGGTTAATGTGAATAAATGAACAGGATAAAATAAAGGATTTATAATAGTTTTAAGGAAAATTAATTCCTTACATTAATCAAAATATAAGAGGCACATACACATGATTAGAGTCTCACTTCATAACAACGATTTATTAATGAATACCCTCTACAGTGGCTTGAAAATTTTCAATTTATTTTTGAGATTCATCAACACCATGTTAAATTTCTACCATATCACACTATAAAAAAATACATCTTAGGGGTAATTTATTATTGGATTTTTTAATAACCACTTAAAAACAAATAATATTTAAAAAAAATAATATAGAGGCATTTTCATGTAACTACCCTTATATATATATATATTAAATTTAGTGGTAGTTTTAATTAAACCGCTGCTAAATGTATTAAAGAAACCATATTTAAACACCCTACTCATTCTCCACAATCCCCCCTCTCCCTGATCCACTATCTCCATACATCCTCATTATGGGCATTTCATCACCACTGATTCTCCCCCTTCCCCCCCAAGCCCTCACAGCTCACTGTCATCACTTCTCACCCTTATCCCCCGAGCCCACGCATCCTCCCTCCCTCAAGAATCATCCCCACCCTCACCACCACCAATATTCTTTATAATCCCCCCTTTCTACCTTGAATCTCAACACCACTCTCCTATTCTCCCTCAAGAACCCCCTCCCCTTTGAACCTTTTCTGCCCCTCACCACTGCCCCCTTTTCCCCCTCACTGCTGCTCCCTGATCTCCCTTGCTTCCACAACCAACCACTCCATTTCCCCATTTTAGCATCTCTCTTCCTATATATTTCCCCCTTTATACCCCTCCCACTCGACCCCTAATAACCACTACCCAAGCCATCAACACAGATGTTAAATCATGTATTGTCGTAAAATTTCCATATTTTTTATATTTTTGATTATAGATGGTTTTGAGTTTATTTATTATTTATTATGATTGATTTAGGGTGTATTATGATGTATTATGTGAGTTATTTATCATATGTGAATTGAATTGGTCTGATAATTATGATGAGATTACAATATGCATTTTAAAATGAAGCACAACTTTATAAAATAAAGGAATTCTTTCATGTGTTTTAAATCCAAAATGAAATTTAATCTGGAGAAAAACTTTGGTTAGGACTACAATCATTTAAAAATAATAATTTTGTGTTATGTTAAATATTTTAAAATATTTTTTGGGATTTTTATATTAAATTATGTTTGGTTCACCAAAATTATTTTAAAACATTAAATGTTTTAAAGTTTTGTGTTTTAAGTATCGAAGGTGGTTTCTTTTTGGGTTTCAAAAAGGATTTGAAAAATATTTTCCATGTGAATGATTTTTTAAAATATTTTTAAATAACCTTAGATGATTTAATAATAAAATTATGGAGGTATTTTAAAGATGAAGTGGAGTTTTAGAAATTAATTTTTTCTAGTTTTCTAAATGAGATAAAATATTTTATATTTAAAAAGGGGTAAACATTTTTATGTTATATTTAAATTTATGAAGTATATTTTGAAACCTTTATTTAAAATTTTTTTATCATAAGGGGAAAAGGGAAAATTATTAATTTTATTTTAAATCTGGTGGGTTCTATTTATAGGAATGTATCTTGGTTTAATTTGGATTCATTTGATTCGAATCATGGAGTATTACTTATTTTGGACCATGTTTAGTGATATTTTTATTTTCCTTACGAGAAAGTTCTTGATGAAAAAGGTGAAATTCATTATTATAGGATAGTAAATAGGGTAATTACTTTTTCTATATATGTGTATTTCCATTTTAAAATAGTTATGGTTATTGGTTTTAGGTCTTATTCTTCTTGAGACTTTAGTAGATGAATTTTATTTGGTGGTTCTTGATTGGTGTGATGATTTGGGTTTTATACTTGATTTTTTATTAATGGAATTTTGATCATCTTGGGGATGATTTGGGTTTTATCATTAATTTTTAAATGAATTTACATTTATCATGAATATATTTTATATTTTAAGAATGAAATAATTTTCAAGATAGACTAAAAGATACTATTTCACCAGATATAACAATGTCAAGTTCCCGTTTTGAGATACAAAAAAAAATCTTGATTTTCATAAATATTGAAGCAAGAGTTAGGTATAGAGAAAATAAAGTTAGTTCAATATGAAAAAAAGTTTATAATATGAAAATCAGAAAATTAATAGATATTTTCATGTTAGATTGAATCATTTTTATGTTGAATTTGTTTTATTTTGAATGAAGACCTTATTCTAGTTAATGAAGGATTTGGGTGATGTTTAATTTTTATTGTACATATTTGATTAACTAGTTATATATTTATATCTAAATGTAACGATATAAGAGTTAAAATACAATACCTATGAATAAAGGTTGATTTAATTTAGCTTTAAACACACCTCTATATGCCAAGGGTTTAGAAGAATTTTTAGATTATAAAATTGCAAACTGATCAGTGGATGGTAGAATAAAATGTTCCTCTCATGATTAAAAATTAAATAAATGGTTGAATAGAAATAAAGTATATTATAATTTTATATTGAAACAATTTATTTCCCAATATTTGAGTTATATTTGGCATGGTAAATTGAATGTTATTGAAAGTAAAAACAATGAAAATCTTGTCAATGAAATATAAAGTGACTCTCCATAGGATAATTTAGTTTAAAATTTGATAAATGATGCATTTGTATTTGTAGGGTACAATGTCCAAAATTTTAATAATAAACATATCCTTTAGTTGGTCCTGAGTAGGCTAATCATCATCAAAACTTTAGTGACAAAAAAATGAGTTTTATGAATTAGTTGAATGTGGAAAGAAATAATTATATGAAGTGTGTTTCAAGTATTCAAAGTTGTATTTTATAATTAAGTTTTATTATATCAAGTGCATCGGTGTAGTTACTAAAAAATAAATGTCTATGATTTTAGAGTTTCTTCATAATGTATTTAGTGAATCTAAGATAAATTTATCATTCTATGAGATGAAGAAATTCATAAAAAACATAGACTTGATTTTTAAAAAATACATGCATGCCCCAATGATTTCATGATTTACTTTGGAAAAGAGTCTGATAAATAATAATACCTAATATTTCATATAAATAGATGGAAGTCAATGAATGAAAATGAGAGTATAAATCAATGTAACCTCAGTAAGAAATATAATAAGAAAACTTCTTCAAAGTTATTGTGTTACTTTCCTCTAAAACCATGCTTGTAAAGATTATCCATGTCATCTATGATTACATATGACATGAAGTGGAATGCTCAGGATAATAATAATGGATTTATGAGACATAAAAAAGATTCAACATCAAGGAAGATGTTTGATTCATTATATCCATATTTTTCTTTAGATCCTAGGAATGTATGTTTTTGATTGACTTGTAACTATTTTAACCCTTTTGGTTCTTTAAGTACTAATTATAGAATTTGGATATTTTTTTTATCCCTTATAATATACCACTATGGATTTGCATAAATAATACATCTTTCATTATTTCAATGATTATTACTAGAAATAAATTCCTTGAAATGACATTAATGTATAACTTCAACCTATAATCAAAGAATTTAATGAATTATGGGATGATGAAGTGGAAACATATAATGAATAAATGAAGAAACTATTCAAAATTAATGCTGTATTAATATAGAAAATTAGTGGATTTCATGGACTATGAAATTTATTTTCTTAGAACACTCAAACTAGTTTGGCTTGTCCAGTTTGCAATTTTGATTTTGAACCACAATAATTAGCCCATAGTAGAAAATAGTGATTTATGTTTCATTATTTATTTCTTGATGTTGATCATAAATTCTAGTTTAATGAGACACAATTAAACAAAGATATTGAATTGATAAATCCACCGAAGGTGTTATCAGGTATAGAAATCCTGGGTAAATTAATTAATTTTACTGAAGAATTTTGAAAATGACATCAGTTTAAAGAAGGGGGAAAGGGTATGAGGTATAATATTTGAAGATGCTAGAACACAATAATGGAATAAAAAGATTATATTTTTTAAACTTCCTTATTGTGAGTTTAATTTGATATTCCATAATATTTACATAATGCATATTGATAAGAACATTTGTGACAATGTAATTTTTACATTACTTAATGGGAAGGGTAAATCTAAGGATCACCTTAATGCTCGTAAGGATTTGAATTCAATGAATATAAAGCATATTTAGTGGGAAAATGAGAATAGAAAGTATCCTTTGACTATTTTTACAATGAAAAAACATTAAAAATACATATTCCTTTGAAATTAAAATAATTTAGAAGTTCTAGATGTATATTCAAGTAATATATCAAGTTGTGTTGACGTACAACACTAAAAGTTACATGGTTTGAAAATTTATGAATCAAATATTTTGATGGACCAGTTTTTTCCATTGGTATTAAGTCATACATTACCTGAAAAGTTAATGTGTTTCTAGTTGAGTTCTGTACCTTATTTAGAGAGCTTTTTGGAAAAACTCTAAATCCAATTGAGCTTGATAAACTTCAAGAAAGAATTTTTTTGACAATTTTTTATTTATAGATGTTATTTCCCACTTAATTCTTCACAATCATGATTTATTTGACTATTAATTTGGTTTATGAAGATAAACTTGGTGGACTAGTATAATATCGATGGATGTATCCAATTGAGAGGTACGTTGATATTATTTTTATTTTCCTTGGTGAATTCAATTTTAACAAATCATTGCATAATTGGTTTTAATATTTTTCATATTTTTTTATTAGGTACTTATGTCATTTGAAATCATATATGAGGAATAAATATCAACTAGAATGCTCCATTGAATAAGGTTACAAAGTATAAGAGTGATTGACCTTATATTATGGGTATTTGTATGGGATTGAGACTAGATTCAATCATGATGATTGTGTTGACGACATCTCCATTAATTATCATTATTAAAACCAATCATTGATATTTCCAATTATGGGATGACCAATTATAAAGTGGTCAAATTTTACATTGATTGAATTTCAATATATATAAGAACATAAATATGTGGTACTCAATAGTGTTAATACAGATCCATTTATTGATGAATTGTGATTCAAAACAAAGAGGCAACTAATGGGTCAAGCTCAAAATGAGTTGGAATTAAAAATAACTGTTAATAATGAGAATTTTGAATGGTTCATCCATCATGCAAGTATATAATCATATCTATATTATCAACATGTAGTTATTTTGTCTATGTTAAAAATAACACCTTATTTTTTTCTAGATAATGAATGTTGAGAATCAAGATGAAATATCAAATGATTTGATGTTTTTGGCTTGAGGTATTATAAGGTAGGCTAATAGATTCAATTATTATAATATTAATGGCTTTAGGTTTCATACAATTTATTATTAAGAATACTTGAAAACACAAAATATTGGTGTATTTACACTTTCACAAGTGGGACACTATAGAGATTTAAATGATATAATTGAATTAAACTATAATGTTTAGTTTTCAGTTGGCTTATTCAAATGGTAGTGGGTTAAAATTGATAAGGGTATAATAAAAGATTCATTATATTTTACTTATTTCAACTTCTCTCACTAGATCCATAGCGGTGAGTGTATATAGCACTATCTGTTTATCTTGGCTTCACAAGTGAAGATGGTTTATTATGTGGATGATAAAATACATTAAGTTTGGAGTGTTTTTGTACACTTAATGTAGAGAGACATATATGATATGGTAGATGAAGATAAATTAGTACATTGTTATAGTAAACCTCATCAACCACCAAACATTGAATTGTTTTTCCTAACAATATTGAAATAATAGAACTTTCAAAAGAGGTTGAAAATGAATCACTCGTCATAATGGATGTTGATAACAATAAAGACAATAAAGATGAATATAATTGAATGTATAAATTGGCAATGAAAATATATTACCATTTCTCATTGATATGTTTTTCATACATATATAAATTATTCTTGTTTTTTTGTAAAAAACATGTAGTTATTCATTTTTATACATTTAATATTTATGAAAAATTTGAATTACAGGAATTATGAGAACAAAAAATTTTCAAGATCCTATCTGATCATCATCTCATAACACGTCAACATTACCATCATCTTCAATGAATCTGAGTGATTCTATTATGCTCAAGACTTCTAGAGAGCCAACCATTTCCCCAAATGTTGTTGGTAGCCCACTACCCGATTCACCTTCGGTGATGGAGTAGTTGGTCACCCCTCTATCTAGGGGATATTAGTGAGTTAACATTATTGGTATGTATGACATTATACAAAAAAACTATGTATTTTATTAATTGTTTAATGATTTTTTAAAAAAATAAAGACTACCATATAAGGGATACAAATATGAACACGATAGATGTTTGAGACCTAATTGAATTCAAGATTATCTTTCCATTTGATGATTTTGGGGTTCCTACTGGCGACACTTTCAGAATCTATGGGAAGATTCATAGGTAGCTTACTTTCAATACGGTGAGTTTCACTATTTATTATAAATATTAGAGGTATATTTATACGTATTGGAATAATGTGGTCATTGATACTCAAGTAAAGGTAATATTAATTTAATATTCCTTGATAACTAATTTAAAACTCATTTATATTTTTCTTAATATACTTATAAACTATGATGTTTTTTATTTTTAGATGTTTTTTTTCATTTTTATGTCCCTGTATCCATTTCACGCCCATGGAATTTAAAAAAATGGGAAAGAAATGGATATATTTTAAATGGAGATTATGGAATGAGTTTAATGACACATCTCTGATCTCATGAAAGATGTATGAGAAAGTTGATGAAGGAATTTCTCTTGATCAATGGAATCACTTTAACAATATTAATAGAGTTTTATATCATGAGGTTGTTGTATATTTTACAGTATCTTAATAACATAAAAACAATAAAATTATAATTTTTATTAATGTTTTTTATTTTATGTAGGAATTATCTAAAAAATACTATAAATCATGATAAACAATCCATTCCTCACATTTCTGGATCTCATAGTTTTTTGAGAAAAATAAAATTTTTTGTTTGAATTTTATTCATTATTATTTATATAATTTTATCATAAGTCAAGGTTTTTTCTCACATGTTTATATATTTTTATAAAGTCTAATGAATTAGGTTACTTTTTTGGCCGAACAGAGATGTGGTTTAATGTGCATAGGAAACCTAATGGAAGTTTTATAAATAACCCTACCAAAGATGTTGGAGTAAGTACTTTTCAATAATATTTCATGTGATTTCATTAATATTAAAAAATAATAATGAAAAATATTTTGAAAAATAATCAATCCTTAAAACCAATTAAACAGGGGCAACTACATGGATCAAACAATGCCAATTTATCATTGTTTAATACATCTAGCCAACCCCAATTAATTTGGTTTAAGGCTTATTTATTGTTATAATTTATTTTTCAGTATTTTGTTTTTATAGTAATGAAATAACAATAATTAGTAATGAAACATTTATTAACTAGATAATATTTTTAAGTTCAGATATTATATAAAATCATTGTTAATATTTTTGTATTAACATGTTAAAATTCAAAAATTTTGGGATGTGAACCCTTCACAATCATCACTATTTTTTTATAATGATGTTGGTGTAATCTTCTTAGGGAAGAAAAACCCCATATATTTATAGAGGATGGGTTCTGGGCCTACTTCATCAGATTCTTTTGGTAGGGAATTGTCATCCATTACTGCTACACATGATGGGGGTTCAAGTAGTGCTGTTGATCGGGAATCACAAAGATAAATTGAAATATTGAAAGAAAAAAATGAAATAATAATAATATTATAGAAAAAATAGGATTAATGGTGGTCAATAATGAAAAATTATTTATTTTTTGTATTTTAGCAGATAACTGGTATGATCCCTGAGGAAATTTATAGCCTTATAGATCATCCTGTCGAGGTAAATTATAAATTCCATAGATCATTCACACAATTGTAAAGACCACATTAAACATCCAAAAATAAAAATAAAATGAAACTTTTATATAGAAAACATGTAATTAGAGACATACTGACCATAACTTGTTTTAGATTGATCTGTTGTTGATTTCTATAAGTCAGAAATAAATTACAGATTATTTTCCATAAATTTGAAAACAATCTGAACCCGTTTTCTCATATTTGACTTAGTGAAAAGATTTTAAAGTTTCCAAATCCTTTAAAAATGTATGTAGGGTGGTCAAAACTGGTAAAAATTTGTTATATTGCCTTGAAATAATAGAATTTTTTTCTTAGATTGACTTTTAAAATGTGGGAACTAATGGCATGTCATTCCAAGTTACGTTTTTTTGGGGATGCTCGTAGATGTTTTTAGTGTTTTAAAAGACTAAAACCTGCATTTAATTTTCCAAAACATGTAAAAAACATAATATTGATAATAAATCTTGTTAAAACCATCATTGAGTTATTTAGGATGTGTATATGTTGACAACACATCAATCCGATGTGAGATGTAGTCAGAATGACACGGTAAACACTTTTAAAAGGTACTAAAGCCTTTAGAAACATGTGTTGAGGGGTAAAAACCGGGAAAATGAAATATTATTTCCATAAAAGAATATAAAAAACCATAGAATGATTTTTGGAATGTAGGAACTGTTGAAACAACACTACGATTTACGTTTTTCTTGGGATGGTTGTAAACACTCTTTTAATATTTTAAAACACTAAAACATGCATGTAATGGTAAAAATATATAAAAAGACTTCATATTGGCATTAAATCATGTTAAAACACCTTTGAGTTATATTATATGTGTTTTTGTAGACAACACATCAATATGACATGCGGTGTGGTCAAAATGACTCGATAAACACTTTTTAAAGGTATCAAAGCCTTTAAAAACATGTTCTATAGTGTAAAAACTAGGGAAATAGAGTCATACTTCCATGAAATGATAGGAAAATAACCATATAATAATTTTTTAAATGTATAAATCTATGAAATATCATTCTGGGTTATAGTTTTCCTTCTATGTTCATAAATGTGTTTTATGGTTTTAAAACCGAAAATCATTTGTGTAATAGTCAAAACCATAGAAAACAACCTTAGATTGACATGAAATCATTAGAAAACTACCATTGAGATATTTTTGATGTGTATACATATAAAACATGAAAATATGAAGTGAAGTGTGGTCGAAATGACTCATTAAACACTTTAATTTATCAAAGCCTTTAAAAACATGTGTCGGGGGGTCAAAAAATGGGAAAATGATGTCAAATTGACCTAAAATCATAGGAAAATTACTGTAAATTTATTTTTAAAATGTAGGAACATAAAAAATGTTATTATGAGTTATGGTTTTCCTAAAATGGTTGTAAAATCACTTTTAGTGATTTAAAACACTAAAACGTGTGTGTTGTGGTCAAAACCCTAGAAAATGACCTCATATTGACATGAAATCATGGAAAACCCCCTTTTGTGTTATTTTTTTATGTGTACACATATACAAAAAATCAATATGGTATGTGGTATGGTTGAAATGACCCAGTAAACACTTTTAAGGGTACCAAATCCTTTAAAAACATGTTTTGGGGGGGTCAACACTAAGAAAAAAATTGTTAGATTACCCTAAAATTAGAGGAAAAAGACAGTAGATTTATTTTTTGAAATTTAAGAACTCATGTCACATCATTCCAAGTTACAATTTTACTAGGATGGTCATAAACACGTTTTTAGTGTTTAAAACACTAAATCATGTATTTAATAGTCAAAACCAAAGAAAATGACCTCATATTGATGTGAAATCATGGGACAACCTATACTGAGTTATCTTTTACATGTATGCATAGATAACATATCAATCCAATGTGTAGTGTGGTTGGAATTAATTATTAAACACTTATTAAAGGTACTAAATTCTTTAAAAACATGTGTCAAGGGGTTAAAAATAGGAAAAAAATGTCAGAATGCACTGAAATGAGTGGAAAATGACCAAAGTTTGATTTTTTAAATATAGGAACCAACGACATGTCATTAAAAGTTACAGTTTTCCCAGGATGGTTATAAATGCGTTTTTACTATTTTAAAGCACTAAAACACAGTGTAATAATTAAAATAAAAAAAGACAACATATTGATGTAAAATAATGGGAAACCACTATTGGGATATTTTGGATATGAATTCATAGGCAACATGTCAATCTGACATGCGATGTGGTCAGAATGACCTGATAAACACTTTTAAAAGGTACTAAATCCATTAAGAACATATATCTTGGGTAAAAACTAAGAAAAAAATGTCATATTTCCCTGAAATTAGAGTACAAATATTGTATATTGATTTTTGAATTTTAAGAACCAACAAAACATCATTATAATTAATATTTTTTTAAGATGGTCGTAAACATAGTATTAGTTTTTAAAAACACTAAAACATGTGTGTAATGGTGAAAACCATATCAAATGACCTCATATTGATGTGAAATCATAGTAAAACCACCTTTTATCTATTTTTTACATGTACATGTAGACAACACATCAATCCAACATGCGGTTTGGGCTGAATGACTCGGTAAACACTACTTAAAAGATACCAATTCCTTTAAAAACATGTGTCAGGGGGTCAAAACTAAGAGAAAAATGTTGTATCGCCTTGATATCAATGTAAAACGACCATAGATTGTTTTTTGAAATTTAAGAACCTATGGAATTTCATTTTGAGTTATTTTTTTTCTAGGATGGTCATAAATGTGCTTTTACCATTTTAATCCACTAAAACATGTGTGTAACAATCAAAACCATATAAAACAACCTCATATTTATGTTAAATCATGTTACAACCACCATTGAGTAATTTATGATGTGTGTGTGCAAAAATAACATCAATTTGACATGTGTTCTGGTTAGAATGATTTGGTATACACTTTTTAAAGGTACCAAAGCCTTTAAAAACATGTGTTGGGAGTGAAAAAAGGGGAAAAATGTAATATTTCCCTAAAATCATAGGAAAATGACCATAGATTAATTTATTAAATGTTGGATCTGATGACATGTCATTATGAGTTATAGTTTTCTCAAGATGACTATAAATTCATTTTCCATGTTCTAAAACACAAAAATGTTTATGTAATAGTCAAAACCATATAAAATAACCTCATATTGATGTGAAATAATGGGAAAAAACTTTTGAGTTATTTGTTATGTTAACACATAGACAACACATAAATCCAAAGTATGTTGTGGTTGGAATGACTCATTAAAAAATTTTTAAATGTACCAAAGCCTTTAAAAACATCAGTTGGGGGGTCAAAACTAGGAAAATGATGTTATATTTCCCTCAAATCAGTGGAAAATGACTATAGAATTATTTTTGAAATATATTAATTGATGGAATGTCATTCCGAGTTACAGTTTTCCTAGGATGTATATAAACATGTTTTTTGTGTTTTTAAAACACTAAAATGTGTTTTTAATGTTAAAACCCATAAAAAATTACTGATGATTTATATAAAATTATGGGTCAACCACCGTTGAGTTATTTCAAATTATATGAAATGTTGTCATATCAAAATCTTTAAATTTTTTTAGGAAGTAAATTTCAAGCACACCACACGCTGATTTAAAAATTAATTAGAATATTTACTTATCCCTTTTTAGTATCAAGTGTTGAATCTTATCTTAAATAGGTATGTTTACATTTTCAAAGTGTTTTTAATTATGTATTATTTGTTTTATGTTAAAATTTATTCTTTTTTATTAACAAAATAATGATTTTTTTGTGCAACATTCTAAATATGTTATGTGACTTTTCTCTTTTTCATTTATTTTCTTAGTTTTTTGGTTTTTATTATAAGTGAAAGATGTTGGAAATGGGTATGAGGTTGACCATTTTGATCCATGTAATTATTAAGAAGGAAGTCATTATGGTTCTTAGTTTTCATGATATTTTAAATTCTATCAATTATTTTACTGTAATTCTGATTTATTATGTTCAACTTTAATTTATTTATTATTTTTTATTACAAGTGATGGGATGATGTTGTGGAAAACAGTTGCAACAGAGGTTGTAGAGTGGGTGTATATTGGGCATGGATTGTTTTTTGACGTATTATATATATATATAGTGATGACCGGGGTATGGGTTGACTAAGGTATATGTTGACTAAGGTTATGTTGACTGTGGATGTTTGTATACATGATTGTGAATATATGATGTATGTAAGATGATTTTATTATACATATATATTTTATTTTATTACATGTTGGTTTTTTTTTATATTTACATTATTTTATAAAATATTTTTAAAAAAATTAATTGTAATATTTAGTGGTGTTTTTTAGTAACCACCACTTCATAAGTTAACAAAAAATCAAATTAGTAGGGGTTACTATTAACTTCCACTAAACATAACTTCCACTAAATATATTAGCAGTGGATAGGTTAAATTTTTCTATTTTATATTGGGCTTATTTAAAAATGGCTACTAAATAAAATCGAAACCGCCAATAAATGCTCCAAAAATTACACATATAGAAACTACTGATAAATTCAAGTAACCACTGCAAAATGACTGGTAACCATGAAATATGTGGTGGTTTTTAAAATCTCCACTATACTATTAGTAAGTAGTTTAAACCACTTCTAGTTCAAGAGAAAACCACCATTAATGCCCTATTTTTTTGTTGTGTCTATAGCTTTGAATTCCTCAACAGGATAAAGATGCATTGCTTCGACAATGGAATTATTTTCTCCAATGATGGAATCTTTTAAAATTCTTTGGTATCACACCAGTCTTTCCTTATTAGTGTCCATTTCTTATTGGAGGTGTATGACTTGAATAAATTATTTATCATATAATTACTACTTATCTGATTCCACCTCCACATAATTTGATTTCTATTAATGTTTCATAGTAAACAGGTTAGCATAATATGATTCTAATTCCACCTTGGAGAGAAGTAATTGGGTCACTTCTTCATACTCTCATGCTCATATAAAATCTTTCACAACAATGTGGATGATTTTTTAATTAAACCCAACATATCCCAATATCAAGAACAAATTGAGAAGCAGATTAAAATTCCTACACAGATCCACCATGGGGGTCTTATGAATTATCTTCTATTTGTCCTTATATACACACTATAGGGAGATATATTGAATTTTTATGGACTCCTGGTCTAACTTAGAGTTTGTCTTAGATATTAGACATATTCCAGGATTTTTTTACTCATAGATATGGTTAGTTCATCCCCCTATAATATTATTTTCACCGGGGGAACCCTGACATTTGTGTGCTCTAGTGGTTGGGATGTGGGGAGGACAACATCCCTAGTAAGATCTTATGTTTTCATTGATTATTTTATGAGTATTTAAATAAATGAATATTTCTATAGGTGAATTCGAACTGTCAAATCATGTGATTTATAAGGAACTCACCTGTTCATGTAATGGTAAATTTCTCATTTATATTCTTTTATTTTGGTTGAATAACCAAGGCATCTTCTTCTATGATTACTTTCAAGGAATCCATGACTAGAGATTAACCTGATAACACTGTTCCATCATCCAATGATACAAGAACATCATATCCTCCTATTGTTCCCTAACCAAGTAGTGGTTCATGACCCCTCCCAAAATTGAATACTTATCAGTTCTAAAAGCTGTAATGCCCTAAAGATAAAAATTTCCAAGGATCCGTTGGTGGTCCACTTTATGTTGGCTAGGTAGGTCCACCCTTTTCAACTCCTAGATCGTGGATACCTCCACCTAAAGAGGTGAAATGGTCCTAATATACTACTAATGGATTTATTTGGTTATGTTTTGTGTAGATAGATTTGTTTTAGCATAGGATTTAGAAAAACATGTCATGTAGTGGAATAGTTAAACAAGAATAAGTAAGGAATACTTAATCTTGTATAGCTCCATAATAAATCCAATAAGCTCAGTTAGATAAGAGAGTATTCCTATGGTAAATATGAGGTATTTCACTAAGATTATGGATTTAATGATCATTAAAACCCCTATTATGGAAAGTAAAATTTAGTGATGTGATATGTAATGAAATTAACTCAACTAGTAATTATACCTAAGTCATCTTCCACTCCACTAGAAGGGATGGTTAGAGTAGGTATTTTTGATGTCCCCTCCTCCATATTCAAAGCCACTTTTATCATAAAAAATGGAAATCCATCCTAAACACCCCCTATTACATCATATAGGATCATCATGTAGGGTGGTATCTCAATGAAATGAGAGTTTGATCAAAGAATCATGATATCAACATTCAAATATATAAAATAAAAGAGGATGAATTCGAAGAGTAACCTATCTCATCGATCTGAATATATTCAGACAAAATATCTATTCTTTGATAATTCTTGGTCTCATGCATATGAGTATTCATCCTTATATATGGGTTGAAGGGTCCTGATGCTAGGAAAAGGAAAGAGGGATTTGGTCTCTCTGCATTCTACACCATCATTTCCTTGGATAACATCTCATCTTCTCCCAGGGTGGTTGACCCTGCATCATCTATTAGGGTTCCCCACATGGTGTACACTGGGGGCTTCATAGGTACATTCATCATCCTTGATAACTATAAAAATGGGTAAAATAAAAACCATTAAGGATAGTTTGAATGATGAGTATATTTAACCCAGGGATAATAATTTCAATTTATGTATTCAAGATTGAAAAAATCTTCCCACTCATTATCAAGGGGCTGATAGATGACTCCCTCTAAAATAACCTAGTTTCTCATATCTTACACCTGCTTTATAATGGGTACCCCCTCATCAGTGAAAAATACTAACATATCCTGATCCTTGAAACATTTTCTATCCTAAATAGGGTTGGAATAAATGTTAAAATCTAGATATTCATTCATTCTTCCATGTTGAGGGAGTCAGACGAAACATTGGAGGGAATTATATAAGCTCATGATGTCTATATCCAGGGCCCATTATTCTCATAATAAGTAAATCCTGAGATATCTATAGTCTAAAGATGCATTAAATAACCCTACTCTAGGTATTTAATATGTATTGAGATCTTGTGATTTTATCCATTTTTTGAGCCTCACTCAATCATTGTCGATGGGACTTTCTTAGCCCAAAATCATGACTCATTAGATCCTTGAATTTGAGTTTTCATGCATCCTATGGATGAGGAAGATTTAATGATTCATGGACCTTATCATTTATATGTATCTTATGGGACTTCCTTATAGTCCACCTCCCCATGTCTAGGGTTAATTCCGCAATGACCCTAGGAACTCTTCCTGATATAATTCCTTGGGGGAATGAAGATATACAGGAGTGGGAATACCCAGTTTTTAGCCAATGAATGTCTCTAGGTAAGGTAGATAGATCATGACCCTGGTGGTTTCTTGATCTATCATCACCCAAAGACACCACACCATCATTGGATACTGTAATTTCCTGATGTATGTTAGTGGAATCACTACTGGTTATTGCAAACACCTAAATTAGAATATGAACTAACAAGAAACATCTAAATCATAGATTGTATCATAGTTTACCTAAGGTGATGGGGTGTAATCCCTCACATCTATCATGTATGAATGTTCTTCATACTAATTATGGTTGTCATAAATGATCATTCTGGTAAAAGGCTTGTTATAGGAAAAGAATTCAAACTCTAAATGAAGGATCTAAATTTTGTGGGAAAAATATTACTTTAATGATAAATTCTTGAATCCATAAATGGCCAGTATAAAGGATCTAAATCTATATTTTTGGATATGGACTTCACCAAAGATCATGTATGTGTTCAAGTGCACCACCATCCATCCCCACAACACTTATATTGAACCTAAAATTAAAAGAAATACTTCCACATATAAACATACAACAAGAATTGATTGATCATCACCAACACTAATATTACTAGTCCCATAGGCTCTCACTTCATTAGTTTGGCCACCATTATAGATTAACTCATCATTAATCCATTATAAGAGTTGCAAATCGAAAGGAGGTAGCTGTTCAACTACATTTTTAGAAACCCTTCTAGCTCGATACTAGGGGTATAGTTGAAGTCAAAATTAAATTATTGATAATGAAAATTCTCCATCTATTTACAATATATTCTACCCCACCCAACATTTCTTAATACAAGGGAACCCCATCAGGTGTTTAAATGTAATCCCATTTTCGTGATCCACTACAGAAATATTAATCCATGTATTAAAACTGATATAATTCCATGTATGGGAATTCTTCCCCATGGAATTCATGAATTACCTCACTAGAACTTGAAATAATGGGGGGATCTAAAAAATATCTCCCCATAAAGATTTAGGGGTAGTAATTCATCATAAATGGCCTCAAGTATTGGTTCCCCATAGATTATGTAAACCTAAAATAAATTGACACTGACCTCCCCATGTGTCAGGTGAAATATATTTTTCTATAGAATGTAGTGACTTAATATTTTCATAATAAAATTAGAATTATTATATATGTATGTATGTAACATCTATAAATTTTTATAAATATTGACCACATTTAGGTCATATTAAAATTAGAAACATGTCTGGAAAACCCAATATACCCACATCCATTTAGGTTTAACACCACATTTATAGTGAATGTTCTAATATTCATTACAGCCTTGTAGTTTATCAGTAGATGGGTGGAGGAAGATAGATGTGAAAAAATGTGTCAAAGGTATAAATTTGTGCTTATGGTTGTCTGGGTGGTTTTGTGGTGATGCAACCTGCATGATTGGATGGTTTCTCCCTCTTGGATAAAAATAGCCTTCGAGGCAATGTTGGCTCTACACAAATTTGTATACTTAGAGAACCAATAATGGGGCATGTTATTGTTTGGATGTGGGATAATGAAGTATGATAAGAGTCTATATATGAAAACCATGATAAAGTTAGATAAAAAGTACTATTGGGGGTACTCCCATAGAATATTTTCATGTTCTGACAGGTGGGTCTTGCACTGTTGATCGTAGACCTCTCCAACATCCCCAACCATCACTTTAATATAAGAAACAACACTAATTTAGAAGAAAGTGATTGAAGTATAATTTATGTTTTTCCTATAAGGAATTTCAAAATTTAAATAATATGATTAATAAGAGATATATGATAAAATACTAAAATGTGAAGAGTATTAGAACCAAAGTTGTCCCTTACTATAAATGGAGTATGGTTTGTGTTTTTTGTCAATACTCACATTGGAGTTTAGGGAGTTTTAAAGGAAAAGTATATTATAGTTCAATCTGAAAATAATATCAAAGGTGGTATCATTTCCCAATATTTTCCAAATTTTTGGAGTCCAAAATTTTGAGGATGGATTACATCAAAAAAAGTGGATTTCCTTTAATTCCTTATTAAAATATGGAAAAGGCTTGAGTTTCTCGAAGATGGGATTCATGAATTGTGTTTCAAAAATGATCAAAGAATGTTGAAAGTGATATATGTGACAACTATGAGCATCACGAATGTCAAAGAATTATAGAATAATGAATGGTTATGGTGATATCTATGATTACGAGAATTGGAGAATCACAACACGATGGTTTAACGAAAAGCTTCATGACAACATCAAATTACAATGGAGCATTGAAAATGGGGGAGCTACATGAATGTGACTTTGAAATATTTGGAAAATATTCTAAGAGTTGTTGGAGAAACACGAATAGATGAGCCTATAAATATAAGTCCACTCCTCTTTATTTTCAACAAATATTTTCAAGGAAAATATAGAAAATCATTGATTTTTTGAAGCTAATAGAGATTTGAGAATCGGGCATTCTATGAATTCTTGAGCATCATAAAAAGACTATAAGTCTTGAATGATGCTAATTATTTTGATTAAAGGGTTCTTCTCAATGATGTTGTGTTCCTCATTAACTCAGTTATTTTCATAAATGATTTTGTTCCGCGAAGGCAAGGGTGCCTCGTGAATGCTGTGAGTTCCATGAAGGTAGGGGTGCTTCATGAAGGATTGAGCTTCATGAAGGAGAATCACGAAAGTTTGTATTGAATATATAATTATTAGTGAATAGTTATTTCAAAGTTCATCAACTTAAGTCAAAAATTGAAGAAGATACACATACTAATTAGAGAAAGAATTTAATTCCAATCCATTAAAGCAGCCTTCAAGTTGATAAATTGAGTTTGACTTCTCTCAAAGCTGTGAGATATGGGAGTTGACAAAAGTGTTCTAAGGTTTGCAGTGTGATATCCCTAAAAACTTGAAAAGTTGGTGTTCCTGGAAAAGTTTGATTGTTTCAAAACATCTATATTCCACAACTAGTGAAGATTGTTGGATTTAGGTATGACCAACATACTATTGGTGTATACTCCTTGGACTAGCCCTTAGCGGAGAACTAAGTAAAAATGTTGTGTTTTATTTCTTCATGTGAATGTTTTATTGCTGATCAAATCCATCATATAGTTTTAACATGTTCCTACCAACATAGGAATAATATCCTTTATATTAAAAGAAAAAGTTGGCACCCTGATTCACCCCTCCCATCTTAGGGGTTCAGGGGTCTAATAAAGACAAGTTGAGCATGAAAACAACTAGATGAAATCTTGAAAAAGTAAATATTTCAACCTAGGTTAATATTAGTAGGTTTTTTCCACCAAGTTCCTTCACACATGTCACTTTTCCCAAAACCTTTTATCAGGTCACTTATCCTATGTGAAGATATTATCCAAAGATCATTCACATCTGACACCATCACGCTTAGGCCAGAGCAAAGCGGGAGGCAACACACTTACCTCAGGTGCTCTGAACATCATGGGTGGGCAGAGAACATGAAGCTTTAATATTCAATCAATTCAAATGACTATGAGGTAGTAAAGAGACTATTTATAGATATACCCACATCACTCACTTTGGTGGAAGAACACTCTATTCACCCAATAATTAGTGCATTCCAAACCATCACACATCACATAGATGTTATCATGCACAATGTGCTAGTAAGGCTAAATGCACCCATAACACATCCTAGTTCAACATAAGTTATATTATTCACCCTTTAATATTTATCTAGTTTTACATTTATCTCATAATTTAATCCTCAATATTCCAATCAAAACCAATTCAGATGGAGAGAATTTATTAGAACTCATTTTTGGAAAAGGAAGGAAACTTGATATGATGAAAGTAAAGGATATGGGAATATAATTTATGCTTCACCTAAGGCCTTAGTCATGTGATCAAGTTAGTTTTATCAAGCCTTTTGGCATGACTTAGTGACTAAAACTTGGTTGACTTACACAAATTCACTAGTGCACATGCCTCCTTTGTGCATTCAGCTTTCATTGGCACACTTTTGTGTTTGCATACCACACCTCAATAATTTCATTAACCGACTTCCATTCCCATCCATTATGAACCCTAATTCCTACTAGGGTGAAAATTGTCCCTATATTTAACAAGGGGTCCCATTCTACTTATCCTGCATTGGATAACCAATTTTCTCAAGCATACCTCCAAGAGAATCATTTTTATATCATTCTGGTACACATACACCTAGATATGATGTGAAAAACATAATCTTTACATTTAATTATTTGATACCAATAAGCATGGTCCAACTTTTACCATAAAAATTATTAAAACATAAAAAAAATATTGGGTCACTTATATAACCAAATACCTTTTAGGATTATATTTTTAGATAATTAGGACACACTCTTACATTAAAATACCCATGTCTTCAATTGATCATTTTTTCTATTATACCCAAATTTTATTATTTAACAATAATCCTTCAACATATCCCAAAAAATTATTCAAAGATGAAACATTTCTATAATTAATTAATTTAAAACAATTCTTCATAACCTTGGAGAATGGAGAAAATAATAAGGGTGATCTCAAATACTCAATAATGGTATACATAATCATTAATAATTGGATTTCATCAGTGAACATAAGGGTAAGATAACATAATCAAAGTGCATGATAATAACATAAGAGAATTCATACCCATAAAATCATTGATAAAATATCATGATACATGGGATAAATATTTAATAATATTATTATAATTCAACAATCATGAGCCATGTGAAAACAATATTTGATAAAATAATACATTATAACTTATAGAAATCATTTAAAAACTATTTTGGTGTCATGGAACATCAAACATTCATCATAGAATCACCTAACTAGATAATTCCCATATATCTTAGGAATAAACTATAATAGATAAAATCCATCATATCTTAAGAGTAACTTATAATCCATTAACTCTATCATCTCCTATTATTAACATAACTATGTTTTTTCTTATAAGAAACTCCATTCAGATAACTCCATCTCATTTCCCCAATGAATTATAGGGATATAATGGACCCACCCATCATATATTAAAAAATTTATTTAAGTATTAGGTTTCACTTGACAATACTACTTTTATCAATGATGTCTAAGTATTATATAATTAAACAGACACATGGATGCTTATATTTCATCAAAACCATCATATATTTATTTTCCCATAAAAAATAAATAGGTTACATGAAAATATATATAAATAATCATTATAAAACATTATAATAATTTAATTTAATTTTATCATAAGATAATATCCCCATTTAAGAATAATAACCATTAAAGTATTTTTACATAGATGAAAAATACCTTTAAAAGTTCATTCGAATATTTCTTTGAAAACATGAGAAAATATATTTTTCCCTTTGATAAAATTTTAAAAAATAATTCCCAGAATATAGATAAAATAATTTTCCTTGAACATAACCATGGAAACATGTAAAGGAATCTTCAAATCAAATAATTTTTATGATGGTAAGAAAATCCATTCATGTTGAATATGTTAAAATTAAAAATTCTTTTTAAAAAATATGTAAAATGTAAAAAATAACAAGTTTGGAAAATTTTTAAGAATATTTATTATTAAAGATTTGTAAATAAAGTGAAAATTAGTTAAAATTAACCTTTTAAAACATTTAAATTTTAGTTAATAACTTTTATAGAATAATTTTGAAGAGTACGAACATGTAAGAAATTTTTTTTAACTAAAGAGGAAGTAAGGCCAAATTTTATTTTAAAACATTTTATGGATCAATTTATATGCAAAAATAGAAAAATGGTAATACTAATTGAAAATTAAAGGAAAAAAAGACTATAATAAAATATATGGGTATTAAAGTATAATATCTATAAAATTTCCCTCAATCAAAATTTAGAATATGAAATCCCAAAAATAAATAATATTGTAACATAAATCCTTACCGCTTTGATAAATTTTAAATCATAACCCCCATGAAATAAATTAAATCAAATAAAACATCAAATACCATTAAAATATGGATATTAATGATAAAAAATATCAAATATATAATAGATATACCTCTAAAATAATATAGGTTTATAACATAACATATTCCCAAAGAAGACAATTTGAGACCATAAACCCATACCACATGGTAATTTTCAATTTAAATCCTCTTAGATGAGATAATTTGAATTTTAAATTAAAATACCATGATTTAATAAGGATACATTATATAACATGTCAAATTAGAAATATATACACCTCATAAACACAAATAGGAGAAAAATATCAAACATTTCTCAATTAAAAAATATTTAGATGAAGATTCCTTACAATAATCATATCACTGAATTTAGAATTAATCATTGAGGTAATTATGATTAATAATATTAAAAATAAATAAAAAAATTGGTAATAAAAAATAATATAATCATATTTAATTTCACATGTAATCATTTCATAATATATTTAATGATGTATAAGTGTAACATAATGAATGAAAATTGAGTTAAGAAGTCCCTTACCTCGAGTTAAGAATTTATATGTATGTCCTTTAATAACTGTATAATAAAATTATATTAATTATTTAATTATTTATTAACCATTTATATTTTTTCCCTTGTCATTAAAAAATTCATTTAATTTATTTCAATGGTATATTAAATTACTTAATCAGTTAAGTCCGTGTTCGGAGTTTTGAGGATGTTCGATTCATAATTGAAAAATGACTTCGATATGTTGACTATGGTAAAAGATGTAATTAATAATTGTTTAATGAATAATAATCATGAAATAATTATAATTTTTATAAACCAAATACAATTTTATATTCATCCATGAAAATTAGTTATGAAAGACATAATACATCAGCTTATGTGATAGTATTCTGCATGTATACACGATTGGTGTTTTTACTTTTCATTAGATAAAAAATAAAGAATTAAAATAAAATGATATCTTAAAATAATCATTATAAATTTACAATAATATAATAATGTCATTAATTCCATCATCATTACCTTATATGATACGTGGTTTTTGAACAAATGAAGTATATCTCTATGTCGAGATGATAGTCTGTACGTAAGCACATGCGTTGATTCTATTTTTAACAAGGGGAATGATATGAATATAGATGATATATTATCATTACAGAATGATAGTTATGTAATGAATATTATATATATATATATATATATATTAAATCCATCATTATAAACCACCATGAAATATGGTGATGGAAAACGAAACACATCGCCTTTTGGAGGCGGTAGTACACACGTAGACACAAACGATGTTGTCATTCCCCATTTGATGGAAAAAGAGATGGAATTTTTTAATCATATTCATAATAATATTTAAGTATATTTTGGATAATTTCTTTATTATATCATCATTTTTTAATAAGATATTAATGAGGTAGAAGATGAAGCAAAATGAAAGTGCTTGATTAGAAGTTATACCTCTTCTTTGAAAACCCACCTTTGTCATACACATTAATCCTTCTAGGTTGGTATTTTGATGTTACAAAAGTATCTGTCTTATGTATAGGAATTGTTTTAAGATATTTTTAAAGATGTTTTCTAAGACATAGTTCTTAAAATGTGGGATTAAGAGAGAAGTGGAGTTTCTATTTTTTAACTAAGGGGAGGGGTACCTTGGAATTACTTAAAGTATTAAATTAATATAAATATATTTTTCATGTAAAAGAAAAAAATGATATATTTTTAATATAAGATCAGGATTTTTATTAAATACTCTCATCTCATAAAATTTATACAAGTTATAGTGATTTCTAACCCTTATCTATTAGTTTTAACCCCCATTAACCATTTTGATGATGACCATGATATCAAATTTTTTTAATCTTTTTGGGTCAAGAAAGTAAAAAAAAAGGATAAATAACCCATAAGTGAAAAATGGTTGATATTATATACCATATCACTTTCACTTGGTCAAAGAAAATATTTTTTAAAAAATTAAATCATTTAATAAAATATTATATAACATAAAATACCATTAGTCATTTTCGATACTACCCATATAATTTGACTTAAAAAATACTATAATTTAATTCGAATATAAAATTTTAAAACCTAAAAAAATAATAATACTTATGTTAAAAATTCATGGAACATCATAACTTATACAAAAAATATTAATTTTAGTGTTTTTAAAATCATTTACTTGATTTTTTAACTATTTTCACAAGAACTTGTCCTCACTACCTAAGCATTGGAGGTAATTATTTCATCACTAAAATTTTAAAATAAATTATCATCATAAAAAAATTATTTATATTTAAAATAACCATTTATAACTGAACATAACCTATTTTTTTCCCATGAAAAAATATTAGAGATATTAAAACAAAGAGAGTGTTATTTTTTATTTATTTTTTACATTAAATAATATTAAGGTCATTACTAAATAAAAATGGAAAAAATTTTCTATAACATCAAATATTGGAAGATTATAGTAGAACTAAGCTCATAAAATTAAAATAATGTTGGTTTTATAATTTTTTTTAAAAGACTTATCACATTATTTTTAACACTAATTACTTGATTTACCCTTACCGAGGTGAAAAATGTTTACCATGATTACTATTCATAATGACAAAAAACATATATGAATTAAAAAATTTCAAACACATGATTCAAAAAATTAAATGAATTTTATCAAATTAATTTACTTTTAGTTCATATGCAACTTTTAAAATAAACTAGTGAAACAAGACGAAAAATGAGTTTTCAAGAAAAATGTATTTTAAGTATAAAAATGTTTTTATACAAAAATTAAAAATAATATAAATTTTAATGACATAAATTGAATTATTTTTATTCACAAGGTTCTATTTAAATTTAAAAATCAATTAAAAACAAAATGGTACATTGTAAATACTCTAAAGGAAAAGACTGTTTTCAATAAAATTTGATTTTTTCACTATTTAATGAAAAGTTAATATTTCCAAAAAAATATGAAAATTTCACCCTATGATAATTTTTATATTATGATTTAAAAAAATTATATTCTTTTTATCAAATACAATTTCTAGAATTACTTGAAATTAATTATAATATTCACTCACAAAGAGGAAGAAAACCCCTATTTTTGAAGAAAATGTATTTTTGAACCATAAAACAGTAAAACTTTAGGGGTTATTTCCCAAGAATTTATCAATATATATTTAATGAATATGACCTTTATATATATATATATATATTTCATAATATAGATACACCTATTAATACCCACCAATTTAATGGATGGTTATAATGGTCATATTTAAATAATATTATTCTATTGTCATTAAAGATTGGTGTTACATGTCATGTATGTTATTGATGCACCCAAAAGCCATAATTTATTCCTCAAAACATGGATTAGATTAAATATTTTATGTTCTTGAACTACACTTACTACTAGGGGTAGTACAATGACATTCCATGGTCGATCCCATAGAGACATATTGATAAAAAAGAAACCCAATGGCCTAAACCTTTTGTGGGATTCCTCATGTTTACTCACTTTTTTTGGTTTGACTAAAATAAGTAGCGCGCGATTTAAGAAGATCAAATAAAGGACTCAGGTTTAATTTTAGGTTATAGGAAAAGGTTAATCCTCAATCTAACTAGGGATAAACCAATAGAAAAGTCTTAAAAGTGGTGAAAAAGACACCAATTGATCTTGGTACAACAAATTGGATTAACCTATGAGGTCAAAACTCCTTGGCCTAGAGTAATTAAGGACCTAAGTTTAGGAATCATGGCTTCTAAAAGAAATAATTATAGGCTATTATTCCTACCTTGATCTTATCTAACTAGGTCATGATCATTCAACTTTAACTTCCAATGTTTTTGGATAATATAAGAGAATGAGATTGAAAATTATTTTAAACTAAGTTATTAGCCATAGGGTTTCCTATTTTTGATTTTAGATATTCATTAGGTTCAACTTTCCATACTCGCAACCCCTAACCCTAATCAAATTATCCATGTGTAGCGGAATTGAATGAAAGTGAGGAAATAGATTAAAGTATTAATGAAAATATAAATAATGATATAAAGAATATAAGTTTATAGTTAAAATCATGAAAAATAAATTAAATACTAACTTGGATGAAGAAAAAATGAGGAGCACATTAGCAGCTGAGTTTTTTATGGAAAATGGGATTGGAAATGGAATGTTGGAACATAATTAATCAAAAAAAGAATCTTTTAATTGAAAAAAGAAACCACAAAAAGTGTATAATATTAAAATCAATTAAAATAGATTGAATATATTTAAAATGGAACAAAAATAGAGAAAATTAATGAAGAGAAGAAAAGAAATTTCTGGTTTTGTCTGCCCCCTATGCACATCGAGGCACTGGAATATTTATAGATCCTAAAATGTACATGACATGTAAATGGTTAAAATTTTTTACTTCTTTAAGCGGATTCTGATTTGACACTTACACTACACGTAGTTTTTTTTCACATCATTTACTTTAGATCTTCCAAATACTCTGAATATTTTAGATCTCTAGGGATTTTTCATAATGAAACTTTGGTGAAAACTAGGTTTTAAACTTCTCATGTCATGTAATGAGTTCACACCTTATAATATTCATATTTTGGAATCAGAATGTTTCATGATGTGTAATTAGGATACATGTCATGTACTTGGTTCAGTCCTTTTAATTAGGATTCATGTCTTGTGCTTTTAGCTGGTACGAGGTGTGATTGAGGAGTACACATCATGTACATCAGTTTCACATCATGTAAGGATGATTTATACCATTTTCCTATCATTTATCCTTTGATCCTTTAATTACTAATTCCTAAAAAATTCAAAAAACCCCAGTGTAATATCAAATAAAACATGACTAATAATTAATTAAATGTATCCAAAATGTATATAAAAATTTATATTATCAAATTCTCCCAAACATGAATAATTTATTGTCCTTAAGAAAAAATCATCTCAACATGAATTCTAAATGAAACAATTTTTAAAATAAGAAACATACATTACAACCAAGAAAATAAAAAAATATGTAAGCAGAAAAAAATTATCCCTCTAGAATCAATCCTGTAGATAAAATCAGTTATGCCTTATAGTTTAGTTATTTATCTAGATTCTTTCTTCCATTAATTCCTATTTCATAACTGTTACTTAAATTATTTACACATTTTGAAATTTAACTCACAATAATTTTTTCTCATCACATAAGGTAAAAATTAACTAGAGTTATACTTATACCCTGAATACATGATCCTAACCATAGTCTTGCATTGGTTCCAAAATCTCCACTTTATAAATACAAATACAAAATTAATCATGCGGGCTTCAACTATAAGGTTCAAATGACTCTAAGGATGAGGGTGGGTGTAGAAGTGGTAAAAATCAAGCTCAAAAGAAGGGTAAACTCAAAATTATAATGCATGAAAACCATGAAGAGTGCAATGAAGTAACTCCTTCTAAAAAAAATATGTCCATGATTCCTAGATCAAGCTGGTGCATGAGTATATTAAGTAGGTATTGATAATATGCCCTATTACATTACTTTTATTTTTATTTTATTTTCTAAAATCATGTCTAATATACATCTCACGTCCATCCCCTAACCACATATGATCCTTAATAGGATTCATTAGTTCATTAATGGTGATTTTTGTCCTTCCTAATACACAACCCAATATCGTTTTATTTTTTCTTCAATATTTTTTTCAAAGGAATAGTGTAATAGAATAAAATTAAAAAAGAAATCATGGATCACATCATATTGATCTGGTGAAAGTGTCACCATAAATGTCCTCAATGTGATAATATCCCATGTCCATCAGTAGTGAAAATTCCCCCACACTTCTTCAAAGGATAATCATGCATTGTACCAAGAGTACAGTTGGAAGGGATAATCAACTTGAAATGGATCCATCCTAACAAGGTCATTCATGGATACTATGGGATAAATAAAGAAAGATGTACATGTGGGTATCAAGAAAAAGTGACTCAAAAAATTACTGTAATAATATTAAATATGTATTTTTTCAATCATAGACTCAATAATATCAAAATGAACATTTTGATAAATTTACACGAACCATGTGTCTCTCATAAAATATAATCAGAAAATAATATGATAGTGTAATTCAAGAATCCTCTCGAGACTAAGAGTATAGAAAAGTAACTAAAAATCACCCAGGGTATAAAATCCAATAATAAGTCAGTCAAAATAAATTATAAGAATATATAATTAGAATTAAATTACTAAACTGATCAATAATGCTAAAAATTATAAACATGAATAAAAATGGGTTTTAACAATCTCTAACATAGATTTATCATTTATTTAAAATGGTGTAATGAGTTTTTAGGTTTAAAACACAATTGTAATGAAAAATGACTCTTATATATGTGGAAACAATCAATAATCCAAGTTTATTAACAATAATTCTTAGGAAAGACTCTCCCATACTTAAATTGTGATAGTGTACACACATTTCTAGAAAGCATAATGGGAGAGATATCGATAGCATCATAGAAGAAAATTAAATGGAAATTTGTAATTGAATTTAAGGAATTGAGGGATCATTGTAGTGAATGTAATTCCATGGGGAAACATGTTGGATTTTTGTGGAGTTTGTGTGACCTAAAAAATTTGTTAGAAAGAAAAAAACCTACACTAGATAAAACATCAGACCACATGGTTTAAAAAAGATAGAAACAGTAAAATGGATAGGGATGCATAGTTCTCAATAAGAAAATTCAGCTCATATAAATGCAGTAATGGAGTATGGTAAAGTTTAGGGTGACCTATGAAAAATAATTCTAGTAAAAGGAAAAAAAAGATCCTAAGAACATGAATAAAAATAAATAAATAAAAAATTTTATTTTCCTCCCATAAATCAATAAAAATTATGTTGTCATCCAAACAGAAGGATAAATGCCACAAATGAACTCTAAATATATTTCATACCCTCTGTGAAATGGTTCTTGATAAATTTTTAGTCTTTGTCTACTAAATTTGATGGGTAGATCTTCACCTTGTTGAATTTTAATTTCCCCATAGGTAAATACTCTGATAACTACTAAGGGACTTGTCCATCTGGATTTTAGTTTCCTTTGGAATAGTTTTAATTGGGAATTAAAAATATAACTTTATCCTTTGGTGTGAAAATTCATCATATAATTCACTATTCATTCCATTTCTTTATTTGTTTTCTTTATAACTACGAGCATTTTCACAGGAATCCATTCAGATGTCTTCAAGATTTTCGAGTTGTTGAATTATAACTTACCTATATTTTTGTGCATCTATATTTAGTTTCTTAATTTCCCAATAAGAGTGATTCTTAAATTCAATTGTAAAGTGACATGGATCCCCATAAATAAGATGAAATAGAGTAGTGTTGATGGTTGTTTTATATGATTTTCAATACATGAAAAGTATATCATCCAGTTTGAGGATCTAGGCCTTTCTATTTGTTGACAATACCAATTCAATGTCATTTTAATCTCTATATAAGACAATTCAACTTTCTTACTTTTCTGAAGGAGGTAGGGAGTTATAGTGTTATAATTGATTCTGTAATTTTTGAGTGAAGCCTTAACAATATTGCTTTCAAAGTGAGTCCCCCAATAACTAACGATAAATCAAGGAAATATAATTCTCAATAAAAATGTTTTTCTTTAAAAATTTCACGACCATTGTAGTTGTTTCATGGGTGATGGCATCGACATCCACCCACTGTGAAATGTAATCCATGCAAACAAGGATGTAAATTTGCTCAAAATAATTTTAGAATGTACCCATAAAATTGACACCCCATACGTCGAATACTTAGACTTTAATAATGGGATTATGAGTAATTTAGTTTATTTTTTCCATGGTCCCTACTCATTAGAATCGATCATAGATTTAAACGAAACACATTGTATCCTTATGGAGTTTAGGATAGAAAAGAGTGATCGATAGGATTTTTGCTACAATAAATTTAGGCCTATGATGTTCTCCAGCTAGTGATGTATGAAACTTATCAATAATTCTTTTTTATTTCATCCACTATAATGCAGTTTCACATTAATCCATCAAAATAGAACTTAAATAGTAGTGTATCATCTAAGTAATAGTGTGAGGAATCAACCATAAATCACTTATTATATTGGTAGGAGTAGCAAGGGTAATGCGACCCCATAGACAGATAGTTTTTGATCTAAAAAAACTATGGTTATTATTTTAAATTAATGTTATAAAGTGTTTCATCAAGAAAACCCCCCCTTAATATATAGATTATCATCATCCTTAATACTAGGTAGTGTGAGTCTTGATAGGTGATCAACAATGAAAATTTTCAATTAATTTTGTATCATGGATTATTATACTGAATTCCTATAGTAGTATGATCAATCATAGCATCCATGGTTTGGCATCCTTTTTACTCAATATATATTTTAGTGTTGTATGATCTATGTAGACTAAAACTTTGGATAGTATGATTTATGGATGAAAATTTTCAAATTAAAATATGACTATGAGTGGTTCTATTTAAATATTCATATAATTTACCTAAGCATCATTCATTGTGTGATGGGCATGGTATATAGGGAATAAGGTATGTCTAGCTCGGTTTCCTAAGATAGCACAAAAAAAAAGTTGTTGGCATCACACATCAACTCAAATTCCTTATACCAATATGGTAATTTGATGACAAAATAGGCCATTAAGATTTTATTGAGGGTATTTAATGCACATAAACACTCTTTAGTGAAATAGAATAGAGTGTGTTTCAATAGTAATTGTGTCAATTGGCAATCCAATTTCGTAATGTATTTTATAAAGTGGTGGTAGAATCACATGTGGCCTAGAAATATCCTTATGAATTTCACTATTGTATGATTAGGTAAGTATTTTATTACATTAATTTTTATTAGACCCACTTCTAAGACTTTCTTTAATATTTTCTGTCTGAGGACTATGCCACCTTGGTCCATAAAGTTACATTTTTCCCAGTTTAATACCAGGAATTTTTCTTCCTAGTTTTTCAGAACTAGATCCAAATTACTCCAAAACACCTCAAAGGACCTTCTATAAACTAAAACTTCATCCATGAAGATCTCTAATAATTCCTCCACCATATCATGGAATATATGTTTCATGCATCATTGAATGTTTTTTTTAGTATTTTACACATACCAAATGACATACATCGATAGGAGAAGATTCTGAAGTGACAAGTGAACATAATTTTGGAATATTTTTTAAGATGTACTATAATTTTATTGTATCTAGAATATCCATCCATGAAATAATATAATTCATTCTATACTAGTGTTTCAATCATTTGATCCATAAATGGTAGTGTAAAATTTTCTTTTTGGGTTTCCATATTGGGGTTCCTTTAATCAGCACATACTCTCTATCCAGTGATGGTTCAAGTATATACTAGAAAATATTCAATGTTTTTCATGAAAATTAGGCCACCCTTATTAGAACGTCTTATAGAAGACTCACCCATTCACTATTAGATATTGAAAAAATTAATCTTGTGTCAATAAGTTTAAATATTTCTTTCTTAACCATCTCTTTCATTGGTGGGGCAAGTCACCTCGTGGGGTTGGAATTTGGGTTTAGCCCCTTCCTCTAACAATATATTTTGGGTGCAGATTGTGGGGTTGATCCATTTAATACCAGCCACTCCATAGACAATTGAATTTTTATATATTTTAAGTAATTCAATGAGTTTTTAGTTTTGTACTTGACTTAGTTCTGCATTGATAATTATTGGCAGTGCATCCACAGTCTCTAAGAATGAGTACTTTAGGGCGATCGACAAGGGTTTTAATTCCATTGTAGGTGGTTTGATGAATGAGGGTATAAATGGTGGAATAATATCCCATGCCATATTTTTATTTTAATTTACACCATCATAGTCACTAAATTCATCCTCACCCAGAAACTAGGTCTCTCTATTATCCTTAATGTTTATAATATTATCCTTCTAATCAATAAGAAATCAGCTTGAAGTTCAAATGAGTCGTACCATTATTTGGAGGCCTTTTCTAAGTTGAACATTACTTTTTATTAACTAACTCTGAATATCAGTTGTCCTTGATTAATCTCAATCAAATAATTTAATCTAGAAAGAAATGGTCAACCTGGGATGATAGGAATATTTACCTCTTACTCCATGTCCAAGATAAGGAAATATATAGGGAATAATAATTTTTTAAATTTAAATAAGATATCCCTAAGAATACCTCAAGGCTATGTGACTGATCAGTAATCTAGTTGAATAACTAATCCTATTGGTTTATACTCTTTGAGCCCCTA
This sequence comes from Viscum album, assembly GCA_963277665.1. NCBI lineage: Eukaryota > Viridiplantae > Streptophyta > Magnoliopsida > Santalales > Viscaceae > Viscum > Viscum album. The sequence goes on along the minus strand of OY728165.1, from coordinate 1,881,296,795 downwards.
TTTATTGAATACATTCATAGGAATTATATTGATGCTCGTACTAAGATCGCACAAGGCTCATTGGAAATTACATGTCCCTATGGTTCATGAAATAGAGAAACTATTGGGGTATACCATTTTGGGAGGTAGGTTCCATTGGACAAATATAAAGAATTATTCATTTAGGGATATGACTCCTATGTCCTCTATTTCTCTTTTTCTTGAGATAAAGTCTTTTAAAAAATCATAAATAAGCATTTCAACAATCGCTTCTGCTAGGGGAATGTTGATGTGAAATTGTTTAAAGATTTATTTTTTTATATTTATACTATTTTTGGATGGTATAATCTCATATATAAAGTTTATATGGGATTTATAAGGTGTTGGTGCCACATATAGTTCTTATTTTTCTGTCTCCTCTTAAACTAGAACTTCTGTAGCTGGTTTTAGTTATAGGTCTTTATCCTGACCAACATTAATTATGTGATATTTATTAATCTTGGGGATAATTGTCTCATGTTATTAAGGTTCTTAAAGAATATTTTCTTTACCTAATCATGGATTTTGTAAATACTAAATTTGTACACTCCTAAGGACCACAAACTTTTTATCTTCTTTTAGATGTATCTCAGTGTTATCAAAAAATATACTTGGTAATTAGTCCAATAATGTTTTGGAGATCCTCCCAATTTGGTGCTCAATGTTACACATGAAACATTTTTTACTTTATTTCAGTTTATCAGGTTTCCATTATTTGATCAGTTTTCTATGCAAAGGCTGTGAGTATATTTTCAATATTAGATTATAGGGGTGAAGCTTGTTTTGGTGCTCTTAGCAGAGCCTGTTGTAATTTTTGTTATTGAGATAGTGGAAAAGGTTTTTGTTGAAACTATTATTATGGTTGAGGAAACATAATTTTTGGAGGATATCCAGGTCATCCTTGATTCTTTGGTGGTGGTTGTCCACTCCTCTGCTGATAATAACCATGGTTTTTTTCCTCTACTGATCCAACCCTTACTGAAAATATTGTTACTACTACTATTGATTGTAATTATTGAAATTGGATTATTTAATTTTACATTTCTATATTTCTAATTGACATTCCTATAATTGATGTATGACTCTAAATGTCTCAAAAAATTATATATCCATTATAGGAGATGGATGGGGTGATGGTGGGTAGGACACTGAAAATATTATAGCTTCTTTGTGAGGGCCTCCACCTGTGATGTTCGGGGAGTAGTCCATTCCACTTGATAATGACCATGCCCGAATGGTCCTTTATCACTCTAAAATAAAATAAAATTGTAGGAAACTTTTTCCAGATGGATCTACCAACTTCATGTGTTTTTAACATGATATCTCTTTATATAGATATATCCACCACAATGTGTGAATCCAGATGAAGTATTTGGTTTAAAGTTTGTATCTGAATCCACACATTAAGTCTATGATGTGGGAATTTACAAGTCATTTCTTTAAATAAGTCCCATTCTTCCCAGACATATTCTTTATCTTCTTGGTTGAAATTTTTAATCTCACTTTTGAGTTACAAGGTTCGGATTAGTGGGAGATATTTTTCAATAAATTTCTTGGATAGTTCATCCCAAGTCATGATAACTTGAAAGTTTGAATTTTTATCCAATCCTTCTCTCTATCATGCAAGGAGAATGGGAATAAACAAAGTCAAATTATGTAATATGAAATGCCCCATTTTTGAAAGGTATCATAAATATCTAAAAATTTAGAAATATGCCCATAGGGGTGTTCACTCTATAACCCACTAAACTAAACTATGTTCTATATCATGTGAATGATTACAAGATTGATTTTAAAATTATACACTTGAATGAGAGGTTTTATAATGATGGTCGAAATGCTACTTAAGGATGGAAAGTCATTGTCCATAACAGAAGCTCTTGTAGAACTTTACTCTCTCCCTAATTAGAAGGTGGCACATATTATATGCTTTGCTGGGCCTAACCACAAGAACTCCTTGAGAACAACGCTAAAATTTGATGTGCCCAAAAGGAATTGTTGATTCCTCCAGACATTGATCATATTAAATATTTTATTATCTTGAACAATAATTACTAATAATGGGTAGTACAATGGAATTCCAAGGTCGATCCCATAGATAAAACCCATTAGACAAGAAATCCAATAGTGAGACCCTTTTTTGGGGTTCCTTGTTTTTACTCAATTTTTTGGTTTGACAAAAACTATATATCTCATGATTAAAAAAGACCAAAGGAAGGATCTAAGGTCAATTATAAGATATAGGCAACAAGTAATCCTCAATCTAACTAGGGATAAACCTATGGAAAAGTCTACAAAGTAGTGAAAAAATACACCAATTGATCTTATTCCAACAAATTGGATCAAGCTAAGCTGGAAAAGAATCCTTGGTATAGATTAATTGAAAACCTAAGAATAAGAAGATTGTATTCTATTCTGGGAAAATTGTAGTCTATTGGTCCAACCCTAATATTCTTCAACTAGGTCACAATATTTCAACTTACACCTTTTATGGTTAAGGATACTACAATATAACGAGATTGAAAATTATTTTAAACCTAGTTACTCACCATAGGGTTTTCTGGTTTCAATTTTAGATATTCATTAGGTTTAACCACACCTACTCTCAACACCTAACCCTAAAAAAATTATCCATTCATGACATATTTGAATGAAATAAGGGAAATAGATTGAAACATTATTATAATCACAAATAAATGATAGAAATAAGAGTAGTTCAAAATTTAAATCCTGAAAAATAAATTAAATACTAACTTGGATGAAGAAAAAATGAATAATATAGTAGAAATCAAGGTTACATTGATTTTTTTTTGAAATTGAACATTATAACAACAATGATCAAAAAAAGAATCTTTGAATTGAAAAAAGAAACAACAAAATGTATAGAATAATAAAATAAAGAAAAATATAAGGGCAGTATTGAAAATTGAACAAAAATATGGAAGAATGAAATAAGAGAAGAAAATATGTTTTGGGTTTTAGCCTATACCTTTGTACGTTGAGGTGATGAAATTTTTATAGAGCCCAAAATGTGTACATCATATAAATGGTTCATGTTGTGCACATATTTAATTGGATTCTTCTTCAATGCTTACATGATGTGTAGTTAGTTTTAATGTAGTGTACTTCATATCTTCCAAAGCCTCTGAATATTTTTGATCATCATGAATTTTTCATCTTGAATCTTCTACAGAAACTAGGTTGTAAAATTCTCACATAATGTATTGATTTCACAACTTATAGTATTCAGATTTTGGAATTAGGACCTTTCATAACGTAGAATTAGGATACATGTTGTGTACTTGGTTCACGTCTTGTAATTAGGAATCACAGATTGTACTTTTAGATGGTAAGTGGTGTGTTTAAGGAGTAAAAATCATGTACTTCAGTTTCTCAACGTGTAAGGATAATTTATACCATTTTTATTGAATTTATCCTTCGATCCATGAATTTAAAATTCATACAAAAAACACAAAAAAACCATTTTATTTTCAAATAAAAATTATTCCCCTTTATTGAAATATATCCAAAATGTATATACAAATTCATCTTATCAGTTATCAAACTTGATGGTATTTTAAAATATCAGGGTATTAAATTCTCCCCCTATTTAATTAATTTCACACTCACAATTTTATCATGAACTTGGAAATAAAAGGTTAATCATTTGAAAATACTTTTGGTGAAAACCAAAATCATAAAAAGGGTCAATAAAACACTATTTTTAAAAAAGGGAAACTGAAATATGAAGGTAATATAGAAAATCACATAACTAAATTTATAAATAATAGAACGTTATTGTAAAGTGAAAATATGGACATGGGGAGAAAATTAATCCCTAAGTAATTATGGAGAGTGATAGAGAAAAATAATCACAATAAAGGGAATGATGAAGAGAAAGTCAATGACCACAAAACCATATATAAATGTGGTGAAAAAAATAACTTCAATTCATTATAAATAAAGGTAATAAGCTAAATATATTTTTTCTATATCCTTTTCCTAGAGTTGAGAAATTCCATTTCGATCATGACCAAGAACATAATAAAATATACTTACTTTACTTTCTTCTATTTAATAATCACAATTTCATCCTTTGGTTATGCTTCAATCAATTTCCACTTCTATCGCATCTCTTATTCTAAGAAATGAATATTCAAAATCATTTTTTCATGCTAAAAGAACTAAAATCAACTTCTAATAGATCACGAGATCTACAAAATTATAACAAGTTATTCCCCTTTTCTTTATAAATTAACCAAAACCAAAATGGTCATCAAAATATATGATAATACCCAAAATGAATAAACCTTCATATAAAGAGATAATACAATAATATCTAAAATTAAACAATAACACCAAAGGTTCAATGTAGATCATTCTATAAATAAATAACCCTATATCCCAATTAACCTCAAAACCCTCAACATTAATTAATTTTTTACCTCAAATGATATCTCATGACTTTCTGATTGCATCCCCAAAAATGCAATAGCATTTTTCTAAAATAATCCTTCATTTTAAACCTAAAAGATTCATATACCTAAACCCATTAAACCATCTCCCATAAAATCATTAATCACCTTTATATCCCATCACTTAAAAACTAAAAATGTGTGTACATAACTTTTAACTTATGATCAATCATAAAATTATAAACTTTTAAAGTTATCCATAACTATTAAGTTAACATTGCATGAAAACATCCCAATATTCAAAGTTATCTAAACCTTTGTATGATAATAACTATAACATCCTTAAACCCGAACATCCTAATATGGTGATAAAAATATATTCTTTACATTTTTGGATTTGATTTCGACAAACATAACCCAACTTTAACCTTATAAAATATTAAAACATTAAAAATAAATATTGGATCACTTGTAATTCAGAGGAAACTTTAGGTTTAGCATTTTAGATAATTATGAAAATATCTTATATAACAATACCGATGTCGTCAAGTAAACATTTTTTCCTAATACACCAATATTTTCTTATTTCACATGAATTATTCAATATCTCCTATAAAATTATTCACAAATGAAACATTTATAGAAATAATTCCTTCAACATCATTCTTCATAACTTGGGAAAAGAGAAAAAATAAGAAGGGTGATCTCAAAAACTCATTAATGGTATACATAAGAATTAACAATTGAATTTCATCAGTAAGAATAAGATGAGTATAAGTGGATGGTGGAAAAATAAAAGTGCATGAGAATAAAATAAGATAATCTATGCCCATTAAAACATGGATCATAAATCATGATATATGTAATAAAGATTTAATATAAGATAATAGTCATATAAGCTAATAATCATGAGCCATGTGAAAATAATCCTTGATTAAAGTATCCATTAGAACTCATAACAGGCATTGAAAACTATATTAGTAACTTAGAACATAAAACATTCATCATGGAGTCACCTAAATAGATAATTCTCATATCTCTTAGGAGTATCCTATAATTGGAAAACTCTATTGTATCTTATGATTAACTTTCAATTCATTAAATCTTTCATCTATTTGGAGTAACATAACATTATCATCTCTTGGAAGTAACTTCCATCCATTTAACTCCATTTCATTTCCCAATGCATTGGAGGGTTATAAGGGACCCACGCATCATATATCAGAAAAATTACCTTTGGTATTTAGGTTCACTCCCTATCCTAATTTAATCAATAATTTCCAAGTAACATATCAAGAAATAAACACATGGATTATTGTATTTTAAAAAAACCATCATACCTTGATCTACCCATGAAAAAGAAATGGGGTTCATGAAAATTTATTTAAAACACCATCATAAACCATTCAGAGAAATGAATTTAATGGTTTCATAAGATCAAATCCCTAGTGAATTATAATAATCATTAAATGATTTCATATAGATAAAAATACCTTTATAATATCATTCTGACATTTCTTTGAAAACATAAGAAAATATAATTTTCCTTTGATTGCATTTTAACCAAGAAAACTATAATATTGAGAAAATAATTTTATTTGAAATTATCCATGGAAACTTCTAATGTAATATAAAAATAAAATAATGGTCATCATGATGGAAAAATATGTTCACATCGTATATGTTAAAAGAAAACATTCATTTCACAATTTTGTTAAAATTAAAAAATTATTTGTTTGAATTTTTTTAGAAAAGTTTCTTTTAAAAACTTTGAAAATAACGAAAAAGGTAGTTGAAATGGAATTTAAAAAAATCATGAATAGTTTTGAACTTTCATAGATCAATTTTTAATAGTATAGACATGGAATAATATTTTCATAGACCAAATAGAAAATAAGGTCTACTTTTCATTAAAAGAAATTTCTTAATTATTTTATAAACCAAAAAGAAAAAAATGATACTAATTCATGAAAATTATAGAAATAAATATATTAGAACAAAATATGTGGGGTTTAAATGATAATATCCATAAAATTTCCTTCAATTGAATTTTACTATATACAATCCTAAAAAGAAACTAGATTGTAACATAAATCCTTATTTCATTGATAAATTTTGAATCCTAACCCACATTAAATAAATAAAATCAAATAAAAATTAAAATACCATGAATATAAGGATATTATTGGTATACAATATCAAAAAATTCAGTAGGTATACCTTATAAAACAAGATAGGTTTATAACATAACATATTCCCCAATGAAAATAATTTGAGACGATAAACCATCACCAATTGGTAACATTCAAATTAAATATTCTTAGATGAAATAATTTTAATTTTATCTTTAAATACCATTAATTAAGAAGGATCTATGATATAAAATGTCAAAGGGGTGGTATATATACCTCAAAAAAAACATAGGTGTATAACATCAAATATTTATCAATGAAAACATATTGAGGTGAAGAATCCTTACAAATATCATATCACTGAAGTGGGAGTTAATAATCGAGGTGATTATGTGTAACAATTAAAAAACATAATAAATTTATGAATAAAAAATAATATAATCCAAATTAACTTCACAAAAAATCATTTAATAATATAGTTAATAAAGTATAATTATAACCCAATGAATGGAAATTTAGTTAAGATTACCTTGAGTCCCAACATGCTATGTATGAATTAAAACATATAAAAAAAAATATTAATTATTTAATTTCATAAGTAAATTTTCGATTTTTATTCCCTTATCATTAAAATATTTATTTCATTTATTTTAATTACATTTTTAATTATTTTATTGGTTAAGTCCACATCAGGTATTTTGAGGATTTTTTATTCATAATTGTAAAACCAATTTGGTATATTGACTATGCTAAAAGTGGTATTTATTAAATAACATCTATAATATTAATCATGGATTAATTATAATTTTTATCCATAAAATAAAATTTTAGAGTCATCCATTAAAATTGGTTATGAAAAACAAAATAAATCAACTCGTGAGGTAGTAGTCCCTACACACACATAAATGATATTTTTCATTTTTGTTGGATAAAAAATAAAGAAATAAAATAAAATATTATATCTAAAAAGTTATTATGATGCTATAAAAATAAAATAAAATCATAAAATTCACCCTCATGACCTTACATGAGAGGAAGGGTTTTAAAAATGGAGTATATCACCATGTAGAGAGGGTATTTTGTACATATGAACGTGTGATGATTCTGTTTTTAATGAATAGAATGGTATGAATATAGATGATATATTATTATTAGATAATGATACTTATGTCATTAATTTCATATATATACATTTAATTCATCATTATAAACATCCATGAGAGGCGGTGAGATAAAATGAAACATATCTCTTTGTAGAGGTGGTAGTCCACACGTACACACAAATGTAGTTTTCAATCACCATTTGATGGAAAAATAGATGAAAAAGGGTTGTAATATAGTAATGATAACATTTTTGTATATTTTATAAGCTTATTTTATTATATAATCATGGTTTAATAATTTTTTAAATAAGTATAAGGATAAGTAAAATGAAAACTTTTAGTTAGATGTTATACATCTTCTTCAGAAATCCACCTTTGGCTTACACATTAAGCCTTTTAGGTTGGTATTTTAATGATTACAGAACATCTTGGTTTTGGGGATGAAGGTTTAGTAGGGATTTGGATAGAAATTTTCTACTATATAGTTCTCTAAAGGTGCGAGGAAGAGAATATAGGAGGTTCCCTTTTATAAGTGAGGGGAGGGACACCCTTGGAAGTACTTAAAGTATTAAATTAATACAAATTAATTTTCAAGGAAAAGGGGAACAAATTTATATGTTTAAAATATAGGATTATGATGAGTCTAAATCCCCTCATAAAATAATATTTAGATAATTTTAGTGATGTTTTATTCTTGATCTCTTAGTTTTAACCCCACGTTAACCCTTTTGATAATAACTGTGATATCAAAGGTTTTTACTGTTTAGGGGTTAATAAAGTTACTAAAAAGGGATATGTGACCCATAAGGGGAACATATTTGATATTATAAACCATATCCCTCTCAATTGAATAAATATAATATTTTAATGAATTTTATTTCATTTAAAAATATTATATTTAACATAAAAAAACATTAAAGTCATTTTTTGGGAATATTAACAAAATATGAGTTTTAAAAAATCAATAAAATAATATTGTGTGAATATAAATTTTATAAAAAATATATAATATGTTATATTTATCTAAAAAATATATGTAACATCCTAAATCTCCCACAAAAAATGACATTTAGAGTTTCTAAAATCATTTAATTTATTTTTTAACTATTCGAACAAGCACTATGTCAGTGTTGCATAATCATCCGAGGTAATTGTTTAATCACTAAAAACTAAAAATAAATTATCATGATAAAAAAATTAATTAATATTTAAAATAACCACTTAGAAATTAACATTTCATCTTTTTATCCCTATGAAAAAATATTAGATATATTAAAACAAAAAGAGTGTCATTTTTAATTTATTCTTTGCTTAAAATAATATTAAACTCATTATTTATGAAAAATGACACAAAGTTTCTGTATCATTAATTATTGGATGATTATAGTCAAACTAAACTCATCCAAAATAAATATGGATGATTTTACATTTCTTTTAAATCCTTATCAAATTATTTTAAACCTTAATTACCTAATTTACCCTTATAAGGGTGAAAAATATTTAAATAAGGTACAAGAAGTAAAACGAAAACACTCGGTTAAGAGTTATACATCCTCAAAAACCACCTTTTGATTACACATTAATACGTTTAGGTTGATATTTTTATGATACCAAAGACTCTAGGTTTTTGAGAAGAAGGTTTATATGGGATTTAGCTATGTATTTTCCAAGATATAGTGCTCAAAGGTGTGAGGAAGAGAGAATATAAGGTTCCCTTTTATATGTGAGGGGAGGAATAACCCAAGAATTACATAAAGTATTAAATTAATATAAATTATTTTTTAAGGAAAATTTGAACCAAATTGATATTTTTATAATATATTATTAGAACGAGTCTAAATCCTCTCATCCAATAAAATTTATATGAGTTATATGATTTTTTTACCTTAATCTCTTCGATTTAACCCCTCATTATCCCTTTGGATGAATACTATGATATCAAAGATTTTTTAATCTATAGGGGTCAATAGATTTAATATAAAAGTACAAGTGAACCATAGTTGTAAAATATTTTATATTATATAACATATCCCATTAACTTGAAAAAATATAATATTTTTATGAATTTTAAATCATTTAATAAAATAAAATTTAACATAAATACAATTAAAATAATTTTCAGGACAATTTATATAATTTTACCTCAAAAAATAATAAAGTATTATAATTTTAATATAATATTTAAAAACATAACTAATAAATTATATTTTTCTAAAAAAATCTCGAACATCATAACTCACCCAATAAATATTACTTTTAGAGTTTTTAAAATCATTTAGTTGATTTTTTAATTGTTTGCACAAGCACTATGTTGGCATTGCATAAGAATTTGAGGTAATAATTTCATCACTAAAAATTTAAAATAAAATGGCATGATATAAAAATTAATTAAAATTTAAATCAAATATTTATTATTGAACATAACCTATTTTTATCCCTCTGAAAAAATATTATAGATATTAAAATAAAGAGAGTGATATTTTGTATTTATTCTTTACTTAAAATAATATTAAGATCATTATTGAAGCAAAATTACACAAAATTTCCATATAATAGAATATTTTATTATTATTTTAAAACTAAATCCATATAATATAAATAAGGTAGGGGTTATATATATTTTAAATTCTATATCACAATATTTTTAACATTAATTACCCAATTTACCTTTACTGAGGTGAAAATAATTTATCAAAGTTAACATTCATAATGACTAAAAATAAAAAGGACCTAATTATAAAATTTTAAAATTGGTATTAAAAATATAAAATCCATTTTATAAAATTAATTTCATTTAATTTCAATAAGTTACTTTTATAATAAACCTATAAAACGTGATGAAAACAGTTTTTCAAGAAAATTCATTTTAAATACAAAAATGTTTTTATAAAAAAAGTAAGAATAATATAAATTATATTGAAATTAATTGGATTACTATTAATCAAAAATAAATAATTAAATTTTAAAAACTATTCAAAAAATAATTGGACTTTGTATATACTTGAATGGAAAAGACATTTTTCTATAAAACCAATATTTTTTCACTATTCACTAAAAATTAATCTTTTCAGAAAAATCACAAAATTTTACACTCAGATAATTATGATATTATAATTTATAAAGTGATACCATTTTTATGAAATAAAATTTCTAAAATTGGTAGAAATTAATTATATTATTTGCTCACAAAAAACAAAAAAAACCATTTTTGAAGAAAATGAATTTTTTTTAGCATAAAATGTCATTACTAAAAATTGAGTACTTATTTCCTAATAATGAATCAATAAATTTTTTATAGTACCTTTATATATATATATTTTATAATGTGGTTACTCCTATTCATACTCTGTGATTAAAAAACTAGGATAAAATGATTGTTTTTAAATAGTAATATTTCACTTTCATTAAATCTTCTTGTTGCATGTCATGGACATTATCAAATAAAGTGTTATTTTATAATTTTGGGGAATTAAATTCTCCCACACTTTAATAAATTACATCCTCATAATTTTATCATGAACTGGTTAATAAAGGGTTAAACTTTTTATTATACCTTTGGAGAAAACCCACATCATAAAAAGGGTTAATAAAACTTCCTTTTGAAAATTGGGAAAAGGAAATATGAAGGTCATATATAAAAGTGTGTAAACAAGTTTACAAATAGGAGAGTGTTAGTGGGGATTGAAAATATTGACATGAAGGATAAAATTAATCTCAAAGTATTGATGGGGATTGATATAGGACATTGATCACAAGAGAGTAAATGATCAATATAATATTTATGACCATAAAACTATAAATAAATGAGGTGTGAAAAAAGACCATCAATTAATCAGAAATGAAGGTTATAGGAGAACTTTTTTATTTTAAGATCCTTTTCATATATTTAAGGAGTTCCTTTACCATCTAGACAAAGAACATAATAAAATATACTTACTTTATTTTCTTCTATTTCATAATCAAAATTTCATCCTTTGGTTGTGGTTCAATAAATTTTAACTTAAATCACATCTCTTATTAAAATAAATTAATATTTAAAAAGATTTTTTCATGCCTAAAGCACTAGAATAAACTTATAATGGATAACATTATCCACAAAATGATAAAAATTTATTCCTTCTATCTTTATAAACTAACCAAAACCAAAATAGTTATCAAAAGGTATGACAATATAAAAAATGAATAAAACTTCATATGAAGAAATAATAAATTAATCTCAACAATTAAAAAAGAACACCAAATATTTAACATAGATGATTACATAAACAAATAACCCTATATCCCAATTAACCTCAATAACATCAAAATTAAATAATATTTTAAACTTAAAGGTAGTCTCATACCTTTATGATTATATTCAAAAAAAATTAATAGATTTATTTTGAAATAATACTTCACATTAAATCTAAGGGTTTCGTATATATAAACACAATAAAACCTATCCCAAAACATCATTAATCACCTTCAAATACAATCACTTGAAACCTTAAAAGGGTTTTCCATGACTTCGAACTTATGATTAACCTTAAACTTATAAACTAGTTATGGTATCAGTAACCCTTAAGTTAACCTCACATGAAAACATCATAATATTACAAGTTATCTATACCCTGATCTGATACCAACTATAATAGACCTGAACCCATACACCTAGATACAATGCTAAAAAATAATCATTAAATTTCTGGAATTTATACCATTAAACATGACCTAACATTAACCATACATAAAATTAAAAAATCAAAACGAAATATTGGATCACTTACATACCCAAGGACCATTTAGGTTTAGAGTTTTAGAAAATTAGGAAAAACTCTTACATAAAAATACCCATGTCTATAAGTGATCATTTTTCCTACTATACCCAACATTTATTATTTCATAATAAGTATTCATCATCTCCCACAATATTCTTCACACAATAAAACTTTATAGAAATAATTCATTTAACATCAATATGTTTAATTTGGGGAAATGGAAAAAAAATAAGAAGGGTGATCTCAAGTGCATGATAAGGGTATCAATAAGAATTAACAATTGAATATAATCAGCAGGAATAAGATGTAAATAATGGTACAATGAAATAATCTATGTGGATGAGAATAAAATAAGAGAATTCATACCCATAAAAATCTAGATAATAAATCATGAGGCATGTTATAGATATTTAACATTAGACAATATTCATATATGTCAACAATCACAATCCACGTGAAAATAATAATTTATAAAAGGATCCATTAAAACTCATAAAAAGCCTTGAAAAAATATATAGGTATCTTGGAACATCAAAAATTCATTTTGGAATTAGAAAACTGAATAATTATCATATCACTTAGGAGTAACCTATAAATACTAGGAAACATTATCTCTTTAAAGTAACTTAAAATTTGTTACATTCATTATCTATTAGGAGTAACATAACTTTATCATTACTTAGGAGTAACCTCCATCTAGTTAACTCTATCTCACTACCAAATGCATTGAAGGGTGATAATAGACCCAAAAATTATATATTTGACTGATTACCTTAAGGATTTTGGTTCACCCATAATATCACTGTATTAAATAATGTCCAAGAACTAAATCATAAAATAAACATATGGATTCTTTTATTTCATTAAAACTGTCATAGTTTGATTTACATATGAAAAAGAAATGAGTTTCATAATAGTGTCTTTAAAACATCATCATAAACCTTCAAAAAAGGAATGAAATTGTATCATAAGATCATATCCCCAATGAATTATATGAATCATCATAATTTTTTTACATAAATGAAAATTACCTTTAAAATATCATACAAAAATTTATTTGAAAACATGAGAAAATATCTCTTTCATTTGATAAAATTTTAACTAAAGATTTCCAAAATATATAGAAAATACATTTATTTGAAAATAACCATGTAAAATATTAATGCAATATTCAAATAAAATAATGGTTATTATTTTGGTAAAATTATTTCATTCCATATACATTAAAATAAAACATTATTTCAACACTTTTGTATAAAGAAAAAAATGGATTATGTGGAAAACTTTCATAACTATTTATTTTTAAACCTCTTTGAATAAAGTAAAATGTAGTGAAATTTAACTATTTAAAATATTTATAGTATTTTTAAGAACCTTAATTGAACAATTTTTAAGAGTATAAACATGGAATAAAATGTTTATCGACCAAAGAGAAAATTAAGTTAGTTTTTCTTTAAAAACATTTTCTTGATCATTTTATAAACCAAAAAGGGGAAATTGGTACTAATACTTGAAAATAATAGAAATAACTAGAGTGGAATAAAATATACGGGGTTTAATGGATAATATCAATAAAATTTTCCTCTTTATAAATTTAGCATAAAAATCTTAAAAAGAAACAATATTGTAACATAAATCCTTACCACTTTGATACATTTTTAATCATAAACCCCATGAAAGAAATAACTAAAAACAAAAAATTAAATACCCTAAAAATAAGTAAATTCATGATAAAATATATTAAAGGTTAAGTAGATATACCTCATAAAGTAAAATATATGTATTACATAACATATGTACTAAAAAAGATAGTTTGAGATGACAAAACCTTACCACTTGGTAGCTTTCAATTTAAATACCCTTGGATGAAATAATTTGAATTGCAACTTTAAATACCATGAATTAATAAGGATCAATTATATAAAATTTCAAATTGGATGTATATACACCTCATAAAAATAAATATTTTGATAATATCAAACATGTATCAATAAAGAAATTTTAAGATGAAGAATCCTTACAAAGATCAAATCACTGAATTCAGAACTAATCAATAGGGTGATTATGATAAAAAAAATTAAAACTATATAAAACAAGTTGAAATAAAATAAAATATAACCATTATTAATTTCACACATAGTAATTTCATAATATAGTTAGTGAAGTAAAAGTATAACCTAATGAATGGAAAATGAGTTAAGGAACCCCTTACCTCAAGTCCCAAGTTGTTATGTATGAACTTTAACTTTGATAAAATAAACATATATTAATAATTTAATTATGTAATAAAATTATCTAGGTTTATTCTCTTATCATTAAACCATTCATTTCATTTATTTAAATGACATATTTAATTACATAATTGGTTAAGTCCACATTGGGTGTTTTGATGATGTTCGGTTCTTAATTGAAAAAAGACTTCGGTATATTGAACAAGGTAAAAGAGGTAATTATTACATAATATATAGGATAAAAATTTGATAATTATAATTTTTATAAATAAAATATATTTTTGTAGTTTTTTATGAAAGCCAGTTATGAAAAGTAAAATACATCTGCTCGTGAGGCAATAGTCTGTATGCACATAAGAGTGATGTTTTTACTTTTTATTGGATTGAAAATAAAAAAATAAAATAAAATATTATATTTAATGAATCATTGTAATTTTATAAACATCAATTAAAATTTTTAAATCCATCCTCATGATCTTCCATGAGAAGTTATTTTTGAAAAATGAAGTATATCCTTATGTGGAGGCGGTAGTCTATACATACACACATGCAATGATTCTATTTTTAACAATTGGAATGGTATAAAGATAGATGATATGTTATTAGTATAGAATGATAATTATATCATCAATATCATATATATACATTAAATAAATCACTATAAATATCCATGATATGTGGTGATGGAAAAAACACATCGCTTTGTGGAGGTGGTAGTCCACACGTACGCACGAACGATGTTTACATTACCCATTTGATTGAATTAGAGACAAAAAAGGGTTATAACATTGTTATAATAAAATTTAAATACATTTTATATACAGAAGTTATTATATCATCATATTTTAATATTATTTTAATGAGTTATAAAAAGAAGAAAAATGAAAACACTCCATTAAGAGTTATACCTCTTCTTCAGAAAACCACCTTTGGATTACAACTTAAGCCTTTTAGGTTAATGTTTTTATGAGAATATAGCATCTAGGTCATGAATAGGAAGTATTAAAAGGTATTTTGGTAGGTATTTTCTGATATAGAGTGCTCAAAATTTTTTAGGAATAGAGAAGATGAGGTTCCCTTTTACAAGTGAGGGGAGGAGAACACATGGAATTACCTAAAGAATTATATTAATATAAATTATTTTTCATGGAAAAGTGTAAAAAAATTGATATATTTAAAATAAATTATTTCTATGAGTCCAAATACTCACATAAAATAAAATTTATGCAAATTTAGGTCATGTTTTAATTCTTATATCTTAGTTTTAACCCCATGTGATCCCTTTTTGATGATTACCATAATATCAAAGTTTTTTACTCTTTAGGGGTCGGGAAAGTTACTATAAAAGTAAAATTGACCCATAAGTGAAAAATGGTTGATATTATAGACCATATCCCTTTAAATAGTCTAAATATAATATTTTTATGAATTTTAAAACATTTAATAAAATATTATTTAACATAAAACACCGTTAAAGTCATTTTCAGGACTATTCACATAATTTGACTTTAAAAGAAATAAATACAGTAATGAAATTCAAATATTTTTTTTAAATAATAAATTATATTTATCTATTTTTTTGGAAAACCATAATTCACCCCAAAATATTATATTTAAAGTTTTTGAAATCATTTACTTGATTTTTCTTCTACTTGTACAAAAACTATGTCGACATTGCGTAAGCATTTAAGATAATTATTTCATCAAAAAAATTAAAAATAAAATACCATGATAAAAAATTAATTCCTATATATAATAAATATATATAACTAAACATAACCAATTTTTTATCCATATCAATAAATATTAGAGATTTTAAATCAAAGGGTGTAACATTTTGTATTTATTCTTTACATAAAATAATATTAAAGTCATTATAAAAGAAAAATTGAACCAAGTTGATATATATTTGAATATTAGATGAGTATGGTTGAACTAAACACATCAAATAGAAATATGTTTTATTTTATATAGATTTTTAAATCTTTATCACATTATTTTTAATCTTAATTTCCTAATTTACCCTTATTGAGATGTCAAATAATTACAACAAATACTATTTATAATGACTAAAAATAAAATGGAACTAATTAAAAATTTTAAACCCATTATTACAAAATTGGAATCCATTTTATTAAATTCTTTTTCTTTAAGTGGCATAAATTACTTTTAAAATAAACATTTTGAACGAGAAAAAATAAGTCTTTCAAGAAAAATGCATTTTAATTACAAAAATTTTTTATGTAAAAATTAATAATAATTTTTATTCTAATGAAATTAATTTGATTATTTTTAGTAAAAAGTAACTAATAAAATTTTAAAATCAATTCAAAAAAAGGTCTTCATAAATATTTGAACTAGAAAAAACAATTTTCTATAAAATCAGTATTTTTTCATAATTCACTGAAAAGATAATATTTTCATAAAAATCCAAATATTTCACCCTAAACTAATTTTTATATTAGGGTTTCAAAAATTATATTATTTTTATTAAATAAAATTTAAAAAGTTTCAAAAAATAATTATAATATTCAGTCATAAAAAGAAATAAAAACCTTTTTCTAAGAAAACGTATTTTTAAAGGATAAAATGACTTCACTAAAAATTGAGTGCTTATTTACTAATAATTTATCAATAAATATATATAAAACATAAAATTTTTATATATATATATATCATAATGTTTTTACTCATATCCATACCCACCAATTCTATAACTATTTTATAAAAATAATATTTAAATAATAATATTTCAGAGTAGTTAAAGATCAGTGTTGCATATCATGCATGTTATCGAACATAGTTTTCTTTTAAAATATTAGGGTATTTTAATTTTCCTATTCAATTTTTCTAAACCCATATAAAACCCTATTGGGTAAATCATCCACTCAAGTTTCTAAAATGGTATAGTAATATTTTCCAAAATACCTTATAGAAATTTGTTAGTTTGGGATAACTCACTATCAGGTGGAATACCTATGGGTATCCTCTATGAACTCTAAAATTACATGGATGGGTTATTCACACTTTCATTCACCCTATTGATCATGTATTTCCTTGATAAAAGGAACTTATTTCTTATCATCCCCTACTAATAGGTATCTCATGGGATTTATAATCATGTATCCTCTTGATAATGAGGGTATTTATCATGAGGACATCGATGAAACCTCCCTTATCTTAGTATTATAATTTTGAAAACTCGTGTTTTAAGGTGAACTACCTAATCCACCCAATGATCCATGTAGGTTTGGGATTCCTCATTTGGTATAAGGCTCATCTGTGTTCCCACTCATGATTTCTTAAATATAACGCATCAATGATTCAAGGGAATCATATAAAGGGTCGTTTATTAGCTGTAATCTCCTAAAGATCAACTTATCCTAGGTAACTTACTAGGATAGGTAGATTTGGTTATCATCCATGCATGTTTCACCTTATCACTGGTTGAGAGACATACACATATGCCCCAATCTCATTCTTACAGGGCTATATCCCCCATGCATCCAATCATCCTTCCTCTTCAAAATGATATACTGTATGGTCCTCTTACTAGGTGTAGGCCCAAACCTATCTTCCTAGGGAATATTATACACAAGACTTGAGCCCTTATTCATGGGTCTTTATCCTCTTTTATATCTTCTTCAAAGGGATATATTCCTTGTGATCCATTACTCAAAGGTCCATATTCCCTATGAGTCATTCCTTAAAGGGAGATATTCTATGTGAGCCATTACTCAAAGGGATATATTCCTTTTATTCAATCTTTAAAGGGATATATTCTATATGATCCATTACTCAAAGGAATATATTCCCTATGGTTCATTCTTCATAGGTTTTTATTCTCTATCAGTCAAATTAGATAGGGTCATCCATATATTATTCCCACATCAACCAAATATAGGCCTCTTTTACTAAGAATTATTTTATATATGACTTTAAACCATATAACGCACATCATTTTTTGTGACACTAAAATACATGGTATAGTCCTAACATATAAACTTCAATTATGAAACCTTAACTATGTGAGATTTTATTCCTATTAATCATGATATATAAGATGACTCATTGAGGATCAATACCACCACCTTATCGTTCATGGATACATAAACTTAAAATGCACAATGATATTATTTTTCAAACAAACATAAATGGTGTCACATGTCCCATTACGTATCACTGAACTACATGGGTTTTGATTCCCTTCATTGGGATATATTAGATATCCCTTTCATGGGCCTGATCCCAAAACCATAAAAACCTACTACCTCTTTGGGCTATGATAAACTCCAGAGTTCCCAATTGTGTGGATTTAAACCATAGTGTCACTAATTGATAAAATAAATATAGATAACCTATAATAAATATTTTGGGTACCATCAATGTATAAACTTATATATATATATATATATATATATATGATCCTATAAATGTAAAACCTATGATATATATAGATGTTCACATCAGCATGTGGTCCCGACCAAAAAATCGCATAGTGGAATTTAGTCATGCACTAGGATTTGGTAAAGATTCATGAACACATCTTAAATATATAAGAGAGTCCCTAAGTGGGAAATAATTCCCACTAAAGTGTGATATGAGCTTGATCTCTTATACATTTGACCAAAATTCATTCCAAAGAATTATTGGTAAAAAAATCACCAGCGACCACCTGCCTTTGGAATGTATGTCTATAAATAATGAAAATCATCATGACAATTAAATTAATCAGATAAAAAATGTTTGACAAATATTCTTTCAACTTAGAAAATGATCCCTGATTGATAGGATATAAACCCTATAAAAATAATATGGGGTTTAGTAACCTTTTATTCTATCCATGTGGTGTTAGTAGAACCTAATGAAACCTTTTATTATTTATATGGATGCGACCTAAATGGGTCTAATAAAGCTCCTACATCATCTCCAAAATATCAAGAGGAAAATATGAATTATATTATTAATGATGGTGAAGAAGAATAATAATATATCAAAGAAAATCATATAGAATTTAAGGAAAGTATTTCAACCACTGTTGATGATCTCAATTTTCCACCCATGTTAATAAATTCCACTATGAACCCTGAAAACAGAAGAAATACATTGATTTCTTTTAGTAACATCAAGGTTTGTTTAAAAATAATCAAATTAAAATATATAGTTTATACTCTCATATATCTACTCATCACTTGGGTATACTATAAAACTACTATGGTCACAATAAATTGGTAAGAATAATTTATCCAACTCATTCCTGAAATTTAGAAGTTGATGTTGATAATTTGATCACATCAAACTTCATTTGGGAATCTCAATATCCAAATTGTATTTCTAATATTTTCATTATGATAAAATTAATTGGAAAATTAGGGTATATATTAAATTTAGGGAACTAAATTTTCATTATAAGATGGATTATTTCTTAGATCGAGTAATGTAATTGTTGATTGATCCAACATTCAGCTTTCAAGCCCTATCATTTATGGATGGGAACTCCAGTTATAATAAAATCTAAATTTCATCCCAAAGTGAGGGGGAAACTACATTTAGGTACCATTAGGGATATACCACTATCAATTACTTCCATTTGGCTTGAATAATGATTGTGACACCTTTCAATAATCTTGAACCACATTTTGAAGTCCTTTCAATGGAAAATCATAGAATTCTATATAGAAAACATAATGGTAAAATCCCATTAGAACATTGATTACCTCACTAATATTAATGTATTTTTAAATAATTTACATTAAAAAATATGAACATAAACCTACTGAAAAGTTATTTTGGGGGACATTAGGAAAACTTCTCAGCTTTGTGATCTTCCATCATAATATAAAGTTTGACTTGAAGAAGAACAAGGTGATACTTGATATACATCCTCCTCAAAACCTCAAGGAATTGAGAGTGCTCAAGGAGAATCTCACCCACATCAGGAACATAATAGTCAATATCTCTATAAATTATTTTCCCTTCATAAAGCTGATAAATAATGGTGTCACATATGAATAGGAAGAAGAATATTTAAAAGGATTAGATGATCTCAAATAGTACCTTCCACACCCTCTAGTGTAAATTCTATATGTATAAGGAAAACACTTCAACCTCTATGTAATAAACCTAGAGTGATTTATTGGTTCCATTCTCACTAAAAAATGATGTGGGTTATGAGAACAATATCTATTATCTCTATAGGATAATGATAGAAGTTGAGAACCAATATTCCTATATTTAAAATAACTAACAAGCATTGGTATTTGTAGTGAAAAATCACATAAATTATTTGTAGAAATAAGAGTTAAACATGGTATCCTATATCAATCCACTAAAATATATAATTAAAATTCTAATTCTAATTGGGAACCTGGTATAATGGGAAATCATTCTCCACTAGTTTGACATCTAATTTATATCATAATAGGCAATCAAGGGACAAGCACTAATAGTTTTTCACATAGTTCACCCTAACCCATATGAATCATCATTTGATATAGATATCCCTAATTAAAAAGTATTATGAACCCATAAAAATTCCTAATAAAGGTAAATTTACTTTTATAGTTCTTCTCAAATCCTAACCTATAGAAGGATAGAATACCCAAATCTCAACATGGTTAGTTTAGGGATTTGTTTTCCTCATTGAAAAAATAAATTATTCCTTATTATTTTATATTATAACAATGATTCCCTAATAATGAGTTGGAATATCAGTCCCTTATTGTAGTCTTAGAATTATTCTTGAAAATATCAGTTTTCTGATTGGATATCAAGGGTGATTCAAAACTGGTAATCAAAAAAATCAAAAATCACTATAACTTAAAGAAGGAAGAGATTATTCTCATTAATGATTATGTGTGAAGGTTAATGGAATAATTTCCCTTACATAAAACACTCTACCACTTTCTTCATTCATATAATGATCCAATTTATCCAAAAATATGGTTGGATTATATCAAGATGAAACAATTATTCATATCTATCACTATTGGGTGGTATATCTATTTATTAGTAATAATATGGATGCAATAAATGAAATTAATACCAACCCATATCCAAGTGAATACTCACCTTTTTCAACATATGATATGACCATTTGGATGTATCCCATAGAAAATTACTATAAAAATAGAGTGATTTTATATTATTAATCTTGGAAGGAACATGTATTTTAATCAGTGGATAATTTCATACTTTATGATGGACTGAATTCTCAGAAATTCCCCTACAAATAAGGCTTTTATGGGGTCATAATCAAATGAAAATAAGGATTAGAGACCCTTACTATTATGCGGGAATTCCATGCCAGTTCTTATGGCACTCATAAATTGGGAACTGATCACTTACACCAGATCAGAGGACCTAAATACTTCCAGCCAACAATAATACAAGACTAAATGGAACTCACAAAGTAGTTACATGAATGTATAATACATGCCAAATTTATTCAAAACCCCAAAATTTGTTTGCACACTTCTAAATAATCTTGGTCATTCACCATTTTGGGGATATATACCATGGGTATATACCTTACAACCACTATGAGGAAGTTCAATTTCCTTATCATGGATAGTGAAATCTTCTAAAAATGGGATTACATTATTCCCTTTAAGGAACTCGGGATATAGATTTTCATCAAATTCAAAAATTCAAATATTGTTACCAGATTCAAAGTCCCTCATACAATATTTAAGGACAATGTCACCATTTTACACACTTACAAACTAAATAATTTTTTCCAATAGTATACTATTTTTTCAAACCACATATATTTATATCATTAAATGGATCATGGATAGGTAGAGTCAATTAATAAGACTCTCCCCAATATCCTTTATGAGATAGTGAACCAAAAAAAGAATGTATGTCCAAATAAAGTCCTATATTCTTTGTGGGTTTATCAAAATAAAAATCATACTGTCACATGGGAACAACTATACTCACTTGTTAACAGGGAAGAACTCATTTTTCCTATTTGGATTTAGTTTTCCTTGCTTCACATTTCATTCTCGAATGAACTATTTAAAGAAGATAAGTCTCATATTGACTTGATAAGTTGTAATGACTTGATAATAAATAGTTACACACACTACAAAACCTTTAAGTTCATCAAAATTAGGTTGAACAAGAATTTAATAATAAGGTATTACTCAAATATTTTATCTAAGGAGTATTGGTATTGTATCCAAGAACACTGATGGGGCTTGGAAAAAAGTCCCAAAATCTTGATAAAAAATGAGAAGGACCTTATTTCATACACAAGATTTACTTCAATGGAGCTTACTCCATGCTTATAATTACTGGATATCATGTATAATTTTACACCTATTCAAGTTTTATTAAGAAATACTTTTCATAGTTTTACATGAAATTCCATTCTACCAGAATTTAAACTACTCAAATTTTTTTTCTTGTTATACAGTCTTAAATAATATTTCACCCGGGTTTTTGTCACATTAAATTAAAATTAATGGAATATCATCCACCTCTAATAAAAAATAAACTAATTAAATTAGTCTATATACTTAATGAAATATCCTTATATAATATTCTGTTCCATGTAAGATAACCTAGTGTATGGTCACCCCCTCTATAACCCCGTATTAGGAATAAAAATTAACCCCCCATACTTGATAACTATAACAGATTAATTCATATTTTCAAATAATATATATCTATATAAATATGACCAGTAATAGACCATGTCCATTTATAGTGATTTAGGAGTTATTATGGTCTTAATAAATAATTTTAGAGTGTTGAGTATGGATATTTTAGAAATTTTGGATTCAGTTGAGGGGTCATTTTTCATTTAAGGATTTAGGTTTATTCTTGAATATTTAGGGATGGGTGTTTTATTGATGGTTTAAGGGTGTATACGTGGTTTTGGGTTTAGATATGGTCCTAGGGTGGAACTACCTATAATTTATAACTATAGGTAGAACTGAGTACTTGGTAGAGCTGGGAAGAATGAGTGTTGGTTCTAGAGAGCCATCAGGTACCTGGTGGCATTGTAATTGGTACTTGGTAGGCCCAATTAAAATTTTCTCTTAATAAATACCATTTTTTGTATTTTTCACCTCATTTTTATTTACCCCATTTATATTTCCCTTTATTAAATTACTCCTCCTAATAAATGTGGGGCTCTTCACACCCCTATTTAATCCTTGATTCAAGGGAATTTCAAGGAGTTTTCTACAAGATGAATCTAATGTAATCATCTCTATTATATTCTCTTCCTTATTTATCTAATATAGCCTAATTAAATTTAATTTATATAGGTATTTTGATTTTATATTTCATAGATTCATGGTGAAATCTAATTTTTACTCAGGGATTCCCCTTTCCTTATCTAGAAGAATCTCTTATGGATCAATTTATCATTATTCTTCATCATTTCAATTGAATGTGATTGAGTTATGGATTTATCTAAGGTTCTTAAATATCTAGGGAGAATTTTTATATTGACTCATTCGATATTATTTGAGGTTTTTTCCTACTATGATGTTAGGTTAATTCATGGAGTATATTACATTATTTTATATTAGGATTTCTGTAGTCATTCATTATAGTGGTTATGTGATTTTTATATTTTGGTTTGGGAATTGTGGTTTAATTGTTTTTAGTGGATATTAGTAATAATATATATTTTATAATTCTCTCCATGAATATTGATAGGTGGTTTTTAATAACAATTTGATTCTTAGGCTATGCATGTAAATGAATGCCTTGCATTTTCTTTAAATCACTATTAAAGTTATATTATTTTTAGAATTATAAATGAATGGTTTATTAGAATTATTTTTATATAACGAATTAAATGATTTTAGAGATGTTGTTTGACACTATATAATGGAAAACTACTTCCTCTTGAATATATTAAAACTTGGTCAACCCTATTTATTCCTTGATCACTCCTAATGAGTCTTAACCCATATGTTTGGAATTCTCTTGTAATATGAGTTGGGTGGACCTTATTTGAGTCATATTGCCAAAAATTGTTGTTCTTATGTGTGGGAAACATCCTTAGACATTTATATTGGGTTTAATGGATACCTTTGAGGCATCTATCAAGTTATCCCTCCTTGAGGAAAATTCATTGGTAAGGGGATTCTCCTTGAATAATACCTTTTTATCATATTATAGTGACCCTATAATTTTAATCCCTTAAATAATTCTTATGATATGAATAAAATTTTCTCAATTAACCAGGACATTTTTATCTTGTTTTAGTTACTTGTGAAATAACCATCATCTATATCCCCAATGTGAAACACCTGATTTCTTTCAATTAGTATTGGCTCATCAGTATGTGTAACTTATCCTATAATGTTCTGGATGCTACCCTCAATAACAAACTTACTCATATCCCCCCAAACTAGTTTTAAAATAGAAATATGGATTTATTAATGCTATAAGTATACAAGGGGTTACTGGTTTTACACAAGGGATTATGGGATACCTTCATTGGAAATTTTTAGGAATAAAATCATGGTAAAATTTTATGTGTAATTTATATGATAGATTGGAATTGAATTATATTCTAAAGGATATAGATGGTGCAACTTTTAAAAGTGGTCATGTGACCTATTATTCCCTAGATAATCCTAAATTTGGTTCTTTATAATGCTCATAGAAATAAAATTCATCTTCTCTATGTAATATCATGATCTCTAATTTGGTGATCCCCCCTCGCCCAACCTCTTTTTCCTAGAATAATACATGATCTATAGGAACCTCAACATTTTCATCTCAATGGGGTGGTGAATCAATTCGGAGGAATATAAAGATCCCTTAATATTACTCAAATTTTTTTCATTAATGATTTTATCTTATTATTAAATAGAAAATACAAATACATTAACAACTTCAAAGTAATTCCAAGTGAATATGGTAGATAGAGTGGACAACATATAAAGGCTACCAAGTTTAGTATGTACATTTCTAGTAAATATGAAATTATAAACTCAAATATCATTGAAATATGTCTTATAATATCTTGGAAGTTATTCCCTGTAGACTATCTTGGATATCAATTATCTCTAAATATGATTCAAATTCACCTTTTTATGGTCTGATGAAAATAATTACAAGCCATAACATCAATTGTAAATGTCAGCTTATCTCCTTTAGAGGTAGAATTTCCCTCATTAACGACATGTTATCTTTTATTCCTATGCATATTTTGTCCTTTATCATGGACCCTACAACATATGTTAGGAATATAGAGAGTATACTTAATGGATTAGTGTGGCAATCTCAATGAGAGGGTAAATGTCACTAAGTTAGCTACTCAAGGCTGGATAAAATTATTAAATAGGTTTTTATCAATATAACAAGGATAGATGAAACCCTGAAAATAATGAATTATAAGCTATATTGACACCCAAAATTCTAGTCATCAACCCTTGTGGATTAGGTAGTGGTCCTATGGTAGTATAATTCATGGTCTAGTTGCATTACATGAATCCATTTCATGGAAGTTACATCACTTATTTCAAACCAATCCATAAATTCCGTATTTATCAAACTCCGAATTAATCCTAGTTTTTGAGACTTCATCAGTTCAATTTTTTCCTTCAAATACCTAACACTTGGATGAAACCATTTCATTTACCCACCAATTCATGATCTAGATCTATACAAAGTCCTTTCTCTAATTCCTCATCCTATGAACCTAAAATATGCGGAACCTAAGTACTTATTTCATGAAGTTAAATTAAACTACATATGGTTCATCCCATGTGACCTTTAAATTGACCACAGTGTTATATTATACATGAACTAATATACTTTAATTAGATTATAATATATATAATAATCCTTGTGTGTGATTTTACCCATCAAAAATAAAACTCTAGGATATAAATTCCCACCATTTATATGAACTATGAAATGATTTATTCTTGTTATTATATGATATGTAGTGATTCTTAAAGGCTTTAACATTGCTCCAAATATAAATCTAATCAAATATATCCCCCCTATCTATCCATTTTTAGGAGCCTTTACTCATTTAAATAAATTTTTATATAGTATCCCTGTATTAAAATGGATCCATCTCCCATTTTAGCTACCTATGATTCATATCCATGTAGTGAACTTATAAGAACTATGTCTGGTTTTATTCCTATTATTAAAAGATATGTAGTGAAATATAAATCACTTATCTTAGATTAATCCATGAATTTTAAATTCATTCAAATTTTCCCCCATTATCCTATCACTTAGTCCATTTTTAGTTCACATCATTTTTTATCTTAAACCCTATGATAAGATAAAAATGTTCATACCATATTTAAGAATAATGTGTGTCTTAATTTTTATTATTTTTTGGATACATAGTAACATCCAAATGAACTATCTTAGACCCATAAATATATTTTACTTTTATTCCATACCCCCACCATCCTTTCACTCGGTCCCTCTTTAGTTCACATCTGGTTTTCCATCATAAACCCTATGTTGGCAGGAGAATTTTCATGCCATTTCATAAGAAATTGCGTGTCTTGATTACTATTATTATAGTATAGGTAATAACATAAAGGTAACCAATATTATACCCATCCATGAATTTTACCTTCGTCCCCCTACATTTTAGCACTTGGGCCATTTTAGTTCATATTGGGTTATCCTTAATCGATCATGTTCTCTGATGAGATTTAACATGTAATTGATTAGAATTGTTGGTTGATTTATTATTATTATTATAGGATACATGGCGACATATGGATCACTTATCTTGGACCCAGACACAAATTCCCTTCTCCTAAAATTCCCCTTCCTATAATATATCCACCTTATTCCCAATGGGTCTATCTATATTTGAATTTATATTGATATTACACATATTTTCTTCTTATAATTAAATGTGGATTTATTTATATTATTATAGGATATGTAATGAGTCCTGACCTATTTTTTCTAGTCCCATCCAAAAATACTTATTCACTCATACGTCCTTAAACTATTCCTAAGTAACTAATATTATTCAGTCCTAAATGGGAGTGTTTTAATTACCCTTTTAATATTATATTTTAATATACCATATTTTTTAACTTGGGTATTTGAATTGGAAAAAACATTCCATGCCTATTGGTAATAAGTTTATCAAGTCCTGAAGGTGCCTTCAGTTTGGTGTTGGTGAATCTGCCATATATCTATCCCATCTATAGTCATCCAAAGACATGTTTTCATCCTAAAATAATATATTCTCTAATATCATATACCATCAACAACATTATAGTGGAAAACTATATTCATATTTGGTCAGTTTTCATCTTCATTATACTTATTTAATAGTATAGTAATGGTGAATTTATTTCAAACATGATGAGTAGTTCCTTATACTATCCATTTCCATTACACTATTTCCTAATATAGAACATTCAAGTTACAAATTATATGAATTATATCCCCAAATAAAAAGGTACTTAAATACTTATATTTTTTAAACCCCCATTTGAGTGTCATGTTTCTTTTATTGGTCTAAGAACTATGACCTTAAACTATGAGAACCACTCCCTAAGTCCATATATAATAGAACTAGACCCTTTATTCACATTTGACTTACCCAAACCTCTTTACTATATAGACTACCTAATGTTTTGATCAAAGCTAAATGAACTTACACATCAACTAATTTTTATCAAAGATGTCCAACCTTAAATATCATACCTTAACATTCTGAATTGAATGACCTTAAACTAATAAAGGAAAGATATATATTACTCATTGGGTTTAAAACCCATAAATGTAATTAGGGGAATAAGTTGAGTCTATTATAACTAGGCATGAACCTTGTATATCTTGGTAAAAATTTTGAGCATTTAAAAGATAAAAAATAAAAAACTTTTTAAGTTAAAATCCCAATAAGGGTTTTATGAGAAAAAACCATGTTCCTAATTTTTAATAATTTCCCTCTCATGGATTATAAAAATTTTAGGGATAAAAGTAAATGATATAAATCTTATAGGGACCACCATATAGCCATGAAAAAATCTGAGCCATGATTATTAGGTATATAGATCTTGGAAAAAGTTAGATTACCCTCATATTCCTCAGATAAATATTTTTAACACCAAGATATTTTTGTGAAATATATTTTATTCAAATTAATTTAATATTTTTTGTATTTTTAACTTCACAAAAGGAAAATAGTTTAGTTTTTATATTAAAGAACTATATTTTTTTTGCATTATATGCAAAAAAAAGTTCTTGTGAACTACACAAAACATAAAGTTTAAAATTCTCTATACAGAACATCAAGTTTAGCATAAATTACATGCAATATTGATTTTCCTCGATGGCTTATCCAACATGCAAGACCGAGTGTTACCAAACAATAATATATTATAAAAAATACTACTATTTAATATAATGAGATGTAACCTAGATATTAAGTGTATGGTTATGAATAATATTATTTTAATTATAAAAATATGTATTTTACACAAAATATAAAAAGGATTCATCATTTACAAATTTATTATAAATGGATATAAGAACCAATTAAACATAAGGAAATTTGTTTATGGAAAAAAACTTTTATACTCACAATGATGTTTTAAACTAATAAATTAAATTAATTAAAATTATATAATTATATTAATGAAACATATATGTTATATTTTCAATAAAATATTTTATATATTCATTAAATATATTTTATCAGCAAAATATAAGAACAAACTCAATATTTCACATAAAAAATCAAATATTTTATAAAGACACTTTTACTACCTTTTAATAGAGAACCTATTTTAAATCCATTTTTTAGAACATTTAAAAATACTATATGTAAAAATAAACTTAATATTTGAAATAGAAACATAAAAATTATTTTAGGGTAAATTTTTGATATTTTTTCTATAAAATTTCATATTTTGATGAATAGTCAAAAATACTGAATTTTAATTCAAAAAATCTTTTTTGTATAATTTATTTAAATGGTTAAATTATATTTTAAAAATTTTTAATGTTTAATTAGATCAATTTTTATAAATTAATCCAATTCAGGTCATTGGTATTAATTTTACCATGAAATTGACTATAAAAACATAATAATTATTTGGACATTTATTACTTTAAAAACTTGCACTGTCGTCCCATCCGTGAGATTAGATTTAAATTAATTTATGCTGCTACTGTGATTGGAATTTTGAAAAATGGATTCTATATTTTGAATCATAATAATTTATAATTTATAATAAGTTAAACTTAGTTTTTGACCAAATATATTAGTGAAAGTAATTAAAATTAATTACAATGATTAGAGAAAAATTAAACTCAACAAAGGAATAAACTTTAAACTTAAAGGAAAAAATAAACTATCCACTTTTCCAAAACCCAATTTCTAGAAATTATTATAAAAATAACCTTCTATTGTTGATTTTTTTGTTTTTTATTAATATTTTTAAGTAAAACATGGGTACACCTAACTTATTTTTAAAAATACCAAGTGAGTCCTTTTCCTACCCTATAAAAGGCCACAACCTCTCCCACTTCCTCACACCTCTCAAACCACTTAGGTTCGGAAAATATCATCCTAATAAAATTATGAAAATATATAAATTCTTCCTTTAAGCCTCAATTTTTGAATAAATCCTTCTAAGGAATCTCTTTGGTGAAAGAAAAAAGGACCTACCTGATTAAGAGGTAACACCATCCCTCAAGCTCTATTCTTTTATTTTCTTTCTCCAATCTTTCAATTGACATTATTAAATGATTTTAAAATAAAAACAGTATCCTAAATATAATTATATTTTTTATTATAAGGTTTATACCTTAACTTACACACACTTTCATCTAATGGGTAACGAACATACTGTTTACGTGTATAGAAGACTAGCTCCTCACGAAACGATGATTGTTCATTTTTCCTTCAACGCCTCTCATGGTAGACATTAAGAAGGAAAATATATTTATATATGTTATATATTATATTTATTATGTATTTAATATTATTTAATTATTTTAAAACATGTATCTTTATACATTCCATTTTTTGTAAATACAATAATTTCGTTTAAGGAAGTGTGGACTATATCCCCCTCAAGATGATGTGATTCATTCACAAACTACATGT
Organism: Viscum album; assembly: GCA_963277665.1. Taxonomy (NCBI): domain Eukaryota; kingdom Viridiplantae; phylum Streptophyta; class Magnoliopsida; order Santalales; family Viscaceae; genus Viscum; species Viscum album. The sequence continues at coordinate 1,881,266,052 of OY728165.1, read as the reverse complement.
AATGTATTAAGGATGGATTTATTAAACATATATGATATAATAATTATACTGAAACAATGATATATATAAATATATATACTTATATTTCACTTACTATGTTTCTTTCAATACAACAATAAAAAATAGAAATAATGTTCACACGTACTTATGGCTTACCATCTCCATAAATGGTGTAATCCATTTAATAATTATATATTATATTGATTATTATAATAAAACTATACTGAATATACATTATAAGTATATCATGGTTTAAATTTTTTAAATAATTATATAAGTATAAGGACCAAAGATATGAAAAATTAAGACACCTGTGAAGAACAAAGCGGATATTACCCGAAGTGAAACCTTAACATAGAATTTTCAACAAGAGGGTAATATAAATTCAAAATAAAAACATAAATTGTATTATATATAATAATATTATTCTTTAAAATATTTATAATAAACTTAAATTTATTATACATTAATCTTGTATGAGTAAAAAGTGATTCAAGACACAAGGTAAGGGAATTTCATCTCACTTTTTATTTTCATGTGATACATGCTTTATTCACCACCCATTCCTTTTGTGTGGTGTGTATACTTATGATTAATGTATTATGTGATTATTAAACTTAAATTTATGGGTATTTAAAAATCCATTTTATGACCTTTATTTCATGGGTTTTATGTTTCAAAAGTTACCAAACTTGTAAAGTAATTTTTTCTCAATTTTCCTTTTTTGAGACACATGTCATGTTATAAACCTATATTTTTCCATGAGATGTATTTACTACCATTGAAATTTTATATCATTAATCTCATTAATTTCATGATATTTTAAGCTTTATGTAATTTTATTTTCTTAAATTGTTACTTTGGTTCAATGTTACCAAGTGGTAAGAGTTTATTAAAACGATCTCATCATTTTTCGTGATTGTTTATGTTTTTTTTCATTTGATGAAATATTATGATCCATATCTCACGAAAAATCATGAATTTTATTCTCCTCTAGTTATTCATGATATATTTATATTTTGGTACCAATTTCACTATTTGGTACACGATATAGTTCAGAATGTGTTTCTAAGAAATCCCAATTTTACCTCTCTCTTCAGTTGAAAATATGTGTTCTTTTGAAACCATGTTTTCTAAAAAGGTTTTCAAAACATTTTCAAGATTATTTTATAAGTTTAAAAAAATTTCTCAAATAAAACGTTTTTCAAAATTATTCTAATTCTTATTTATATGTTTTCAAAGTATTTTCAAAGAAATGGTTTTTAAAAATATTTTCAAGCTTCTTTTTTAAAAGAAATGGTTTTAGAAATGTTTTAAATATTATTTTATAAGTTTTTAAAGAAAATGGTTTTCAATTTTTTTTAAAGATATCTTTATTTGTTTTCAAAGAAAAACTTTTCCAAAATGTTTTTAACTTTATTTATATGTTCTCAAGTTTATTTTCAAGAAAATTATTTTCAAAAGGTTTTATGTTTTAAAGATCCTTTTTCAAATAATAAAGGATATTTACCTGAAGAATTTTTTTTGAAATATCCTTCCAAGTTATTTTTCATCGAATATAACATATACTTACATTAATTACTCCATTTTAGGAAATCATCCAAATTTTACATTCATATTATTTCTAGAATGGTTTATTTTTGGATGGAATAATATTTATGACACCCATTACTCTTCCATGGGTTATATGCCTTTGAAACCCACTTATTTTAATGGGTTATGCATTAATGAAATAATTAAGAAACCTATATATTTTTTATAGGGTATTATTTGATAAAATTTCATTGATATCCATTTCATTTCATGGTTTATGATTTTATATTTATTTAGCCCATTTATTTTTATGGGTCATGATACGATGAATGTTTTTTTATCTTGTGGAACTTGTATGTATGATTTTATTATGCAATGTTTAGGACCTATATCTACCTCTAATGAATTGGGTAATGATAAGTTTTATATGAGATCAAAGGGTAAGTGGGTTATAGCCCAATCCTAGAAACAAGAAGGTGAATGGGTTCTAGACCAAGACTAAAAGTAAGTGGGTAAACGGGTCGTAGCCCAATCCCAAAAAAAAGAAGGTACATTGGTTGTAGCCCAAGCCTTAAAGTAATAGGGTCCATGGGTTCTATCCCAAGCTCAAAAACAAGAAGTTACATGGGTTTTATCCCAAGACTAAAAGTATTAGGGTACTTGGGTTTTATCCCAATCCCTAAAACTAGAAGGTTCATGGGTTGTATCCGAAGACTAAAATGTTATAAAGGTCTTGGGAGGTATCCTTAACAGAATATTTTATATTCTTATATGTATTCCAAAAATTATATGTCTTATTACTCAGTTATGATTTCACGGATTATGATATTTATTTCATTACGATTAATGTCTTATGAACTGAAAAACTTTATTCCATAATTCATGTTCATGATCTTTGATATTCAAGGATTGATCTTATAATGTTATGATCATGTTCTAATACTCCTATGATCATATTTATGCTTACATGTATCCATTTTTTAACCTTACTGAGCATCTGAGTTCACCCATTTCTATGTTTCCTTCCCCAATTTATGAATATATGTATTAAGTATGATGTGTCTAATAAGGGTTGTAGTCATGAATAACTGAGTGGGAGATAATTTAGCTCACTCATGTATCAACGTTTACATTTCCATGTTTCAAAAGACACTAAACTAATACGGTCTTTAGGTATCTATTTGTGTAATGTTTTAACTATTCCTAAAAATTTATATAATTTCTATGTAAAGTAATAATGGGTCGTTATAGTTGATATTAAAGAAAATATTTAGTTAACCTTTTGAAACTAGGATGATTAAACCATAGTGATAACCATAAGGAAACATCTAAGGATAATCCTAAGGATAAGGAAAAGTATATGAAAATGTCTTGGAATTTTGGTAAATAATAGAGTGATTGGTTTTATAGAAATGTATCCTTGTCTGGAAACTATAAGTGGATGTGGCTCTAGTATAGATATACCTAGGGGTAACAACTTTGACAAGATGTCCCATTCTCGACTCTAGGTAATATGGTACATGAAAATGGGACTTGATTCACACCTTGTTTAACACTCTTGGGGGATATACTTTGGGAATTAAAAAAACTCTTTATGAACCATCCTGAAGGACTTAAATAGAATTTGTCTATAAATAACCTAGGATAAACCTAAGGTGTCATAAATTAATTAAGGTTTCAAAATTTAGATATCTTGCAAATGTTATTTCATGATTTTGTGGTTCCTCACTATGAAAAATGTTTCTTACTCTATTATTTTTGGTTTTAGTCAATGGATGGAACATGAAAGAACCGTGTTAATGGTGACTGTGATAGAAAATGAAATTATTTTTATCTTGAGCATATGAATTCTATAGGAGATGGAATGAAACACCTCATTGCTATTCTCACACACATTTCTCAAGCTATGAATCATGTTGGGATTCCAAATGAGAAAAGGATGGAACAAAGTCTTATTGATTCCTTCAAGAGGCAATGTCCACCTTTTTTCAGTGGGTATTCTTATCCACTTGTTTCTGAACACTGGATTAACACTAATAAAAATATATTATACATTATCCATTTTTTGAAACATGATAAAGTCATTCTTGCTATTTATCGGCTAGAAGGTAGAGAATACTGGTGGTGGACTCTAATAAAGAATATGAGGAAGCAAGATGAAATGGAATCCATGGATTGGGAAGAGTTTAAGAAATTATTCTTTAATTAGTACTTTTCTCATGTTCTTCATATGAAGATGGAAAAGGAGTTCCTTTAGTTGAAGAAAAAGTATGATGAATCTATTTGTATCTATGAGGCTGATTTCTCAAGACTTGTGAGGTACACTTCTGGAATTATCATACAACTAGAAAGTATAGTCGATAGGTTTTTATTGTACTAAAGACAAGTCTCATAAGGGAATTTTCCATGTGAGAATTTAGTAGCTACAAAGATATTGTGTGTTGTGCAATAAAAGTTGAAATGGAGTTTGGAGTTATTTATCAATCTTTTAGTTTTAATAAGAAGATGAAGATGGAGTTTGAAGTAAAATCTAAAAACCATAGAGATAAGAAGTTGGGCCTTCCTTTATACCCTATGTGTGGAAAGAATTATGTAGAGAATTATAATAATGGGTCTATTGAATGTTTTAAGTTTGTAAAGTAAGTAAATTGAGTCATTTAATACCAAAGTGACTAGAAAAATATATATATAATGAGTCTAATATGGAGATAAGTCCACAGAATACACCTCAATTGTAGGGAGTTTGGGAATTTCACCAAAAAGTGCCCAAATCCAAGGGTTAATAAAGGTGATCAGCTCCAAAAAACCTATAAAGAAAAAGGAAAAAGGGAAAGTATATAAAATCACAATATATGAAGTGAACCATGATAATTGGGGGACTCTATTGTGGGTAATTTCCTAAGAGATTTTGTAAAAAAAGATCTATGAAAATATTAGTGTTCATCCTTTAGTAGAAATTGATATGAGTTTAAGCATTTATTATCTACATGAATTTTGGAATACTAAAATCATGTTTATTTTATATATTTACAAGTATGAACCCAAGATTTTAATAGAAAAGTTTTTATAAGATAAGAGCATATTTAAGGAATAAATGATGAATTATCTTCTAGAAACATGTATGTTTTTAATAAGGTTTTTTGGAAATTCAAATTATGACCATGTTTTCAAGAGAATATATGATCAAGGTATTCACATTTTTTTATATTATGTCACATGGGAGATCAATTTTAATCTTATTTCATGACCTTATTTCTAATGTTTTGTATTTTCTTCTTTAGGAAGGGTTATAAGGTTAACCATTTATAGAAATTTTAATTTAATATTCGATTGAAGTTTATGAGATTAAAGTATTATCACACCACATGATAATTTATAAAAATTGGATAACCTTATCTAACAACCTTATGTTGATGGTAAATGAAGATATATAGTATGAATTATCATGGATCTCATGATATGTTAGTAATTCAGGAATGAAAATTTATCCTTCCTTTTAGGAGGAAGAGATGAAGTATAAATTAGTCAAGACATGACCACAGTGAGATATTTTACTTATTAAAGAGAATGAAATCAAGTAAGTATAACTTCTCATGAAAATTATTCAACCTTAGGGAAAGGATCTTGAACCCGAAAAGGCTATCCTTGTAACTTCTTTTCTGATGAATCAAATGATCCCTTAGATAATCATAGATTTATGGATTTGTGATTATTAACTTTGTCCTGACTAAGTTATCTATCACTCTCCTAGAGAACTTGATAGTTATATTTCTATTCCATGTCTATGTTTTCACTTTCCCATTATTTTCTCCTATGTGTAAACCTAGTTATAAGTTACTTTTTGTAACATTTATATTTCCAACATTATTTTTTAAGTAAGTTTTAGAATTTATTTTAATGATGTGGGTTTCTATGGAAGAAACATAATAGTATTAACCATTTGATAACCCAAACAAATTTATAGGGAGAAACTCATTTTAATAGAGGTGTAATGTAACACCCCAAAATTTTGTGATTTTTTTAATTAATTTAATCATTTTTATAGTTTTCATTTCACACAACATTGAAAATAGTTTAGTTTTTATATTAAAGAGTTATGTTTTTTATTGTGTTATACACAACACCAAGTAATCATTAACTACATAAAACATAAATTTTAACATTATCTACATGGAACATTGAGGTTAGTTTACATTACACGCAAGATTGAATTTCCTTGATGGTTTGTGCAGCACACAAGACCGAGTGTTACCAAATGATAATATATAATTAAAAATATTACTATTTAATATAATGAGATATAACATAGACGTTAAGTTGATGGTTATAAATATTATTAATTAAATTATGAAAATATGAGGTTTACACAAAATATAAAATGAATTAATTTGTTATAAATTGATTAGAAATGGATATAATAACCAATTAAACATAAGGAAATATTTTTATAGAATACAATAATTATACTCACAAAGCTATTTTATCCTAATACATTAAATTAATTAAAATTATAGAATTATATTATTGAAATATATATGTTATATTAACAATTATATATTTTTCATACTCATTCAATATATTTTAGAAGCATAAGATAAGAACAAATACAATATTTCGCATAAAAAATTAAATATTTTAAAAAGGCACTTTTACCACATTTTAACGGGGAAAATATTTTAAATAAATTTTTTGAAACTTTTATAAATCATTTATGTTGTACCTCTCGTTCCCCTCGTTGTTTGATTTTCATGATCACAATCACCTTATTATTTGTCTAATTTTGTTTGAAGTGTTTTTGAATGATAGGCACAAGGTTGCCAAGAAAATGGCCCAAGAAAGAATCAAGAAGTGGACTGAATTTCAGTCCACCGGCCAACCGGTGTGATAGCACCGGCCAGCCAGTGGACCTGGCAGAGGCATTGCCCACTGCCAGGTTCCACCGGTCAGCCGGTGGCTCTGTCACCGGCCAGCCGGTGGCAACCTGATGCAATAGTGATGGCTACTGCCTCACCACCGGCCAGCCGGTGGCTCTGTCACCGGTCAGCCGGTGGAGCCTGGACCAAAATTCTTCTCCTCTGCCAAGGCACCGGCCAGTCGGTGGAGCTGTACCGGCCAGCCGGTAGCCCAGTCAAACTAGCCGTTGGCTTTGACCAGTCAACTCCCATTTGGCCTCCAACGGCTCCGAGGCCTTTTCCAACGGCTCCGAAGACTCCCCAAGGGTTCCATGCCTATAAATAAAGGCCAAGGAAGCCCCAGACACTTAACCGGATCATATACCAAGCCAACGGACATATTTTGTATCAATTGGCCAACCTCCGGCGGACTTCCTTCAAGGAACCCACCTTGCTCCAACAACTTCCACATCCAAGGAGCTCCTTCAAAGAAGCTTGGAAGCGGCCTTCAACATCTCCAATCAATCAAAGGCGCCCAAGACTTCCTTCAATACGGTTTTTCTTGTTTATCCTTTTTGAGCTTAATTTGGGTTTGTGTCTACAAACCACTCTATTTCTCATCCCCTCTTTCTTTTGGGTTTCACATCACCATTAAGGTATGAAAAGGTTGTCAAGCTTTCCTTTAAATAGCTTGAGACATAGGTGAGCTATCCTTCACCTGTAAGAAGGATAGTGGGTTCTTGCTAAACCATTAAAAGCAAGTGGGTTCTTGCTCAACCATCAAAAGCAAGCTATAATAGGTCCTAGTGCTACCTCAAAGCCTAGTGGGTTTCTTGCTAAAACCATTGAAAAGCAAGCGGTAGGAATCTCTCAACGGTTGAGTTGGGAGCGGAGACGTAGGCCGGGTTTTGGCCGAACTCCGTTAACAATTTCTTGTGTGATTGCCTCTTTTATTTTCCGCTGCACATACTTTGATTTCACTTTGATTTTAATTTGTTAATAATTTTTTAAAAGGAAATTCACCCCCCCTCTTGCCATCATTCCCATTTTTCTCCGTCCAACAATTGGTATCAGAGGGCGTATTTGAATAATTCCCTAACCGGTTTCAAATTAAAGATCCTTTTTGATGGCTTCTACCGCTTCAACCTCTTACGCCCCCGAAGGCTTTTCTTTGGATCGTGCTCCATTTTTTGATGGGACCGACTATAGTTTTTGGAAAACCCGCATGACCACATTTCTTAAAAGTATTGGCTATCCTATTTTTAGAATTGTTATGCATGGTTTTACCCTCACTTCTTCCGATGAGTCTAAGTGGACCACCATAGATATTAAGAATTTCGAGCTTGATGGCAAAGCCATGAACGCTCTTCATTGTGGTCTTGACCGTAATGTTTTTAATTGTATTTCTACTTGCTCTACTTCTTACGATCTTTGGAAATTTTTAGAACTAACCTATGAAGGTACTAGCGAGGCTCCAAAGCAAGAATCCGATCAAAAGCAAGAACCCGACGAAAAGATCAAGCCCGTTTGCCCACCTCACAAGAAAAGGGCCAAGAAGAAGAAGAAGAAGGCTTTAAAGAAAACTTGGAGTGATAGCTCCTCCTTCTCTTCTTTCTCCTCGAGCGACAATGGTAATAATTGCCTAATGGCAAAACATGAGGTATCTTCCTCCTCTTCCTCCTCTTCCTCCTCTAGTTCTTCTAATTCATTTAATCATTTATCATATGAAGAACTCCAACATGCTAGAGACCAATTAGAAAATGGTTTTCATGAACTTTCTTCTAAATTTGTTTCTTTGAAAAAGAATTTCAAAAAACTTTCCTCCGAAAAAGAACAACTTCTTAAAGAGAAGGAGGAACTCTCCCTTAAAATCCAAAATTTTCCCAATGTTGATTCTTTGGAATCAACCATTAAGGACCTTAGAGAATCCCTAGCCAAATTCACCCAAGGGGAACAAAATCTTTCAAAATTGCTTGGTTCCCAACGAATTTCAAGAACCACCCAAGGGCTAGGATATACCAATGTAGCTTCCTCCTCCCATGCTCCAACTGTTTTTGTAAGGGGGAGCTCTAGTTATAAATTTTGCAATTATTGTAAAAAACCCGGGCACCTCATTTATGAGTGTGATTGCAAAAATGCCCGGTACGGTCAACCCAAATCTATTTTTTATTCGGACGAGTTTTATAGGAGAAGACCCGCCATGAAACAAATTTGGATTGAAAAATCCATTTTGGCGAGTCTCTCCGGGCCAAAAATAGTTTCGTTTCCCCGATGATCTTTTATTTAGGGGGAGAAATTTTCTTAAATTCAAAAATCTCTTTCGATTCATTTTTTAATTTAAATTCATTTTTGATTCAAAACTCTCAATTTCAAAAATTTCATTTGGTTTCAAATTTCAAATTTCAATTGGTTTTTGATTCAAAACTTTCAATTCAAACTGTTATTCAAATTTTTCATTTCAATTTCAAAAATCTCAATTGATTTTTCAAATCTCAAATATATTTTTTCAAACCCTTCCCTCAATAAAGTTTTATGCCCCACGCTATTTTGATAATCACAAAGGGGGAGAATTTCTTGATTGATTGGGGGAGAAACCTTTTGATCATGCTTAGCATTTATTTTCAATTTATTCATTAAAAGCATGCCTTTAATTTTTGTTTTTACTTTAATTATTTTGGTGATTGTGATCATCAAAATAGGGGGAGATTGTTGTACCTCTCGTTCCCCTCGTTGTTTGATTTTCATGATCACAATCACCTTATTATTTGTCTAATTTTGTTTGAAGTGTTTTTGAATGATAGGCACAAGGTTTCCAAGAAAATGGCCCAAGAAAGAATCAAGAAGTGGACTGAATTTCAGTCCACCGGCCAACCGGTGTGATAGCACCGGCCAGCCGGTGGACCTGGCAGAGGCATTGCCCACTGCCAGGTTCCACCGGTCAGCCGGTGGCTCTGTCACCGGCCAGCCGGTGGCAACCTGATGCAATAGTGATGGCTACTGCCTCACCACCGGCCAGCCGGTGGCTCTGTCACTGGTCAGCCGGTGGAGCCTGGACCAAAATTCTTCTCCTCTGCCAAGGCACCGGCCAGCCGGTGGAGCTGTACCGGCCAGCCGGTAGCCCAGTCAAACTAGCCGTTGGCTTTGACCAGTTAACTCCCATTTGGCCTCCAACGGCTCCGAGGCCTTTTCCAACGGCTCCGAAGACTCCCCAAGGGTTCCATGCCTATAAATAAAGGCCAAGGAAGCCCCGGACACTTAACCGGATCATATACCAAGCCAACGGACATATTTTGTATCAATTGGCCAACCTCTGGAGGACTTCCTTCAAGGAACCCACCTTGATCCAACAACTTCCACATCCAAGGAGCTCCTTCAAAGAAGCTTGGAAGCGGCCTTCAACATCTCCAATCAATCAAAGGCGCCCAAGACTTCCTTCAATACGGTTTTTCTTGTTTATCCTTTTTGAGCTTAATTTGGGTTTGTGTCTACAAACCACTCTATTTCTCATCCCCTCTTTCTTTTGGGTTTCACATCACCATTAAGGTGTGAAAAGGTTGTCAAGCTTTCCTTTAAATAGCTTGAGACATAGGTGAGCTATCCTTCACCTGTAAGAAGGATAGTGGGTTCTTTCTAAACCATTAAAAGCAAGTGGGTTCTTGCTCAACCATCAAAAGCAAGCTATAATAGGTCCTAGTGCTACCTCAAAGCCTAGTGGATTTCTTGCTAAAACCATTGAAAAGCAAGCGGTAGGAATCTCTCAACGGTTGAGTTGGGAGCGGAGACGTAGGCCGAGTTTTGGCCGAACTCCGTTAACAATTTCTTGTGTGATTGCCTCTTTTATTTTCTGCTGCACATACTTTGATTTCACTTTGATTTTAATTTGTTAATCATTTTTTAAAAGGCAATTCACCCCCCCTCTTGCCATCATTCCCGTTTTTCTCCGTCCAACAATTTATATTAAAATAAAATTAATATTTTTAAAATAAACATAAAAATTAGTTACGGTAAATTTTTGGTATTTTTCTGTGAAGTTTCATTTTTTGATGAATAGTGAAAAATACTGAATTTTAATTCCAACCCACGTTTTCATATAAGTTTTTTAAATGGATAAATTATATTTTAAATTAGTTTTAAATTTAAATTAGATAAATTTTTTATCCATTAATCTAATTTAGGTCATTAATATCAATTTCACCTTGAAATTGAATATAAAAACATAGAAAACTTTTCGTCATTTTTACTTTAAAAACCAGCATTGTCATCCCATCTGTGGGATTAAATTTAAATTAATTTCTTACACTTTTGTGATTGTAATTTGGAAAAATATATTCTATATTTTTAATGGGAGTAATTTATACTTTATAATACGTTCAAATTAGTTTTTTACCAAAAATATTAGTGAAAGTAATTAAAATTAATTATAACAATTAAGGAAAACTTAAGCTTAATAAAGAAATAAAACTTAAACATAAGGGTAAAAATGTCCTATACACTTGTCCAAAACCATTTTTATGGACATTATTATGAAATTAACCTTCCATTATTGATTGTTTTGATGAATTTTTTTAGGTAAAAACATGGGTACACCTAACCTGTTTTCAAAAATACCAAATGAGTCATTTTCCTCCCCTATAAAAGGCCACCACCTCCCCCACATCCTCACACCTCTAAAAACAATTAGGTTAATCCAATATCTACCCAATAAACATACCAAAATACATACATAACTCATTTAATCCTCCCTTTATATAGAAATCCTTCCAAGGAATCCATTTGGTTCAAACCAAAAAGAGTTACCCAATTAAGAAGTAACAACTTCCCTCAAACTCATTTCTTTTATTTTCTTTATCCACTATTTAAATTATCAATATTCCATGATTATAAAACTAAAACAGTATCATAAATATATTGATATTTTTTATGCTAATTTTAATACCTAAACTTATACACACTTCTATCTAATGGGTAACAAACACATTGTTTGTGTGTACGACGAACTACCGCCTCACGAAATGATGATTCTTCATTTTTTTCTTTACCACCTATCATTGTGGAAATTATGATGGAAAATTTATTGATAATTTTATATATTAAATTTATTATATATTTAATATTATTTAATAATTTTAAAATAGATATTTTTATACTTTCCATTTTATGTAAATACGATAATTTTGTTTAAGTGTGGACTACCACCCACTCAAAGCGAGGTGATTCATTCACACACTACATGGAATATATTAAGGATGGGTTTATTAAACATATATGATATATATTATATAATAATAATAATTTAATAAATAAATAAATAAATCTATATGTACTTATATGTCACTAACTCCTTCTTTCAATGCGACAATAAAAAGGGAAACAACGTTCATGTGTACATACGGTTTACTATCTCCATGAACGGTGAATTCCATTTCATAATTACATATTCTATAGATTATTATATTATATTGTATATATATATATAATTAATATAAATTATATTTATATTGTGGTTTACATTCTGTAAATCATTATATAATTATAAGGACAAAATATATAACAAATTAAGACACATGTGAAGAACAAAGGGGAAATTACCCAAAGTGAAACCTTAACATAGAATTGTTAACAAGTGGGAAATATAAATTAATAATAGAAAAGTATATGGTATTTGATATAATAATATTATTCTATAAAATATTTATAATAAAATTACATTTATTATACTGGAATCTTGTATGAGTACAAAGAGATTCAAGAAATAAGGAAAGGGAATTTCATCCCACTTTTTATTTCTGTGAGATACATGATTTATTCACCACCCATTCCTTTTGTGTTATATGTATAATTCATATGGATGTATTGTGTTATTATTAAACTTAAAGTTATGGGTATTTACATATTCATTTTATTACCATTATTTCATGGGGTTTATGTTTAAAAATGTACCAAATTAGTAAAGTAATTTTATCTTAATTTTCTTTCTTTGAGACACATGCCATGTTATGAACCTATATTTTTCCATGAGGTGTATATAATCCCATTAAAAATTTATATCATGAATATAATTATTTTTATGATATTTTAAGCTTCAATTAATTTTATTTTCTTAAATTGGGAGTATGGTTCAATGTTACCAAGTGGTATGTGTTTATTGAAACAATCTCACTACTTTTCAAGATTGTTTATGTTTTTTCTTCCTTTGAAGAAATATTATTATTCATATCTCAAGAAAAATCATTAATTTTATTTTACTCTGATTATTAATGATATATTCATGTATTGGTACCATTTTTCTACTCTTTGGTACATAATATAGTTAAGAATGTGTTTTCAATAAATCCTGACTTTACCTCTCTCTTCAGTTAGAAATCTATGTTCTTTTAAAAACTTGTTTTCTAAAATGATTTTCAAAACATTTTCAAGATTATTTTATATGTTTTAAAAGTGTTATCAAATAAAAAGTTTTCAAAAATATTTCAATCCTTATTTTTTAATGTTTTAGAATTATTTTAAAATACATGGTTTTCAAAAATGTTTTCAAGATTATTTTTTAAAAGAAATGGTTTTTAATTTTTTTTCAATATTCTTTTCTAATTTTTAAGGAAAATGGTTTTCAAAACATTTCAATTCACTCCTTATATGTTTTCAAGGAAAAAGGTTTTAATTTTTTTTCAAAACATTCTTTAAAATTTATAAACATTATTTTCAAGAAAATGGTTTTAAAGGGTTTTATGTTTTAAAGAGCCTTTTTTAAAGAATAAAGTATATTTACCTCAAGAAATATTTTAAAAATATCATACCAGGTTATTTTCAATATAAGAAAACATCCATTGATTTTACTCATTCCCTTTTAGGAAATTATCCAAATGTTCTATTCATATTTTTTCTTTAATGTTTTATGTTTTTATGGAATGACACTTATGACATCCATTACTCTTCCACATGTCATATGCCTTTGAAACCTATTCTTTTCATGGGTTATGAATTAATGAAATGATTAGGAAATATATATATTTTCCATAGTTAGGATGTGATGAAATGTTATTGATATCCAATTCATTTCATGGGTTATGATCTGATATTTATAAAACCCATCTATTTTCAGGGGTCATGATATGATGAATGTTTTGTTATATTGTGGCACATGTATATATGATTTTATTATGTGATGGGTGGGACCTATATCTCCACCCAATGTATTGGGTAATGATAAGTTTTATATGATCTCAAAGGGTAGACGAGTTGTATCCCAAGCCAAAAAATAAGAAGGTACATGGGTTGTATCCCAGGATTGAAAGTAAGAGGGTAAATAGGTTATAACCTAAGCCTGAAAACAAGAAGGTACATGGGTTTTATCCCAAGACTAAAAGTAAGAGGGTAAATAGGTTTTATACCAAACCTTAAAACAAAAACGTACATGGTTTTTAGCCCAAGATGGAAAGTAAGAGGGTATATAGGTTGAAGACCAATCCTAAAAACGAGATGGTACATGGTTTATAGCCCAAACCTAACATGTTATAATGGTCTTGGTAGTTATCCTTAACATAAAATTTTCTATTCTTATATTATGACACAGTCTCATTCTTTAGTTATGCTTTATTGGTAATTAATAAAGGGATATATGGAGACAATGACCCTTGAGTCACCTCCAGTAGGACCCTGGTTGGAGAATAGAACCAACGTTGTATAAATATCATAATATGGGATGCATTACCCTTTATAAGAAAAAATATTGGTAGATAGAATGATTCATCCACAAAACACCCAGGAACACTCACCAAGTTACGCAAGACAAGTAATATAATATGTTATAAATCACATCTATGATAGGGTACCCTGCACCACTTTGCCACTGGTATGCCTCTATTGACCAATTTAGTATGTCCTAGCACTCCCACCCCTTCTGCATACCACATCACATCTCTCACTCACACACCTAGTCCTCACAACACATCTTGCTCGCACACACCTGTCCCTCATAACACATTCTGATCGCACAGACCTAGGCCTCAAAACACATCCGGACTGTACACACTTGGGCTCAAAACACATCACATCATATCTCATCCTGAATACACTTCAGAAATCACATCACATCTCACCCCAAATATACCTGGTACAACATAAACTACCTCTCTCGCAAACACCTAGGATATCACATCCTTCCCAAAGACACCTGGGCCATCACAAACATCATAAAAGCACTAATAGACCTCCAACCATCATAGATTGTGCCATACCAATCTTTCCTAGAAGAGAGAGTGGGAAATATCGGGTATCTAACCATCCCTTCTCCTCACCAGATGTTGGTAAAAACACACTACCCGCATGATGGTGTGGGTTTTAAGCACATAGTTATCAACATGGGTGGGGTGCATACATATATCATAGGAATATACAAGTATATGTATAGTATCAAATTATCTATCACAACCTATGTGTTCTTAAACAAACAACCAACTCATAATACTGTCACCTTTAATTCTACCTCTAAATGAATTTATTAATAACAACAAAAGTCATTTCAGAAGGTGAAGATCCCTGGTAAATTAAGACAACTTCAAATTTCTTCCATTTTCAACACTCATTCATTTAATCATTTAGTATAAACTATATTTAATCAAACAAACATCATTTTAGTATTTTATTAACCACATCCATCTCATTAACCAAACCAACCCAAGCCACTCCATACTTTATTAAACAATTATTTATTCATCCCATCACAATAGGGGAAACTAATAGGCATGATGCATAATAAGACACATAGTATAAGTCATTCACATTCATCCAAGTGATTAAGATACATGGAAAATTATAACACTTCACATTAATGATTCATCATACCATGACCTCTAGATAAGGTGTGAAGGTTTCTAAATGTTATTAATAGAGAAATTTCGAGTGAATTACCCATACCAACCACTATTATCCTTCTTCAAACTCATCAAACCAGTTAATTATATAAATAGAACCAACCCCCAACTCACAGCCGCATCCAATAACACATCACAACCCAACCAGTTTCATAGCCCTACTACATAATCACACCACACCAATCACAACCCCACCATACAACCATATGTCATCCACTCCCCTAATACACAAAAACCACATAAATTCTAAAAATCACATCACCTCACATACCAAGGAAAAGTGAATTTTCAAATTTAATAATACATCCCTTATTTAATTCCACTTATAAATTTTGGGTTTATTAGATAAACTATATGATCCTGTGGAATCCATTTATTATTCGAATAAACATGGTTAACCAACTTCTATATATAAGCATTCAAAAAAATCTAAACAACATGAATTCCATAAACCATTCATTGTGAAAATAAGGACCCCTAATGTCCATGCTTTTTAGTGGGTAGTTATCCCATAAAAATCATAAAATACATAAAAACATCAATGCAATAAGATCATGTGTCACTTTTCCCCAGCCCTATATATTGATTTTTAAAACAATTTTATTATATTTATTAATTTGGAATCAAGTATATTCACAAGTTAAAACATCTACACACACATCCCGCATAATGAAAAATTAAGAAAGATGAAGGAAAACTAGTTAGAATAATAACAACCAGCACTTCCTAGTTGTGCCAAAAACATGGGTGCATGTATAGCAGGTAACTCTCTAGGGAATCATGAAAAGAATAAGAAAAATCTATACAGAATAATCCTTTGGGGATTTCCAGTCTCAAGATAAAGGATAAGGTATGGATTAAGGGTATGCTATCTCGAATTTATGAAGATTAGATTGGATTCAGTGGGAATTATATATAGTTTAATATTTTCATTAAAGGTGGATCTAGACAATACCAAGTAGTTTGAACAATTAAAAGCCTCTGAACCCTTAGGGAACTAAATATATAATTTAAGGACTTTGAATCGGTCTCAAATCCATTCATATAATGCATTAATCTTATTTTACATAAAAGAAAGACGTCATAAGGGAAAAACTAAAAGAATCGGGAACACTATTCATGAGACACTATTGGATGAGGCACTACCAGAAAGGCACCACCAGATGAGGCACCACCGAATGAGGCACCACTGAATGAGGAACCACCAGAAGAGGAACCACTGGATGAGGCACTATCAGGATGAACCACCTACCACCATCAGTGAGTTTCTTCCAGAAAAGACACTACCAAACCAGGGACCACTGGACGAGGCACCACAGGATGAGGAACTATAGACGATCGACCAGCAAGCGACTACCAGAAAGTGACTGCCGCGGTGAGATGGTGCCAGGGAAAGCTACTGCTAGGGTGGATAAGACACATCCAATGCATGAAATTCTTGGTGTAGGACACCATCAGTGAGAGATCACTAGGGAGTGACACCCACATGGTGAGTAAGACACCACTGGTGTGATAGACCTTTCGTGTGGGATATTGCCAGCGTGAGGCACCTTTGGTGAGAGACACTATCAAAAAACCTGGAAAAATAAGAAATTTTGAAAAAGTGTTGAAATTAGTGGCCTTGAACTCACAAAACAACTCAAACACTAGATTCCCACAATTTAATGGACTAGAGAGTTCTAGTCCATTACATTAGATACTTCTCAAACTATTCTCACCCTCTAGAATTGAAAACCAACTAGGAAGGAAATAGAGGAAGGGTACAAAAAACCACCCCTCAAGATACCTCAAAAGGATCATGTTACACTTGAAACACTTCTAAAAACATAATGCATCTAAATACATCAATTATAAACCACCTTGTGTTGTTCAAAGGTTTGAGGGGAAACCTCTACGCCCAAGAAAACCTCCTCCAACATCTGATAACTAGGCCTTATCATCATAGTAATATAAATTTAAACCCAAAATACCATAAAACACATTTCACAACCACAACAAACCACACCATCCGAACACATGAATCAAGGAATTATGTCCTCCATATTAAGATACTATCCTCTATGGGTGGCACTGACTCGCCTTCACAGGTTTAATCACATCACAGTTCATGAATCTTGATTAGGAATTAGTTCCCCACATTTTCATATGTTAGGATTTTATCACACATCACAAACCAAGGGAAAACAACTCATCTCATAATCAACAAGGTTCAAACATCACTTCACAAGGAAAAAATAGAACAAGGAAAAACTCAAAAAAACTCTAGGTATTAGGCACACATTTGTGTTTCTCCATCTAAAGTAATATCCTTTTGGGAACCATGCCTCCACAAAACACAAACCAAAGGATTTTTCTATCCACGTATCACCTTCTCTTAGTGATCCTAGATTTCTAATGGACACTCCACAAACATCACATCATCCTAGATATCTAACTCTCCCTAGTCAATGACATGAGAGTCATTGTGAATATACTAAAAAATTTGAGAGTTGTGAAAGATTCCATGGATCCTCTCAAACCGTCGTGGAAATGCCAACTCGTATGCCATTATTTCAACTCTCACAAACACCTCAAAGGGCCCAAAAACCAAGGGGAAATCTTACTTCCTTTGTTGAACCTCCAATTCCCAAGTCGAGAGGAAACCTTCAAGAACACGTGCTCCCCAACCTCGAACTCCAAGGGACTCCTTCTGAAATCGGTATATGACTTATGTCGGTACTACACTTCTTTTATCCTCTCATGAGAAATATAAACTTTCTTTATCGTGATCTACACCACATCGGGACCATGAACAACTATCTCCTCAACCTTCATCCAACATAACAAAAAATGACATAGTATTCTGTACAAATCCTCGAACATGGTCATGCCAATTGAAGAGTGATAACTAATATTACAAGAAAAATCCACCAATGAAATATTCTATACCAAAGACCCACTAAATCATAAGAGGTATGCCTGAATCATATCCTCCAATGTCTGTATAGTTTATTTTGTCTGCCCATCTGTCTGAGGGTGGAAAGTAGTGTTGAGGAATAACTGAGTTCCAAAAGTATGCTTCAATCCCCTCCAGACTCATGAGGTAAACTATGCATCCCAATCTATGAAAATGACCATTTTAACACCATTAAAATTCACCACCTCATCCATGTACATCATAGACAAAGCATCCATTGCACCCATATCCTTGATCTCTATGAAGTGAGCTGTCATCAACCAATCCATGATCACCCAGATAACATCAAAATATCCCTGAGATATAGGTAAAACTATGATGGAATCCATCAATATTTTATCCCATTTACACTCAATAACATCCAAAGGTTTCAAAAAAAAAATCAGGAACATGATGCTCAACCTTTACCTACTAGTAAACCAAGAACTTCTCCCCAAACTCTTCCACATCATGTTTCATCCCGAACCACCAAAACTACATCCTTAAGAAATGGTACGTATTGGAAACTCTTGGGTGTACTACCAAAGGTGATCTATGAAACTCATGAAGTAATCCATCATAAATATCCACTAGAATGAATAATATTCCATGAAACAACATCTGATTCTGACCATCTTCTGACCATCCATCTAGAGCATCACTATGGACAATATGATCACACATCACCTCTGCCTCCAAGTATCCCCACTGAGACTCCTACAACTGATAAATCATAGAAGACTACACCTTTATCAAAAACAAACATCCTTTACCACCATCCGCTATTTCATCTAAGTAGAAGTCTTCCAACTCTTCCATCAATCTCTAAGAATCCACAGATTTTTAAACAACCTCCTTCTACAACTTTATACTCAAATCATCATCCACTACATTCCCCTTTCCCAAAGTATAAGAGATATAAAAATCATATTACTAAATAAACTCTATCCACATTTACTGTCAGATATTCATGTCACACTATTAAAAGATATACCTCAAGCTCTTGTGATCTATGAAGACCACAAATTTCTCCCCAATGAGGTATTTCCACTACAACTTCAGCACAAAAAAATAAAACTAGCTCCATATCATGGGTGGTATAGTTATTATAATGAGGAACTAACTTACTAGACGCATAATATATTTCTTCTCACTACTGCATCATCACTCATCCCAAGCCCAAATAGGAAGCGTCGCAAAACACCTCAAACATTACCCCTTTCTTAGGAAATTGGAGCACTGGGGCACTAACCAACATCCTCTTTAGGTAACCGAACGATGCCTGGAATAGATTACTCTATGAAAAATCTTGATATTTCCTTATCAAAGCTATAAATAGGGATGAAAATCAAGAGAAATCAAGCACAAAACTTGGATAATATCCTACAAGACCAAGGAAACTGCGAAACTCTAACACGTTCCTAGGTGATACCCATGAAAAAAAATCTTAAACATTTGAAGATTCTACTACCAAACCCTACCGAGACACCACATGTCTAAGTAAATTCACCTCCCATGTCCAAAAATTATACTTGGACAAATTTCTTTAGAGATGTTGGCATTGAAGAACCTAAAAGATTGTTCTGAGATGCTCAGTGTGCTCCTATTATAACTTTATGTAAATCAATATATCATCAATGAATACAATAATGAATCGGTCTAGGAAATCATGGAATATGGATTTCAATATCCCCATGAACATAGATGGTGTGTTCATAACACCGAATAGCGTGACTACATACTCGAAGTGCCCATACCTATATCTGAAGGTAGCCTTCAGGATATTATTCCTATTCACCCTCAACTAGTTATATCTAGACCATGGATAAATCCTAGATAACAAAATCACCCCTCTCAACTATTTTAATAGATTTTATATCCTTGGAAAAGGGTAACAGTTCTTAACCATCACCTGATTCAACCTTGGGTAGTCTATGCACAATCTCATACCACTATCCACCTTCTTTTTAAAAAACACTAGAGCACCCCACGGTGAAATTTTGGGCTACATAAAACCCTTCTTCATATGATCATCTATCTTAATACTCAAATCCCATAACTCATAGGGAACCATTCGATAAGGATCCATCAAAATTGTAGAAGCACTGGGCTGGAAGTCTTTCCCAAACGCAACATCACTTCAAGGGGGTAGTGTCACAACCTTCTTAGGAAGAAAAATCCAATAACTCCCAAATGACCCTAGGAACCTCTAAAATCCTAGAGTCCACCAATTACATTGATAACTTAGATAGAAATGAAAGAAAGGGATCCACATGTCAATTTCCCAACTGACAACTCTACTCACCGAAAAAAACCACACGCTGCTCATCCACATATGAAAATACAACTCTCCATCGGTGGAAGTCAATAATATCATGTAAAGAATATAACCAGTTTATGCTGATAATGACATCATATGGATGCATCTATAGAAATAATATATCCACAAGGGATTGATGTGGTCCCATAATCAGTCTACACCCCAACACACATCAAACAAGATGATCTGGTCTCCGAATGGAATACTCAACACCAGTGGCATGGGATCCTCTATACGTATATTACTAGATCATGGGATAAACCAAGTGAAACAAATCACTATAAAGATCCTGAATCAAAAACGGCACAAACAAGGGTATTAAAAAAATTAATCATACCTTTGATGATATCTGCCCCCTCTAGAACTTCTACCTCCACAACATGCAACTAACCATGCTCAGATCCTCTATCTCTCTACTGATGACCAAATCCACAGCCATGATCGCAACGTAGACCCTGAGCATGAGGAACACCCTATGGTTGGTGCAACATCTTCCCTCAGTGGAGTAAAAACCTACTTCCCCAACTACTAAAATGGACTCACTGGAAACTTCTATTGAAGATGGTGATAAAAATTTTCAACCCTACCAAATTGATCTAATAGAAATACTAGGAAATGGATCTGATGATGACCACGAACTTCATAACCAAAACACATCATCACGACACTCCTAGGAAAAATTACAAAAAACCATTGGCACCAGAAGGTCAGAAAAGAAGCTACTGAGGTTGAATCCCTACCGGTCGAAACCTCAATGGTCATGGCACTAGAGATATTCCATTGATAAATCTTTCTCTTGAATAACTTTATTGGGTCCCATCTTATGGTATAACTCCTCACGATTACATCCACTCAATAAACTCTACCTTCTTTTGAACCTCCAAATACATTGGAAAAATAAAAAGGAGTAACAACATAATAGATAGAAGGATGGAGTGCCTCCTCAAGGAATCTAATATGATACTCCTCATATGAAAGAAATGTATGCGACAAAATAAATAAGGTATTTGAACATTATTCCCATTTCCCACATTGACATACTCCCAAACTGAAGGGAAAGTAGTTCCTTACACTTCTCATCCTTCATGGTTGAT
Source organism: Viscum album (assembly GCA_963277665.1). NCBI lineage: Eukaryota > Viridiplantae > Streptophyta > Magnoliopsida > Santalales > Viscaceae > Viscum > Viscum album. Next base: position 1,881,244,408 of record OY728165.1, on the reverse strand, counting down.
GAAAGGAACTCTACTCGGAAGTCCTTCTGGAAGTCAACCAACAAAATATCTGCCTCCTTCCACTCTCCCAGATATAGTGTCCACCACTAACATGCAACTCCTCACATCTAAATGACTGCCAAAGGGTCCTAGTACCCCATCAGGGACTAGATCAAACTAAAAGCAATATTAAGATCCTCCATCTGACTATTTTTCTCCATGTATGAAACAATTATCACATAATTCCCCAAATCCTTCTACTAGAAATCTCACAAAGACTACTTCCACCAATCACCCACCTCAATTGGATCAACTCTATGACAATCAACTAGATCAGCCTACTAAACCTCAACTTCATGAGCCACACACAAAAAATGACCAATAGTCATGGCTGAAAGTCAAATAAGGATTTCATAAGACTGGGTAATATGGAATTTTTATTAATATTTATTTTAATTCATTTTATTTATTTTATCCATTTTAACCTTCCCAAAACAACCTGATTCAAACAATAACACAAGTCATTATTATGCATGAACCTTTCCTAGGAATCTACCCTAAAATTAAGCTTATATCACTTGGTCATTCAATAAGCTCAGAGCCCATGCAGTAGATCACAGTGGGGGGGGGGGATAAAATCACGTGTCATAGACAGTATCCCTAGACTATATCATGCACCAAGTTCAATTGAAACTATTTACATAACAACCCATGAAATCTTCACTGTGACTAACTCCAAACTTCGTTTTATCTCCCAATCATCATCCTATGATACCACTCTATCATGAACCCTACCTCTAAAGATAACCATCCTAGTTTAGAAATGAAGAAATGGGGATAATGACCCCCGATTCCCACCTCCATTAGGTCTCAGGTTGGCTAATAGAACCAAGGGGGTATAAATCTCGCAATATGGGATGCATTACCCTTTATAAGAAAAAAGATCTGGAAATAGAATGAATCATCCAAAAAAACTCCAAGGCACAATCACCAAGTAATGTAAAACATATAATATAATATATTATAATGCACATTAATGATAGGGTACCCTACACCACTTTCCCACTGGTATGTTGCTCTCTCCCACCATCGTACATCATGGTGCTCCCATCCCTTCCATATACCACATCACATCCTGTATGCAAACACCTGGGCCCCAAAACACATCATGCCTGCACACACCTGGTCCTCACAACACATCCCACTTGCACATACTTGGTTCTCACAACACATCCCTCCTACACAGACCTGGGCCTCACAATACATCACATCATATCGCATCCTAAAGACACATCGTAAAGCACATCATATCTCATCCTAAAGGCACATGGGACAACACAAACAACCTCACCCACAAACACCTGGACTATCACATCCCATTGGAAGAAACCTAGTCCATCACAACCATAATCTAAACCAATAAGAAACCTCCAATAATCATGGACTATGTCATACCTATCTCACCTAGAAGAGAGAGTGCAAAAGAGTGGGTACCCAACCATCTGTTATCCTCACCAGATGTTGGAAAAAACACCCCTGCATGATTACATAGGTGTTCGGCACATAGTGCTCAATATGGGTGGGGTGTGAATAGAAATAAAAAAATAATATAAAAGTATATGTATAGTATCAAACCCTCCATCCCAACCTATGTGTTCTCAAAAAAATAACCAAATCACAACATCATCACCTTTGCTACTACCTCTAAATGCATTTATTAATAAATACAAAATTCATTTCAAAAGGTAAAGAATCCTGATAAATTTAGGCGAATTCACATTTCCTCCCGGTTTAACAACCATTAATTTCATCATTTATCATAAACCATATTTAATCACACAACTATCATTTTAATATTTTACTAACCACTTCCATCTCATTAACCAAACCAACCTAAGTCACTCCAAACTTTATTAAACAATTATTTATTTATCCCATCACTACCCAAGAAACTAATATGTAAGATATGCAACAAGAAACGTAGTAACAATCATTCATAGTAATCCAAGGGATGAAGATCCATGGTAAATTAACACACTTTACATTAATGAAAAATCATACCACAACCTCTAGATAAGGGGTGAAGCTTTCACTAGTGCATAAAATGTTATTTACGTCGGTTATTTTTCATTTTTTACGTCGGTTTTTAGCCGATGTTAATACAGATGACATTATAAATAACGTTTTTATGTCAGTTATTTAAAAACAGACGTAAAAAACATAACATCGCGGTGTTTATCACATCAGTTAATTAATAACCGACATGCAAAAACTTGGGAGGGTTTATAACGTCGGTTATTATATAACCGCCGTGATAAACCAGGGGGGTTTATCACGTCAGTTATATAATAACCGACATGATAAAACCTATTTATCACGTCGGTTATTTAATAACTGATGTGATAAACCCTGGGAAATGGTTTATCACATCGGTTATATAATAATCGACATGCTAAACCAGTCTAGGTAGGGGGTTTATCACATCGGTTATTAAATAACTGACGTGATAAACCATTTCCCAGGCCTTTTATCACGTTAGTTATTTAATAACCGACATGATAAACCATTTCCCAGGCCTTTTAACACGTCGGTTATTAAATAACCGACATGATAAACCATTCCACAGGTGTTTATCATGTCAGTTATTCAAAAAACCGACGTGATAAACCCTTCCCGATTCCTTTATCACATCGGTTATAAAATAACTGACGTGGAAGACCAATTTTTTTTTTAAAAAATCGAATTTACTCCTCTGCTCTCCCCAGAAACAACCAGAAACCAAATCAAGAATTCGTAACACAAAAACAGAAGTAGATAAAAACAAGAACTAAAGAAAAATTAAGCATTTACATAACATTTAAAACTTACCCCACTGGAAAACCCTCCCAACCCCCCCTAAACAGCACCCCCTCACCCCACTTGACAGCCCCCACCACACCCCTGGACTGCCCCTCGACCCACTGGACAACCCTAAACACCCTGGGACAACCCCCACACCCTCATATATACCCCCCACACCCTGGAAAGCCCTCCCCCACCCCACTGGATAGCCCCCACCACACACCTGGACTGCCCCCCGACCCCCTGGATAGCCCCAAACACCCCTGGACAACCCCCACCCTTATGTATACCCCCACCCCTTGGACAACACTCCCACACCCCTAGATAGCCCTCCCACACCCCTAAAACAAACCAAAAAGTTACCAAAAACAAACAAGAACCCCCTCACCCCTGGACACTCCCCCCACACCCTTGGACATCAAAACCACCCCCTGGACATCCCCCCACCCTTTTGTAGACCCCCCACCCCCTGAAAAACACTCCCACACCCCTAAACATCCCTCCCACACCCTTGGAACCCCTCCCCATACCAGAATCCATACCAGAAAAACCATCATAAGTAGACCAAAATAAGAAGTAGAGGAAAATTAAACATTCACATATATAAAATTCAAAACTTACACTGTCAAATTCAAAAAAAAAAACTAAATACAACTTAAACGACTACCAAATACACAATTACAATGACAATATTCAAAATTACATTTTACATTACAAACAACTAAAATCCAATCAAACCTGTAAAATAATTTGACCACTCCACTTGTAAATGTTTGATGTCTTCAGTAGTATAGGGTTGAGGGTCATCAAAAATCTACAAATGAAATGTATAGTAGTTAACATTTATAATGAATAAATCAAATTTAAATATTATAGAAAAGTTTAAGAGTAAATATTACTAGGAAAAAATTCACAACTATCCCAATTGTTATTATTTCATACATAAATCTTTACATATAATATCCACATTCGATGACGCCTTGTTGTTCATGAAAATTATGTTTGAATGAGTGTAAATTAAATATATTATTTTTATGTAATAAATCAAAAAGTAAAAATTTTAAATGGATATTTACCTTCGCATTTACATATTTGATCTTTGCACTCCTTTTATTTGTGTTTTTTATAAAGTAGACCCATCCCCTGTTAGAAAATAATACTAATGAGATAAATTTAAAATTCATTATAATATATAAAACTATTGAGAAATTGAAACGTACTTTTCCAATATATTCTTAAAACTTTCCCGCACATTATCATGGACAGATCATATCCAATAAAGTATTTTCTCCCTTAGGAAAAAAACCCTAACATCTAATGATCACTGATAAAAGGAAATTTAAGGTTAGTGGTTTTTTATGTTAAAAGATAATGAACTCTTTGAGAGAGATGTGTTTCATACCTCTCACAAAAGGCATCATCCAACATCGTGTGACTATATTCTTTTCAACTATTTCAGCAATATAAATCATTCTTTGTTCCTCATCCAATGAACATGCTTCAGGGGAAATCAATTGTGGGTCCATGAATCCATATACATCTGTCAGCTCATTCCTCTCCCAAATTTTATAAAGATACCTAATACAAAACAGACATAAGTATACATTTTTAATAAATATAACGCAGGGAAAAGGTGTTAAGACTTAAATGGAAAAAAATTTCACCACGTTGATGCCCAACTTATCTCTAGTAACAAGCTCCATGATATCAGTTTTCATAATACCCACAGTTATTGCACATCCATAAACATGAGCTTCCATTGGAAATACATAATGACCTACCAAAAAATTTGAATATCTTGACAATCTGTCAAGACTACTAGAATCTGTATCTGATGTCATAGCCATTTTTCTTTGTTACTGTCTATACAGTATTGATTTAACTTTGAAGTATTCCTATAAAAATAAATAGAAAAATATATTAGTTTTCAAATTATAAAACAACTTTAATAAAAAAATAAAATAAAAGATATAACATTCATACCTCTATGGTAATGAGTCGAAGAAGTCTGGATGGACAAATTAAAAAAATGGTCGATACTATTTCCAACTATCATCACCTAATCTGTAGGTAATGGTACTCGAGATGATCTATCTATAATATCCTATACAGCCACCCTCTGATTATCTACCTCTAATTATTGATGATTAACTGTATCTCCTATACAATATACCAACCCATGCAACTATATGATTTTGAGGATCATCAACATACAACTCGCAATAAGTAGGAAGCTGCGACAGATGAGTAGGATAAAAAATGGGGTCTGTAGGCTGAGGTGGGGGAGTGGGAGCTACTGGAGGTGGTGGAGGATAAATAATGGGGTCTGCAGGGGGAGGTGGAGGGGTGGGTGCTGCAGTCGGAAATTTTCTTTGCATGTCTGCAAACATAGACTGTACCAACGCTCTAATGTTTTCCTCCATCATCGCATTAATATTATTAAATTCAGCCTCCAAGGATTTTATTTTTTATAAACCCCCTCAGCGTTATAAGTTAAAGAACGTGGCAACACTTTTCTTACCGATACACCTGTCGGATATCCTCTTACAAGACCAGGATGTTCAGGCTTTACCAATTCTACAGATAAAATATCTTTCCTCCCAGTAGCTATAAATGCTTCCTGTGAACTCATCTCCTCAAGAGAGTCCTGTATTAATTAATTGAACATTTCTATAATGATTGAAATTATATGAAGAAAATAGTTAACTTAAATAAATAAAATATATATCTTACAATCCTCTCATCTACGATTCTCGATTCTTTCGAAAGATATTTCACTTTTTTTCCATCCGAGCTCTCTTCCATTTTTCATGTCTAGATGGAGGGGATGGAGGGACCACCTCTCCAGAGCTGGAAGACTCAACTCTTAGTTGTTGAAATTTTTCTGCCATCATTTGTTCTTCCAAAAATGCATACCCTCCCTGAGATAAACTATGAGGGTATACATTTTTAGATTGGATATCCTGATGAGTTTTCCTTGTTTGTTGTAAATTAAGAATAAGAAATCATTAACAAAACATTAATAAGATCATTTATATAAGAAATCTTATAAAAGTTTACATTGACCTTACCAAAAATGACCCTTTTCTTCTACTTTCAAAAAACTGTCTCCATGTGTCTTCATCTATAAAAGGATATATACGACATGGATTTTCATGACTCCTATGACCATAAGTGAAGTCATATGAGAGGGTTGATTTGAAATCCCTCCATCTCCTGGCAGCCAATGATAAGCATTTCTTCCTGACTCCTCCAGTGCCAGGAATATCAAATGTCATCTGATAAAGAAGAGGTTAAAAATATTATATATAATAGAAACATTTAAATAATAGTCAAACAATAGCAAAAGATCTTACCAAAATCATCTCACACAACTGAGAGATTATCTCTTTATCCACACTTCTCCAGTCATCATACATAATTCTTACTTTGCTCTTATCCTGAGTTGATACAAAACTCTTAAAATCTTTTGCATTTGGACCTCTAAGAATATCATCATCATCAAACTCAACGAGTATCCTCTGATCCTGTATACGAGAAAGTTCTAATTTTGGTAAACGTGTGCACCCACATTTAGCAACCTTTGAACTCTTTGTCATAATAGGATAACATGAGGAAGATTGGGGAACATCAAGAGGAGCACGCGAATGTTCCTCCCCAGAGGTATGACCAATATTCTCATCTCCAGAATCATGTGGTTGATCAAATAAATGATCTGTTATTATCCTTCAAATCAAAAAAACAAACATTAGTTCACAAATATACAAATTTAAATATTTTAATACTAATTTAATCAGAAAATAGAAAAGTGTATTAAGTTATGTAATAGTAAACATTGTTAATATGGTAAGCATGTTAAACAATGGTAAAGATGGTCAAGATGGTAAACATAATAAACATGGTAAACATGGTAAACATGGTAAACCTGTTAAACATGGTAAAGTAATTGTCACTGAACAAAAATAATAGATATATAATTCATGTAATGGTAAACATTATAAAATAAAATAAACAAACTTAAAAAAAACAAAAACTTATACTTATTTTGTTTTAATACACGTTTTAATAAAGAAAAAACTTATAATATCTAACATTTTATGAAAAAAATAAATGTTAACAAGAAATAAAAATATGTTACCTGTAATTTTAGGAATTTATAAATGGATTGTTTTCCCAAATTCCTTCGTTGTGGTCATTCCTTATGGAACAAACCATGTCTTCAACATGCTCATCCTTATGTTCTGTTAATCTTTCCATGGAACTAGGGATCTCACATAAATCAGCATCTTCATCAAGTTCATCCTCACCAACATATTGTTTTTCCCTTTAAAAAAACATCCCACTGCATATCTGATTAATCTACTACATAGAAAATTTGTTTTTTGTGTGTTTCCATTATAAAAGAATCAACTGTGTCTTCCAATCTATTCAGATTAACAAGTGTCATTCCAAATTCATCGTTTCTGACACTGTTGTTACCGATAAACCATTTAAAGTTAAAAACAGGAACTTTAATATTAAAATAGTCAAACTACCATATGTATTTAATCTCTCCATAATATGCACTTGATGCAGAAAATGGGTTTTAGTCCTTAACACTTGAAAAATGCATTGCTTCTGCAAACACCAATACACCACTATTCTGAACTGCACTTCTGTTGTCCTGAGCTTTCGTATAAAATGTATAGCCATTAATGTCATAACCAGACCATGTTATCACATTTAAACATAGACCACCCACTATCCATTTTAATATCTCTGATACATCTGATCTACCATGAAAGGTCTTTTTAAACCATGAAAAAAATGTTTTGTTGTGATCATTCAAAATCCACATTTCTTTCTTCTTTGGATGACATTGTTTCAACTCATTAATATTCAATGTGATATACAATTGAGCATCAGCTATGTTATTCAAGATGTATGATTCTAACTTCTTCATCTGTTCAGCTGACAATGATTTGACTTTCAAACCACAAATCCCCTTTCCCTCATTATTAACTTGTTCATGGTGAGATGGAGGAAAACCTATATGTTGTGCCGCAACGAAGTAGCTCATACAAAACTCTACTACCTCCTCAGAAATATAATTTTCAATAATGGAGGCTTCAGGTCGATATGGATTATTAACATACCCCTTTAATATTTTCATATAACTTTCAAAAGGATACATCCAATGAACATATACAGGTCCACAAAGCTTTATTTCTTGAACCAGATGAATCATTAAATGCACCATTATATCAAAAAAATTTGAAGGAAAATACATTTCCAATTGACAAAGTATAAAAATTGCATCCTTTTCCAAAATGTTCAAAGCATTCACATCAATCGCCTTGTTATAAATTGAATTGAAAAAATAAAACAAATTCATTATAGTCTTTCTGACACGGATGGGTAATATTCCACACAATGCAACTGGTATAATTTGTTGCATCATGATGTGACAATCATGTGATTTAATAACTATCACCTTTAAGTACTTCAATGATACAAAATTTTTTACATTTGAAGAATAACCTTGAGGCACTTTGATATCATGAAGACACTGACAAAGCTAATTTTCTCCCTCTTCGATAATGTAAGACAAGCTGGGGGAAGAAATGTTCATCTTCCTTCAGGAGTGGGAGCTAACTCCAAATGTATTCCCATTGATAGTAAGTCTAATCTTGCATTCAACCCATCTTTTGTCTCTCCTTTAATATCTAACAATGTTCCAATCAAACAATCACATATATTCTTCTCCACATGCATGACATCAATATTATGTTTAACTTCATGATAACTCCAATATGGTAGCTCAAAAAATATTGACCTTTTCTTCCAAATATGTCTATCATTACCAGATTTCTGTGTCTTTCCTAATGTCCCATCAAGGTTTTTCACCCGCTCAAAATATAGATCAGGGGATAAAGGTTTTGGAGCAGTATCAAATTATTGTGATCCATTGAATTCCTTTTTTTGTCTTCTATAAGGGTGATCCATAGGCAAAAACTTTTTATGACCCATGTACACTGTTTTCCTCCCATGATGCAATTGACAATACAACATCTGTTGTTCGCAAATTGGACATGCTTTATGCCCTTTAATACTGTATCCAGACAAATTTCCTTACGCTGGGAAGTCATTTATAGTGAACAGAAGCACTTCATGTAGTTGAAAATATTCCATTTTATAAGAATCATACACCCTAATACCATCAGCCCATAACAGTTTCAAATCATAAATCAACGATGATAAGTAAACATCAATATCATTGCCGGGTTGCTTTGGACCAGAGATCATTATACTCAACATGACATATTTGCGCTTCATACAAACTTTAGGAGAGAGGTTGTAAATTACCAATAAAATAGTCCATGAACTATGTGTGCTACTGAAGGTTCGGTATGGATTATTTCCATCTGTGCACAACCATAGTATGAGATTTCTAATTTCATTCCAAATGTAGAATACTGCTCATCAATTTTCTTCCATTGTGGACAATCAGCTGGATGACGTATTTTTCCATCACATACCCGCTCATCAGCATGCCATCTTAACTTTTTTTAATAATGTGAATCAGCAAATAAATGTTTGAAATGATGAATTATAGGAAGATACCAAAATACCTTTGAAGGGATCTTTGTAATCTCTACATCAGCTTGTGATTTTTCTTTCACCTTATACCGTGATGTCCCACATTTAGGACACTCTGACAGAAATTCATATTCCTTCCTATATACAATGCAGTCATATGGACATAAATGTATTTTATTCTACCCCAATCCCATTGGGCATAATATTTTCTTGGTCTTATAATGTGAATCTGGAAGATCGTTACCTTTTGGAAGAATGTCTTTCATCAATTGTAGTAGCTCTGTAAAACTTATGTCACTCCATCCATGTTTTTCCTTTAGGTTAATCAATCTTAACACCACCGACAAAATCGTAAAATCTGTATAACCAGGATATAATGGTTTTTCATCATCACCATATAGACGCGCAACTATCGGTTCTAACTCAATTTGTTCTACTTCGATATCACGAATCATTTATTCAATTCCATCAGAGTTACCATCTTTCGAATCATCATCATCAGTGAAATTCCATCCAGTTTCACCATTACAAATCCAAGGGTTATAACTCGGATTAAAACCATGACAAATCAGATGATCTTTTATCCTTTTACTTTTTAACTTCTTCATATTCAAACATTTCAGGCATGGACAGAAAAAAATGTCACTACTTGGAACATTTCGTTTAGAAAATTCCAAAAAGGAATCAACACCTTCCTCATATTCATTTCTCATTCGATGTGCTTTAATCAAACTTCGACTCATTATTACCTATAACAAATATCAAAATTATATATATTTTTAAGATAAGACAAATATATGTTTATATGAAAAAAATCATAATTTGAATGTAAAACAATTTTTAAATATAAAACAAATCTATGTGTATATCAAAAAAATATGCTTGAATATTATTTTAAAAATAAAATATAGTTATATATAACAGTTTTAAATTCCATTGAATCAAAGAAAACCATGGGGCCTACAATGGTTGATAGAAAATTGGAGAAAATGGAGTAAACTTGAGAATCAAATCAAATTTAAAATAAAAACTCAGATGGAGAAAATCACAATGTAAAGCCAATCATGATGGCACAATCATCATGTCATAATCTCAGAAACCATGATGCAGTAGTCAATCCCAACTGACACTTATCCCCCACCCCTTGGACACCCCCTGGACACCACCACCCCCTTGGATAGCCCCCACCCCCTGGACACAACCCCCACCCCCTTGGACACCCCATGGACACCACCACACCCTTGGACATCCCCCCACCCCTCCTGGACACCCCCACCCCTGGATAGCCCCCCACCCCTCTAGAGAGAACCCCCACCTCTCCTGGACACCACTTCCCATCCCTACCCCCTTGGACACCCCCTGGACAGCCCCACCCCTCTAGACAGCACCCCCACCCCTCCTAGACACCACCCCACCCCCTCCCCCTTGGACACCCCCCTGGACACCCCCAACCCTCTGGACAACCCACCACCCCTGGACAGCCCCACCCCTCTAGACAGCACCCCCACCCCTCCTTGACACCACCCCCACCCTCTACCCCGTTGGACACCCCCCTGGACACCCCCAACCCTCTGGACAACCCCCCACACCCCTGGACAACCCCCCAAACCCTCTGGACAGGCCCCCACCCCCTTGGACAGCCCCCCCACCCACCCCCTTGGACACCCCCTGGACACCCCCAACCCTCTGGAAAACCCCCCACCCCCTGGACATCCCCCACCCCTCTAGACAACACCCCCACCCCTCCAAGACACCACCTCCCACCCCCTACCCCCTTGGACACCCTTTGGACACCCCCAACCCTCTGGACAACCCCCACCCCTGGATAACCCCCCACCCTTCTAGACAGCACCCCCCACCCCTCCTGGACACCACCCCCACCCTACCCCCTTAGACACCCCCTGGAAACCCCCAACCCTCTGAACATCCCCCACCCCCCGGACAACCCCCCAAACCCTCTGGATAGGCCCCCACCCCCTTGGACAGCCCCCCCGCACCCACCCCTTGGACAACCCGCCCATCCCCTTCGACCCCCCCCCCCCCCCCCACACACCCCTGGACTGCCCCCCCCACCTCCATGGACACCCTGGACAGCCCCCAACCCCCTGGAAAACCACCAAACCTCTTGACAGCCCCCCAGAACTATGGGACTTTAACCTCAAGCTACTAGTTTTGGCATATCTAGAGATTTTAACCTCAAGATACTAGTTTTGGTATCATGCCATTATTCAAAATGAGAACCATGAATTGTATCTCTTACTAGTCTAAAATGCTCTATTGTGCAATGAATCGGGTTTTAATAGCATATGAAGACTTATAATTGTCCACAAAAATAAGCGACGTAAATAGATTATGGAACAACAAAAAGTGATACCCAAAATAGAAACAACCAAAGATCCAAAACAAAAATTCCATCATGAAAAACCATATATACTTATAAAATAAATCACACTGGTACACAGAATGGGTGTATCACAATGGTTTACATATAAATTGCGGTAATATAGGTGAATGAGATCATTAGTTGTCAATGACAACAAAAATTACCATCAATGTCGGGCATTCGTGAAACAAAAACAAACGAAATAGAATTAGGTGAGGCTTACGTGAATATTGCAAGTTGATATAATAGATCTGGGGATAATAAATAAGATGATGATGGAAAAATGAGGTAAGAGGGTTCGAAATCGAAGAATCTTACCTAGTTTAAACAAAAAAATCACAAAACATAATTATAGACTATCTGAAAAAAATGAATGAAATAAAGTCGTGGGAGGCTTACCTGAGTGTTGCGAGTTGAGATGATAGATTCAAGGAGAGTAAAGATGATAAACGATGATGGAAAAACGAGTTTAACGCAATGAGATAGAAGAGTCTATTAGGGTTTTCCGCATGAGAGAGACGAGTCACCGGACTGTCGATCGAAAAATCATAAATGACAATCCACGGGGCGTGTTAATTTTTTAAATGTTTTATAACGTTGGTTATTTAATAAATGACATTATAAACTATTTTTATTACATTTATAACGTCGGTTATTATAATAACCGACATTATAAATGTATCAGATACCGCTTTTTTACATCGGTTATTTTATAACTGATGTAAAAAAATCTGCACGTTGGTTTTTACATCAGTTATATAATAACCGACGTAAAAAAGACATCATAAATCATAGTTTTTTACATCGGTTATAATATAATGGATGTAAAAAATTATGCGGGTTGGGTTGTTATGTCGGTTATCAAATAACCGATGTAAAAAAGGCCTCAAATGCCGCTTTTTTTACGTCGGTTATTTTATAACCGACGTAAAAAATTCGTAGATACTTCATTTTTTACGTCCTTTATTTGACCACCGATGTAAAAAACACCACGCTTTGGGTTTTTATGTCGGTTAATTTATAACCGACGTAAAAAATGAATGCGCGAGATTTTTAACGTCATTTATTAAAATAACCGACGTTAAAAATTTACTCTCCGCATTTTTTACGTCGGTTATCAAATAATCGACGTAAAAAACTATGTATCACAGATTATCACATCGGTTATATATAAGTGACGTAAAAAAGGGTGATGTTAAAAACGTTTTCTACACTAGTGTTTCTAAATGTTATTAATGGGGAAAGTATAGGCGAATTTCCCATACAAACCACTATTTTGCTTCTTCAAACTCATCCTCCCAGTTCATTATATAAATAGAAGAAACCAATAACTCACAACTACATCCAACAACACATCACAACACAACCAGTTTCACAACCCTGCTACATTATCACACCACACCCATCATAGGCTCACCGTACAACAACATGTCATCCACTCCCCATACACACAAACCATAAAAATTCCACACATCACATCACCTTACATACCAATTAAAAACACATTTTCATATTGAATAATCCATTACTTATTTAATTCCACTTGTAAATTTTGGGGATATCATAGAAACTATATATATTTAGGGCATCTATTTATTATCTGAATAAATGAGGTTAACCAACATTTTTATATAACCATTTAACAAAAAAATGCATTCTATAAACCATTCGATGCAAAAATAAGGTTTAACACCCCAAACTTCTACGATACACTTCTCTTTGAATAATACAGTAGCGTGTGTTGTATGCAACTTCGAGTTCTAACACACCACAACCAATCAAACTAGCCGTTATGAATAGTAATACCCACTTTTTGAAATTTTATAAATTTTATCTTTCAAAATGAACTTCATTTTTGGATTCGGAATATCGAAATTAGCTTTGGGTGAATTTTTGGTATTTTTCTGAAAACATTCAATTTTTGATGAATAGTGAAAAAACACTGAGTTATAGTTTAAAATCGAATTTTTATTTAAATAATTATTTATTTTATTTAAATTTAATTAAGGTCAAAATAGATACATAATAACTATATAAGTTCAATTTAATTCATTGGAGTTAGTTTAGAATAATTTTAGATATATAAAAATTTTACTGAACTTTTCACCGTCTTTTACCCACCTCCTAGGAGAATTTGAAAATTCACATAAAACTTAATTTTACCGTTTCTGTGAGTGGAATTTAGAAAATATGATAGACACGGTTAATATCAAGGAGTAAAATGTGGTTCAATGAGATAAAAATAATTTTTGGTGAATAGTAAATTTTTACTTTTATTTACCACGGTTAAAAGTAAATAGGGTAATTAAGGGTAAAAATGATATTAATATTACCCTCACACATGTCCTAATTCTATTGGACAAGTTTATATCGGCCAAAAACAACCTTAGGAATAAAATATTATCATTTAGGTCCACTTGGATTAGATTAGGACATTTATTATTATTTAATTCAAAGAAGAGTTAAAAGAGTTAAAATCAAAGTTTAATTACTAAAACATTTTTGATATAGAATTATACATAAGATAAATTCAATTTTAAATATTAATTAGAAATATAAAAAGATTTCCTACATAATGGTATTTTATTTATAATTTTTAGACATTAAATAATTTAATTTATTTATGACACAATGGTGATGTAGTAATTACCTAATTAATGAAATATTAAAATAATTTATATTATAAATATCCAAATAAATGTAATTGGAGACTTTTTTTGAATTAAAATAATTTTCTAGGTTACTATTTCATATTATTATTGGTTATATTAATTTTTTAGAAGTAATAATTCTGTTATGAATTTATCAAAAACAAAATACCCAACAGTGTCAAAATTGACATAAAAGAGTTTTTAAAACAAATATTATATTATTAATTGATATTCTATTCCTAAAAATCTAAGGTTCAGAAAAAATACTTATATCAGGATAGGTGTATCATTAATGGACCACTTGGGGGTCTCTTGGAAGTATATAGTAAGTTTATTAACTATATAATATAAAAATACAAAGAGACATGATAAATGTAAAACTATTTAACTAAGAGTTAAATAAAAACGATAAAGTTAATATAGTGACCCAAACCTATCTAAAACCAATTGGTTGAGTATTTTTAGACCTATCCATACCTTAACCTTTAAATAATCCACTTTGGAGCCATTAGAAACCGAATATTAATTTATTATAAAATAATATTTCTAGCTTTTCCTAAGGTGCCCCTCACCCCTCTTATAAAAGGGCACTCCCCCTTCTCACTAATTCACACATTCAAAGCCATTTGGATCGGCCAAAACCTTCCCAAATATTATCTCAACTTCCCTAAATTCAACCCAGAGGCCTTAGTTTGATCATAAAGATAATCTAGGTAGCCCTTTTGATCAAATCAAAAGGAAGAACCCGAAGAAGAGGTAATGTTTTCACCACCCTCTTTCAAGTTTCTTTCTTCTTTAACTTCTTATTTCATTGTTATTTCCATTATAAAATAATAACTCCAGTATCATCTATATACTGTGATGTTATTATAAATATGGAACAACCATATTCATTATTCTATCTATCCTTTGAATGACATGTCACCATACGTGCGTACGTACGACTTACCGTCTCCACGTCGTGGTGTAATTGTTATTCAAAACATTATTATTTTGATGGGTATAATAATGATGTTTAATTCATGTAAATAATAAATATAACATGATAATTATTCTGTATATATGATACACCATCCAATTATATATTATTTTAATATCAAAAGAATGATATTGTCACTCGTGCGTACGTACGGACTACCGTCTCCACGAACACGATGAGATTCATTCCCAATCATATCCCTTCAAGACGAATTTTTCATTTGATGATTAAAAATAATGTTTAAGGACTTGATATCATTCTGGATATGAATAAGATACAACCTATCCATAACAAACACGACTTACGTAATGAAGCATATAAAGGAAAACGAATCAGTTAACACCCGAAACAACGATAATACTAAGATATTATTAACAAAGAAATGTTAAAAGATCATATATGATATCATAATATGAATCTTGTATAATTTAATAACAATTATTTCACAATTATACAGGAGGTTAACCCACCCTTATCCAATCAAAAGTACAAGGTAAGGGTTTATTTCACAATCTCTTCATTATCTGAGGTTGTTTATACGTAATTATCTACTGGGACCTCTTTATCATTCGCATCCATGTTTCTTAAAAATGTATTTCAAAACATTATTAATATTTCACAGAATATGGGTTAAAGTCATTTATACCCTTATTTTACTTTTTATAAGAAGTTTATAAAAGAATCTTTCATCATTTTCCAAACAATGTCCTTTTTAACCTTTTCGACAGAATTAAGGTAAGAATGTCTTTTTTTAACTTATACGACGAGTGCAGCTATTTTCCTCCATTATAAAATCTTCGAAGCTTCCCTTAAAAGCTTATAAGAATATTTTCAAAGTAAAGGTTTTCTTTTATAATTATGTAACTTTTAAATTATTTCAAAAAAATAGATATTTCTCTCAAATAGTTTTGATTTCATCTATGTCAACATCCTTTGATGAATTTTAAGCTTATTTGAAGTTGATTTATTATGATACAAAACTTCCATATTGTATTGAAGTTTTTTTGATATTTTTGAATGTGGATGTGTTATTTTTATTCCATTCATGGTTTATGGAGAAAGTATTGACCTTTCGTATGCTAGTTTTAATATGAATGTTTATGTTATTTTTAAACCTATTCATATGAGGAATGCATTGGACTTAATAAGTGATGGGTGGATCCCGCTATATCTCCTCGATGCATTGGTAGGTCTCATGAGACAAACTAGTTTCTTAGCACAAGCCCTTGACAAAATCTTATTTTTAGTCTTTTCACAAGGCCTTGAATATGTGGTTATGGTAGTCTGACATTATGCATTCCATCATTATGAAAGTGGTTATTGATATTGCATGTGATTATTCGACTAGTAGAATATCCATGTGAATAAATAAATGATATTATTTCATTTTATTTCTACCATATTATGCTAAAGTTCAAGTTTAAAAGGCTTTTGTTTTAGTTATACATTGCCTTAAATGTTTATGCTTATTTATGAAAGTTTCCTCTATATTGTTATCCTTACTGGGAATTTGAGCTCACCCCTTTATATGTTTTATTTTTTCTAGGATGTTAAGAAGTATTTTATGAATGACCTGCAGGGATAGTATAAGGGGATATGAGTGTGGAGACAATATGTTGTTGTAGTTTTCACTTTATGATGTAATGTAAACTTTATGAATGTATCTAGTGATTCCAAGGCTACTAAACTAATCGGTCTTTCAATACTTGATCTTTTGTGATCATGCCAATGTTATGTAATAATGCACCGACTATGGGTAACTGGGATCAGGGCGTTACAGTTGGTATCAGAGGAAGTTTAGTACAAACCTTGGGAGCTAGATTTAGATAAAATCTGATTAGAGCACATAGACCTAAGATGGAATTTTAGGATTAGTATTGAAGAACTTCCTAGAATTTTGGTATTGTAGAGATTTTGTGAGTTTTCTGAGGAATACATCCCTGTCTGGATACGAGCAGGTAGAGGTGGCTCTGGCACAGACGTACCTCGGGGTAAAACCCGAAAACACCGCTTTGAGATAGACTCGAATGAGAACTGGTGCATGACAACGGACCTTGCTGCACTCTTGGTTACGACACTCCTGGGGGATATGCTTAGGATAATTCTCATTTTCTTTACAAATCATTATGAAGGATTTATGAGTATATACTTCCTCAAAGAAAACATTTTTTTATGATTATGTATTATTTCCATAAATAGTTCAATTTATGTTAAGTGTTTTACAAGTATGAAATTATGTATTCTGATTCATAAACTGATCTAGTTTATGTCATTGTTTAGAAATGGTGCCCATTGGAAGGAATGGAAACCATATCAATGCACACACTCCATGTAGGGATTTACCTCCTACTCAAGATAATTATAGTGGAGCTAGTGATGCAACTGGTGTTGATCATCTAATCACCATACTGGGACAACTCACTCAGGTTATGAATAATAACCTTACCTGTAAGGAGCACCCTGATCCATAGCATGGAGGCTCAATGTTAGATCACTTCATGAGGAAAGAACCACCAACATTCAATTGGAGTAAAAATCCCTTAGTATCTTAGAAATGGATATATTCCTTAGAGAATATATTCCATGCCTTGGGGAGTAGTGAAATGGAAAAAGTTATCATGGCAGTTTACCGCCTCACTAGAGATGCTGACCAATGGTGGTCATTGATTCAAAACACAAAGGAAGATGATGAAGTATCAAATATGGAATGAAAGGAGTTCAAAGAGTTGTTTTTAGAAAAATATTTTCCTCATGACCATCGAGCAGATATGGAAAGGCAATTTCTGAGTCTGAGGCAAAAGGAGGATGAGAATGTCGCAAAGTATGAGGTTAAATTTACACGGTTATCAAGGCATGCTATAGATTATATACGTAACACAAGAAGTAAGATTGATCGTTTCTTTTATAGGTTAAAACCATTTCTCTATCGAGCATTAGTTTCACAATCCTTCTCATCATACGAAGATATTGTCTCATGTGCTATCAAGATAGAAAACTAATTCTCTAAGTCTTGTGACTTTAAAGCAAAGAAAGAGAAGAAGAGATCTACTGATCACTCTGGAAATGGAAATAAGGGGAAGAAGGGAAAAGTTGAATATCCATCCTGTAGTAAATGTGGGAAGAAACACCCAGGTACTTGCTTGAAAGTAATGGGAGTTTGTTACAAGTGTGGTGAAAAAGGCCACCGAGCTCATGATTGCAAGGGGAAGAAATAAGCTACTGATGTTCAATGCTACAACTGCAGGGAGATGGGACATTATTCAAATGAATGTCATAAGCTTCAAGGGAACTTACCTCAGAAAAAGCCAAGGGATCAAGGCCAGGTTTATGCTATCACTACTGCTGAGTTAGAAGCTCCAAAAGATGTGGTGGAAGGTAATTTAATGGTTTCCTCAAGTTTAGAAAATGAATTATTTGATTCTGGATCATCACATTGTTTCATATCTTCCCAGTTTGCTAAAATTTTTTAGATATTTCCAATTTGATTTAACAAGGGAGTTGTCAGTCAAAACCCCTAAGGGAAGTATCATTACTACAAAGTTTTGTCAATCAGTCCCCATTAAGACATATAAATGTTCTTTATCTACTAATATCATCATCATACCTATGATTTAATTTGATATAATCCCCAGTATGGATTGGATTTTGAGCCACGATGCGAAGATTTATTGTAAGAAGGAGGTTAAAATTTTTGATGATGATGATATGGAACACCTTATCTTTAGAGAAGAATCATCACCACCTAATTCTTATCTAGATCCACCCCCAATAGCTCCACTAAATTCAATTATCAGGGAGGAAGATAATGAAATAATTGTGGGTGAGGAAAGGAATGTTCAAATAGAGGATGTACCTATTGTGAAAGAATATGTAGATGTGTTTCTGGAATATTTACCTAGACATCCTCCAGAATGAGAAATTGAGTTTTCCATTGATTTAATTTCTGGTTCAAGGCCCATATCGAAGACCCCTTATAGAATGGACACTATAGAATTAGTGGAACTAAAGAAACAACTAGAGGAATTGAGTAATAAGGGATTTATTCACCCTAGTGTTTCTCCATGGGGATCCCCTATCCTTTTTGTTAAGAAGAAAGACAGATCTATGAGGTTATACATTGACTATAGGGAGATCAATGCTATAACAATAATGAACAAGTATCCCCTACCTCGCATTGATGATTTATTTGACCAATTTCATGGAGCTAAATACTTTTAAAAGATTTACCTTCGATCTGGATACCATCAGTTGTGTGTGAATAAGGAAGACTTTCTGAAGACAGCATTTCGAACCAGGTACGGGCATTACGAGTTTTCAGTAATGCCTTTTGGATTGACTAATGAACCCTTTGTATTCATGGATCTAATGAACAGAGTTTTCAAGGAATACCTCAATGATTTTGTAGTGGTATTTATTTATGATATCTTGGTATACTCAAAAATATATGAAGATCATGAAAATCACTTGCGCATTATCCTGAAGACTCTTAGAAGACATGAATTATATGGGAAGTTTAGCAAGTGTGAATTCTGGCTTCAGGAGATTTCTTTTCTTGGCCATATTGTCTCCAAAGATGGAATCTTTGTCAATCCTTCAAAGACCAAGTCAATCCAAGAATGGCCAACACTGATGAGTATAACTGAGGTACGCAGTTTTATTGGTTTAACAGGTTATTATCAATGTTTCATATAGAGTTTTTCTCGGTTGGATAACTCATTAACAAAGCTCACACGTAAAGGGGTTAAATTTGTTTAGACCAAAGAGTGTGAATAATGTTTATAAGAACTAAACATAAGATTATTCAATGATCCTATATTGACTCTTCCATCAGGGAATGATGGGTTTGTTATTTATAGTGATTCATCGAAGAAAGGACTTGGTTGTGTCCTTATACAGAATGATAGAGTTATTTCCTATGCATCATGATAGCTGAAAATTCACGAGAAAAGCTATCCTACTCATGATCTTGAGTTAGCTGATGTAATATTTGCTTTGAAGATATGGAGACATTATCTCTATGGTAAAAAATGTGATATTTATACTGATCAAAAGAGTTTGAAGTATATTTTCTCACAGAAAGAACTCAACATGAGGCAAAGGAGATGACTTGAACTACTCAAGGATTATTATTGCACGATACCCTACCACCCGGGGAAGGCAAATAAGGTGGTAGATGCTTTGAGTAGAAAGTATCATGGAGTTTTGAACAAGATGAGAGTTGCAAGAGATCCTATATGCATGGATCTAGTAAAGATGGATATGGGAATCACCATGGAAGGTGAAACATCAATACTTTTTCAAATGGTCGACAAACCATCTTTACTAGAAAGGATAAAGAGTTCTCAGACCGATGATGAATAGTTTCAAAAGAAGATTAAAGTTGTGAATGATGGGAGATTGAGTGAATTTGTGTATGAAGATGGAATTTTGAAGTTTGGGAAGAGACTTTGTGTTCCCAATATAACTGATCTAAAAAGAGAATTGTTGGATGATTCTCATAGTTCCAATTTATCTATACACTCTAGGAGCACCAAAATGTATAGAGATTTGAAGGAACATTATTTGTGGGACAACATGAAGAGGGAGATTGATGATTTTGTGTCAAGATGTATGGTTTTTCAACAAGTGAAAGTTGGAAGGCAATATCCCGGAGGAGTCTTGCAACCTCTTCCCATACCTGAGTGTAAATGGGATAATATCACAATGGACATTGTCATGGGTCTACCAAAGACTCTTAGAAGGAACAATGCAATATGGGTCATTGTTGATCATCTTACCAAGTCAGCACATTTTATTGTTATAAGAGAAGATCTACCACTTGAAAGTATAGAAAGACAATATATTAATAAAGTTGTGAGACTTCATGGAGTACCACTATCGATTGTTTCTGATCAAGATCCCCATTTTACTTCAAGATTTTGGGAGAGTCTTCAGAAATCCCTGGATACTGAACTTTGTTTGAGCACTTCCTACCACCCCCAAACTAATGGACAATCAGAATGGACTATTTAAACCTTATAAGACATGTTTATATCTTACTCACTTGAATTTCAGGGTATGTGGGATCAATATTTAGCTCTGGTGGAATTTTCCTATAACAATAGCTTCCATTCAAGTATTCAGATGGCACCATATGAAGCATTATACGGAAAGAGATTTCGCACACCAACCTGTTGGGATGATGTTGGTGAAAGAAAACTTGTAGGCCCAGAACTGGTGGAGGAAACGAAGGAAAAGGTGAAGGTAATCCAAAACCACATCAAAGAAGCTCAAAGTAGGCAGACAAGCTATGCCGATAATCGAAGGAAGGATTTGGAATTTCAGGTAGGAGATCATGTTTTCTTGAAGGTATCTCCATGGAAGGGAGTTATACGTTTCGATAAGAAAGGTAAATTAAGTCCCAGTTACATCAGACCTTTCGAAATTCTAGAACGAATTGGGGTTGTAGCTTATCGTTTGGCAATGACACCAAATCTCTCCAAAGTTCACGATGTGTTCCACGTATCACTGTTAAGAAAATACATGCCTGACCTGATGTATGTACTCACCTATGGGGAATTAGAACTGGAACCTAATCTGTCTTATTGCAAAGATCCTTTCAAGATTCTTGATATGAGAGAACAAGTGTTGAGAAATCGGTCGACTCATCTGGTAAAAGTTCTATGGAGAAACCATAAGATGGAAGAGGCAATGTAGGAACCCGAGGAACTTATGATGAAGAAACACCCGAGTCTTTCCATACGGTAGTATTCTATAAATTTTGAGGACAAAATTATTTGAAGGAGGGGAGAGTTTAACACCCCAATCTTCTACAGTACGCTTCTCTTTGAATAATACAGTAGCATGTGTTGTACGCAACTTCGAGTTCTAACACACCACAACCAATCAAACTAGCTATTATGAATAGTAATACCCACTTTTTGAAATTATATAAATTTTATCTTTTAAAATCGACTTCATTTTTGGATTCAGAATATTAAAATTAGCTTAGGGTGAATTTTTGATATTTTTTTGAAAACATTCAATTTTTGATAAATAGTGAAAAAACACTGAGTTATAGTTTAAAACCAAATTTTTATTTAAATAATTATTTAATTTATTTAAATTTAATTAAGGTCAAAATAGATACATAATAACTATATAAGTTCAATGTAATTCAATGGAGTTATTTTAGAACAATTTTAGATATACAAAAATTTTATTGAACTTTTCACCGTCTTTTACCCACCTCCTAGGATAATTTTCAAATTCACATAAAACTTAATTTTACCGCTTCTATGAGTGAAATTTCAAAAATCTAAGAGACACAGTTAATATCAAGTAGTAAAATGTGGTTCAATGAGATAAAAATAATTTTTTGTGAACAGTAACTTTTTACTTTTATTTACCACGGTTAAAAGTAAATAGAGTAATTAAGGGTAAAAATGATATTAATATTACCCTAACACATGTTATAATTCTATTGGACAAGTGTATCTAGACCAAAAACAACTTTAGGAATAAAATATTATCATTTAGGTCCACTTGGATTAGATTAGGACATTATTATTTAGTTCAAAGAAGAGTTAAAAGAGTTAAAATCAATGTTTAATTACTAAAATGTTTTCAATATAGGGTTATACATAAGATAAAATCGATTGTAAATATTAATTATAAATATAAAAAGATTTCCTACATAATTGTATTTTATTTATAATTTTTAGACATTAAATAATTTAATTTATTTTAGACACAATGGTGATGTAGTAATTACGTAATTAATGAAATATCAAAATAATTGATATTATAAATATCCAAATAAATGTAATTTGAGACTTTTTATGAATTAAAATAATTTTCTAGGTTAATATGACATATTAGGATTGGTTATATAATTTTTTTTTGAAGTAAAGATTTTGTTATGAATTTATCAAAAACAAAATACCCAATAGTGTCAAAATTGACATAAAAGAGTTTTTAAAACAAATATTATATTATTAATTGATATTCTATTCATAAAAATATAAGGTTCAGAAAAGTACTTATATAATTATAGGTGTATCATTAATGGACCACTTTGGGGTCTCTTGGAAGTATATAGTAAGTTTATTAACTATATAATATAAAAATACAAAGAGACATGGTAAATGTCAAACTATTTAACTAAGAGTTAAATCAAAAAGATAAAGTTAATATAGTGACCCAAACCAGTATAAAACCTATTTGTTGAGTGGTTTTAGACCTATAACCACCTTAACCTTTAAATAGTCCACTTTGGATCCATTAGAAACCGAATATGAATTTATTATAAAATAATATTTCTAGCTTTTCCTAAGGTGCCCCTCACCACTCTTATAAAAGGGAAGCCCCCCTTCTCACTAATTCACACCTTCAAAACCATTTGACTCAGCCAAACCCTGTCCAAATATTCTCTAAACTTCCCTCACTTAAACCTAGAGTCCTTAGTTTGATCATAAATCCAACCTAAGGAGCCCTTTTGATCAAATCAAAAGGAAGAACCCGAAGAAGAAGTAATGTTTTCACCTCCCTCTTTCAAGTTCCTTTCTTCTTCAACTTCTTCTTTATTTGTTATTTAAATTCTCAAATAATAAATCCAATATCTTCTATATACTGTGATGTTATTATAAATATGGTACAACCATATTCATTATTCTATCCATCCTTTGAATGACATGTCACTATACGTGCGTGCGTACGACTTACCATCTCCACGTCGTGGTGTAATTGTTATTCAAAACATTATTATTTGGATGGGTATAATAATGATGTTTAATTAATGTAAATAATAAATATATAATGATAATTATTCTGTATATATGATACAACATCCAATTATATATTATTTTAATATCAAAAGAATGATATTGTCGCTCATGCGTACGTATGACTACCGTCTCCACGAACGCGATGAGATTCATTCCCCATCGTATCCATTCAAGACTAATTTTTATTTGATGATTAAAAATAATGTTTAAGGACTTGATATCATTATGGATATGAATACGATACAACTAATACATAACAAATATGTATTACGTAACAAATCATATAAAGGAAAATGAATCAGTTAACACCCAAAACAACGATAATACTAAGATATTATTAACAAAGAAATGTTAAAAGATCATATATGATATCATAATATGATTCTTTTATAATTTAATAACAATTATTTCACCATTATATAGGAGGTTAACCTACCCTCGACCAAGGAAAACTTCAAGGTAAGGGTTTATTTCACAATCTCTTCATTATCTGAGGTTGATTATACGTAATTATCTACTGGGACCTCTTTATCACCCACATTCATGTTTCTTAAAAATGTATTTCAAAACATTCTTACTATTTTAAAGAATATGGGTTAAAGTCATTTATACCCTTGTTTGAATTTTTATAAGAAGTTTATAAAGGAATCTTTTCGTCATTTTCCAAACAAGGTCCTTTTTAACCTTTTCGACAGAATTAAAGTAAGAATGTATTTTTTTGAACTTATGCGGCGGGTGCGGCTATTTTATGATGTTATAAAATCTTCAAAGCTTATCTTACAAGATTATAAGAATATTTTCAAAGTAAATATTTTCTTTTATAATTATATGACTTTTAAATGATTTCAAAAAAAGATATATTTCTCTCAAATAGTTTTGATTTCATCTATGTCAACATCCTTTGATGGATTTTAAGCTTATTTGATGTTGATTTATTGTGATACAAAACATCCATATTTTATTGAAGGTTTTTTGATATTTTTGAATGTGGATGTGTTATTTTTATTCCATTCATGGTTTATGGAGAAAGTATTGACATTTCGTATGCTAGTTTTAATACGAATGTTTATGTTATTTTTAAACCTATTCATATGAGGAATGCATTGGACTTAATAAGTGATGGGTGGAGCCCGCTATAGCTCCTCGATGCATTGGTAGGTCTCATGAGACAAACTAGTTTCTTGGCACAAGGCCTTGACTATGTGGTTATGATAGTCAGGCATTATGCATTCCATCATTATGATAGTGGTTATTGATATTTCATGTGATTATTCTACTAGTAAAATATCCATGTGAATAAGTAAATGGAATTATTTCATTTTATTTCTGCCATATAATTATGAAGTTCAAGTTTAAAAGGCTTTTGTTTTAGTTATACATTGCCTTAAATGTTTATGCTTATTTATGAAAGTTTATGCAATATTGTTATCCTTACTGGGCATTTGAGCTCACCCCTTTCTATGTTTTATTTTTCCTAGGATGTGAAGAAGTATTTTATGAATGACCTGTAGGGATAGTATAAGGGGATATGAGTGTGGATACAATATGTTGTTGTAGTTTTCACTTTATGATGTAATGTAAACTTTATAAATGTATCTAGTGATTCCAAGTCTACTAAACTAATCAGTCTTTTGAGACTTGATCTTTTGTGATCATGCCAATGTTATGTAATAATGCACCGACTCTGGGTAACTGGGGTCGGGGCTTTACAGTTGGTCCCCCAATGGATAATATTTTCATTGGGTATTAAACCCATACAAATCATAATATTAATAAAAACAACCACACAGTAAGATCATGTGTCACTTTTCCCAACCTCTGTATATTCATTTTTAAACCAATTTGATTATCATTATTAATATAGAATAAACTATATTAAAAAGGGAAAACACCTACACACCCATAATACTTGATTAATAATTAATAAATATGAAGGAAAATATACTTAGATGAAGAACTATTGGTACTTCCTAGTTGCACCAAAAATAAGGGTGTGCGTACAACAAGTGACTCTCTAGGGAATCACAAACCAAAATAAAATAACTCTCAAAGGAATAAGCCTTTATAGATATTCGGTCTCAATATAAAGTAGAAGGTATGGATGAAGGGTAGGGTATCATGTTTTTAGGAAGATCAGATCATATTCAACGAGAATTAAATACAGTTTAATATTCACATTAAAGGAAGATCTATCCAAGACCACACAGTTTGAACAATTAAAAGACACTTGACCCTTATGGAATTAAAGATACAATTTAATGACTTTGAATTAGTCTCAAATCCTTTCAAATAAGGCATTAAACTCATGTTATGTTAAATAAATATAACAAAAGGGAAAAACTAGGAGAACTGGGAACATTGTTCATGAGACACAATCAGATGAGGCCCCACCAAACGAGGCACTGCCAGACAAGGCACCTCCAGACAAGGCACTGCTAGATAATACATCATTAAAAGAGGAACTTTCAAGATGAACCACCTTCCACCATCAATGAGTCACTATCATTAAATATATTTCCAATCAAGACACCTCCATACGAGGCATCGCTGGACAAGCCACGACAGGATGAGGTACCAGTAGACGAGTGACCACCAATGAGAAACCACTAGTGAGTGACCGCTAGGGTGAGACACTACCAAGGTGAGATACCACCAGGGTGGGTGAGATACTACCAAGGTGGGTGAGACACTACCAAATAATGACACCATTGTCACCAAACACTAATAACAAGTGACCGTCTGGGTGAGACACCGCCAGGGTGAGTGAGACACTTCCAGCGCGAGACACTTTTGGTGTGGTATACCACCAGTGTGAGGCACCGTTGGTGTGATACAACATTAAATTTTTTTGAAAAATAGGAAATTTTGAATAGTATTTAAATCATTCACCTTGACCTCTGATTCTCGCTCAAATTTATCCACGAGATGAAGGTAGAACGGTCCTTGTAGTTTAACTTGGGTTATCGAATCCTCAGAGACCTAAGAAGTAACCTATGGACACGTACATTCTATGGACTATTTTTGGATATTAAGTGGAAAAAATTGGGTTGATTTTAGATTGGTTTAAGTGAACACTAAAAGTCTTAAGTGAATTCAAATTATGATAAGGGTTGATCCTAGGTTATTACAAGGGGTGGATTGGATGTATTTCATTTTCAATGATTTCAATTTCTTAAATTTGAGATGGGTTCATTTAAGAAGATAAAAAAACATCATCACTTACTAGTTTAATTTATACACCCTTTAATACTAATCACCTATTCACTTGAATGATAAAATTTTTGAGTACTTCAAGGTAAAGGTTCGTATTAGCACATGACGTGTGTGGCCTTAAATTCAACAAGGACGATGGAGACGTTTTAAAATCATCAAATAAAAATCTCATTTAAAAGAAGTGATTAGCCATTAATGTAGTGAGAAATAACATCCAATCCAGACCATTTCTACTACCTTGGATCAACCCATAAAAGAGTTAGCCCTCCATTGATGACATGTCTTCAACGGAAGCGGGACGTAGACTTACGAGGGTGGAATTGAAGAAGTAAAAACAACAACAACAAAAATCAATCACTCCACCGTTGTGTGATAAATATCACAAAGTATGGTGTGAATAAATTAACACCTTGAACCAAAAGTATCAACATGATATGTAGAACAATAGAATAATAGTAGAAGAAAAACTTTTTTTAAGAAACTAGGATGAATTAAAACAACTTACATGTGAAGGAAGAACGTTACAAAGAGAAATTGGCAGCATAACATTAAGATGAAAACAAAGATCAAAGATCCTTAAATCCTCCAAAACCACTGCCTTAAATAGGAATTTTTGAGCCCTTGGGTAGATCCTATAATATTCCAAGTCTTCTAAATTAATTTTGGTAGGCCATAGGTGGGTGGAAAGTAAGGGAGAGTTGATTTTGCCACCCTTGACCCGAGGTGGCAGCCAGCTTTCCTTCATCGAACAGAAGTGCTTGGAAGACCTTATAGATGGAAGAATCAGAGTGGGCCATATAATAAGAAAATGGAGCCCCGGATATCTTATAACCTCATGTAAAATGGGGGCCAATTTGGAGTTGTAATTACTGAGATATGATTATATTAGTGGGATGTTTTTCTGGGACGCAAAATCTGGCCCAGAATTTTATCTCTAACTTGGGCCGCTTAAATAACCATAATGGAGGCAGAATTAGCATTTGATCCTAAATAATGATTTGTTACTATATATTTATTTTATAATCCCACGAATTTTGGGATTAATTGGGTCTGTATTGTGGCCCCCACATTCTCATCAGTGGGATGGTGTCCAATATGCCTTCTTCAGAATTGTTTCTTTTCATTGCCAAATATCTCCATCAACCATTATGAATAATCCATTGATACCTGAATGAAAAATGTTTAAATTGAAGTGAATATAAATTTCAAAAAATATCAAATTAAAATATGGATAATTACATTCCTTAGAATCAGATGACTCATTGGGCCTAAATTGGTGTACATTAGGCATGAAGTGCACAAATGATGAGAATGAATGTTCAAAATCAAAATCCACTAAATCAGGCCCATAAGATCAAAAATAAACATTTTATATCATTAAAATTTAATTAAAATATGTGTTTTTAGTGGCTAATAACACCCCCCAACTTGATATTTTCTAGTCCCAAGCAAATAATTCAATGATTTTATTTGAATTCCTTTCTTCAAACACATTATAACAAACGGTGCTCACAATGTAAACTGCACACAAATATATCTTTATAACCTATCAAAATAATTTAAAACAAGATAAATTTAAAATTAGATCTCAATCCCAAACCCATTCCTTTGATCAAATCCATCATCATAATTCATCCAACTCAATTAGGTGTAATGATGTGTTGTGAATCACAATAGATATGGGGGTTCATTTTCATTCAAGGGGGAAATCATGGAAGCGCTAGGTGGAATCACATTTAATCCTAATATGTGTATTCTTAATTCCTTTTTTTGAATTTTTTTTGCAATATTTCCATAGTAATTGAGATTGCGGTTAATCAACTTAACCCATGTAGCAAGACTTTGTCGATGACTCCCAGACTCAAAGGCCTTAGGGCACCAAGTGAAGCCCACATACTCGGGCATCGTCTCGAGTTAACTTAATAAAAAAAAGTCATTTTACCATAAATAGAGATAGAGTGAAAAAATTAGGGCTAGAAAACTATAGAGTCACGATCCCCAAGTATCAAAAGCCTCGCATTTTATCAATCCATTGCTCTACACGCATTTTTTTTTGGAATACTCATATTATTCATAAAAATCAAACCAGCCTATGCTATTTATTATGGGACCCCAAAAATTCAAATTAGTACCCCACAGTCTAGTGGACGTGCATTGTGGAATTTTGATTTAATGGATGAAAATAAAAATGATGAAAATTTTCATTGGACAACCAAACATCCAAAATCAATGCTTTTAAACTTAATCTTGAATTAAATTAAGAGTCAAGGAAATAAAAATTATTTTCTATGTAGTTTTAATGTGAGAAAAGATGTTATTATATGACTGATAAAGGAATTTTACTTTACTTTTTTTTTATTATTGTTTTTTTAACAAACATTTTGTTTCCACACCCCCCAACTTAGAATGAAACTATCCCTAGTTTCATAAAAATAAAATAGAGGAGAAGTGGGTGGGGGGAAATGAGTTGGAAAGGGCATGGAACAAGTTCACTTGATGACTTTATAATGATGATTGTGGTGCTCCCAAATCACTCTTTGGTCTCATGGGAGATATAGGAACCTCCTTGATTGAATATGTATCACCAAAAAATAGTCCCTAAACCATAAAAACAAGAACAAACCAAACAAAACAAACAACACAACAATTTATTTAATACCAAGTCTCATCATTTTTATGGTTTTCCTTTTTTTTTTTGA
The DNA here is from genome assembly GCA_963277665.1 of Viscum album. Lineage (NCBI taxonomy): Eukaryota > Viridiplantae > Streptophyta > Magnoliopsida > Santalales > Viscaceae > Viscum > Viscum album. Next base: position 1,881,214,319 of record OY728165.1, on the reverse strand, counting down.
AATTAACTGATGATACATTGTCTTCTTTTTAATTTCTAGGTAAGTTAGTACTCAGAGATCACACCACGTGACACAGATGAATATGATGCTCCCCTTTCGTACCCATCCATACTCATAATATAAGAACAGATCAACAGTATATTTTTTTTAAATATAAAAATGATTAATAAAAAAAATATTCCAAAAAGATTGAAAACATTAAAACCATGGGTTTCCTCCCATGAAACATTTTGTTTAACGTCGTTAGCCCGACATGGAACTCCTAACTTACCCAATACCAATTTTCAACATTTTAAAGACCCCATATTTCTCCATGTCCACTAGATTGAGATTGATTCTTTGTTTATAATTTTTTTCGTGTGCAAACCTATGTTCTATAATGAGTGGTAAAATCCAAGGAATATCAGATATGGTTGATCCATTTTATTTTTTAGTCTTTCTAAAGACATTAAGAATCATTACCTCTTTATTGGTTTCAAGATAACAAATTGCGCAAATTGGAACTTTTTGGCTATCCCCAATGAATGGAAACTTGAGGGTGGATGGAAAGTCCTTTCGTTCAAGTTTGGGTAGGCTAACACTTTCAGACATAGGTTGGGACTTTGAATCAAACTCAATTTAATTTTCAAAATTTCCCAATATAATTGGTTCCTTTTGAATACAATATTCAACCACCAAATTGGAAGGATAAGTTTTAGGAATGGGTATGGACTCAAAGTTTGTGATTTCTCTTAATGGTTCAGTGATTTCTGTTATTGAAAAATCATCAATGTAGTTATATTCATGAGACTCAATCCATGATGTCAAATTTCCCTCTTGTGAATATAAAAAATCAGTTTCTTCTTGATTTAAACACCCATCAAAAATTCCTTTATCCTCTTCATCTATCCCAAATCCAAAGGTTGGTTCTTCGATAAATTCATGTGAGGTTTTTGGGAAACTAGACACTTCACATAAGGTTATGGAAGGGACAGTTTGTGTAGGGATGGGTTCCTCACAATTTTTAATGCTTTGTAGTTATAAACTCAAAGATGAAGCCTCAAAATTCATTTTCTCCATTTGTTGACACAATTTTTCAAGTAATGGTTGTGGATCATGATGGGTAAGGGGTTGAGAAATATGGGCTATTTCAGGTGGATAATTAAGTTGTTGGAATTGCACAGGAGGGTGTTCATATTGGATTTGTGGTGATTCAAACTAATTATATGTTGGGATGTTTTGTGGATTATATGAGTAAAAAAATTGTGGTTCATTAGGTTGTTGATGATCCCACAAGTATAAATTAGGATGGTCATTATACATCACACATGGGGTTGTGTGATCAAAATAGGGATAGGTTTCCCATGTTTGGACTTGTTCAAAATTGATTTCCATAGGAGTGAGGGGGTGAGAACAGAGAAGAGGGATGAAAAAAAGATGATAGTGTCTAAGATAACTTACTTAGGTCCCCAGAAATGGCGTCAAAATTTGATTCTCACTCAAATTTACCCAAGAGATGAAGGTAGAACAATCCTTATAGTTTAGCTTGGGTTATTGAATCCTCAGAGACCTAAGAAGTAACCTATGGACACGTACATTCTATGGACTATTTTTGGATATTAGGTGGCCAACTTTGGGTTGATTTTAGATGGGTTTAAGTGAACACTAAAAGTCTTAAGTGAATTCAAATTATGATAAGGGTTGATCCTAGGTTATTACAAGGGGTGGATTGGACATATTTACTTTTCAGTGATTTCAATTTCTTAAATTTGAGATGGGTTCATTTAAGAAGATAAAACAAAATCATCAATTACTGGTTTAATTTATACACCCTTTAATACTAATCACCTATACACTTGAAGGATCAAAGTTTTTAGCACTTCAAGGTAAAGGTTTGTATTAGCACATGAAGTGTGTGGCCTTAAATTCAACAAGGACGATGGAGATGTTTTAAAATCATCAAATAAAAATATCATTTAAAAGAAGTGATTTTCCATTAATGTAGTGAGAAATAACATCCAATCCAGCCCCTTTCTACTACCTTGGATCAAACCATAAAATAGTTAGTCCTCCATTGATGACATGTCTTCAAAGAAAGCAGGAAGTAGACTTACGAGGGTGGAATTGAAGAAGTAAAAAAACAACAAAAATCGATCACTCCACCGTTGTGTGATAAATATCACAAAGTATGGTGTGAATAAATTAAAAACTTGAACCAAAAGTATCAACGTGATATTTATAACAATAGAATAAGAGTATAAGAAGAACTTTTATTAAGAAACTAGGATGAATTAAAACAACATACATGTGAAGGAAGAACGTTATAAAGAGAAATTGGCAGCATAACATTAAGATGAAAACAAAGCTCAAAGATCCTTAAATACTCCAACAACACTACCTCAAATAATAATTTTTGAGCCCTTATGTAGATCCTCCAACAATACAAGTCTCATAAATTAATTTTGGTAGGCCATAGGTGGGTGGAAAGTAAGGGAGAGTTGATTTTTCCACCCTTGACCCGAGGTGGCAGCCAACTTTCCTTTACCTAACAGAAGCACTTGTAAGACCTTTAATATGGATGAATAGGAGTGGTAAATAGAATAAAAAAATGGATCCCCAGATGTATTATAACCTCATGTAAAATTTGGGCCCATTTGGAGTTGTATATTTGGGGATATGATTATATTAGTGGGCTGTTTTTCTGGGCCACAGAATCTGGCCCATAATTTTATCTCTAACTTGGGCTGCTTAAATGACCATAGTGGAGTCATAATTAGCACTGTATACTGAATAATTATTTGTTAATATATATGTCATATAGTATCCTAAGAAATTTGGGATTCATTGGGACTGTATTGTGGGCCCCACATTCTCATTAGTGGGATGATGTCCAATATGCCTTCTTCAGAATTGTTTTTTTTCATCACCAAATATCTCCATCACCCTTTATGAATCATCCATTTATCCATGAATGAAAAATGTTTAAATTGAAGTTAAGATCCATTTCACAAAATATAAAATTAAAATATGGATAATTAAATTCCTTATAATCAGATGACCCATTGGGCCTAAATTGGTGTACATTAGGCATGAAGTGCATAAATGATGAGAATGGATGTTCAAAATCAAAATCCACTAACTCAGGCCCATAAGATCAAAAATTAACATTTAATACCATTAAAATGTAATTAAAATATGTGTTTTTATTGGATAATCAACCTCCCATAACACCTCAAACACTAGATTCCCACAATGTAATGGGTTGGAGAGGTATGATCCCTTACATGTATTCCATAAATCCTATGTCTTATTCCTTGGTTATGCTTTCATGAATTATGATATTTATTTATTTATGATTCATGTATAATTAACTACCAAAATTTATTCCACAATTTGTGTTTATGATCTTTGATATGGACGGTATGATATTCTAATGTTATGATCACGCTCTCATGATCCTATGTTCATGTTTATGCTTACATGTCTTCGTTGTTTACTCTTACTGAGTATCTAAGCTCACCCATTTATATGTTTCCTTCTCTAGGTTATAAATATATTTATTAATTATGATGTGTCTAAGAACAATTTTATTCATTAAAAACCTAGTGGGAGATAATTTAGATCACTCATGTATCAATATTTATGTTTCCATGTTTCCAAAGGCACTAAACTAATACAACCTTTGGGCATATATTTATGTAATTTTTTATGTATTATATAAAATTTATATAATTTATATGTACATTAAGAATAGTTCTTTATAATATAGGTTCAAATAGTCTTTGTTGAACTCAAAAATACATAATTTTAGGGTAATCATACTATTTTGAGCATTGATTATCCCATGGAAAACCCCCCTTGAGAATTTGAATTATTCTAAGTCCTTATCCCCCTCTTATCTGACTGAAATATCCGTGTCTTATGTTGACGATAATTTTTTTTTGTGAATACAACTCACTTATATCCTTCCAAGATCACATGTTTAGGAAGAAATTAAACTATTCAATATTTTATATGATAATTATATCTCATTTTACGGTGTTATTAAACTCATTGTATATCCAGTGTGATAATATCTATATGGGAGTGATAAACATAAGGATGATTGAATAATTAAAAATCTTAATAATTTGACTCAAGTGTTTTGATATTATTATTTACATAATTTATTTTAGTGAAATGTTTTGGCTGATGTAGTTATTATGATATTACTATTTCTAACTTTCATAGATTATTAAGAATCAATAATCAAAGTAATGAAATCCACGAAATTGAAAATGGTTTTGAGACAAGGAGTTTTATTTAAGAATTAAAAAATATGTAGAAACATCCATAAGGAATATATTTCACATGAATAATTGATATAAAATAAAGAAAACAATTTAAAATAATGAGGCTATAATAATATATGATTTTTCGAGCATTCCAATTCAACAAAAATTTGGTAAAATACATTAATTAATCATTGAAGATGTACTTTTTTGATATCTTTCACTTCAAATAATAGATGAAGTTGATCAATCTATGTAATCATTCATTTAGTTTTTTTTATAGAACCCACCTCGGTTTCTATGATCTCTAACTATATTTTCATACTAGAAATGAAAGGCTCAAAAATATCTATCTCTATTTAATATGTATTCATGAAATTATAAATTATGGATATATAATATCTTTATTTATTCAACTCTCATATAGTTCACTCCATTAATTTAATGTGGTGTTTTATAGTTTTGGATGTGTCATGATACCAATCTTGAGTTTAAATTAATTCTAGGACAACTATGGTTTTTTGAATAATATAATAAAATTGTTGTTAGTTGAATATTACTTCTCCTGGACTCAAAAGTGAGTTAAAATATGAAATTTATATTATTTCCTAGCTCATGTAAAGGAGTTTGAGTTATTAAAGAAAAGATTTTCTATCATTTACATTCATAATTTTTTCAATTCATAGTGGAGAATTTAAAATCAGAGCCTATCATTTCTTCTAGGACAAGAATATTAATTGGTATAAGGGTTCTAATTAAATAGGTTCTCATATTTTATGAAGAAATATATATAAATGAATTTAGAATCTCTATATTGGAAGGAACATTCATTTAAGGAGACTGGTCAAGATGCGTATCATGGACATATTAGATAATAGACACCCTTGGTGGCATCATGTGGATTCTTGTTAATTTAGCTACTCAGGATCATATTTGGATGTTTTGGACTAGTAGTTTTACGAATGATCTAATATATAAATCAAGGTATGTTTTGGGTTGTGTGTGGGATAGTTTATCATGATTTGGTGATTTGAGGTATATTTTGGTTTGCCTTCTAGGTTTTGAATTGGAGATATAATTGATGATCATTAATTTGGGACTAAAGTCTATATTGATTGAGTTATATGAGATTTTGGATTAATGGATTCTTGGTTCTCTTGGGTTTGAGAATTTTGTGTCATGAAATTGATGGGTTCTTTAGAGAATCTAATGAGAGTTTAGGGGTCATGGATTATTTAGGTAGGCATATCTCAGGATTTCATAGGGATGATAAGTTTTATAGTGGTAATATTGCAGTGAAATATATCCTATTTATAGTGTTAAATGATTTATTATAGTTTTGAACAATAATTTTAGAGATTTGAGAATAGTATCATTTGAAAATTTTGTGTTCCGGTTGAGGGATAATTTTTTGTTTGATCATTTGGGATTTTCTTGGTCTTTGGGGATGAATTATTAGGTATTTTAAATATTTTTTAATTTTTTTAGGTGATTTGGGGATTTATATGTGGTACTAGGGAAGAACAACTTGTAATTTAGAACTATATGTGGCACTGAGTTCCCGATGGAGGGTTCCATGTACCCAATAGAGCTGGGAAGAATGGTTTTCGGTCCTAGAGAGACACTAGGTACCCAGTAGACTCATGTCAAAATTTATCTTAATAAAGGGATTTTTTTATTTTCACCTCATTCTTATTTCCCCTATTTATCCTTCTCTTTAGGATGTTCCTCTAATTAGTGACTATAGGGCTCTCTATTCTCTCCTCCTCCTTCTCTATTTTATCCTTATTTCAAGGTAATTTCAAGTAGTTTTTTGTAGGAAAAATATAGTGTAATATTCATTCTTCTTCTTCTTTTCCTTCTTCCACTTCTATAAAAAAATTATTCTCTCTTTTTCTATGTAATTTGATTGGATATTTCACTTAAGCAGGGTAAAATCTCATTTTAATTTAGGGAATCAACTCTAGTTTTCTAGAAGGAGTTGTTCCAGATAAATTTTTCATTGTTCATCATCATTTCAATAAAAGGTGATTATGGTATGGATTGATCTATGGTTAATTAATTTCTAGGTTAAAATATTATGGTAACTCATTGAATTTTATTTAGGGTTTAGGATTTATATTATTTTTAGGAATTTATGGATAGTATTTCATTAGCTTCTATTCAGATTTTAGTAATCTTCCATTATAGTGGTCACGTGATTTGGAAATTTTGGTTTAGGAATTTTGGATTAATGGTTTTTAGGGGATGTCAGATATTTTATGTAGATGTAAAATTTTACCACTAATATTGGTAGGTGGTCTCAACTCACTAAGTGATTCTCATACAATTCCTTCACATGTCATCTGTACATTTTCTTTAAACTGTTAATATAATTATCTTATATTAATTATTATAAATGAATGATTTATCAATATTATTTTAATATTTTGAATTAAAACATTTCCAAAAATTTATTAGGAACTATATAATAGAAATACACTTTCTCTTGAATATGTTAAAACTTAGGAAAAAAATGTATGCCTTGATCACTCTCAATGAGTCTTAACTCATTAGTTTGGACTTCCCTTGGAATCTGAGTAAGAATACCATTACTAAAGTCATGTTTCCTGGATTTTTTTCCTATGTGTAATACTTTTTAGGAATTTATCTTGGGATGAAATAGTAACCATTTCTATGTCTCTTAAGAAAGTCCGCATGAAGAAAAACTTGTATAATGTGTTTCTCCTTGACCTAGACCTTCTTAGATTGTTATAGAAACCTTTTTATTGTAACCTTGTTGAGTTTTAGATAAATTACATGATATGAATTACTTTTACACACTTAATATAAATTAGTTTTAAGTCAATAAACCCAACTTTACCTATATTTAAGGGTGTTCTTTGGAGGAATTATGGTAGCTAGATTAATTCATTGGAAAGAAGTGGTTTAGTATGAAAAGTGGAACCATTAAATATTTGTAAAAACTCTTTGAAAACCATGTTTTGAAATGGCTTCTTGTAAATATTTTCTTAACTAGTTTCCCATATTCCTCTATATTTTTACATTTAACTATTTTACCTAACTATGTTCCATTCACCTCTTACCACTTTTTAAATTGAGTTTCTTAAATAAAATTATACTAAAAACGTGTCATTTTAAAGCTTCTAGTGTGAGATTAGTTTTAAAGTGGAACCTTGAACATATAAATTTGTATTAGGTGATATTATGAAAACATGTTCCTTATCTATGGGAAATACCTTACCCTAACTTTAAGAACCACTTATGAACTACATTGGTTAGTATCATATTTACCTACCTATAGTTTAGTTAAGTTTTTGTTTCTCCCCAGCTTACAATGTTATATATTCCTTATTTGGTGCCTCATTTTGAACCTCATCGATATGCCTCGATGGTTGGGTGAATCATACCCTAAATAACTTTGGAAAACCATAATAGTATGTCTGACCGACTCTTGTATTCTTTCTATTCATATATTTTTATTTCAATCATGATATGCATGTACTTATATTTGACAAAAATTATGATTTATTATTATTATTTCATGTATCCAACCTAGATAATGTTTCCTTTAGATTAGAATGTGTTTCCTTATGATATGATTATAATGGTCTGGTGTAATTACAAGTGTTATTTTGAGATTTTTTACTGCTTTATGTAAATGTATATTATTACTTATTATAATTTACCTATCAGTACACATTTCTAGAATTTTTATTACAAGCATGGATATTGTTTGATAGATAGAGAGCATTTTAGAAGGATTATTTTGGTTTTTTATTTATATCTGTTAAGTAGGAATGTCTTATAATAGAACTTATGGATGGGATGGGCTCAAAATTCCCTAACTATTTATTCATATTCCCATATCCCACAAGACAATATATAGAACTGACTATGTATAATCCTTCCCCTTTCCCATGGAATTGGCATTGGAATTGACTATGTATAAAGATTTACCTATATGGGATACGTTTCATGATTACTCTTCCATAAGGCTCATCTCAGATACCAGAAACTAACATAGAGTAGGTGATATAGGTATAAACCCACTCAATATATGGAGTAGTTAATTATTTTATATTTTTCATTATCTTAAATTTTAAGTGAGAAAACCATTTTTATTATATGTTTCTAAATTTAAATTCATTTCCATACATACACCTATTAAATCATTGATGTGTTGAGATATCGTTGGTGGTGCCCTGTTGAGTATGTATATACACACACCCTACATGGGAACCTCAGTGGACACATAGATTCATGGACTGGATTTTAGGTGCCTGCATATATGCATGTAGTTATTGGATGTTTCCTCCAGTTATGTGCAGTGTTGGAGTAGGATCGATTCCCATTTAGTGTAGTGGATATGGTATTTTAAGGTTTTTAACATCCTACAAATCAATTTTTTATTATTTTCCTAGAACCACTTTTAGGGGTAAAGGGGGGACCCTCACAATGTCAAAAATCCACATTCTACTGGTCCAAATGATCAAAGATTCAAAATTAAAAAAAAATAATAACCAAAACACACAATACAACAGAACAATTTTTCATAGATTCAAAATTCAAAAACTAGATGTAAAAAAATTGAAAGGCATGTCACTAGAATGATGCTTCAATGTCAATCCCTGAAAATCACATGAGCTACCCAAGAAACCCTACATCGAATATGTTAAATCAAGACCATTGTATAAACCATTGCATCGCTGTCATCATCACATCACTATCACCACCAACCGATCGTTGATATCCACTATATGATTCAATTTTCATCACCATCATCAGGACCAAATGAAGAAACTTTTCCCTTTTATTGAAAACTCATATTACCAAAAAACTAGAAAACATCATTCTATAAAACCATTGTATTCTTGAAGAAGGAACCCAATAATACATCGACCAACTCCAAAAGTATAACAATAGAAATTTACACTAGAATAAAACCTTTAAAGATGAACAATGGTGTTTTTGTATTCATTAGGTCATAAGGCACATTTGGTCATTGGTTTTATTTAGTGTGGTCTTTTTTTAGTTTGTATAGGATTTATGATTGTATGCATATGTATAGTATGATGGGAATTTCTTCCATTTGAGTTATTATCTTATGACTTGTTTGGTATGGTGTTTTATTACAGGGAATATCTTACATATGGACTTATCATATCAAGTTTTCGATTGGACCCGATCATGGATCATATTTATAATCAGTGGGTAAATTATTCCCCAATTTTTATATCGAGACCCACTGTTTCATTTATGATATAGTTAATGTATGGGTATTAATTTCACATACTTTACATCACTTATCTTGAACCCAGATAAAAATTTCATCTTTATCAAACACCTATTGTATCCTGGTGTTTGTGACTTCATAATTTCACATTAGGTGTCCTCCAAAGACTCGATATTATAACAAAACCATTTCATTCCCCCATGTTCATGAGCTAGATCTGTGTGGAGGAATTTTATCTATAGTCCCCATCATATGACCTTAAAATACATGGAACTTGAGCCCTTTTCACATAACATTAACCTATACTCCATATGGTCCATCTCATATGGAATTTAAACTAATAAGAGTGGTCTTTTCTACATGTACAAATCAACTAAAATGAGAGCCTAATCCATTTAATAATCCTAGAATGTGGTTCTACTAATCCAAAATCCAATGATTGGATAAATATTCCTTATATTTCAAATTAACATATGTGGGTTAATTCTTATTATTATAGGATACACAGGGATACATGAAGGCATAAATTTAGGCCCATACAAAGATATCATCAACTCTTGTACCTATCTCTATCTAAGTATATGGTCCCTTACTCATTGACATTAGGTTTTCTCCTACTTCTATGTATGATGATGGTTCTATACCCCTTTCCCCATACATATGAGTTAGATATATATAAATACCTTATAAGAACTACATGTGGATTAATTATTATTATTTAGGATATGTAGTGATTTCCAGATCCCCTATCTTATACCCATCCTTGAATTTTACCTTCATTCCATTTTTTCCATCATTCGGGAACTTGGGACCTATTTAGTTCACAACCATATGCTAGGATAACCATTTTCATTTCATTTTTGAGAACTATGTGTGTATTAATTCCTATTATTTCATGATATGTAGTGATATCAAAATCACCTATACTGTCCAAACCAAAGATTCCCCCTTCATTCCACCACTCTTGATCCCCACCATCCTAGAACTTGGGCCCTCTTTAGTTCATGTATGGTTTTCCTTCATTAACCCCCTACCAGGATGAGAATTGTTAGGTCATTTCTTATAAATACAAGAGGCTTGATTGCAGTTATTTTAGGATAGTTAGTGATTTCTAGATCACATTTCTTGGACCCATCCATGAATTTTACCTTCATTTCACCCCAAAACCATCCTAGAACTTAGATGATATTTAGTTCAGTCCATGGTGTCATTTATAAGCATATACTGGATGATAACTTTAATTTCATTTATTAGAACTCTATGTTCTTTGATTATTGTTATTACATGATATGTAGTGACATCTAGACCACTTATCCTCGACCCATCCAAAAATTCTATTCTCATAAAATTGTCCTTCCCATAATATGGTCACCTCATTACCATCAGGTATTTATATATTTGAATGTATGTTGAGACAATATATATTTTTTCTTTGACTACATGTTTCTTGATCCATATTATTATAGGTTATGTAGTGATGCCCTAACTAATTATTCTGGACCTAACCATAAATTTTCATCAACTTACACTCTCTTAAACATTTCATAATGATCCAATATTTGATAGTCCAAAACTAGAGTTTTTTAATTCCCTTTTTACTACTCTCTTTATATATATGATATTTTTTTCCTTGGGTATTTTAATTCGAAAAAATTTCCATGATACTAGTAATGAGTTTGTCAAATCCTAAAAGACCCCTCTATTTGGTGTTGTTGAATCTAACAAGTATCCATTCTACCTATAGAAAGTTAAAAGAAATTTACCATCCTAAAAGAGAATATTTTCTAATCCCATATTCCTTTAAAAATATTACAGTGGAACACAACAATTGAATTTGGTCATCGGTCATCCTTAATATGCTTATTTAACAGTATGGTAACCGGACCTTCATTTCAAATATAGTCAACATTTTCCCTAACATATCCATTTTTATTTCACTATTTCCAAATTTAGATAAGAAATTTATAACTTACAATACTTTCATTCCCAATTTAAAAGTTTTTCAAATACTTCTAATTTTTAGACCCCCATTTTTATTGTGATTTTTCCTTCATTAGTCTAAGAATTGTGAACTTGAACTACCTAAATCTCTCCTAGAGGATATTTATATTGGCACGAGATACTTTATTCACATTAGGGTTACCATAACATAATTAATACATATACATTCTATTTCTGTCATTTTTTTATGAAATTAAACTGTCATAATTTTTAATCAAATCTATCCGACTATAAATATCATCCCTTAATGGTTTGAATTGTAAGACTTTAAATTTATAAAGTAAAGATAAATTTTAATCTTAGATTCAAAAACCCACAAAGTGAATCTAGGTAAAAATTTGAGTCTCCAATTTCTAGGCTTGTCACTTACATAGATTAGGAAAATTTTTGTGCATTTGAAAGAGAATAAGGCAAAAAAAAAGAGGTTAAAACCCCACAAATGGTGACCTGAGGAAAATTTAAGTTCCTTCCCACTAATACTTTCCCTATAATAGAGTAAGAATTAGTTAGGGTTAAAAAGTAAATGATATAAATCTTGTATAGTCCACCATCAGTCCTTATAAAAATCCTATCAGTGCTCGTTGGGTATAAAATTCTTGGAAAAAGCTAGTTCACTCTCATATTCCTCACATACATGTTTGTTCATATGATCTATACTGAACACAAAAAGATATAATTTTAGGGTACTTGATCCCTCTTGAGAATTTATTCTCCCATGAAAAACCCACTTCATAATTTTTATTATATTAATTCATTCAATCTCCCATATCTGAATAGACTAGACTTAGATTACAATGATGGTAAATGTGAGGAATATCCAACTTAACTATATACATCCAATGGTAAAAGTTTTATTATAAATAAAACTTTTTAATCCTTTATCTAGATGTTTTATATCAACTTATGATTATGGTAGACTCACTGTATAACAAGCTCTCCTATATATTTCTAGGATATCTAATATTAAAGATGATTGATTAATTAAAACCCTTCATCATTTGATTCAATTGTTTTGAAATTATAATTTACCTAATTATTTCCCAAGAAAATAATAAATTAATTTAATTATTATGATATTTATATTTGAAGGTTTCATGGATTATCATAAATTAATAGTCAAATCAAAAAAATAACAAAAATAAACCATGGTTTCATAAAAAGAATTTTATTTCAAAATTTAAAAACAAGGAAGAGAATCTACAAGGTAGATAATTCCCATGAAAATTTATATAAAATAAATAAAATATATTTAAATAATGATTTTATGATAAAATATGATTGGTAGAGTGTTCTGAATCAAAAAACATTTTAAAAAATGAATCAATTGATCATTAGAGATCTACTTATTTGATAGCCTCTACTTTATCCAATAGTTGCAGTTTCTCGATCTATGAAACCATCCCTTGGGTTCATTTTCTATGTATACTACCTTTATTGTTACATTTATTAACTTAATTTTCATAATAGAAATATGAGATTCATATATCTATATCTTTAATACTTGAGCATTCAATAAATTGTAGATTCTGAATTCATTAGACCATAGTTGATTTAACTATTGTACAATCCACTCCATTAATTTCATGTGGTTATTTATAGTTTTGGATACATGAAGATCCCATTACTGAGTTTCTATTCATTCTTTAATAGCCATGGTTTTTTGAATGATATCATACAATCCTAGGTAGTTGAATATGCCTACTCCTAGACCCATAAAGAGATAATAGAGGAAATCCATATAATTACCTGAATCATCTATAGTAGTTTAAGTGATTAAATCAAGGATATTAATCTATGGACATTTAAATAATGTTCAATTCAAAGTGGAAACATCAACATCATATCTTTTCATGTCTTATGGGATCTTAATTTACTTTTTTATAAGGGTACATATTAAATAGGTTCTCAGGTTTGATGAATACATGTCGATAAATAAATTTTGAATCTATGTATTAGAAAAAAATTACATTAAAGGAGATTAATCAACATGTGTATCATAGAAATCTTGGATATAGACACCCTTGATGGAATTATATGAATATACTATTCCAGATATTTATATCCCATGTTCCCATAATTGAATAAGAAAATTTTAATCCTGTAACATAATCTAAATAAAAATTATTTAATATTGGTACCTAACATGATACCATTATACTTTTAGTCAATGGTAGAAGTGAAATCTTTGACCTTATTAATTGTACAATTTGGATTAATTAAATCATCTTCCCACTATGTCCCCATTTGAACTTCTTACCTAGCTCTGAAAGATGGTCTGTGTGTGTATGGGTCGGTTACCCTTAGCATTACACATTCATAGAATTCATTACATGATTAGGAATATTCTAATATATACTAATCAAGGAATTGGGAGTGTAAGATTTATAGTAACATCGATTACTTTTTTCATTAACATCTACTAAAATTGCATCAATACTATAGGATATTTCTTTTCATTCACCACATAAGAGGGGGAGAGGATAATCCCCTAGACACACTAGAATTTAAATACAAACCAACACAACATATAAGGCTCTCAAATAGAGACTTTATCAACACTTTATATGATAACACCATCCTAGAGAGTGATTTTATATGAGTGTTCATCTACCATAATGATGATATTAGTCACCATTTTTTCAACAAGATCTCCATAGGGGATAAATTTAAACTATTAATGATTTCCAAGAACATGGTCTAAGTCTTGGGAATCCATGGTCATTTATTATAAACCTATATTGTCTAATAATGTAGGATTAAATGTATATTGAGGATAAAAAATCATACTTCTAGTAACATAGCTTTTAAGACGTGCTATTATACAACCATGCAATAATTTAATTGGACTATAGGTCCTATAAGGTGTTTCACCCCATTTAACTTGATATAAAGCTGAGTATAGACTCCCTAAGGTTGGTATAATAAGGTTAACATATTTCCCTAAAGTTAATTTTACATCTATAATTAAGGTGATATTTATTACCCCAGTATAATTATCTTGATCCAGTAATAACAACCCATTGAGAAACATCTATATAAATATATATAATTTAAATCATAAGTTTAACTATGATCTGACTTGATAACCCCATTTCATATATTTACCATCATCTAAAATATACTAACCATTATTTTGATTCCTACTAGAATGTTGGGTTGGATAGGTCCTTAATCTCTTTGCCTTGGGTTTTGACCCTTGATAATGATGAAATATTTTAATCAAAAAACTAGAGGGAATATTGTAAAGTATGTAATTTTATTTCTTCAAATTTATTTTTACTAGATATAATAAGTTTCTATCTATAATGGGGGTTCATTAAATTTCATCCTAGGCATTGTGGATAGGGATTAATTATTCATACATCTCACCCATGATGGTGATTCCCCCAATTTTGTTAATATCCCAAAGAATTATTCTAAATTCCTTATGTGATGGGTGAAATCTATTGGTTTTTGAACCCCATAAACTAAACAACTCAGGTATGAATTCAGGAAAATGTAATCTAATAAATGTTAAGTCCAAATAGACTCATATAATTTTAAGACCCTTATATGTTCCTCAAACACAATGAAAATTTGGTTCACCCACTATGGCCACAACCACTCTTCAAATAAATTATTCCTAGGTTGAGATCCCATTGACAACTATATTGGCCCTACAAAGAGGATCAATTAATAGTTAAATACTATAGAAATGATTTTTTTGTTCACTTGAGGTCTATTATATACTATCACTAGGGAGTGGATTATTTTTATAATTCCTAGTAAACACTTCTAAAAAGTAGTTTTCCATTAAAGGATATTTTTCCTTAAGTGACACATCATAATGATGAAATCACTATGAAAGGAAGACCATTTTTTATTCTAGAATTTTTATATCAGTGAGGAGACCAAATATGTATAAGGAAAGCCTATCTGATATGGTTAATTATTAAGAATTTTTCCAAGAAGGAATAAAAGTGATTGATGATGTGATTTGATAGTATGAAATGAACTAAGTTTGATATCATCGATTGATCAATTAATATGAGAAAAAACAAACCCATTATGGATGTTCTTAAAAGTTCCAACCATTTTCATCATAGTGAAAAAATTCAGCAAAGTTTTTTCTGGAGTGGCATGAAATATAAAGATGAAGAAAATACAACTATGATAAAAGGAAAGACACCATGAATAGATTTTGAATAGGTGAACATTTTTCTAAGTGATAATTTTTCCCAGATCATCATGCTTGTGTCACAATTCCAAAATTGTTCACTCTAAGATGCATGCGACCTGGACATGGAGCTAAGTTGAAGGCACCTAACTTTCTCAAATGGGTGGATCATGCTAAATAATTTTTTCTATACCACTCGTTTATATCCTCTATTCTTGGCCTCATATGCTCAATGATAAACTGAAATGGGGCCCATGAATTACCTAGAACCCAACACATGACTTGGGTGAAAATAGATGGATTCATTAATAAGATTCACCCATATATTTGGTGAAACTTTATGAGTTTATCCCTATAATTTATAAAGTAATACCATATATTTCTACATCCTACCCCAAAGAACAATTCCAAACAGATTTCATACCCATGCTTGGACCTATGCATGCACCAATGTTTTCACTGGTACACACCTAACCCTGCAATATTAGGGAATAAACAGATCCAAATTCTCACCCAAGTAATATTTTCCTCAAATATTATTCATCAATGTGTTCATCAGATCCAATTCTATGAGTATTTGTTGGATCTTGAATTTGATTCCATAAATTATATCGATGATTTTAAATATTTTTATAAGGATAAAGTATGATAAGGTTCCCCTAACATAAACATTATTTATTGGCATCCTCATAGACACTCAATACAATGGTTCCATACTCTGCACTCTATCCAGTAGTATCGTGCCTCATGCCTTATCAAGTTACACAATGCTAAAAACTATGATCAGAAAAACAAGGTTCCCAAAGTAGCTACAAGTGGTTATCTATGTTCCATACTCTCCTTAACTATATAAATATCTATACTCCCCCCCTCTATTTCAATAAGAAATTGTAAGCAAATAAATCCCAACATTATCCAAGTGAATAAAGTTTACACCCAAGCCTTCCAAGATTCCCCTTTAAGTGATTTTTGAATCCAAAAAAATGGGAATGGAATAAAAATAAAGATTATTTTTGTCCTTCAATGATTATGATCATTATAATATATCAATTCAAATAGATAATCACTAATATTAGGTTAAATCACCTTTCATCAAAAGTTATCCCAAGATACCAGCACATGATATCTTGATTCATAGTTTTCCCATAAAGGGACATTCCCATTTTATATTTAAAGGACTGAAACCCAGTCCTCCAGGACATCAAAATAATCACCCATTCACTTAGATCATAAAATGGAATTTCACTAAACCTTTGAGAACTTGTCAACATAAAACCTAGGTTTTTACCATTGCAGTTATGCCTAATTCACCTAACTGGGTTCCCATTCACCAAGTCCACCCATCTAAACACCTATTCACCCATTATTCTAAACTTGAAACCCCTTCACCCAGTTCCTCCATTATGGGTTTCACCCAATTCCTATTACTCATCCAGCGTCAAATTTATCTGAGTTAATTGTTCTCTCAGGTAATTTACTTAGTCTAAGATAATTTTCCAAAAGTCATTGCTAATATTAATGTCTCAATACAAGCTGATAAAGAGACTTTATTATAAAAAACATATCCATGATCCCAAATATACATGAATGAGTTATACATATCAATTTAATGCCTTTAGATCATGTATTCATTTAACAAATAGAATTGGGAATCATGTAAAAGATCATCTACTTATTGTTATCCATAATTTATGGGATTTTAGGGGTATGGAAAATCATTTATTCCCTTGATAACAATTATTCTATCCTTAGAGGAATTAGTTGAGTTCTCTTAAGTTCATACCTCATGGATCACATCACTTGGATGTTCTAAACCAACTCCATGATCACCAATTACCTTTTTAGTCATTTAATTTTCCCCATGGTTCCAATCAATGAGCTATAAATATGAATGAGCCTTTAATTCAGTGTAAAACCCAAACCTACCTTCACCCAACTCATCTTTTAGGTTAAAAAATAAATGGTTTCAAATAAAATTTCCCTCACAATCCATTTCTAGATTCTTTTCAGCTAGAATTCTATTTCATATGATGTTAAATTTCTTAAAATGGATCCTAGTCATATGTCTTAAAACTGAAAGATGTTAGGGTCCTAGTTTTATGACCTTAAAATACACATCTATGTTATTTTTCACATGGAATTAAGTGGAATATCATTAATCTTGGACACATGAAATTAAAAGTAACTTCTTTTTTCCTGGATGCATGACCTTAAAAGGCACTATAATGGACCTTTTTATATAATAATAAAAGGTGTGTCATATCTTGTTAAAAGACATCGAATTATGTGGGGTTTTATTCCCTTTATGTGAGGTATATATGTGACACATATAATGTTAATAGTGAGATTAAATATAAAATCCTTTAATTAATATCTAATAATTAGATGCCTTAAGATAAGGATCACATTAGTTAAAACCTTGATTAATCAAATATATTTTTTATGCTAATCCATGAATAAATAATCTATCTTGTGATAGGTGTAAATGGAAAATGCTACCCTACTGTGAATTTTGGGTGACACTTGACTAGGTAACCTAATCATATTGTAACCTAGATGTATGGTGTTGAGAATATTCATGAGATGTTTTGAGAAATATATTATTCACACATAAATCCAAGAGTTTTATTGGATACAATTAGTATAAGTTGTCAACCAAACTATAAATATAATAAGTGACTAACATAGTTGAGTTATTACATGTATAAATATATGTCATGTGTAAGAACCCAGACCTTCTTTTCAGGTACGTTTTCCTTTTCTGGTCATTTTTGAGAAAAAGAGGAATTTTCCAGAGGTTGTCCAGGGGCGCACGGTTGGCGCACGGTTTAAACAAACCATACGGCCAGCCCAGGAAACTATGCAACCTTGACAGTGGTCTCTTCACGGGCTACACACGGGTTGTCAAACTGTGCCGGCAAGTCGTATGAAGCCCCTAGATGAGGCAATGGGCTCTGTACGGGTTGCACACGTTTTGTAAAACTGTGCAGGAAAGCCATGCGAAGTCCCTGGGTGAGACAATGGTAATCACACAGTTGGCGTACGGTTTGCCAAACCGTGTGGGGAAACCATGCAACCACTTAAAGTTGGGGTTTTAAAGTCCCAGGCCACTCGGTATTTTCCTTTCCTCCACCATTCCTCCTCCCGCTCATGGATCACGTCGGATTTGTGATTTTAAGAGGTTGGGGAAGCTCTTAGGCTCATTTTATAGGAAAATTGAAGGGGTTTCTTGGTGTATTGAAGGAAGTTCTTCTCGGGTAAGTCCCTCCTCTTGATTTCTCCATGGTTTTCCCTAGATCTTCTATTCCATCTCTCTAGGGTTTCTAGATCTATATCTGTTGCATGTATATCTAGTGTTGGTTTTTCTTGAGTTTTGATTATAAGACTTGTGGATGATAGGGAAGGAGTTTTAGAGTGGTCTTCCATGAAGTGGTTTCCAGTTTTGTGGGTGCGGTTGATTGTGGATTGTTTTCACCAGAACCCTAAAGCTAGGTGGTTTGTGCCTTTCTGTAGAAAGTCTTGAGTATTTTGTACAAATTCCACCAATATACTTGAATGTGATATTGTGTGTTTATTGTTTTCCCTTGTTGTTTGCCTACTTTTCTTATATGTCTGAGTAGAGGATATTGTTTGTGAACAGGGTAATTTACTATTCTTTGGATGTTTTTCCCATGCATGATTGCCTGTTATGACTGTTTGGTCTAGTTTTGCCTATTAGGATATTGCCAGTTCCATGCCTAGTTCTAGGATGGTGTGACTATTGTTCTTACATGATGTTATGTTGTATACTTATATCCAATTAGTTCTTGAGGATACTTTGTCTGTTACGCAATGCGATACTTGCCGACTTTACACAGGGCTATGGGAACCTAGTGTAGTAGACCATAGGGAGAATGGACATAAGGTCTTCTCTAGAGTGTCCTTAATTTTACGATGTGAGACCATAGGGGGAATTGACGTTGAGTGCTTCCTAAGAGTGTGTGTAGTTCCTTGACGTGGGCCACAGGGGGAATGAGACATTGAGTGCTTCTCCAGAGCGCCTTTAATACGATATGAGACTATAGGGGGAATTGACTATGAGTGTTTCCCCAGAGAGTCTATTCTTTAGCTGAACCAGAGGGGTGAGACTGTGTGTGCCTCCCAGAGGGTTGCTAGTACTTTTAGGTTGAACCATAAGGGTTTGGATGTAAGAACTACCCAGAGGTTACCTATTTGTTCTACTTGCTTGAGTGGCTTCTTACTTGTTTGTAAGTTAAATGCTAGAAACTGTTGATTGTTTACTGCTGTGTATTATCCTATTTACTACTTATTGTTTACTGCTTACTATACTTTACCTACCATATACTCACTGACTATTAGGCACATATCTTCGGGTGGTTTCCTACTGGGATTTAGTCTCACACCCTATTTGAGTCATGATTTTGGGCCCAAAAAGATTATGTTGTTGCAGGTATAGATAATTATAAGCGCCCTTCTACTTCAAGTACTTGACTTGTTGAGGAGCTGGAGAGCATGATACCATGCTATAGCTTGCGATGTTGAGGAGTTATATGTTTTACTTTTGTATCTTGGTTCAGTACTGTATTCAGCATTGTGACTTGTTTGGCTATTTTACTAGACATATATGTATCATGCATCATTTCATATATATATGTGTGCTCCAGTTGTTTACTGTTTAGTCTTCCACTTTTTACTGTTGTTGTATATTTACAACATCTGCTATTGTATGTGTTGTTACTTCCACTGTGTACTCTGCCAATGAGGGCATAGTTTCCCCACTATCACAACCAAGGCCCTCACTGCTAGTCAGCAGCCTCTGGCGTTCAGGGAAATGTGCTTGAGGCCATGTGACCAACCAGGTACGGGGCGCCTCTGGGTGGCTTCCGAAACTAGGACATTACAAAGTGGTATCATAGGAATTATTATCTCTTGAATTAATTTTTAGAGTCTATAGTCAGGGATAGGACGGAATAGGTACTTTTTAATAAGCTGCGCCCAGGAGTAGCTAACCCGTGTACAGGGAAAAGCAAATCTACCTCATTGATGCAATTTTCTGGTTTTGCAAGATTATGGTTGCCTTGATTTTCACCGTTGGTGACTCACATGTTTTGTGATAATTATTATTTAAGTTATTGAGGTTCTATTTATGTCACAACACGATGAGATGAGGGTGTGCCATCTCATGCATTATATAGGCACTTGCTAGAAATCCTATGTCATGCATTCTTGCCATGTCATCTTGGATGCATTATTAATTGCATGTTGTTGTGATAGATGTTATGTAGAATATGAATGATGTTGTGATAGATTCCTTGATAAAAATATCAGCTTCTTATTAGAGCTTTGACTGTGTATGTTTTTGTTTGAATGAGTTCCAAATTTTGGTTCTTGAGGTGTTATGGGCCCTCACAGACCGGAACTTGGTGGACCATTGACTATTTACCTTGTTTATAACTTTTGTAAGAGGAAAAGATTTGATTTTTGGGGAGTATGGGCCCTCACGAATCGTAATTTGGTACTTTCAATGTTCATTTTAGTGTTTCTATGGGTTTTAGAGTAGTTTCAGAGGCTTTCTGTCCGAAAAAACCTAAAATGCACACCATGTAGTTTTGACCACATGACATGTGTTCTTCTGTTCGGGAAGAAAATGTATTTCTTAAGTACATGTCGTGTACTCTCTATACACGCCGTGTACTCCTTTGTTTCAGTACCTGTTAATCTTGATCTATGTTGTGCACTGATCTTGCAGAGTCATGCCACCGAGACATCCTTTGGCAGTCTGCTAGTTACATGGTAGTGATCAGACGCCAGATACGGCTGATCGGGGACTTCCAGCAGATCCTCCTATTGTGCCAGTAGTGGTAATAGCAGTTGTACCTGACCTAGGTGTTGATGCACAGTTCAGGGAAGGATTTATGAGGATGATGCAAACCTTTCCGGGAGCACTTCCTCCTACCCCTCCGATGGCAGATTTGACGCAGGTTTTCCAACAGCAGCATCCTCCCGCCTACTCAGGGTAAGAAGGACCTCAGGCTACAGATTCATGGCTAGAATCCATGATGACAATCTTAGAGCATCTAGAGATGACTCCAGAAAGGTGGGTAAAGCTTGCTACCTACATGCTACGAGACTCTGCCAAGAGGTGGTGGGATGCAATCTCACAGGCAGGTCATCAGCAGGTTATGGCGTGGGAGGAGTTTCAGTGCATCTTTTACGACTACTTCTATCTGGAGACCCTGAGGGTCGACCGAGCCGAGGAGTTCATGAGCTTATAGCAGGGCACTCTTTCTGTTATGGAGTATTCCTCTCGTTTCATTGAGCTTCAGTGTTTCACGCCCCTCCAGGGCGAAGATGGGTTGTTCTTTGCAAGGAATATTGAGGATGGTCTCAGACGGGAGATCCGCTCACAGGTGAATATCTTCAGGATGACTTCCATCGCTTCCATCATCAAACATGCACTGATTGCGGAGTATAATCTGAGAGATTCTGAAGCCGAGAGATGGGGAAGTTTCGCTTCCAGAGTTAGTACTTCACCAGCTAATAGCAGGAAGCACTGTAGGGAGTCTACGCGTGGTGATCCGAGGTGGCGAGACACATCTTCAGGTAGCCAGGTGGTATGATAACAGTATGGAAGGGATGTGCATACAAGGCCACAATGCTAGAGAGACCTAGTGGAGTTCCGATCTTGTGAAAAAATGGGTAAGCTCTAGTGCTTCTGTCAGGTTTTCTCACCAGCATCTGGTGACAGGGGTTCATCCATGACTCCTCGTTCAAGAGTAGCACCACCAGTTTCTCACCAGTCTGGGAAATGGAGTTCTTCCGGTCATTCGGGCCGAGGTGGAGGTCAAGGCCATGGTGGTCAGTCACTGGTATTTCAGTGACAGCAGGGGGGATCATCTCAGAGCTGTTTGACAGGGTCACAGGGTCATGGTACAGGTCAAGCTTTTGCGGTGGAGCAAACCCAGCAGGAGCAGGATCCCATACCATCTACATTTTGAGGTACGATCTTATTATCCTCAGTTTTATCTTCTTCTCTTTTCGATACATGTGCTTCCCATAACTTTATCTCTGTTTTTGTTGTGGAGAGCCTTGGGATCTGTATAGTTTCTTCTTCCGACATGTTGACTCTAGACACACTGTTGCGGACTAGGACGTCTAGTGTACGTCAGTGCAAAGAGTTCCCTCTTGAGATTGCAGGGTGTCACATCTTTTGGGATCTTTATGTTCTGGAGATGACCGACTATGATTTCATTCTCAGAATGGACTGGCTAGTTCCCTTCCAGGAAACCATCGACTTCTACCACCAAAGGGTGAGTTTTATATCACTAGAGGTTGGATATTTTCTTCATAAGGGTGAGTGGGATGTCCAGGCGAGTAGAGCAGGACCAGAGCATCATGGGTTAGGAGTAGTTACAACCCAGATTTCTAGTCTTTATCTGGATGACCAGGGGACTTCATAGTCAAACTTTCTTCTAGTGGTGGATCGTTTCAGGGATGTCTTCTAGAGAAATTTTTAGGTTTGCCTCTGGAGCGTGAGTTAGAATTCTCTATTGATCTTGTTCCAGGAGTGGAACCAGTGTCCATTCTTCCTTATAGGATGGCTACACCTGAGTTACAGGAGCTCAAGAAGTAGTTGGAGGAGTTGTAGGCAAAGGGTTTCATCTGACCCAGTACTTCTCCTTGGGGTTCACATGTCCTGTTTGCGAAGAAGGCAGATGGTACCCTCAGGCTTTGTGTGGACTATCGGAAGTTGAACCAGTTGACAGTATAGAACCGATATACCTTTCCAAGGATTAATAATCTCTTTGATCAGCTTTGAGGATCCTGGGTGTTCTCAAAAATTGACTTTGAGCTTGCCTATATGCCAAGAAAGGGCAACGCAGTGGCTGATGTGTTGAGCAGGATAACTCATATACAGACAGTTTAGGAGGCTAGCAGTGAGTGGAAGCCTATGGCTATGTTCTCTAAGATGCATCTGGAGGTGCACGATAGACAGGGGAAGACTTTTCTGTCTTCTGTAGCTATAACCTCTACACTTATTAATCGGGTGCGAATGAGGTAGCTATCAGATTCTGATGGCATAGTCCTATGGGATAGTGTGTTAGGAGAGGACCCTATTCCTGGATGGACAGTAGGCGAGGATGAGATCTTGCGTTTCTAGGTATGCATATGGGTGCCAGCAGACATACGCGAGGAGCTGATGCGGGACTTTCATTCCTCTATTTGGGAAGTTTATCCTGGTGTCTCCAAGATGTATTGTGATCTAAACCGTCAGTATTGGTGGCCAGGTATGAAGAGGGATGTTGCTGGTTTCGTCATGAGGTATTCTACTTGTTAGCAGGTGAAAGTAGAACATTAGCGACCCGCATGTCTTTTATAGAAGTTACCCATTCCCGAGTGGAAGTGGAATGACATCGCGATGGATTTCGTGACTGGTTTTCCGAGCTCACCCTGAGGAAATGACGCAGTATGGGTTGTCATTGACAGACTCACGAAGGTTGCTCACTTCTTGACGATCAAGGAAACCTTCAGAATTAATGAGCTGGGGTGGTTGTACATCTGAGAGATTGTACATCTACATGGAGTTTCATACTCTATTGTTTCAGACAGGGATGCAAGTTTTACTTCTCAGGTCTGTAAGGGGCTTCAGAAGGCTTTGGGTACACAGGTACTTTTGAGTATAGCTTACCATCCCCAGACAGATGGCCAGTCCAATAGTACGATTTAGGTACTTGAGGACATGCTCTGAGCATGCATTCTGGACTTTGGAGGTTATTGGGAGAAGCATATACCTCTTGTGGAGTTTGCCTACAATAATAGTTTTCAAGCAACTATTCAGATGGAAAACTATGAAGCTTTGTATGGTAGGACATGCCGATCACCCCTGTGTTGGCTGGAGGCAGGAGAGGCAGCTATGCTCAGACCTCATCTTGTCCAGGAGACCACGGAGAAGATTGAGTTGATTCAGAAGAGGATGGCTACTGCACAATCTCGTCAGAAGTCTTATGCTGGTCAGTGGAGACAACCTCTGGAGTTCGAGGTCACGGATCGGGTTTTCCTGCGTGTCTCACTGAGGTTGGGGCACATAAGGATTAGGAGATAGGGTAAGCTTTTGCCGAGGTACATCGATCCATTTGAGGTTTTGGAGAGAGTCGGGCCGGTTTCCTATCGGTTGTAGTTACCTCAGAGGTATTGGGTTATGCATGACGTCTTCCACGTTTCACAGCTTCGATGTTACTTTTTAGACCCGTCTCATGTCTTTCAACCTGAGGTGGTTGAGCTCGAATTGGATGTGTCATTCAATGAGCATCCTATCCGGATTTTCAATCATAGTACAAAGGTTCTCCATGGCCGATATGTCCCTCTGGTATGGGTGATATCATAGTACGGGCGAGTACAGGACGAGACTTGGGAGAGGGAGGCCGATGTATGAGCATAGTGGCCGGAGCTATTCGGGGTTGCTTCTTCTACACCGCGCTAGGGAAATTTAGGGACAGATTTATTTAAGGGGGGAATTTTGTAAGAACCCAGAACTTCTTTTTAGGTATGTTTTCCTTTTTAGGTCGTTTTTGAGAAAAAGAGGAATTTTTCCGTAGGTTGTGCAGGGGCGCACTGTTTAAACAAACCATGCGTCCAGCCCAGGAAATCGTGCACCCATGACATTGGGCTCCGCACAGGCTGCACAAGGGTTGTCAAACTGTGTGGTCAAGCCGTTCGAAGCCCCTAGATGTGATAGTGGGCTCTGCATGGGCTACACACGGTTTGTCAAACCGTGCGAGCAAGTCATGTGAAGTCCCTTGGCGAGACAGTGGCAACCACAAAGTTGGCACACGGTTTTCCAAACCGTGCGGGGAAACCGTGTGACCCCTTAAAGTTGGGGTTTTTAAGTCTTGGGCCACTTGGTATTTTCCTTTCCTCCACCATTCCTCCTCACTCTCGTGGATCACGCAGGAGTTATGATTTTTAGAGGATGTGGAAGCTCCTAGACTTGTTTTGGAGGCAAATCAAAGGGGTTTCTTGGTGGATCGAAGGTGGTTCTTCTTGGGTAAGCCCCTCCTCTTTATTTCTCCTTGGTTTTCCCTAGATCTTATCTTCCCTCTCTCTAGGTTTTCTGGATCTACATCCGTTGCATGTAGATCTAGTATTGGGTTTGCCTTGAGTGTTGATTCTAATGCTTGTGGATGATAGGGAAGGAGTTTTAGAGTGGTCTTATGTGAAGCGGTTTCTGGTTTTGTGGGTGTGGTTGATTGTGGATCGTTTTTTCTGGAACCCTAAATGTAGGTGGTTTGTGCCTTTTTGTAGAAATTCTTGAGTATTTTGTGAAAATTCAACCAATACCCTTAAATGACGTATTTTGTGTTTCCTGTTTTTCCCTTGTTTTATCCCTGCATTTATTATATGCCTATGTAGAGGATAATGTTTGTGAATAGGGTAATTTACTGTGCTTTGGATGTTTTTCCCATGCATGATTGCATGTTTTGACTGTTTGGTCTAGTTTTTCTTGTTAGGCTATTTCCAGTTCCATGCCTAGTTGTAGGATAGTGTGACTATTGTTCTTCCATGCTGTTATGCTGTAGACTGCTATCCAAGTAGTTCTTGAGGATACTTTGGCCGTTACGCGATGCAATACTTTCTGAATTTACACATGGCTGTGAGAACCTAGTGTAGTAGACCATAGGGAGAATGGACGTAAGGGCTTCTCCAGAGTGTCTTTAATTTTACGATGTGAGGCCACATGGGGAATTTACGTTGAGTGCTTCCTCAAAGTGTCTGTAGTTCCCCGATGTGGGCCACATGGGGAATGATATGTTGAGTGCTTCCCCAGAGCGCCTGTAGTATGATACGAGACTATAGGGGGAATTGACAGTGAGTGCTTCCCCAAAGAGTCTATTATTTAGCTGAACCAGAGGGGTGAGACTATGTGTGCCTCCCATAGGGTTGCTAGTACTTGTAGGTTGAACCATAAGGGTTAAGCTATGAGAGATAAACATAGGTTACATATTTTTTCTACCTGCTTGAGTAGATGCTTACTTGTTTATAAGTTAAATTCTAGAAATTGTGGATTGTTTACTGCTGTGTATTATCCAGTTTACTGCTTACTATTTATTGCTTACTGTACATTACCTTCCATATACTCACTAACTGTTAGGCATAGATCTTCGAGTGGTTACCTACTTGGATTTAGTCTCACACCCTGTTTGGGTCATGCTTTTGGGCCCAAAAGGATTATTTTGTTGCAGGTATAGATAAGGGCAAGCACCCTTCTACTTCAGGTACTTGACTTGCTGAGGAGATGGAGAGCATGCAACCAAGCTCTGGATTGTGATGTTGAGGAGTTATCTGTTTTCCTTTTGTACCTTGGTTCAGTACTTTATTCAGCATTGTGACTTGTTTGGATGTTTTCCTAGACATATATGTATCATGCATTATTTCATATATATGTGTGTGCTCTAGTTGTTTATTGTTTAGTCTTCCTCTATTTACTATTTTTTGATATTTACTACTTCTGATGTTGTATGTGTTGTTACTTCTACTATGTACACTGCCAATGAGGGAATAGTTTCCCCACTATCACACCCAAGTCCCTCGCTGCTAGTCGGCAGCCTCTGGCATTCGGGGAAATGCGCTTGAGGCCATGTGACCAACCGGGTATGGGGCACCTCTAGGTGGATTCCAGAACTGGGACGTTACATCATAGAACACTAAACTTGTAATAGTGGACTTATTATTTCAGTTAGAGTATATTATGTAAAAGACTATATTGAATAATAACTTACATGATACTAATAGTGAAACATATTATTTATATATACTAATATAATTAAACAAAAAAATAAAATTTATCAATGGGATAAATCCTTAATAAATAAAATTTAAGGATAATAATTTCTTTAACTAGAATCATAATTTTATAATTGCTCTCAAAAAAGGGGAAACATTATACATTCTAGAGAATCCTACACCATTTGAGAAATTTTCCCCATCCCCGTTAGAGAGAATTTATTCTTATGAAAAGTTCAAAAATGATGAATATAATATAAAATTTCTTATTTTATCAACCGTTATTTCTCAGATTCATAATATTAATACTTGGAATCATTCAATATAATTGAATGGATAAATAATCAATCAAAAAATCATAGGTCTAAATAATTATGTTATAGAGATAAATTTCTATAACTCTAGGTCATGGATATTAAATAATATATGTACATCACATATTTATGGTAATGTATAACTTCTTAACAAACATAAGAAATTGGTCAAGGAAGAAATAACCTACATGTGAGGAATAAATCAATAGTGGTTTTATTATTTTTAGGGATAGTTACTATGCTCCATACTAAGGTATTTTTTTTATTCTTTGAATACTATTATCTTGTACCATCAATAAAAAATTTTGTTTTCACTATCTATCATAAATAGGGCATTAATTTCATTTTTAATAAATAATAATTATTGTTTTATTTTTATAAATGACTTGTTTTATGGTTTTGTTAACATGAATAATGGATTATATGTATTGAATCTTGATAATCATGTATTTAATAGAAATAATAAATTTCCCAAAATTAATGATTCGAATTCCAATTATATTTATCTTTTTTACATTGGTAATATAAATAAGAATCAAATCTTACAACCCTATAATAAGGGATTACTTGATTCAAATGATTATAAATCATTTGATGTATGTGAATATTTTTATTAGGTAAGATGACCAAACCATATTTTAAGGTTTAAGGGTAAAGATATAATAATTTATTAGAATCCATACATATTGTTGTATATGGTTCTATAATTAAATTATATCAAGGTGTATTTTAGTACTTCATTGAATTTATTAATGACATAGGTAGGTATGGGTGTTCATATCTTAAGACACACATGTATAAATCTTTTTAATTGTTCCATGTTTTTATAAATAATGTAAAAAAATTAACTTTATAAAAATAATAAAAACAATTTAATATTATCTAGGGGAGAATATTTGATTTAAGAATTTCATGACTATCTAAATTATTATGGTATAGTATTGTACCACACTCCAACCGGTACACCATAATTAAATGGTGTATCTAATAGGATAAATAAAACTCAATTATATATAGTTAGGTCAACAACGATTCATGCGGAACTTCCTATTTTCTTTTCGGGATATTCTCAAGAAACTTATTAATTTATGATATGTTGTGTTCCATCAAAGATTATTCAAAATACACCACATGATACTTGTATGGTTCCTAATTTTTCATCCATGGAGAGTTAGGGTTGTGAGGAATATGTATGTAAAATTACATCAAGTAAAATAGAAACCAAATAACATGAATATTTTTTTTAGTTATCCCAAGGAGGAAATGGTTTATTATTTTTGTAACCGATCAGAGTAAAAAGTTCTTACAACTCAGCATACTACATTACTAAAATTGGAATTTATTTTAAAAAGAATCATTGTAATTAAATTTGAACTTGAAGAAGTTATAGACCAACAATATACTGTTATTATTGATATAGATAACATAGAAACATAAAGAGTTTTAGAAAAAGAATCAAATGAATATACCTAAGAACCATGATGATCAAGTATATTTCATCTGGAACATAAGAGATATGGATTTCTCATTTTGGATAAATGGGATATAAGAATCATATATGACAATTAACATCTAACTAACTTTCTATCATGGGTATATACATTGATAAATAGAATTAATTTAATCTAAAATGGAATTCATATACTCTAATCACTAGAAAATCCATATAATGGGTTAAAACCCATTAGGTATAAGTGGGTATATTATAAGATGATTAAAATAGATGGTAGTGTTTCTATAAACAAATATTTCTTGGTAGATAATGGTTTTAAACAAATTAATGGTATTAATTATGAATATACCTTTTACCTAGTTTCTATGATCAAATCTAATTGAATTTTGTTATCTATAAAAATATATTATGATTATGATATATATCGAATGGATGTAAAAAATGTATTCCTTAATGGTATTTTATTCAAATATATATATATATATATATATATATATGATATAAACTAAGTTTTTTAAAGATCCATGAAATGATAAAAAGGTTTATAATCTAAAAAATCATTTATGGGTTGAAACAACCTTCTCATATATTCATTTAATTGAATATATAAAAGTTTTTAATTTATCAAAAATGAATATGAACCTTTTGTATATAAAAAGGTTAGTGAAATAATGGTTTTTTTATTTTTTTTTTATTTTTATGACATACATGTCATCTAAAATTACATCAAAATGTTTTATAATAAGTGAAATGTTTCCTGGGACAATTCTTCAAAAAAAAAAGATCTTTGTGAAGCAATGTAAATACTAGCTATGAAGATCTATAGATTTAGATCTAAATAAATGTTTCCCAATGGTCGAAACACATACACTGATATTATTTTAAAAAGGTTTAACATGGAAAACTCTAAAAATGTTTATTTACTAATGATACATGTTCAAGTTCTTTAAAAGACACAATGTCCTTCAATTAATGAATAAAATATCAAATACATAATATTTTTCAATAGTCAGATCAATCATATGTGTTATGTTAACTCATATTGATGTATCTAATGAATTAAGTATGATTATTAGATACCAATAAAATCCCAATAAAATTAATTGTATGATTTTAAAAAATATTATTAAATTCTTTAGAATAATCAAGGATGTATTCTAAGTCTTTTGTAATGTAGAAGAGCTCATTGTATAGGGTTACACCAATGCTAATTTCGAAACTATCATGGATTACTTTGAAACTCTTTGAGGATTTTTTTTATTTAATGGTGGAGATGTAAGTTGGAAAAGTTAAAATCAATAAAGATTTGTTTATTCTTCTATAGAAAATTAATATATCAAAATATCTTATGTGGATATATAATATGTTTGGATAAATAATTTCAGTACTAAACTAGGGGTTTTCCTAGGAATAATGCACCTAATGGAACTATACTATAATAATAGTGCAACAGTTTCACAAGATAAGGATGCCAATTATCACTAGATATCCAAATAAGTTCTCCATAAATTTCATATCATTTTAGATATTATCAAAAGTTGTAATGTTAATATGTTCTAAGTTCGTATCAAGGATAATATTGTAGATCTCTTAAAAAAATCACCACACAACCAAATCATAAAAAATACACAAGTTCTCTTAGAATTAGATACATGGGTGACTAGTTTTAGTGAAAGTGGGAGATTACTAGTGTTTTTTACCTAAATTTATTCAAGATTTTTTAGCTTTAGGATATATTTTATCATGTAATGTATAATAATATAACACTTTAACAATTCATCTATGTTTATTTCATAGAACATAGAATATGATATGATAGTAACCCCAGAAAATATATGTATTACCAAGTTTTAACTGATTGATGATAATAATATTTCATTATGATGGTATTTCAAGATTAGTATGAGTAGTATTACTCGCATTGAGATACAAATGGTCACTCATGGGATACAGGTTGGTGAGCTTGTATTTTGATGGACCACATAAATTACACCATTTATATTGTCATATATGTTCTATTAGTGTTACTTAAGTGAGAATTGTCTATGAATCCTTTGTCATGAGGTTTCCAAATAGGTTACCTACTTGTGAATTTCCATTCATTGATACCTATCTAAATTCATTTAATAATTTGGTTTAATATTATAGAAATGCAAAGGTATTTAATTAACAAAGATAGGGTGTGTCTTCCCATATGCTGGGTTATGATGTCAGGGACCTCAAGTAATTTTTGACTAAATAAGTGCATGAATGTGTTGAGATATTTACATGTGATTTAATTATATGAGATTTAGTAAATTAAATAGTTGATAAAAATATAAATTTTTATGGAATTGATAATATTCATGTCTCATTCTTAATCTCAATGTCAAGTATTAAATAAATTTTCAAATAAACATGTGGTATATTAGATAAAACTAAACCAATTTATAATTTGGGTAGTTATGTTGTGTTTTAAGATACATATCATAGTTTATGATCATGAATGAGATCCATAATAATTTCCTACTTTACAAGGTAAAATTAGAGTTTCAAATAAGATAATGTAAATTGGAATGTTTCAAATTATTTTGGTAGGTTCATGTGTAAAAATGTTTATGTTTATTACAAACAAATTAGTATTTTTCACATTTTAAAATTTTAATATAATAATTATTATTTAATTATATAATTAATGAGGATCTATATTATAAATAATGAGTTATTTATATTATTAATATATAAACATGATAAAATAATAAAGCCACAATGGGATTAGGGATTGAGCTTAGAGTAATGGGATTTTAAGGTCCTTTACAAGATTGGAAAACAGAATCCCTCATAAATAGGTTATTTAAGGACCTCCTTTATAAGAGTTAACCAATTTAAAGGCTCATTAATGAATTTTACAAGATGGTTTTGGACATAATCCACTTTTGGAGATTATTTAATGCTTCAAATGACCATCAAAGGTTATTTCTCCTCTTATGGTTTGTTATGAAATTAGATTACTTAGAAAAAACTAAGTACCCCTATTTCTATAAAAATAATTTTGGTGGTGTGTTAGTATTAAATCCATTGTAATAAAGAAAATTTGGCACTTAGATATTTCTATATTTTATTAACTAAGATAATTCCCTAGTTTCCCTCATCAGAGGGGTTATCTAGTGATTTTATTTTACCTTCATAATTCCATTTCCCTTTAGAGTCACTAGAATCACTTGGATAAGAAAAATACCCCACTAAAGTGTTCATAATTAGTGTTATCAATTGATACCAAAGGAGGTTTGTATTTATCAATTCTGTCTTGATTTAAATATTCAAAACCTTTTTAACAGTGTATTTTTATTTTTATTTTTTCTTTTCTGATTTAATAGTTATGATCATGGATGAGTTTTATTACTAATTTTTCTATGTTCCAATTTTCAGTATTTTTTTATAAAACTCATATGGTTTTCCCCTCCAAAACCCATAAATAACTGCAAGGCTAATTTGGGCGTTTGAAAAAGTTTAATTTAATGGAACTTTCATAATAAAATATACATTTTAAATTATTTATAACCCAAGAGGGGGAAGCAAATTTAAAATGACATTAATTAAATATGTATAATATTAAATATGATTCATCAAAAACTTTTGAATATATGATCACTGAAATGTTTTATAGGTTTGAAAAAATAGTTAAAACAATGATTTATATTAGACAGGTCATTTTTGAAAAAGAGAAGGTTCAAAAAATTCTTATAAGTTTACCTAAAAACACTATTATAAATATATGAAAAAAAGAGTTTGCATTTATAAAAAAAGGATGATAAACGGTATTCTTTATCAGTGATAAAATAAAAATTCCAATAAAGGGTTACCTTTATCAATGCTAAAAAGGCATTGATAAAGTCCAACCTTTATTAGTGTTTTTTAGTATTGATAGATGATTTCATTTATTAGTACTTTTATTTTGGAACTAACAAAGGCTTCCCTTTATCAACACTTTTTAGTTCTAATAAAGGTTACTATGCATAATATAATTTACACATACATATTTATATATTCATAAATATGATTTATATAATAAGATATATATATATATATAAACACCTTATATATATTCATTTATAATTATTTATAATTATATATATAATTATAATCACATCTATATATTAAAAAATATAGTAACACAAACCATAAAAATAAATTTATAAATACATTAAATATAGTTTTTATTTAAATTCATATATTTATTTTAATATTATATAATTTATAATATTAATCATATGTATATTTATGAATATGTGTGTGTATGTGTTTTTATATATGTATTTAAATATATAATTATATAAATATATATCTATATAATAAAATATATAAATAAGTAGTATATATAAATATAAATATAAATATAATAAAATATTTTTACATATAAAAATTATATTTAAAAAGAAAAACCATAATATAGTAAAAAATATTATCAATTTTATTTTCAGAATTTATAAAAACATATATATATATATATATGTATTAAAAATTTTCAAAAATTATGTGTGTGTATGTTTATAAATATATATTTTTTTTGTTTTATGGGTTTATATATGTCTAGGTGTGTGTGTGTGTTTGTTTATAAATATATGTCTATGTGTGTGTTAATATATGTTTATGTTTGTGTGTTTAGATATAAATATATAAATATATGTTTATGTGTATGTGTGTGTTTATATTTAAAGATATAAATATATGTCTTTATGTGTATGATTTTTTATTTATATTTAAAGATATGTATACATTTTTCAACAAATATATATTAAAACAAGTACACACACACACACACATATTAAGTTCTTGGGGGTACAATTACATTAAAAACACACACACCGCACACATAGGCTGGAAAGGCAGGCCATAACCCACCCTAAGGGATAACCCACCTATCAAACCTTAATTATTTAGTACATGGCTTGAAGGCCTAGTGGGCGTGAATCCAATTACATAGCCCAAAGACCCAAAAATTAGCCTAAAGGGCCAGTGCAGCGTCATTCCTGCATCAAACTACTTGTGTCACCAGGCCTGCATCATGCCTGCATCACCACCAGCCTACATCATGCGTCATGTTCCATGTCTGCGTCACTGCTTGCCTGTAAAAATTCTCTCCAACCCGGATTTGAACCCGAGTATGATGTAGGATTATGGGGAGTCTTTACCACCCATATAATTCCCCAACTACTATACATATAAATATATATACTAAAACACATGAAAATATGTGTATGCATGTTTATATATATATATTAAAACAAAGTTATACCTTTATGAGTGTTTTATTTCGCGTTAATAAATGTAGATTTTTTAATCACTGGTATAATATCACTGATAAAATATTTAACTATTTATTTAAGGTAAAATATTTATACATTTTGACTGTAATGAAATATTTTTAAATTTAATGCTTAAATTAATTAATTTATTGAACCATGATAGCATACAAGGGTTGGAACAAGATGCACAATATGAAAACTTAATGAGTTGGTGGAGTTATGATTTTAGATTTATAGCTCCTAAAAATAATGGATATTTTTTGTTGTAAATTGGTCTGAGTTAGTTAAGTATTATTCTAGGTTATTAGCTCATGTAATTTCTTCAGAGGGAGGATATAGAGTATTGAGGGTAGGTTGGTGATGTTGAATTGTGATCTCTTTCTTTATTCAGGGACTCTTCTACTTATATGAATATTAAGAAGGGTTTGTTGTCTCATGTAGAGTCTAATCTAGAGGTTATTTTGGAAAGTTTTGTTATAGGTAAGAACTCAATTATTGTGAGACTTATTCTTCCTATGGGAGAGAAGCCATGGTGAATTGAGGACTCAATTCCTAGAGTTTCTATAATTTGGATGTTTTCATATTGTGAATTTGTTTTAATTGGATGTGGATTTTTCCATTGTTTATTTCCTTCGGATGATCTAATATAGCTATCATGGAGCATCAAATATTTGTTCTTAAATCTTGGATATCTTTATGTTCATGAGTATAATCTTGATTCCAATTTTTTTAATGTTAGGAATTATTTTTCTCAGGTTTTGATTAGCATCCATAGACATAATTGTATTTTATAGTGTTTGAAGATTCATAATCATATAGAAGCTATAGTTAGGGTTCCAATCCATTTGGATAGAGAGAAAAAAGTAAGTTTCAACCATTTTCAAGGATATTGTTGGAGGTAGATCTCAATTCCACCCTAATTGAAAAGGTGATTATCTCTATTCCTAATGATGATGTTACTCTTCATATGAAGTATGATAAGCCTCCAATTTTTATGTGAATTTAAATGTTATATGGTAATCCAAATATTTATGTCATATAATATTTTCTTATAATGTTTGTGGTTTGAAAGGGCACATGGATAAGTATTTTCATAGTAAGTCTAAGTGTAAAAATGTTGTTCAAGTGAAGTATGTAAAAATCTTTGGTAGGCCAGTTGGGTGGGTGGAAAAGGACCTATTATGTTCCCTTGATGGATAAAACTATAAGGGGTCCATAGAAGACTAAATTACCAATTAAGGATAACATTTTTATTTCATAGTGGCCTAATAGTGTTTGTTATAAAGTGCAAGTGAAGAATAAATAATTGTCAGGACCTAAACCACTGAGGCCCTAACTAGACTGGTGGTATTTCTAGAGTAACACCCCAAATCTGCATTCAATAGGCAAGGGGTTGGTGAGTAGCACCCATAAGGCATATAAATAATATGGGAGGCCTTAACATAATTATATTATAGAAGATAAAACCACAAATTCAATAAGGAAGAACACAACCGCACAATATATACAGATATAGATGAAAAGTAAATCCTACATGAACATACCTTATAACCATATAGTGATATACAAATAAAAAGATAGTACAAGGGAAATAATAAAAGGCCCAAAAAACTTAGGTAAAAATTGGTACAACTGGTTGGTGAAGAGGTAATAACCATGCCATTTCATCCTTTTCTTTGACACCATCTATAACGAATTTCATCAAATGTGCGCTCTATAGCCCCACTGGCTTCACTCACCCCATGAAGACATCGCTAACCTGTATGTCATTTTCATAGACATATAAAGTTTGGGGTATTCATCCCTTATATGGGTGATTATAAAAATACCTAGCAGGAATCCCCAACACAAAAGGGAAACAAGGTCAATTGTTAGTAAACAAGTAGGATCGAACCACACGACCGCCCAACGCAACCTAGAGAACTCTAACTCGTAGTGAATTCATCACTCAACTTCCAAAAATGATCGCCACCCTATTTTAATGGGGGAAACCAATTAAAACCCTACCGATCACTTTTACATACAATTGGAACACCCCAAATAGGTTCTATGCCTTATAGAAAGATAAATCCCTACTCAACACCCACCATAGAAGACCAAATCAATCATCTCTAAGAAAGGGGAACACCTCTCAATGCCATCAACACACCCTAGTGAATATGATGGGATCCCCAAGTAATGAAGGTACACCAAACCATGAACCATGAGTGCCCACTAAATCCACCACTGATACATAGGGTGAGAAACTAAAACTTTGGCCATTCCATCATTACTTGAATGAGGCCTCATGCCCCAGCAAGCTCACTAGAATATGAATCTAACAACACCCAATACACCCAAAAAATCTAATAAAATACTATGATTTATACAATCCCTAGGGGGAGGAACGCCTCATCCAAAACACACATGTGTTAGGAACCTAGTGTCCCAGACACACTCAAGGTCTAAAATAAAACATTCACAAGAAGAGTAACCACTACCAGAACTTTATCCTCTCTAGAAAGCGAATTGAGATAGAAAGAACCAAGGCATATTGTGCTCCAAAAGCCTCTTTATAAAACAATCTTCCATGAAGTTCAACCATTTTCATCACCAAACCATGAAATTTGAAATTGTTATGGCAGACCCATTTCATGTTGGTATACATAACCTGGATGAGGGTTTATTGATCCCAAATGCTAATTTTTATCTTCCAAAAATCGCAACCCAAACCAAGAAAACTCTACAATCATTTCGTGGATCCCATGCCATACTAAAGGAAGATACCATTAATGAATATTACCATCATAATCCATGAAAATAACATCCCATGCCTCATGAATGGAGGATCAAAGAAAACATAACTTATCATGGAGGATCAACACCCTACCCTATAGGTGTGATGACTCCAAAAAATTAAATAGACCACTCACTCTTAATCTTAGCACATAGGCTCAAGGAATGTATCTAAAACTCAATTAAAACATTCTACCACTATACAAGCATCGAATCTGATGCCCCAGTGAAAGTATTCCATTAAGAAAATTTTTCACATGTCTCTCCATCTCCCTTGGTTGTAACTCAAGATGCCAAATGGAGTAGAAAAGATATATACCATATGAATGAAGAATGGTCATAAAGGACATCTTGAATAAGTATTAAATGTCAAACCTATCCATCCTTTGGGTCCAATAAACAAGCACAAGTACCAAATATGGCATGCATGGAGTGGGTTAGGGACTCCTCTATGAGTCTTCAATCTGACTAGTTCCCATAAAACTACTTTATATGAATAGGGTACCGCTCACGCCTGGCTAAACACCAAAATCGGCAGACCTCCATCTTCCAAGAAGATTATTTCCACCAAAAAATCTCATAAGGAAATGATATTTGAAGGAGCATGAGGTTCCCATACCCAATGTTTGAAAGTTACCTCGGAAGGTCTTCATCCCTCATGCTTACTCTACTCCAACATTTGGATCCTATCATCACCACTAAGGGATTAAGATCCACAACCAACCCTAAATTATCTCTACAAAGAACTTTGATAGAGAATAGAACCTTTAAATCATGATATATATTAAAAGATACCTAAAATGGAATCCTTATAGGTCTAAAATTGTATTTAGGGAGGAAAAAATACAAACCAAGAATAAAAGGGTAGTACACAACATGTATAGGGGTACTTGATGTGCAGTCCAAAACACACATCCTTAGGAATGTACTCAAGTCAACCCAACATGTACTTCCCTAGGACACATGGTATACCTAGAATACATGGGTGTGATCTACATGGGTTCCTAAAAATTTAACCTAACCTATCCCATATTGTTTTTCGGATATAGTGTCTACTTGTAGACACCCATGTGTTGTGCATGGGTGTCTAGCCATGCACATGGCCAACCCAAATTCATGTGACCAAGGGTACTAATTGTATTTTACATCTAACCTACACACAATATGGACCAGATATTCAGTCTAAGACACATTTTTAAACTAAATGATGTGTTTTCTTGAGACCACATAGCGTGTATTTAGGATTTCCAAATGTAGAACTCCTGTGATCTACCCAAAAAACCAAATACAACCATGAATTGAACCAAAAAAATGAAGGATGAAGAATACATATTATTGATTCAAAAAAAATTAGGAACAATATTCATATCAAAATGAGGTGGAATTGAAATATTTATCCTTACCCCATGGAGGATTATTGTATCTTCATAATCATGTTTTTTTATTCGTTATTTGTGGTTATTGCATATGGATCCACATTCTAATCACACCAGGATAAATGTTACTCCTTGATAACCTCCTCATGGATATTCAAATCATAGATAGGGAAGTGGGTGGTGTGTACTTGAGCATTAATGGGGAGGTAGAAAAGAGGGTTATGGTTAAATTAAAACCCTAATTAATTAAAAAGGAAACCCCATAAAATGATCTTGAACCCATAACAAAAATAGAACAGTGATTATACTATTATTTGGTTAAAAACCCATATTATAGAGTCAAACATGAAGTTATAATTCCTATATAAATATTTGTTTAGGAGATATCAACACTAAGACCCATGGGAATAAATAATATTTTTTTATTAAATATTAAATATCCTGAATAAATCAACCATTATGTAATCTAAAATAATTCATTCCATACAGTAAATACCATATTTAATAACCATCAAAACCATTAGAAAGTTTTTTTAATATTATTCTCAAAGAAAAATAATAATTTTATGCTTTACAAAGTCCCAAGGCTCAAAAACTCCAAATCATGCAAACAATCTCATATGGGAAATCCCAAATCATTAAATTCTCTCCACCTTAAGTCTTTTCATCCTAAAAATGAATTAACCATGGTGTCTTTTGAGAATCCATTAATCCAATCTCAATTGATAAAATAAGAACACTGATGCTTGAGATCAGCTTCATAAATCCATCAAATGTAGGGATACCAAAAAATCCCACTCATGAATGCACCCCTTCCCAATAGTTAGATAGGGATTACTACATTTGATATTTTCCTTTATGTACATCACCACATGTCCTCAACCCATGTCAAGGGTAGATTTCAACCCAATCATAACACACATTTCACATATTCACTAATAAATCCTACCAAAAACCTTTATACTCCCATGGTAGGACTCCCAATGATCCCAACATACATCAAATCCATAAACCAAAGGTACTTACCAGATATGATTTTTTAACCAATTAACATCCTAGGAGAATCAAACTCTTCACTTTAAAATAGGGAAAACCTAAGACTATATTTCAAAGAAAATAATATCACACCAGCATATCCTCTCAAGCATCTCAATATGAGAACCACACCACATTGTAACATCCCATCAACACTCCTGTTATACAATGGCCAAGTTCATAAACCAACATTGATAGGATTATGGAACTAAGGTAACATTAAACCCTATATCCTTCCTTAAGAATAGTTATTGAAAAAAAACACATATTTACCACTAAACTTATCTCGATCTTCATTATTGGGGCCCAAAAAGTTTCTAAAATTTGAATAAATATATGCGAATAACTTCATTAATCAAGGATAGAAACAACATTGTGAAAACATAATAACATATGTAAAAGAAAATAGGTTTGAATAGAACTTCAGTTTATTTATGAATAAATAAAAGAACTATATGAAGCATCCCTTTATACAGTAAAGCATTATATTTTTTGTGGTATGAGATATTATTTTTCCTCCTATGAAGAATTGTTTTCATTTGTGGGAAGCCACTGGTGGATGTTTCAAAAAAAAGTTGAATTAAAAATATTCATGAAACACTTAAAGGTGTTAACATAGAACCTAAGATACTTTTTAAAGAACTATCCACTCACATAGGAATTTTTTACACTAAAAGGTAGTCCTTTTAATTCTCTCATATAAGAGTTTTTTAAATGAAGGAATCATTTTTTCAACCTCCCTCATAGAATTTTATGCAAATACTCCACCACATAGTGCTTAAAAAACCACCACATGTCCCCCTATTTTGGAAAGTATATTCTTAAATAACCACCTATAAATACCCCATTCCTTCCTTAAGAGTCACACGACAATGAGAGACTAATAAACAGTCAAAAAATATTTTGCAATTCTAGAAACTCAAGCCTCAGATCTCCTCACAAAGCATTAGGTAATCAGTTTACCGCAAGTAAGATGAGTTTTTCAAAAATTCATTCATAAAGGAATCCATAAATAGGTAATCCATAAAGGAATCCCTTTAATAAATAGTCACTTCACAAATACATTCATGAAGGAAGACTTGTGCAGACCCTCTATAAAGGTGGCCTTTTGTGAAATAATCTCTTCATGAAGGAGACCCTTCCACAAAGGGAACCCTTTGTGAGAAACCTATTTTTCATAAAAAAAATACCAATTTGATATGGGGTTCCCATATTTTTTATTAATACCAACTTAATTATCTTATCTCATGTAGAATTTTGATTCACCATAGACCTTTAATAAAGAATTTAAATGATCATCATAGTTATATTCTTCCAGGGTCTCTACCCAGAAAGACAACATTAAAACATCCTCAAAATCCATTGTATGTACATGATTAGGGAATGTACACTAGAGGTTACCCCTTTGATCCTATATTCCCTAGATAAAAAGAGGCTCTAGGTTTTCATATCAAATAGGTGGAACCATTAGGGGAACCACAATCAGGGATTCCATTAATAATAAAGGACCTTATTGAGAAGACACTAGAGCAGTTTCTATTAGATTAATGATTTATTTCAAATCCTTTAAATGAGTTAGGTCAGATAGGGAATCCCTTATTGAGTAATCCCCTAGTATTTCTTGTAAGGGAAATATTTCCTCTATTACCATGACCTAAGATGACCATATAAGACCTAAGATAGTTCCCATAAGTGATATCATTGGTGAGTAAGGGATAAACAAAAAGGGCATCCTCAGTGCCTAAGATCCAATTAACACCTTCATGCAATGTGATCGATCTTTTATATCTTGTTTAGCACACAAAGCATGAATCAAATTGGCTTATAGTTATGAGTTGATCATGTTATTAGAATAATTAAATGCTTTAAATTTGGGCATCCCCCTCAGGTGTATTCTCCAACCACATCATAAACATTCCACCTACTAGGTTTAATCCACAACATTAACTCATCCAAGTCAACCTCAATGCATAATCCCTACTCAATTCTCTATTAAAATACCTTTCACAATATATACTTCGCTAAAATATGATGTTAAACAGTGTGGTCAACATATTAGTCACATGGAATAAAACTATATGTTAAAGTCTTTACTATATGATATAAAACTACACGACACAGTCAAGACAAATGCCTTTAAATTGTGCCACTCAAATTACATGGGATTTGATTCCAGTTAACCAAGATACAAATTATTCCTCCTATGGGTTCAAACCCCAAATTATAAATACACTATTTCTATACTCATGGGGTTATATCCCTCATGATATCATTTACAACCTCACATCACTTATATATATTCCCATAAGCATGAATATCCCTTTTTATGAGGCTATACTCCTTGGGTACCCTCATTATCAATTTATATTTCCAATAAAAACAATTCTCCCTACCTGGAGAGATATATCCCTTTTGGATACCACTATATTCCCCTCATTATGATATATTCTTGATGAAACTATATTCTGATTAGTGGTCCACATTCCTTCTAGAATAACTAGTTCCATACATTACATGGTGATATTCTTTGTGAAACTAACCTATCCTCATTAGTCCACATTCACTTTCAGGTAAACCAAAAAGGTTCAATCATTCACAATTCCAACACCAACCATTGTTAGGCACCTTTCGCCCAGTTTCCCTTACCACATTATGTTAAACTGTATGGATCAATCCTTACCACATGAACTTAAAAGGTATGATATTCCCAATTAATTGTCACCAAACTTCATGGTTTATGATTCTCTTTACAAGGATATGTTGGAATTACATTTCAAGGGCTTCATCCTGATAACATCAACACCTACCTCCTTGCTTGATGGTGATAAAATCATGAGTGCCCATCTATGTGGATCTAAACCATCATCAATAATCGATAAAAAAATAAGTTGGATAAACATTGATACATACATATGGAACCCTAAATGAAGAAACTATGATATATAAAGATGTTCACATTGATGAAGAACCTATGATACATATAGATTTTCATATCAACACATGTCAAATTACCAAGTACTGGTACATGGGTAACCTATTCCACACTGGGATACGGGAAGGATTCACAAAAATGACATAAATATATAAGAGAGTCCAATATTTGGTAACAATTTTCTCAATAAGGTGTGATGAGCCTAACCACCTACCCTCTCTACAAATGTGTACTCCCAAAAATCACTGAAAAACACCTCATTGGCTACATAGATTTGGAAAGAAGTCTCATAGAGATGTTTTAGTCAAACTGTCATGGATACAATGATGCAGTAGCATTTCCTGTTAGAAAAATAATGGTAAACACAATGCTAATCCTTCAACTATTCTCAAATTTACAGAGCCAAACCTCAAAAAATTCTCATGAAAATTAAAATGGTCTCACATGAACCCTTTATCCATGAAAGTGATTGGTTGAATATGACATTTACTTGTGTTATTGAATTGAAGGAGTTTATTTTATATTTTTTTATTATTTTCAGAACCAGTT
The DNA here is from genome assembly GCA_963277665.1 of Viscum album. Classification (NCBI taxonomy): domain Eukaryota; kingdom Viridiplantae; phylum Streptophyta; class Magnoliopsida; order Santalales; family Viscaceae; genus Viscum; species Viscum album. Next base: position 1,881,171,176 of record OY728165.1, on the reverse strand, counting down.
GAACCCCCTTCAATCCAAATTCATTGATTCTTCCCAGCAACAAACATTTTTCTTCAACAGCTATTAGATCTAGGGCCCCATCGAACCAGAAGATGTTGTCACCCACTCAGTAGCTTTAGCACTAGGTCCTGAATGAATTGGTTTAGGAGTACCACTTCAACAGTAGAATCCCAATCCTAAAGTCCCTTAATGAATCCATCCTCAATATAAATCATCATTGACCATCCACCCAATGATTATACATGAAAGAACAGGCAACACCTATCATTACCTTCAACCATTGCAGGAACCTCTCCTTGGAACATAGAAAAAAAATCCTCCCTTATATTAGGGAGGTGGATTATGAGTTCAAAAATGACCTTACATCAATGAAGGAGTCACCCAATATGTCTCCTACCAACATTCATCACTATCAGCATCATGTATCTTTAGTCCCCAAGAAACTCATTGAAGACTCTAATCCATAGATCCCTGATTTGGTCACTCAAAACTAAGAATCCAAAATATCATAATAGAGGAAGTGATTTTCCAATAATAGGGAGAGGGCTCACATCCCTTTTTTTACTGAATAATCAAACCAACATCTTGTGGAAGCTAGTAGTGAGCGAACACATATTCATATTATCACACAGAAATCCCCCTAACATATCCTTGCAACACCATAGGAAGCATGTAGATATATTCTGGTATCAACTAGGGGGAATACACACATTCATTTCCCCATAAATAAAACCTATCAACATATCCCAACAAAAATTGGAGGACAGTAGTGGGACCATATACTCTCTCCCACTAGGGAATAGGCATAAATTCCCATTCCCATTACAGAATCTCATTAACACATTTTTTGGTGATGGATAGGTACACAAATATCATTTCCCACATCATTTAAAACTAATAGAATATCCTAGAAATGGTTGTAGAAGATAGTCATTGTAATATCACTATATCCAATAGGGGAAGGAACATATTACCATCCTTGAAACTATATAATCCCCTTAACATATATAAATATCTACTTAGGATCAAGCACACATACCTACTCCCATTCAGATGGATCACTGATGTATCCTAATGAAGAATGAATAATAGGATTAGTCACACATACCCATTCAGATCAGATATCAATAGTCCATATCAATACACACTTCAGGTTATGACTATATTCCATCCAAATATTAAATTACTTCTTAGGATATTCTAGTATTCATTCAATAGTGGGAAAATATTCTTACTACCCTTCAATTTTTGGAATGTCATTAGTATATTTCAATGGAAACCAATTAAAAAGATCACATTTCTACTCATTTTGAAGAATCCCATCGAAATGGTGTAACAGAAACAAGGGTTTTTTCCAAGGCAAATCTAACATATTATGGTCACTGTTTGAAACAAAAAACTATATCAACTTAATAGATAGCATCTAGAAGAATTATCATCGAAGGTATCTCAAAGTTTAGGAGTATTACCATATCCCAATACTTCTCAATAATTTTGTTATTTAGCTCTAAAATGTAGTTTAATATTGGTGTAGGATTCTACTACCTCATCATCTGATAGAGGTAGTAGCTATAGTTTTGAAGTTTATCCACATAATATTTCTAATAGAATCTCTAGAGGTCCTACCCATATTTTATTCAATAGATTTTAATCCCGTGTAAATATCAATATAAATTATAGGAACTCCTCTCATGGTTTGATATATGAATACCCTCCTCATGGATGGAAGGTCAAATAGAAATAAGGTACTCACCTTTCCAATATCCACCCTGAAGGTACACACCATGGAATATGTTACAGGAATTATACTTATGGAAGAACATTGATCCATAAATTTTTTCCTCTCTGTCATGGATTTAATTTTTAAGGTACTCCCCAAAATGATATCTTGTTATGTCAATAAGGTCCTCCCCTTACCACTACCCACCCTGAAGGTCTTCCCAAGGAAATATTCTATAGGAATCCTACATATGTCTAGGAATTGAGCAACAATGGTATTCATGTTTATCATAATATTAATTACAAAGGTCATCTACACAATGACATATCATTTTGAAAAGAATTTTCTCCCCTTATTGAAGAAAATTTGAGAATTCCCGAATATCATGATGCACTCAAGAGATTGAGTGCCCATCTATGTGGATCTAAACCATCATCAATAATCGATAAAAAAAATAAGTTGGATAAACATTGATACATACATATGGAACCCTAAATGAAGAAACTATGATATATAAAGATGTTCACATTGATGAAGAACCTATGATACATATAGATTTTCATATCAACACATGTCAAATTACCAAGTACTGGTACATGGGTAACCTATTCCACACTGGGATACGGGAAGGATTCACAAAAATGACATAAATATATAAGAGAGTCCAATATTTGGTAACAATTTTCTCAATAAGGTGTGATGAGCCTAACCACCTACCCTCTCTACAAATGTGTACTCCCAAAAATCACTGAAAAACACCTCATTGGCTACATGGATTTGGAAAGAAGTCTCATAGAGATGTTTTAGTCAAACTGTCATGGATACAATGATGCAGTAGCATTTCCTGTTAGAAAAATAATGGTAAACACAATGCTAATCCTTCAACTATTCTCAAATTTACAGAGCCAAACCTCAAAAAATTCTCATGAAAATTAAAATGGTCTCACATGAACCCTTTATCCATGAAAGTGATTGGTTGAATATGACATTTACTTGTGTTATTGAATTGAAGGAGTTTATTTTATATTTTTTTATTATTTTCAGAACCAGTTGAACCCCCTTCAATCCAAATTCATTGATTCTTCCCAGCAACAAAAATTTTTCTTCAACAGCTATTGGATCTAGGGCCCCATCGAACCAGAAGATGTTGTCACCCACTCAGTAGCTTTAGCACTAGGTCCTGAATGAATTGGTTTAGGAGTACCACTTCAACAGTAGAATCCCAATCCTAAAGGCCCTTAATGAATCCATCCTCAATATAAATCATCATTGACCATCCACCCAATTATTATACATGAAAGAACAGGCAACACCTATCATTACCTTCAACCATTGCAGGAACCTCTCCTTGGAACATAGAAAAAAATCCTCCCTTATATTAGGGAGGTGGATTATGAGTTCAAAAACGACCTTACATCAATGAAGGAGTCACCCAATATGTCTCCTACCAACATTCATCACTATCAGCATCATGTATCTTTAGTCCCCAAGAAACTCATTGAAGACTCTACTCCATAGATCCCTGATTTGGTCACTCAAAACTAAGAATCCAAAATATCATACTAGAGGAAGTGATTTTCCAATAATAGGGAGAGGGCTCACATCCCTTTTTTTATTTAATAATCAAACCAACATCTTGTGGAAGCTAGTAGTGAGCCAACACATATTCATATTATCACACAGAAATCCCCCTAACATATCCTTACAACACCATAGGAAGCATGTAGATATATTCTGGTATCAACTAGGGGGAATACACACATTCATTTCCCCATAAATAAAACCTATCAACATATCCCAACAAAAATTGGAGGACAGTAGTGGGACCATATACTCTCTCCCACTAGGGAATAGGCATAAATTCCCATTCCCATTACAGAATCTCATCAACACATTTTTTGGTGATGGATAGGTACACAAATATCATTTCCCACATCATTTAAAACTAATAGAATATCCTAGCAATGGTTGTAGAAGATAGTCATTGTAATATCACTATATCCAATAGGGGAAGGAACATATTACCATCCTTGAAACTATATAATCCCCTTAACATATATGAATATCTACTTAGGATCAAGCACACATACCTACTCCCATTCAGATGGATCACTGATGTATCCTAATGAAGAATGAATAATAGGATTAGTCACACATACCCATTCTGATCAGATATCAATAGTCCATATCAATACACACTTCAGGTTATGACTATATTCCATCCAAATATTAAATTACTTCTTAGGATATTCTAGTATTCATTCAATAGTGGGAAAATATTCTTACTACCCTTCAATTTTTGGAATGTCATTAGTATATTTCAATGGAAACCAATTAAAAAGATCACATTTCTACTCATTTTGAAGAATCCCATCGAAATGGTGTAATAGAAACAAGGGTTTTTTCCAAGGCAAATCTAACATATTATGGTCACTGTTTGAAACAAAAAACTATATCAACTTAATAGATAGCATATAGAAGAATTATCATCAAAGGTATCTCAAAGTTTAGGAGTATTACCATATCCCTATACTTCTCAATAATTGTGTTATTTAGCTCTAAAATGTAGTTTAATATTGGTGTAGGATTCTACTACCTCATCATCTGATAGAGGTAGTATCTATAGTTTTGAAGTTTATCCACATAATATTTCTAATAGAAGCTCTAGAGGTCCTACCCATATTTTATTCAATAGATTTTAATCCCGTGTAAATATCAATATAAATTATAGGAACTCCTCTCATGGTTTGATATATGAATACCCTCCTCATAGATGGAAGGTCAAATAGAAATAAGGTACTCACCTTTCCAATATCCACCCTGAAGGTACACACCATGGAATATGTTACAGGAATTATACTTATGGAAGAACATTGATCCATAAATTTTTTCCTCTCTATCATGGATTTAATTTTTAAGGTACTCCCCATAATGATATCTTGTTATGTCAATAAGGTCCTCCCCTTACCACTACCCACCCTGAAGGTCTTCCCAAGGAAATATTCTATAGGAATCCTACATATGTCTAGGAATTGAGCAACAATGGTATTCATATTTATCATAATATTAATTACAAAGGTCATCTACACAATGACATATCATTTTGAAAAGAATTTTCTCCCCTTACTGAAGAAAATTTGAGAATTCCCGAATATCATGATGCACTCAAGAGATTGAGGCCAATTACACTAAGCTCCCTATCTCTGATGAGTGATATTATTTATCAACCATAATATAACCTAAAAAATAATTATTCTTTTTACCACCACTTGAACACTTTGCTTCCAATATTACAGAGAATATTCCAACCAATCATGTTCCCCTCAATAATCCTAAGGGGAAATGAACACTCTATTCATATCAAGTTAATGAATATCTCACTGAAGATGAATATAATTCTATGATCATGAGGATGTAATAGGACAAATACAAAATACCTATCATGTTATATCCTAAAAACACATCTCAATATGAAATTAATAAATAATTAGTAAAGGAATGAATACACCATATTCATTTGAATCAATTGATAACTCATTTATTCAAAAGAGAAAATATTTACCTTATGTGGAATATTAAAAATAAATCAATCCAAAAGAATAAATTCATAATCAAATTGACCTACTTGGACTTTAATTGGAAGGACACCCAAATTTGGGGATGTAGTGTAAATATCCTCAATGCATATTCCTTAACACTAGAGGGATTTGTGTCAATTGATTATTGATAACGTTTAATGTCATTGACTCCATAAAACATTCAATCTTAGGCTCTTCACATGATTTTTGGTCATTTTAGTAGGGTACCATCATGTCTAAATCTCAGAAGTAGTGAACTCAACTAGAAAGATAAATTTAAAGGTTATTACATATTGCCTATAAAAAGGTTCAAAAAACTTATCATATTATGAAAATCAAACATTTAGATAAATAATGGATCCCAATGGTAAGAATCTAACATTTAGAAATTTCACTACATATAGACTATGCTGGAAAAAAATCTCACAAAATTATAAGGGAAGTAGAAACCATTGGAGATAAAAAAAAATGCAGGAGTAACCACATCCCATAGAGTTGGGGGAATTTTTACTGCTACTGCTACCCTGAGGATCATCAAATCCCTATCAAGTCTACGATTTCATAGTATCATAACTGAGTCATCCTTATCTTGTATGGATTGGGGAATTTTTATCACCACAACCATCCACTCCCTGAGGGTCAGTCTTCTATAAGTTGGGAAAAAGGTCATGGAGAGGCCTCCACAATTTATTTCATCACATGATCCATCCCTCTATTTGGGGATACACTCAATAAGAGTACCTCAATATTATCTCATGATTTCCCTTAACAAACTATCCCTAAGAAAAAATTATAAGGATAAGAAGAATCCTTACAAAGTATGTAAACCAAAATAGTCTTCCAAGAAACAAAGGAGCAAAGAGAGTTGTGATTTCCCTCTTAAATTTTATTCATAAGTCGACCAAAACCCTTACCCTTCCAATAAGGACATAATCCTGACATCATACTATGAAATAATAAACATCATTAACAAAAACTCCATCAATGATCTGAAACATAACTCCAAAATAAAATAAGAAGATACAAATATTTATATTCAAAATATGGTTCACCCTGGTGTGTTCACCCATCAATAGAAATAGACTAAAAATCTTGGAACTACCCAAAACTATCCATTTCTACCTCTTCGGTATACTTCAACCAAAGAAAAAGGGAGTGTGTGTTGTCACATCCCAACCACCACTGAAAGAGGTTTATCCCCATACCATGGATGATAGGGTTTATAAATATGATTTAGAGATAAATAAGTTAAATATAATCAATACTGAAGTATTCATTAGAAATATTCCCATCAAGTATAACCCTCAAGTATTGGCTTGTCTTCCTCCTATAAATATCTTTTAACATAGAGAGGATTCTCTCCCGATGAGGGTAAAGACTAGCCATCCAACCAGTTTGGGATTCAAACAACCAATTTACCTGGACTCTACAGCTGATGAATATCAAGATTTTCCTCCATTGGGGTGACAAAAAGAATCATTTTAGGTGAGATACACTCATCCAAACCATACCTATTTTCAATAGTAAACATGGGTAAGATTACCATCACTTGATATACCCACTACTTATTCTTATATGTATAGGCAACCAACTATTATATCAAAACTTTTTGAATCCATTGAGTATATGATAGATCAAATAGATTACATGTAAGACTGGTGTGCACTGGTGTAACCAAAAGGAAATCCATATTCTGAATGGGTGGATGTAAAGCCTCGACCCCAGTTTCCCATAGTCGGTGCATTATTGCATAAAATTGGCATGATCACAAAAGATTAAGTCTCAAAAGACCGATTAGTTTAGTAGCCTTGGAAACACTAGATACATTCATAAATGTTACATTACATAATAAAGTGAAAAACTACAATAACAAAGTATCCATAGACCACACTCATATCCTCTTATGACAATACCAGCAGGTCATTCATAAAATACTTCTTCACATCCTGGAAAATATTAAAACATTGAAAGGGGTGAGCTCAGATGCTCAATAAGGATAACAATATTGCAGAAGCTTTTGTAAATAAACATTAACATTTAAGGCAATGTATAACTAAAACAAAATCCTTTTTAAACTTGAAATTCAGTATAATATGGAAAAAATAAAATTAAATAATGCCATTTACTTACTCACATGGATATTCTACTAGTCGAATAATCACCTGAAATATCAATAACCACTTTCATAATGATGGAATGCAGAATTCCAGACTATCATAACCACGTAGCCAAGGCCTCGTGCCAAGACCACAAATAAGATTTTGTAAAGGCCTTGTGCCAAGACACTAGTTTGTCTCCTGAGACCTACCGATTCATCGAGGAGCTATAGTGGGATCCACCCGTCACTTATTAAGTCCAATGCATTCCTCATATGAACAGGTTTAAACATATCATAAACGATAACATAATCATATCACATAAAACATGCATAAAGGAAACATAACATTTCTACATTTCAATCACAAGATATCAATACAATACATTGATATAATAAAAACATTATCAAAACCATTTTCAATACCAAAATAAAATTAAAACTTTGTATTTACTTTTCAAAAAAATTTATGGCTTGTAGAGGAAGCTGAAACTCAAATAACGGTCACGACGGCGGAGAAGTCATTGTCAATGAATACGTACAATAAGAAAAACATTCCTTTTTTTAGTTTAGTAAAACACTTTGTATAAAAATATTCCTTTTGAATAAACGTAAAATTCAAATGGGTTTATACACCGTATAAAAGAAATTTGTGTATAAAACAAAATATGCCTCAATGAATGGAGATTGAGACGAAGTCCCTTACAAATATCATTTTTTTAAATAAAATATATCTATTATGTGTATTCACTATATGTACACATAAATAAAGTATAAATACAAGACAGGACATAATAATATCATGACATAATTTTAAAATAGGAGATTAACCCAAAGAATGGAAATTGGGTTAAGAAGTTCCCTTACCTCGTGTCCGACTTGACTCGATTGTTCCTGAACCTCCTGAATAATAAACATGAGTTAATTTATATTTACTTAAGAACCTTTTTCATGTTCATTATTCCTTTTATATCACTTATTACCATGTTATGAACATTATGTAATTATTCAAGTTAATAATGGTCATTTTGTCGATCTTTGGTACTTGAGTCGAAAATAAACTTCTTATAATTACAATTTGTTCATGTGGTGAAATATACATTATATCCAGAATTATATTAATAATGTATATATCATATATATCCAGTATATACATGCATTTATAATATTCCATAACGTTTAGAGGTAAGAAATGAAATGCACCGTTCATGGAGACGGTAAGCCGTATGTACGCATGAACGCTACTTTCATTTCTATTTCGTCTTTAATGAAATCATAATGATATAAAGGTATATTATAATTCCAGTATAATATCATATATAATATCATTTACTCCATCCTTTTTACATCCCACATATGGCATTAACAATTCAAATCACTTTGAGGGGGCGGTAGTCCGCACTTCCTAAAATGAAAATATCACGTTTACCCATAATGGAAACAATAAAGGTATGCCATAAATGAAAAATAAAGAACCTTACAGAAAACATAAACATATTATATATCATATATAAATATAGTGACATTTTAATGGCCACCTTTGAAGGTGTTATATAAGTGTTGAACAATCATCGTTTCGTGAGGCAGAAATTCGTCATCCACAGAAACGGTATGTTATTTAACCATTAGATGTAGGTGTGTGTAAGTGTAGCTAAAATAATTCTTATAACAACATCCTAGTATATTTAGGATATTTTTTTTGTTACAAAAGAAATGAATAAAAAGATTTTAGGGGGTTGGATAAGCAAAATAAAACAAAATAACATAAGAGAAGACATTACCTTAAAATCGGGTAACTCTTTTGATTTGAGCCAAAGGCTTCCTTGGGAAGAATTCTGCCCAAAGTGAGGCTTCTAGGAGTAAGGTAGGGAATTTGGGAGAGTATTTGGGCTGTGGTTGGCTGATCCAAAAGGCTTTGAAAGTGTGAGTAAGGTGGTAGTGGTGGGGGCCTTTTATAAGTGGAGAGGAGGGGCACTCTTGGAAAGTAATAAAATGTTACTTTATTATACAATGCTTTTCGGATTCTAAAGGTCCCACACTTATATAATTAGAGGCTAAGGTGATAAGGGTTAGAAATATTCTCATCCAATAGGCCTTGGACAAGTGTAATGCTTAGAATTTACATTATCCTTCCATTTTATTAAAATTGTTAATTAATGAGGTAATCGCTGCATCATCATGGTGTCATAAATAATTTAATTTATTTAATGTCTAAAAATTATAGGAAAAAATATCATTATGTATGAAATATTTTTATCTTTCTAATGAATATTTATAGTCAAAAATATGACTTGTATAACCCCATTTAAAAATTGTTTTAGTAAAACAACTCTGGTTTGTGACATTTTTATTTTAACATTAAATAAAAAGTTATTTATGTCATTTTCCTACCAAAGTGGCTCCATGGGGTCCCCAAGTTGACCCATGGATTGTCTTGGTCTGCCATGACACATCCAATAGGTGTAGGACAAGTTTAAAGGTAATTTAATATTTTTATAATACCATTTTTACCTTAAATTTCACTAATTACCTTTAATCGCGATTAATTAAACTTAAAAGTTACTATTCACCAAAAAATTATTTTCATCCCATTGAACCACATTTTACTTCCTAATGACAACCATGTATGTCGGATTTTTGAAAATCAAATCATAGAAGTGGTAATATTTCATTTAAATGAAAAAGCAGTTATTTAACTACCACTTAGTGGTTTCACTATTCATCAAAAATTGAAGTTTTTCAGAACAATGCCAAAATTTCACCCTTAGCTATAATTGATATTCCGAATTCAAAAATGATTTCTATTTTACAAAAATCCAAACATATAAGTTGCATTAATTTATTTCATAATTAATTCTCACTGTCACAACAAATAGCGTGTTTTTGAGAAACAATATATATCAAAAGATTGACAATTTTTTATGTCCAATTTCAAAGTGAAATTAATTATAATGACCACCATTGGATAAAATGGTAAAAATATATTCTAATTATACTTTAAAACCACTCAATAGTATAATTTATCACTATAAATTATTTTGATTAAAAAAAGCTGTTTTTAAGTATTTTTCACTATTCATAACAAAATTGAAGTTCTCAGAAAATTACAAAAAATTCAACTTAGGATAATTTCGATATTCCGAATACAAAAATGAAGTCCATTTTGAAATATAAAATTTATATAATTTCAAAAAGTGGGTATTACTATTCATAACTGCTACTTTGATTGGTCGCGGTGTGTTAGAACCTCAAACTTGCGTACAATGCAAGCTATTACGTTATTGAAAGAGAAGCGTATCGTGGAAGCTTGGGGTGTTACAGTGGACATGACTCCTACTCTGCCCACCATTAGAAATCCAACATTTCCAACATTCAATGTCATTGGGTACCCAGAGCAGCATCTCTATATGTGGTCCCATCATGGTAATTTTTGGAAAAAAGTGGCATCTAAGATTAGATGCTTCATACAGACTCTGGATAGACCAACAATTTTTTGGTATAATGATTTTCTAGCTAGATCTTTCATAGGATGGGAAGGACTCTACTAGAAATTCATATATTATTCCAGGTCAATGTTGAGAAAGACAACAATCCTTCATCTATCAAATTAAAAACAACACGAGAATGAGATATCTTAATATTTCATTTCCAAGTAGAAATATTTAAACTATTTTATAAAATTTAAACTTCCCCAAGATTAATTTTTATGAATCTACATTGAAAATATTTGTGATGAGTTACAAACTTCATTTGTTCTTATAAAGTACACTCAAGAATATTCAATGATATGGACATAGTTTCAAATATCTTGGAATATTATATTCTATGGTCCAAGAACAAGCCTCATACAATACTAAAAACTCAATGTAAGAGTACTAGTAAAGAATAAAGAGAAACTATGAATCATAGGCTAACATTGATACTAGACCTAGAACCCAAACCCATGAAATATCATGTGGTGCCCTCTCATGAATAGTGATAGAAACAGAAACATCCTATTTAAGAAGGTAGAAAGTATTAGAGTTGTATGTTTTATAGAGATTATAAAAATAAAGTATCTTAATTCTTAGATGAATAGGTTCATGGGAATTTCATCATAGTTGTGGAAAAAAATTCTAAAGATTACATTTCCCAGGATCCTAATCGAGTCGGCCTCTATGACCACCCATTTTTTTCCCTTCTACTGAATATTGAGACACACCATCTAAGAGTTATTTTTCTTCAAATAAATCCTATAGAAGATAGTATATTCAAGGAAGGTTAAATTAGTAAAGCTATAAACACAAGTGGATTGTGTTTTTTCCACTTCACTAGAAGAAAAAGGGGAATAGAAAAAAGTTACAGACAATGATGTGCGTAAATTTTTTGATTGTATGACTCAAAATACATTCGATTATGCACATGAAATCATTATGAAACTTTTAAATGATCCATATATGACCCATGCTCCATCTATGATGATTTATTTGACTTATTTAGTGCCAAAATATTTTAAATTTCAACCTTACAAGAAGAGGTAAAATCATCATAGAAAGAATGAGATACAAGAGGAGGAACACACGTTGAAACCTATGTTGGTTACAAAAACTCTAATATTTTATTCCCCTAAAATGGTAGGATGGAAAAAACCCCACCAAATGGTTCAAAAGGCCCTAAACCATCAATTACAATAATTTTTAGATCATGAATCCAAATATAGTTCAATAAATGTGATTTACTTTGTGAATACCTTATTTGATGATGAGGATGCATATGATCAAAAAATACCATTCCATAACTAGGGAGTGGAAGAAAGAGGCCATCGAGGATGATGGGGTTGAGGGAGATAAGGACAAAATAGATCTTAACATTCAAGTAATATCCTTACTGAAACCATATATGTTATAGAGACTTGGAAACAAGAACTCCAATAGGCTTATCCGGAACACCAATATACTTTTATGTCATCCAGGGCCCATTAAATTCACATCATACCAGAGGACTAATTAGTGAATAAAGATTTATCATGTCAATATCAAAATGTGAGGAGTTCATCTCAGCCTAGTACATAGATGAAAAAGGTTCCCAAGAGTTCTCATCTAGGAAGGAATCCACCAACACAAACAACCTCATCTTCTAGGCCTCAAACCATGGTGAAAGATCATATATAAAAGTATAGTACTATAACCTATAAGTGTGATATTATAAAATATTTTTCCATTGTTCCATCAAAACTCTCAAACATATACTAATTTCATTTTTTTAAAGTGATACATGAACTAATTATTGAAAATATTCCAAGCCTTTTATAATTTGAATCTAAGCTTGACGCCACTAAAGTCTATAATGTAGAACTAGACCCCTCCCCCAAATTCTATACAGTCATATCCTTCATATATAAGTATAGGGAGATCATTATATTTGTAAACATTAGCCCCTTATATAATTCTAGAAAGATGGATGACACCAACATCCACCAAGATCTCATTGATAATGGTACCAGAATCAATCTCATCCCAGTCCAAGCCCTCTGACGCTTAGGCTATTGAGAAGTTGATTTATCTCCTTATACTATCCAAATATAATGGTATCATAAAAGTGAAAAAAACCTCTTTTTCAAATAAATCTCAAAGCCTATTTTGGATACCTTGTCTTTGATTCCAAATTCATGGTTTTTCATTAGGATATATCTTTCAATATCCTATTGGGAAGACTATGCCTTCACAATAATGTGGTAGTACCTTCACCATACTAAGAGTGCCTCAAGTAATTTGTTAATGTAAACTATATAGTATCTCATGGTTATGTTATCCCTTTTGATTCTCATGAATATCATTACATAGATGTGAGATTCTATCAGTGAGGGGGAAAATAACCTACTATAGATGACACCACCCAAGTCACTACCCCTAACATTTTGGAGATGGTCCATGTTAATCAACTCAGTGAACTAGGTGAATATTATGTATTTTATATCCACTATATTTCGTAAATAATTACAAATTTAGATACATATATTATTTTTTACATGATATTCATTATATTAGTCTAATTCATCTATGAAGAAGAAGTATATAATCCCATTAAGGATAATTATGATTCCATAGATAAAAATTCCCTCAATTTATCTCCAAGATTAAATGAGACTCTTAAATTTCCGTGTGGATCAAAACATGCCCCCTCATCACTAGAAGAGAATTAAAATTCCCTTATTTCATCTCTTGAATCTCAGGATGTTGACACCTATTCTTCCCCATGTGATAGTAAAGAAGAAGGAGAGCACATCCAGAATGTTCCTGATAATAATTCCCATACAATGGAATTTTTAGAGTCTAGAGACACCTCCTCATCATCCAAAAAAGATAAAATTTTATTCACATTGTCCTATGGCCCCAAAAATGTTCTTTCATTACCTAATTTCATAGAAATTTATGCTTAAGAAGAGGGAGAGCATATCCAAAATGCCCCTGGAAATAATTCTTATACATCAAAACTATTAGAATACATAGATGCTTCTATATTATCTATAGAGGATAAAAATTACCTTTCAATGTCTCATAATTCTAAAATAATTACCTTATCACCCACTTACATTGAGATTGAATAATATTTAGAAGATCATAGATATTACCATCTAGAATTTGAAAAATACATCTCTACCACCATTGAAAAACTAACATAAGTAAATCTTGGTACTAAGGAAGACTTACATCCCAATTTAATGAGTACCTCTATGTTTCCCAATAAATAAGATACATACATATACCACTTGAATTAGCACCTTGATTTCTTCATCTGAAACTATACCAAAATTTTTGGACTTGATCTTGATATGGATACCCATCATTTTGGTCTCCCTAAATATCACCATGGCTATAATTAGGTATCTAGGATAATGCATCAGACACATGATACCAAGATGGAATCGAAATATGAAAATCTCATCAATTCCAACTTCATTTATGAAGTTCAATACCCAAAATGACTTTCCAATACCATCATTATAAAAAATAAAAACAATAAAATCATATTTTTCATTGACTTTATGGACCAAAATTATCATTTCCAAAAGGATAAATTCATAGTTCCAATAAAAAAAATATCTTGATCAATGAAAATTCCATTCTCTAGGACCTCTCCTTCATGAACATATATTCTAGTTATAACTAGATTAAGATGGCCCCAAAATATGTGTAATTATCCACTTTTAGGGATTCCAAATGAGTTTATTACTATTGCATAATATCTTTTATCTTAAAGAATACTTCCATAACATATCAAAATGTTATCCACCATATATTGAATCCTTCTCTAGGAAAAACCATGGAGTGATACATCGATGATCTGGTTTTCATGTCTCTACAATGCTATTATCATTTTGATAATCTTAAGATAGTTTTAAAAAAAATTTTGTAGTAAAACCTAAAAATGAACCCCCAAAATTTGTTTTTGGGGTAACATAAGAAAAAATAACTCTAGGATTTTTTGTATTCCATAACGACATGGAAGTAAAACCTAAGAAGACCATGGTTATACTTAATATTCCCTTACCTTGAAATATAAAATTGTTGAGATGAATTTAAGATCACATCTCCTATATCAGATGCCTCATAGTGAAACTTTCTAGAAAGTTCCTACCTTTCACTAAGATGATGATGAATGTAGTAACTCATTTTTGGGATGAATATTTTCTAGAATATTTTGAAAATATCAATAAATATCTCTGAAGTACACCTGTATAAGGGAAGTAAATCATCTTATATGTTAAAACCCTCAATTGGTCGCTTAGTTCCCTTCTCAAATTTAATAATGGTGTAGTAAAAGAAAATATTTATATTATATCATTATAATTATTCATGATCGATAGAATAATTATTATGACATTGAGAATAATTTCATCACATTGATCATTGTGGTTCAAAAATTGAGGCAGTATTTATAGAATGTTCTATTGAATTGGATCACTCAAATACATCCTCAATCATACAATATTGACTGGATGATTGGCATGATGGGTGGTCATTTTTTAGTAATTCGATACCCAGTCCATACAATAAAGGAAATAAAAGGAAAATCATTGGAGGAATTTATCAAGTTGAATCCCACATTAAAAATCATTTTAGTGGATATTATGTTACCTGATGAAGTGTTTTTCTCTATTCAATACACTCCTCAGAAATGAGAAATGTATTTTTTGGTATTTCATGGAGTCCAATAAGAAGAATATAGAAGAACTCAAAACATAACAGAGTTTTTTATTAAATTATTCTCATATCCCAAGGGATTAGTTCTACCCTATTACTTCCAACTATCAGAAATTTTCTCTAATAATGAAGTAGAATACCAAGCTCTCATTATAGTTTTGTAGTTTTCTCGATAGATAATAGTATCCCACTTGAATATCAAGTGAAATCTAGAGTTAGTATTCAAGAATAAAAATGGATAATATTCCATTAATAAAGATAAATTGATACCCCTTCTTGATTATATATGAGGTTTGATGGAAGAGTTCCCTTATGATCCAACATTGTCTCATGTCTTTTATTCTCACAACACTTATACATATGCACTGACTAATGTAGCCACATCACTAGCATATATAGAGTGAGATGAGATATTTATAAAAATCACACACCCCAGGGTGGTGTCCCTGATTATTGGAAATAATAGTTAAGTGTCCAATGAGGTCAATACCCTCCTTGAACAGGGTGAGCTGATATCCTCACCAAGTGATTCAATTTATGGATGGATGTACCCATGTTGAACTACGTTTGAAGTGGAATTATTCCATCAGTTTGGGATAAAAAGGAACAAATATGATGGTGATTAGTCAACATCATCCTTTATGATACCCCTAATACTCAAAAAAATCCTCTATAAATGATTATTTTATGGACCCCTCTTCATATTCATTAAAGGAGGAGTGACCCCTTTCATTATTTATGAATTTCAAATAGGATCACGTGGTGTTCATCAATAAAGAACCAAGATCTCCCACTATATCAATAGGTCGAGATATTTCTATCTATCAATGATATATGATTGTGTGAAATTCACCAAAAAATTATATGGTTTCCTGTTACATGAAAATTCCATGCATCAACCACTATATTTTTTAAACACCACTAGATATCATTTATCATTTATCGCTTGGGGAATAGATGTAATGGGGTCATATCCCTTAGAAACATCTAGGTAGTTCAAGTACATCCTTATTTCCATTGAATTCTTCTCTAAGTGGACCGAGGCTATATCCCTCATAGAAGATCGGGAAAAACTATCATTAACTTTGTGAATTAAAATATCATTACCAGATTTGGTGTCCCTCACAAAAATTTGTTGGTAAATGGCGCATATTCTTATTCTTATGAGTTGAAAATTTTGTATCAATAATATGATATTCATTCCAACCACTCATCCTATTATCATACAATGAAAAATGGGAAGATTGAGGATTTTGACATGACTTTATCCAATATACTCTTGAAGATATTAGATAAATACAAAAAATACTATCATGAAAAACATGTGTATTTTTTGTGTAATTATCACACCACAACCCATATGGCTATGAAAGTGTCCATGTATTCACTTGTATACATGACAAAGGTAGTCATTCATATCAAGGTTTAGTTTCATTCACTTCACATTTCCATCTACAATAAATTTTACCAAGAGGAGTAGTCTCAGATGTGTCTAGATGAATTTCAATGATCAATTGAGAAATGTGTAAGCACATTACATAACCTTAAAGTTCATTAGAATTGGGTTTCATGATTTTTCAATAAGAAAGTTCTCCTTCATTTTTTTCCAAGGTGAGTTGGTATTTGTCCTTAGAACCCTTATGAAACTAGGAAAGGAGCCTCTAAATATCAAACCAATGTGGGAGGTACTTTACATTGTACATAATTTCTACCATAAAGAATCTTACTCCTTGGACACCATGAATGGGGAGTACATCACACTACCCACAAATACAAGGTTTCTAAATAAATAAATACATTGCATAATTATAATTTTAGTTAAAACCTTGACCCAGTTGCATGATGATAAACTAAATAGAACAAGACTTTTTCATATCACACTAAATGAAAAATATATTCTAGTCACATGATGTAAAACTACATGACAATTTCCTAGTAGCATGACATAAAACTTCATGACAACATCCTTACAGCATGATGTTAAACTACATAGAATTCACATCCTTATCACATGATGTTAAAATGCATGAAAAAACCTACCAAAAAATGTTAATACTCATGGTGTGTACCATACATTCCTCTACACATTCTCTTATGTGGTATGGATGATCCTATAATTTCCTCTTATTTCTAACATTGAACATGAATCGTGTGGTATTGGAAATCTTGGTTGGTTGATCATACTAGCGTAACTAGAAACAAAACATCTAAGGGTATGGAACCATTGGGTCTAACCTATAAAACCTCAAACTGCATGGATTTTCCTACTCAATCGGCCTAATTCCCCTATATAATATTCATATACATGTAAAGATTATAGGTGCACAACATGTCTACATATTGGAATATAAATGCACTCACCCCTAATGTATGATCTTGATCTATATAAGAAGGGGACCCCTATAAGAACTATGCTTGGATTAATTACTATCCCCACAAGATATGTAGTAACACTAGAATCTCTAATCCTTGGCCAAACCATGAATTCAAAAAAATTCCCATATTCTCTACATAGAAGTTAGATATATGTGGGGAATTTCTCTTCAAGAACTAAATATGGATTGATTATAGCCTCAAAGGATATGTAGTAATGTATGGATCATTTATCCTAGTCCCAACCATGATTTCCAATAAAGAAAATTCCCTCTTTCACTTTAGTTTCTTGTTCATCTTAGTGACACATCATTTTCTTTGAATCATTGTGTCAAGGTAAATCCTGATTTCTTCCCCTAGATGTGATTTTTATTCATGTAGAGAAAACCACATAATATTAGAATTATGTATATATTGATAAAAATTTATTTCCCTACATATAAAATATATTTTTTAGAGTCTCTTATTTTATATTCATCCTTGATATCTATTACTATAAAAATACCCCAATTCCTGAGCTTGATTTGCACATGGATCCCTAAACAGGAACTATTTGTGGCTTGATTAATATTCTAATGGGATACATAGTGATGGATAGATCAATGTCTCAATCACAAATTTAATCAACCAAAATTTATTACTATCATATATATGAGTCACATATACATAAAATTTTATAGTTAAGGTTTATCTATGATCTAGCACTGAGAAAGGATAGAGAAAAAATGCCCTCATCTTAGCATTGGAGTGTTGTTTATTTGTATCAGGTCCTTCCCTCTTACAATAGGATATTATAAAAAATACTCGTGGCTTATTCCTACTCCTCTATAGGATACATAATGATGCATGGATCCTGAATCTTAGGCCTAGATAAAAATCCTAATAAAAAACCCCATCTCACCCCAATGGTTGAAACCCTGAATTCATGTTTGGTTTCCCTTTACCATTTCATTATTTAGATAAAGGCATGTCATATTTTTACATTATCTATATATGTTAAAACCCCTACACATAGGTCCCCATCATAAAATCTTAAATTATATGGAATTTTATTCCTTTTCATTGTATGACACATGGTTCACCCTACATGACATTAAACTACTCAAATTGGCCTCTTATATATGGTATAATTTCCCTAAATGAGAGAAAAATCTATTAAATGGTACTTTAAATAGAGTGGATCCCTAAATAAATATTAGGATAAAATTAATCTTTCTTAGTACAATATCTGAATTTTTGGATCCTACCCTCCAACATAAAGACTATATATGGATTGATTCCCTCTATTTAAGGATACATATCTGAACCACCTGCTTAGGACCCATCCATGAGTCCTCATGCACTTCCACCCCTTCCAAGGGAACAATAGAAGTCTATTGGTGACAATATTAAGTTTAAAATGTCTCCATCGCCTTTATTTAATATCCATTTTCATAAATCACACTTCATAATTTGAGTGTCTTTAATTTCTACAAACCTTTATTGGCTATCATTAATGCCAATATTTTTCTCCAAAGGGAACTTCTTCTTAACTATGTATATTATTCCCCTAATATGGATCTTCACATGCACCCCCAATATGGAGTATCAATTAGAGTAATATTTTTTATAAAGGATATAATCCTCTATTCTTTGTACACCCTTTCAACATTAGAATAGAACCCATCTTTCAAATATAGTGAATGGTCATCCCTATGAATACTTGTTACACATCATTTCTTGTGATTATATAACCTCAAACTATGATTTACAACATCAATAATTCCTCTTTATGAAGTTTTTTGAATGTTCTTAGCCTTTGGACTCATTATTTTTTTCATCATCACCCTCTTCATAGTTCATGCATCATGAACATAAACTATGTGCACCCACTTTATATAGTCTATAGTGGTATTGATATTTTTTTTCACATCAACACAACTTCTCCATTTACACTAGATAAACTCTCTTAGAACATCTTAGTCTAAGCACCCTGACCATAAACTATATGTGCTCCCTTATGAGATAATTCATATTAGCATTGGTATTCTCATTCATCACATGTTTTTCCTCACACTTTTGATGCAGTTTATCCTTAACTTCATCTAAGTTGTGTGAACTTATACTCTAGAACTCATTGGTCCATACCACAAGACCCTAAAGTATAAGTGAAAGGGATTTAAAACATGTTAGGATGAAAAAAATAAAGGATATCAGGATCAAAATTCAGGTCCTTCTCACTAAGCCTGTCACTTACAGGTCTTAAGAAAAAGATATAGTGAAAATAGAAAAAGGCATAATTCTTGTAAGTCCCACTATATGGCCCAATAAAAAGTTGATCCAAGATCATTGAACTCACATGTTTAGGTAAAAGTTGAAGCAATGACACATCATACCTGTTCATCCCAAATTCATGTTCTGTGCATGGGGATGTAACCTTTAGGGTTCTAGAACCCTTCTTAAATATTTTATTATTTCATCAACACACTTCATTTTCCAAGTGTTTAACTACCCGTAACCCTTTCCTCAGTTATCAATAATGAGTATATTCTTCTCCAAATGACACTTCTATTATAATATGAAAACTATTTCCTTAAATTTAATCACATATACACCCTTGATATAGCCTAACAACCAAAGGAATCTTTTTCCAAAAGGAGAGAATCCTCTAATTTTCATACACCTTAACACCATTATTTTGAAACCCATATTCCGTACAAGGTGTGAAATTATCCTCAAAATATGTGTTTTATATCATCTCTCATAATTAAAACTCCTTGATTTATGATTTACACAATCTATTATCCTTCTATTTAAGTAGATTAAGTACCCTTGATGCTACGTACTTGTGCATCGAGCCAATTTTCAGAGGTAAAAGTTTGAAATTTTACCTTTCAACCTTTAATAAGCCCTCATCATGTGACCTTAAACCATATGGAACATGGTCTAATATTACAATAAAATTAATACCCCATATTATAGGGTAGTCTAAAGTTACATTAGTAATTTTTCTGCACCAGTATCTGGCCCATTTAATAATAAGGAATATGTTTAACTCTTTCTTCTCCATCAACAATTTTAGGATAGTATCCACCTCTTGAGATCACAAAAATCATGCTATGGAACTCTATTACATAGTAAATCTATATTCCTCCTAATATAAAACAATATAACAATAGAACACTCTCATAGAATGTAGTTATTTTCCTCTTGAAATTGTACAAGAAAGATCTGGAGCACTATTAGTGAGCACAAGTCCATCATCACTAATAGCGATGGACACTCTGATTAGTTCAATTTGGATCACCAATAGTGATTCTAACAATTATGTTCAATCTCATTAGTTTGATCAAAATTCACCCATTCATTTTGTTTCCCATACCAATAACATTGGTAATTTCCATTCATGTGAGATCTACCTCACCTATGTTACCAGATGAGCTACCTCACTTCTTTTTGGGTCTAAGTTATTCAAAAAAATATTATTAACATTTATTCCAAACATCAAGACCTTAACCACATGAATAAACCCTCAATTTTATTCAAATTATTGAAATTGGGATTTACCAATTCACATCAAATTTTCCTTTTCATTTTCTTCTATGTAGAATTCCTCACATTTTGGTCCACTTTATTTGACCTAAAACACCTACCACATTGGGATGACATGAATTAACTAAAATTTCCTAAGAAAAGAGATATTTAACTCACAAGGATGAAAACCCACAATGGGAGTTTTGGGGGAAAATGTCAAGTCTCCACTCACTAGTCATGTACCTCGTGTGATCTATGTAAAATTTAGCATTTGAAATTGAAAATGGCCAAAAACTTATTAGGTTGAAAACATATAAAGGAAATCCTAAGAAAAATCCAAGTTCTTTCCTACTAAGCCTCCCCAATATGAGTCTTAGAAAAAATTAAGGGTGAAAAAACAAAAGTCTCAAATATTGTAGGATCCACAAAATGATTCTAGTAAAAGTTAAGTTATGATCTCTTGGCCCATCAGCCTGGAAAAAATTTAGAGATTTCATCTACTACCCTTGTATCTAACATATCAATCTAATTAATCCACATAAAATGTGTAATGACATTAATTAGGGGTACTTGAACCATTTTGAACATTGCAATCCTCATTATAATTTTTTCCTTCATAATCCTCACCACATTGAGTCAAATTATTAATCTAAATAGACTAAATATAGTGATAAAATGGTGGTAATTATTCATATACCCATTTTTTAACCATTCTTGGGAGGAATTTTTTCATCCAATTTACCAACTTTAGTGTTATGGTGATGGTGGATATCCCTATACCTATCTGTGAACTACACCCAGGAAGAAATATTTCTAACTCATGTGTTTTGGGAACTATGATTAACATTGTTCATTTCGAATTTTATGTTTAAATTGATTTATTTTGTATTGATATTTCCTTCTAAGATTTTTCAAGTTATTATAAGGGTGAAGTAGAATCTAAAGAATTGAAAATTGATGGAAACTTGTTTTTGTTTATCAAAACAGAGAGAAAAGGAGTTTCCATGGGCCAAATCCACTGTTTTTAATAATGGTATGCTAAAAAATGCTATCAACATATGTTTGAATTTGATGGATTGATTTGTGATATTCATTAACATTATGTTTAATCCCTACCTACTCTATAGCCTCAAATTCTTCGGTACAGAGAAGTATTTCCATTGTAGTATTAAAAAAATTCTCCTCGGGGTTTGGGGTTCTTCAAACATATATTAAAACTCTACCAACTTCTCCTTAGTAGCATCCAGCTATTATTGTAGAAGGATTTACCATAGGGAATTTTCATCAAATTGAATCTGATGTTTCATAATCTCTTCGATGTAATGAGATTCTGCTTGTGACATTATAACCTTGAAGTCAACATATTAGGATGATAATCTCACCCTCATAAGAATTGGTTGTGATGTTTTCCATTACTCTCTCTATCAAATGGTCTCTTTCACAGCACAATGGATAGCATGTTAATTTATTCCAACATATTTTATCTTTATAAACATTCTACAGAACCTATATAATTGTGAGGGAACATTTTCCATGGTATTCTTTAAGATCAACCTCCATGTGTCTTGCTAGAAAAAGTGACGAGCAATGCATAAGGTTAGATAACCCTCAAGGTCAAATTTATAACCCCTCATGGAAGGAGGGATGTACTTGGGGATCGATTCACTCAAGGAAACCATATGAATGGAATATGTATATTAGTAAATCCCCAAATTATTCTCAACCCTTTCATGATCAAACCGTTAAATCAAAATAAAATCTTATTCAATGATCTATACTACCAAGTTTGTTCTTCGTGGAACCAATGATCTGAAGTATACATTAACAAAAAAATATGAGAGAGAAAATTTAGAATATAATTACTCACTTTTATCTATTTAATTATTGGCCTCCTTGATCACCTTTGTACTATTTATAGGTGTAACATATAAGTATATTTTTAGTAACTCATAAACTAATCTATGGGTTTCAACCTCTATCACCTTTGGCACTACATATACTTCTGTAATGAAGATAATCATGCCCTATATTGAAGAAATAAACCTAGAAGGTACCACAGATGTAGTTTATTCTAAGTTACCACCATCGAGAGATGCATTTAGAAGTTCTAGAGAGATCAATACAATAATAAAAAATGAATATTAAAGTCCCAAGATTCACTGACCTTATTTCACAGATTATGCAACCACATCATGATAAATGACTGAATAATCGATCACATCTTTATTACCCATAAGATCATACATTATCCCTTGATGGGAATAAGCTTTTACTAAAGATTCTGATTCATAATCCAGTTATGACCTTCTCTGAGCTTCCACAATTTTCATTTCCTTAGTTTTTATAGTTTTCTTGGATAACCCTTATAGAATAATAAGAACCATTTATTATTGTAAAGTGGGAATTTTTTGATATAAAGATCCAGTTTCATTGTACATGGGTCTCAGAACAGACTCAACAATGGACAACTTAGCCATGTATGACCTTTTATGAAGTTTATTTGTCATCACAATCATATAATTTCCCTCTATAAGGCCAAGTGATATGATCCCTTGGGTAATTGATGCCCTATATCTCACTATATCCATGCTTTCACCCATAGGATTTGGATTTGTGTGATAATGGACCAGCGTAGCTGGATCATCAGTCACACTTGACCTCCTAATAATCTAACTTATCACAATATCCATAGGTACCCTTTTTTAGGGTACAGAAGTTATAAACCTTCAAATAGTCAGTAATATTATATGTATAGAACTCAATCTAGAATCTTCACATATCAACTCATCCACATGAATTCACAAGAAAAATATAATAAGGAATCAAGATGTTATAATACTCACTCACCATTCTTGACTAGAGACATATTGTCATTATTTTCACAGGTCTCTTCTTAGTGGTATCCCATGAAAAAAAATGTGGAAGGAGAAACTGGAAGTGGTGAAGGTAGAGATACTCCATTAGGATTATAAATAACCACTTTAATGTGTTCTTCCACCCTATTAGATAATTATTACATGACCCTTTCATTTGTAGGGGAATTTAATCTCTATGTCTTCCCCCTTCAGTATATTCTGGGGAGGTAACAACTGATCACTCACCTATGGCCTTCTATAAAAGTTTAAAAGAATAGGGAATCACATTGGTTGTGGTAAGTAAATCCAAAATGGGTATCCAACCTACCTATTTCTTAGAGTTGGTAATTTCTTTTCTATAAAAATACATATATCTTACCTTATCTAAGTAATGAATCATGCCATTTAATTATTTTATTGAAGAATATTTTTTTTCAAGATAAATACCAAATTCTTCAGGATACTCTTCAAAATTAATATGTAGGGTAGTGGTGACATGCCCAATGCTGGTTAAGTTGATATCTTTTTCCAAAATTTCTTTCCAGGATTCTTCTTATGATATAATCTTTCTCTAGGAATCCCATTCCTTCTAGGTGTCTAGAAATGCCCCCATAATCAGAATGAGAAATGAAAAAGGCACTATGCTTTTCAAGGGAGTATGATATTAGTGCCTCACTTAAATCCTTGGAATTTATGGAACTTAAGGTCTCTTTAGAGTAGTTCATTTATGAGGCCCTATTATATTTCATTGTTATATAGGTGGAGGGAATCATTAATCATTATAAAATACTACCTACCGCATGTTTGTTCCCCTTGGAGGAGTACCTGGTTTGACCGTTATCCCCTTATTTAATGTATTAGAGATAAGATAGAAAAATTCACCTAATTGGACTCTTAAAAAAGGGAGAGTGAAAAGGAAAGTAAAAGGATTTGGTCAATTTCATCCAATGGAATAATAAATTTGTAATGAGGTAAACTATATTACCCCTCCCCAAAAATCATATTCACTAATGTATCTTTATTTATTTTTGTAAACAACATTCCTCAAAAATTATAGTACCTGATCTGAGTAGAAGATTTATATTTTAATAAAATAGATCAAGGTTTCAATATCCTAGTTATAGGCTTCCACTAACCCATGATGATACATATAAGAAATATTTATGGGAGAATATATACACCCATATCCTATTAAGAAGACATACATCCCCTAGAGAGAACTCTATATACCCCCAGTAGGAACAGAGCCCTTCCAGGACTCCCACTCCATCCATGACATTGTGAGAGTGGCCTAAATAGGTATAACTAGTTGAGAGGATTCTCGAGTCATCTAGGTAACTTTTCCCTTAAGCCTTAATTATTCCATTTATGTCTTATAAATTAATTCCTTCTTAGGTGAAACTACTTTCCTAAGCCTGAACACCTCTACAGGTTTTTCCCTCTCTTTCTCCTTAATCATCGTTGGACCATAAACTAAGGTCATTAGTTGAGATACTTTCCCATTTAGGTATAAATGAGTATAATCCTCAATATAAAACTTTTTAATCCCATGAAAAAAGTCATCCATAATTGGCAGTAAACCACAAGGATCTTTTTATTTCATGCACTATTTAGAGAAGCATGACACCTTTTTTGGGCATAGAGAAACGACATCCCCAACCTAAAGGGTGAGTATTCCTCATATATAAGGTATCCATTTATTCTAGTAGCTAAAATTACTTCTCTTAGGGAAATGATATATTATTCTAATATATAAGCTCTATATGCATTATTCACTATAATACCAGTTGTAAGTGTTTAAAGAGTATAGATAGAATGATCGTTAAAATTTAACATATTATTCATGTTGTTTGGGTCTAATGATAATAGATTGAATCCACTCATGCACTAAAGTAATGGAATATAAAGTTCCCCTAGAATTGGTTGGTCAATACTGAATATGCATCCCCCCATGTGAGATGTTATCCAGCACCATAGTACTTGAAAAGGTCCAATGAGTCTGAAAAGAGACTTCCCCTATGGATGTTACCCAGTTGATGATACAACTTTTCCAGAACTGGGACCACCATATTAATCTTATTTGATATTTCCAATTGAGATTATATGGAAAAAGTTAAATCTTTAACCCTAATATAGGATTATAAAATTGGGGACAAATCATCCAATAAAAACATGACCAAGAAGGTTGTTAGTTGAACTAATCGATCGATATTGGGAGTAATGTTCCCAAACCACTCAGTAAATTACCCTCTTCTAGAATTTTCTAGTATGCACTTGCAAGACTCTGGGACTTGTGTGTTAGGAAAGTTCATGCTCTCCTCAAATGTGGATCATGGATATTCGGCATGACTAATACTTGAGCCCATTCAAGGAAGGGAATATTTATCTTAGGATGGGGATATTTTTTCAAGAGGTTATATGTTATAGTAAGAATATTCCTTATAAGTGAATCCATCCCCACCACATCATATAACAAGGAATTAAGGGGAGGAAATCGTTATACATTTCCCCCATGATTTTTTCCCCTGTGATCATACCAACATCCCTAAGATTAATGAAACTTATACATACACCAGGTGGAACGTATTCATTTCCATGATCCATATACTGATAAAGTCTAAGAGGGTGTATTTTTGGGTTTCAATAATGTCTATGAGAACTAGGTTTCTTCACAAATCCCCACAACCTTCAACCTCTACTCAAACTCATTGTAACTCTAGTAGACCCAAAATGGCCACAACTAATCAAATCTAAATGAGTCCCTAGGATAAAGGTCCCACTTTTATGACCACCCTAGACTATTTTTGTAACACCCCATTATTTTTATGAAATATTTCACTTTAAATAATTTTATTTCCTCAATATCTTATGGTACACACAATAGAAAGTTTAGACGAACCATGTAACAATATTAAAATATTATGTGTCCATTATCACCTAACCATTGGATTGGCGGCATTGAATATTAATAAATAAATTATGAAAAATATAAAGTCTAAATATTTATAAAATTAATTCATTAGTTATAAAATGATTATAATGAAAATTAAATTTATCTGAAAATAAAAGTGATGGCTTTTCTGAAGAATTGTTTTATGTGTGCAATGTATTATTATATTAATTAATGAAAATTAATTACTATTTTTGAATTATTTTAATAATATATATATATTATTTAATTTATAAAAATCTTTAAACATTCAAATAATATTCTTCTAGGCATAGAATAAAAATAAATCTTGTTTTATGCTTAAATTTTATTTTTCTAAAAATTATTTTTTGTCACATTTTGTGCACTTACATTAAAATTATTTTTTTTTCTATTTATAGGTATTGAATTATATAAAATTAATTACATATTTTGAATCATTAGGTTTGAATTTCGTAAATAGAACCCTTTTTGTTAATATGAATAGTAACTGTGGTAAATTTTATCAACTTGGTAAAGGGTAAATCTGGTTAATCTAGATTAAAAATAAGTGATAAGGCCAAGTAATTTTATCCTATTTTTTATCAAATGAATTTAATTCTAAATTTATCACCTTAGTTTGTAAATTTATTAGTTTAATGGACACTTTTCCATGAAAATGACATATATTATTTAAATCAAATAAATTTACAAAATTTTACTCTCTCAGTTTTAAATATCATTTATGTGGAAACATAGGAAAAAAACTAGTTATGAGTGAATGTTAAAATTTATTTTGTGAATAATGAAATTATATTAATGATATAAATTTATTTATATTTTTTAGGTATTATATAATTACCTTAAATTCATACACAACACCAAAAGATTATTTATTCAATTAATGAAAAAAATTAAATAAATGATTTTAAAAATGTTAAAAATGATATAATTTGAGTAAGTTATTGTGTTACAAGAATTTTAATGGTGTATATGACTTATTATTATTTTTTAAAAGATTATATTATAATTAAAAATTTTATTTATGCCTTCTAATTCAATTGAAATGAATATTATCAAAATTGACAATAAAGATATTTTATCAAAAATATTGTTTTATTAAATTATTTAAAAATAATAAAATCAATAAATAAGAAAATTTTGATATTATATAGGCTAATATTTAAAAATTTTACCATTTATGTGCCAATTTTCACCATATAATTAAAAATTTAAACCCTTTAATATTGAAAATTTTAATACCACGGTTAATATTAAAATTGGTTAACTAAGGGTCAATCAAAATTATAATGTTTAAAAAGACACCAAAACTTGTATAAATTATATTTTTTATGGTATTAAAACACTATAATACATTATATATGAATCCATGTTCATCTAGAGGAATTTTTATTGATAATTAATTTATTATAATTCAATATTTTGAGAAATTCCAAAAGTATCCCTCACTCAATTATAAAAGGGAACCTCCTCCATCTCTTATTTTCACCACTTTGAGCCTTATAACTCAACTAATATCTACTAATTTCTATTTTAAACTTCGATATTAACATTCTATGTGTTCTTTTATTCCCAAAATTCCAACCCAAGAGCCCTTTAGTGGAGATCTAAATGGGTCATTTTCAAGAGGAGGTAATCACCTTAACTAATCACTTCTTTTCTAATCTTATTTACCATCAATAAATCTATGGTATTTATAATAAAATAATAAATTAAGTATAATAAATATTCTTAAATTTTATTATGATTATGAAAACACCATCACAAACCCTCTTTCCCATAAAATGAGATGTAAAAGTATCGCTTGTGTGTAGATATGGCTTGCCATCACTATTTAGTGATACAATTCATTTTTCATCACCATATTTTATGGATGGGTATTATAATGGGTTTAATGTTTATAATGATATTTATGATATAATTATACTTTTCTAATTTTAATAGCACATCTACCTACTCACCTTATAATCTAACGATAATGCAGCTCGTGCATACGTGAGGACTACTACCTTCACAAAGAAATGCGATTAATTTTTCATTTCCATTTTAGTTGTATGGTAATGAAGATAGATTTAATGAATATATATGATATATATAACAAGATAATTATTCTTTAAAGGTGAATTATTATTTACCTTTCTTTCATTTGATCCTTCGGAAAATGAAAATAGTGTCCATGCATACTTACACTTACTGTATATCTAAATTTTATGGATGACTATAAATATATATATATATATATATGAAGATTATATATATTATATTTATATGATTATTATTATATTGTAGATTATGGAACGTAGATAAATGTACAAGTATCAGAACTACTAAATTGGAATACTCATGATAAAACAAACAGTCAACACCGGAAAATGATGATTTTAATAAGGAATTATTGATAAAAGTGGGAAAGAAGTTAAGGGATGATATATGATATTATAAGTATGAACATGAATCCAGTAGATATGTATAATAAATTTAAATTTTTTTATATTGGAGGTTAGTGTTCTTTTAAAGTAAGGTGAACTCAAGGTAAGGGGTTTTATGTTACAATTCGTTGTTTATCAGAATTTTTAATGATTAATTTTCTAATGATGAAATCTTATGATCTACCTCTAAAGAAACTTATAAATTTTATTATACTTTGGTTATTTCTTTAAAATACAAATTTTTTATTCATTATTCTTATCTTATGTTCTCAATAGATCATAAATATGTTTTTAAGTAAAATTAACTTCATTTATCTCTTCGGTCAAAAAACCTTTTTCTTCAATATTGATATTTTCTAAAAATACTTTAAATAAGGTTTTTAATATTATCCTATGAATGTCTAAAGTCAATTTTACCATTTTTTGACATTTTAAAAAATGTTGTAAAATAAATATTCATGTCATTTTCTAAAAATGGTACTTTTTAGAAGTATGAAAGGAATGTTTTTTAG
The DNA here is from genome assembly GCA_963277665.1 of Viscum album. Classification (NCBI taxonomy): domain Eukaryota; kingdom Viridiplantae; phylum Streptophyta; class Magnoliopsida; order Santalales; family Viscaceae; genus Viscum; species Viscum album. Next base: position 1,881,140,989 of record OY728165.1, on the reverse strand, counting down.
CTTATATTGAATGAATGGATTTTACCACTATCATGAATAATTTTCATTGAAGATTAATTTTTAAGATTACATGGTTATTTTCAAATAAAATGTTTTTCTATATACCTTTGCAGTTTTTTTAAAAAATAGATTTTAAAATGGAAAGTTTATTTTCCTCAAGAAGTATTTAATGATATTTTAATGGAATTTAATTTCATCAAATATAATTTCAATTGATTTTAATTATGATTTAATGGTGATATTATCCAATAATGTCATCCTTATTCTTTATTTGGATGGTTTATGTTTATGATGAAAATATTTTTCTTAAATGCATTTCTTTTCAATGGGTTATGATATAATGAAATTTTTATGAAACCTTTTTATTTTCATGGGTTCTCATATGATGAATGCTTCATGATCTTATGAAACACATATGTATGATTAAAATTATTTGATATGTGGGACCTATATATTACTCAAATAAATTGGTTAATGATTGATATTTCATGAGATAAATAAGGATGGAATAAGGAGTGAACCAAATTTAGTAAGGGACATTGTCCACTATGGTAATCTTGGGAGTGAAACTTAACTACTACGATGGTTTTGGGAGTAAATAAATTACAATATTAAAGCCTTGTAAATGATCCCTGACTACAAAGGAAATTATTTTATATGCTTATATGTATGCCAAAAAATAAATGTATTACGCCTATATTAAGTTTTTATACTTCATGTTCTTTGATTCCCATATGATTTGGGTCTAATAAACTGACAATATTTATACCATGGCCTAATATTATGAAATTTTATATGTAGGGTATGGTTTTAAAATGTTAAGATCATGTTATTATACCCTTATTCTCCTGTTGTGATTATATGATTATTGATATCTCCCTTGTTTACCTTTAATGAGCCTTATATATCCCCTTTCTTTTCCTTTCCCATGTTATGATGAAAGATTTTATGTATGATATGTATATAAATGGTGATAGTTATGATGATCTAAGTGGAAGATGATGTAAAACTATTATGAACCAATCGTTTATGTTTACAAGTTTTAAAATATACTAGACCTATACTATTATATTATAGATCAAAATATTATGTAATTAATATTCATCTATTAAGATGTAATATCTATGCATGAAAAGTATGGTCACAATAGTTGGTATCAAAGTAAGGTTTAGTTAAACTTTGTAAACTAATATGTGGAAATGTTAGTAAGAACACTAGGGATAATTATAAGTATAGGATGAAATACAATTTTTTTGGTAATGATCAATAATGAACTAGGTTAAACCTAAGGCTTAATAGAATAAAGAGTCATGATTTAGAAACCCTATAAATGATTTTTTATGATTATATGGTTTTACACCATGATTATTGTTGATCACACTATGATTTTTGGATTTATTAAATGGATGGAACCCAAATTATTAATGTTAATAATAAATGTAATGGACAATGAAATGATTGTTCTATAAAGAATATAAATGTTATGGGAGTCGAAATAAAAAATCTTGTTTCTATTCTCACAAAACTTTCTCAATATATGAATCATTTTTAACTTCAAAACAATTAAAGGAGGGAACAAAATTTTGTTGAGTCCTTCATGAGGAAGTGAACACCTTATTTCATTGGGTCCATTGATCCACTAATTGTTGAGAAATGAATTATTACCATTGAAAATATATTTTTTGTTCTTAATTTTCTAGAATATGATAAATTTATTCTGGATATTTATCATTATAAAATAGAATCATATCAGTGGTGGAATTATATCAAGAACATGATATAATAATAATAAATTGAATATATATGGTGGGAAAATTTTAAAATCTTATTTTTTTTACATGTAATTTCCTCAAACTATTCTTATGAATGTATAGAAATAATTCTTTGAGTTAAATTATAAGGATGATGAATCTATTAGTACTTATAAAGAATTTTCATGTATCCTTATGGTGTTATCAACCATCCTAAAATTAAGGTTTATCAATTCTTTATTAGCTCAAAATCAAGACTCTAAAAGGTGTTAACAATAAAGAACATTAGCATCAACAAAGAAATTTTTCAATGTGCACTCAAGGTGGAGATTAATATTGGAGTTACCCATCAATATCATAGTTTTTATAAGAAAATAAAAATGTAATTGAAAGGAAATCATAAAAACCATACATAAAAAAAGATGATCCTTCCTTTGTGCTTGAATTGTAGACGGAAACATGGGGGAAATTGTTTTAAGCGAACGGGTAAATATTTCAATTGAGGAAAGTAAGTCCATTGACCAATAAAATACCAACTTTTGGGAATAAGTTATATAATGATGTGAATAAAGAGAAATCTCCACAAATGGGACCACCCACACTCTAGTGTTTTAAATGAAAATATTATTGGAATTATGATAACCAATTCCAAAATATAAAGGTTAATGATAATGATTGATGTCAAAACCCTCTTAATCCTTGAGAAAAAGGTAAATTTCATGTAATAACTATTTTTGATGAGGGGTATGATAATGAAATAGTGGAAGGTAAACTTATCATCCTCTCTAGAATAGATAATGTCTTATTTGATTTTGGATCTACCCACTCTTTTATATCTGAATAATTTTCTTAGGGTTTCATAGTACCAACTCAAAAATTATATATTGAGTTAGCAGTAAAAACCCTAATGGTTTGATGATCACATATCAAGTCTATTATTCTTATCCAATTGATTTTTGTGGGGATATTCTTCCAGAAAATCTTATTATTTTCCCTCTAGTTGAATTTAATGTTATTTTGGGCATGAATTGAATTTTTTTTACATAAATCCCACATAAATTTCCAAGGAAGGTAAGTTACATTTGATATTCCAAACCAACTTGTTATCTCCTATCAGTTTGTTGAAAGAAATAAACTTCTGATGGAAATTACATCCATCATATGGGTCCTGGTTCCTATTCAAAAGGGGCATTTATCTCATATGGTTATAGAGAAACTCAAAATTGAAGATATTAAAATTGTGATGGATTTTATTGATTTATTTCTAGAATAGTTTACTAGTATTACAACGAATCTTGAAGTTGGATTTTCAATTGGACTCAAACCCGGTGGTACACTTATTTCCAAGACTACATATATAATGGACCTGATTGAGTTGCAAGAATCGAAGAATAAACTATATATAATTTTTACTAGGGATTTATTCATCCAAGATAATGACCTTGGGGTGGAACTATTCTGTTTGTTAAGAATAAATATGGATAATTGTGCCTCAACATTGATTATCATAACTTACCAAGATCACTATCAAGAACAAGTATCCACTGGCTTGTATTGATCACTTGTTAGATCAACTGAGTGGAGCTCAATAATTTTCCAAGATTTAACTTTATTATAGATATCATTAATTGATGGTCAAGAAAGATTATATAACCAATAAAACATTCTATACAAAGTATAGACACTATGAATTTATTATGATTCCATTTGGCCTTACTAATTCCCCTGTTATATTCATAGATTTAATGAATTGATTATTTATATATTACCATGATCAGTTGGTGGTAGTATTAATAGAATATATTATTATTTATTCAATGATCAAGTAAGATCATGAAGATCATTTGAAAATTGTGGACCCTAAGGAAGGATAAACTTTATAAAAATATTACCAAGTGTGAATTTTGGATTTGAAAAGTATCATTATTAAGTCATATAATCTCAAGTGAGGGAATATTAGTAGATCCTTTAAAGACATAAGTTATTGAACATTGGACTAGACCAACTATTATGATATAGATTCTTAGATTTCTTGGTTTGGATGGATATTATTATTACTTTGTGGAGAATGTTTCACAAATATCGAATCCACTCACCAAATTAACTCTAATGGGATATAAGTTTCTTTAGATAGATTAATGTGAGGAATGTTTCAAGGAACCAAAGATAATTCTAGTCATTGCACCAATGCTTACACTTCCTTGTATTGGTGAAGTTTTTATAATATATAATTATGAATAAAATAAGGGACTATGATGAATATTCATGCAGAATGATAAGGTTATAGATTTTTTCTCATGAAAATTTAATGTCCATGAGAAAAATTACCCAACTCATGATTTGGATTTACCTGCAAAAATTTTCTCATTAATGATATGGAGTCACTATATATATGGATAAATTTTTCAAATATATACTAATAAAAAATCTAAAGTATATTTTTACATAAAATGCACTTAACATACATCAAAGAAGATGGTTGGATATGATTAAAGATTATGAATAGTCAATATATTACTTCCCTAGGAAAGTGAACAAGGTTGAAGATTATCTAATTATAAATGATCATGATATCATATTTATAATGAGGATAACAAAATATTTGATATTTATGGACTTTAAAAGGATGATTTTTTAAATCTTGAAGGAATGGGAGAAATATTATCTTTCTCAAATGAGTGTTCAACCATCTATCCAGGTGAAGATTAAAGAGGAATAAAAGGAAGATACAGATATAAAAAATGGTGATATATGTTCCTAAGTTCTACCTTAATTGTGATGGAATAATAAGGCTCATGAATAGTGTATATGTCCCTTTTGTGCCCAATTTTAAGAAGGATCTATTGGATAAATCTCATAGTAATTCATTATCTATTCTTACAAGAAGTATGAAGATGTATAGAGATTTAAAAGGGTATTTTTGGTGTGATAGAATGAATAGATATATAGTAGAGTATGTTTCTCAGCACTTGGTATGTCAAGAATTAAAGGCAGAGAGATAGAAATCTATAGGTATGTTACAAACATTACCCATACTAGAATGTAAATAGGAAAAGATCATCATGGAATTTTTCACCGAACTCCCAAAAAAATATAAAGGGAATAATGCTATATGGATTGTAGTCAATTGCCTTATGAAATTAGAACACTTTATTTACATAAGATAACATTTATTCCTTGATAAATTTACTTGTTTATATATTAAGTGGTAAGATTTCATGGTTGATATAAAAATCATGCTCTTTATTACACATTAATTATTGATTTATTACATAAAATTACACATAATACAACATGGAAGATCAAGAAGTATAGTGACTTTGGGAAATATGTACATTACATAACAGCATAAAAACAAGGAATACATCATCTTTATTGAAACACTCTTTAATATGCTCGTTCTTAAAGCTACATGGGATAACCTATGGACATACATGAGAAAGGGGTGAGCTATAAATCCCAGTAAGGAAATAAGAATGGAATAACATGAAAAAGTTAATACATGTTATAAAATAAGAATATAATTGGGTAATAAAATGGGTGATAATAATAAACTTTAATAATAAGGCATTATATAGAATTATAACATAAAGGGAACATAGTAAATGTGGCAACAACTTAAAATGATGCATTATAAACATAGGTCAAGGATAACTACCAGGACATCATGAGGGAAAAAGTCCCATAAAGTAATCATGGTAACTTCCTATCCCAACCTAACCTATCATGAGACTAACCATTACTCAATGCATTGAAGTTATATATAATTCTGGTTGCACCCATCACTTTTATTTCATTCTCATTCTTAAGTGTGCCACATATATCATACAACAGGGATTCATTTATCATCATATTTTTATACACAATCAAGGAGTGTGAGATACATGAATTTAAGTTCCAAGTAAAATAAGTATAATTTTATAAAGGTGGACACCCTTGATAGGAAATGGGTGTGGTATTCACTACATGATTGTTTTCACAAGGAAAATTGTGGTGAAATTTCGACAGCATAAAAAAGTCACTTAAAAATTCATAAAATTGGTCGATGAGAGAGAAAGGAGTCTCCTATAATTTGTACATAAAATGGGAAGTAATAGGTACATGTAAAGACATATACCAACATTATTAATTGTAAAATAATGCATAATATAATAAAGAAACTTTAATAAATAAGAGAAGGTGGGGATCCCTTTCCTTGAGAGTGTGACTCCAAATTCTTGGAAGGGGATTATTAAGATATTAGGGGAAATTTTGGAGGACTATAGGCAGAGGATATTAGAGTAAGGATGTTCTCTAAGGATTTTGAGTGAATAAAAATGGGATCTTGGGTGGTTTTATTAAGATATTAGGTTTTGGACTCTATATAATAAAATAACCAAAACTAGAAAACTTCAGATGGTTTCTTACAAAGGGGATTGGTTTTTATTATTATATAAGTCTAGGGTTCAAAATTAATAAAATAATACCCTTGCTGATGTGGAAGTGATCCATACTCTTAAAGAAATGATTTTAAACCTTTAAAATATATTAATGGTTTTTGAGGATTCAAAAAGGCTTTATAAAATTAATAAAACAAACATAAAATCACATTATTTTAAATGTAAAACATATATTTACTTATAGATACCCTTTATAGTAATTATTACTTCACTTGTGGGTTATTATGATGTCATAATACTCACCGTATGTTTTTACCATATTAAATTTTTACCTTAAAATTTGACGCTCAAAAAATTATGAAAAATTAACATTTGATAATTTCAATATTATAATTCAAACAAATAATATTAATTTTAATATAATAACTTTATAAATATGAGAATTTTTACTCTTAAAATAAGAATCGACATTTATTGAGAAATGCTGAGTTTTTTGACAAAAACAATTTTCAAACCCTAATAAAAATTATATTTGACTTCATAAAAATTATAAGATCATTTATATTTAATAAAAACTAATTATTAAATATTATTTACTTCAAAAATAAATTAATTAATCAAAATATAAATCTTAATTGAAATTTAATTTTAATTAAAAATACATTTTATGTTTTATTATATAAAAATCAAATTCATTTATAAATAATGATAAAAATAAAATATGAACATTATTATATTTAAAATAATATATACATATTCACATTATTATTGTCTTGATACATTTACCTTTAATACACCATCAAATGCCCTTAGGGTAAGGTACGTGATGGTGAGACTTTTATGGGGTGGTTCGGTGTACATGGTTTGGGTCGTGATCTTGATGAGCTTGAAATTATATTTTAAATAGTTTTTCTAATGATTAATTTGTTTTATCTCAGCTTGGGATTGGTCATGGTAAAATCCCAATGATTCTATCTCCCTCAAAAGCTCCAATAAATGGGCTTTATAGGGTACAATCCTACTGGTTGAGGCAATCACTTCCTTTTTCAATGTCAATTGGATTTGTTAGAAACCTATATTTAAACTAATAATATGATCATTGTTAAATGAAAATATTATCAATAGTTATGATACATAATGTTCACTAATATAAAATGGGCCTATACCAATAGTTTTATCCAAACCATTGGTATAGGTATCCTATACCAATGGTTTTTTTCAAAAATTGTTGCTAAAGGACAAGGATATACCAATGTTTTTGCTAAAACAATTGGTATAGACTATTTTTAATGACACTATACCAATATTTTTTTCAAAACATTTGGTTCAGGTCCCAAATTTCAAAATACCTATACCAATGGTTTGGAAAACTGTTGGTATAGTTATTTTTATTTTTAATGAATTATTTTATAAAATAACATTGAATACATCAAAAATTAATTTAATTATAAATATAAATGTACATATTTATCATATTATGTTTTAAAAAGACATTGTAGCTCAGTGGTTAGGTGGTTGAGATATAAATCGAAGGTCTGGGGTTCAAAACCAACTGTGGTTTTTTTTAATTAACTATTCCAACGGTTTTCAAAAACTTTGGTATAGGTATTTCATATTACCTATAAGAATTGTTTCCAAAAACCATTTTTATAGGTCTATACCGACACTAGATAATCCAACAGCCACCCAAATCATTAGTATAGCCGATACTAATGGTTTTGGGACCTATATCAACAGTTCCAAACCATTGGTATAGGCTTCTTTTCCAATAGTGGGTGTTTTAAATTCAATAGGATATAATAAAACCAACTATGTCAATGTGTTTTAAATAAACATAATATATAATAAATCATTTAATTAAATCATAAGGGGAATTTCATTTATAATAGTTTGGGTTGTTACAGTGTACCACTATCAATTGTATCTGATTGGGATCCAATATTTACCTCAATGTTTTGGATAATCTTCAACATGCTATGGATACAGAATTACTTTTTAGCACTTCTTATCATCCTTAGACATATGGTCAGTCTTATATAACCATTAAATCTTTAATGTATATTTTTATAGATTTCTCTATGGATTTGAAAGGAGGTTGAGATCAACACCTTCCTTTGGAAGAATTTTCTTACAATAATTGATTTCGCTATTGTATTTATATAGATCCTTATGAATCCCTTTATGGTAATAAGTGTTGAACTACAATGTTCTGGAATGAAGTTAGAGAGATAAATCTATTGGGACGTGGTATAGCTAAGTAAATTAAAGAAAATTTTAGATCCATTCAATAGAACATGAGAGAATCTCAGAGTTGACAAAACAATTATGTTGACAAACATTGGGAATATAAAGAGTTAGAATTTGGTGATAAGGTATTCCTATGAATATATACATGGAATAGGCTGGTTATATTTGAAAATAAAGGAAATATAATCCCTAGGTATATTGGTCCTTTCGAAATTCTTATTCATATTGGGATGATTTCTTATTTTTTAGTACTTGCATTGAATCTCTCTCAAGTTCATGATGTGCACCATGTGTCTTTCCTGAGGAAGTACATACTTGATCATTCACATGTAATGAACTCTATGTTCATTCCATTAGCGTAACACCTATCTTATAAATACAAAAAAAAGTAGATATTATGGATCATAGAGAGAAAGTTCTACAAAATAAGGCCACTCACTTGGTCAATATTTTGTGGTGAAACCACCCATTTGGGGAAGTTATGTGGGAACCCGAGGATGCGATGATGCAGAAGTATCCTCATCTGTTTTTATGTGATTGATGAATTTCAAATGAGAAATTAATTTTAATGGGGGTATAATGTAATGACCTGATATTTTTATGAAGTTTTTCTCTTTAAATAATTTAATTTATTTGATATCAAGCGTAACACATGAAAAAAAATTTAGATAAACCATGTAACATTATTAAAATATTATGTGTCAATTATTTCCTAAATATTAGATTAGTGGGTATTAATAGTAATATATAAATTATAAAAAAAAATATGGTCTAAAATTTTATAAAATGAATTCATTAGTTATAAAACTATTACAATTTAAAACAAAAAATATTTGAAAATAAGATTGATGTTTTTAAAAAAAATATGAACGCAATATTTTTTATATTGATAAATTAAATTAATCAATAATGTTGAATTATTTTAATAAAATTTATATATTATTTACTTCAAAAAATGTTTTTAACATTCAAAAAATACTTTTCTAGGCATATGATATAAATAAATCCACTTTTATTCTTAAAAATGTATTTTTCTATAAAGAAGTTTTCATCACATTTTTCATACTTACATTAAAATTAATTTATTCTATTTATACATATTGAATTAGATAGATTTAATTAAATATTCAGAATTAGGAGTTTCAACTTTGGTAAATAGGCCCCTTTTATTTTTGTTTAATATGAATAGAAACAATGGTAAAATTTATCACCTCAATGAAGAGTAAATCAGGTTAATATTGATTAAAAATAAGTGATAAAGAGATTATTTTTCATCATAATTCTTAATGTATGAATTTAATTATAACCTTATCATCTTATACTCTAAATTTATTAGTTTAATTGAAACTTTTCCATGAAAATGACTTATATATTATTTAAATAAAATAAAAAGTTACAAAATGTCACCCTCTTAGTTTTAAATATCCTTTTTGAGTTCACATTGGGAAATAACTATTTCTGAATCTTAATATTAATTTTTATAATAATGAAATAATATTAATGATGTAAATTTATTTATAATCTTATGTATTATATAATTACTTTAAATGCATACACAACTCCAAAACAATATTTATGCAATTAAAAAAAATAAAATAAATGTTTCTGAAAATTTTAAAAGTGAGATAAATTGAGTAATTTATACTATTTAATTAATTTTTTTATCTTTATATGACATATTAGTGTAGTTTTAGAATATTATATTCGAATTAAAACTTTTTCATCATTTATTTTAGGTCAAATTAAATGAATGGTGTCAAAATTGACAATAATGATATTTTATCAACAAAATATTTTATTAAATTATTTAAAATTTATAAAATCTTGAAATAAGAAAAGGTGTATATTCAACGGTACATAATTTTAAAAATGAGGTATTTATGGGTAAATTTTCACCTTATAAATAAAAATTACAACCTTTTAATATTGAAAAAGTTGTTACCATAGGTAAAATTAGAATTCGTTAACTGGGGGTTAATCAAAATGATAAGGTTTAAAATGACACCAAAACATGTCTAAATTTTATTGGTTTATGATATTAAAACCACATAATACCTTATATTAGAAAACCTATAAATTTGAGGCATTTTTATTTATAATTAATTTATTATAATTTAATATTTTGAGAAATTCCAAAAGTTTATCTCACCTTAATTATAAAAAAGAACCTCATTCCTCACATTTTCACAACACTTTGAGCCTTATATATCAAACAATATCTACCAATTTCTCTTATAAACTTTCTTATAAACATTCTAGAGGTTATGTTCTTCCCAAATGACCAACCCTAGATTCCTTTAGTGGAGATCTAAAGGAGTTGTTTCAAATAAGAAGTAATCGCCTTAACTGATTACTTTATTTTATAATCTTATTTAACTCCTCTAAATATATGTTATTTATTAATAAATAATAACTTAAGTATCCCAAATATTATTAAATTTTATTATGGTTTTTAAAAAACCATTGTACACTCTCATTCCCATCAAATGACAAGTGAAAGTATCACTTGTGTGTACATATAGATTACAGTCTCCACATAGAGATACAATTCATTTTTCATAACCATATTTTATGGATGGGTATTATGATATTTTTAATTTTTATAAATGATATTTATGAAATTATTATAATTTTTAATTATAACATCATATCAACCTTCTTACCTTCCAATCTGTTGGAAGACAATAATGTTGCTTATGCGTATGTATGGACTACCACCTTCATGAAGCGATGTGATTTGTTTTTCATTTCCATTTTACATGGATGTTAAGAAGGATAGATTTAATGAATATATATGATATATATAATAATATAATTATTATATAAAGTGAATTATTATTTAACTTTCTTTTATTCAATTTTTTAGAAAATGGAAATAGCATACATGCGTACATACGACCAACCATCTCTAATAACGATGTAATTCATTTTTATATATCTAAATTTCATAGATAACTATAAATATGTATATATATATATATAATATGTATAATATTTATATCAGGATTAATATTTTTTAGATGATTGAACTTGGATAAATATACATGTACTAGAACTATTGAACTGAAATACTCATCATAAATGAAACAGTCAACACCCAGAAATAAATATTTTAATAAGGAATTATTGATAAAAGGGGGTGTTGAAATAAAGGGATAATATATGATATTAAAATTATGAAAATTTCTCTAGTGTAGTTTTATAAAAAATTTAAATTTATTATGCGTGTGGTTAGAGTACTTTCAAAGAAAGGCAACCTCAATGTAATGGGTTTTATGTTACAATCTCATTGTTTATCTGGATTGTTTAAGATGAAGTATTAGATGATGAAATATTATGATCTACCTATAAAAAAACTTATAATTTTTATTCTAATCTACATATTTCCTTAAAATAAATTTTTTCCTTTCATTTTCCTCATCTTATGTACTTAAGAGATAGGAAATACATTTTTTAAAGAAAATTTAATTCACTTATCTCTTCAGTCAAAAAACCTTTTTCTTTAATCTCTATATTTTATAAAAATGTTTTAAATAAGGTTATTATTATTCTCATATGATTTTTTAAAGTCATTTTTACCCTTTTTTACTTTTTAAAAAATGGTGTAAAAGGAATATTCTTGTCATTTTTCAAATGAGGTAATTTTTAATAGCGTGAAAGGAATGTTTTTTAACTTATAAAACATGAACTACTTTTTCCATTAGAATGAATAATTTTTTTCTTTAAATATTACTTTACAAGTTTACATGACTCTTTTCGAACAAATTGTTTTCCTCTATACTTTTGTTTTTTTAAAAAATTATTTCAAAATGGAAATTTATTTTCCTAAATAATTTATTAATGATCTTTTAATTTTATTTCTATTCCTAAAATACAAAAACAATTTATTTCAGTTATGATTTACTGGGGATATGATCTAATGATTCTGCCCTTATACTTTCTTTGGATAGTTTTGTATTATGATGAAAAGATGTTTATAAAACCCATTTATTTTCCATGGGCAATGTTATGATGAAATTTTTATGAAACCCATTTCTTTTCATTGGTTATGATATGATGAAATATTTATGATATCGTGGAACACATATATATGATTTTCATTACGTTAAAGGTGGGACCTATATATCACTATAATTCATTTTTTAAATATTGATATCTCATGAGATAAATATGACTATAATGGGTAATAAATCCTATCAATAAGGGACTCTATCCACTATGATAGTATTGGGAGTGAACCTTGACTACTATGGTGGTTTGGGTGGTGAGCCCATTACACTATGAAAACCTTAGAAATGATCCTTCAATACTACAAAAATTATTTAGTATACTTGTATATATTCCATAAATTAATTTTTTATTCATATGTTAATATTTCATGGTTTATATTTTTTGATTACCTTATGATTCATGTCTTATGAACTGCCAATATTTATATCATTAATTAATATTATGATTTTTGATATGTAAGGTATGTTTTTCAAATGTTAATATATTATTATACCTTTATTCTAATTTTATTTCTTATGTGAAAATTTATATCTCTATTATTTACCATTATTGATCTCAAAGATCACCCTTTCTTATGTTTCCTTTGCTAAGATATGAAGAAAGGTTTTATGTATGGTATGCCTAATAAGGTTCATAGTTATAAAGATCTAAGTGGGAGACAATATAGAAATATTATGAACCAATTATTTATGTTTCCAAGCTTCCAAAGATACTAGACCTATACGATTCTGGAATGGATAAAAATGTTATTTAATAAATATTCATCTATTAATATTTAATAATTTTTTATGAAAAGTATAGTTAATTATACTTATCCCCCGTATCCCTTTTCAATATGGATTTATTGCAATGAACACCTAATTTTAGAGTCTATATTTAAGTAAACTCAAGCATTAAATACATAAATATTACATAACATTATATTAATAATCAATAAATATCATAATAACACATTACCCAAAAGTGTAAAGGTTTATTGTATTGGGATACTAGATACATAATCAACTTATTTCCTTACAGATCTTAATTATCTCCCAGAAAATTTTTCTCCCATAGTACCCTTTTGAGATATACCCTACATAAAACCTTTCTTCATAACCTAGGGAAAATAGAAATATAAGAAAGGGTGATCTCGGATTCCTATTAATTTTAAACATGGGAAATATCAGTAGATGATCATATACACACACAATAAATTAATAATGATATGATATCATGATAAAAAACTCAATAATTCTATACACAATAAGTCATAGATAACAAATCATGAGTCGTGGAATAAAATATTAGCATTTCAAAATACATGAGTTATAAGAGGGAGTAGTTTTCATTAATCAGTCACAATCCATGATATTATATCATAACCATTAGAAAATGACAAAGTAATTGTGTGACAGGATCATAAGTATAGAAATCGTTTTATTAGTAAATGATCACTACCAATACAATCATCACATAGTGTAAAAAGTCTCATAATGGATTGGGTTGACTCCCTAATCTCTTTTCATCCCTAGTATGGGTCCACTACCCATCCTCATTCATTTATGGAATTATTTCACTACCTATACTCATTAATTCATGTAATGGATTTACTTCTTATCCCCATTAAATATATCTCATGTGATATCAATATTTACCCAATTAATTGGAGGACTATATAATTCTAGCCTCACCCATCACATAATTAAAACCATATATATGTGTGATAAAAGTTCATAAAACATTCATCATATCATCATAGCATAACCCATTGAAAAGAAATGGGTTTTATAGATATCTCATTACCAAAAAATCATAATACATCCCAAGAAAGGAATTGGATGGTATCATAAAATTATATCTCCATTTGAGAATAAAAATCCTTAACGGATGATGGCATAGATGAAAAATCCATTTTATAAAATCATTGAAAACACTCATTGAGAAACATGAGAAAAAATAATTTTCATTTGATAAAATATTTCCAAAACAAATGGGAATAAGATTTTTTTTAAACCCTTTGAAAATTTTATAGGAATCTTCATGAAAAAGTAAATACATGTAGTGGTAAAATATACTCTTATCATATAAGTTAAAATAAAAATTTCCTTTTACACTTTTATAAAAAGTTAAAAGAGATTCATATGTAAAACCAAGGAAAAGGTTCCTTTTTAATCCATTAAAAATAAATCCAAAGAGAGTAAAAATAACATTTATTCAAAAAAATCTAAAACATTTAGGAAAAGATAAAAACACCCATAAAATTTTATGAAGAAAATGGACATGTTGGATAAAGATTCTCGGACTAAAAAGAATAAATAAGAATGGATTTTATTGAAAACAATATTGATAATTTTAAGTTCCAAAGAGAGGAAAATGTAAAGAAAACATGAAAAACATAGAAATAACCAAAGGAGAAAGAAATAAATTGGTTTTAAAGGACAATTATCAAATAATTTCCCTCAAAAAAATTTATCATAGACAATCCTAAAACAAAAAGTGAATTTAACACACACTTTTACCTCCTTGGTAACCTTTGAATCATAACCCCTTGGAAGAAATATCTTGATTTATAACTTTAAATACAATTAAGTAAGAAGGATACCTGATATAACATGTCAAAGGGGCAGTATATACACCCCATAAACATAAATAGTGGGATAATATGAAACATCTCTCAATGAAACAATATTGAGATGAAGAACCCCTACCTCAAGTCTCGTCTTACTTCATATGGGTTCAAACCTTCTGTATAATAAATATAGATTTATTATATATATATATATAAGAAATATATTCATATATATTCTTATATATTATATTATATTATATTATATTATATTATATTATATTATATTATATTATATTATATTATATTGTATTGTATTGTATTGTATTGTATTGTATTGTATTATATTATATTATATTATATTATATTATATTATATTATATTATATTATATTATATTATATTATATTATATTATATTATATTATATTATATTATATTATATTATATTATATTATATTATATTATACCCTTATAATTTCTTATTACCCTTTTATTAATAATTCTTCATTAAAATCATTAATCGGGTGAAAATTGGTCTATTTCCCATGCATGGTTTGGTTCGTCGGTTATCGTCATTGCACCATGTTCATGGTTTAATCATATATATAATCTTAATAATGTTATAATTATCATATTTATTCATTATATACACTTTTATAACCAACTGTGAAGGGTAATAATTAAAAATGAATTACATTACTTCATGGAGACGTCGGTTTGTACATACACATGAGTGATGTTTCCATTTTTCAATGGATGGAATAAATAAAAGGTAAATAATAAGTATACTTTATAGAATCATAAATATACAATAAATATCATATTAATTAATTAAATATATCCTTATTACCATCTATATAAATAGGAAAATCAAATCAAATCGCATCGCTTTATAGATGTGGTTGTTAACATGTACGCACAATCAACATTATCATTTTCTAGAGGATGGAAGGTTAAGAAGTTAGATAATAAATTATAAATAATAAATCATAATATTGTTTTAAAAATCATATATATTCATGAAATTCATCTATATAACCATCCAAGAGTGACAATGATGAAAAATAATGGACATTGCTTCATGGAGATGGTAATATGCACATATAGATGAATGATATTTTTATTTTGCATTATATATAATAGAGATAGAATATGGTAGTAAAATTAATATAAATAAATATAAATATAATAAATCTACTTATATCATCATTTTAAAATGATTATTGAAGATTTTGAGGAGGTAAAATAATAAATAAACTTGGAAACACTTGGTTAAGAGTTATATGTCTTCTTTGGAAAACCACCCCTCGCTTACACCTTAAGGCATAAAAGGATGTTCTTATGGTGATACAAAGTATTCTAGGATTTAGGGAGTGAAGTTAGGAAGTTATCTTTTTATGTATTGGATGAACTATAGTGCTCAAATTGTGTGAATAAGTGAGGATAAGAGGTGAACTTTTATAAGGGAGGTTGGTGGAAAACTTGTAAATACTAAAAACATTAAAAATAATAAAGTAATATTTAAGTAAAATTGGAAGAAATTAAATAAATTTTAAAATATAAGACAATTTAAGGTCTAAATACATTCAAACAGTCAAATTTAGACAATTTTATGTGTCCTTTTAAACCTTATATCTTAGTTTAACCCCCCCATTAACCCTTTTTGACATTTATCAAGATATTTTTTTATCATATTTACTATCAATTATGGATAAAAATGAAAGTTTCCTAATTACCAAATTTTAAAACTATGATTAAAAATATTGAAATATTTTATAAAATTCAATCTCTAAAATTTTCATAATTTATTTTTAAAATAATCACACAAAACACAATGAAAATAATTTTTATAAAAATAAATTTTTAATCATATAACTGAATTTAATCCAATTATATTCTTAGTAAAAACCACTATATTCATATTAAAATATTTTATTGAATATATTATATTCAAATTTAATTAAAATAATTCATCATTTTTTATTAATTCAAATTATTATGAAAATAATACATTGCATGCAAAAAATATTTTTTCTCATAAAAACTTATATTTTTACCTCCAATGATTTTATTCTCATTTATTACCAATTAATAAGTAATAAATTAATTTTATACATGTTTAAAAAATATTTTTTTATAAGTTTAAAACTCTAAATTTATTTTTAAATATGATAAAATAACCTTTAAATAATACATACATGATAAAAACAATGCTTATAAACAAAACATTTCGTAGAAATTATTTAGGATTAATAGTATTTAATAAGTATAATATAAATTATTTTTGATAATTATAAGTCATTTAAATACTATATAATTAACTTCATTTAATAATGTATAATCATTATTTATATAATATCATTGTTTCATATTAATCATATATCAAATAAATTTATTTATTAAAGATAAATACATTTTAAAACCTCATGGTATTATATTCTACCCCCATATAAGAATTTATCCCCCAAAATTATGTATCTAAAATAACAAAACTAAGGATACTTCTACCTCATCACATCCTTAAGTTCCCATATAACTTCCTCAAATTTATGATTTTTCCATAAAACTTTAATTAGGTGAGTGAACCTATTTCACAACACATTCCCTCCATAATTGAGAATATCCACTTGTTTTTTCCTCATTAGAAAGATCATGCTCTAGTAGTACAACATCTGAGTTTAGTACATGTGAAGGGTCTAGTATTTACTTCCTCAAAAAAGATACATGAAACACATCATGGACTTGAGAGAGATTCATTGGAAGCACCAAGTGATAAGAAATCATAATGATACAATAAAGAATCTCAAAAGGGATGATATATCTAGGTCTCATCTTTACCTTCTTCCAAAATATCATAATTTTCTTACAAGTATGTATTCATAGGAATTTCTTATAAAAAACATTAAACTCTAGATATAATTGATGGTTTTCATCATAACTCTTATGTCAAAATAGATATGCCCTGATGTGATACAGAATAGCTCTAACCTTATCTGTCATTTCCTCAATTAACTCAGGTCCCAATATCTTTATTTCTCCAACTTCATCCTAGTATATTGTAGTTCTGCACTTCTATAAAGGGATTTGTAAGGATCCATCTAAATAATTGAGTAAAAGTTATTATTATAATAAAATTCAATTAGAGGAGAGTGTTTATCCCCACCACCTTTTAAATACACAAATAAAGTTCACAACATATCTTCTAGTATTTGAATAGACCTCTCAGATAGATCATCCATCTGAGGATGATATGTAGTGCTAAAGTTTAATCCCATATTAAACATTGTTGAAGACTTCTCTATAACTATGAGGTAGACCTCATATATCAATCATAAATAGTATAATGTGTTACTCTATAAAACCTTAAAACATACTTAATGTATAACCTAGAGTGTTGATAAAGAGAGTAATATTCTCTAATATAAAAAAAGCCACTAATTTCATAGGGCTATCAACTATAAACCAAATATCATTATGAACTTTAAATGTTTTGGAGAGTCTGATGATGAAATCCTTGATGATATTTTCTTATTTCCATTATGGTATGGGTAGTGGTTGTAACATATTTGACTTTTATCTCTCATACTTAACTTACTGATATGCCATAAATTGAGATACATAATCTACAATATACCTTTTCATATTCTACCACCAGAAATATTCTTTCAGATCTCTATGTATCCTTGTGCTTCTAGGATGGATAGGGAATGATGAAATATTGTCACACCCACCTTTTCATTTAATTTGTTTTCTTGATTTTATTTTATTTTTCTTAGTTCCGAGGTTCGGGCAGAGCCCTAGATTAAAATTTTTTTCATTTAGAGCCTTTACTGGGTTTCAGACCCGTGAGCGGTCACCGCGCAGTTGGTGGACACCACGCGGTGAGCCCAGGTGTCGGGTAATTTCCCTTTATTTTTTTATTATTGTTGTTTTTATAGTATTATTATTAATAATAATATAGTTATTATTATTATTATTATTATTATTACTACTACTATTACTATTATATATATATATATTTTGTAACCCTAAGTCTACCCCCCCCCCCTCATGCGGCGCCTCCCCCCCTTCCCCTACTTTCAGCACGCCCCCCCCCCTGATTCCCCTCCCCTCCGGCCTCGCTCCACCTCGGCACCCTGGCCACACGCCCTGCTCCCTCCGGCGCCCAGCTCTCCTCTAGAATCACCCCCACACCTCGGTGCTCTGGTCGTCGTTCCCTACCCCGCCGCTCCCGCATCGGCCTCCTCCCGGACTTGCTCCCGCACCCCCGACCTCCGTGCAACCCCCGACCTCCGCGCGACCCCCGACCTCCCCCGCTCCCACTCTTGTTCCCACTCCGGCCTTCGACATCGCTCCCGCTCCCAGTTCCACTCCGGCAAACCAGCACCAACCTCCTCCGTACGACCCCGCCTTCCGCCGGCCTCCCGACCTCCGGTGACTCCGCCTTTCTCCGGCCTCCCGACCTCCGGTGACTCCGCCCTCCACCAACCTCCCGACCTACGATGACTTCGCCTGCCACCGGTCTCCCTCCTTCGGCAACCGCCTACCATTGGCCGCCTCCTCCGACGACCCGCCTCCGTTGTCCGGCGCCGTTCCGGCGCCCCAGCCCATTCTGACGGCCTCTGGTTGCTTTCCGGTGAGCCCCGCCACCAGCCAACATCCCCCAGGCACGTCTGGTTTATTTTATGGCACTCCAGTACACCCTCCAGCCCCCATTCCTTCATCCCTACCTTGTTCCGGCGTTCTGACCAGCCACCGCCGCATTGCACCGGCCAGCGGCGCATCTGACGGTCGGTGCATGACCCCTGATGGTCTCCCTTCCTGAGCGCACCGTCTCTTCTGACTGGCACGCAACCTTGTGGGTTGATCTCATCTCTGCGTTGAGGTAAATTTTTGTGGCGTAAATCTGTTTGAGTTATTTTATATCAGTTGTTTGTTGTTTGGTTATTTTGGTGTTTGTTGCAGCGCTTCGGCGATGCGTTTGTGCGTACTGCGGTCTTCGTCTTGCGCGTGCGTACACACCTGCATGAATGTTAGGTGGGTTACATGTTTTTCACTTGCTTGGATTATTTTAAATTATTGTTTTTGTGTTTTTGTTTATTTTTGTGATTGTTGCGGCGTGTTGGAAGAGAAGTCCATGATACCACTGTCAGCAGCTTGCGGGTGCTTGCACGCCCGTGCGTGGCGTGTCACATCGCCATGTTCAGTCTGCGAGTTGAGGTAGGTTCCCATTGCACTGCTTTTTAAAATTTAAGTTACATTATTTCCTGTTGTTTGCACACAATATTTGTTCAAATTAAATATTTTATTAATTTTAGTAAATGTGAAATAGTATTATAGAATCTGTTTTTAATAATTACCCAGTGTAAGAAAGTGATTTTTATTTTATACATGACACATGAAATATTTTCTTGACGAGCGGACACCCAATAGTGAAAGAATGCATGTTTGGTTTTTAAACATAATTCACAGAATATAAAATAGAGTTATGGTTTAATGATAATTCATTTCTTTTGAAGCATGAACAAGTACTTTGGTTCTTTTGAAAAATTTCCTGGTTGGCTCTTAAAGTTTACTCGGAAAAAAAATAAAATGTTCTGGTTTGGTTTTATAAAAAATATTTGCAGCCTGTGAAGTAGTGTTTTGGGGGTTCATTAAATGGTTTTAAACTGGTTTTGGTCTTATAAAGAAGTTATAATTTTTTTTAGTGGTGATTGTGAAAGGTGTTTAATGCTCATTTGGCACTTTATGGAAAATGATGTGATTGTTTGGATGAAAACCCTCCTAGGATAACTCTCCTGCCTTGGATGAAATTTATTGTTTGGGAGGTTGTGCTTAGAGGCACCCGAGTACTTGAGTAGTTAAAGGAAAGATGTTGGGTAAAGACCCGTAAAATTTAAGGAATTTTTTTTCTTAATTTTCATTGAAATTTTACAAGAACGCAGTTTCTGACGGCACCTGATTCCGAGACCCGGTGTGCCCGAAATCATTTTCAGAAGTTTAGCTCGGGTACGTTCAGTGAACAACGAGCGGGGTTTTCTAACTTTTGAACCGGTGCTCAAAATCGAATTCTGAGGGCACCGATTAAATCACAACGCCGATATTTGCTTAGAAACGCCTTTTCTGGAGTTGTGTTTTCTCGGGTGTGGTGTTTAATTTTTGGGGTTAAGTTAAGAAATAAAATAAAAGTGGTGCGACACTTTATTTTATTTCACTTAAAGCCACTTAAGCTAAGTTAAGCGGATAAGGTGGAACCCACAATATCCTACCCACTTGGTATGATATTTGTGAGGTGGGGCCCACATGATCCCCACCATTTCTTCCCTCCTAAGTAACGCACCTGCAACCCCCCTTTTTAATGAAAGTCAAACCTTACGTTTTTCTGGTTAAGAAACATCCCATTAAATTGGGCAGTTAAATCATTACAATTAATTATTTGAATTAACTGTTCGTTTCTCATCTTTTGAATTTCAAATTCTTATGTTGATAATAAAATAAGAGGAGGAATTATTTTATTATTGTTGGGGTTTTTGTTGTGTTAAACCTTTGGGAAAAAAAGAGAAGATTCTTCGTTCTTCGACGAAGAACGCAAAGAACGCACCACCACCAATGAAGAACGCCAATCTCTGACGGCAGACGATGTCGAGTGATGCCTTCCTTGGAGATCACCTAATGCCAATGGTGATTCTCTTCTTCCGCGGCGATCTTCTTCTTCCGCAGTAATCCTCTTCTTCCGCGACGGTTAATTACATGACAAATGCTCGTGCGATGACAACGTTGAGGTAGGGGTTTATTTTCTTGTGATTACTTTCGTCGTTTTTCCCCTTTCAATTGAACCGCCTGTTATCGCATTAACGGGAGGAGTTCGGACCGCACGAACACGGCCGACACTCCTCCCCTTTTGGTTGTTGATTTTTGATGCAGTGATCAAGGCAACGCGGTGCCGAAGCACCACGCGGACATTGTAGAAAGGGAGAGCGGAGAAGCGCGGCACTGTCGCACCGCGCCATTGGAAGCAAAAAATATGCGGCGCCGTTGTGCCGTGCCGTAGAAGATGAACAAAAGACGTGGCGTCGTCGCGCCGCGCCGGAGGACCTCAAAAGCACCGCGGCTGGAGCGGGACCGCGGCAGAGGGGCACGGTGCTGTCGTGCCGTGCCAGACATACCAAGGCCACGGCCGGTTCCGGGCCGCGGTGGAGCAGCGGAACCGGCGGCCGGTATCGGGTCATCGGCATCGGAGCAAGGGGACCGGCCCTTGCCGGTCCTGTGGTGGCGCAGCCGGCAGGCCGGTGCGGGCCGGCCGGTTCGAGGAAAACGTCGGGGGTCGTAACCCCCGGCTGGCCAGCTGTGCAGCCCCATAAAGGGGTCGCGGTTTCTCCATGCGGGGGCAGCGCGCCCCCCGCACCGAAACGGCTCCGCCTTTCAGCCGAGCCCCTGGCCAGTGCGCCGCGCGCTGGGCCGGTCCGCCAGACCAGGCCACGCCCAGTCCGGGCCACGCCCAGGCCAGGCCGCGCCCAGGCTGGGCCACACCCAGACCGGGCCACGCCCAAGTGGGCCGGACCCGGACCCAGTTCGGGTCGACCCGATACGGGCCGATCCTGGGGGTATCGGGCCGAGTCAGACCGAGCCCAAACCCCGTATTACCAAACTTTTTCGGTCTGTTTCCCATAACATGAGCTACATGCCTCCGATCAATACACCGTCAGTTGAGATGCAATCCTTGGATCGAGACAGTCGTTTCGGTATATCACACTCAAGGTTTTGGAATACATTGGGTTCGGCCGGGTTGGTTCGTACACGAAACCAACCGGGCCCTCAGAGCGGAAACGCTTATAACTTGAGCTCCGGACGTCCGATCGACATGCCGTCGACTTTGATGGATTCCTCTTTGTGAGACGGATCTTTTGGCTTACTCCGCCCGAGGTTTGGATGTAGGTGGAGTACGGTTGGGTTGGTTTTGACTTAAAAACCAACCGGGCCCCTGGGACGAAAAAGTCAATAACTCTCAGACCGACCGTTCGATTGACGCGCCGTCTGTGACGTTGAGTTCTTGTTGATGATACGGAACTTTTGGATACATCAACTATGGACTATGTTTCAGTTGATGTATCAGCCTCTCGGCATGTGGAGCGGACCCTCCTGAACGAGCTTGTTGTGTGCGGGAACCCTAGAGCTGGCTGCGACTGCGACAGTGACGACGATTGTACAAAGATCCTCAGTGGGTTCAACGGCGACGACTACAGCACTCAGAGATCCTACGTGGATCAGTGCTACAGATCCTGTGTGGGTCTGATCCTGTGTGGGTCAGCGCTCAGCGGTCCTGTGTGGGCCAACACCTATAGATCCGGTGTGGGTCCGATCCTGTGTGGGTCTTTGTGGGGGTTAGTTACCTTTCGATCCAGTGTGGGTCCGATCCTGTGTGGGTCTTTGTGGGCTTAGTTACCTTTCGATCCTGTGTGGGTCAGATCCTTTGTGGGTCATTGTGGGGGTTAGTTACCTATCGATCCTTTTTGGGTCAGATCCTTTGTGGGTCATTGCGGGGGTTAGTACCTATCGATCCTTTGTGGGTCTGATGGCATAGATGAATCAGTGGATATATCTGATCATCTCTATCATCATATGAAGAAGTATACATGTGTGAGTTGAATCCTGTTTTTCTTTCCTATGTGGATTGTGTTGTGCTATCCTATGTGGATTTATGTTTTGCTTTCCTGTGTGGACTAGATTGTACATGGGCTCGGAAGTTGGAGCGTACTGGAATTGATGACTTAGGTATATGTATGGGCATATACCTAAGTAGTGTCAAATGTTACTTCGTGATTGTATCTTTCCTTTGTGGATTATCCTTTGTGGATTCTGGGAGACCTTCAGGGGTCTCGGGGTCCCTACTAAGTAGCTTATACTCACCCCTGCACGGGCTATGCCCGCACTACGTTGTGTTGGTTGCAGACGACAGACATCACTGATCGTGGTTGAGGCTTGGGGAGCAGGACGGTACCTGGAGGTGGACTACTGGGCGGGACATTCTCGAAGCGGACGACTGGACCCGAGGAGTGTGGAGGCTATCTGTACTCACCCTTCAAGTGGGATTTCTAGTGGACAGCTCGACATTGCAGCTTTACTTTCAGTTGTTGTTTTCCCTTTCCATTTGTACTTTACTTTCAGTTTGGGTTTGTATTCTGGCCCACTTACATTTTCCGCACTTACTCTTGTACTCAGTTTTTACTTAGTGTTTACTTATACTGCTTGATTTCTCTGTGGTGTTTGTTTACTTTACAAAGGTAATGCCTTCCCTTTTTACCGAGATTTACGCCTTGGTGCTAGTCGCCATCCCCTTGCCTATGGAAGGCGGGCTTGGGGTAGTCATGGCACGGGACCCGAGGATGGGTCCTGACAAATTGGTATCAGAGGAGTTCAGTTCTACCACAACACTTTGGACTCTGATCTTTTTCTATGTGAAGAAATAGTGTTAAGCATATTGGGTGTGGCTATCAGTTCAGGGAGTCCAGTGTTCGTGCGGCGACTGACGTATCCGTACACCAGGACCCTGACTTCTGATTTCCGACTTAATGCACGAAAACATTGATTGCATGTGTGTTTCAAGTTTTCTTTGTGATTACTTTATGTCAGCTCACCAGGTATACTGTTTGACCGTGGCACACCTGTTTTTTTTTCAGGATGGCCCCAAGACGGCAGCCAGCTAGGGTTCCGAGAGTTATGCCTGACGATATCGCACCGAGCGACGAGGCCTCAGTACAGGGCCCTTTGACAGCTGAGGCATCGGTGGTACCTTTACCTGCCGAGCCATCGATGCTTCCAGCCCCAGCCGCTGATGATGCACATCGTCTTAGTGAACTGCATGAGTTCCAGTGCTAGCGACCGCCCAGGTTCCGCGGGGAGACAGACCCCCAGGCAGTCGTGGATTGGCTAGAGGCAGTTGTTCGGGTTTTTAGGTTAGTGAGGACACTAGCAGACCTCATGGTGATCCTCGCAGTGAGCCTCCTGCACGCGGGAGCAGGCAGATGGTGGAGCTTGATGCTCTAGGTGCTCGATGAGCCATCTCTCCTATGGAAGGACTTTGAGAGCCTCTTCCGCTCGGAGTTCTTCCCAACCACCCTCCGTACGGTGCGCATCCAGGAGCTTCTACAGCTACGGAAGGGCAGCTTGATGGTCGCCCAGTACTCGGCGAGATTTACCGATCTCTCACGCTACTCGACAGACATGGTACGGGACCCATTCTTCCGGGCCCGGACCTTTGAGCAGGGAATGAGGCATGAGATCAGGGCATCGCTAATCTCCCTCAGCATTCTGAATCAAGCAGGAGTACTGGAGCGAGCCATTTTGATCGAGAGCTTTCTTGCTGAGCCTTCTTCAGCAGCGAGACCTACCGCAGGGCGGCACGTAGCAGAGTCTTCTGTAGCAGGCAGTCGACGGATGACTCATGGGTCCAGGTAGACCAGACCCTCAGGCAGACGACCTCAGGACACTGGCTTAGCAGTGCGGGGCACACAGCACAGAGCCAGTCTTTCAAGAGGCAGACAATGCTACACATGTGGCGGGCAGGGCCACATGGCTCGTGACTGCCCGACCCACCGTGCTGAGGAGCAGTAGACGATTGAGAGGCCACCTAGGCAGAGGCAGAGGGTCAACCATGGCGGTCCGCAGGGATCAGGCGGATGAGGCATAGGAGCTGGCTGAGCAGCAGGTGGTGGGCGATGCTTTGAGGCTCTACCACCACCACCACTAGGAGGTCCACCCCGACCACATGGAGCTGGCAGGCAGAGACAAGCACAACTCCAGGCAGCGGAGGCCTACGACCACGGCACGCCCGAGATGATTCAAGGTACTATCTGTGTCTATTCCACCCTTGCTGCAGTTCTTATAGACACAGGAGTGAGTCATTCTTTTATAGCCACTGCCCTTGTTCAGAGCTCGGAGATTCCGACAGAGCTGTTGGCTCGATCCTTACAGTTAGAGACTCCTACGGGAGCATACTCGATTATTACGCACTGGTGCCGGCAGTGTGAGCTTACTCTAGGAGGCGAGATCTTCAGCTGGGATCTTCTTTTAGCAGCGAGATCTTTGGCTGGGATCTTGGGCATGGATTGGTTATCTACAGTCCATGCTCATATTTTCTGTATTAGGTGCAAGGTGCGATGTGTACGCATCGACGGGAGCAGGTTCACCTTCTCAGATGAGAAGGGGGCCTTCGTAGCACAGGATGGACTCTCGCAGAGGAGAGGACATCCCATCACTCATCATTTGGCTAGCCTCATCCTAGGGGCAGTTGACATGCAGAGTCCTAGTTTTCCTGCAGTGGTGGATCACTATGCAGACGTCTTTCCCGACGACATTTCAGGACTACCTCCTCATAGAGAGGTAGACTTTTATATTGATATGTACCTCGGGACAACCCCGATATCCACCCCAGCATATCGGATGGCTCCCGCCGAGCTTCGAGAGCTACGAGTATAGTTGGAGGACTTGCAGGGCAAGGGATTCATCCGACCCAGTGTTTCACCCTGGGCTTCCCTGATATTGTTCGCCAAGAAGGAAGACGGGAGCTTGCGACTTTTTGTCGACTATCGTCTCCTGAACTAGGTGACAGTGAGGAATAAGTATCCGCTACCAAGGATTGATGACCTCTTCGATCAGCTCAAGGGAGCACGGTGGTTCTCAAAGATAGACCTCAGGTCAGGCTATCACCAGCTCAGAGTTCGGGATGAGGATGTGCAGAAGACAACCTTCAGATGTCGGTATGGCCACTATGAGTTTTTAGTTATGCCATTCGGCGTAACCAATTCTCCAGAAGTGTTCATGGGCCTCATAAACAGGATCTTTCAGCCATACCTCGATCGATTTGTCGTGGTCTTCATTGACGACATTTTGATATACTCGACGAATGAGGAGGAGCACACCTACCCCTTGCGGGTTATACTAGACACACTCCGAGAGCACCAGCTTTATGGAAAGCTCTCGAACTGTCAGTTCTGGATACGCGAGGTCCACTTCATGGGACACGTCATCTCTGAGGTGGGAGTTGCAGTGGATCCTATGAGGATCGAGGCAGTGCTAGCTTGGGAGCCACCCAGGAGCCTGACGGAGGTGCGGAGTTTCTTGGGACTAGCTGAATACTATCGGAGATTTGTGCCAAACTTCTCCAAAGTTGCGGCACCACTTTCAACTCTTACGAAGAAGGGGAAACCCTTTGTGTGGTCAGACAGATGTCAGCAGAGCTTCCAGGAGCTGAGACAGAGATTGACCAGTGCCCCTATCATGAGGCTTCTAGAGGAGGGAGTAGGGTACGTAGTCTACTGTGATGCATCAGGAATCGGACTCAGATGTGTCCTGATGCAGGTGCGGGCGGTGATCGCCAATGGATCACATTAGTTGAGACCGCATGAGCAGAACTACTCTACCCATGACCTGGAGTTTTCAGCAGTGGTCTTCGCTCTGAAGACATAGCAACACTACCTAATGGGAGAGTGCTTTACAGTCTTTTCTGAACATCAGAGTCTCAGGTACATCTTATCTTAGAAGGACATGAACCTGAGACAGCGGCGATGGCTTGAGTTCCTACAGGACTATGACTTTGATATAGTCTATAGTTCTAGGAAGGGGAACGTAGTAGTCGATGCTCTCAGCAAGAGGACGAGTATTCAGCTACTTGAGGAGGCGACAGAGCAGCTATCCGCTTTTCAGATATCCTTCATGGATAGAGATGAAGCAGCCTTTCTTCAGTCTCTCACAGTCACCCCTCCACTACTGCAGCAGGTCAGAGAGGCACAGCGTGGGGAAGCTGACTGTGAGATGCGGCGTGCACAGATATCCTCAGGACAGGCACCTGATGGTTTATCCTTTGTAGTAGAGCACGACGTCTTTTTCAGAGGACGTAACTTAGTACCAATTGCTTTACAGGAGGATGTGTTGAGAGAGTTTCACACTTCTCCCTTGGCGGTACATCCTGGACTGGCGAAGATGTACCAGGACCTCAGACGACAACACTGGTGGCCGGGCATGAAGAAGGTTGTGGTAGAGTTCGTTTCTCGATGCCTCACCTGACAGCAGGTGAAGGTGGAGCATCAGGTACCAGCAGGCTTGGTACAACCCTTGGAGGTCCCAGAGTGGAAGTGGGACAGGATATCTATGGACTTCGTGACAAGACTTCCATGCACTTATAGAGGTCACGACTCCATTTGGGTGATTGTCGACCGACTCACCAAGTCAGCTCACTTCTTACCCATCAGAGATCAGGGCTCAGTAGAGAGCTTGGGATGTCTCTACGTTCAGCAGATTGTACGGCTTCACGGTGTGCCATCATCTATAGTCTCCGATCGAGATTCTTGCTTTACTTCCCAGCTTTGGAAGGGGTTGCAGGAGGCGTTTGGGACGCAACTATGTCTGAGCACCGCCTTTCACCCTCAGACAGATGGTCAGACGGAGAGGACTATACAGACTCTCGAGGACATGCTCTGCGCATGTGTCCTCGACTTTGGTCACAGCTAGGAGGACCACCTACCCTTGGTGGAGTTTGCGTACAACAACAGCTACCACTCCACCATCGGGATGGCACCATATGAGGCGTTGTATGGCCGACCTTGCAGATCTCCTTTATGCTGGACAGACCCTGGGGAGTCAGCACTTGTGGGACCGGAGATGGTCCAGGCCACGACAGAGAAGGTCTAGGTCATCCAGGAGCGGATGAGGACAGCTCAGAGCCGACAGAAGTCTTATGCTGATAGGAGGCGGAGGCCAATAGAGTTCGAGGATGGCGACCACGTCTTCTTGCGTGTCTCACCTCGATGTGGTTTACGGAGATTTTTCTGAGGTGCCAAGTTGTATCCATGCTTCATCAGACCATTCCAGGTCCTCAGCAGGATTGGAGAGGTGGCTTATTGCCTTGCTCTACCACCTCAGTTGCACCGGGTGCATGACGTCTTCCATGTATCTCAGCTGAGGAGATACGTGCACGACCCGACGCATATCATTGACCATGGGGAGCTGGACGTTGATGATGGGGAGACTTTTGCGGAGGTTCCGGTGGAGATCGAGGATCGACAGGAGCGGGTCCTACGTGGATGGTCGATTCCTATAGTGTGCATCAGAAGTCATCACGGGAACCTTCAGGAGAGCACTTGGGAGCGGGGGGGCTCAGATGCGCGCTCAGTACCCACATTTGTTTCCCTAGTTTATGATGTATCTTTACGGGGACGTAAAGCCCTGAGGTGGGAGTGATGTAAAGACCCGTAAAATTCAAGGAATTTTTTTTTCTTAATTTTCTTTGGAATTTTACAAGAACACAGTTTCTGACGGCACCTGATTCCGAGACCCGGTGTTCCCGAAATCATTTTCTGAAGTTTAGCTCGGGTACGTTCAGTGAACGACGAGCGGGGTTTTCTAACTTTTGAACCGGTGCTCGAAATCAAATTCTGAGGGCAGCAATGGAATCAAAACACCGGTATTTTCTTAGAAACGCCTTTTCCGAAGTTGTGTTTGCTCGGGTGTGGTTTTTAATTTTTGAGGTTAAGTTAAGAAATAAAATAAAAGTGGTGCGACACTTTATTTTATTTCACTTAAAGCCACTTAAGCTAAGTTAAGTGGATAAGGTGGAACCCACAATATCCTACCCACTTGGTAGGATATTTATGAGGTGGGGCCCGCACGAGCCCCACCGTTTCTTCCCTCCTAAGTAACGCACCTGCAACCCCCCTTTTTAATGAAAGTCAAACCTTATGTTTTTATGGTTAAGAAACACCCCATTAAATTGGGCAGTTAAATCGTTACAAATAATTCTTTGAATTAATTGTTCGTTTCTCATCTTTTGAATTTAAAATTCTTATGTTGATAATAAAATAAGAGGAGGACTTATTTTATTATTTTTGGGGTTTGTGTTGTGTTAAACCTTTGGGAGAAAAAGATAATATTCTTCATTCTTCAACAAAGAACGCGAAGAACGCACCACCGACGATGAAGAACGCCAATCTCCGACAGTGGACGACGGAAAGTGACGCCTTCCTCAGAGATCACCTAACGCCAACAGCGATTCTCTTCTTCCGCAACGATCTTCTTCTTCCGCGGCGATCCTCTTCTTCCACGACGATTAATTCCGCGACGAACGCTCGTGCGGTGACAACGTTGACGTAGGGGTTTATTTTCTTGTGATTACTTCCGTCAATTTTCCCCTTTCAATTGAACCGCCTGTTATCGCATTAACGGGAGGAGGTCGGACCGCACGAACACGGCCGACACTCATCCCCTTTTGGTTGTTGATTTTTGATGCGACGAGGAAGGCAACGCGGTGCCGAAGCACCGCATGGACATTGTAGAAAGGGAGAGCGGAGAAGTGCGGCGCCGTCGCCCCGCGCTGTTGGAAGCAACAAATCCGCGGCGCCGTTGCGCCACGCTGTAGAAGATGAACAAAAGACGTGGCGCCGTCATGCCACGCCGGGGGACCTCATAAGCACCGCGGACGGAGCGGGACCACGGCGGAGGGGCGCGGCGTCGTCGCGCCATGCCAGACGGACCAAGGCAGCGGGTGGTTCCAGGCCGTGGCGGAGCAGCGGAACCGGCAGCCGGTAGCGGGCCGCCGGCATCGGAGCCAGGGGACCGGCCCTTGCCGGTCCCGTGGTAGCGCAGCCGGCCGGCCGGTGCGGGCCGGCCAGTTTGAGGAAAACACCAAGGGTCGTAACCCCCGGTCAACCAGCTGAGCTACCCGATAAAGGGGTCGGGTTTCTCCACGTGGGGGCAGCGCGCCCCCCGCACCGAAAAGGCTCGGCCGTTCGGCCGAGCCCTTGGCCTGCGCGCCCAGCGCGCCGTGCACCGGGCCGGCTACCTGGCCGGTCCGCCAGACCGGGCCGCGCCCAGGCCGGGTCACACCGACCGGGTCAGGCCACACCCAAGAGGGTCGGACCAGGACCCCGTTCAGGTCGACTCGGTATGGGCCGACCCTGGGGGTATCGGGCCGGGTCGGACCAGGCCCGAACCCCCTATTACCAAACCTTTTTCAGTCTGTTGCCCATAACTTGAGCTACGGGACTACGATCGACGCACTTCTAGTTTCGATACGATCCTTGGATCGAGACGGTCACTTCGGTATATCACACTCAAGGTTTCTGAATACTTTAGGTTCGGCCAGGTTGGTTCGTGCATGAAACCAACCGGGCCCTCGGAGCGGAAACGCTTATAACTTGAGCTCCGGACATCCGATCGACGTGCCGTCGACTTTGATGGATTCCTCTTAGTGAGACGGATCTTTTGGCTTACTACGCCCGAGGTTTGGACGTAGGTGGAGTACGGTCGGGTTGGTTTTGACTTAAAAACCAACCGGGCCCCTGGGACGAAAAAGCCAATAACTTTCAGACCGGGCGTCCGATTGACGCGCCGTCTGTGACGTTGAATTCCTGTTGAAGATTCATAACTTTTGGATACATCAACACTGGACTATGTGTCAGTTGATGTATCAGTCTATCGGCTCGTGGAGCGGACCCTCCCGAACGAGCTTGCTGTGTGCGGGAACCCTAGAGCTGGCTGCGACTGCGATGACGACGACGATTGTACAGAGATCCTCAGTAGATTCGACGGAGACGACTACGACACTCAGCGATCCTACGTGGATCAGTGCTACAGATCATGTGTGGGTCCGATCCTGTGTGGGTCAGCGCTCAGCGGTCCTGTGTGGGCCAGCACCTACAGATCCTGTGTGGGTCCGATCCTATGTGGGTCTTTGCGGGGGTTTGTTACCTTTCGATCCTGTGTGGGTCTGATCCTATGTGGGTCTTTGTGAGGGTTAGTTACCTTTTGATCCTGTGTGGGTCAGATCCTTTGTGGGTCATTGCGGGGGTTAGTTACCTATCGATCCTTTATGGGTCAGATCCTTTGTGGGTCATTGCGGGGGTTAGTACCTATCGATCCTTTGTGGGTCCGACGACATAGATGAATCAGTGGATATATCTGATCATCTCTATCGTCATACGAAGAAGTATACCTGTGTGAGCTGAATCCTATTTTGATTTCCTATGTGGATTGTGTTGTGCTATCCTGTGTGGATTTATGTTTTGCTTTCCTGTGTGGACTGGATTGTACATGGGATCAGAAGTTGGAGCGTACTGGAATTGATGACTTAGGTATATGTATGGGAATATTCCTAAGTAGTGTCGAATGTTACTTCGTGATTGTATCTTTCCTTTTTGCATTATCCTTTGTGGATTCTGGGAGACCTTCAGGGGTCTCAGGGTCCCTACTAAGTAGCTTATACTCACCCCTGCACGGGCTATGCCCGCACTATGTTGTGTTGGTTGCAGACGACAGACATCGCTGATCGTGGTTGAGGCTTGTGGAGAAGGACGGTACCTGGAGGTGGACTACTGGGCGGGACATTCTCGAAGCGGACGACTGGACCCGAGGAGCTGTGGAGGCTATCTGTACTCACCCTTCAAGTGGGATTTCTAGTGGACAGCTCGACATTGCAGCTTTACTTTCAGTTGTTGTTTTCCCTTTCCAGTTGTACTTTACTTTCAGTTTGGGTTTGTATTCTGGCCCACTTACATTTTCCGCACTTACTGTTGTACTCAGTTTTTACTTGGTGTTTACTTCTACTGCTTGCTTGCTCTATGGTGTTTGTTTACTTTACAAAGGCAATGTCTTCCCTTTTTACCAGGATTTACGCCTTGGTGCTAGTCGCCAGCCCCTGGATTATGGAAGGCGGGCTTGGGGTAGTCACGACATGGGCCCCGAGGATGGGTTATGATAGGTTGTCCCATGGAGTGGCTCAGGGTGATTCTTGATGTGATTTATATATATACATATGATTGGATGCTCAGTTGACATCGGTTTTCTCACCCCCTTTTTAAACACTTGAGACATGGGAATCTGGCATATTGAGAGAATATTTTAAGAATGATTGCTGCACTGGTAAGTTATGGTACTGACCAGTGGCCCATAGTAGGTGGATATATTGGATTTATTACTATGGGATTTTCCCTCGACCCGCCTGAGAGAGGATGGTCGAGCATATTGTGCGTTTTGATTTCATCGTGACGTGTCAACAAGGATGATTTCTCATGTATTGGTGTCTTCTGGTTTATTCTCGATCTCCTAAGTTCACCCATGTCTATTCGGCTTTTGTTTCTTGTAGTAGTGATTATGATACTCATAAGTATACCTACATTTCCCTTACTGTGTGTTTTACTTTTTTCATTTCTAGTGTATTGTTTTCCTTAGAAAGTGGTAAATTGATTTTGAATAGGTTTCTAAATATGTTTTTCAAATGAAAGTGTTTAATCCTCTTTGTAAAAATTTGAAAAATATAAACACCACTTTCCCTTTCTAAAAATCCATTGACACTAATGAAATGAACCCAAATTTGGAGATGGTTAATGGAAATGGTTCATACTTTGTTTTTAAGTAGAATACTTAGAAAAACCTACTTTTATAAATTGTAGTTCAAACTTGAAATGATGTTTCTTTTATTTTAAAGGTAGTGTATTGGGAATAGATTTATTGGGCTAGCCTATTGAGTTTTAATACTCAAGACTGTAGTGTTTTCTTGTTTTTAGTTCTGTCGTAAGTTCCAACTTCAGTTATTTTCCTTGAGCGACCTTGGTTGTGGTGTGGAGAGTGACTCTCGAGGTCATGAGTAGTTTTGGTCATATTCAGGTTAGTAGCTTTGTCGGTTGTTCTTTATTTATTTTCATTTGTTCTATTTATTTCCACTGCTTAGTTTATTTTCTCCTGGGCCAAATCGTTCCCACCTATTTAATTTTGATGCCCGACACTAGTTTTCATCCTGTGGGGATCGGGAACACCCCTCGGGCCATGTCACAGGCCAGCTCGGGTGTCCAATTTAGGGTTGACCCGGGTTGGTTTGTGAAAAAATGGTATCAGAGGGGGGTTCTTGTTATTTGGGTTGTTCGATAGGTATATATTAGGACTGTTAGGACTCGAGTGGTAGGTATGGGAAGGACATCATGAACTCTCACCCGTTACACACCTTGAGTTGCCAGGGGTAGTCTGGGAATTGAGTCTTTGTCTCGTCTTGGTTTGTTTTGAATTGAGGGATGACAACGGAGGCAAGCTGATGTTACGGCGTGATCTCACATGGATTAGTGACCCATGTGGAGTCTGGGTACACGGTTTGAATTCCTCCTAGTGGTCGACACTTACTTGGGACATGCCCACTACCATGTCGCTAAGTTAAGCATGACTACTAGTCCCTTACTCCGGTGTTTGATGCAGTTTGAGTGTTGTTTTCGTTCTAGTTGGTGTAAGTGCATTTTGGAAATGAAAAAGGGGTTTTGAAAATGGGACTGATTTCTTTTAAAAGACTTTAAATGTATGAAATGGTTTTTAAAAACTGAAATCTCTTGATTTGGAAATCCGTTGTTTGCTTGGTTTTGGTCGAAAATGGATTGGGGTGAAACCTCAGGTCCTCTTTATGAATGTTTGCACATGTGTGAGAATGTATGGAAAGTGCATGTTGTTGTGTGTATGAATGGAAAGCGGATGAAGACATGTGCAATGGTTCATGGGATTACCTGGGTGTGTTTTTGAAATAAGAGGTTTGACCTTGTTTTCTGAATTGGGTTTTTAAAGGAGAAATGTTTTTGGAAAGTGATTTTGGTTTGAAAGTGGATTGGTATTTGGAAATTGGCCTTCAAAGAAGGTGGTTTTGAAATCTAAAATGGGGGATTTTTGGGGTTGTGTTTGTTTTTTTTATTTGAGATGGTTGTTGTTGGATGAGGGTGCTCTATTTATGTTGTTTCGATTGATATCGGTTTTAGTTTGGTGTTTTATACGTTGTTTAGAAATGCCTCCCAGAAGGGTCCCCAGAGTTTTGATGAGTCATGCCCAGTTTTTGGTCCTTATCAGACGTTGACTATCCCTCATGGTGATCATGGTCTGTTAGAGACAGTAGGGTGATTTGAAGAGGTCGATCACGTCTTATGAGTATTGGGAACTCCCAAAGATGTTAGAGTGCATGTCGTTTTGGGTATGTTCTAAGGTCCAACTCTGGATGAGTAGGAGTGGTTCACCCCGCCATCATGGTAAGTTGGGATGACGTGGGATGTCTTTAAAGATGTATTCATCCAGAGATCAAGGAGCAAGTCCTCCCTTTTTCGGAACATCGCTTTTGAGAAGCTGTTGCATGAGGTGTTTTTAGATGAGTTGGTCTCCAGAGCATAGATGGTTGGCAATCCACCGTATCCAGTTGCTCATGAAGGTCTCCCATCTGACGAGCAGAGTGTGTCGGATGGATTTGTTTCCAAAGAGTCCTCTGTAGTGGATCTGACTTTCAGTTTGTTGGACCTTCTAATGGTGTACTATCAGTATGGACGTTTAGGGTATACAAATCCATCATGACACACCCCTTCAATGACGTGTCATCATTGCAGGTTTTTGGATCATCTAGAGAAGTTTTGTAGGAAGCATTGCTTAAAGAGGACGTTGTGATCGGAGAATGTTAGTGCCTGACTGTGAGGCAGGAGATGATTTAGACATCAGATCTCTAGCCACAGGTCTGGGGGTGAAGCTCGCACACAGTCAGGAGTTCCTAGGGGGTGTGAAGCCTTGGTTTGGGTTTTGTGTTCGGTGTTGGAAACAAATCATTAACTGTCCTTCCATCTCGTTCTTCCACTGTTAAAGTTTTTTTGTTGTCGTGGGTTCATTGTGTTGTTGTGAAGTTGGGATGAGTATGTTCGTTTGTAATCCAAATAGTCTCGTTTGTCTTATTATGGTGTTCTAGATTGTGCATTGTTCTTAAAGGTGTGTTTGGTTCTTGCATGAGTTGATCTCGGTTTGACTATGTTCATTTGAAGATGTAAGTGTCTTTGGGAGAAATGACGTTGTAGGAATGCTTGGGTTTACTTCATGGATTAAGCTCTTCTCAGAGTTTTTTTCTCTTTCTTTTTCTTCCCTAGTGTTTGGGGTTTATGGTCTAGGTCCAGAGTTCCAAGTTTTTGTGGATGCATTGTTTTTCTCAGGCTACAAAGGTTAGTTTGGGTTAGTTGGGAGTTCTCGCGTCACCCCCCTCCCGTGGTGGTATGGTTGAATGTTAAATTTCCGAACTAGTTGAGTTCCTGTGGTGGGGAGAACCCTCCCGTGTTCTCCCGTCCTCTCATATTGTGGTTCCTTTTTCTTTCAATCGGGCATTGATTTAAGTTTCATCTATCGTTATTTTGGGTGACTTCCTGGGGGCAGAAAGTACTTGTGGCGGGGAGAATTATCACACCCACCTTTTCATTTAATTTTTCTTCTTTTTTTTATTTTATTTTTCTTAGTTATGAGGTCCAAGCAAAGCCCTAGATTAAAATTTTTGTTGTTTAGAGACTTTACTGGGTTTCAGACCCGTGCGCGGCCACCGCGCAGTTGGCGGACACCACGCGGTGAGCCCAGGTGTCGGGAAATTTCCTTTTTTTATTATTGTTGTTTTTATAGTATTATTATTATTATTAATTTAGTTATTATTATTATTATTATTATTATCATTATTCTTTTTATTATAATTATTATTATATTATTATTATTATTATTATTATATATATATATTTTGTAACCCTAAATCTACCCCCCCCCCCCTCATGCAGCGCCTCCCCCCTTCCCATACCTTCAGCATGCCGCCCCCCGATTCCCCTCCCCTACGGCCTAGCTCCGCCTCGGCACCCCGGACGCACGCCCTACTCCATCCGGCGCCCAGCTCCACTCCGGTCGTCGTGCCCTACCCTACCGCTCCCGAACCAGCCTCCTCCCGGCCTTGCTCCCGCACCCTCGGCCTCCACACTACCCCCGGCCTCCCCCGCTCCCGCTCCCGGTCTCGCTCCGGCCTCTGGCGCCGCTCCCACTCTCGGTTTTTCTCTAGACTTCGGTGCCTCTCCCGCTCCCTCTTCCACTCCGGAAAACCCGCACCGTCCTCCCTCTGCTCCGCACAAACTTCCTCCATGTGACCCCGCCTTCCGCCGGCCTCCCGACCTCTGGTGACTCCGCCTTCTGCCGGCCTCCCAACCTCCGGTGACTCCACCTTCCGTCGGCCTCCCAACCTCGGGTGACTCCGCCTACCACCGGCCTCCCTCCTTCGGCGACCGCCCGCTGCCTGCTGCCTCCTCCAGCAACTCGTCTCCGCTATCCGGCATCATTCCAGCGCCCCTTCCCTTTTCGGTGGCCTCCGGTCGCTTTCCAGCGAGCCCCGCCGCCATCCAGTAGCCCCCGGGCACTTCCGGTTTCTTTTCTGGCACTCCAGAGCACCCTCCGGCCCCCATTCTGACATCCTAACCTTGTTCTGGTGTTTTGACCAGTCACCGCCGCATTCCGCTGGCCAGCGGAGTATCTGAAGGTCGGCGCGCGACCCCCGACGGTCTCCCTACCTGAGCGTGCCGTCTCTTCTGACTGGCGCGCGACCCCGTGGGTCGAGCGCGTCTCTGTGCCGAGGTAAATTTTTGTGGGATAAATCTGTTTGAGTTATTTTATATCAGTCATTTTCTGTTTGGTTATTTTGGTGTTTGTTACAGCGCTTCGGTGATGCGTTTGTGCATACTGCGGTCTTCGGCTTGTGCGTGCGTACATGCCTGTGTGAATGTTAGGTGGGTTACGTGTTTTTCACTTGCTTGGATTATTTTAAATTATTGTTTGTGTGTTTTTGTTTGTTTTTTGTGATTAATGCGGCGTGTTGGAAGAGAATTCCATGATAACGCTGTCAGCAGCTTGCGGGTGCTTGCACGCCCGTGCATGGCATGCCGCGGCGCCGTGTTCGGTCTACGAGTTGAGGTAGGTTCCCATTGCACTGTTTT
This sequence comes from Viscum album, assembly GCA_963277665.1. Taxonomy (NCBI): domain Eukaryota; kingdom Viridiplantae; phylum Streptophyta; class Magnoliopsida; order Santalales; family Viscaceae; genus Viscum; species Viscum album. Next base: position 1,881,103,274 of record OY728165.1, on the reverse strand, counting down.
TTAAAATTTAAGTTACATTATTTCCTGCTTTTTGCACACACTATTTGTTCAAATTAAATATTTTATTAATTTTAGTAAACGTGAAATAGTATTTGAGAATTTCTTTTTTTAATAATTACCCAGTGTAAGAAAGTGCTCTTTATTTTATACACGACACATGAAATATTTTCTTGATGAGCGGACACCCAATAGTGAAAGAATTCCCATTTTCATTTTAAACATAATTCACGGAATATCAAATAGAGTTCTGGTTTAATGATAAACTATTTCTTTTGAAGCATGCACAAGTACTTTGGTTCTTTTAAGAAATTTCCTGGCTGGCTCTTAATGTTTATTTGGAAAAAAAATAAAATGTTCTAGTTTGGTTTTATAAAAAATATTGACAGCCTGTAAAGTAGTGTTTTGGGGGTTCCTTAAATGGTTTTAAACTGGTTTGGTCTTATAAAGAAGTATTACTTTTTTTAGTGGTGATTGTGAAAGGTGTTTAATGCCCGTTTGGTACTTTATGGAAAATGATGTGATTGTTTTGATGAAAACCCTCCTAGGATGACTCTCCTTCCTTGGATGAAATTTATTGTTTGGGAGGCCGCGCTTAGAGGCTCCTAGGTACTTGAGTAGTTAAAGGCAAGAGGTTGTCCCATGGAGTGGCTTAGGGTGATTCATGTTGTTCTTTATATATATACATATGATTGGATGCTCAGTTGGTATCGGTTGGCTCACCCCCTTTTTAAACACTTGAGACATGGGAATCTGGCATATTGAGAGAATATTCTAAGAATTATTGCTGCACTGGTAGGTTATGGTACTGACCAGTGGACCATTGTAAGTGGATATATTGGGCTTATTACTATGGGATTTTCCCTCAACCTTCCTGAGAGAGGATGGTCGATTGTAATGTGCATTTTGATTTCATCATGACATGTCAACAAGGACGATTTCTCAGGTATTGGTGTCTTCTGGTTTATTCTCGATCTCCTAGGTTCACCCGCATCTATTAGGCTTTTGTTGCTTGTAGTAGTGATTATGATACTCATAAGTATACCTACATTTCCCTTGCTGTGTGTTTTACTTTGTGCATTTCTGGTGTATTGTTTTCCTTAGAAAGTGGTAAATTGATTTTGAATAGGTTTCAAAATATGGTTTTCAAATGAAATTGTTTAATCCTCTTTTTACAAATTTGAAAAATATAAACACTGCTTTCCCTTTCTAAAGAGCCATTGGCACTATTGAAATAAACCCAAATTTGGAGATGGTTAAGGGAAATGGTTCATACTTTGTTTTTAAGTAGAATACTTATAAAAACATACTTTTATAAATTGTAGTTCAAACTTGAAATGATGTTTCTTTTATTTTAATGGTAGTGCATTGGGAATAGATTTATCGGGCTAGCCTATGGAGTTTTAATACTCACACCTATAGTGTTTTCTTGTTTTTAGTTCTGTAGCAAGTTCTATCTTGAGTTATTCGCCTTGAGCGACCTTGTTTGTGGTGTGGAGAGTGACTCTCAGGGTCACGAGGAGTTTTGGTCCTAGTCAGGTTAGTAGCATTATTGGTTGTTCTTTATTTATTTTCATTTGTTTTATTTATTTCTGCTGCTTAGTTTATTTTCTCCTAGGCCAAATCATTCCCACATGTTTAATTTTGATGCCTGACACTAGTTTCCAGCCCGTGGGGATCGGGAATGCCCCTTGAGCCATGTCACAGGCTGGCTCGGGTGACCGGTTCAGGGTTGACCTGGGTTGGATCATGACAAATATGAGTTTCATCTAATAGTTCCTTCTTTAATTATGGTATTTATGGGACATATACTCAGTTCTTGAGTCTTATCAACCCATAATGGTCAAGGTTGAACTTAGAAACAATCCATACCTTCTTCTCTAGTTATAAATCATGCTTTTCACCACTTTATCCTCACATGGATAGATGGTTGAACATTCATCTAAGAAATATAGGATTTGTTCCCTTTACTCATGATTTCATGATCCATATTCTATAACTCTATAAGTAATGGATCTCTTACAATCATCTTCAGGGAAAAACTTGCATGATCTGTATGAATTATAGCGTCATCCACCCTTTTCTCTTTTTTTGTGTGGTAATGCATTGAGTAGTTATAATATTTAATCAAATCCAACTATATCCTTTGGTGCATATTAAACTTTTTCTATATAAATTTATACTTTAAGATTTCTTGATCTATATATTTGTAACATGTATCATTATAAAGATAATTCCACTATATTTTTAAATCAAAAATTGACACTAAAAACTCCAGAGCATGAGTGATTATTGCTCAAATTTACCCAATATATGAAGGTAGAACGGTCCTTGTAGTCTAGATTGGGTTGTCGAATCCACTGAGACCTAAGAAGATACCTAAGACACACAACCTATGAGGTGGATTTTTGGCTATGAAGTGGCCAGCTTGGTTTTGATTTTGGATGGTTTTAAAGAACACTAATAAACCTAAGTGAATTCAATTAAATGAAAATGGGTTGATCTTAAGATTATGCTAGGGTTGGATTGAATGAATTTTACTTCTTTAGACAATTTTTTGTTTAATTAATTCTTGATGAATCCATTCTTCAAAATAATACTACCTTCATCATTTTATGGTATGATGTAACTAAAATAAATTAATAATCCCCTACACACTTATAGAACCAAATTCATGATGTCTCCAAGGTATATTGTCATTTTAGTAATTGGATGTAGCTTCCTCAAACACAGTAAAGATGAAGAGTGGAAATAACTGAAGAATGGAAGTCCTAAATTAGTTAACCAATTAACAACAATTAATTCATAAAATAACATTAAATCAAGCCTTTTCATATTCCTAAGATCAACCCATTAAAGGTTTATCCCTTCATTTATGGTATACTCTCAATGGTGGGAGGAATATGGCTTACAAGAATTAGATTGAAGAAATTAAAACCGCGGAAATAACAAGCACTCCTCCGTGTGTGTGAATGAAATTCACACCTATGTGTGAAATAATTCATCAAATCAAATAGATATCCCTATGCTTTGTGACTATAAAGTTTTAATGAAATAAATGGGAATAATATAATAGAAAGATTTTGATTAAGAACAAAGAAGTAAAAAAAGGAAACTTACATGGAAATTGAAATGCGATTACAAACACAATGTGGCAGCATAACATTACAATTAAACTAAACACCCAAGATCCTTAAATCCTCCAACACCGCTGACTTAAATAGGAATTTTTGATACCTTGGATCTATAATCCAATAGTAAAAGTCATCTCACTTGATTATGGTAGGTCTAGGGTGGTGGAAAGTTTGTGGAAAGAAGACTATCCACCCTTGACCCAAAAGGCATCCAGCTTGCATCCACCAAACAGAGGCACATGAAACACATTCTAGATGGACGAATTTGGGTGGTCCATAGAAGACTTAAATTAAGATCTGGATGTCCCCTCATATCATGTAAATTATCATCCCAAAAGGAGTTATGTTTTGCGAGATATCGTTTAATTGGTGGGATGTTTTTATGGGCCATAGATTCTAGACCAGATTTTGATATACTATTTGGGCCGCATAAATAGAAATCATTGAAGCAGAATTATCATTTGATCCTGAAGAATTATTTGTTACTATATATTTCTTCTATCATCCCACGAATTTTGGGCTTAATTGGGCCTGTATTGTGGGCCCCACATTCTCATTAGTGGGCTGGTGTCCAATCTGCCTTCTCCAGAATTGTTTCTTTTCATTGCCAAATATCTTCATCAACCATTATGAATCATCCATTGATCCCTGAATAAAAAATGTTTAAATTGAAGTAAATATACATTTATAAAAAATATCAAATTAAAATATGGATAATTACGTTCCTTAGAATCAGATGACTCATTGGGCCTAAATTGGTGTACATTATGCATGAAGTGCACAAATGATGAGAATGAATGTTCAAAATCAAAATCCACTAAATCAGGACCATAAGATCAAAAATAAAAATTCAATATCATTAAAATTTAATTAAAATATGTGTTTTTATTGGCTAATCACACCCCCAACTTGAGATTTTCTAGTCCCGAGCAAATAATTCAATGATTTTATTTGAATTCCTTTCTTCAAACACATTATAACAAACAGTGCTCACAATGTAAACTGCACACAAATATATCTTTATAACCTATCAAAATAATTTAAAACAAGATAAATTTAAAATTAGATCTCAATTACTATCCCATTCCTTTGATCAAATCCATCATCATTATTCATCCAACTCAATTAAGTATAATGATGTGTTGTGAATCACAATAGATATGGGGGTTCATTTTCATTCAAGGGGAAATCATGGAAGCACTAGGTGAATCACATTTAATCCTAATATGAGTATTCATTTTTTTTCTTTTTTCTTTTTTTGATTTTATTGCTTTTTTTTATTTTTCAATGTTTCTATAGTAATTGAGATTTCAGTTAATCAAATTAACCCATGTAGCGAGACTTTGCCGATGACTCCCAGGCTCAGAGGCCTTAGGGCACCAAGTGAAGCCCACATACTCAGGCATCATCTCGAGTTAACTTGATCAAAAACAAAATCATATTACCATAAATAGAGATAGAGCGAAAAACTTAGGGCTAGACAACTCTGGAGTCACAATCCCCAAGTGTCGAAAGCCTCGCATTTTATCAATCCATTGCTCTACATGTAAATTTTTATTTTTTTTATTTTTTATTTTTTTAATACTCATATTATTCATAAAAATAAAACCATCCTATTCTATTTATTTTGGGACCCCGAGAATTCAAATTATTACCCCACGATCTAGAGGACATGCATTGTGGCATTTTGATTTAATAGATGAAAATAAAAATGATGAAAATTCTCATTGGACAACCAAACTTCCAAAATCAATGCTTTTAAACATAATCATGAATTAAATTAAGAGTCAAGGAAATAAAAATTATTTTCTATGTAGTTTTAATGTGAGAAAATATTTTATTATATGAATGATAAAGGAATTTTACTTCTTTTTTATCATTGTTTTTTTAACAAACATTTTGTTTCCACACCCCCTAACTTAGAATGAAACTGTCCCTAGTTTCTTAAAAAGAAAATTTAGAATGGGGTAGAGGAATAAAATGGAAGTTCAATAATGAAATTAAAATATTAGGATCATGGAATGAAGTCACCTGGTGGTTGAAGTTTGAAGTTCTTGCCGCTCCAATTTAGTCCTTTGATATCTATGTCGCTTGCAGAGTTCCATAGTGGAAAAACGAAAACAAACAAACAAAACAAAATAGTATATATTTATATAAGTAAAATATAATTATATATATAAAATAAAATAAACTGATGATACATTGTCTTCTTTTTAAATTTTTGGGTAAGGTATTACTCAAGGATCACACTATGTGACACAGATGAATATGGTGCTCCCCTTTCATACCCATCCATACTCATAATAGAAGAACATGTCAAAAGTCTATTTATTTTTATTTTTATTTTTATTTTTATTTTTTTTAATATCAAAATGATTAATTAATCTTATTTGAAAAATAAATATGATTCAGAAAGTTTAGAAAAATTAAAACCACGGGTTTCCTCCCGTGCAGTGCTTTTGTTTAATGTTATTTGCCTGACATGGATCATAAATCTATCAATTTTTTTCTGGTTCATAGGTCGGATCAGTTAACTCAACCTCTATTTCTTGTTTATTGAATTATTCAATGAATGGTTTTAACCTATGACCATTGACCTTGAAAATGTGACCACTAGTGGGATCTTGAATCTCTACCGCCCCATGGGGGTACACATGATGCACTATGAAAGGACCTGACCATCTAGAACTTAACTTTCCCGGGTGTAAATGAAGTTTTGAACTATATAAAAGCACAAATTTTCCCGGTTCAAATTTTTTGACTTTGATATTCCTATATTGGTAGGCTTGAACTTTAGATTTATTTATCCTTGAATTTTCATAAGCCTCCATCCTAAGTTCCTCAAGTTCATTAAGATCTAATTTCCTCTTTTCTTCAACTAAAGAAATGTTGAAATTCATTTTTTTGATTGCCCAAAAATTTTTATGCTCAATTTCAACAGGTAAATGGAATGATTTTCCATAAACCAACCTATATGGGGACATTCCTAAAATGGTTTTATATGCGGTTTGATAGGCCTAAAGAGAATCTAAGAGTTTCTCAGGCCAATCTTTCCTAGAGGGGTTGACAGTTTTTTTAAGAATTTTCTTAATCTCCCTATTCGCTAACTCAGTTTGACCATTGGTTTGAGGATGGTATGCAGTGGACACTTTATGAGAAATACCATACTTAGAAATGAGTGAAGAGAATGGGCGGTTACAGAAATGGGTTCCTCGATCACTGATTATAGTCTTAGGAATTTCAAATCGAGAAAATATGTTCTCTTTCAGAAATTGAACCACAACTTGATGATCATTGGACTTAGTGGGAATGACCTCAACCCATTTTGAGACAAAATCAACAGCTAAGAGTATATAGAGGTATCCCATAGATTTTGGGAAGGGACCCATTGAATTGATTCCCCAACAGTCAAATATTTCAACCACTAAGATGGGAGTTACTGGCATTTGATTCCTTTTTATGATGGACCCTACTTGTTAACACCTAGGACAGCTTTGACAAAATGTGTAGGAGTCCCTTGAGAGGGTGGTCCAGAAGATACCAAATTGAAGAATCTTAGCAGATGTTTTATTAGAGGAAAAGTGACCTCCCCATGCCTCACTATGACAGAATTTAAGGATAGAATCTTGTTCAGATTCTAGAACACACCTCATAATGACTTGGTCAGGGCAGAACTTATAGAGGTATGGATCATCAAACACATAGTGTATAACATCATAAAGTAATTTCCTTAGAGCTTGAGTCCCTAAGAATTTGGAATTACTCCTATAACTAAGAATTTGGCTATGTCAGCATACCAAGGGCAGTCACTCAGAGAGTATAGGTGTTCATTAGGAAATGAATCAGACACAGAAAGGTGATTTGAGTTGTCTTTGAATTCCATCCTATAGAGGTGATCATCTACAACATTTTCAACTCCCTTTTTATCCTTGATTATGTGGTCAAATTCTTGTAAGATAAGGACCCACCTTATTAGTATAGCCTTAGCATCTTGTTTTTGGAAGATGTATTTTATTGTAGAATAGTCAGTGAACACAGTGATGGGGGATCCTAATAGGTAGGACCTAAACTTCTCTAAAGCAAACACAATAGAATGTAACTCCTTTTCAGTAGTGGTGTAGTTGATTTGGGCATCATTTAAGGATTTTCTTGCATAAGCAATGACATAAGGAGTTTTATCACAACATTGTCCTAACACAGCTCCAACAGCAAAGTCACTGGAATCACACATAAGTTCGAAAGGAAGGTTTAAATTTGGAGATTTCATGATGGGTGGAGAGGTGAGAGAGGATTTGAGGGTTGAGAATGAACCCTCACAGCTTTCTGTCCAAACAAATGGATCATCCTTTACTATCAAAGCACAAAGGGGACGAGAGATTGAACTAAAGTCCTTGATGAATCTTCTATAGAAACCAACATGTCCTAAGAAAGACCTCACTTCCTTGACAGTTTTGGGTGATAGAAGGTGATGAATGATGTCAACCTTGGCTTTATCAACTTCAATCCCCCTACCTGAGACCATATGGCCTAGAACTAGTCCCTCTTTAACCATGAAATGACATTTTTCCCAGTTTAGGACCAGATTTTTTCTTCACATCTTGAAAAGACTCTCTCCACATTCTGCAGACATCCCTCAAATTTATCCCCAAACACAGAGAAGTCATCCATGAAGACCTCTAGAAAATCCCATACCATGTCTGAGAAGATTCCCATCATGCACCGCTGGAAGGTTCCAGGAGCATTGCATAAACCAAAGGGAATGCATTTGAAGGCGAAGGTTCTGAATGGACATGTGAATGTAGTCTTCCCTTTATCCTCTAGGGAGACCTCAATTTGATTATACCCTGAGTACACATCTAAGAAGTAATAGAAGGAATGACCTACCACTCTATCAAGGACTTGGTCAATGAATGGTAAGGGGAAATGGTCCTTCTTGGTGAATGAGTTTATCTTCCTATAGTCAATGCAGACCCTCCATTCACTACTCATCCTTATTGGAAGAATCTATCCATCCTCATTGGTTATCACTGTGATTCTAGCCTTTTTTAGAACCACTTGAATTGGGATCACCCACTCACTCTCAGCTATGGGATAGATGATACCGGATTTTAACAATTTTAGAAGTTCTTTTCTTACTATGTCCATGAGATTAGTATTGAGTTGCTGTTGAGGTTGACGACATGGCTTTGAATCAGATTCCAAAACAATCCTATGAGTCCCGATAAGTGGGCTAATCCCAGGAATATTAGACAGGGTCCAACCAATGGCTTTCTTATGTTTCCTAAGGACATCTAGAAGCATACTCTCATGATTGGATTCAAGAGAAGAAGAAATGACAATAGGATGTGTTTGATTGTCCCCTAGGAAGGCATACTTGAGTGCAGTGGGAAGTTCCTTCAATTCAAGATCAGTTTGGTTCGGAATTTCAGCAGAATATTGGGACATCGGATCAAGATCAATTTTGTTTCCTAGAGTTTTAAATAGGATTGATTCCCCACATGTAGAAGTTTAAACTACAAGATTGGTTTGATTAGATTTAGGGAAGGAAGTTTGAAAGGTTTCACTAATTGTTGCACCTAATACTTCATCATAAGAGCAATTTGAAAAATGATTCAAGCTAAGGAGATAAACTTCCTTCATGTGAAAAAAGGAAATCAATCTCATCCTGACTTAAACATCCATCAAATATTCCTTGATGTTCTATGGATTCATTATCAATGCTTCCTATCATATTTACTTCATGAATGTCCTCATCATCCCCTATTTGTGATCTTGCATTATAGATGTTCAAGTCTAGAATCATGTTCCCAAAGGTGATGGTCATGTTCCCATTTCGGACTCGGATAATAGAGTTGATTGTTGTAAGGAAGGGATGGCCAAGGATGATTGGGGTTTGTTCCTTATTTCCTAAGTTTGGATGGTTATCAAGGGCAATGAAGTCAGCAGGGTAGATAAAGTTTTCAACCTTTACCAGAACGTCCTTTACAATCCCCTTTGGAACCCTAATGCTTCGGTCAGCAAGTTGAAGTGTGACAGATTTGGGTTGGAGCTCTTCTAGGACTAACTGGAAGTACACAACATATGGGATGAGATTGACACTAGCACCTAGGTCACATAAGGCCTTGAAAATTTTTCTCTCTCCTAGTTCGACATTGATGTAAGGGAAACCTGGGTCTTTGAACTTAGGAGGAATGGTCCCTTGAATGGTGGTACTCACATTAGCTGCCAAAAGGACTTGGTTTTTATGTGAAATTTTTCTTTTAAAAGTGCATAGGTCCTTAAGGTACTTTGCGTAGTAAGGTATGGTTTGGATTGCATCGAGAAGAGGAATGTTTAACTTGACTTGTGAAAAGATTTCCATCAATGTTTCATTCAATTCGGGCTTGGTTTTCCCCCTTATGCGTTGAGAAAATGGTGCAGGTTGTGGGGTTGTTTGTTGAAGAGTTGTTTCTTTGACAATGTTATCGTGTTTTTCAGTTTGATCATTTGGTTTATTTGAATTTTCATCCAAGTTTGAATCTTCAGGTGGGTTTTGAATTACTTTTTTAGGTTTCTCAATTTATTTCCCACTTCTTAAAATAGTCACAACCTTTAGTTGTTCATGAGTTGTTTGAGTGCAGCTTGAATCTCCCCTTGAAGTTGAGGATGGCACCGCCTGAGTAGGTATGGGTGCCTTTCCAATTTTGATGGTTTGAAGTTCTTTTTTTAGGGAAGAGACTTCCATGTTCTTCCTATCCATTTGTTTGCATAGTTGTTCTAGTAGGCTTTGTGGAACAGTTTGGGTTGGTGCTTCAGTAGATTGGTTTATCCCAGGTGGATATTTTGGAGGTGGGATGGTTTGTTGAAAATGGACTGGTGGCTTTTGGTAATGGATAGGTTGGGTTTGGAACTAGTTATGGGTTTGGTAGTTCTGATGGGGGTAATTATTTTGTCCCTGTGGTTGGCTAGGTTGTTGGTTATCTTTCTAGCGGAAGCCTGGGTGGTCATTATAGCTTGGGTTGAAGTTGTTTTGGTATTGAGGATTTTGAAAGTTCAAGGCATTTACTTCCGCTGGGGTCCTCCTAAAAGAACATCCTTGATGGATGGAATGGTTGGGCAGTTGTCTGTCTTATGGTCATGTTTGTCAAAAATTGTGCAAACTGGGTTAACAGTTTGGATTTCATGTACTTTCCTAAGGTCTATCTCTTCAACCTTCCTAGAGAGTGCTGCGAGTTTAGACCTAAGGCTTTCCTCTTCTCTAAGTGTATGAATTACATTATTTCTTTGTGGATTTTCAGAATAATGTAAAGTTCCTCAAGTTTGGTTTTTTTCAGAAAGGCTTTCTAGATACTCGTAACCATCATTTGGGGCTTTGTTTTTAAAGGTTCCATTAAACATCATGTAAATGAATTGTTTGTTCCTAGGACCCAACCCTTCATAAAAAATTATCACTTGTTCAGGTATAGAAAAACCATGGTGTGGAACCATTTTTAGAGTGTCTTTGAACCTCTACCATATTTCGTAGAATGACTCTCCCTCTTTTTCAAAAAAAATTTGGATACTCTTTTTAAGTGCAATTGTTTTTTGATGGGGAAAGTATTTTTTGTAAAATTCTCTTTGTAATTGGTCCCATGAGTGGATTTATGCAGGTTCAAGTTTTTTAGACAATTTTTAGCTCAATACTTCAATTAAAAAGGAAATAGCCTCATTTTAGCTGATTCTAGTTGATGTGGGGGACACATGGTTTCTGCAATGTCATTGAACTCCATAACATGAAGGTAGGGCATCTCAGACTCCATCCCGTGAAATGTGGGAAGATGGTTTAGGACATGGGGTTTAAAGATATAGTTGGAATCTCCTAGGGATTTGTGTCTAATGCATGGGGGGGGGATTGGTCCAGGAATGTGTGAGGTAGTCATTCATGTTTTGATCAATTGCATTCCCCAAGTTTGGGGCTGCCTCATTTGGGTTTCCATTTTGGTTCCCACCCGGGTTTATGATTTGGTTTCTTTGAAGACCCTCCATTGAAATTGGATAAATTTTTGACTCTAGGGTATTAGTGTCTACTGTAAACAAACCCTTAGGTTCACTTGACTCCCCTATCCTATGACTTTCCACCCTAACAAGTCTTTTTGAGTTATCGCGGGTGTAGGCGGTCATGCGCCAAAAGAAAAAAAGTGAGAAAGGGAAAAGATAAGAGATCTTGGGTGAGAATAGAATAATGGAGGTGAGGAAAGAAGGTTGTTCGTCTATGGTACTTAATTTGTCCCCAGAAACGGTGCCAAAATTTGACTCTCGCTCAAATTTACCCAAGAGATGAAGGTAGAACGGTCCTTGTAGTCTAGATTGGGTTGTCAAATCCACTGAGACCTAAGAAGATACCTAAGATACACAACCTATGAGGTGGATTTTTGGCTATGAAGTGGCCAAAATGCTTTTGATTTTGGATGGTTTTAAAGAACACTAATAAAACTAAGTGAATTCAATTAAATTAAAATGGTTTGATCTTAAGATTATGGTAAGGGTGGATTGAATGAATTTTACTTCTTTAGACAATTTTTGGTTTAATTAATTCTTGATGAATCCATTCTTCAAAATAACACTACCTTCATCATTTTATGGTTTGATGAAACTAAAATCAATTAAGAATCCCCTACACACTTATATAACCAAATTCATGATGTCTCCAAGGTATATGGTCATTTTAGTATTTGGATTTAGCTTCCTCAAAAACAGTGAAGATAAAGAGTGGAAATAACTGAAGAATGGAAGTCTTAAATTAGTTAACCAATTAACAACAATTCATTCATAAAATAACATTAAATCCAGCCTTTTCATCTTCCTAAGATCAACCCATTAAATGGTTATCCCTCCATTGATGGTATACTCTCAATGGTGGGTGGAAGATGGTTTACAAGAATTAGATTGAAGAAATTAAAACCGTGGAAATAACAATCACTCCTACGTGTGTGTGAATGAAATTCACACCTATGTGTGAAATAATTCAGTACAACAAATAGATATCACTATGCTTTGTGATACTAAAGTTTTAATGAAATAAATGGGAAGAATATAAGATAAATATGTTGATTAAGAACAAATAAGTACAAAAAGGAAACTTACATGGAAATTGAAATGCGATTACAAACACAAAGTGGCGGCATAACATTACAATTAAACCAAACAACCAAGATTCTTAAATCCTCCAACACCACTGCCTTAAATAGGCATTTCTGAGCCCTTGGGTCGAGCCTCCAATAGTACAAGTCATCTCACTTTAGTATGATAGTTCTATGGTGGTGGAAAGTTTGTGGAAAGAAGACTTTCCACCCTTGACCCGAAAAGGCATCCAGCTTGCATCCACCAAATAGAGGCGCATGAAACACCTTTGAGATGGCCGAATTTGGGTGGGCCATAGAAAACTTAAATTAAGATCCGGATGTCCCCTAACATCCTGTAAAATAGAATCCCAAAATGAGTTATGTTTTTCTAGATATAGTTTAATTGGTGGGCTGTTTTTCTGGGCCACAGATTCTGACCCAGATTTTGATATACTATTTGGGCCGCATAAATAGAAATCATGAAGCCAAATTAGAATTGGATCCTAAAGAATGATTTGTTACTATATATGTCTTATATCATACCATGAATTTTAAGCTTAATTGGGCCTATATTGTGGGCCCCAAATTCTCATCAGTGGGATGGTGTCCAATCCACCTTCTCCAGAATTGTTTCTTTTCATTACCAAATATGTCCATCAACCTTTATTAATCCTCCATTGATCCCTGAATGAAAAATGTTTAAATTTAAATGAACATAAATTTCACAAAATATCAGATTAAAATATGGATAATTACATTCCTTAGAATCATATGACTCATTGGGCCTAAATTGGTGTATATTAGGCATGAAGTGCACAAATGATGAGAATGAATGTTCAAAATCAAAATCCACTAAATCAGGACCATAAGATCAAAAATGAACATTTAATACCATTAAAATGTAATTAACATATGTGTTTGTATCTTCTAATCAATGAGTCAGGTAATTTTACTTCTGAATTTTCAGTTGGTGTGAGGAATAATCTATTACCATGTCATTCTACAAGAGAACACATCCTAAACCATTCTTTTATGCATCATTATAGATAAAAAAACCATTCTACGTTATAGGTTAGTGTGAGAGTAGGTTCATTGGCCTACCTTATTCTCATCTTCTTAACATTTCATCATATTCTCTATCCATAGTAACTTGGGTCCCTTCCATATTAACTTGATTATTTTATTTTATATCTATGATAAATTTCTCATGAAGCATTGATAGAATCCATCCAACCCTAGAACACTGTGGATCTTAGTTTTTTTGGTTGTTCAATTTCATTTCTCAGTAACTTCCATCTTTTAAGGATCTACTTATATACCCTTGATTGGGATTATATAACCTAATAATGAAAATTTCCATATCTAAAATTACACTTGGTAAATTTAGCAAGAAAATTTTCATGATCTTCCTTATTCTTTGAATATATAAGAATATCATTTATAAAAACTATAATAAAATAATAAAGGTAATCTTTAAATACTCTATTCATTAAATACATGAATATATCATGGGAATTGGAAATTCAAAATGAAATTATTAAAAATTTATAGTGTCAATACCTAATACAAAAGGTTTTATTCAGTATATCCGCATTTTTTACTATAACATCCTAGACTCCAAAAACCTAGATCTAGTAGTTATATTATATCATTGATAAAAATTAAAATATTACCAAAGGATAGAATTGTTTAGTAGTTTTGGAATACCAGATACATACATACAATAAATTTCAAAACATAAGATATAACATAAAAATATATTGAGAACACAAATATCCCTTCCATCATATAAATTAAAATTACACAAAGCCATACTCAAGGTTTCCTAGGGAAAGGAAAAAAATAAGGGTGAGATAAGATTCTTAGTAAGGAGTATCATGCAATGGAATCATACATAATATAAACATGTAATAATTGATTTGGAAAGAATCAATGAACAACATGAATCCATAATCAATTGAAACTGAGGGTATTCTATATCCATGAAAATAAAATAAAACATGGAAAATAATAATCATTGATCTCATATTGATAGAATGTATAATGTTGGAAATCAAAAACTTACTATAAAATATATTCTAAGAAAATTTCCTATCATGGGAAGAGGAATACACAAAAACCCAATATTTTTTTCACATGAGAACTATCAATGCATCAAGGGGTTATATAATTCTAGGGGTCATCTATCACTTGATTAAGTCAAATGAATTCACCATAAGAGTCATCAAGACTTTTCCTACCATTCCCTATAGAACATTTTAATAAATACAAATTGGATGTATGTATAATTAAGAAATATAGAAATCAAATACTTCCCCATTCAATAGAATAATGTGGATATCTAGGAAAATATCCCTAAATCAACTTTAAAGTCATCGAGTATCATCAAAATAACATAAAGTTTATTATCCAAGAAATATAGTGGTGGGGATAGTTATAATATGATAGGTTATAAATAAAATATGTTAATTGGATTTTATAGAATCCATTGATAATAAAATAAGTAAATGACAGAAAAAAAACTTTTATTGTGGTTTATTAAGAATATGTGAGTATTTCAAAGCATATCCCCTAGGGGTATCTCTCAAGGTGTGTTGTATTAGGCCCACTCATCATACATCAGGGTGATGATTGATTCAATGATAAAACAACCCTTTTGAGGATATTACACTTAGTTTCTTATATTTAATAGCCATATCCACTTTATAACATCTATATAGTTATGTATTTTCTCAGAAATTTCACACACTTTTACTTTACAAAAATATTGGATGGTTTTTTCACTATGGAAAAGGTAACTATTGAATCAAAAGAATATGAGAGGGATAAAAATATAAAAAATTAAATCCCTTAAATTTCATGATTAATTTGGAAAAAATATTTCAGGTAAATTTATACCCCTACAAAAGAAAATATGTGGTGTTTATAATATGAGTCTCTAAGAATGAAAATTGAGACGAAAAAAACCCACTTATGGCTTGGGTAGAAATTAAATCATAAAATCTTAAAAATATAGTGATTTAACATGATCTTATAATACTATAAAAAATAATTTCATGATATAAAATCTCAAATAGATATTACATACACCACATAAAGTAAATTGGGTGCATAATACAAAATATGTCTTAAGGAGAGGAATTTGAGATGGAAACCCCTTACCTCTTATCATGACTTCCAAGAACATAATTTAAGTTAAAGTTTAATAAACATATATATCTTAATAAATTAATTCATAACCTTAATAATTTCTATTTTCATTAATACTCGTCATAAATAATCATTCTCTACATGAATTCATCTGTTTTTCACTTCATTGTTTATAGTTTTGATCCTTTGTACTAGTTTCACAATAGCAGTTTTCATATTAATTATTCTTACAAATTATATTACTACTATGAAATTAAAGTTAATATTATAGATTATTTATAATAATTTATGATGTTTTAAATTCTTTTCATGAGTGTTTTAGACCTTATCAATGAAGATGAATTTGATAATAAGCAGGTTTTGGTAATTTTTGATAAATAGTGGGTGTCTTATTAATTGATAAATTAGATATTGATGTAATATATCCTAAAAATCATTATTTACAAATTTATATCATATTATATCATTAAATAATTTTTCATAGTTATCCATGATATAAATGTATGGTATTGTTCAAGTGGGTGGTTAAACTGACCTAGACATGAACATACCCAAATTTAATGAATGATTATAATGTGGTTTTATTGCAATGAAATTATTATAGAAGAATATTGATATTATTTAGTTTTTATTATTGTGATATATTATAATTTTAATTAATTATAATAATAATTAATTGATATGAAAATATTACACGGCTTGAAAAAATATTATCTTCCTAGCACACTTATTTTAAATGATTAAATTAATAATAATTGTTTTATGATCATATCATTAGTAGGTTATCTAATTTACCATACTATAACCTTAATGATATCATAAAAATAATATTTATTCTTTAATAACATCCTTATATCAAACATTTTAAATTAGAGGAGGAAAACAAAAAAATTACAGCGTGGAGATGATACTCTACACAATACACAGACAACTGTTTTGTTTTTCTTAATGGATGAGTTATATGAATAAATAATGATAATAACATTAATATAAAAAAAATTATAGTATATAAACGAAAATAATATCATAATAATAGTGGATATAACATAAATCTTAATGAATATAATTAAGAGGAAAATTATGTACTTGATAATACTCATGTTGGGGGCTTGATTTTTCCTTAGAAGTATACTTGAAGTTGAAGGGAATACGATAACTATGAGTGAACATGGGATTATGTTCATGAGATTATTGTATAGGGAGATTGAAATGGAATATTTTCAAGTATAAATTAAAATTTTACATGATCCTTTAACTAGTGAATATGTTACCCTTTTATAAGTGAAGGGAAGGATGGTTTTGGGAGTGAACCTTACATTTTCTATAATATAAGGTTACTATTAAACATTAAAAGAAAAAAATGCAAAACATGTGTATGGGGGACAAGTCTTGGTCGATCTAAATCTTAAAAATTCAATTAAAGGCCTGTTTTTAAAATGTTTTATGACTTTTACACTAGGTTAAACTCAATTTACCTCTTTTACTTTTACTGGGAAAATTAATTTTTATCCTTAATAATAAATTTTAATGAAAAATAATAAGATTAATATTGTTTTATAATTTAATAATTATAATTTAAAATTTAAATATCATTTTAACAAATAATGTTTTTGAAGGTATGAAATTTTAATTTTAAAATAAATACACTCAATCAAGTAAAAATAGTTATTAGATAAATTACATTTCTACACTTTAAATTTATATATAAGACAAAATTATATTGGATACCAATTTTAATGACATAAATTGATTTATTATTAAAACATATATGTGATTATTATTTAAAGGAAATACAAAACCGAATCTCCCTAAAAAATAGTTGATTTAAATAAAATACCGAAAGTAGTTTTTTATTAATGTAACATTTTAATTAGTTTCAAAAAATTTAGGCATAGGATATATAAATTCAAAGAATATTTTAAAACAAAAATTTTTATTCCTTAAATTTATATTTTATTACATAAAAAGTTTTTTTAAACTTCTAGTTCATTATTATATATTTGTAAATTCATAACAATTACAAGTTTTATAAAAATCATATTTTTCAAATAAAAATCAAACTTTTCAAAAAATGATCAAAAATTAATACTAATATAATTTTGATATGGTGAACTAAAAAATGAGTTTAGTTTGTATAATGTAAAATTAATTAAATAATATATTAAATAAATTCAATAATAAGGCTCTTAAAAGGTGTATTGCATAATAATTCAGGATATGGCATTTACCTGCAATAGTAGAGTCTCAGGTTTTACATTCGACCCCATTAAATAAATTTTCATCAAAATAGTGTTATATATTAGTTATTGATAAAATTTAGATAATCATTCCTTATATATTCTTCAGGAACCCAATTTTTCTCTTTTAGTTTGTGATTTCTCCAAAGGACTTTCACCAAATGAGTTTTTTGGTTCTATAATACTTGCTATCCGGTGTCTAGAATTTGGGTAGGATTTTCATTATAAGAATAGTCAGGATCAAAATATAATTCTTAATATGTGATCACATGTTTTGGATATATCATTTATTTACTCATTAATGAAACATGTAATATTTCTTATACTTAATAATATTACTTTAATTAAAATAAAAGCAATCCCAAAAAAATGAGATTGTAAAATAAATCATTACTTATTTGGTATCTTTCAAAATATAACCCTTTGAAAGAATAAAATTGAATTTAATAATTAATAATCATTTATAAATAGGTATTATCATTAAATATATCAAATGGTAAATAAATACATAGCATAAATTTTAATAGGTGCATAATACCAACTATGTCTTAGTGGAGTGGGAATTGAGATGAAACCCCTTACCTAATGCTTACCTTTAGTTGAAAATTATTTATTATCATGTATAATGGTTTTAAACAAGTTATTAATTCATAATATAACATTTTTAATATTTATAATATCATATATGATCCTCTTATAACATCTTATCACCTATTTGCTGATAATATTTCATTATTACCATTGTTTTGGTTGTTAAGTGCTTCGTTTTTATCATGCATGTTTTGTCATGAAAGTTCAAGTTCTTGTGAATAGGATATATTTATGTAATCTCGATAATGATATTAATTTTATAAATAACATATTTATTCATTATATAAATTTTTATAATCATTATTTAAATTGGGAAATAGAAAATGAATCACATCGCTTTATGGAGATGGTAGGCCATACGTACGCATGAGCGACATTATCATTTTATTAATGGGTAAAAGGGTAAATAATTAGATGATATATTAATTTTAAAGAATCAATATTATATCATAATTATAATATATATTAATTATTTTAATCTTTATGACTATACATGTGATTCAGTGATGGAAAACAAATTACATCGGTTCGTGAGGCGGTAGTTCGTCATACACATGGGTAGTGGTTTTGTTTCCAATTTAAATAAATAATGAGATGGATAAATATTATTAAATTAAAATAATAACTTCTTAATATATATTATATTATTATTTTTTTATATTATAATTATTAATATATGATTTAATGTGGTAAAAGAAGAATTAAAAAAGAAAGAGCTTGGTGAAGACGATTACCGTCACTTAGAAAACCCTCATTTGGATATCTTATTAGGATCCTTAGGGTTAGTTTTTTGGGAATACCATTAAATATAAAATGTGTCTAAATATATTTTTGGTATATTTTTTAAGTTTCTTGTTGATCTAAATGTCTTAAGAGGTGTGAATAAGTGAAGGGAGGAGGTGCCCTTTTATAATTGAGGTGACTTGAACACTTGTAATTTTTAAAAGTTTTAAAATAATTTCATGTCACTTTCTTGGAAAAGTTGATCCAAAATGGATAATATTATAATTTGATAATTTTGAGGTTTAAATAAACCAAACCAATTGTTTTTTAGAAAGTTTTTAGGTCATTTTAACACTTATCTTTTTAGGTTAATACCCCGGTAAACCCTTTTTAACCTTAATCGTGGTGAATTTTTTTTAATATTAATACTATTCATTATGAAAAAAAATGAATGATAAATTATTAAAAAAAATAAATGATGATCCTAAATATTGTATCAATTTTATTGAATTAAATTCACATAAGTGGAAGAATTTAATTTAAAAATAAACCCACAAAACGTGTTAATAAACGTTTTTTTAAGAAATGCATTTTTCAAGTATAAGATGATATTATATTAAATAAATGAATAATATTAATAATTATATGGATTTAAATACATATATATATATATAATCTATAAATTTAATTTAAATAATTCATAATTAAATACTATTTTAATTAATTAAAATATAAATACATTATGTTTTTTTAAACTTTTTTTCTGAAAACACCCCTTTTTTACTTCAAAATGATCTTATCTTTATTTATATAAAATTGATAGTAAATACATGGTTAATTATACATATTATAAAATTTGATTATAAATATAGTTAGGAATATTTAAATTCTACATTTTCAATTATTCATAAAATATTATTTCTAATGGTAAATTTTAAAAACTCATTCTATGATTATTTTGACCAAGTAAGTTTAAAATTCATATTCATCTTATCAAATTATAATTTTTGTTCCATGAAATATTAAAATATTAATTTTATTATAGTTATTTTAAAATAAAAGGTTCACTTGATATAATTTATGTTTGATTATTACAAAAGAAGCCTCAGTTGGCCATTGGATTTTCTTTAAATCAAGTCCCTGTAAAAGGGGACAAATACATGGGTAATCCCATTGTAGGCATAATGGGATATTAGGTTTCCACTTATAATTAATTTTATGCATAAGTCTCTATGGTTTATTTTATTTCAAACTTTGGATAGGGTTATAAGGATTCTATAGTATTGGAGGACTCATTTCCTCTCATGATTACTTCTGAAAGAGGCCCAAAGAATCAAGATAACACTTGGTATTGGAAAAAAACCTAGAGATGAGTTCATGATCACCATGTTAAAGTTATTTAGTGGGATTATCAAAATATGTGTCATATTTCCCAAGATGAGTCCATTTATACACTTAGGATTTGGATTATACATTCTTGATTGTCCATTGTGCTCATTTATTTAGGTTATTTTTGAGATTATGAGATTTTTTCCTTGTTTGACGCCACCCTCCATTATACCTACATTACTTTATTTAATAAAGGATATATGATATTGTTTTGAATTAATTGAACTTTTAAAATTTTAGAAATTTTTATATAAGTTATATATATACAGATATTAATGCTATTATATATATATTTCATATTTTTATTTATAGTAAGTAATTAATTTTAGTTTATTTAATATAGAAATTATAATAAAATTAATATTATATGTATTTTATATAGTTTTATATACACATTTATGAGTTTGGTTGTCTTATAAGATAACACTTGGTATAGGAAAAACATAGAGATGAGGTCATGAACACTGTTTTTAAGTTATTTAGGGGGATTAACACAATATGTGTCGTATTTATCAAGATGAGACCATGGATACACTAAGAATTTGAATCGTACATGCTTGATTGGCCATTGTGATCATTTCTTTAGGTTATTTTTGAGATTGTGATATTTTTTCCCTTGTTTGACCTCATCCTCCCCTATACCTACTTTACTTTATTTAATAAAGGATCTTTGATATTGTTTTGAATTAATTGAACTTTTAAAATTTTAGAAATTTTCATATAAGTTATACATATATATAGATATTAATGTTATTATACATACATTACATATTTATATATATAGTTAGTAATTAATTTTAGTTTATTTAATATAGAAATTATAATAAAATTAATATTATATGCATTGTATATAGTTGGATATACACATGTATGAGTTGGGTTCTCCTACACAAACATGTCTTTAGGTTCTTTAGACACACACACACACACATAGACATGTATATTTATGTGTTAATAAAGATGATCATATATATAAATTAGTAATTGAAAAAATTAAAATCATTAAATATTTAAAGGAATTTATAAAATGAACTTATATATAGAATTTTAGTATTTTTTTAATTAAATTTTTAACATATTATTACAATAAAAAAATTATTTATTAATATTTATATTTAAGTAATTAGAAATGTATATTTATTTTAAATATTTTTATATGTAGAAATATAATTATTTACGAATATAATTATACATTTTTATAAATAATGATATAATTTAAAAAATATTTATTCACTTATATAAATAATAATATTTTAAATTATAATTAATAATTAGATATATTTTTTATAAAATAAAATTAATATATACATCTATAACCAGATATAATAATATATCTATATATTATCAATTTTAAATATATTTCCAAATATTTACTAAAATTATTACTTTAATTTTATAATTTTATAATTAATAATATATTTTGAAATTGATTTATAAATTTGTGTATATTTTCATGTAGTAGATAGAAAAATAGTATATTCTTACATATGTAATTTATATATTTTTTCTTAAAATGATAAAAATTTAGTATTATTTTAAATATAGTTGATAGTAAATTTAATATCAATTAGTAATATATTGAAAATAGTCCTCTATAAATGGAAACATGGTTTTTGATATTTTTAAAAATCAGTATACATTTTTATAATATTAAATTTTAATTAATTAATTAATTAATTAAAGTTTTAAAATATTATTAAAAATATTCATGGACAATTATTATGACTAATATTACATAAATTTATGTACAAAGTAATTTATTATAAACTGTTTTAATTTAAATATAATTTTTATTATTTATATATATATTTATATATTTATATATAATAGATTTTTAGACACATTTATATGATTAAGAATATTTCTTAAATAAAAATAGTCACACTGAAATTTAATTATTGACTATTAATATTTTTATATAATTAATAATATATACATGTTTTAATTATTCTCATATTGTTTTTTTATATTTGGGGTTTATCTTTCTATGCATATACACATAATTATATATAAATATAATTATTAATTTATAATATTAATTATGAATGTTTAAAAAAATATTTATTCAATTATATAAATGATAATATTTTTAAATTATAATCAATAACTTTTATGCATCAGGTGGTAAATTTTATGTATCATGTGGTAAACCTTATGTATTAAGCTTGAAACTCTTTTTTAAAGGTCTTTATTAGTGTTAATTTTAGAACTGATAAATTATAAGACCCTACATCCATATGGATCAAAAATTTCTAAAGGAATTTGAATTTTCGTTACTTGATGGGTTGAATCTTGGATTAAGACTCACAATGAGGCTCCAAGAGTTGTAATTACTCAAATTTGTGTTTTTAGATGAGAAATGATGCTCGATAGGTAACCTAGTTGTTTGGATGAGCTTTGTAGGCTTCAGTTTAAGTTTTAGGAGTTTTAGAGTTCTTTGTAAAGGACGCATGATTTGGTGTGCACAGTTTAGGAGAAACTATGTGGCACCTTAATGATCAGGAGGTTTTTAGTTCATTTTGAATTGATCATGGTTGATTTTAATGGTAATATCATGGTTTTAGGTAAACCATCTGAGGTTAAATTAGAAACTAATAGGGTATAAAGAGGTTCTGGGACATGGAACATGGGATACGTGTGGTTTCAGACAAACCGTAGGCCTTGTTGTAGAGGGGAGGCAGTGCTGACAACATAGCTGGTGTATGGTTTTTTAAACCATGAAGCATAACCATAAAAATATGTGGTTGTTATAAAGTAGGGGTTCACA
Source organism: Viscum album (assembly GCA_963277665.1). Classification (NCBI taxonomy): domain Eukaryota; kingdom Viridiplantae; phylum Streptophyta; class Magnoliopsida; order Santalales; family Viscaceae; genus Viscum; species Viscum album. The sequence goes on along the minus strand of OY728165.1, from coordinate 1,881,080,206 downwards.
TAGTTGGTGTATGGTTTTTCCAACCCTGTGGTCAAACCATGTGTGTAGGTTGGACTTGGATAGAGCTAACTACATAGTTGGCGCACGGTTTGGTAATTCGTGCAGTCAAACCATGTGGCTGCCAAGATTTCATTAAAAAGTGATATTTTACCATAATTTACCTTCATGTTTTTCAACCCTTTCACCCACCATCTTCCCCTTTTTAGGCACATGATCCAATGGTTTCCCAAACCCCTTCCCCCTCTTCTCCCCCTTGATTTTGGGGTGCTTTCATGGAGATTTCTTAGCGGTTAAGGTGATTTCTCCTCCTTCGGTGGTTTCATTTCTCTATCCTATTGTTCCTATATAATTTTAGAGTCCTTTAATTTTGGTATTGTTGGTCATTCCACTAGATAATGATGGAATCATCTGTTTCCCATGGGGATTTTGGTCATCTTGGTTAAAGGAGATCCAAAGATAGATTCTTCACTTTATTGCATGGATAATCTTCAAGGTATGTAACCATAGTGAATTTTAATAAATTTTTTCAAATGTTTAAATTAAATTATTTGTTTAATTGGTATCACTTCAAAGGTATTTGGTTTTAAATAGTGTTGGTTGTCTGATTTGGACCTTCAATGGTGGTTTCCTGGAGTTTTTTCAGGAGGTGGGAATCCAGTGAGTTTTACAACATTATGAAAAGTTGGGTTTGGGTTAATTAATTCATTATAATTGTTATAATTAATTAACTATGATTTATTTGTTTGAAACTAGAGCATGGGTTTTGTGAGGAGGATGGTTGAGTGATGAGAGGTTTGGACGATTCTTAGACGGGCCTTGAAAAGGCTATCGTGTTTTGGGAACATAATGTAAATATTATCTAATGAGGTAAGTGGTATAAGAACTTTACCCATAGTCTTAATAAATGTTTTATACATGAATTTTGGTATATTCATTAGATATCATGTGTGTTATGATTTCACCCTTGTTTTAATAAGTAATTTTTTTCTTCAGAATGATACCTTATACCTTCTACAGATCTCATTGGATTCATTGTTATATTAGACTAGGCCTATGGCCACCCATGGGGTGTTCCAACCTTTGAAATTAGAATTATTTATGTGTTATGTTTTTATGAAAAATCTTATTAGGCATTTAAAATGGTTAAAAGTGTGTGCATTGGGTTTTAAATAGTTTTAGATGAAAAGGGGAAAAATTATGTTTTTAAATGACTCTTTTTTTGAAATGAGGTGTTCACCTCTAGGATATTATGAATTGGTTTTAAATGGATTTCACATGTTTATTTGAAATGGTATTAAGGTGAATCTTAAAATGGTTTTCATAGAATATGAAGGTCTTGGACCTTATTGAGTTTTCAAAGGTGTTAGGTCCACTAGGTCACCTTGATATGAGGGGTGAATCAGGGTATGACAGATTAAAATTACTACCCCTTGGAATCTTGTTTCCCCATTAAACAAAACACACTTCTCTATTTCTCCCATATAAGTATATGAATAGAAATTAAATCATGCACAGGATGTAGTTATTTTTACTTGGTTCACCCTCACTAGGCTACATCTAAGGAGAATATAGAGACAATGTTCTGATATGCCAAATTCACAAAATCTCACTACCAATTATAAGGTTAGATCTAGATGTTCTATGTCTAGGATCATAGCTTTTATAAGTTTTAGGGTATACTCACTGCATTTCTAGGGGTCACTTCCTATGTCTCTTCCTCTAGCTCACTGCTGGTGGGAAGGATCGTCATCTTTCTCTTCCTTTGTTCACTACTCTTGGAAGGGATCCACTCGTAGTTTATGGAATTTTAGGTCTTTTTATTTGCATGAAAGCATGTATCCTCATATATAGGTATATGCTATGTTGAAGTCCCTTTTTCACCCAAAGATAAAATCCACTTTTTTGTGAACTATTAGGTTAAGGAAAATTGCTTTCGCAAACTATTTTAGTACTTTTTCAAGCTTCCTTAAATCCTCTGTGAACCACCTTGATTCATCTGTGAACTATGTAGAGGGTATGCTTCATAGATCATCTCTCCACAAACCATCTCTCCTCCGTGTATCATCCCTACTTCAGGGATTTTATCTACTTCCATGAACCATCTCTCATCCGCAAACTACATTTACTTCTATAGACCATCTCTCCTTTGTGTAATGGGTCTTACTCCTTTTCACACTGCATCATCCTCATCAGTGTATTGTGCTTTCCTCCTCTACTTTCCTCTTTCTTTTCAGGATATCGTTCCCCAAAAAAACCTTTGATGAAATTTCTTCCGCAAAACTACTTCACCCTTTGCAAAATTCTCCCTCAAAAACCTCTTTCAAACTTCCCTAAATTCCTAGAGAAAATAGGTTTTCTTATGAAAATATTTACATCTTAATAATATGGTTAGTGTTCCTTATAAATGAAATTAGATACACAAAATCCTCTAATATGATATTTACCGAATCTCTAATGTGGTACTTCCTTCACCGTGTATCGCCCCTTCCATGAAAAGTTTCCCTACACGGTCTGTGTACAACCTTTCTTCCTTCATGGTATCCCAAATCACCATCATGTTTTCACAAATGAATCCCTTCATGGATTCTCAAATCACCACCTTGTTTCAGTGAATGAAAAAACATCCTACATACTGCAAGCCTTCTGCGCACTGCATGCCTTCACTATGAACCAATTACTCCCCGTGAATGATTCTCATACGCATACTTTATCTCACGCTTCGCAGTTCCCTACCTTTTCCAATTTTCTTTGACATTCCACATACCACCTTATTAATTCTACAAACTATGGTTTGTGGTTCACGTACCATGTACACCTATGAAAAAATATTCCTTTACCAAAATCCAACTCCCAATTTTGAGGCCCAAAATTTTGGAAAATACTAGGAAACTGCCCCACCTTAAACACTTGCTTCAACAAACACCAACCATACTAATTCATGGTCATATGGATTTATCAACAAACACAATTACACCCAAAACATACTGAGAGGAAACCTTGAGGAATTTTTACCTAATGAAAGGTAAACCCCATGTTTTAAAGGGTGGTTTTGAAATATTAATGAAAATGTTCTATTTGGTATTTTTTGACTTTCAAAAATGGGGTTATATTTTATTGAATCATATTTTATTTAAATTTCCTTTCTAAACATGTTAAAAGTTTTGATTTAGAAATAAAATGGGAATGGTTACAAAGAATATGTTTGATTGATAATTGGTTTTAATAACAATTGATGAGTGTGTAATTCAATAAAGGAAGAAAATGGTTTATTGTGAAATTTATTTTATTTGATAGAAGTAATGGACAATGGAAATATTGTTTGAAAGGGTAATAATTGTTAATGGAATGTTTAGGGATTGTTTAAAATGACATTCTGGGTCCTTAATGGATTCATGGACTGAAGCTCCATGTTTTCCAACCTGTGATTAATGGTTTTGGGGATGGTCATCCATGAAATGATAAATCCTAGTTGGATTCATGGAATGATGATACATGTTTACTGACCTATGACTAATGGTTTTTGAATATTGGACTAATTATTCATTCCCCAGTGAACCTTACTTTTTTAGGGGAAGGACTGAAACTCTTGAACCTAGGGTAATGGACATGGCATCCTATGTAAATGTTGGGATGGTCATACATGATGTTTCGATCCCCAATTAAATTCATGGATTGATGCTCTATGTTTTATGGCTTGTGACCTAATGGTTGAAATGGTAAAAAATGATATCCCAAGTCCTAATTGGATTCATGGATTGATGCTTTGGGTTTCTTGATTTGTGACCTAGTGGTTGGGATAGTCAGACATGACGTATTAGTCCTAGTTGGATACTTGGAATAAGGCTCTTTATTTTATAAATTGTGTCCCCTATGTTGTATGGATAAAATTTCCATCTTAGGATAAGGAATTTTTTATATAAATTTGTAACCTTATGGAACAAATAATAAAATATATTAAATAAAATACAACTAAATAATGAAACTCACATTATTTACCTACTTTTTACAGTTATTCCTCTTCTTTCATGCACTATTACACTGACTGGTATTTTCTTTAGATGCCTTTGGTGGTGGACTGCTGAGTTTTAATCACACCCTGCTTGAGACTCTATTGCACTTGGGTACCCAAGCTGCTCTCATATTCTTATTGCAAGTACAAGTTTGGGACGAGGACCATGTTGAGTATTGTTGATCGAGTAAGATTTATCAAGTGGTATATGGTGATTGAATGGGTTTGGATCAGTGATGTTGTGGATCCATTTTTAGCCTATTTTATTTTGTTATGCTATGTAATTAGATATGTGGGATTTGGGTTTTATGTATGACATATTTTTTTGGTCCTTTATTGCATTTCATTTTATGACAGTATATTTCAGCTTTAATTTATTTATTCTTTCTATGTACTTTGATCTATATGATTTTTAGTGATTTACTTCTAGTTTTAGACCCTGATATGGGGGTATAATTTCCTCATACTTCCACTTTAGACCCCTACTGCTATTCGGCATCCTATGTAATATGAGGAGGCGTGCCTACGGTCTTATGGTAATCCGGCTCAGGGAAATGGTTTAGTCGAACCTGAGACGCCACATGAAAAATTGGTATCAATCCAGTTTACTTTCAATTCTTTTACTATTTGGGGTTTGGTAGAAAAGATATATAGGAATGTTTCAGAGCTTGAGATGGATACTAGGTTGGTGTGTTTCAAACACCTATTCCGGTAGGAAGTCCAAGTTACCTGGGGTTGGGATGGTTGTTCCAGTTTGTGATGTTATAGTTGTATATAATTTTCTCTTTGATTAACAAACATTTTATTTGTATGTTATGATTTATTATGGATTTATGGTTCTTGTATTATTGAAAATATTCTTGTGATTTTGTTTTTACTCTTGTACTAAAATGGAAAGAATAATCTCATGCATCATGGTAGGAATGTAGGGTTCACATGGTGTAGGAATTCAAGTGTGTGATTTTATGGACTTCCTTATGATGGTAGGTTATGTGAATCTATAGTGAGACACTCATAGAGGAGGACGCTAGTTTGGTCCTCATGCTTGGTTGGTGAAGTGACCTTAGTAGGTCAGTACTATGTGAGTATAGGATCATTGGATCCCTTTTGGTTGGTTTTTATTTGAGTTTGCTAGTATGTATAAGCCCTCCAGGGAGCGGTCTAATGTGTAGATTCTCAAAGAGGATAGGAAACCTAGTTTTTTTCAATGGAATTGTATATGAAACCTTTATAGTGTGGGACACTAGAGGAGGGTGTTTGTTTTTTTGAGGTTGTGTGATGATGAGATGAGTGCATGTTGACACCCTGTGAGTTGTGGCCTTCTATGAGATGACATAGACCTTGGGTGGTTGGACCTAATGACATTATTATAATGACTCCAATCTTGTAAGTGGTGTCATTTGGATTTTATTGGGGAACTATGAAAGGGTTTGGGTGAGTTTTAAGTGACTTTTGGTGCATAAGGCATGAGTGGATTTTTTGAGACTTTTGATGATATTTCATGTTGGGTGTAGCCCAGTATGGAGTTTGGCACATGGGATACCTTTATTTTTGAGAAGAATCACTTGGGTTCTGGTGTTTTATCTTTTTGGTTGGTCCTTAAAGGGGTATGACTTTTTGGGTGCCTTGTTTAGGTGATATTAGTATAGGCAGGATGTGCTTAGTGGTTTTGAACTAGGTCATGAGTATAAGTTTTACTTGGGTGATTACTATGAAAGTGAGATAGAATTTTTGTGTTTATAGTGTAAGGAATGAGAGGACTACTTTTTTATCTAAGATGAAATCACTTGTAGTGTTGGTGCTATGGTGGAATGTGTGATTTTTAATGGAAATTCAAGTTTTGCGCCTCACTCGGTTAGCTCTAGATGTGTCTTCAGGAATGTGATTCTGGTTCGGTGAGATTATTTTGGTTTTAGAAATCACCAAGGGTGATCTTCATTGGGTGAGATAGGTATGTGGGTAGGCATGGCTAGTGGATCGGTCTTGTGAATCGAGTTTTTGTGAGATGTGACCCGCTGGGGTTTTAAATAGATTTTTTGGTTGGGTTAGAAAAGGATGTGTAATAGTTGAGTGTTGATGGAATCTTAGAGCCAAAAATAGTTGGTTGCACACTATGTTATTTAGTTTTTGGATCAGATGTTATGAGAGTGTATGTCTGATGTGCTTGCACAGAGCATGCATCTGTGTGTAGGTTGAGAACTGGTGTGATGTGATGTGATGCTTATAGGAATGGTGGATAAGGACCTTTGATTGTGTTTGAAATTTCCTTGTTGATGGTAGTAACATCAGAAATGGATGTGTGGTAGTGGTGTTCATGAATAGGACATAGTGTACTCTTAGTATAGAGATGATCATGTCCAATACCTTGACATCTTCCTGAGTACATTGGGAGGGAAATGGTTATATTCTTAGCTACCCCAAAGTATTTTGGTTGGATGTGGGGCCTCTTATAGGTTACACTCATGGAGAGTTGAATGAAGAGTAGTATGGTGGTAAGTGAACCATTGATCATTTTTATGTGAGGTTTTTGGGATGGATCAGATATTGGTGAATACCATTGGTTTTATTTTCATATTTCAGGGATGATTGGTGTTTAATGTTTCATTTGGTCACTTGAATGAGAAAAATATGACCATGACCAATTCTTAGGTTAGTAGTGGTTGGATAATTAACCAAAAAAATTGAGGTTGTTAAGTGAGTTTTTGATAATGATACTCTTATGGTGAGGAGAGATGTATCAGTTGCGGTGATGTGACCCCAATTCTGAATGGGTTGTAGGTATGTGGGACTGGGTATGGATCATTTATGGTGCTATTGTGATTCTAGTGAAGAACCGTTGAGGGGATTACTTAAAATTTTTGGGGAAATTCTAATGAGAGATCTATGATGAAATGTGATCAAGACAATAATTTTCTTTAGGCTCAAGGTGGTTATGGAAAGTTTTTTGGTTGTGGAATCTTGTATTCATGTTGGGTGGTTGTGTAATGCCTATGGGTGTGAGGGAATTGTGATCAGGCAAGTTGGTGATAGGCCGATACTTGGAATAGGGCATTTTAGGATGATTCAGTCAGGGGTATCCTAACTGGGGTTAGTGTACAATGTGGGTGTGGGTGGTTTCTATCTACATTTGGTGTGTTGTTTTGGGAATGACTAGTGCATTTTAGGTTTGGCTTGGGATTTTGAGGAAAATATAGTATGTTATAAGATGTTCTTAGGTGGTGGGTAGGCATCCACTTTGGTTGGTTTTCAATGATGATGATGGGTGTCAATGAATATTAGAATTATCATGGGTATAGGGTTGTCATGAGTTGAGAACCATTTCATGCTCTTGGTGGGAGTGCAAGTTTAGTTTGGTTTGGGATTTCCTAATGGAAATGGTGTTAAGTATCGGAAGTTGGTGGTTATAAGATTAAGCTTATTGTGTAGAGAACCGTATCCCATTGAGTGATCAGGTGATGTTGTAATCAATTTTTTTATTATATGGGATCAGGTTATCACCATCATGGTGTTTTAGTTTAGTAATGGTCATTACCTCATGTTTTTTTTTCTGGTTAAGGGCCTTGAGTTTGAGGTTGTTCCTTAGTAGTGTTTTAGGCTATCAGAAGTTGGATGAGGAAGTTGGATGAAAATACGGTGACCAGTGTTTTTCAAGAGGTGTAGATGGAAAGCCACTCAAGATTCTTGATGGAGATAAGTGTTATGGTAGGGAGGTTGTAAGACCCCACATATGGATGGATTGAAATTTTCTGAAGGAAATTGAATTTTAATTACTAGATAGATCAAATATTGTATTGAGATTTAGAATGAGTTTTAGAGATTTGGAATGCCTCAAAGTGGTGTTTTGAGAGGTTTAATAATGCTTGGGAGGGATACTGGGTGTTTTGATGAGCTTCATATTCTTTGGTTTATGTTTTGAGAGTTTCAGAGTTCTCTGGAAAGGGTGCATGGTTTGGTGTGCACAATTTAGGAGAAACTATGTGACACCTTAATGATTAGGAGTATTTTAGTTCATTTTGAATTGAGTTTGGTTGATTTTCTTGGTTATAGAATGGTTTGGGGTAAATTTTGTGGGGGGAAAAGGATAATCCATGTGAGTTTGAACATGTTCTAAGACATGGTGTATGAGAAGCGCATGGTTTCAGACAAATTGTGTGCTTTGCTGTAGAGGGGAGGCAGTGATAATAGAATGGTTGGAACATGGTTTTTCAAACCGTGTATCACAATGATGCGAAGCTAAGGGTGTTGGATAGTAGGGGTGTGCAAGGTTGGCACACAGTTTGGACAATCATGCAACCAAACTATGTGAGTGGGTTGGACTTGGACAAAGCCAACCATACCATTGGTGCACTGTTTGGAAAACCATGTAGCCAAATTGTGTGGATACCCATATTTCATTAAAAAGGGATACTTTAACAAAATTTCCCATCATTTTTTTCAAACCTTCCACCCTCCTTATCCCCCTTTTCAGGTACTTGGACGAGAGGGTTCCCAAACCACTTCCCCCACTTCTCCCCCTTGATTTTAGGGTGTTTCCATAGAGATTTCTTGCTGGTTGAGGTGATTTCTCCTCCTATGGTGGTTTCAAATCTTCTTCCTCTTGTTCTTATCTAATTTTGGAGTTCTCTAATTTAATTATTCCACTGGATCATGGTGGAATAATTCATTTCTCATGGGAATTTTGGTCAGTTTTGGTAAAGGAGATCCCGAGAAGGATTTTGCACTTTTTTCATGGATAATCATCATGTTATGTGACCACAATGAATTTTCTTAGGTTTTTACAAATTGTTCAATTTAATTAGTTGTCAAATCAGTATCGATTCTTAGGGATTTGTCCAGAAATGGATTCATTGGTCCAATATGGACATTTTATGGTGGTTTCATGGAGTTTTTCTCAGAGGTGGGCATCATGTGAGTTTTACAGCATTATTCAAAGTTTTTTTATGGTTTATTAATCAATTATAATTGTTATAATTAATTAATTATGATTTATTGGAGTGAGAATAGATCCCGATTTTTTATGGTGAGCATGATTCAGTGCTAATACATTTGTACAATGCATGGATAGGCCTTGATAAGGCATCCATGTTTTAGAAACATAATTGAAACCATCTCTAATGAGGTAAGTGGTCTAATATATTTACCCATAGTATTAATAAATGTTTTATACATGAATTTTGGTAGATTAATTAGATCCCATGTGTGATATTCTTGATCCCTTATTTTAATAAATTGATTTTGGACTTATAATGATACCTTGGACCTTATATTGATCTTGTTGGATCTATGGTGATGTGATACCGGACCTATTTCCACCCATGGGGTGTGCTAACCTTTTGAAGTGTAATGATTTATGTGTTAATTTTTTATGAAAATTTCTATGAGGCCTTTAAAATGGTTAGAGTGTGTCCATTTTGTTTTTAATGGTTTTATATGAAAAGCGGGGAAGCTATGTTTTGAAATGACTCTTGTTTTGAAATAAGGTGTTGACATCAAGGTGATTCAGAATGGATTTTAAATTTTTATTTAAAATGGGAGTTAGGTGACTCTTAAAATTATTTTCATGGAATATTAAGTTCTTTGACATTGTTTGGTTTTCAAAGGGAAATACCCAGGTTTTAAAGGGTGGTTTTGAAATTTTAATGAAAATGTTTTATTTGGTGTTTTATGAATTTTAAAAATGGGTCTGGATTTTATTGAGATTTATATTGATTTAAAGGTCCTTTTGGACCATGATAAAAGTTGTTATTTAGAATGTAAATGGAAATGGTTAAAAAGGATGTGTTTTATTGATAAATGGATTTAAGAACAATTGATGAATGTTTAACTAAATAAATGATGAAAATTTTTTATTGTAATATTGATTTTATATGATGGGAGTAATGGACTATGGGAATATTATATAAAAGGGTAATAATTGTTAGTGTGGTGGTTGGGGATGGCTAGACATGAAGTTCTGAGTCTCGATTGGATTCATATACTGATGCTATGTATTTTACGACCCGTAATTAATGGTTTTGGGAATGGTTGTCTAGGAAATGTAAAATCCCATATGGATTCATGGACTGATGCTCCATGTTTTTCAACCTATGACTAATGTTTTTGAGATGTTGGAATAATGATTTTCTCCCTAGGTCATGGTAGTGTTTTGGGTTAATGACTGACACTCCTGAACCCAAGAGTATGGACATGGAATTTCATATCAAGGTTTGGATGGTTAGAAATGATGTTCTGAGTCCCAGTTGGTTTCATGGATTGATTATCCATGCCTTCTAACTTGTGTCATAAAGGATGGGATGGTCGGACTTGGAATTCTAAGTACCAGTACAATTCATGGATTGATGCTCTGTGTTTGATGACTTGTGACCTAGTGGTTGGGATGATCATACATGACGTACTAGATCCCAGTTGGATAGTTGGATTAAGGCTCCTTGTTTTCTAACTTGTGTCCCTTATGTTCTATGTCTTAGATGAATGGCTTAGTCCGAGGTAGTTTTGATGGAAATGGGTTATCTTTTGGAACAAAGAATAAAAATTATTAATTTAAATATGGATAAATGATTAAAAATACTTTATTTTCCATCTTTTTAATATTTATTCCTCTTATTAAATGCACCATTACACTGAGAGGAACTTTCTTTAGAAACCATTAGTGGTGGCCTATTGAGTTTTACTCACATCCTGCTTGGGCCTCCATTGCACTTGGGTATCAGAAAAGCTATCACATGCTTATTGCAAGTATAGGTTCATGTTGAGGCCCGTGTTGAGTATTATTAGTTGATAAGGATTTATTGAGTGGTATCTGGTGATTGTATGGGTTCTTCACGATGACAATGTGGAGCCTTTTTGTAGTCTCTTTTATTTTTTTTATGTTATGTAACCATCCTAGTGGGCAGTGTGTTGTATGTACAAAATGATCATTTGGGTATTTATTGAATTTCATTTTATTATAGAATATTTTAGCTTTAGTTTATTTATTCTTTATGTGTACTCTAATGTGTATGATGTTTGGTGGTTTACTTCTAGTTTTTCACTTTGATATGGGGGTATAGTCGACTCACCATTTGACTTTAAACCCTCATTGCTAGACAACAGCCTCTGGAATATAAGGAGACACGCCTGAGGTCTTTTGGTGATCTAGATCAAAGAACTGGTTCAGTGGCACCTAGGTTGGGACATTATATAAATCTACCAACATTATCCCTAACCTTAGAATTGATAAAGGTATCTATGTAATACTTAATCGAAGTTGTGTAAGAATTACTCCTTATACATCTTCAGTTTAATCTTATGTAGAAACCTTTAATTGCACTAATTTTAGCACTGATAAAGTTATTTTCATAATAATAAACCAAATATGCATAAGGTGTAATTCTTACAAGGATTTTATTTAATTTTACATAGATTCCTTATCAGTTCTAACTTTAGCACTTGTACAGGTATATTTATTAGAACTTATGATTTTATCCCCCCAAAAAGCATATTTCATCATATTTTTTAGTTTGTCTTGATAAAGTTATTACTATCTTATAAAAGAACTCTAACTACACTACAAATATGAAATTTCATTCAATCTATTGTGGGATTTGTACTATTTCATGCCACTCTCACATCATTTTATTAACAATTCAACTTCCAAAATTGGTGGTATGAAATCTCCTACAATTGTGATATGTTTTTTAGATATTTTTTATATTTTTATTCTAATAAAATGATTTCACACTTTGTCGCATACCCCTCACAATAATCATTGGTATTTGGGTAGAGTTGTTCTGAATGAAAATGTTTTAAAATGATTTATTAAGTACAAAATTATGGTTTATTTGGGAAGGTTTGAAAATAGAAGTTGTTTCTTGAGTTTTTGTATATAAGTATTTGAAGGGGAATTGCTTTAAAAGAATAAAACCATTTTTTTAAAGGCATTTTTTTGAGAATGCGTTATTTTCTAATATAATTTTTATTGAATTTTAATTAGTTTTGATAAGAGGAAGTGTATTTAGGGTGTCTAAGGATTCATTTCGTTTTCATTTTAATATAAAAGTTACTTATTTTAACAAAAAAACAACATTATTTATGTAATAATGAATTTGTTATTAATTTTGCATTAATTTAATTGATTTGGGACTCTTTTGGTTGTGAATGATGTGTTTTCTTAATATTTTTTCAAAGGAAGTGTTTATTTTAAACTAATTTTATGATTTTTGATGGATATATTTTGGTTTGAGTTGTACATGTATTTAAAAAATATAATTAAATTTTTAACCATATGTAATATTCCAAAATAGGAATATTAGGATTTGGTCTACTGATGTTTTCATAATAACAGTGAACCAAGTAAGGTATTTAGTATGGCATTGATCCAAACCAATGTAAACTCTTAACAATGTGAATAAATGATACAATATGGCATAAACACCTTTTATGAAATATAAATATAGAAGTAAAATTTCATTATCTAAATATATTTTTTACATTTAAAACTTAATTTAGAAAATAAAAAAATGTGTACTAAAGAAAAGTTTCCAAATCAAGTTAAGGCCTACCCATGTTTACCATATTTAAATAGAGGAAATATTTACAATTATTTTTAAAGTATAAATTAAATCCATTTAGTTCGGGTTAAAAATGAGTTACAAATAAAAAAAATTAAAGAAATAAATTACCCAATGTTATGGATTCACAGAGAACAACACTAAATATTTATTATTTTATTTAAAACCAATTACATACTCAAATATTTAGTAAAATAAAAAACATTAGTATTTATAAAGTTTTATTTTTAGTTTAAAAAAATCGTAGTTCATGAAAATCAATATCTTTAAGAACCAAATAATTCATTTTCACTTCATCAAACCCAAAAATTATAACATTAGCAATGTGATTCTTAACCAAGTTTAGGTATTATTCATTTAATTATAATTTATTTAGTTTTTATAGTGGAAATAAATGTCTGACATTATAATGATAAAAAAACTAAAAAAATCATGCTTAACTAAGTTATATTCTTACCATTGAAATTCTATCTTTAAAAACTAAATTCAGGTTTACTAAACGAATCAAGATAAAAAAAAATAAATATGAACCAAATATTAATTATTTTTCTTAACCTAATACCTAAGGCATGTAAAAATTTATTTTACTTATCGAAACAAAGTCAAGGTACATAACCTGAACAAGAGTAAAAACATTCCTTTATGGATCATAAAAAATGGATCTTTATAACATTTCTAAGCCTATAAAATTTATAAATGGAAATTTTTAAATAAATAAAGAAAATCAGAACACACATTGTGTTCATGGAATATAGAATTATAAAATAAGTAAACTTAATCATTGTCTCTTACACAATAAATCAAGGATAAACACATAATTTAAACAAATTATTCAAGTAAAAAATTACCTTAACAAATTATAAAACCTATATAATAACATGTAATGATATACCAACCAATCAATAAAAAGCATTATAACATGATGGAATTTACTTATTTAAATTAAACTTTAACTTTAATAAAATAATTTTTGCCAAAAAATATCTTTTCACAAGGTGTTAAGTCAATATTTTAAATAAAGTACGTATAAATCAAAAACCGTTATATAGGTTCATGTAAAATTCCATTTAAAACCATTAACTTATAGTATAAAAATATTATTAAAAAACAACCCATCTAAATCCCATTAATTTTTTTAATATAGTGGGATACAGTAAATATATCCCATATATATGTATTATAATTTATAATTAATTTTTAAATGTTATACTTTATAAAATATATGCATAAAAATGATACATTATATGCATAACTTCTTTTAATTTATGAATTTATTGCTAAATAATAATATTATTAAACCAAATAAAATGAATATGAATCAAAATGGATGGAAACATATCATATGAAAAAATATTTTTATTATATGGTTTAAGAGTTCATCAAGTTTTCAATAGATAAAAGAAATGAACCTTCTCAAATCATTTGTGTATCTTTTCATCATTGTTATTCATGATAAATCTTTCTATGTGAGTTGGAAGAAAACTTGATCTATCATCAAATGGATAAAATTCATAAATGTTGGACTCATCATGGGGAATAACTTAATATAGATAGTGATTGGGATAACACTACAGTTTATGGATCATTGGATATGAGTATAATTATAAACAATGTTAGAGATCATATTGAGGAAATGAAAAAAATAATTTAAGATGACCTTCATGATTTTACAAATCTCTTTAAGAAGTAAAGAAGTTGTGAAAAGATTCCATTTTATGTTGGTTTTACTATAAACAATATTTCCATCAATTATAAAGCTATGTAATTTGAAATATATAAATGAATGGAGCAACACCAACATTACAAAATTACTTTCTCTCTTAAATGATATGTTACCAGAAGGTAGTGAGATTCCTTATTGAACATATTATGTTAAATAAATGTAATGTTTAATGGGTATGATATATGAAAGAGTACATTCCTATACAAATGATTGTACATTGTTCCACCCGGACCATGAATCACTTAATTCCCTAAGTGTGGTGAGAATCTATACAAGAAATATGAATCAATTCCTTTATAAAATTTATGTTAATTTTCAATAATTCCAAGGTCTAGACACATATAGGTAAGTCATGAGACAGTAAGTAAATTTATGTGGCATATAGATTAAAAAATTAAAGGGGGGAACGTCATCACTTAGTAGACTCTCCTTAGTATAATAAATTTGTAATGGGTATCCTGGATTTGGAAATGAGCCAAAAAACATTCATCTTGCACTATCTATAGATGGAATGAATCCTTTTGTTGTACAATATAGTACTCATAGTATGTGGTCACTAATGTTGGTAAATTATAACTTTCCACAATGGTAATGCATGAATTGAAAAATATTATATTATCTATGCTTATATAAGAACCGAAAAAACTTGGTATTAATATTAATGATTGTTAGGATCCATTGATCAACTATCTGAAATTGATGTGGGATTTAGGTTGTAATTTGTATGATTATCATAGAGATAAATAGTTCAAATTGAGATCCATATTATTCAAGATGATAAATTAGTTTTCTTTTTATGGAAATTTATCAGGATATAGCATTAAATAAATATTAGGGTGTCCCATTTATAAATAAGGTACACACTAAATTTTATTGAAACATTACCTAAAGTAATTATTTTTAGGAAATCATAAATTTTTACCCCAAAGACTTAAATACCAATATTTTACAACATCATTTGATAAGAATTCAGAATAAGGTACAAAAATTTATTTATTAATAGGTGAAGATCAATTTGAGAAATTAAAGGATATTGTCATCATTTTTTATAAAACAATTTAATGAAATTTAAGAAAATAAGTTGGAAAAAGATATTATTTTTTGAATAATTATATTGGATTTTTTTGTATGTAATAAATTTTCATGATGTCATACATGTAGAAAAAATTAATGCGATATTTTCAAGGAAACATTACTAAATTCACCTGAAAAAACAAAATATGACATTAACACTAGGTTGGACATGATTGATATGGGGATAATTGAAGAGTTAGATCCATTAAAGGGTAAAGACAAAATTTTATTCCTTTACTAGCTTACACTCTTTCCAAGAAAGAGTGATATCAGTTTTATAATTTCCTTAATAGTGTAAAGGTTCTAGAGGTGTATCCATAAACTATTAAGAATACCATCTTAGTGAATTATTTAAATTTAAAGATCCTAAAATCACATGATTTCTATGTTTTTAGGAAAGGTTTAATACCTATGTCTTCACATTGTATTCTACCTAGAAATTTCATACACACATTCACTAGGCTTTGATTCTTTTTCCAAGCTATATGTAGTAATGTTATGGACCTCATGAAATTTCCAACTATGGAAAATGAAATTGGTATCATATTATGTAATTTGAATATGTTATTCCCAGCACCATTCTTTGACATAATGGTTCACTATATGGTTATATTGGATAGATAGATGAAACTATGTGGACCCATACATTACCAATGGATGTACCCCATTAAATTGTATATAATTATTTTGAAAGGGTATATTAAAAATTAAAATCAACCAGAATTTTGTATTATAAATATATTTAATATTAAGTAATCCATTGAATTCTATACTTAATACCCATATGATGTGGATAACAATGGTATCCCAAAATCTCATTATAGTGTGCACCTTGTGGGTGAAGGAATTTTCAAAAGAGATGGTGTTTCAATAAATATTATAGAGAGGTTGAAGGATCACAATTAAATTTTATATAATATCATAGAGGTTGTTTCATATGTTAAAACCCACAAAGTAATTCTTAGGTATTTTAATACATTGGGGATGAAATATGGATATCAAATACACATAATCAACAATTTATAGGATTGTTTTAAGACCATATTTTTTTCATATTTATTTGAAAATATGAATTAAATTTCAGAAAAAATTTGATAGCAATATATAAGACCAAGTTTTCCTGCATTATCTTATAATGGTTATGTAATTAACAGTTATAAATCCAATACAAATGCACATGATGAACATATTATGATGAAAAATACTAGATTTACTCTTTTATAAGAAGTAATACATGTATATTATACCAAGGATATAAATCTAATTTATGTGAATATGTCTTAATTTGGAATCATTGAAAAAATATGGGATTTGGATTATATAAAATTCCATGTGCCTATTTTTTGATGCAAATGGGTTGATAATATAAGTTCGGTTAAAATTGATCAATTGGGATTCATGAAACTAAATTTTAGTAAGGAAGGGTACAATAATTAATAATTAGTAATGTAATCCCATGTAGTACAAGTATTTGTTTCCCTGGATCATATAAATTCAAAATGGTTAATTATTTTTTTCAACTAAAACAACTATAGGGTCAAAAGAAAATTCCATTGAGGAAGATCCTTTCATTGGGATGTCACAATAATTTTATGGTGATCTCAATGAAAATGGTGTCTTTTATGTTATAGTGTACCCCAAGGTGGGGATTTGGATACTTGATATAGGTTTCAAATACCTTCAACCTTTAAATAAATAAAAATATTTCAGTGAATCGGTCAAATGTCTCTAATTAATTATATACATATACAATGGGTTTCATCATAATATTATAGGTTTTCCACTATATTTATGTAATCTAAATTAAATGTTCAACTAATTTTATATCTAATGGATTCTTTTCCTATTGATAATACCAATCTTGGGGAACAATGTATTGGAAATTTGAAATTGAGAAAATGTCAGAAGGTGAGAAAGTAAGAAAAAGCGATATGGTTGAAAAAAACATGAATGACATAGTGTGACCATGTTAGTAAAAATTATTAAGATGATAATTAGTGGTAAAAAATTCAAGGTTGGATGGAATTAACATGGTCAAAATATTGACCCCAACAAGTTCATTTTCATTAGTTACATTTTGTTCAGTACTCAAATTCAAATTATGATTGATATAGATACGTGGCACAATATTGTGTCTGCATTAAAGGAAACAATTTTGGAATAAATTTTGGTAATATTATGATATAATTTCATTATTTTAATGAAAAATAAAATAATAAAAAATGATTTACTCTTTATTATCCCTTATATATTACATTTATTTTAGAATATTTTTAGATAAAATTAACACTAATGGTTACTAGAAAGGCACATATATCATTTTAGAAACTTCTTACGAAACATCATATTAGGGATGTTGAGGATAAATTAAAACCTACCCACAATCTATATTCCCACACATTATAAACCAAGAAATCGGGGATGATTTTTTTGTCCACTGAGGGGAGGAATCATTTAAGGTACATTGTAACTGGAATTATTTTATTTTACAATTCATATATTAATCACATTGATTTGGAATTTTTAATTTATGAAATAATAGAGGAGTATAAAAAATAAAAAACATCCATCAAAACCACCAAACCCCAACCATAAATCAAATATGGGTTACCCTTTACTTAAATAAAAAATTATATATTTTTTAAATATATTGTAAAACTTTTCTATGATATTAAAAAACAATATAATTATGTTTTTTGTTTATATACTTATTGGTGAATCAGAATCTCAAACCACTTCCATCCCACATCATATTCTATATAAGGGGGATTATGTAAATAAAAAAGGACAAATAGTAGATGAAAACACACAAAAATTATAAAATCATGTGTAAGTATGATATAATAGAAATTTTTCTACTTAAAATAGTATTAAATAACAATGACTACTTATTTTACTATATTGTTTTATTTGGTTTATATAAAAGAATCATCATATACTGTATATTATTAATGACTACTTTAAGTATCTTTGAAGAATACATAATTATATTGTTGCATTAGAGGTATAAGTTTTATAGTGTCACCCAAAGAATTCTTTGAGAAAGTAAAGACATTAGGGGATATAATTGATAAAATAAAAAAAATTTTGGCATAACTATATGCTATAAAGAAAAACAAATAGTTTATAATATGATGTGATAAACCATTTTCTTAAAAGATATCAATGATGAGAATCAAAAAATAGTAACCGAAACATGAAAATCCACCCCCCCCCCCCCACCGTAGTTTTGTGGCTATCCATTCAACTAAATGGTATTCCTTACCCGAGGTAATAGATTTTGTTATAATAGTTTCCACTAAATGTAAATCATATAACTATTGATACCTTTC
Source organism: Viscum album (assembly GCA_963277665.1). NCBI lineage: Eukaryota > Viridiplantae > Streptophyta > Magnoliopsida > Santalales > Viscaceae > Viscum > Viscum album. The sequence continues at coordinate 1,881,061,519 of OY728165.1, read as the reverse complement.
ATTAACTAAAATTATACTCGATGAAATCGATGATGTTTTATATCTATTATCAACCACTCATCGCCTTTTTGTAACATATACTATGTAAAATATCAAAGGTGATATTATTCACAATGAAAAACTTTCAAAAGATAACATAAGATTATGGATTCACGTAGATCATGAGTTGAGCATCAAGGAACCTATTCCCCTCATGTATTTATGTTAACATGGTTGAACATTTCATTTTCACTTTTATAGAATGGTTATATTGATAAATTATGATAATGAGGAATGTCCTTTCCAATTTATTTTATATGAAAAACCTAATACAAATAATTAAATATTTAAAAAAGGAGATATATTATTACAAAATGAGAAATATAAGGGGAAATTAATGGGTGATTAAAGAAAATATAAAGTATAAACTAATGGATCGAAACAACCTTCTGAGAGTACCTTTACCCATTTTAATTGCACTTTCACATTTATTTATGTTATAAGTTCATGCATATACAATGTTATGAGATCAAAATATTTCCTATATTGAATGTTAAGAAAAATTATATGGAAATTAAATTACAAAAATGTTATTTTTTGAAAATTTACAAGAAATTATTAGACATAAATGGTTGGGAGCCTCAGTTGTGAATGTAAACATGTGGTACATTTTCATAATTTTTTTGTCCAATAATTGATCTAATATTTTTATTGTTGTTTAGTAATAATATTTTTTATATATTCATATATATCACACAAATGTGAATAGAATATCCTATGAAAAAAAAATTTGTATTTGTTAGTCCTCATGTCACTTGTACATAAAAAATATCAATGTATGAAGATGAAATTTTAGTAAGATCGTACCAATTAGTCATATCATTTGAAAAGAAAATAACTAATGGAATTCGTTTCTTAATACCAACAATATAGGGGTAAAACTCTATACGTTAATCATATAAAAAATTCCATTTTTTCATTACTTATTTTTTTATTTTTTTAGGAATCACTATATACTAATTCAAATCAATTTGGATACTCTAAATATATATATTTTGTAGATATAATGCATAGATATCCAACAATACCTTATGAATTTATAGTACACTTCATTAAAAATTTTAAAAATAAATATCAAATTATATATTTATATTATGTTTTAACAATAATTTTTTTATAATGGGATAATGTTTATTTATCATCAAAACCATGGTATCATTATGTACAACACATATAGGAAGCCTATGGATTTTAATAGCTGGATAAGTATTAGACTGTATATAATAAGATTTCACTATCAGAAAATATATATATAATTTCGTATTTTTATCAATGTTTCTATAGTGTCTGAAATAAAGAAATTTCATTGATTTTGGGTGTTACATTTCAAAATTTATGAAATCTACCATATTCAAAACCGTATTCTATAATCCATGAAGAGGTTTTTCTTAATTTAATTATAATTTCATTTAAAATATTTATTAATTGTTTATTTATCTATAATTTTTAATGCTACCAAGAATAACCTCAATCCACACACTTTCAAGAGGAAATATATATTTTTTGGAATGAGTGGGTAGCTTACATGGTGTCAGGATATTTGCAAACACTATAAAGAAGTGGTTTCCTATCATGTCTATATAATTTTTTATTTCATAGAGATCAACTAGATATATTTTATATACTAATTATTTAGTTAAATTTATTATCATTTTAAGTTAGAGTTATGGAGAGAGACTTTTGATTCTGAGTCATTCTATCTTAGTGGTGATAAGAAAGAATATATAGTGTCGTTTTAGTGAAGGATTCTAATGTAATGTTATTGATGTGATATTGAAATCCTAAATTATTTAAAAAGATGATAATTTTTCATATTTAGGCTCATTTTTATAATGTGATGGAGATATTAATGTAGATTCCTCTCATAGGATTCAAACTTGATGGATAAAATAGATAAAGTCTTATGGAGTGATTTGTGATTGTAAAATTACCTTGAAATAGAAGGGAAGATTTTATAGGACTATTATTGGAATAGATATTCAATATGGTGGTGAGTATTAGCCTTTTAAGAGACACCTTGAATAAAAAATAAGGTTAATATTAATGAAAATGTTAAGATGGACATGTGGGCATACTAATATGACTAAGATTAGAAATGAATGTGTTCTAGAAAAAAAAGGGAGTCATTCTGACTGATGAGAAGTTGAATGAATCGATATTAAGATGATTTAAACATGTTATAATAATACTTAGGGATGTACCTATTAATAGGGTAATAATAATGATAAATTCACTTATTAGGAGGATAGATAGTCGTAAAGAGATATTTCAGTTTAAAATTCATGTTACATGCTCAAAATCAATCTAATGTGGTTGTATTTTCTTGATACTTTAAAAAAATGATCCATGATTTATTTTTGATGTGTATAAATCAAGTGGAAATAAATCTAACACATGGTGTTCCTGGTATGACTCAAACTACATGTTTTAATTTTAAAATCAACATTTTAGTTCACAACACACATAACATACTCAAAATTTAGGAAACACCCTTGTATTATCTTTATAATTTAGGATAAATATAAGTAATTCATTTATGATGTGTGGGAATTAATATCATTTAAATATTATAAACATTATTTATAATGTGAATAAATTTGTATTTTTTTAGTTAAAATGAGATATTTTAGTTCAAAACATGTGACACATACTCAAAACTGATAAAACTCGCTCAAATTGTATTTATACTTTAGAATAAATATCGATAATTCATTTTTTATATGTAAGAATTAATCTCACATAACTCTAACACATGGTATAGATAGTATGACAAAAAGTGCTTGTTTTTAGTCAGTTTAAAATGTGTGGCACTTATATAAAACCAAGAAAAAATGAATGGATTATCTTGATACTTTAGGAAAAATAATGATAAATCGTTTGTGATTTTTAGGAATTAAAATCACATCAATCTTATACATGTTGTGACCAATATAACAGAAAGTGTGTATTTTCATCTAAAACTGATATTTTAGTTTAAAATGAGCATCCCATACTCAAATTGAGAAAACATGGTCACATTGTATTAATACTTTAGAAAAAAGATCAATAATTCATTTGTGATGTGTTTGAATTAATCTCCTATCAATCTAACACATGGTGTGGCTGGTATAACTAAAAGTGTGGTTTTTTAGTTAGAATTGATATTTTAGTTCAAAAAGAAAATCACATACTCAAAACTAATAAAAATCAGTTGGATTGTCTATATAATTTAGGATAAATATCGATAAATATTTTTTTACATGTTGAAATTAATCTCACATTGTAACACCCTAGCCCTAGAAGCCCATAGATGATACATTATTTTATTACATTGGTATGATTACGAGGAATAAAATCCTAAAGGAAATGATAGTTTAGTTGTTTCAGAAAACTAAATACATACATGAGTTCAACATTATAACTTTAAAGGAAAAACAATATAGCATTTCCATTGGAAACATCTATAACTCCTAGATTATCCCTAGAAGTCAATTATAATATTCATCTTTGAAACTTAGGGGAAATAAAACATAAGAAGGGGTGAGCTCAGATGCTCAATAAGGGTAACTAATACAATGGAAGTAATCATAAACATAAACACTAGGCATTTTTAGAATCTAAAAACACATTCCTTTAAACATATACTTCAGAATAATATGGTAGTAATAAAAGTTGAATGAATAATTCCATAATAAAACATAACCATTGATATTCTACTAGTCAAATAATCACATGGATTATCAATTAATAGTTTCATAATGAAGTAAATACCTAACTATGGATATTTAAAACATACCTTCAAGGCTTCATGACAAGAATATATCAAGGATTTAGGCCAGAATCTATTATTATCATGGCTACATGATAATAATTTATTATTGTCGAGGCTTCCAGCTAAGAATCTATTAAATGGGTAAGTCCTCAGCCAAAACCAAATCTAGTTTGTCTCATGAGACCTACTGATGCATTGAGGGGCTATAGATGTCCCACCCATCACTTACTAAGTCCAATTCATTCCTCATATGAAAGGGGTGAACCAAAAACAACATATACATTCATATTGAAACAAACATAAGAAATGTAAGTCACTTTCTCTGATCAATAAACATAACAGTAACCATTCAAAATAATTTGGATAATGGTTTCAATATTGAACATCCCTTGTCAAAATAATCATAAACCATTAAATAAAACATGCTCTATGATATCATAAAATGTTTATCCCAATTAAACTTATGAATCAACAAGAGTGTTGAAATAGTTGAAAATACTCTTATAAAATTTTCATATAATTCTTGATAGAAATATTCCTTATCTTTGGAAAGAAGATTTCTTTTGAAAAAACATTTTTATAAAACCATAACTTAATTAAGGTATTTTTTCATTATAAAATTGGTAATTTAAAAAAATAATGGTGTCTTAAAAAAGATTATAGAGTGCATTTGAAAATAGGTAAGAATATGAGAAGTTCCTTTGAAATGGGCTTGTTTATCAGGAAGAATTTTTAAAATATCCTTTTAAAACATGTGACTCCCCATAAAATAAAGAAGTATTATGGTTGGTACAAATATATAGAACATTCACATAGAATTTATGAAGAGTAAATGAGAATAAATAACAATTTCATTGTATTAAGTAGAAAATAAGAATAACTCGAATGAAAATGGAGGTCCGGGTAGAAAAACCTTACCATTTTCTAATAAATCAAATCATATGCCCCAAAATTAATAATAATAAAATGATACATTCAATACCATGAAAATAAATTAAATTCATGATATGGTGCATCAATGGGCATTATACATGCCACACCCGTCGTTTTTAAATTATTTATTTTATTATTTTTATTGGACATCTGGTAGTTTGGGTTGAATCTTAACATAAAATTTCTAGTTCTTATTTAAAAACACACATTTCGGACTTGAAATTGTTCAGTGCCCTATGGTCAAAGCCTTGCGGCCTCGCCTGGGTCACCATGCGGCCTCACCCGGTTCACTTCATAGCATGCCCGATGTTCAAGGAAAATGAAAAAAATATAACGAATAATAAAATGAGAGTAAAATAAAAATAATAAGTGTGATAAAATTCAAGGCACCATTTTAATGATAATATTAATAAAATCATTCGAGAATATTTTTTTTATTATTATTATTTGTGGCTTTAATAATATAAATTTTATCATGTTTTTAATATAATAATAATTAATATTATGTTAATATTATATTATGTTACTATCACTTTAGTATTTTATTTGGATTTAAAATATTCTGTTGTGGTGTAGGATGAGTCCCGGTTGAATTTTGAGTTTGTTGATAAATGAGTTTTCACGGCTTGACAGCGTCCGACTATGACAACCCTACTTTTATTACAAACTTAAACATGATTTATTACATAAAATGTTCACTTGATACAAAATGGAAGATCGAGAGGTCTAGTGTCTTTAGGGCTTAATATCATTACATAACAATATAAAACATGAAATACAACATCTTTATTGAAAACTTCGTTTACATGACCACTACATTCCCTCATACTTAGCATTGCATGGGATAACCTGAGGACGTGCATAAGAAAATGGGTGAGCTATAAATCCCAGTAAGGGAATAAACATGGAATACATGAGGATTACAATACATTTTAGACAATAGGCATATCAATATATTATTATAGAAATATGAACATAATGTCATGATAAAGAATGATAATCATAACATGGAAATGTGGCAACAACACTTAACATGGAATTAGCAAGAGCCAAGGCTCATTGCACATGGAGCATGAGTAAATCCCCATTGCACATGAAGAAAAAGTAAACCCTTGTTGCACTTGAATTATCATGAGTCAACAATCATTTCACATGACGTATCATGATACTATACTTTACCCAATGCATTGGAGCGCTATAAGGGTGCACCCTTCTTAAACATTTCATTTCTGCATAAGTGTGCCACATGGATCATAAAACATGGATTCATAAATCATAATCATTTATTACAAGATAAAGGAATGTGTAATTCATAAATGAAACATTATAATCAATAAGTAAATGTTCATAAAGGTGAATACCCTTGATGGAGAAATGGGAATGGTATTCACTACACAATGGTATTGGCTTAGAAAATCGGTGCGATTTCGACTGCGTAACGGCGTGACATAAGAATTCATAAAAATGGTTGATGAGAGATAAAGGGGTTCCTCATCATATTTAAATGTAATGGACAGTAAGTAGGTCATATAGATACATGTACCAACAATTTTAATGTAATTTAGAATCAGGATACAAAAGTTTTTCTTGAATGTAAATGAGGAGAGAGAAGTTCCTTTCGGAATTTCGGCATAGCAACGAGTGTACATGGGAGGCTTTTAATTAGAGAGAAATGGGTCTCCCATCATTAAAACATAAAGAGGTAAGTATGAGGGAGGTGTGAAACCATACCCCAACATTTATAATTGAAATTAAAAGGAAAAAACAACTTAAAGAAAATTGGACAAAAATGAAAAAGGAAGAAAAAACCATTACTTGGAAGTGTTCTTCCAAAGGCTTGAGGGAGGATTGAGAGAGGCTTCTTGGGAGATTGGGGCACCTTGGGAGGATTCTATAGAGAGTAGGGAAGAGGTTGGACGAAATCCGAAGGCTTTTAGTGAGGAGGAAGTGGGAGCTTGGGTGGGTTTATATAGGAAAGGTGAGTGAATTATTTATTATTTAGGTTTGGGACCCCTTACATTAAACTAATCCAAAACACAAATCAGCTCATGGTTTATGCCCATGGTTTTTGGAAAAGGGGATAGGAAAACAATATTTTATGAAGAAAAATTCAGAACTTCTTAAAATAATGGGGTTGCTTATGTGGAGGTGATTCACACTCCCATGGAAAATAATTTAAAAAGACAAGATGTTTAATAAGTCTTGATGGGTCTATTAATGCTTTGTAAAATAAGTCAAACAAACCCAAAATCAAATTATTTTAATGGTAAAACATATATTGGCCTAAAATAAATCTTATATTATTTTATTACATCACTATTGGGTCATTATGATGTCTAAAAACACATTATATATTTAAACGGTATTTAATTTTTACCCAAAACTTTGACTGTCTCAGAAATTTATGAAAAATTCACCATTAGATAATTTCAACGTAATAATTCTAGAAATAACATTTATTTTATCTAAATAATTTTCTAAATATTTTAATCTTCACTTTTAAAATAAAAACTGACATTTATCGAAAATTCACGGGTTTTGACAAAAATGGCTTTCAAATCTTAATAAAAATTACAATTGCATTCATAAAATTATAAGATCATTTATATTTAATAAAAATTAATTTAATAATAATAATAATATTTTATTAAAATATTATTTAATTCAAAAATCCCTTAATTTAATAAAATATAATTCTTAATTAAATAATAACTAAAAACACTATTTGTACTTTAAAAACTATTTACAATGTATCAATAATGAAAAGAAAGTATATTCATTAATACATACAGAAAATAATGAACATGAACATAGTACTAGCGATTTTTTATATAACCCTTTAAAATAGTCACATAAGACGTAAGGGTAAGGTGTGCGATGGTGACAGACTCTTGGGGTGGCTCAGATAACATCGCTCGAGTGGTAATCTCTATCAACTTCTACTTTTCCCGTAGACGGTCCCGTTCGAGCTTGAGATGATGAAGCTCAGCTTGGGATTGGTCAAGAGAGAAACCCAAGGATGTCACCTCTTTTCCAAGCTCTAACAAATGGGCTTCGTATGGAGCATTTCTACTGGATGAGTCCATCGCTTCTTTTGTCTGAGTAAATTGGATTTGTTAAAGCCCTATATTTATACTAATCATGTGATCACTGTTCAACGGCTATATTAGCAATGGTAAAAATTCTTAACATAAAACAAAAGAAGTTGACATTTTATATAAACATCTTACATAAAGAGACATTTAATTAGATCAAGTGGGATTTCCATTAATGAAACTTTTGGTCATTACAATATTCCCCCCTTAAGAAATTTCACCCTCGAAATTTCCTTTTCCCACACTAAAACAGATGTGGGTAACTCAGCTTTATCATTTCCTTCAATTCCCAAGCTGCTTCTTCAAACATGTGGTTTCACCACGACACCTTGACGAGGGGCATTGTCTTATTTCGTAGAAATTTTTCTCTACGATCTAATATCTTTACTGGTTTCTCCTCATAAGAAATATCATCCTCCAACAGTACCACCTCAGAAGAGAGTACATGTGAAGGGTCCGGTATGTACTTCCTTAAGAGGGATACATGAAAGACATCATGTACTTTGGCCATGGTAGGTGGAAGTGCTAGTCTATAGGCCACAGCCCCGACACAATCAAGAATCTCGAAGGGGCTGATGTACCTTAGACTTAACTTCCCTTTCTTTCCAAACCTCTTGACCTTCTTCCACGGAGATATGCATAGAAAAACCATGTCTCCCACTTTGAACTCAAGTTCTCATCGACGATTATCTGCATAACTATTCTGTCGACTCTGGTCTGCCTTGATATGCTGCTGAATGGTTTTCACCTTCTCCACTATTTCCTTGACCATTTCTAGTCTAAGCATCTTACGTTCACCGACCTCATCCCAACATGCTGGTGTTCTACACCTTTTCCCATACAGGGCTTCATATGGTGCCATTTAGATTCTCGAGTGGAAACTGTTATTATAAGAGAACTCAACCAGAGGAAGATGTTGATCCCATCCTCCTTTAAAGTCCATTGAGCATGCTCTCAACATGTCCTCAAGTGTTTGGATAGTCTGCTCGGATTGGCCATCAGTTTAAGGATGATAGGCCGTACTGAAGTTCAGTTCAGTATTCAGAACATGTTGATGACTCTTCCAAAACTTAGAGGTGAATCTTGGATCTCTGTCAGACACAACAGATAGTGGTACTCCATGCAGCCATACCACTTCCCTGATATATATATGTGCAAGTTGATCCAATGATAAATCCTACTTAATAGAAATGAAGTGTGCAGTCTTTGTAAGATGATCCACAACAACCCAGGTTGCATTGTTTCCTTTGGATGTCCTTAGAAGTCCGGTGACAAAGTCCATGGTGATGTACCCCCATTTCCATTCTGGTATGGGAAATGTTTGCATCATTCCCTTATACTTATGCCTCTCTTCCTTCACTTTCTGGCACACTAGGCACTTTTATGTATATTCAGCGATCTCCTTCTTCATATTATCCCACCAAAAGTTTTCTCAGAGATCTCGATACATCTTTGTGCTCCCTGTGTGAATAGAGAAATTTAAACTATGTGCATCATCCAAAAGTTCCTTCTTCAGCTCCGAACTTGATGGAACACATTGTCTTTTCCCAAATCACACAATTCCTTCTTCATTAACATTAAACTCCGAGGATTTCCCTTTTTCGATAGCTTACACTTTTTCTTGAATTCCCACATCATCCTTTTAATCATCCTTTAACCTTTCCAAAAGAGACAGTTCAACAATCATTTCTGAAAGGATTGATGATGTTCCCTTATTTATGATTCCCATGTCCATATTCATCAAGTCTAAGAAGATTGGATCCATATCAATTCTCATCATTGATAGAATCGATGGGTCCTTTCTACTTAGGTCATTTTCCACCTTGTTCTCTTTCCCAGGGTGGTAATGTATTGAACAGTCATAATACTTGATTAGCTCTATCCATCTTCTCTGACTCATATTAAGCCCTTTATGTGTGAATATATATTTAAGACTCCTGTGGTCAGTATATATCTCATATTTATCCCCATAGAGATAATTTCGCCAGATTTTCAAGGCAAAGATCACAGCTTCCAACTCCAGATCATGCGTTGGATAGTTTCGCTCATGGATTTTTAACTGCCTTGAGGCATAGGATATCACTTTATCATTCTACATTAGCACACAGCCAAAGCCCTTCTTCGAAGCATCACTGAATTCCACAAAAGTTCCCCACTTATAGGTAAAGTGAGCATGGGCACAGTGATAAGCCTCCTTTTCAACTCCTTAAAGATTTCTTCGCATTCATCACTCTAAAAAAATTTACTCCCTTTCGAGTTAGCTTGGTAAGAGGGTTGGACAATCGTAAGAAATTTCTCAAAAATCGTCGATAATATCCAGCTAATCCCAAGAAGCTACGGATATCTGTTGCCGATGATGGCCTCGTTCATCCCTCAATTGCATCTGTTTTGGAGGGATCTATAGATATCCCATTTCTTGTGATGATATGGCCCAATAATGAGACCTCCTTCAACCAGAACTCACACTTTCTGTACATTTCATAGAGCTTCTCCTTGTGCAAAGTCTCTAGTACAGTTCTTAAATTATCCTAATGATCCTCCTTGGTTTTGGATTATATTAGAATATCATCTATAAAGACTACCACAAATTTTTCAAGGTAATCTCTAAAGACTCTATTCATCAAGTCCATGAAGATTGTTGGAGCATTAGTGAGTCCTAAAGGCATTACTATGAATTCATAGTGCCCGTATCTTGTATAAAAAATAGTCTTGGGGACATCTTCCTTCTTCACCCTTACTTGATAATATCCCGATCACAAATCTACCTTGGAGAAGTATTGTGCTCCACATAGCTGATCAAACAAGTCATCGATCTGTGGCAGAGGATACTTATTATTTATCGTGATTTTGTTAAGTTCATAATAATCGATGCAAAGTCGCATTGACCCATCCTTCTTCTTGATGAAGAGGACTGGTGAACCCCATGGTGAAGCACTTGGGCGTATAAACCATTTATCTAGATTCTCTTGTAGTTGTTTCTTCAGATCTTCAAGATCCACGATAGCCATTCTATATGGAGTCTTGGATATTGGTAGCGCCTCTGGTATAAGTTCAATTAAGAATTCAACGTCTCTTCTAGGAGGAAGACCAGGCAGTTCCTTGGGAAACACTTTAGCAAATTTCCTCACAATAGGCATTTCTTCAAGGATGGTTTCTTCCTTGGACTCAATCATCTGAGCCAGATACGCATGCTCATAGGGCAGTAATATCCATGCTTGAGATGATGGAGCTAAAGGATATTCATCTTCCTCCTTACACTTGTAAAAAATCATGGGTTGATTCTCCATATGGAGTTTGATTTCCCTCTCTCGACAATTTATGTTGGATCTATATAAGGAAAGTCAATCCATGCCAATAATTGCATCAAATTACACTAGAGGGAGTATGACGAGGTTCGCCGGGAAATTCAATCCACAGATTATAACAGGGGAGGACTTATATTCATGGGATGCAATGATTTCCCCATTTTCCTTACTCACCAACATCTTCAATTCCATGATTTGTAGTGGTGCTGAGATTGTTCTATTAAACTTTCGAGATATAAAAGAATGCGTAGAACCGGAATCAAAAAGTATGTTCACTATTCTTGAATGAATAACTAGTGTACCTATCACCACTTCATTTTCAGGGTTCACTTAGGCAGAAGTGATAGAAAAATCTCTTCCTTGCTGCCTTGGAGGTTGTTGGTTGCCTCTGAAAACCTTTATATTAGGGCACTGATTTGCAAGATGCCCCTGTTCTTTTCATTTGTAGCAACAAAAAACATGTTGTGTTTCGAACGGAGCGTTCCTCTCCTCTATCGCAGTCGCGGGTCTTTCTTTCTGATAATTAACAGCTAGGTGCCCTTCTCTTCCACGCCTAAAGCATTTCCTCATCCCCTTGAGGCAATTTCCAGGGTGCTTCTTTCCACACTTTTGGAAAGTGGGGTGCTGGATCTTCTTAGCACCGTTGGATTTAACCATCATACCACCAGCATTGAAGTCCACCTTATGCTTCTTGTCCCCATGATACCCCTATGATTCCCCAGTCTCCATTTTGACCTTGAGGGCACATCGGACAATTTCCTCATAGTTGTCGAAGTCACGGGTCGCTAATGCTTTCCGCAAGCTAGGCTTCAGCCCACCAAAGAAGCGGTCAACCTTGCATTTGGGGGTAACGACAAAGCCGGAAGAATATCGTGCAAGGCTTGTGAAGTTTTCCTCATACACTCCAATAGATTATTTTTAATTTTTCTTGAGGGAAAGGTAGTCCCTTTCCATCTTAATATGGAGGGTGCATGGAAAATATTTATCGAAAAACATCTTCCGGAAATCCTTCCATTCCAACGCCTCGATCTCCTCCTCAGGCTTTGTATCTTTGATCAACGTCCACCATTGATCAGCTACACCCTCTATATGATAATCCTCCAAGAGAACCTTCTCTTGTTTAGAACATTGAAGGATGGAGAAGATCTTTTCAATGGATTTGATCCATTGTTCAGTGATCGTGGGATCGGATGATCCACTAAAAGTAGGAGGCCTTTGTCTCATGAAGCTCTCGATGGTGACGTGTTCCTTCTTAGGGGGGTTTGGATGTTCCTCTTGACCCGTGTTTCTATTAAAATCTTGAGTTAGCTGAGAGATAAGCATGACAAAGTTCGCGATTCCCACTCCCATTGGATTGGGCATCTCATTAGTACAGTCATCACACTAATCTTCACATCGGTTGTTAGCCCGAGTCCTACTATTAATGTCCATTGGCTGGCATAAAAGGAAAATTAGGGGGGTAACACATAAAGGGTAATCCAAAGACAAAAGTTTATGACTTATAAATAAACTTTTATTTCCTTAACTCATGAGTCTATAGGCTTCAATCTAGGATTTTCATGATCTACTTTCTAACATATATTCTTAGGGGAATTTTTTTTAATTCCCTTAATAAGGGTTCATACTAAGCTTGTTAATTTATCAAAACATATCCCCTAGGAGTGTCATAACCAAGAGTGTAGCAAGGGCCGTTTTCGTGCACCAGTTCCTTTTCTAGTCTATCTCAAAGCAGTGTTTTTGGGTTTTACCCCTAGGATACATCTGTGCCAGAGCCGCCTGTACATGCTCATATCCAGACAAGAATGTATTTGTTTGATAAACCACTTAATCAGTACTTACCAAAAATTAGGGATGTTTTTATTATACTTATTCATGTCTCTAAGGCTTTAATAGGGTTTTCTAATCTTAATCCCAAAAATAACTAAACCTATCCTTTGACACCAACTATGAAACCCCTGGTTTTATTACAAACTTAAACATGATTTATTACATGAACTGTTCACTTGATACAACATGGAAGATCGAGATTTCTAGTGTCTTTGGGGATTAGGATCATTGCATAACAACTTAAAACATGAAATACAACATCTTTATTGAAAAAATTTTTTACATGACCACTACATTCCCTCGTACTTAGCATTGCATGGGATAACCTGAGGACATGTATAAGAAAAGGGGTGAGCTATAAAGCCCAGTAAGGGAATAAACATGGAATACATGAGGAGTACAATACACATTAGACAACAGGCATATCAATAGAGCATAATAGAAACATGAACATAAAGGAATGATAAATCATGATAATCATAACATGGAAATGTGGAAACAACACTTAACATGGAATTAGCATGAGCCAAGGCTCATTGCACATGGAGCATGAGTAAATCCTAATTTCACATGAAGCACGAGTAAACCCTCATTGAAATTTAATTATCATGAGTCAACACTCATTTCACATGATGTATCATGATAGTATACTTTACCCAATGCATTGGAGCGCTATAAGGGCGCACCCTTCTTAAACATTTCATTTCATGCATAAGTGTTCCACATAGATCATAAAACATGGATTCATAAAACACAATAATTTATTCCACGATAAAGGAATGTGGAATTAATACATGAAACTTTATAATAAATAAGTAAATTTGTATAAAGTTGAATACCCTTGATGGAGAAATGGGAATGGCATTCACTACACAATGACAATGGCTTAGAAAATCGGTGTGATTTCGGCAGCGTAACGGCGTGACATAAGAATTCATAAAAATGGTTGATGAGACAGAAAGGGGTTCCTCATCATATTTACATGTAATGGACAGTAAGTAGGTCATATAGATACATTTACCAACAATTATAATGGAATTTAGATTCATGATACAAAAGTATTTCTTGAATGTAAATGAGGAGAGAGAAGTTCCTTTCGGAATTTCGGCATAGTAACGGGTGTACATGGTAGGCATTTAATGAGAGAGAAAGGGGTCTCCCATCATTAAATAATAAATATGGAAGTATCAGAGAGGTGTGAAACCATACCCCAAAATTCATTATTTAAATTAAAAGGGCAAAACAAACGAAAATTGGAAAAAAATGAGAAAGGAAGAAAAACCCTTACTTGGAAGTGTGCTTCCAAAGGCTTGAGGGAGGCTTCAGAGAGGCTTATTGGGAGCTTTGGGAACCTTGGGAGGATTATAGAGAGATTAGGGCAGAAGTTGGATGAACTCCAAAGGCTTTTAGTGAGGAGGAAGTGGGAGCTTGGGTGTGTTTATATAGGAAAGGTGAGTGAATTTTTTATTATTTAGGTTTGGGACCCCTTACATTAAACTAATCCAAACCAAAAAATTAGATCATGGTTTTTGCCTATGGTTTTTAGAAAAGGGGATAAGAAAACAATATTTTATGAATCCAAAGTCCGAACTTCTTAAACTAATGGGGTTGCTTATTTGGAGGTGAGTTACACTCCCATGGAAAATAATATAAAATGACAAGATGTTTAATCATTCTTGAGGGGTCCATTAATTCTTTTTAAAATAAGCCAAACAAACCAAAAATCACATTATTTTAATGGTAAAACTTATATTGGACGAACATAGAGCTTATAGAATTTTATTACATCACTATTGGGTCATTATGATGTCATAAAACTCATTATATATTTAAACGGTATTTAATTTTTACCCAAAAATTTGACTATCTCAGAAAATTATGAAAAATTCACCATTGGATAATTTCAACATCCTGACTCTATAAATAACATTTATTTTATCTAAATAATTTTCTAAATACGTTAATCTTCACTTTTAAAATAAAAACTGACATTTATCTAAAATTCACGGGTTTTGACAAAAATGGATTTCAAACCATAATAAAAATTTCAATTGCATTCATAAAATTATAAGATCATTTATATTTAATAAAAATTAATTTAATAATAATAATAATAATATTTTATTAAAATATTATTTAATTCAAAAATTCTTTAATTTAATAAAATATAATTCTTAATTAAAAAATAACTAAAAACACTATTTGTACTTTAAAAACTATTTAAAATGTATTAATAATGATAAGAAAGTATATTCATTATTATATACAAAAAATAATGTACATGGACATAGTACTAGCGATTTGTTACATAACCCCTTAAAGCAGCCGCATAAGACCTAAGGGTACGGTGTGTGATGGTGACAGACTCTTGGGGTGGCTCGGATAACATTGCTCGAGTGGTAATCTCTATCAACTTCCACTTTTCCCATAGACGGTCCCGTTCGAGCTTGACATGATGAAGCTCAGCTTGGGCTTGGTCAAGAGAGAAACCCAAGGACACCACCTCTTTTCTGAGCTCCGACAAATGGGCTTCATATGGAGCAATTCTACTGTATGAGACCATCGCTTCTTTTGTCTAAGTAAATTGGATTTGTTAAAGCCCTATATTTATACTAATCATGTGACCACTCTTCAACGACTATATTAGCAATGGTTAAAATTCATAACATAAAACCAAAGAAGTTGACATTTTATATAAAAATTTTACATAAAGAGACATTTAATTAGATCAAGTGGGATTTCCATTAATGAAACTTTGGGTCGTTACACCGACTCTTGGGTGAAGCACAATTTGGAAACTGTGCGGCTCCACCTGGGCCACCGTGTGACCTACCAATGTTCAATTAATTAAATAAAATGAATTAATAAAAAAAATTAAGTGAATAATGAAGTGAAAATAAAATAAAAAAAAATGTAATGAATAATTGTTTTAATGAAAAATAATAATTTTATTATTTGAGGATATTATTATTATTATTATTAATGTACTTGAATTTTAGTTTTTAGGTGTTATTTTTTGCTCTTTTTATTTTTCTTTTTTTCCCTCTCTTTTTCCCCCTTTCTCTCCAAACCCCCCCCCCCCTCTCTTTGTGTCGCGACCTGGCCCCCACCCCCTGGTTTTGTCGCGTGTAGCTCTTCGCTCCCAAAAACCTCTATGTGATGCCCTAGCCAGTGCTCTACCCTACACCTCCCTTCGGAAAAGGTCCCTCCATCGATGCCCTACCTCCTTCATGTGACTAGACCTGACGCCCTACCTCCCTCTCGACTACCCAGCTCGCCCTGCACCCCCACTCGCACGCTGCTCAGACTGGCTTCCCCTCTGCATAGAACTACACCTCTAGCCAGTTCCTCCCTAGTGCATGAACCTTTTCCGGTCGATCCTCCTCCACCGACATCCCTTCTAGGTAAACCCCTCTTCAATGATAGGGTATTATCTTTGTTTTTTTTGGGTTTCTACATTTTCCAGAATTTTAGGGTGTTAGTTAGGGTCTTAATTTTGGGGAGTTTTTTTTCAAAATCTTGAATTAGGGTTTGTTTTTTGGTTTCTTGTGATGCGATTTAGGTGCAATAGTGATTTCACACCTTTCTTCATAATATTATTGGTTCAAGGTAGGTGGTTCCATGTCAAATTATTATTCTATGAAATAAATTTCAATTTTAATTTGTTTAGAATATTATTTAATTAATTTTTGTTGTGCGAAGTTGGTTTTCTTTGAAGTTTTATTTGTATTTGAATTTTTTAGTAGCATGTTTATATTATGTGTGTGATTTATTCTGATAACTCATATCTAGTTAGTTGTTAGTGATTTTTAAATTGTGTGGTTAACTTGTTAATCTGTACAAGTGGTGCGAATTATATTTTTGATATGGCATCGTGTGTGTTTGGTCATAAAATAATGTTTTGTGTAGGTTTAGTTGGTAACAACAAGTGATTTATTTTAAGTGGTTGTATAAGCTTTTAATTTTGTCATATTAAATTATGTGTTATGAGAATAGGTTCTTTAAATATGGTGTAAGATTTTCCATCATATTATTTTTGTGGTGCAGGAAAAACTTTAAAATTGTTTTTGAATGTGTGTGATGTTGGAATGTGTTTTTGAATGTATAAATGGTTACTTTATTGTGTGTAAATCCATGTGACACACTTTTTCTATTGTTTTATAAACTTTTATTTATGGCTTATTAAATTATGTCAATGGTGTGAAGTGTGTTTGAAGAATTTTTTAGTGTGTGTCTTATTTCAAAATGGTATTTGTGTGTGTGAAATTTGTGGTTTGTTTAATTACAAGTCTCTTTCTAAAATCTACAAATGGTTTAATTGAGTATGTAACCTAATCAGATTATGTTTTGAAATGATTTTTGGTGAGAATATTATTTTAAAAGAGGGTTTGAGTGTGAAAATGGTGATTTTGTTTGTGTAAGGTCCATGTTAGGTTTTTTTTCATAAGTGTGACGTGTGACATGAACTTGAAACTTGTTTAAGCACAAAACGGTAAGCCCGAGTAGCTAGGAGGGTGGACTAGACTAGTGGGATAGTGATCTAAGGGTGGCTTTGGCCCTATTTCAATTAGCAGGATTGACGACTGCAATACTAATTAAACATATGAATGACTAAGGTTTGTGGTTTCTAAGCCATGTTTATTAAGGTTCATGGTTTCTAAGCCACGTTTTCTAAGGTTCATGGTTTCTAAGCTATGATTCACTGAGATACAAAGAGCTAGGGACCCAAGCCAGCTAACACCAACGAGGCCTCTCCCATATTTGTTGATCCTTGGTTACTTTACACTCATCAGTGTGACACTTGGTTGTTTTAAAAATTAAGTGTGTGTGTTTTAATTTAATTTGTTCCATTTGAAACTATTTTCTTTAATCCTATTTTCTTTAAAATTGTTCAAGCATTAACTTATTTTATTCAATTAAAATTGAAAATGTACTTTTTATTTAATAATTATACGTGGAACCTTAATTTTTGGGTGGTATTCTATTAGGATCTTGGCTCACACCCTACATAAACCTTTGGTTGTATATAGACCATGTTCCTTTTATATCCCAGGTTGAGGCATCATGCTCTGCGTTAGTGGTTCTGGTCATTGATGGTCTTCTCATGTATTTTGGTTTTTGTAGGTTGTGTATGTTTCACCTCTCTTGTTGTTTGTAGGTTTCAGTTAGAGTTTCAGTTTCTTTCATTTTCATTTCTTTTTGGATGTTGGTTCAAGTTTTAAACCTTTAGATTTGATCTTAGTTCAAGGGCATGTTTGGTTTTCAGTTCACAGTTTTAGTTTATTTATCTTGTCAGTGTTTTTGTGTTTACTATTTCAATTAAATCATTCCTATGTGTTATTTTTGATACCCCATCACTCGTGCCAGCTCATGGGGAATGGGAATTCCCTTTGGGCCATGTCGCATACCATGTCGGGTGCTAGTTCAGATGGTGACCCGGCTTGGTTCATGAAAAAATGGTATCAAATCAGGTTTTCTCTCTTGGGTCATGTTCCTTTCAGAAGAGTCATAGTAGATTGGAGTTAAGGTTTTCGGGACTCGACGTCCTGGCTATGAGTAAGTTGTATGGATAGCACACCTCATGGAAGGACTTGAGTTTCCAGGGTAAATTGATGTTTGTCCGAGTCTTTAGTCCTTGTGGTTAATATTGTTTAGGGGAAATGTAAAGGGACTAGGGTCAGTGGTCCCAGTGAGCTCATAGGGTCTGGAAAGTCATGTGGAGCCGGGGACACTATCCTAGAATACCCTCCATGGTAGTGGTGTGATTGGCGTATGGCTTCCAACCATATGTTCCAGTCACCTGCTGGCACTAGTTTCCTCTTGCATCGTTCCTCGTCTCTTGTTTTGGATTTGTGGAAATCTGTTTTTTAAGTAAAAAAATTTTGGCCTTGGAAAATGTTTTGAAATGAAGATATTTAAAAATAAAAGGATGTGTAAGGTTTAAAAGGTTTGGGTTGAATGCTTTGGTTTTTAAAAATGAAAGGGTTTGGTTTTTATCATTGATGCTCTCATGGGAATCCACATGCATGGGTATATATGGAAAGAGAAATGGTCAAAGGTGCAATTGGATGAGTGTTTGGATAGACATTAGGTGGGTGCTAGTGTAGCATGGGAACATGTACATGTGAGGACCATGGGACACCATTGGTGTTTGTGCAACCCACCAGCTTCATTTATTTTCAAAAAAAATTGTTAAAGGAAAGTTTTTTGTTTTAATAATCAGTGATTGTGTGGTGTGTCTTTGTGTTTTGGAAGTGTTGTATGTGAGACATTTTGAGCCAATAATCCTTTTTGACTGATTTGTTTATTATGTTTGAATTCTTATTGGTCAGTTGGTGTGAAAGTTTGTGGTTAGTGGTTTCTTTTAAAAAGTTTTTTAGGAATCCCTTTTAGTGGTTCCCCTACATTTTCGGTGTTCTCTTGCCGTATGTCTTGGCCATTTTACTAGCTTGATTCGGTCCTTGGTTTTCTTTCTGGACTAGTGCACACCCCCATAAAGCATTAACATGCGATTGAATTACAGCCATGGGTAATTCGTCATTGGCCAGCTCTCCTTTTTGAGTGATAGTGCTAAGTCTATCCCTTTTTCCTTTTCGGTTAAGAAGATCCTCTCATAGTGGAATGATAGATGTGAATGGATTTGAAGTGAGTTTTGGTATCTCTGATATGTCCAAGTTGTCGGGTATGAAATTTGACATTGTTGTTTCTGAAGTTCCCCCTAGAAATGGTGAAAGGAATTACAATGGGTAAGGGTGAATGAATTTTAGAGTTATCAGAGTTGATTGGTATCTTGAAATGCTTTTCAGTACTTCCATCAGATGTGAGGGTCATGTTCGGTGACATCTTGCAGCGTGAGTTCTCTTTGAAGTGAAAAGGTGGATTTCATAGAACCCTTCAGGAATCCCTGTTTTAATTAGATTGTGTCCTCCTTTTGGGGAGTTCTAATTATTCTATTCAAAATGGAGTTTCTATCATGCGTCTTTCTTTTTTAAGTTTCTTGGTGAAGAGGTGATGCATGTGTATCATCTAAACCCCTATATTGGTAGACGTGCTGCAAGGGAGTATTTGGATGTCGGGGTATGTTGTGTTTGTTGGCATTGTATCGATTCTGGGGTGGTTGCGTGTGGCACCAAAAAAGAGAAGCTTCTTTTGGGAGTCCTCGATTTCTAACTATGAGGTAGGAGATGTTTCAAACAATATGTATCTAACCATAGGCCACAGAGTGAAGATGGCATGTGGTTAGGAACTCTGGCAGTGTATGGGACCTCGACTTTATTTCTTTCATCAGTGTTGAAAGTAAAAGTAGTTTACATTTTTTTATGTGGTTATTCCATTATGAATGACCCATTTGGGTGTGTTGGGTTTCCCATGGCTATGAGGAGGTGTGGTCACTCGTTACCTTAAAGTCCTGGTGGTTGTGTCCCATCAAATGTAATCTCTTTTAGGGGTTCTTATGGGGTATGTTAGGTAAATCGGTCTCAAATTTGAATAGTGATCATCCAGGGATGTGGATATGTTGGTTTTTCTTGGGTCATGGTCTTGATCCCCAGAAGTTGGGCCTTGCCCTCCCCGCCCCTTGTGATGGGGTGTTTGGTCACTGTTGGAAAATTTTCAAAGTTTTGTATCTTCTGTCAGTTCTAGTGGTGGGGAGACCCATGATGGGTCTCATACAAATGTCTCTAGAATGAGTCAGTATTTTCCTTTTTCATAATTTTGGGGAGTCTTCTCGGGCCTCCTCATGTTGGTTTTCTAGTTTCATCTCGGGTGTTTTAAGTTTCTAATGGTGGGGATCCCCTTCGAGCTTTCCCCAATTGGCCTTTTAGTTATGTCCCTAGAGATGGCTTGGTGGTAGGTGATAAGAGTATTCCTTGAATGTCGTTGGTCTTGTTTGTTTGTTAGAGTCAAACTATGTTGTTTTCATTCAATAGTGCTTGAGATGTGTCATCTTATGATGTTGGTTTCCATGGGTGCAATAGTTCCTTTATTAAATCAATCAACTAGAGGTGTTCTAGTGCTCTGGGGCATGTGACACTTAGCAAAATGTTTTTTTACGAGTTTATTGAGGTTGTCATTTAAGTCACTATCTCTAAGCATGGTGCATTTGCCTCTATTCACCTGCTTTTCATAGGGATCCTTTTTGAACCCTAAGGGGGTGTCAGTTACTACTTCATAATTTAGCCTTAGTCTTTTGGGGATGGAAAGCACTATTGTGGGGAGAATTATCACACCCATATTTTTTAAATTATTTATTTTATTATTTTTATTAGGCATCGGGTAGTCCAGGTTGAAGCCCAACTTAAAATTTTGAGTTCTTATTTAAAAATGCACATTTTGGCCTTGACAGCGTTCAGTTCCCCGCAGTCGAAGTCGTATGACCTCGCCTTGGTCACCGCGTGCCCTCGCTAAGTTCACCGCACAGCATTCCCGATCTTCAAGGAAAATGAAAAAAAATGTAATTAATAGTAAAATGAGAATTAAATAAAAATAAGATGTGTCATAAAATTCAAGGCACTATTTTAATGATAATAATAATAAAATCGTTTGATATTATTATTATTATTATCTATAGCATTAATAAAATAAATTTTATTAAGTTGTTAATATTATAATAATTAATATAATTTTTAGTATTATATTAAGTTACTACAACTTTATTATTTTATTTGGATTTAAAATATTCTGTCGATGTGCAAGATGAGTCCCGATTGAATTTTGAGTTTGTCGATAAATGAGTTTTCACTGCTTGATAGTGTCTGATGTTTGGGAGAAGCATGATTTGGAAACTGCGTTGCTCCGCCTAGGCCACAGTTTGACCTACCAATGTTCAATTAATTAAATAAAATAAATTAATAAAAAAATAAAAAAATTAGTGAATAATAAAGTGAAAATAAAATAAAATAAAATAATAAATATGTAATAAAGAATTATTTTAATGAAAAATAATAATTTTATTATTTTAGGATATTATTATTATTATTATTATTTTTGTTATTATTATTATTATTAATGTACTTCTATTTTAGTTTTTAGGTGTTATTTTGTGTTATTTTCTTTTTCTTTTTTCTTTTTTCCCCTCTTTTTCACCCTTTCTCTCCAAACCGTCCCCCCCCCCTCTCTTTATGTTGCGACTTAGCCCCCACCCCTGGTTTTTTTTTCACGTAGCTCTCCCCTCCCCGAAACCTTTACGCGCTGCCACAGCCAGCACCCTACCCTGCACCTCCCTTTCAGCAAGGTCCCTCCGTCGATGCCCCGCCTCCTTCGTGCGACCAAACTCGACACCCTGCCTCCCTCCCGACTATCTAACTCACCTCGCACCCCCGATCGCATGCTCCTCAGACCGATTACCCCTCTACATAGAATGCCATCTCTGGCCGGAACCTCCCCAGTGTGCGAACCTTCGTTGGCCAACCCTCCTCCGGTGGCACCCCCTCTAGGAAAATCACTCCTCTTTGCTAGGGTTTTATCTTTGTTTTTTTGGGTTTCTACATTTCCATAATTTTAGAGTGTTAATTAGGGTCTTAATTTAGGGGTATATTTGGTTTAAAATCATGAATTAGAGTTCATTCTTGGTTTCTTGTGGTGTGGTCGAGGTGCAACGGTTATTTCCCACCTTTCTTTGGAAGATTCCTTTTTCACGGTAGGTGGTTCAACATCTAAGTATTATTTGATGAATTAATTTTCAAGTTTAATTTGTTTAGCATATTATTTAATTAATTTTTATAATGATAAGTTGGTTTTCTTTAAAGTTTTCTTTTCATTTTAATTGTTTAGTAGCATGTTTATATTATGTGTGTTCTTTCTACTGAGAACTCATATCTAGTTAGTTGTTAGTTGTATTTAAATTGTACTATTAGCTTATTAATCTATACAAGTGGTGCGAATTATATTTTTGATATGGAGTCATGTGTGTTTGGTCGTAAAAGAATGTTTTGTGTGGGTTTAGTGGGTAACACCAAGTGATTTATTTTAAGTGGTTTTATAAGATTTTATTTTTGGCTTATTAAACTATTTGGTTTGTGAAAAGTAGTTTTACATATGGTGTAAGGTTTTCCATAAAACTATTTGTGTGCTAGAGGTCACACTTTAAAATTTTATTTGAGTGCGTGTGATGTTGGAATGCATTTTGAATGTATAAATGGTTACTTTAGTGTGTGTAAAGCCATCTGACGCTCTTTTTCTATTGTTTTATAAACTTTTTTATGGTTTATTAAATTATTTCAATGGTGTGAAATGTGTTTGAATAATTTTTTATTGTGCGTCTTATTTAAAAATGGTATTTTTGTGTGTGAAAGTTGTTGTTTTTTTAATTATAAGTGTCTTTTTAGACTATATAGTTGGTTTAATTGAGTATGTAACCTATGCAGATTAAGTTTTGAATAGATTTTTGGTGTGCGTATGATTTTAAAAGAGGGTTTGAGTGTGAAAATGGTGATTCTATGTGTGTAAGTACCATGTTGGGTTTTTTTTGCATAAGTGTGACGTGTGACATGAACTTTAAACATGTTTGAGCACAAACAGGGAAGCCCAGGTAGCTAGGAAGGTGGACTAGACTAGTGTTCTAGTGATCTGGGGGTGGATTTGGCCCTGTTTCACTCAGTAGGATTGGAGAATGCAACACTAATTAAACATATGAATGTTTGAGGGTCGTGGTTTCTAAGACATGTTTGCTAAGGGTTGTGGTTTCTAATCCATGATTTCTGAGGGTCGTAGTTTTGAAGTTATGCTTCACTGAGACACGAAGATCTAGGGACCCAAGCTAGATAACACCCATGAGGCCTCTCCCATATTTCGTGCTCTTTGGTTACTTTACACTCATCGGTTTGACACTTTGGTTGTTTAAAAAAGTAATTGTGTGTGTGTTTTAATTTAAGTTGATTCATTTGAAACTGTTTTCTTTAATCCTATTTTCTTTAAAACTATTCAATCATTTACTTATTTTCTTTAATTAAAATTGCAAATGTATTTTTCATTTAATAATTATATGTGGAACCTTCTTTTGTTGTTATCTTACTGGGATCTTGTCTCACACCCTACATACACATTTGGGTGTATGTAGACCATGTTCTTTGTGTATCCTAGGTTGAGGCATCATTTTCAACGATAGTGGTTCTGGTTTTTGATGGTCTTCTCATGCAGGTTGGTGTTTTCAGCTTGTGGATGTTCCACCTCTCTTGTTTCTTGGAGGTTTGAGTTAGAGTTTTAGTTTCTTTTATTTTTTTTTTCTTTCTGAATGTTGGTTCAAGTTGTAAACCTTTAAATGTGATCTTAGTTTAAGGGCTTTTTTGGTTTTCAGTTCACAATTTTAGTTTATTTATCTTTTCAATGTTTTTGTGTCTACTATTTCAATTAAATTGTTCCCATGTGTTATTTTTGATACTTGGGCACTTGTGCCAGCCCATGGGGATCGGTAATGCCCTTCAGGTCATGTTGCGGACCAGGTTGGGTGTCAATTCGGATGGCGACCCGTCTTGGTTCATAACAAAATGGTATCAGAGTAGGTTTTATCTCTTGGGTTTTGTTCCATTAGGAAGAGTCACAGTAGAATTGAGTTAAGGTTTTTGGGACTCGACACCCTGGCTATGAGTAAGGTGCCTGACCAGCACACCTCGTGGCAGAACTTGAGTTACCCAGGTAAATTGAGGTTTGTTGGAGTCTTTGGTCCTTGTGGTTAATCTTGTTTAGGAGAAATGTAAAGGGAGTGGGGTAAGTGGTCCCCGTGATCTTGTAGGGTCTGGAAAGCCATGTGGAGCAGGGGGTGCTATCCTAGAATACCATCCATAGTGGTGGCATGATTTGCGTATGGCCGCCAACCATATGTTCCAGTCACCCACTAACACTAATTTTCTATTACATCATTCCTCATCACTTTGTTTTGGATTCATGTAAGTTAGGTTTTTAAGTAAAAATATTTTTGTCTTGGAAAATGTTTTGAAATTAACCACTTTAGAAAGAAAATGATGTATCAAGTTTGAAAGGTGTGGGTTGAATGCTTTGGTTTTGAAAAATATAGGGGTCTGGTTTTGATCCTTGGTTCTCACATGGGAAACCATGTGAATGGTTATATATGGAAGGATAAATGGTAAAAGGCACGAGTGGATGAGTGTTTGGATGGAAATTAGGTGGGTGCCGGTGTAGCATGATAACATGCATGTGTGAGGCCCATGGGACACCATTGGTGTTTGTGAAACCCACCAGCTTTGTTTATTTTTAAAAAGTTTTGTTAAAGGAAAATTTTGTGTTTTAATAACAAGTGATTATGTGGTGGGTCCTTGTGTTTTGGAAGTGTTGGATGTGGGATGTTTCGAGCCGAGAATCCTTTTTGACTGATTTGTGTCTTGATTTTGAATTATTATTGGTCAGTTGATGTGAAAGCATGTGGTTAGTGGTTTCTTTTAAAAAGTGCTTCGGGAATCCCTTGTAGTGGTTCCCCCTACATGTTCGGTGTTCACTTGTGGTATTTCTTGGCCATTAGACCAGCTTTATTGGTTCCATGGTTTTTTCTGGACAAGTCCACACCCCAATAAAGCATTAACATGCGATTGAAGTGTGGCCACGGGTAATTCGCCATTGGTTGACCCTCCTATTGTTTAAAGTAAGGACTCTCCCTTTTGATTGATAGTGCTAAGTCTATCCCTTTTTCCTTTTCAGTTAAGTGGATCCTCTCACAGTGGGATGATATATGCGAGAGGAGTTAAAGGGAGTTTTGGTCTCTCTGAGTTTTCCAAGTCGTCAAGTATGAAATTTGACACTATTGTGTCTGAAGGTCCCCATGGAAAAGATGAAAGGAATTCCAGCGGGGGAGGGTGAAGGTATTTCAAAGTTATCAGCATTTACTGGTGTCTTGAAAGGATTTTTAGTACTTGCATTGGCTACAAGGGTCATGTTTTGTGATGTCTTGCATTGTGAGTTCTCTTTGAAGTGAAAAGGTGGATTTCATAGAACCTTCAGGAATCTTTATTTTCATTAGAGTGTGTCCTCATTTTGGGGAGTTATAATTATTCTATTAAAAAGGGAGTGTCTATCATGGATCTTTCCTTTTAAATTTTCTTGGTGAATAGGTGATGCATGTGTGTCATATAAACCCCTATCTTGGTAGACTTGCTGCGAGGGGGTATTTGGATGTTGGGGTATGATTTTTTTGTTGGAGTTGTCTTGATTGTTGTGTGGTTGTGTGTGGCACCAAAAAGGATAAGCTTTGTTTGGGAGTCTTTGATAACTGACTGTGAGGCAGGAGATGCTTCAAACATCAGGGCTCTAGCCATAGGCCTCGGAGTGAAGTTGGTACGTGGTCAGGAACCCTGGGAGTGTATGGGACCCCGACTTTATTTCTGTCATCGATGTTGAAAGTAAAAGTAGTTTAAATGGTTTTATGTGGTTTTTCAGTTCCAAATGACTCGTTTGGGTGTGTGGGGTTTCTCGTGGATATGGAGAGGTGTGGTCGTCTCATTACCTTAAAGTCCTAGTGGTTGTGTCTCATTGGATGTAATCCCTTTTAGGTGTTCTTATGGGGTCTGTTGGGTATATTGGTCTCAAATTTGAATAGTGCTCATCCTGGGATGTGGGGATTTGGGTTTGTCTTGGGTCATGTACTTTACTCCCCTGTAGTTGGGCCCTTCCATCCCCACCCCTTGTGGTGGGGTGTTTAGTCACCGTCGAGAAATTTTCAAAGTTTTGTATCTTTTGAAATTTCTAATGGTGGGTAGACCCACGATGGGTCTCACACAAATGTATCTGGAATGAGTCGGCATTGGCCTTTTTCATAATGCTGGGGAGTCCACCTGGGCATCCATGTGTTTGTCTTCTAGTCTCGTCTCAGATGTTGGTAAGTTTCTAATGGTGGAGAGACCCTTCGGGCTTTCCCCTATTGGCCTTTTAGTTATGTCCCTAAAGATGTCTTAGTGATAGGTGATAAGAGTATTACTTGGACGTAGTTGGTCTTGTTTGTTTGTTTCGTTCAAATGATGTGGTTTTCATTTAATGGTGCTTGAGATGTTTCATCTCATGAAGTTGGTTTACATGGGTACAAGAGTTCCTTTTCTAAATCAATCAACTGGAGGTGTTCTAGCACTCTGGGGTAGGTGACACTTAGAAAAAAGTATTTTATGGGTTTCTTGGGGTTTTCATTTAAGTCACTATCTCTGAGAATGGTGTGTTTTCCTCTATTCGCCTTCTTTTTATAAGAATCATTTTTGAACCCCAAGAGGGTTTCAGTTGCTACTTTGGGGTTCAACCTTAGTTTTGGCTTTCTAGGGACGAAAAGCACTATGGTGGGGAGAATTTTCACACCCATCATTTTTAAATTATTTATTTTATTATTTTTATTGGGCATTGGGTATTCCGCGTTGAATCTCGACTTAAAATTTCAAGTTCTTATTTAAAAACACACATTTTGGCCTTGACAGTGTTCAGTGCCCCACGGTCGAAACCTCACGGCCTCACCTAGGTCACCGCATAGCCTCGCCCGGTTCACCGCATGACCTGCCCGATGTTCAAGGAAAATGAAAAAAAATGTAATGAATAATAAAATGAGAATAAAATAAAAATAAGAAGTGTGATAAAATTCAAGGCACTATTTTAATAATAATAATAATAAATTCATTTGAAAATATTATTATTATTATTATCAATAGTATTAATAATATAATTTTTTTTAATTTGTTAATATTATAATAATTAATATTTTTGTTAATATTTTATTAAGTTACAATCACTTTAGTATTTTATATGGCTATACAATATTCTTTTGAGGTGCGGGATAAGTCCTGGATAAATTTTACGTTTGTCGATAAATGATTTTTTGCGGCTTGACAGTGTCCGACGCTTGGGTGAAGCACGATTTGGAAATAGCATGGCTTCGCCTGGGCCACCGTATGACCTACCAATGTTCAATTAATTAAATAAAATTAATTATTAAAAAATAAAAAAAAATTAAGTGAATAATGAAGTGAAAATAAAATAAAATAAAATAATGTAATGTAATAAAGAATTATTTTAATGAAAAATAATAATTTTATTATTTGAGGATATTAGTATTATTATTATTAATGAAATTCCATTTTAGTTTTTAGGTTTTATTTTGTGTCATTTTCTTTTCCTTTTTCTTTTTCCCCCTTTCTCTCCAACCCCCCCCCCCTCTCTTTGCATCGTGACCTATCCCCCACCCCCTGATTTTGTCATGCATAGCTCTCCCCTCCCAGAAACCTCTACGCACTGCCCTAGCCAGCACCCTACCCTACACCTCCCTTCTGGTAAGGTCCCCCCATCGACGCCCCGACTCCTTTGAGTGACCAGACCAGATTTCCTACCTCACTCCTGATTTCCCAACTCGACATGAACCCCCACTAACATGCTCCTCAGACCAGCTACCCCTCTACGCAGCACTCCACCTCTAGCTGGCGCCTCCACGGTGTGCAAACCTTCACCGAATGAACCTCCTCTTGTGGCATCCCCTCTAGGTAAACCCCTCCTCTTTTATAGGGTTTTATCTTTGTTTTTTTTTGGTTTCTACATTTCTAGAATGTGAGGGTGTTAATTAGGGTCTTAATTTTGGGGTATTTTGGGTTCAAAATCATGAATTAGGGTTCGTTCTTGGTTGCTTGTGGTGCATATGAGGTGCAATTGTGATTTCTCACCTTTCTTCGGAAGATTATTGGTTCAAGGTAGGTGGTTCCATGATTAATTATTATTTGATGAATTTATTTTAAAGTTTAATTTGTTTAGAATATTATTTAATTAATTTATGACGTGTGAAGTTGGTTTTCTTTGAATTTTGATTTTCATTTGAATTGTTTAGTAGCATGTTTATATTATGTGTGTTCTTTCTGCTAAGAACTCATATCTAGTTAGTTGTTAGTGATTTTTAAATTATGTGGTTAGATTATTAATCTGTGCAAGTGGCTCGAATTATATTTTTGATATGGTGTCATGTGTGTTTGGTCGTAAAAAAATGTTTTGTGTGGGTTTAGTGGGTAATGCCATGTAATTTCTTTTTAGTGGTTTTATAAGCTTTTATTTTTGGATTATTAAATTATGTGGTTTTTGCAAAGGTGTTTTACATATGGTGTAAGGTTTTCCATAAAACTATTTGTATGGTTCATGTTACACTTTAAAAATGTATTTGAGTGCGTGTGATGTTGGAATGTGTTTTGAATGTATAAATGGTTACTTTAGTATGTGTAAAGCCATGTGAAACTATTTTTCTATTATTTTATAAAAAAATTTATGGTTTATTAAATTATTTCAATGGTGTGAAATGTTTTTAAATAATGTTTTAGTGTGATTATTATTTCAAAATGTTATTTGTGTGTGTGAAAGTTGTGATTTGTTTAATTATAAGTGTCTTTTTAAACTATGAAGATGGTTTAATTGATTATTTAACCTATAAAGACTATGTTTGGAAATTTTTTTTGATGTGTGTATGATTTTAAAAGAGGGTTTGAGTGTGCAAATGGTGATTTTGTGTGTGTAAGTACCTTGTTTGGTTTTTTTTCATAATTTTGACTTGTGACATAAACTTGAAACTTGTTTGAGAACAAAGTGGGAATCACAGGTAGCTAGGAGGGTGGACTAGACTAGTGGGCTAGTGATCTGGGGGTGGCTTTGGCCCTCTTTCACTTAGCAAGATTGATGACTACATCACTAATTAAACATATGAATGACTGAGGGTCGTGGTTTATAATCCACGTTTTCTAAGGGTCAGGGTTTCTAAGACATGTTTTTTGAGGTTCATGGTTTCTAAGCCACGCTTCACTAAGACATGAAGTTGTAGGGACCCAAGTTAGCTAACACCCATGAGGCCTCTCCCATATTTGTTGCTCCTTGGTTACTTTATGCTCATCGGTGTGACACTTTGGTTGTATTA
The DNA here is from genome assembly GCA_963277665.1 of Viscum album. Taxonomy (NCBI): domain Eukaryota; kingdom Viridiplantae; phylum Streptophyta; class Magnoliopsida; order Santalales; family Viscaceae; genus Viscum; species Viscum album. Next base: position 1,881,031,708 of record OY728165.1, on the reverse strand, counting down.
AAAAGTAAGTGTGTGTGTGTTTTAATTTAATTGGTTCCATTCAAAACTATTTTCTTTAATCCTATTTTCTTTAAAACTATTCAAGCATTTACTTCTTTTCTTTAATTAAAATTGAGAATGTATTTTTCATTTAATAATTATATATGGAACTTTTTTTTGGTGGTATCCTACTAGGATTTTGGATCACACCCTACATACACCTTTAGGTGTATGTAGACCATGTTCCTTGTGTATCCCAGGTTGAGGCATCGTGCTTAGCAATGGTGGTTCTGGTGATTGATGGTCTTCTCGTGTAGGTTAGTGTTTGTAGCTTGTGGATGTTTCGCATCTCTTGTTTCTTGGAGGTTTGAGTTACAGTTTTAGTTTCTTTTGTTGTTGTATCTTTTTGGATGTTGGTTCAAGTTGTAAACCATTAAATTTTATCTTAGTTTAAGGGCATGTTTGGTTGTCAGTTCATAGTTTTAGTTTATTTATCTTGTCAATGGTTTTGTGTTTACTATTTCGTGTAAATCATTCCCATTTGTTATTTTTGATACCCAGGAACTTTTGTCAGCCCGTGGAAATCGGGATCGCCTCTCAGGCCATGTCGCGGACCAGATCAGGTGCCAGTTTGGATGGCGACCTGGTTTGGTTCGTGACAATATATAACTCATACACTATAAATAGTGTCGAATAAGGAATATCTCGCAAAAGTGGAAGTGATATGAGGAAACCCTTATCTTATGACTGAACTTGTTCTATACTTGAACTTAATATCCTAGATAATCAAATTAAATCCATTAATTAATTAATTAAAAACCTTATCTATTTTTATTTGATTTATTATAATTTTATTAAGTTCATTTATTTCGTTTTGGATGAGTTATAAGATACAAATTTATCGCTTGGGAGCATTCGTTTCCTTGGTTTTCACGGTCAATATACTTGTATATGAGTATAGAAGTTCATGTGGAATGGACATAATTCTACAAAATTGAATTTATATATTATTAATGAAAATAAATAATTGTAAATGGTTATATATATCATTTGTTTACATAGTATGAGGATGAATTATTAGATAATACATTAATGATAATAATTTATATTATTTTGGCGGTATTTCGATTATTATGCACTAGTTTTGTCGTATGAATTAATATTATGTATATCTACTACTTAAAGAACATTAAATAGGTTATAATACATATATTATAGTTTTTTTCAATAATAAAAATGGTTTCATGACCAGAATTGAAGGATAAATTGAAGAACGAAGTTCCTTCATCCATGAAGGTTGTAAATCAGCACCTCTCTGATGATGATTTCATTTTTTAAATAAAAGAGATAGAGTAAAGAGATTGAAGATGAATATTCCATTAAAATTATATCATTAAAGTATTTAGGTGATACTAGAGTTATCATGATCATTTGGTCAGTGGAGGTGAGGAGAAGATAAGAAAATAAAATAAATTAAAATGAAATTAAAAAAAAGGAAGAAGGTTTAAATCTTGAAATATCCTCCTTGAGAACCTCGTTAAGGGAAGGTTTTTTTGTCTATTGGAAAGAAAAAGTGCTCATGAATGTGGGGAGGGACTAGGGAAGATTATTTGGGATGAACATTGATAATATTAAAGGATTAGAGGAGTGAGTATAAGAGGGAGAGAGGGGTGGTTTTTATAGTGGATGAGAGGAGCAATTTTTGAATATCTTATTCACTACTTTATTATTTTGATAGTGACAAGAAATAGTGTTTTATTATTGTGAAAAAATAGTAATAGTTTTATTTGAGTTTTAAACAAGTGTTATTACATCATCCGTGATGTTAGGAATATGGTATTTAACTTATAATGTATATATACAATAAATTGTCGTATTTAACTATTCACTAAAAATTCAAATATTTCAGAAAAATCACAAAAATTTACTATAACCATTTTTTGATGTGTAGAATTAAAAAATAGACACCATTTTATAAAAATAGTTTCTAAATATTATAAAATTAATTTTTAATTAAAATATTCATTTACTCGAAAAATATAGTCTTTAAAATTAAAACTAATTTTATAACACCCTAAAGATTAACTAAGGTCTCAATAAATTGTCTTAAAATCATAGGAAAACAAAATATTGATTTAGAAAAACATTTTATGAAATGAATTTTCTTTTAAATAAAGTTATTAATTATAAAATGGTATTTAAATATTTATTACTCACAAAAATACCAACACTTAATTATTAATATTTAAAATATTCTATTTCATTTATAAGGTGCCTAAATTTTATTTATACTTTCATGGGTGATGTTACTATTCATAAGGGTCTTATTACTATTCATAAGGGTTGTATTACTATTCATAAGGGTACATTAATTTTTATAAGGTCAAGTTACTATTCACCAAAAAATAAGTTGATCCTATCAGACTCTAAATATCTTACTGAATGAAATCATGTATGTCCATTTTTTGAAATTCAATTCACAGAGGTGGTAAAATTAAGTTTCATGGCTAGGTTATAACTATCTTGCTTAGATAATTATAATAATAATGTTTTTTTTCTTAGAGAGTTTGTGTTGTGTGCATTACATTTTCTATTAAATTTATTTGTAAATCCTTAGGGTGTTACATTCTCACCTCCTTCAATAAATTGCGTCCTCACAATTTTCACTTTGAATGTTAAAGGTTGAAAGTTGAAGATTCCTTTGTGGGATACCCACATTGGGAATGGGGCTAATAAAACATCCGCTTAATAAGAGGTAAAAGAAAAAATGTTAAGGTCACCACAAAATTAAGCCTTGGAATAAGATAACATTATCATAAAGTGAAAACATGGACATGGAAGAGAAATCTAAACACCAAGTTCTGATGGAGATTGACTGAGAATATGGTCATTAAAAAGTTAAACATCATAAAGTGGTAAATCTATGATCAGTTAATAGACCATTGATTTCTTAAATATAAAAGTAAACATATGATTTTTTTTATAAAATTATTTTATAGAGATTAGGTTTTCTTTTACTATCCAAATAAGAACTTCAGATGTAAAATTACTTAATGTTATAATCTCATCCTTTGGTTTTATTTCAATCTATCTCTACTTCACTACTTAAACCAAAATATTTATATTCAAGATGAATTTTTATACCTTAATAACTTTTATCAAATGATCTATAATACATTCCCTCGGCCTTTAAATGCTTACCGAAACTAGAAAAGGTTAGAACAGTTTATCAAAAATCATAATTTAGTCTTAATCCATTCTATAAATAGTTAACCTTAAGACTCATCTAAATTATGTCTGTCAAAAATTTAAAGTCCAAATATTTATAAGAAATTTTACTTAACATCATAATTTTCCCCAAAAAACATAATGTATCTCTTATAGAAAACATTTGAATACCTTGATCACCTTTAAACCATTATAAAATATATATACTTCCAATACCTTAAAGAAGTATTGTAGTACAACATAATTCATGAATCTAAAAAAAATACTTTAATTATTCCTCCCCAATTGTAGTAATAGCATAAGATTGGCCTTGATCCATTTGTTTATTTTAGGATATATTCCCTTGGTGTTTAGAGAATCCATTTTCATAGTGCCCCATATCATTATAGTTAAAGCATAAGACATTAGAATATTATTTCTTTCCCTTTAAATCCTGAGCATGGTGGCCTTTTTCTCTACACATGAAGCAAACTCTGTTTCCTTTTAATCATTTACCAAGGTGTTTCCTTCTATAAGTATCACATGTTGGGAAATCCATCTTTACCTTTATCCCATTATCTATATTTTCTATGTCGTTCTCCTTTTCTATTATTTACTTTCGAAACCAAAACACTTATAGAATTCTTTCTCTATCTTGATAGTGCAAGATACTATATCATCATATCATTGGAATGTTTGGGAGACTAATTCCTTTTATATAATTGGATTAAGTCCATCAAAGAAATGATCAATATTGCACCATATATTACATATCTAGTCTATGTCATGCCTTGCTAACCTTATAATGTTGGTTTCATACTTAGCAACATTTTTATCCTCTTTTTGTCTCAAACTTAAGAGTTGTCTCTCCATATCTGCTCTATTTTCGCAAGGGAAGTATTTATCCAAGAAAATTTCCTTAAAATCCATCCATTCCATATTTTCAATATCTTACACCTCCTTTGTGTTTTTAATTAATGACCACCATTGATCTTAATCTCCCGAGATAAAATATACCACCATGATAACCTTCTCTCATTCATTACTTCCCAAATCTAGAAATATATTCTCTAAGGAACTTATCCATTATTCTACTACAAATGGTTTTTTAGTCCCATTGAATGATGGAGGTTTTGTCGCATTAAGCAGTCTAACATTAGTCCTCCATATTGTGGATCAGTATGCTCCATATAGATATAGTTATTGTTCATAACCTGATTTAGTTGTCAAAATATAGTTATAAGTTGCTCATCACCAGTCATAACTCTAGAACCAACATCATTGCCTTATATAGGAGGGAAATCAATAAATGGGATGCACGCGTTTATACAGTTTTCATTCCTTCCACAAGGAACTATTTCTAAATAATGGATTTCTGTAAATTAGGTTATGAATCATAATGTATAATATTGACTAGAAAAATACTTATCATAAATTGAAATCATATGCATAGGTAATCTCATAATCATAAACGTGATTTCTTTGAGGAAAAAAATTCTTTTAAATCCTTCATAATGGCTTGTAAAGAAAATATGAATTATTCTAATCATATCCCCCTATAGTGTCAAACCAGGTGCATAGTAAGGCCTATTATCGTGTACCAGGTTACCTCATTTCAGGCCCAGAATACCTTGTCAGAGTTTTTACTCTTAGGTACATCTGTACCAGAACCACATCTACTTGTATTATCTAGACATGGATGTATTGCTAGGAAAAACCACATAATATCTACCTTGCCAAAATTCTTGGATGTTATTATATGATCATCTTCAAAGTCTATCTTAGGTTTATTTTCCCTAAAATATATTTTCTAAATACATTTCCCAAGGTTTCTTTTAAACTTCCTCTAATACTAACTGTAATGCCCCGACCGTAGAATCCCAGAGTCAGTGCATTATTTTATTACATTGTTATTATTATAAGGAATTAAATCCCAAAGGAACTAATAGTTTATTAGTTTTGGAAACCTATATATATAAATAAGTTAAAAATTACAACTTGAAAGGGAAAAATATATCATTTCCATTGGAAAATCTATAACTCCTAGATTATCCCTTCAAGTCATTCATAATATTCATCTCCACCACCTGGGGGGAAATAAAACATTAGAAATGCATGATCTCATATGCTCAATAAGGGTAAGTAATAAAATGGAAGTAATCATAAACAAAAATACTAGGCATGTTGAGAAGCTAAAAACACATGAAATTAAACATATACTTGAGCATAATATGGCAAGAATAAAAGTTGTATAAATAATTCCATAATAATACATAACCATGGGTATTCTACTAGTCGAATAATCACATGGAGTATCAATAACTTGTTTCATAATGGGATAAATACGTAAATATCATTATCTAAAACATACCTTCAAGGATTCATTACAAGAATCTATCAAGGATTCATGCCAGAATCTATTATTTTTATGGCTACATGCCAATAATCTATTATTGTCCGAGATTCATGACAAGAATATGTTAAATGGGTAAGGCCTCAGTGAAAACCATATCTAGTTTGTCTTATGAGACCTACCGATGCATCGAGGGACTATAGAGGGCCCCACCCATCACATAATAAGTCCAATTCATTCCTAATATGAAATGGGTAAATCATAAACAATATATAAATTCATATTGAAACTAATATATGAAATGTAAGTCAATTTCCCCAATCATTAAACATAACACTAACCATTCAAAGTAATATGGTGAATAGTTTCAAGATAGAACATCCATAGTCAAACTAATCATAAACCATTAAATAAAACATAGAAGATGATGTCAAAAAATATTTATCCCAATTAAACATATGAATCAATAAGAGTGTTGAAATATAAGAAAATACTCTTATAAAATCATCATGTAATTATTGATAGAAATACTCTTTAACTTTGAAAAGAATTATTTTAGAAAATATTTGTATAAACCCATAAGTGAATTAAGGTATGTTTTTATAATAAAATAAGTCATTTTATAAAAATAATGGAGTCCTAAAATATATAATAGAGTGCATTTGAAAATAGTTAAGAATTCAAGAAGTTCCTTTGAAACAGGCTTATTTATCGAGAAGAATTTTCTAAAGACCCTTTTAAAACATGTAACTCCCCATAAAATAAACAAGTATTCTGATTGGTACAAAAATATAGAACATTCAAAAATAATATATGAATATTAAATAATAATAAATAATTATTTCATTGAGGTAAGTATAGAATTAGAGTAACCCGAAAGAAAATGGAGGTTTGGGTAGAAAACCCTTACCATTTTGTAATCAATCGAATCATATGCCCCAAAATTAATAATAAAAAAATGATGCATTAAATACCATGAAAATAATGAGATTTATTATATGGTACATCAATTGGTAGTATACATACACCATACACTATATATAGTGGTGAATAAGGAATATCTCAAAAAAGTGAAGTGATATGAGGAAACCCTTACCTTATGTCTGAATGTGTTCTGCACTTAACCTTAATGTCCTGAATATTAAAATTAATTAATTAATTAATTAATTTATAACCTTATATAAATTTATTTTATTTATTAAAAATTTTATTAAGTTCATTTATGGACCTTTGGATGAGTATAAGATACAAATGTATTGCATGTGAGCGTTCATTTCCTTGGTTTTCACGATCGATATACTTGTATATGAGTATAGAAGTTCATGTGGAATGGATATAATTATATAAAATTGAATCTATATATAATTAATGAACATACATAAGTGTAAATTTTTATATATATCATTTTGTTACATGTTATGAGGATAAATTATTAGATAAAATATTAATGACAATCATTTAGATTATTTTGGCGGTATTTTGATTATTACAAACTAGTTTTGGTGAATTAATTAATATTATGTATATATATGGGTTAAAGAACATTAAATAGGTTATAATACATCTATTATCTTTTGTTTCAACCATAAAAATTGTTTTATGACCATAATTTAAGGATAAATTGAAGAATGAAGGTTCGTCGTCCACGAAGGTTGTAAATCAGCACCTCTTGGACGATGATTTTGTTTTTAAAATAAGAGAGAGAGAGAGAGAGTATAGAGATTGATGATGAATCTTAAATTAACATGATATAATTATGTTATATATTTGATACTGGATTTTTCATGATCATTTTTATAGAGGATGTAAGGAGAAGATAAAAAAATAAAACAAATTTAAAATGAAATTAAAAGAAAAAGGAAGACGGTTTACCTCTAGAAATATCCTCCTTAAGAACCTTTTTAAGGGAAGGGGTTTTGGTATTTTGGAAATATAAAGAGCTCCAAGAAATGAGAAGATACTAGGGAAGAGTATTTGGGTATAACTTTGAGAAAATTCACGGATTAGAGAAGTGAGTAGAAGAGGGAGTTAGGTGTGGTTTTTAGTGGAGGTGAGGAGTGATTTTTGAATATCTGATTCACTATTTTATTATTTTGCTCAAAAAAGCAATAGTATTTTATTCCCATGACCAAAAATAGTAATAGGTTCGTGTTAGTTAGAAACAATTGTTCTTAAATCATCAATAATGTCTTGAATGGAGTATTTAACGTATAATGTATATATACAGTAAATTACTATATTTCACTATTCACTAATAATTCTAATATTTTAGAAAAATTCCAAAAAATCACCATAACCATTTTTTGTCATTTTGAATTTAAAAATGGAATCCAATTTATCAAAATAATTTTCTAAATATTATAAATTTAATTTTTAATTAAAATCATCATTTATTCTAAAAAAATAGTCTTTAAAATTAAAAGTGATTTTATAACATCCTGAAAATTAACTAAGGTATCATTAAATTATCATAAAATCATAGGACAACAAAAAATTGATTGATGAAAAAAATTTATGAAAATTAATTTTATTTTAAATAGATTTATTAATTATAAAATTGTAATTAAATATTTATTACTCACAAAAATACCAACACTTAATTATTAATTTTTAAAATATTCTATTTCATTTATAAGGTGCCTAAATTTTATTTATACTTTAATAGGTGATGTTACTATTCATAAGGGTCATAATACTATTCATAAGGGTACATTACTATTCATAACGGTAACATTACTATTCATAAATGTAAGTTACTATACACCAAAAATTAAGTTGATCCTATCAAACTCTAAATATCTTTCTGAACGTAAATTTTTATGTCCATTTTTCGAAATTCAATTCACAATAGAAGAAAAATTAAGTTTCATGGCTAGGTTATAACTATCTTTCTTGGATAATTATAATAACAAAGTGTTGTTTCGCAGAGACTCGGTGTTATGTGCATCACATTTTCTATTAAATTTATTTTTAAATCCTTGGGATGTTACACACATAAATTTGACAAATAGTGCATCTAGTATGACTAAAAGTGCATGTTTTTATTTTAAAATGGACATTTTAGTTCAAAACATGCATCATAAACTCAAAACTAATAAAATGAACTTATATTATCTTTATACTAAAGAGTATGATTGATAATTCATTTTTTGATGTGTAAGAATTAATCTCATTTCAATCCAATTCACGATGTGGCCAATTTGACTAAAAGTTCATGTTTTTAGTTTAAAAGTGACATTTTAGTTCAAAACACATGTTACATACTCAAAACCAAGAAAACAAACTCATATTGTCTTGATAATTTTGTAAAAATATTGGTAATTCATTTTTTATGTTTAAGAATTAACTTCACATCAATCCAACACATGTTGTGTCAGGTATGACTAAAAGTTTGTTTTTTCATTTAAAAGTTACATTTTAGTTCAAAATATGCATCACATAATCCATGAATAAGTAATATACTGAACTGAAAATCATAGGTTATGATAATATTTAATCAAAAGGATCCCTATATGTAGTAGAGAGTGAAATTAAATAGTATTCTAAAACTTAAACATGGAGGCTGAGGAGATTCATACAAGCATATTAATGCTTGATGAAATAAGAGTGTTACACATCAATTTCTTACCCTTTAATTTGGGCAGCATGATACAAACTTAATATGTGTGAATTAACAACAACAATATTGGATGGGTAATCAATTTCATAAAAATTATTTACCATGAGAGTAAAGTGGGGAGGAAATAGATTGCACATCCAACTTGATGATCACCTTTTTTATTGCCTTATCTCTAAAATTCTTATGCACAGTACTAGTAATATTTCTAATTAAATATTGATGATAAGAATTTGGTTCTCACCATAAAACTCTATTGATATTAATTACCTCTATAATCCCTTGATCGAAATCAGATATGAGACACACTCCCCAGTTTTGTGTGACATGAATGCATATACAGGCCAAAACCCAACTCCATAATTCGAAATTATCATTTTCAAAAATGTAAAATGAAAGTGGTGTAGGAGTATTACTACCATCTTGCATGATAGTAATATCTACAACACCTATATACTTACTGTAAAGAAAAGTTCCATCAACTTGAATAAATTGTTTACAATATGGAAAAGCAGTGATACATGGCCTAAATGACCAAAACATACTATGGAAATTCAGCTTTATTTGATAAACTTGGTGATCTGGGGAGACATACTCAATAGTGTCCAAATGATAAATAACATGATTTTTTAGAGATAAAAATCCCATTAGTTGTGGTAACACTGCATGTGATTCATCCCAATCACCATAGACTTTCAAAATTTTCTTTCATTTTACATTCCATGTTTTTTCATAAGATATCTTGTATTAGAAAAACTATTGCATTAATTCCTAGAAAAGAGACAAAGGAACATCCCAACAAGTTTGTATCATCTCTAAAATAATAGTCGATATAAACTCTACATCAATTGAAGAGTGATCCTATGCTAAGCTTAGATGTACCCAAGTATTTGGGTCTTCCAATTTGGTTATATTCCAACATGAAAAAAAATATAATATATTACTCGCATTAAAAATTTACATATTTTCATGTATTTGTCACATAAAATGAGATATTTCTCCTTCTTATACTCTTCAACCAAAAATGAAAAATATATCTCGATGTGGTATTTATTAAGAACGTTTTTCAGGGCACTTTTACTTTCAAAATCCTACCCAACATATATGGTGTTATCAGTTAATGTAGATCTATTACCTATAATTATAGGGAATTCAGTGGCTAGTGTAATTACATCCCAATAAAAATTTTGTGCATACAATATTCCTTTGACTAATGAAGTCAATAATGTATGATGATTACAATAACTAGTTGTTTTTTATGTATCAAAGTAAACTTAGAATATTTATTAACCACATCATCTTCACCTACATCATATATTGATGCATCATTGGATACTTCCTCATCAGATAAATTATCATTCATTAAATTAGAAATATAAATGTAGATGTCCCCTATAGTTCTTTCCATATTATAATCATCTTCTTCCTAATTTGTTTCTATTACCTGATTCATATGAGGAGAAAATGAATGAGAGTGTTTTTAAGGACCGAATTCAATAGATCTTCCATAAAATGGTTTTTTAGTAGTAGGTTTCACTTCATCAATATCATAAATATCCATATATAATTATACTAAACCATTAATTCATTTATTTCTAAACAATAATGATGCATTCATCCAATCATCATCATCAAGAAGAGGATACCCAAAGTGCCATAGATGTTTGGGATATTGAATAGGTTGATTTATAATTGAAGTAATTGATTGATCATTCCTATATTTTATGAGACTATGAATCTTTTTATGAACTTCTTCCAAGGTCACAAATTCTTGAAGATTTTCCACTCTTGCAGGTGGAAAAATACAGCTAAAACCCTAATCAGTATAAATTACCTCACCATTCTAGTATATTGATGAAAACATGATTACTTTGAAGAAATTATTAATAAAATGTTATATACTACATCATCAAATGTTTAACATGTTTTAATTGGTTATTATTAAATAATTATGACTTGATCTTGAGAATTTTTCTATCGATTGGTTTATCATTATTTGATAAACCAACCAAAAACTAGGGGGGACTCCTAGAGCCTTTATTATCTCATATTTTAGCAACCATCATTCTCCTTTCATCATGGTCTAAAAATACAAATTTAAATAGAAACACCTTTTGTCAAATTCCTTTTTATTAAAATTTTACTCACATGCAAGTGAGGGGGTATAGGGGTTTAGGATACATAACATATTTTACGCGGACACATTGGTCCTTACATACTTAGAGAAAGTGATGACAAGTATGTAATCAATGATGAATAGAAAATAAAATTATTAAAAATTATATAACCATAAAAAACATGACATGCAATTTCAATCATGCATTGGTCGTTCATCTCAAGATTAGTCAATTATTAGAAATTAAATAATCAGATACAAAAAAAACATGACATGGAATTTCAATCATACATTAGACAGTCATCTCAAGTTCACTCATTATAAAATACCGATAACAGGTTTGTTTGAGATAGTTAGTATGTGCTAAATATTATAACTTTATCTATAACTATATCTAATAAATAATACACACACACACACATCTATTTATATTCATACTTTCATGAAGATTTTTCACTCTTGAAAGTGGCATACTATAGCTAAAACCCTGATCGATATAAATAACCTCACTATTGAATTATATTGATGGTGACATGATTACCTAGAGTGAAAATTTAATAAAACATTATATATATTTAAACTATATCATCAAATAGTGAACATGTTTTAATTAGTTAGGATTAAATAAGTATGACTTAATCTAGAGAAGTTTTATATGGATTGGTTTATCATTATTTGATACACCAACCAAAACCCAAGGGGGACTTCTAGAGCCTCTATTATCTCATATTTCAGCAACCATGGGTCTCCATTCAGTCATGGTGTAAAAATCCATCTTTAAATAGCAATGCCTCTTTTCGAACACCCTTTTATTACAATGTTAGTAACATGTAAGTGAGGGGGTCTAGGGGTTTGGGATACATAACATTTTTACACAGAAATACAGGTCCTTACATACTAATAAAGAGGGATGAAATGCAGGTTATCAATATGGGAAAGAAAATGTAATTTTTACAAATTATATAACCACATACAAAAAATGACATGCAATTTCAATCATACATTGGTTAGTCATCTCAAGATTAGTCATCACACAATACTCTTAAAATGTTTTTTGGAATACTTATTATGTTTAACATATTATAAATTTACCTATAACTATATCAAATAAATATTAAATATTGACAAATGTATTCATATATTTATATTACTTGATTTCCAAAATTTAAACTTTTTAATGTGTGTGTGTGTCATTAGGTAGATTTATTTTATTTACCTATGTGTTTCGAATATCATAATTTAAATTTATTTTAATTTTTATAAAATATATAATAATATATACATATAAATATATTCAAATAAAATTATTCAGTATTTAAATTAAAAATATATACATTTCCAAATATTATATTTAAATAATATAACATATATATACACACATTCCAATATATTCAAGTTTACTTACTAATATTTTAAAATATAATTAGATATATTTTTGTAAACAACTATAGTTTCCTAAATAAAAATATTAGTAAATTTTACATAACTACTGAAAATAATATTAATAGTAAATTTTATTAAATTTAATTAACAAAAGTAATATAATTTACACTTAAATAACCATTAAAATATATTAAACTTATATTACTTCCAAACTAATAAAATTAAATAAGTATATATACAATTTCTGAAATATTTATACTTTCTAAAGTTTAAATAATTATATTTATTAAATAATTACTTGGAATAAAAAAATTATAATTAATATAATTTAAAATTATTATTCATTGTAAACTTTTTTAGTACGGTTAAAAAATATAATATTATTTATGTCTATATATCAAATAATATATTGTATATTTAAAAAATAATAAATATGATACATAGTATACGTTTTATTTTTATAAATAATTATTCAAAATATAATTTTTATAAAATATTTAGTTAGATACACTTTATTTACCTATGTGTATTTAGTATTATAATTTAAATTTATTTTATATATAATATATAATAATATATGCATATAAATATATTCAAATCTAATTATTCACAATTTAAATTACAAATATATACATTTTTTAAACAATAATATTTCCTTAAATATAAATTATTTTATTTTGTAAAATTTAAATTATGAAAACATCATATTTAAATTTGTGAAGTCATTCAATATAAATTAAATCATAAAAAACATTATTAAATCATTAAAATAACATTAATTCATACATTCATACAACCATACATATTAAATAAATAAATAATACAAACAAAATAAATCAATCAATTAGACAATTAAATTTTTTAAATAAAAATTTTACCTTCTCAAAAGACAATGATATATATTGAGGAAGAAATTTGACAGATCTTCACTGTAAATTATGGAACAATAGTATATGAAATGTAGGGGTGAGATTTTTTTAATGCATTTTCTGGAAAAAAAAATTAAAACAGCATAGGTTTAATTTTTTTTTCAAAATACGCCTCAAAGGCGGCATCGGTGATGTCTCCTTCCCTCCCCTACACTGCCTTTGGCCAGGATCATTAACATGGTAAAGGTAGCGGGGGGTGATGTTGCCTTTTCCTCAAATCCCTATAAAAGGGCATCCCCCCCCCATTCTCCTCGCTCCAATTTTCTTTCATCTCTCTTAAATCCATTGCTTCTCTCTCTAAGAAAATCCTCTTCCGTGTGGTGGCGTCAGTGGTCCAAAAGAAGGTGATTTTTTTTAAAAGCATCATTTAGAGGTATTTTTTTTATTTAATTTAATGTTATTTATTTATTTAATTTGATTTTTTTAGTTTTAAATATATTATTTTTTAATTAGTTTTGTTAGTTTTAAATATTTTGTTTATTAGGTTGTTTAATTAGTTATATATAGTTTTGAATAATAATTTTTATTAGTAATGATTGAGTATAGATTAAATATAGATTAAGACTTAGGATTAAGAATTGTGAAATTTTGGTAGCATAAATATTATGTGGTCATCTAAGAAATCAAATCCCTCTCTGGATAAAAACAAGTAGATATGGCTCTGGAATAGATGTACCTAGTGGTAAAACCTGAAAACATCGCTTTGAGCTAGACTCAAATGGAAACTAGTGCACGAAAATGGGCCTTGTTGCACTCTTGGTTTGACACTCCCAGGGGATATACTTAAGATGATTCATATTTTATTTATAAACTACTAAAATACCTAAGAAAAGAAAAAATCAAATTAGTATATTTATCAACAATAAAATGATAATTATGATGTAATAGAATGAAATGGACAAGGAAAAAATCATTAAAGAATGAAATTTATTATTAGTAATTGAATTATTTTTACTTAGTTTTTTTAAAGATGTTATTTATTAAGTAATTTAATTAGTTATATATATTTTACAAATAATACATATTATTAGTAATGATTAATTATAGATTATTTAATGATAACTTAGGATTAAAAATGAATACATATGATTAGTTAATTATAATTAACTATTGAATATAATATAATTAATTATTAAATAATAAATAATTAAAGAATAACTGAATAATGATTAACTAGTGATTAAAGAATGAATGATTAGTTAAAAAATGTACTAAGAAAATCAATTGATAAAATGGAAATTATGATTATATAAAATGAAATGGAGAATACAATGTTTTAAAATATTAGTATTATAAATATTATATAGTTTATAAATAATATTTATTGTTAGAAATGATTAATTATAGAATAATTAATAAATGACTTAGGATTAAAAATGAATACATATAATGACTAGCATATTTTAGGGTATAAAAAGGCGTCATAAAATTACATTTTAATAAATATTATATGGTCAACCATCATTGTTAATATTTGTTAAACTATCATAATTTTGATGAAAGAAAAAAATTTACATAGAGATTCATGTTTACCGGTGTGTATTGCTATGGGGAGGTTATTCAAACTGAGCAAGTAGATTCTTATAGTAGATAACCAATAATAGTGGTTAGTACAACTAATTATGTAACCCTAAGGGACCTTCAAGAGAGAATTTTTGGTTCCTTAAATCTGGGACTCGATCAAGAGATCAAGTCTATGAGCTATAGACATTTGCAATTCCCAGCAACACTGTGGAATCTATCTTGTCCATTGGTTGTTGATGCGCAGTGGGTTCAAGAAATTAATTTATTTTCTCAATGGTCAGATTGTACCATGATGGAGTTATATGTTGATGTTTCTACTATACAGCAACAACTTCTAGTTGTACAAAGATGTATACTTACAAGAGTTGTTGAAGAGAGTCCACCCCATGAAATTGAGCCTATTCCAAATGATGCAGAAGAGGAAAACCTAGATGATCTTCTAGATATACATGTAAATCCAACTTCTGATGAGGATTTTTGTAATGATGGATCATTTGGTGACAACAGTGCTGATGAGGAGGGACCAGTAGAAGTTAGGGAGGAGGTTTTGAGAAATGCATTAGTTGTACATCAACCTTGACCTATAATAAATCATCCACCACTCCTTGAATCTTGGTCAGAAGCAATGACACATGTGCCTGAATTCAACAATAATGTTCTCATGCCGACAAATAAGTTCCCCAAAGTTGTATCGGATAGGTTTAGTGAGGTAGACAAAACATTATATATTGGAAGGAATTTTCTAATTAAATATGCATTAAAAATCACGCTAAATAGATTTCACATTGAGAGGTATTGTAGTTATATAGTTCAAAAATCATTCTGTAGTAAATATTTCATATGGTGTGAAAAGTATGGGGATGATTATAGATTTCACTTGAGGGTGATTCTAGACTTTGTATTTGGATGTTGGAACATCTCGAGGGTTGAGGCAGCTCATACATGCATTCAGCCAAGCCTGACAGAAGATCATTCCTAATTAGATGCAGAATTTGTGTCCTCCATTATTGTTGAGATTATTAAGACATGCTAAGATGTTTTGATATCTCTTGTACAAGAGAGGATACAACAGACATTCGGTTATAAGATTTCCTATAATGAGGCATGGATGGCGAAACAGAAGATAATTATGAAGGTCTATGGTTATTGGGATGACTCATATCAGGTGTTATTGTAATTTCTAGCCATACTAAGGAATCATAACCAATTTGTCTTCCATCTTGATACAAATGAACATGTGTCTCACGATAACCGATTTGATCCATCTCGTGTTCAATTTCATCAGTTTTTCTGAGCATTCCCCCCTGCATCTCTACATTTCATTTCAGCAAATAGTTTATTTAGATTGATGGAACATTTCTATATGGAAAACACAAGGGCATATTGTTGATTTTGGAAACCCAAGATGGAAACTATTCACCTCTTCCTCTTCACTTTTCCATTGTAGAGAAAGAAATGTATGAATCATGGAGTTGGTTTTTGGCATGTATCAGCAACCATTTCACCAACATTTGGGGTGTTTGATATCTGATCACCATCAGACAATTAATGAGGCAATCAATGAAGATCCTGATACATGGAGATACCTAAATTCACATCATCGATTTTGTATTAGACACATTTCTTGCAATGTGCATAAAAAATCCACAACCAACTTATGAATAAGGCAATCATGAGGCTTGGTACGCATTGTATTTGTTATTTTTTACTATTTCAATGTAAAGATAAAATAAAATTATGTGAAATATCATCTATTATGTGTAGCATATGAGTTCAATTAACGGCGTTTTGAATAATGTTTTGAACAAATCCTCCAGACTAATCCAGAAGTTTATGACTATATGATGCGGATTCCAAAAGAATAATTAACATTGGCATATAACGGGGGGAAGAGGTATGGACACATTACCACAAACATTGTGAAGTGAATCAATGGTGTTTTCAAAGGGATTCACAAGATACCTATAACTGCCCTAGTTTAGGAGACATTATATCGATATGTGAAATACTTTATTGATAGACAAAAACTAGAATCAGACAGAATATAGTAGGGGATAAGGTACGGAAAACACTTTCAATAAGAGATCGAAAAGAATATTGAAGAAGCTCCTGGTTATCATGTCTTCCTTTTTAGATGAGAAGACTCTCAATTTGAAGTTCAAGAGAATTCAGACCCCATCACAAATCGAATCGGTGAAAAATTGGTGGTATTAATGGAAAAGAGGAAATGTCAATGTGAAAATATTCGGTCCTTACGATTTCCATTCACACACGCTATTGCAGCATGTACCTCTGTGAACATATCATAGGAAGAATATGTTGATCCAGTGTATCGGATGGACACCATTGCTAACTATTATGCTACACCATGGACACCTATTGGGGAGTTTCGTTATTTCCCAATGCCTGAAGGCTAGATAGTAGTGATACATGACATAAATCAGTCGCATCCTCATGGGAGACCGAAGGTCAGTAGGATGCGTAATGAGATGGACTAGCCTCAAGAACAAGGGTCAAGTTTGAGATGCACCATATTTCATTAAGAAGTTCATAACCGGAAATGATGCCCTAACATTGTGTGTGATATTTTAATAAACCTTTATATAATGAAATAATAGTATCATAATGATTACCATAAGTTATTAAATATAGATAATTATATAAATTCTTATAACATAATTAGTAATTCCCATGGTTTATCATAATCAAATCTATAATTAATTAATCACAAAATTCCTCCAAAATATTTCTAACCAAATTCAAGACCCAAAAATTTATAAATATTGTCTCTAAGATTCTAAAAATCAGTATACCATTAATCCAAAAATGTATATCTTCTTGACACATACCTAATATCTAAATACCCTATTAATATTAAATCATTAATAAAAACATTCATGATTTCAAGAATTAACTTTCTCCTTATTACTTAAATAAATTCTTAAATTATATAATTTATTTGATAAATCCAAAAAATAAAATAAATTCCATCATTAATTAGGAACATATTTAGGGTCATCTTCTCCAAATCATGTTTTTTCAAAGAGTTTAAAATTTTTACTAAATCACATTTATTGTCCATTGGTTCTATTCAACATATTCTCTCAAATCCATTAAGAAATGGTATTACAATACAAACCTTATACATTACATTATTCTTACTAAGTTAATTTCATTAATAAAATTCTTTCACAACATATTTATTGGATAAAAATACACAAGAATATAAATCATTCCACTTCAAATGTATCAATAACATATTATTTACATTATTATCTTGGATTATTCTAAGATATATTCCCTTAATGCATGTGTAATTCATTTTCATAGTGACTCATCTCCTTACAAATGAAACATTACACATTGAAAAATTCATTCATTCCCATAAAATCATGATCTTGGTATCCATTCTCCCCACAGTTGTACTAAACTCCAATTCCCTTAAATCATGTATCAATGTTTTTACTTCCACAATTACCCTCTATGGAGAAATTATTAAATTTTGTTTTTACCATTATCTATTTTTTCTCTTCTTTCATCTTGTTATCTTTATTTCATTAAAAACCAAAAGATTTGGAGAATTATATTTCTTTTGGTAAAAATAACTTTATTAAATAATGTGAATAAACATGGCATGTCTTGCATTCTACAAGTCATAAAATTATGTTTAAAATAACATTATATTTATATTTTACACTTACGAATCATTTCATTTGTTTATAAGAAGACGGATGGTATCATACTACTCACTCAGCAGCGTACCCATATTTCCCAGGTCGTGTTAGTGGGTGGTGTAGATCAATCGATCAGGGTGCATCCAACGTACCATTTTCATCACAAAGAGCCTCCACATGCCATTAGACCATACTTGTGTCGTTCTGGCTTCTATGACATTATCATGTCAGATTTCACATTTGTAAACCATCACCTACTTGTTTCCCTCATTGAGAGGTGGAGACCAGAGACACACACATTCCACCTACCTAAGGGAGAGATGACTATCACCCTCCAGGATGTAGCAGTGCTTCTTAGTCTTCCTATCCAGGAGAGACCCGTTATTGGACCCACTCGTGCATCTTGTCTAGAACTTACTCAGTGCTTGATAGGTGTTGAAATTTTTTTCGACTGTAGGGATACAGATGGAGTGTCCATATATATGCCTTGGTTGGAGGTACAAATTCCACATTTACCTAATGATGTTGATGAGTAGACTGTTATGCATTATGTCTATGCATATATATTACACCTCATTGGATGGACCATGTGTACTGATCACTCATGGATGCACATGCACATGATATATCTACCCCTACTAGAGGACTTTGATCGGGATAGGACATACAGATGGGAATAAACCTGCTTGGCATACATGTACAGAGCATTATGCAAGCTATCCCATAGGAACCACACAGGTCTCGGGGATGCATCATCCTTATTTAGATATGGGCATGGGAGTGCATCTCCGCATTCTGCCCTGATCTTGCTGGTATGTCAATCAAGATAGAGGTGATGTAGGATGCTTTGCATGGACGCTGGTATAATCAATCATTTATATTGGTTTCTGATGCAACTAGGAATTATTGACTTTAATTTCCCATTATTTGTCACTATAGATGCTGTATTTTATAGGTTTTTTCAGCGAAACAATTTCAACACGGTTCTGAGACACTATTTGTGCATATATCAGCACAATTTGGAATTTCTATTACCTGACAAGGTATGTGTATACAATCTATCATTGTCTAAAAAATTTAATAATAGCATGAATTTTGGTTTTTAGTTGGGATCTTTTTTGACAAAGTCACATGTCATTTCAGATTTCATGGCTTCCATACTGAATTATTATAGATCAGTTTACAACATACTGCACTGTTGGTCTTGAGGATGTTATGGTTGTAGTGCCCCTCATTCACTTCCATATTATTGAGTGGCAGCATCCTGACAAAGTCATGCGCCAGTTTTTTTGTGCTCAGTTCATTATATTGTCGCCGAGATAGATAGAGCGGCTTCATGGGATGAAGATGACAGGGAGGTAGGATAAGGATTGGGACTGATTACATGCTCGATTTATCAACTTCTAGTACATACATGCAGAATTTTATATTCAGGGAGTACCTATGAATCGATTCTTTATTTCAGAACAGGTTGAGTATAAGCCATGGTATAGACTAAAGTCTATACTATATCTTACCTGACATGGCCGAGAGATATATAGGCTGGTAAGTCAATAAATTTTCATTAGTTTTTTTATTGAACTATTTTCTAATTCATTTTAAATCTCTTTATAGGGAATTCACACAGAGAATCTTGTTTGCATGAGTGATGAAGAGGAGGAGTGGGTCTTTAACTAGGTAGTCGTCCATGCTATAGTGATGGAGGTAAGGGAATATTTTTGTGCGCTTTTTGAAAGAATCTTTGAGCGTCTAGCCCGGAGAGAGGAGGTTCCTGCCCCAGAGGAACATTCTACAGTAGCTGCTGGTGCTAATGAGTCATGACCACGGAGACGTAGTGTAACACCCCATAATGATAAATGGTTAAATGAATAAATGATATGACTCATGTCAACAAGGCACACCTTCTTTTTTGGGAGCCTACTTTGTTAGAAATCCATAGTTAAACATGCTTGGATTGGAGTAGTGATCAGGATGGGTGACCTTATGGAAAGTTTCTCAGGGTTTGTGTGAGTGAGGACAAAGCATACTAGAAAGGATATGTGTTGGAATGTGTGGAATTTCATTATTTAGATGACCCGTTCAAGTACGTGGGTGGGCCCTAGGGTGTGGACCATATGTCTGTGGGGAAACTAGTGGTACATGGCGGGCCATGACCCGAAGGCTTTGTTAAAGGCGGGGTGTTTGTACTGTCATCGGGACCCAGTTGTTACATTTGGTATCAGAGGTGGTACCCAGCATTAAGTGAGGTGCAATGTCTGGATTGAGATGTAGGACCCACAAAGAGGACCTTGTACTCTAAATGGGGGTGTTTGTAACACCCTAGAAATATAAAGGGTTAAATGACTAAATGATATGACTCATGTCAACAAGGTTCACCTTCCTTTTCGGAAGCCTACTTGGTTACAACTCCACAATTAAGCGTGTTTGGCTTGGAGTAGTGATAAAGATGGGTGACCTTCTAGGAAGTTTTCTAGGGTGTGTGTTGGTGAGGAAAAAAGCACACTGGAAAGGACATGGGTTGGCATGTGGGGACTTTCATTAGTCAAATGACCTGTTCGGGCACGTGGGTGGGCCCCAGGGTGGGGACCATGTGTCTATGGGGAAATTGGTGGTACTTAGTGGGCTAGGACCTGATGGACATGTTAAATGCGGGGTGTCTGTACTGTTATCAGGACCCAGTTTTTACACACAGACAGTGTCGTGCTGCATGCGAGGCCTCACCTATTCCACAGGCAAAGGTCGGCCCTCTGGTAGTCCTGCCTCAGCCGATTCAGGGTGTGCCTCAAGTGGCATGAGATACCTCTTTCTTGACAGGATATCCACAGTTCTCTCCATCTTAGGGTCTGGATCCATCATAGCCATGGGGTCCAAATCCATCGTAGTCTTGGGATACTG
Organism: Viscum album; assembly: GCA_963277665.1. NCBI lineage: Eukaryota > Viridiplantae > Streptophyta > Magnoliopsida > Santalales > Viscaceae > Viscum > Viscum album. The sequence goes on along the minus strand of OY728165.1, from coordinate 1,881,010,032 downwards.
CTCCATCGCAGGCTTGGTTCCCCACTACGATGATGGCGGGTCCTTCTACCACCCTAGTGGGTGAAGGATGAGGAGGGTAGTAGGATATGCAGTTGACAGCTCCTCCCACTGACACACAGATGGAGAATGTGACAGTAGACGTTCCAGTGCCCAAGGATCATCCCTTTCCAGGTCATCAGACTCCACTGCGAACTCGACACGGGTGTCCTATTCGCATACAACCATGTGGGATGGAGTCTCCTCTCCATAGACATAGACATTGATTGTATATGTTCATTTATATGTTTTATGTCTACTGAAATGAATACACTATTATTACTATCATCCCTTCTTATATGTTTATCTAGTGTTTCATTTTTCATTAATATTTTAGGCATAGTTTATATTTGATAGCTTTCAAAGTCGACTATTTGAAACATAGGAATAATTATTAAATATCAAGTAGATAACTTTAAATGTTTATAAAATATATGGTATAAAAATAATGTAAATAAAATTTAAAAGATAGCCTAAACATCTAAAAATTTGTTGAAAATAAAGAGTTTCATAAATAAAATAAATAAATAAAAAGAATGGAATGTAAGAAAAGTAACTTGGAAGTGAGAGCGAAAATAATGAATGTCGAGGAGGATCTTAAGACACATACTTGACTTTGAAAGACTATAAAATATAAACTATAAGACTCATCTAAATAAAAATTAAAAAATCAACTACTTGTTATATGTTTAATCAATGTTTAAATTTTCATTCATATCTCTCTTATTGTTTATAATTTATAGGCTAGCAAAGTCACATACTTGAAACATTTTTAAGTTTCAAGTAGGTGGATTATAAAGCTTATAAATTATTTTTCACCAACATTTTTTAATAAATTATTTTTATTTTTGACTACTTTTTATATGTTTAATCAATGTTTAAAATGTTATTAATATCTATCTTATAGTTATATTTTATAGGCTAGTAAAGTCACGAACAAGAAACATTTTTAAGTTTCAAATAGGTGGATTAGAAATCTTATAAATTATTTTTCATCAATATTTTTTAAGAAATTATTTTTATTTTTGACTACATTTTATATATTTAATCAATGTTTAAAATTTCATTCATATCGGTCTTATAGTTTATATTTTATAGTTTAGAAAAGTCACGTATTTGAATAAAAGATAAATTATGTTGAAACATTTTGTTTTATTTATTTATATATATATATATATTACCATAACCAAATAATAATAAAACATTAAAATTTTAAATATATAAAAAAATATTGTTTTAGGGAAAAGGGAGCATCGTCGATGCCGCCTTTGAGGTGTATTTAAAAAAAATAAACCTATGTTGTTTAAAAAAATCAGAGCACGCATTAAAAAAATTCCCTAGACCTCCATTTATTAAATTTCTTAGTGGCATGTGTGAATTTCGTTCAGGTCTCTCTTGAAAACTTTACAAAGGAAGCATGAATGAGGTTCACATGTCCTTACCTCCCCTATGGAAGCATCCATTAAGGCTTCCATAGTGGCATTGGATGAATGGACGACGTTCACGCTTCTTTTGACCCATTTTTTAAAATTCTATCAACTATATGTGTTAAACATCACTTGATTCCCCTTTAGTTTGAGAATCATGAGACAAAATGGAATAAGTGTGAATTAACAACAACCATCTTGTAAGGCTAAACACGTCCATAACAAAGTTTTACCATGAGAGTAGAGTGCGGAGATCATAGAAAATAATATTGAGGGATCAATTTATCAAATTTATTCTAATGAAAGATCTGGGAGCAGTTGTGAATAAATCTACAAAAATAATTATGAAGTAAATTTGATGAATTTTTTATAGATATCATTTTTAGTGGGTTGGGGAACTCCATTAAACAGTAAAATTGAACATTAAACTGTGACCTTACATTAAAATGTGATCTGTGTCACACAACGTAGTACCATAGTGGAAGATTCAATGGTTAATTCGTTGAATTAATTGTGGGGAATGGAATTCCATGAACCCCTTGACGGGTGCATCCCTCAGTGAGTTTTTTTATACATTTTTAAAAAAAATTACAGAAAACGGTTAGGGCGATTTTTTTTTCAAAATGCACCTTAAAGGCGGCATCGTGGATGCCGCCTTTGTACTTGGCCTAAAAGGTGGCACCCACGATGCCGTTTTTCCCCTAACAAAAAAAATAATAATTATTTTTTTATGTTTTTTTTGTTTATATATTTATTTATATATATAATTCATAAAAAAATTTCAGGAGGATGCCGCCTTTCACCTAACAAAAAAATTATTAGTTTTTAAAAAAAATTTTGAATTTTTGTTTTGTTTTGTTTACATTTTTATTTATATATATAATTCATAAAAATTGTAAAAATTATCATATTTGAAATTTTTTTTGTTATGTTTTATTTATATATTTATTTACATATATAATTCATAAAAATTGTTCATGAAAAATAATTTATAAGCTTTCAAAACAGCCTACCTGAAAGTTAAAAATGTTTCAAGTACATGACTTTGGAAGAATATAAAATATAAATCATAAGACCAATATAAATGAAAATTTAAAAATTCATTAAACATATAAGCAATTGTTGAAAACACAAATCATTTCATAAAAATTGTTCACAAAAAATAATTTATAAGCTTTCAAAACCGCCTACTTGAAACATAAAAATGTTTCAAGTATGTGATTTTGAAAGACTATAAAATATAAACCATAAGACCAATATAAACTAAACTTTAAAAATTCATTAAACATATAAGAAAATGTTTAAAACACAAATCATTTCATAAAAATTGTTCATGAAAAATAATTTATAAGCTTTCAAAACCGCCTACTTGAAACTTGAAAAATGTTTCAAGTACGTGACTTTGAAAGACTATAAAATATAAACCATAATACCAATATAAACGAAACTTTAAACATTCATTAAACATATAGGAAAATGTTGAAAATACAAATCATTTCATAAAAATTGTTCATGAAAAATAATTTATAAGCTTTCAAAACCACCTACTTGAAACTTAAAAATGTTTCAAGTATGTGACTTTGAAAGACTATAAAATATAAACCATAAGACCAATATAAAGGAAACTTTAAACATTCATTAAACATATAAAAAATTGTTAAAAACACAACTCATTTCATAAAAATTGTTCATGAAAAATAATTTATAAGCTTTCAAAACCGCCTACTTGAAACTTAAAAATGTTTCAAGTACGTGACTTTGAAAGACTATAAAATATAAACCATAAGACCAATATAAATGAAACTTTAAACATTCATTAAACATATAAGATTCAACCCTGCATCAATAGGATGCACGGTGTCGCTAGTATCACATACATCTATAATCTTTGATGCATGAAAACATGTTATATCTCCTTTCATGGAACAACGAAATCCATTCTTCCACCCGCCATGTCCATATCCATATCAACATCTGGCCGCATAAGGGTATGGTGAAAGATAAGCCGCATGAAATTCTCATAGGTTCCCATTCCTGCAAATACCAACCCCTTCAACACCACCATGCATCCAACCATTATAATTTCTTCCACAATTTTCACCCCATTTCCCCAGGCCCAGTTGATCAGATGAAAACACCAATGATTCCACATAGCCCATTTGAACTCTTCATAACCAATGATTCCACATAACCCGTTGTCACACAGGATTTCTGAAAATTTGATATTCAATTCACTGCAAGAAAGGCTAGAAGCTCGAAACATGGTGTTATTTATTTTTTAACTCTAGGTTATTTATATTTTAACTCCATGTTATTTATATTTTAACTCCATGTTATTTATATTTTAACTCCATGTTATTTATATTTTAACTCCATGTTATTTATATTTTAACTCCATGTTATTTATTTTTTAACTCCATGTTATTTATTTTTTAACTCCATGTTATTTATATTTTAACTCCATGTTATTTATTTTTTAACTCCATGTTATTTATTTTTTAACTCCATGTTATTTATATTATAACTCCATGTTATTTATATTTTAACTCCATGTTATTTATTTTTTAACTTCATGCTATTTATTTTTTAACTCCATGTTATTTATTTTTTAACTCCATGTTATTTATTTTTTAACTCCATGTTATTTATTTTTTAACTCCATGTTATTTATTTTTTACCTCCATGTTATTTATTTTTTCACTCCATGTTATTTATTTTTTCACTCCATGTTATTTATTTTTTAACTCCATGTTATTTATTTTTTAACTCCATGTTATTTATTTTTTTAACTCCATGTTATTTATTTTTTCACTTTCACCCCATGTTGTTTTTTAACTATATTATTTTTTAACTCCATGTTATTTTTTAACTCCATCTTATTGAATATCATTTGAACTGTAGTTTTATTTTTAACTCTATGTTATTTTTTAATTAATTTATAATTAATCATTCCTAATAATAACTATCAACATCATTACTAAATTATAAATTTATCTTTTCTTTTCTTAGATATTTTAGTAGTTTATAAAGAAATATGAATATCTTAAGAATATCCTCCGGGAGTGTCAAACCAGAATGCAGCAAGGCCCATTGTCATGCACCAATTCTCATTCGAGTCTAGCTCAAATCTGTGTTTTCGGGTTTTACCCCTAGGTACATCTGTGTCAGAGCCACATTCACTTGTTTGTATCCAGACAAGGATTTGATTGCTTAGATAACATAGTCTTTATGCTACCAAAATTTCATTAAAATAATCCTAAATTAATTTATACTAATGATAATTATAATTCCTAAATATATATAACTAATTAAACAATATAATAAACAAAAAAAATTAAAACTAACTAAACTACTAAAGAATTAAAATATTTAACTATAAACAATTAAACTAAATAAAAAAATAGTAAATTTAAAAAAATATTTAACTAAAAACAATTCTACAAAATAAAAAGCATTAAAATAAAAAACATACCTCTAAAAGCTTTCCCAAAATTTCAAACCGCAACCTTCGCCGCACAAGACAGAAAATAAGAGGCAAATGAGTGTTTGGAAGTGAGGAGAAGGGGAGAGGGGTGATGCCCTTTTATAGGTCACAAAGGCAAAGGCGGCACCGCGGGTGCCACCTTTGCCACGTTAGCGATCCGCGCCGGTAGTGCAAAGGCGACATCCGTGATGCCGCCTTTCACCCGAAATTCAAAGGCGACATCCACGATGCCGTATTTGCGGCGCATTTTGAAAAAAAAAATCTCCCAAACCGTTTTCTGTAAAAAAAAATAAAATACGTATAAAAAACTCTCCCTCAATCCATGCCCCCGTTCAACACGCTCTCTAACTATCTCTATAAATGACACCACACCATCGATCAGTTCCCAAAACCCATGCAATGGAAACACCAGTCATCTTCTCCCTCTTCCTTTCCCTTTACATACCACTCACCCTCGCTGGTGACATCGTCGTCTATGTTGAGTTTTTGATGAGAAAAATACCACCATCTAAATTGGTGGGTAGCCGACGGAAGAAAATTGCAGGAGTTGGTGTCGCCAAATAAGACCCTACTTTGATTGATGACCACCAAAGGAGACCCACTGCAGTGTTTGGTGCCGTCCATGAAGAATTGGCAGAAGCTGGTGGTTTTCCGGAGAAATTTTTGAGCGGCCATCTGCATCTTCTCCTCCACTGCTGCTTTAAATATGAGGGTGTCTCTGTGAGATATTAGAGAGAGGGATATGGTAGGATTTTGTAATTGTGTATCCCTATTTGAATAAGAAATTTTGGCTGCCTTCCACGTGGACGTAGGTCATCCAACCGAACCTTGTAAATTATGTGTTCCTTTGTTTTGGTTTGTTTCTCCCGTTTTGTGTGAAAATCAGAGTGTGTGAGGACTTCCGCCCCTACAAGTGGTATCAGAGGTTGGGGTTTAATTACCTGGGAATAAATCTTCTGTTTTCCGCACATCTACAACCGCTTGCTGTTTGCGCTTCCTGTTGGAAGCTGGTGACTAAATCCGGATCTATCGCAACAATGACACTGTTGTCTGCTTGAAGCTACTGCCTGTGATGCACACTCCCTGTGCGTATCGCACCCATTGTTGTCCACGCTTCCTGCTCGAAGTGTGTCTGCAAATCTGGATTTGATCCTCAGCGTGGCTGTCCACACTCGTGCGAAACTCTTTCCGTCCGCTCTTCCCTTCTTTGTCCTTGCAGGGTCCGTTCACCGCTGTCTCTTTTGTGATGTATGTGAAGCCTGCACCACATGGTGCACTGCAGTCCATAAAGGCATGCTGCACATGAGAGGTAATGAGATATTTTTTTTGAATGGGGTGTGAAAAATAAGAAGGAAAATAAGATAAGATAAAAGAGGGATTTGTTGTCCGGCGCATGTGAAGGAAAGCAGAAAAAAAGTATGAACTTCTATTCTTGACTAGGTGTGGCGTGGAAGTCAAAAGATAAAAGTTGATTGAGATTTGATATTTTTTTTGCCCCCTGCATGTGAAGAGGGCCATGCCCCAACTAAGAAAAAAAAGGGGGGATTTTTTTTGTTAAAAATTTGGTTTCATTTGTGGTTTTTTAAACAAAAAAACACTTGGGGAGAAAATTCTGTATTCCTTTGGGATCCGATTTTAGAAATTAAATAGTCGATTTCAGAATTTTTGACTATTTAGGATTCATCGGTGCTATCTGTTTTTGGAAATTCTGATCTGTTTTTGTGATGGAGAATCCCGAAACTGAAAATAGTTCGGTACCGCCTCAGGAACCCCAGGAGTCTGTTCGAGCTACACATGCTGGTACTGCAAATACTTCCGGATATAGAAGTATGGTATCCAGTACCAAATTCGAGGTGGAGAAATTTGACGGGATGAACAACTTCAGTATGTGGCAATGTAAAGTTTTGGATATTCTAACTCAACAAGAGTTAAATATCACCTTGGAAGAAAAGCCCGTCGACGTCTTTGATGGTTCTTGGAGGAGACTCAACCATCAAGCTTGCGGTACAATTTGGCTTTGTTTGGATAAAGACCAGAAATATAGTATGATGCGAGAAACTTCAGCAAAAAGTTTGTGAAGTATTTTGGAGAATAAGTATATGGCCAAAAGCATTGAAAATCGGTTGTACCTGAAAAAGAAATTGTTCAGATTTTAGTACAAGCAAGGTATGTCTATGATTGAGCATCTTGATTCGTTTAATAAAATCCTGGCAGATTTGCAAAGTTTGGAAGTAACGATCGGAGATAAAGATAAGGCTCTGTTGCTGTTGAACTCTCTACCGGAGAGTTATGATCACCTTACTACAACGTTGTTGTATGGTAAAGATGAGGTGAAATTTGTTGATGTTTCAAATGCTTTAGTTAACAATGAGTACAGGCGGAAGGACAAATATGACCATTGGGATTCCACATCGGAGGGATTGATGACAATTAGAGGAAGGTCGTCTGACAGGAAATCCGGAAGATTCAGAAGAGATGAATCTCGATCGACATCAAAAGGCGAGTCCAGCTTTAGACGTCCAGCAAAAGATGAGTGTGCCTATTGTCATGAAAAGGGGCGCTGGAAGAAGGATTGTCTCAAAATTGGGAAATCGAAGGCAAATGTTGTACAGAGAACAGAGGATGTTGAAGATGTTGAAGATACTATCCCCATTTGCTCGACGGTCAACCATTCAAAAGGTTGAATTCTATATTCAGGTTGTTCATTCCATATGTGCAGGAATCGAGATTGGTTTTCAAACCTCGATGAGTCAGATGAAGGTGTGGTGCTTATGGGCAATAACCACCCTTGCCATACGAGAGGTATTGGAATGATAAGGTTGAAGATGCATGATGGTACAACTCGACGGCTTACAGATGTGAGATATGTACCAGAATTGGAGAAGAACCTCATATCGCTTGGGGTTTTGGATAAGCTTGGTTACCGGATTACTATTGAAGATGGATTCATGAAAATTATCCGCGGTGCACTCCTTGTGATGAAAGGTATTTGAAAAGGTACTTTGTATTATTTGAATGCTGATACTGTTACAGGTGGAGCAGTGACATCAGATAAGGGTATCACCACCGGTAGAACACAAAGGATTATACGAAGACCTTCCAGGTTTGGAAAATCAGTTATCTTTTCTCTTTCTGTAATTGAAGGTGGTGTTCCAAATTGCTATCGAGATGTTTTGGATAGCAAAGAAATCAACCAGTGGAAGTCTGTAATGGAAGAAGATATTAATTCACTGCATCAGAATATGATATGGGGTCTTGTTCCTCCTTTGAAGGACAAGAAAGTTGATACAGGGATCAAGTTCCAACATTGTTTGGACTTTATCAATATGACTCAAACTTGAGATGCTTACGGGCATCGGAAAGGTAGCAGTAAGCAGAAAGATTTGTTTCAGCAGTAGCATGAAAATTTGTTTCAGTTATATGATGTTTTGTTTGAGCGGCAACATGGTGATATTTTTAGTCAAGGTGGAGTTTGTTGAGTTTTTGACGGGAAAAATACCACCATCTAAATCGGTGGGTAGACGACGGAATAAAATTGCAGGAGTTGGTGTCCCAAAGAAGATCCTGCTTTGATTGATGACCACCAAAGGAGACCCACTGCAATGTTTGGAGTCGTCCATGAAGAATTGGCAGAAGCTGGTGGTTGTCGGGAGAAATTTTTGAGCGGGCATCTGAGTGCGAATCAGAGTGTGTGAGGCCTTCTGCCCCCTACAGTCAGGTGGGGCCAGAGCAGAAACTTGCGCCATCAGCAACTACCGCTACGTGAACGTCGCTTACCTCAAAACCTTCGGCATCGGCGGCTCACCACAAATCAACCTCGCCGGCCACTGGGTCCCAACGGGCGGCGGCTGTAGCGACATGATTAGTAGTGGCATTAAGGCCTGCAAGGGCCAAGGCGTCAAGGTGATGCTCTCTATTGACGGGAGCATCGGGAACTATGGCTTCTCATTGGCCGACGACGCCAAGAGCTTCGCAGGATACCGGTGGGACTATTTCCTTGGGGGAACCTCCCAGTCTAGGCCGCTGGGCGACGCCGTTTTCGACGGCATCAACTTCGATATCGTACAGGGGGAGGCGCAGCACTACGATGTTCTGGCGCAGACCCTTAAGGCGCGAAGTTCCGCGCTGTTCCATAGGGCGGCGCCACAGTGCCCATTTCCGGACCAACTCCTCAGGCAGGCCCTTGGCACCCGGGCCTTCGACGCCACTTGGGTTTAGTTTTACAATAACCCCCCTTCCATTATGCATAGGGTGATGCGCTGAAACTGGTGAGTTCATGGAAAAACTGGACTTCCATTATCGTCGGGAGAATTTTCCTGGGTCTGCCGGCGGCAGCGGATGCCTCCCACGACGGCTTCATTTCGGCAGATGTGGTGAATTCTCAGATCCTTCCTGTGATCAAGGGGACTGACAAATACAGAGGGGTGATGCTTTGGTCCAGTTTTTACGATGGTAGGGATAAGTATAGTTCCGCCATTAAAGGCAGCGTCTGAAAACCGCGAGGTTGGGTGGAAGTTTGCATCAATAAGAGTCTAAATGATGAAGATGCGCACCCGAAACTAAATTTGATATAATAAATAGGGTTTATCGATTACCACGGGTCATCTCCTTTTGATTGATGAATTAATCTTGGTCATTAAATCAACTAAAAGATAGATTTTTTGTTGAATGATAAATGGAAATCCATAGTGCATGTTTATTTAGACAGAATTATTAGTCATATTATTAATTGTTAATGATTAATGATTAATTATATTATTAATTGTTATTATATTAACTAAATTATTAATTATTATTATCATTAATTACTAATTATATCAATTATTATTTATAATGCTAATTATTAATTATATACAATATATTCTTATTTTGTTAATTAATTAATTATATCGTTAATTGATAATTATATTAATTAAATCAATAATTAATAATCATATTATTCAATATTAATTATATTGTTTATTTATTCATTATTATTAATAATTTCTATTAAATACTAATTATACTAACTATGTCATTAATTATTAATTATAATAACTATATTATTACATATTTATTATTATTAAATATATTGATAATTATTAATTATATTACTATTTATTAATTATATTTTTAATCATTTAGTATCAATTATGTATTATTATTATTATTATTGATATATTATTATTCTAATGATGTCAAAAGTTAAACTAGAATCTCCCAATGAACAACGTTCACACAAGCGGTTGAAATAGTTCATCACTTGCGCGAACTATGTTCAAAAGGACATATAGTAATTAAGGGTCTTATCAAAAATATTTTCCATTTTTAAGAAATATATATATAGAGAGAGAGAGAGAGAATGCACACCCACAAAATTGGAAAACTCTGTAAACCTTTCATAGGTGGTATTTAAAATTACCTTGATAAAATCTATAACGAACCAACCTGTGACACCCTCCAAACTGGTACCCGAACTAATATACTACTAAACCAAAGGGCATTACCGATCCTCACAGGTTGGTGACTAGCACTCGAGCATCGATCGAACAATGACAAAAGGGAAGGATTTCACCCAACTTGAAACTAGATACATGACATATATAAGCAACGGAAGTAAGGAACCAGAGAAGAAATATGTCATAAACAAGAACAACAACAACAACGATACAATCCAAGAGTAACTGCTAAAACCCAAAGCATAGATCCGACAACTTAAAAGGACAACTAAAACCAGAACAAGCTGCTTCGTGGGATATGTGGCCAATGTCCACTACTAAAAATATGCCCTTTAACAGCGCGCAAAAAGGCTTTCAACAGCGTTAAAAAAACGTTGTTAATCACAACGCTAATAAAAGACACCTTTTATCATCACTATATTTGGCACTGATAAAGGCCTACCTGGTTGCAATGTGAAGTAAATATAACCACACACCCAATGAAAACCTTCAATTTCAAACAATGCTATATCCATTTAATTAACATCCTAAATTCAAAAATGTATGCCCATGGTATAAACAAAAAAAACATTGCTATATACATTTCAAACAATGTTTTATAATTACATTTACAATTATCCAACAAACATTTAAAAATATTAATGTTTCATCTTTTGACGTCTGTGATCCCCTCTCAAAAACATTCACTCATGGTATCAGTTGCCGAAAAAATCATCTCAACCCGAGTAAAAGATTTCTCTTATATAAGAAAACAAATATCATGTTACTAATACTATAAAGAAATATATTAAACATTAATACGAAAGAATACATTAACAAAATGCCAATTTTTAATAAAAAATAAATTTTGAGCTATAATGGTCGCATTGTGTGTCGTATTGAGGTGGGTTTGATTCCTAAATGTCACAAATGAGTTATGAATCATTGTTCTAAAATATCAAGACAATGTGAATGTATTTGCTCAAATTTGAGTATGTCACTTGTTCTTTTACTAAAATTAATTTCAATTTAAAATAATTACACATTTGAAGTTATACCGAGCACACCGTGCATCATATTGAGGTTTTTTTGATTCCAACACATCACAAATGACTTATAGATTGTTTTCTTAAAGTATCAAAACAATCTGAATGTGTTTGCTTAGTTTTCAGCATGTCGGTTGTGTTTTTTGAATAAAATGTCATTTCAAATTGAAAACATGCATTTTGAGTCATATCGGTTGCATCGTGCATCGGTTTGACGTGAGACTCCTTCATACACATCACAACTGACTTATGAATCGCTGTCGTAAATTATCAAGAAAATCGAATAGTGTTTACTTGGTTTTCAGTGAGTTACACATTTTGAACTAAAATGTCAATTTTAAACTGATAACGAACACTTCTAGTCATACCTATAACATCATGTTACCATTTCATCAGGTATTCCCTTAATTTCATTACGGTTTTCCCCTCCCTTGAGATTGGGAGGATACCTATAATGGTGAATTTAGAGATTTGTTGGACTTTCACTAAGAACATGTCGTTTCTATAGGTTGCAAAGCAGTTACATGCCGTGTAACTATGTTACACACCCTATAATGGGTGTCAGATGTAAGTCGTGAAAATAAAGATCATGTTGTGAATTGGTACACATCATGAGTGGTTATTACATGTCTTGTATGGTTTTAATGATGGATTTTTAATCAGAGGTGACGGGTTTTTCGGTGTTTATGGGACTTGGTAGTTACACATTGTGATCCTGGGTTACACGCATTTTGAGTCATACTCGTCACATCGGGCATCGGTTTGATGTGAGATTCCTTCATACACGTCCCAAATGACGTATGAATCATTTTCATAAATTATCAAGATAATTGAATAGTGTTTACTTGGTTTTCAGTGAGTGACACGTTTTGAACTAAAATGTCAATTTTAAACTGATAATGGACACTTCTAGTCATACCTGTAACATCATGTTAACGTTTGATAAGGTATGTCATTAACGTCATCACAATTTTCCCCTCCCTTGAGATTTTGAGGATATATATAAAGGTGAAGTTAGAGATTTGTTGGACTTTCACTAAGAACATGTCGTTTCTATAGGTTTCAGAGCAGTTAAACACCATGTAACTATGTTACACGCCCTGTAATGGGTGTCAGATGTAAGTCTTAAAAGGAAATATCGTGTTGTGAACTGGTACACATCGTGAGTGGTTATTACACATATTTTATAGTTTTAATGAAATATTTTTAATCTGGGGTGATGAGTTTTTCAGCATTTATGGGACGTGGTAGTTACACGTCATCAACCTGGGTCACAAGTCATGTAACAGCCCGCGTAAAATTTTTAGAGATAGTGTGTGGTTGTTTTTATTCAATTCCTTCCCTGGTTCTTCATGGATCTTGACCTAAGGAAGTCCTAGGGTGTTTTTGAGAGACTCAACCCCTCCTAGATTGATCCGTTCGACACTCGATCTCTGTTGTAATTGTGGTGCGTATCTCCGGGTAAGTTGTCTTCTCATTTCTTTATTGCCTTTGATAATGATATCATCGTTGGGTGGAGTTTTTATTACAATAGTTTAAGATGGTGTTTCTTCTTGGTTTCTTCCTAGATCCATTGTGCGATCTCATTCTAGAGGACTTTTTCTTCGTGATGTTATCTCTCCACCTTCGCATGGCTTGTTTGGCTCGGCTTCCTGTGCATGCACAGGCTGGTCCCGATAACAATACCATACCCTCTCTCTTTGACAAATCCGCTTAGCTTCTGCTCTGGTGAATGCACCTGCTCTGAATCCTCATCTGGAATCTGATCCTTATAGAGTTTGTCTGATCATTAAGCACAATTTCAGGTGGCTCGAAGGCTATAAAGGACCAAAGGGTCAAACCGGTCGCCTAAAATCCCAAATGGATGAACAGTTATGGCTGCTATAGTATTAAACAGTACCTGCTATAGTATGGCTATAGTACCCGACAATATGTCTCCACTCGGTTTTGAACTCGGGTCTCTTGGATGCACTTGTCGAGTCCTCACCAACTCGGTTGAGGCTCATGTGCTTAATTACTAATCATATTATTTGTTATTAATTATATTGTTTATTTATTCATTGTTATTAATAATTTCTATTAAATACTAATTATATTAACTATGTCAATAATTATTAATTATAATAACTAAATTTTTATTTATTTATTATTATTAACTATATTGATAATTATTAATTATATTACTATTTATTAATTATATTATTAATCATTTAGTACCAATTATGTATTATTATTATTATTATTATTATTGATATATTATAATTCTAATGATGTCAAAAACTAAACTAGAATCTCACAATAAACAATGTTCACACAAGCGGTTGAAATAGTACATCACTTACGCGAACTATGTTCAAAAGGACTGATAGTAAGTAAGGGTCTTATCAAAAATATTTTCCATTTTTAAGAAAATATATGTGTAGAAAATGCACATCCACAAAATTTTTAAACTCTTTCAACCTTTCATAGGTGGTATTTAAAATTATCTTGATAAAATTTGTAACAAACCAACCTATGACACCCTCCAAACTGGTATTCGAACTAATCTACTACTGACCCAAAGGGCTTTCCCGATCCTAACAGGCTGACGACTAGCACCCGAGCATCGAACAATTACAAAAGAGAATGATTTTACCCAACTTGAAAGAAGATACATGAAAAATATAAACAGTGGAAGGAAGGAACCAGAGAATAAATATGTCATAAACAAAAAAACAATAATAGCGATACAACCCACACTACTACAAATAGTTCTTTTAAAAGTGCTAGAAAATGATTTTAACACCGCTAGAAAAACAATGTTGATCTCAGTGAAGATAAAAGGGGTTCCCCTTTAACAGCGCTAAAAAAGCACTGATAAATGGTTTCCTTTATCCATGCTAAAAAACGTTGATAAAGGCCCCCTTATCAGCACTATTTTAGCACGGATAAAGTAAACCTTTTATCAATTCTATTTTTATCCCTAATAAAGGACCACTTTATCATCACTTTAATTATTGTTGATAAAGGGGGTCTTTATCAGCGCTCAAAAAATATCACTGATAAAGTGGGACTTTATGAGTGCTTTAAATAGCGCTAATAAAGGCCTAGTTTCATGTGATGTGTTGTTTATATAACAGCACACCCACCAGCACCTGCACAACAAAAAAACACACACACCACCTGCACAGTACACACAAGAACAAAGCAATGCACACAACAGTTTGTAAAAAAATGCTATATACATCTCAAACAATGTTTTATATAATTACATTTGAAATTATCAAACAAACAATTAAAAACATTAATGTTTTATCCTTTGACATCTGTGATCCCCTCTCAAAATTGTTCTCTCGTGGTATTAGTTTCCAAACAAATCATCATAACTCAATAAAATGGTTCCACCTATATAAGAAAACAATTATTATGTTAGTGATACTATAAATAAATAAATTAAACATTAATATGAAAGAATACATTAATAAAATGTCAATTTTTAATACAAAATACACATTTGGAGATATACAGGTCACACTGTGTGTTGTATTGAGGTGGGGTTGATTATTACATGTCAGAAATGAGTTATGGATAATTGTTCTAAAATATCAAAACAATCCGAATGGGTTTTATTGATTTTGAGTATCTCCCTTGTTTTTTACTAAAATTAATATTAAATTTAAATGACATATTTGGATTTATACCAGTCACATCATTCATCAGATTTAGGTGTGGTTGATTCCTAAACGTCACAAATGACTCATGGATAATTGTTTTAAAGTATCGAAACGATCCAAAAGGGTTTTCTCATATTTGAGTATGACAGTTGTGTTTTTTTACTAAAATATCATTTCAAACCAAAAACACCCATTTTGAGTCATATCGGTTGCATCGTGAATCGGTTTGAGGTGAGACTGATTTATACACATCATAATGGACTTAAAAATATCCATCCTAAATTATGAAGACAATCAGAGGGTGTTTTCTTGGTTTTCAGTGAGTGAAGCATTTGGAGCTAAAATGTCAATTTTAAACTGATAACGGACACTTTTAGTCATACTGGTCACACTAAGCATCGGATTGAGGTTTGGTTGATTCTTACACATCACAAATGATTCATGAATCATTGTATTAAAGTATCAAAACAATCTGAATGCGTTTTATTGGTTTTCAGTTTGTCATTTGTTCTTTTTACATAAATTAATGTCAATTTTAAATAAAAACACATTTGGATTTATATGGGTCACATCATTCGTCCGATTGAGGTGTGGTTGATTCCTACACATCACAAATGACTCATGGATTGTTATTCTAAGGTATCAAAACAATCCAAATGTGTTTGCTCAATTTTAAGTATGTCAGTTGTGTTTTTTTACTAAAGTATCATTTCAAACCGGAAAACAAATATAAATGCACAAATATAAAATCACAAATAATGATAGATTCCGCATTCTATCTACTGCAAACAGGTTTATCATTGGAAGTAGTAACCAGATCTATATATGAACAATTAACTATAATAAGTAATATTAAAAAATATGTTTATATATTTAGAGGAAAGAACCAGTAAACATATATGAAACCAATAGTAAATGAGTGTGTTCCTATAGTCTCGATGATAGAAAATTATACCCACAAACAGGATAATGATCAAACACTCTCTGAGATTTCGAATACTAAAACACTATAATTAATATTTCATTATCTAAGAATTCCAAATAAAATAAGAACATACCTTAGATTTGGAGGTCCGACGGCAGAAGTAGACTCTCATGACGACGGAGTCTGGGTAGGTGGCGGTTGCGGTGGTAGCGGAGGGATTTACAGTGGAGGTGGGGTTTGTGACGGAGGAGGGGTTCACGGAGAAGGAAGGGTTTGTAGTGGTGGTGGGGTTCCGCTGCAGCAGTAGGGTTGTGAAGGTGGGTTCTCTGTGGAGGAGGTGTCTGTGGCGGTGATGGGGTTCAGCGCGCCTCGGAGGTGGGTTCGTGGTGGAGGAGGGGTTTGTGGCGGTGATGGGGTTCAGCGCGCGGTGGAGGTGGGGTTCATGGCCGAGGTGTGGTTCACAGTAGAGGAGGGATTCGTGATGGTGGGGGAGGGATTCACGGTTGTAGAGGAGGGGTTACGGAGGAGGAGGGGTCGGCGGCGGCGGCGGGGGTCAGCTTCTTTGAGAGCTTGAGGTGTGCGAGAGAAGAAGATGACTGTTATAGTTCATTTATAAAACCGGGTAAAGCTTTTATTAGCGCTAGTTAAAAAGAACTGATAAAGGTATGTTTTATCAGTGCTAAAATAGAAAGTGCTGATAAAACAGACCTTTATCAGCGCTTTTTTAGCGTTGATAAATCTATAATGTTAAGAATTTATTTATATTATTATATATATTTATAAAATTATATATATAATAAATAAATAAATATTTATTTATAATTATAACTTTAAATATATATATATATATATATAATTATATATATTTATAAAATTATAAATTTTATAAATAAATTCATATTTATTTATAATTATAAAATTATAATAAATATATTTATTATATATAATTATAAATATATTTTTATTTTTATTTATAGCTATGAATTTATATATATTTATTTAAATAATTATAAAATAAAATATAATTATATTTCTTATATTTTTAATTTTCTAAATATAATAAATATATAATAAATATATATTTATAGTTATAATTTTATATATATATATATATATTTATATAATTAAAAATTTATAAGAAATGTATATATTTATAGTTATAATTATAAATATATATATACATATTTATTTATTTATTTATTAAAATAATTATAAAATTATAACAAATATATTTATTATATTTATAATTTTATAGATATATATACCTAATATATTTATTATAATTTTATAATTATTTAAATATATCTATATTTACTTAGAATTATAATTATAAATATCTGTATGTATTTATAAATATTTGTATATATTTATAAATATATTTATTTAATTATATATATTTATAATTTTATAAGTATAATAAATATATTTATTATAATTTAATAATTATTTAAATATATATATATATATATTTATATTTATATTTATAATTATAACTATAAGAAGGTATATATAGTTATAATTATAATTATAAATAAATATATTTAAAAAGTATTTATATATAATTAAAAAATTATAATTACAAATATATTAAATATATTTATTGTAGTTTTATAAATATTTATGAGAATAGATTCATGGGTATAACATGAATGAATCATATACCTAGTAAAGTATATAGATAATAAAAAATGGGTAATCACATACGTACAACATGAATAATAATAATAAGCTTAAGGGTGTAATGTATAAATGGGAAATAATTCATAATGAATACATAACATATGCATGTCAATTATACCCATGGATCAATATATTTATTGAACAAATTTATTGGATATATATATATTTATTTATAATTATAATTATAATTATAACTATATATATTTTAAAAGTATTTATATGTAATTATAAATATATGATTATAATATGATTATAAATATAATAAATATATTTATTATTTAATAAACTTTATTATAATCGTATAATTATTTAAATATATATTAATAATCTTAAAAATAATTTTTTTTAAACATTATATATAAATATATGAATTATTAAAATATATATATTAATTATTAACATGTGTTTTTTATTTAATGTGTATAAATAAACATTATATTTGAATATAAATATAATAATTATATATATATATTAATAATAAATTTTATTATAAATTTTTATCAGCGCTAATAATAGCGTTGATAAATCTACCCTTTATCCGTGCTAAAAAAGCACTCATAGAATGTACACCTTTATCAGCATTTTTATTAGCATTGATAAAGAGTCGATTTATCATGACTTAGCTGGCGTTGATAAAAGCCCCCCTTTTATCAGCGTGTTTTTTTTAGTGCTGATAAAGGTCGGTGCTGCCCTTGCACCGATCTGTGGTAGTGGTCCCACCATATCACCACCACCTACCCATATTTAGCTGACATAAACCCCACCACCTTACTGTGGTGCCTTGCCTTTTTCTTACATCATAAGATAATACAGAGTCACACACTCCCAAGGGAGTCACTACCATAGAAACTACTTTACGCAGCGCTACCCTTTATCAGTGCTAGTAAAAAAATGCTTATAAAGGGGACACATTTATCATTGATAACAAAAAATGATGATAAAATATACTTTTAACAGCACTAAAAAACAGTTAAAAGTATCCATTTATCAAGGATTTTTTAGCACTCATAAAGGTAAACCTTTATCAGCACTTTTTTAGCAATGTTAAAGAGCCCCTCTTTATTAGTGCTTTTTTAAAATCGCTAATATAGACCCCTCCTTTATCAGCGTTTTGTTACCACCACTGATGAAGGGTGTATTTCAAAAAATATATTTCCTTAAAAATAATATATTTATATATTTATATATTTATATTGATATACATATAATATATATTTTTTAAATATGTTTTAGATAAGGATAAATAGAAATTTAAATTTAATATATAATATATTTAGCAAAAAATGATTATGAAATAATATAAAATATATTTTTAATTAATAATTTTGTAATTTTTATTGAGTAATAGTCATTTAATAATAATTTCAATATAAAAAAAGTAACAAAAGATCTAAAATAAATTGAACAAGAAACTTAAACTTCAAACGACCATAACTTTTGATATAGGTGTCTGTTTGGGATCTACCACATATTAAATCAAATCCTGTGATGAACTCTGCGCCCTAATGACTCAAGATAAGCCCTCTGTCGCATTTTTTTAGGCTAAAAATGGGTCATAAGGCCTCCAAAACTGAGTTTTTACTAATCATATTATTCATTATTAATTATATTATATTATTTATTTATTATTAATAATAATTTCTATTAAATACTAATTATATTAGTTATGTCATTAATTATTAATTATAATAACTTTATTATTACTTCTTTATTATTATTAACTCTATTGATAATTATTAATCATATTACTATTTAATAATTATATTATTAATCATTTAGTATCAATTATGTATTATTATTATTATTATTATTATTATTTTATTGATATATTGTTATTCTAATGATTTCAAAAGCTAAACTAGAATCTCACAATAAGCAACGTTCACACAAATGGTTTAAATAGTTCATCACTTGCGTGAACTATGTTCAAAAGGACTGGTAGTAATTTAGGGTTTTATCAAAAATAATTTTCATTTTTAAGAAAATATATATGTAGAAAATGGACAGCCACAAAATTGGAAAACTCTATCAACCTTTCATAGGTGGTATTTAAAATTATCTCGATAAAATCTGTAACAAACCAACATGTGACCCCCTCTAAACTGGTACCCGAACTAATCTACTACTGACCCAAAGGGATTTCTCGATCCTCACAGGTTGACGACTAGCACCCGAACATCGAACAATAAAAAAAGGGAATGATTTCACCCAACATGAAATAAGGTACATGACAAATATAAACTATGGAAGGAAGGAACCAGAGAAGAAATATGACATAAACAAGTAAAACAACAAGAGTGATACAACCCACACTACTACAGATGGTGATTTTAAAAGCGCTAGAAAACACTTTTAACACTGCTAGAAAAGCGATGTTAGTCTTAGCAAAGATAAAGGAGGGTCCCCTTTAACATCGCTAAAAAAGTTTTGATAAAGGGGGTCCTTTATCTGTGCTAAAAAACGTTTATAAAGATCCGACCCTTATCAGCGCTATTTTAGCGTGGATAAAGGACACTTTTTATCAGTGCTATTTTTAGCACTAATAAAGGACCACTTTATCAGTGCTTTAATTAGCACTGATAAAGGGGGTCTTTATCAGTGTTGAAAAATAGCACTGATAAAGTGGGACTTTATCAGTGCTCTGAATAGTGCTGATAAAGGCCTAGCTACATGTGATGTGTTATTTATATAACAACACACCCACCAGCACCTACACAACAAACACACACACCACCTGCACAATGAACACAAGAACAAAGCAGCGCACACAAGGGTTTGTAAAACAATGCTATATACATTTCAAACAATTTTTTATATAATTACATTTACAATTATCCAACAAATGGTTCAAAAACATTAATGTTTCATCCTTTGACATCTGTGATCCCCTCTCAAAATTGTCTTCCTGTGGTATTAGTTGTCGAACAAATCATCCCCACTAATGAAAAATGTTTCACCTATATAAGAAAACAAATATTATGTTAGTAATACTATAAAGAAATAAATTAAACAATAATATGAAAGAATATATTAATAAAATGTTTATTTTTAATAAAAAATACACATTTGGAGTTATACAGGTCACATCGTGCATCGTATTGAGGTGGGGATGATTTTTACATGTCAAAAATGAGTTATAGATCATTGTCCTAAAATATCAAAACAATCTGAATGGGTTTTCTTGGTTTTGAGTATCTCCTTTATTTTTTTTACTAAAAATAATATCAAATTTAAATAACATATTTGGCTTTATACCAGTTAAATCATTCATCGAATTGATGTGTGGTTGATTCCAACACATCAAAAATGACTCATGGATCATTTTTTTAAAGTATCAAAACAATATGAATGGGTTTACTCAGTTTTCAGTATGACAGTTTTTTTTTCTAAAATATCATTTCAATCCAAAAACACCCATTTTGAGTCATACTGATCGCATCATGCATCAGTTTGAGGTGATACTACTTCATACGCATCACAAAGGACTTACATATCTCCCTCCTAAATTATGAAGACAATCAGAGGGTGTTTTCTTGGTTTTTAGTGAGTGAAAAGTTTTGAGAAAAAATATCAATTTTAAACTGATAATGGACACTTTTAGTTATACTAGTCACACTGTGTGTCGGATTGAGGTGTGGTTGATTCCTACACATCAAAAATGACTCATGGATCATAGTATTAAAGTATCAAAAAAATCTGAATGTTTTTTCTTAGTTTTTAGTGTTTCACTTGTTTTTTTACTTAAATTAATGTCAATTTTAAATAAAAACACATTTGGATTTATACTCGTCACATCGTTCGTAGGATTGATGTGTGGTTGATTCCAATTGGTCAAAAATGACTCATGGATTATTGTTCTAAGGTATTGAAACAATCAAAATTCATTTTTTCAGTTTTAAGTATGCTAATTGTTTTTTTACTAAAATATCATTTCAAACCAGAAACACGCTTTTGGAGTCATGTCGGTCACATCATGCATAGATTTGATGTGAGACAACCTCAAAAACATCAAAAAGGACTTAATAATAATTTTCCTAAATTATGAAGATAATCAAAAATCTTTTTATTGGTTTTTATCAAGTGACATGTTTTGAGCTAAAATGTAAATTTTAAACTGATAACAGACACTTTTAGTCATATCGATCACATTGTGCATCATATTATGGTGAAGTTGATTCCTACACATCAAAAATGACTAATGTATCGTTTTACTAAAATATCAAAACAATCCAAATGTTTTTTCTCAATTTTTATCATGACAGTTGGTCTTTTTACTTAAATTAAAGTCAATTTTAAATAAAAAGACGCATTTGGATTTATACCGGTCACATCATACATTGTATTGAGGTGGGGTTGATTCTTACACATCAAAAACGACTCTTGGATCATTTTTATAATTTATAAAAACAATATGAATGTGTTTTATTGGTTTTTAGTATGCTAGTTGTGTTTTTTTACTAAAATTAATGTCAATTTTAAATAAAAAGAGACACTTTGAGCCATACCGGTCATGTCGTGCATCGGATTAAGGTGTGGTTGATTACTACACATCACAAATGACATATAGATCATTTTCCTAAAGTATACAAAAAATAAAATTGTGTTTTCTCATTTTTTAGAATGTCAGTTGTGTTTTTTTACTAAAATATCATTTCAAACTAGAAACACGCATTTTGAGTCATAATGGACGCATCATGCATCAGTTTGACATGAGGTTTCTTCATAAATGTCACAAATAACTTATGAATCATTTTCCTAAATTATGAAGACAATCAGAGCTAGTTTTCTTGGTTTTCAGTGACTAACACGTTTTGAGCTAAAATGTTGATTTTAAACTAATAACAAATACTTTTAGTCATATCGGTCACTCCGTTCATCAGATTGATGTGTGGTTGATTCCTAAACATCAAAAAATATTGATGGATTATTTTCCAAAAGTATCAAAACAATCTGAATGCATTTTCTTAGAATTCAGTATGTCACTTGTTCTTTTTGCTAAATTTTTTGTTAATTTAATATAAAAATACACACATAAAGTCATAATGGTCACACCATGAATCATATTTAGGTTTTGTTGATTCCTACACATCACAAGTGACTTATGGATCATTTTCCTAAAGTATCATATCAATCATAATGTGTTTTCTCAGTTTTCAGTATGTCACTTGTTCTTTTTTACTAAAAATACTGACAATTTTAAATAAAAATAGACACTTTGAGTCATACCAATCACATATTCATTCTATTTGTGTACATTATTTCATCAGGCATGATACTCATTTGTTTCAGAACAAATCTATATCATCTTGTGAATAGGAGTCTTTTTGAAAATCATGGTAGTACTGAAAAAATATAAATACACAAAGGATTGATAAATATTTTAAACTAAATAGTAATTATCTTCGAAAATTCCTATTTAAGGATACTGGTTTGTTCATGGAATATGATCTATTTCATAAATTTACAAACATAATAACCACATTCTTTTCCATTTGTTTCTTTTGGACACCGTAGAAATATTGAGAAAAATAAGTAATTTTTTTATATGTGTTTAGATAGTGAAATATTATTATATATACCCTTATACTTATCCAGTCATATTACTTGTGAAATTCCTTGTCTTTTTTCCCTGGCCCCATTCCATGATGTAGACGATATTCATGCACCGCCCTATCATAATAGAATCCTCATTAAAAGATAATATAAATTATATAACTATATATTAAGTTCTAAAATGTTGGATGTAGTTTATTACAAATTGAAAAACTCCATCATATGTGATTATTTTTTTGGATATCCATGAATTTAATCCAAGAAATAAATATTTGGAGTATCCAAATTGATCGCAATGAGTATCTAATGCTACCTAAAAACAAAAAAAGGAATAAGTAATGAAATAAATTAAAATATATTTGATATGATTAAATTATAGAGTTTTACCCCTTCATCGTTGGTATTAAGAAGAGTTTGTCATCTGTAATTTTCTTGTTACACTATTTGAGAAGGCTTTCCACTATTTCGCCCTCTTTCTCAGATTTATTTTTTGTTCTATAGAGGTGACGTGAGGACTAACGAGTCCAATTTTTTTTCATGGGGAAATCCATTCAATTATTTTTCATATATATGCCTGAGAAAAAAATGAAATTTATTTAGTCATAAGTATTATAGTATATCAGTTTTGGAAAATCAAATCATGAAAACATACCTCATATATACATTTACAACTGAGCCGCCTAGCCAATCATACGTCAGGATTTCACTTAGATTGTCAACACTAATAAAATATGCATATTCCCCTCGGTACATATTTTCATAAAAAACAATTATGTGATTACCATCACCTTTCAACTTTGTATCCACATGAACCTATAATTATAATAAAGTTATATATATAATGGGCGGGTTTAAGGTGCTTTTGGTAGATCATTTTGATCGGTTGGTTGATCCTTGAGATGGTTTTGAGACGTTCTTTATGTTCACCACCTTTTATATGTTTTTTTGTAATAACATTCATCGATTTAGACATTTTTTCGTTAAATTTTAAATTTTTATCTTGAAAAATAAATTGGAAATTAATACCTCCTTATCGACATGTTTTTTTACAAGCTGTGATGGCCATGCGATGAATATTCCAAGTTCTTGTTCAACCTTATGAATATCTTCATCGTTAATTGGAATAGGTAGCACAATGCTCAATCATGGGATGTGTTAATTAACACCTCGACATGAACTATTGGAAGTGGGTTGTTGTGTAGCATGGAATTATAGATATTGAACACTATAGCCCTCGCTACAAGGGGATGGGTGGGTATTGATAGATATAAATCACAATCATTTTCTCCCAGTACAATATCAATACAGGAAAGTTATCAGTGTCTATCTGATTCTAAATTCAAAGAAAAAATTATTAGAATATCGATTACCTCATCTAAGACAGGTTTTTGAGCAGAATATATCACCTCAAATCTAGTAGGGGTGGGGCAGGATCTTCATGCACTGGTTGTTCTTGAGTTGTTTCTTCTCTTTTCCCCTATGCCATCAAATTTTCCATGAACTCTCTCTATAATTTCATATGATATTCAAGGATAGATATTTTTATCTCATCATTTTTATTTCTTCACTTTTATCCTCCTCTTGATTTTTTTTGCTGAAAAATGTTTGGGGTGTCACCCCAAAACCCACACCTCTAACACGGTCATACTTTTCTAGCTGATTCAAGGCCACAGAAAGTATGTTTGCATCCGATTTGGATGTTACTGATTCCTATAAATATGTCAGATAGAAAATATAGAAAAACAAGTAATCATTGTTATGTAACATCAATTTAAAGAAAAAAAAATTTATTATGTCATACTTACACATGTTTCCCACACTTCTTATGTGTTTTCATCTATTAGGATCCCATATTTATTTACATGTTCCTTATTCAATAACACATTGTAACGACCCAAAGTTTCATTAATGTAAATCCCACTTGATCTAATTAAATGTCTTTTTATGTAAAATATTTATATAAAATGTCAACTTCTTTGGTTTTATGTTAAGAATTTTGACCGTTGATAATATAGTTGTTGAACAGTGATCACATGATTAGTATAAATATAGGGATTTAACAAATCCAATTTACTCAGACAAAAGAAGCGATGGCCTCATCCATTAGAATTGCTCCATACAAAGCCCATTTGTCAGAGCTCAGAAAAGAGGTGGCGTCCTTGGGATTCTCTCTTGACCAAGCCCAAGCTGAGCTTCATCATGTCAAGATCGAACGGGACCATCTATGGGAAAAGTGGAAGTTGATAAATATTACCAGTGGAGCGATGTTATCTGAGCCACCCCAAGAGTCTGTCACCATCGCACACCTTACCCTTAGGTCTTATGCCGCTGTTTTAAGGGGTTATGTAACAAATCACTATAACTATGTTAATGTACATTATTTTTTTATATAATAATAAATATACTTTCTTGTCATCATTGATACATTGTAAATAGTTTTTAAAGTACAAATAGTGTTTTTAGTTATTATTTAATTAAGAATTATATTTTATTAAATTAAAGAATTTTTGAATTAAATAATATTTTAATAAAATATTATTATTATTATTAAATTAATTTTTATTAAATATAAATGATCTTATAATTTTATGAATGCAATTGTAATTTTTATTAAGGTTTGAAAGCCATTTTTGTCAAAACCCGTGAATTTTCGATAAATGTCGGTTTTTATTTTAAAAGAAAAAATTAATATATTTAGAAAATTATTTAGATAAAATAAATGTTATTTCTAGAATCAGGATGTCAAAATTATCCAATGGTGAATTTTTCATAATTTTCTGAGACAGTCAAATTTTTGGGTAAAAATTAAATACCGTTTAAATATATAATGTGTTTTATGACATCATAATGACCCAATAGTGATTTAATAAAATACTATAAGCTTTATGTTCAGCCAATATATGTTTTAACATTAAAATAATGTGATTTTGGGTTTTTTTGACTTATTATAAAAAGCATTAATGGACCCCTCAAGACTTATTAAACATCTTGTCTTTTTAAATTATTTTTCATGGGAGTGTGACTCACCTCCACATAAGCAACCCCATTATTTTAAGAATTTCGGACTTTAGATTCATAAAATATTTTTTCCCTATCCCATTTTCCAAAATCCCTGGGCAAAAACCATGATCTGATTTGTGTTTTTTATTTGTTTAATGTAAGGGGTCCCAAACCTAAATAATAAAGAATTCACTCACCTTTCCTATATAAACCCACCAAAGCTCCCACTTCCTCCTCACTAAAAGCCTTTGGATTTAGTCCAACCTCTTCCCTACTCTCTCTAGAATCCTCCCAAGGTTCCCCAAGCTCCCAAGAATCCTCTCTCAAACCTCTCTCAAGCCTTTGGAAGCACACTTCCAAGTAAGGGTTTTTTCTTCCTTTCATTTTTTTTGTCCAATTTTCTTAATATTGTTATTCCCTTTTAATTTAAATTATAAATGTTGGAGTATGGTTTTGTACCTCCCCATACTTCCCTATTATTATTTTAATGATGGGATACCCGTTTCTCTCTCATTAAATGCCTCCCATGTACACCCGTTACTATGCTGAAATTCCGAAAGGAACTTCTCTCTCCTCAATTACATTCAAGAAATACTTTTGTATCATGAATCTAAATTCCATTACAATTTTTGGGACATATATCTATATGACCTCCTAAATTTCCATTTCATGTAGATATGATGAGACACCTTTTTCTCTCTCATCAACCATTTTGTTATGAATTCTTATATCACGCCGTTATGCTGTCAAAATTACACCGATTTTCTAAGCCAATGTCATTGTGTAGTGAATATCATGCTTATTTCTCCATCAAGGGTATTCAAATTCATGAAAATTTACTTATTGATTATAAAGTTTCATTCCACATTCCTTTTTCATGGAATAAATGATTATGTTTTATGAATCCATGTTTTATGATCCATGTGGCACACTTATGCATGAAATGAAATGTTTAAGAAGGGTGTGCCCTTATATCACTCCAATGCATTGGGTAAAGTATAGTATCATGATACATCATGTGAAATGAGTGTTGAATCATGCTAATTTAAGTGCAAAGAGGGTTTACTCGTGCTTCATGTGCAATGAGGATTTACTCATTCTCCATGTGCAATGAGCCTTGGCTCATGCTAATTCCATGTTAAGTGTTGTTGCCACATTTCCATGTTATGATTATCATGATTTATCATGCCTTTATGTTCATGTTTCTCTTATGATCTATTGATATTCTTGTTGTATAACATGTATTGTACTCCTCATTTATTTCATGTTTATTCCCTTACTGGGCTTTATAGCTCACCCATTTTCTTATGCATGTCCTCAGGTTATCCCATGCAATGCTAAGTACGAGGGAATGTAGTCGTCATGTAAAGGAAGTTTTCAATAAAGATGTTGTATTTCATGTTTTAATTTGTTATGTAATGATCCTAATCCCCAAAGACACTAGACCTCTCAATCTTCCATGTTGTATCAAGTGAATAGTTTATGTAATAAATCATGTTTAAGTTTGTAATAAAAGCAGGGTTGTCATAGTTGGTATCAGAGGATAGGTTTAGTTATTTTTGGGATTAGGATTAGAAAACCCTAGTAAAGCCTTAGAGACAAGACTAAGTATAATAAAAACATCCCTAAGTATTAGTAAGTACTGAGTAAGTGGTTTATCAAACAAATACATCCATGTTTAGATGCGATCATGTAGAGGAGGCTCTGGCATAGATGTATCCTAGGGGTAAAACTAGAAAACACCATTTTGAGCTAGACTTGAATGGGAACTAGTGAACGATAATGGGCCTTGCTGCACTCTTGGTTACGACACTCCCGGAGGATATGTTTTGATAAATTCACAAGCTTAGTATAAACCCTTATTAAGGGAATTAAAAAAAATTCCCCTAAGAATATATGTTAGAAAGTAGATCATGAAAATCATAGATTGAAGCCTATAGACTCATGAGTTAAGGAAATAAAATTTTATTTATAAGTCATCAAATTTTGTCTTTGGATTACCATTTTAGTGTTACTCCCCTAATTTTTATTTTATTCTAGCCAATGGTCGGTAGGACTCAGGATAACAAACGATGTAAAGATCAGTGTGATGACTATACTAATGAGATGCCCAATCCAACGGGAGCGGGAATAGTGAACTTTGTCACGATTACCTCTCTGCTAACTCAAGATTTGAATAGAAACACAGGTCAAGAGGAACATCCAAACCCCCATAATAAGGAACAAGTCGCTATCAAGAGCTTAATGAGACAAAGGCCTCTTACTTTTAGTGGATCATCTGATCCCACAATCGCTGAAAAATGGATCAACTCCATTGAAAAGATCTTCTCCATCCTTCAATGTTCTGAACAAGAGAAGGTTCTTCTGGCAGCTTATCGTATGGAGGGTGAATCTGATCAATGGTGGACGTTGATCAAAAATACGAAGCCTGAGGAGGATATCGAGGTGTTGAAATGGAAGGATTTCTAGAAGATGTTTTTTGATAAATATTTTTCGTGCACCCTCTGGATTAAGATGGAAAGGGACTTCCTTTCCCTCAAGAAAAAAGAAGAAGAATATCTTAGAGCGTATGAGGCAAACTTCACAAGGCTTGCACGATACGCTTTCGGATTTGTTTTTACCTATGAATGCAAGGTTGACTGCTTCTTTGGTGGGCTGAAGCCTAGCCTGTGGAAAGCATTAGTGATCCGTGACTTCGACAGCTATGAGAAAATTGTCCGATGTGCCCTCAAGGTTGAAATGTAGATCGGTGAATCATAGGGGTATCATGGGGACAAGAAGCGTAAGGTGGACTTCAATGCTGGTGGTCCGATGGATAAATCCAACGGTGCTAAGAAGATTCAGCACCCCACTTGCCAAAAGTGTGGAAACAAGCACCCTGGAAATTGCCTCAAGGGGACGAGGAAATGCTTTAGGTGTGGAAGAGAAGGGTACCTAGCTGTTAACTATCGGTAAGAAAGACCTACGGCTGCGACAGAGGAGAGGAACGCTCCATTCAAACCGCAATGCGTTGTTCATCACTACAACTGCAAAGAACCGGGGCATCTTGCAAATCAGTGCCCTAATCCAAAGGTTTTCAGAGGCAACCAACAACCTCTAAGGAAGCAAGGAAGAGATTTTTCCATCACTTCTACCGAAGTGAACCCCGAAAACGAAGTGGTGACAGGTACGCTAGTTATTCATTCAAGAATATCGAACGTACTTTTTGATTCAGGTTCTACGCATTCTTTTATATCTCGAATGTTTAGTAGAACAATCTCAGCACCACCACAAATCATGGAAGTGAAGATGTCAGTGAGTACGGAAAATGGGGAAATCATTGAATCCCATGAATATAAGTCCTCCCCTATTATAATCTGTGGATTGAATTTCCCGGAGAACCTCGTCATACTCCCTCTGGTGGAATTTGATGAAATTCTTGGCATGGATTGGCTTTCCTAATATAGAGCCAACATAAATTGTCAGGAGAGGGAAATCACACTCCATATGGAGAATCGACCCCTGATTCTTTACAAGTGTAAGGAGGAAGATGAATCTCCTTTAGCTCCATCATCTCAAGCATGGATATTATTGTCCTATGAGCACGTATATATATCTCAGATGATTGATTCCAAGGAAACAACCCTCCTTGAAGACATGCCTATTGTGAGGGAATTTGCTGAAGTGTTTCCCGAGGAACTGCCTGGTCTTCCTCCTAGAAGAGATGTTGAATTCTCAATTGAACTTATACCAGGGGCGCTACCAATATCCATAACTCTATATAGAATGGCTATCGTGGAGCTTAAAGAGCTGAATAAACAACTACATGAGAATCTGGATAATGGGTTTATACGCCCAAGTGCTTCACCATGGGGTACACCAGTCCTCTTCGTCATGAAGAAGGATGGGTCAATGCGGCTTTGCATCGATTATCGTGAACTTAACAAAATCACAATAAAGAACAAGTATCCTCTACCACGGATCGATGACTTGTTTGATTAGCTCCGTGGAGCACAATACTTCTCCAAGGTAGATTTGCGGTCGAGATATTATCAAGTAAGGGTGAAGAAGGAATATGTCCTCAAGACTGCTTTTCGTACAAGATATGGGCACTATGAATTCATAGTAATGGCTTTAGGACTCACTAATGCTCCAGCAATCTTCATGGACTTGATGAATATAGTCTTTAGAGATTACCTCGACAAATTTCTGGTACTCTTTATAGATGATATTCTAATATACTCCAAAACCAATGAGGATCATGAGGAGCATTTAAGAACTATACTAGAGACTTTGCGCAAGAAGAAGCTCTATGAAAAGTACATCAAGTGTGATTTCTGGTTAAAGGAGGTCTCATTCTTGGGCCATATCATCATAAGAAATGGGATATCTGTGAAAACCTCCAAAACAGATGCAATTGAGGGATGGACGAGGCCATCATCGGCAATGGATATCCGTAGCTTCTTGGGGTTAACTAGATATTATCGACGATTTGGGATAAATTTATCATTATTTTCCAACCCTCTTACCAAGATAACTCGAAAGGGAGTAAAATTTTCTTGGAGTGATGAATGCGAAGAAATCTTCAAGGAGTTGAAAAGGAGGCTTATCACTGTGACCGTGCTCACTTTACCCATAAGTGGGGAACTTTTTGTGGTATTCAATGACACTTAGAAGAAGGGATTATCCTGTGTGCTGATGCAAAATGATAAAGTGATATCCTATGCCTCAAGGAAGTTGAAAATCCATGAGCGAAACTATCCAACACATGATCTGGAGTTGGCGGCTGTGAACTTTGCCTTGAAAATCTAGCGACATTATCTCTATGGGGAGAAATGTGAGATATATACTGACCACAAGAGTCTTAAATATATATTCACACAGAAAGAGATTAATATGTGCCAGAGAAGATGGATAGAGCTCATCAAGGATTATGATTGTTCAATACATTACCACCTTGGGAAAGCGAACAAGGTGGCAGATGCCCTAAGTAGAAAGGACCCAGCAATTCTATCAATGATAAGAATTGAGAAGGATCCAATCTTCTTAGACTTGATGAAGATGGACCTGGGAATCATAAATAAGGGAACATCACCAATCCTTTCACAAATTATTTCTCAACCCTCTCTTTTGGAAATGTTAAAGGATGCTCAAAAGGATGATGTGGGAATTCAAGAAAAAGTGGAAGCTATCGAAAAAGGGAAATCCTCAGAGTTTAATGTTAATGAAGAAGGAATTGTGTGATTTGGGAAAAGACTATGTGTTTCATCAAGTCCGAAGATGAAGAAGGAACTTTTGGATGATGCACATAGTTCAAATTTCTCTATTCACCCAGGGAGCACAAAGATGTATCGAGATCTCTGAGAAAACTTTTGGTGGGATAATATAAAGAAGGAGATCGTTGAATATACATCAAAGTGTCTGGTGTGCCAGTAACTGAAGGCAGAGAGGCAGAAGTCTAAGGAGATGATACATCCATTGTCCATACCAGAATGGAAATGGGGGAATATCACCATGGACTTTGTCACCGGACTTTCGAGGACATCCAAAGGCAACAATGAAATCTGGGTTGTTGTTGATCATCTTACAAGGACTGCACACTTCATTGCTATTCAGGAGGATTTCTCATTGGATCAACTGGTGCAGATATATATTAGGGAAGTGGTAAGGCTACATGGAGTACCATTATCTATTGTGTCTAAACGAGATCCAAGATTCACCTCTAAGTTTTGGAAGATACTTCAACATGCTATGAATACTGAACTGAACTTCAGTATGGCCTATCATCCTCAAACTGATGGCCAATCTGAGTAGACTATCCAAACACTTGAGGACATGTTGAGAGCGTGCTCAATATACTTTAAAGGAGGATGGGATCAACATCTTCCTCTGGTCTAGTTCTCTTATAATAAAAGTTTCCACTCGAGCATCCAAATGGAACCATATGAATCCCTGTATGGGAAAGGTGTAGAAAACCGAAATGTTGGGATGAGGTCAGTGAACATAAGCTGCTTGGACCAGAAATGGTCAAGGAAATGGTAGAGAAGGTGAAAACCATTCAGCATCATATCAAGGCATCCTAGAGTCGACAGAAGAGTTATGCAGATAATCGTCGACGAGACCTTGAGTTTAAAGTTGGAGAACTGATTTTTCTACGCATATCTTCGTTGAAGAAGGTCATGAGGTTTGGAAAGAAATGGATGTTAAGTCCAAGGTACATCGGCCCCTTCGAGATTCTTGATCATGTCAGGGCTGTGGCCTATTGACTAGCACTTCCACCTACCATGGCTAAAGTACATGATGTCTTTCATGTATCCCTCTTAAGGAAGTACATACCGGACCCTTCACATGTACTCTCTTCTAAGGTAGTATAGTTGGAGGATGATCTTTCTTATGAGGAGTAACCAGTGAAGATCTTATATCATAGAGAAAAAGTTCTACGAAATAAGACAATACCCCTCGTCAAGGTGTTGTGGCGAAACCACATGTTTGAATAAGAGACTTGGGAATCAGAGGAAATGATGAAGCTGAGTTACCCACATCTTTTTTAGTGTGGGAAAAGGAAGTTTCGAGGGTGAAATTTCTTAAGTGGGGATTATTGTAACGACACAAAGTTTCATTAATGGAAATCCCACTTGATCTAATTAAATGTATCTTTATGTAAAATGTTTTTATAAAATGTCAACTTATTTGGTTTTATGTTAAGAATTTTGACCATTTCTAATATAGTCGTTGAACAGTGATCACATGATTAGTATAAATATAGGGCTTTAACAAATCCAATTTACTCAGAAAAAAGAAGCAATGGCCTCATACAGTAGAATTGCTCCATACGAAGCCCATTTGTTGGAGATTGGAAAATAGGTGGTGTCCTTGGGCTTCGTTCTTGACCAAGCCCAAGCTGAGCTTCATCATGTCAAGCTCGAACGGGACTGTCTATGGGAAAAGTGGAAGTTGATAGAGATTATCACTCGAGTGATGTTATCTAAGCCACCCCAAGAGTCTGTCACCATCGCAATCCTTACCCTTAGGTCTTATTCGGCTTTTTTAAGGGTTTATGTAACAAATATCTAGTACTATGTTCATGTACATTATTTTTGTATATAATAATAAATATACTTTCTTGTCATCATTGATACATTGTAAATAGTTTTTAAAGTACAAATAGTGTTTTTAGTTATTATTTAATTAAGAATTATATTTTATTAAATTAAGGTATTTTTGAATTAAATAATATTTTAATAAAATATTATTATTATTATTAAATTAATTTTTATTAAATATAATTTATCTTATAATTTTATGAATGCAATTGTAATTTTTATTATAGTTTGAAAGCCATTTTTTGTCAAAACCCGTGAATTTTTGATAAATATCGATTTTTATTTTAAAAGTGAAAATTAACATATTTAGAAACTTATTTAGATAAAATAAATGTTATTTCTGGAATCAGGACATCGAAATTATCCAATAGTGAATTTTTCATAATTTTCTGAGACAGTCAATTTTTTGGGTAAAAATTAAATACTGTTTAAATATATAATGTGTTTTATGACATCATAATGACCCAATAGTGATGTAATAAAATACTATAAGCTTTATGTTTGGCAAATATATTTTTTACCATTAAAATAATGTGATTTTGGGTTTGTTTGACTTATTTTACAAAGCATTAATGGACCCCTCAAGACTTATTAAACATCTTGTCTTTTTAAATTATTTTCCATGGGAGTGTGACTCACCTCCACATAAGAAACCCCATTATTTTAAGAATTTCGGACTTTGGCTTCATAAAATATTTTTTTCATATCCCCTTTTCCAAAAACCATGGGCAAAAACCATGATCTGATTTGTGGTTTGGATTAGTTTAATGTAAGGGGTCCCAAACCTAAATAATAACGAATTCACTCACCTTTCCTATATAAACCCACCCAAGATCTCGCTTCCTCCTCACTCAAAGCCTTTGGAGTTCGTCCAATATATTCCCTACTCTCTCTATAATCCTCTCAAGGTGCCCCAAGATCCCAATAAGCCTCTCTCAATCCTCTCTCAAGCCTTTGGAATCACACTTCCATGTAAGGGTTTTTTCTTCCTTTCATTTTTTTGTCCAATTTTCTTAATATTGTTATGCCCTTTTAATTTCAATTATAAATGATGAGGTATGGTTTCAAACCTCCCCCATACTTCCCTCTTATTGTTTTAATTATGGGATACCCCTTTCTCTCTCATTAAATTCCTCTCATGTACACCCGTTACTATGCCGAAATTCTGAAAAGAACTTCTCTCTCCTCATTTACATTCAAGCAATACTTTTGTATCATGAATCTAAATTCCATTAAAAATTTTGGTAAATGTATCTATATTACTTACTTACTGTCCATTTCATGTAGATATGATGATACACCCCTTTTTCTCTCATCAACCATTTTTTTATGAATTATTATATCACGTCGTTACGCTGCCAAAATTACACTGATTTTCTAAGCGAATGCCATTGTGTAGTGAATACCATGCCCATTTCTCCATCAAGGGTATTCACCTTCATGCACATTTACTTATTGATTATAAATTTTTATTCCACATTCCTTTGTCATGGAATAAATGATTATGTTTTATGAATCCATGTTTTATGATCCATGTGGCACAGTTATGCATGAAATGAAATGTTTAAGAAGGGTGCGCCCTTATAGCGCTCCAATGCATTGGGTAAAGTATACTATCATGATACGTCATGTGAAATGAGTGTTGACTCATGCTAATTCAAGTGAAACGAGGGTTTACTCATGCTTCATGTGCAATGAGGATTTACTTATTCTCCATGTGCAATGAGCTTTGGCTCATGCTAATTCCATGTTAAGTGTTGTTGCTACATTTCCATGTTATGATTATCATGATTTATCATGCCTTTATGTTCATGTTTCTCTTATGCTCTATTGATATGTCTGTTGTCTAACATGTATTGTACTCCTCATTTATTCCATTTTTATTCCCTTACTGGGCTTTATAGATCACCCCTTTTCATATGCATGTCCTCAAGTTATCCCATGAAATGCTAAGTACGAGGGAAATGTAGTGGTCATGTAAAGGAAGTTTTCAATAAAGATGTTGTATTTCATGTTTTAAGTTGTTATGTAATGATCCTAAGCCCCAAAGACACTAGACCTATCGATCTTCCATGTTTTATCAAGTGAACAGTTTTTGTAATAAATCATGTTTAAGTTTGTAATAAAAGCAGGGTTTTTATACACATGATGTGGGATGGAAGTGAATTTGGATTTAGATTCATCAATCTACATATAAATAGAGGTATATATTTATGGTGTTGTTTTATGTCACATAAAAGTATTACGATATATTTAAAATATGTACCAATTTTTTATCAAGTGAAGTGTACCCCATTCTTGATTTACTATAGGGGTACATTGGGTTTTCTACTCGTTCCATATTTTCAGCACTCAGTTGTTGTTTCAAAAATAAAAAAAAAATCAATCAAAGTAATGAATAGATGTATCATCAAACAACATATTACCAAACACAATGTTCTTGAAAATACTGCTCTGGATGATGGTTAGTGAACGCATCTCATGCTCCTTGGGTTATCGAGTGTGCATAAATAGGATGTGGGTCGGGTTTATTTTCCCTTCAACATATTTAAGATAACTTCTTGTTAAAATTGTGTGAAAGACTCTATGAATCCTTCCGGAAATCCTTAATACATAAACCTTGTGCGAGTAATCCACCATAAATGCACTCTACAGGGGATGATGATGAGTAAGTCAATGTTAAATTATTTTATTTATTAGTAAATTAAAGAAATGATATCATAATTTTATCTTAATATCTCCCCACATCAGTTTATTAAGCTCAATGAAAACATGGTTCAACCACTGTACATCAATCAGCACGTGTTGTTGAGTGATGATTCCAATATAACTACTGAACATAACCTTTTTGGGGTTAACATGTTAGCCCTGATTATTCCATCTGACCTCATATTTGGTGCCTTTCACTTTTTCCTTTAGGATTTTTTCTAACACCATCAAACTACAATGTTGCTGTTTTTTATGCGCCGCCAGTGTTTCATTGCCGACCATTTCCTCAGTTTAAAAATCATTAATATATTCCTCTATAGTTCTAGCGTCGACATGTGCAGATGGTGGTTGTACCTCTGCACTAGGAGCAGTAGTAGTAACAGGCTGAGAAACTTGTTGGTCCTTTGTACTGTGAGCAGCAGTAGGTTGAGAGACATGTTGTTCCTCTGCACTGCGAGCAACAGTAGGTTGAGAGACCTGTTGTTCCTTGGGATTGTGAGAATCATCACATGTAGAAGTCATTATCTATAGAAGTGGTTTAACATTTAATTTAGATTACATAAAAGTAGTAGCAAACAGATAATAATATAAGTTAATGCAATATATATTACAAAAAAATATAACTTGATTATTGAACTCTCTTTTTTTAAAGTCTAAAGGGATTTGACCCCTATATCGACTATCTAAATCCCTTCATTGTGGTCTCCTCTAACATACAAAATGTCATCTACATTAGGACCACTACGAAATTATTGCAACGTCCCAATGAAAGGGTCATCCTCTATTGAATTTTCATCTAACCCTTCAATGGTTATGGTCGATAACAAAACAATTGACCACTTTTGGTTTGTGGGATTTGTAACATAAAATTCTTGTACTACCTATGATTCCATTATAAATGGTTTTTATTTATACCCTTCCTTTCTGAAATCAACTTTCACAAATCCTAACTCATCTATTTTAAAAACACTCCTATTATTAACCCACTTGAATTGAAAAATTAACACTTGGAAGTTCCTATAATCCAACTCCCATATTTTTTTGATGATTCAAAGTATAAAATATTCACAAAAATTTTATTTCTTTCCTTATCACTGGAAACATGTATCACTTTAGCCATAAGTGTAACTCCACTAATATGCATGGTACTATCTTCATCATGTTCATTAGTATAGAATGTATAACCATTAATTACATAAGAATTATAAGATAATACATATACACTTGGTCCTCCAGCTACCCATCGAAGTCGTTCTGAAATTGAGTCAAGATTTTCATATGACTCCTTAAATACATGGTCCTGAAATCATCCTATAAACTGTCGATTATGTGTATTTGATATCTATTTTTTAGCCCGTGATGGATTCAAATACCTAATAATTTCTTTGTGGGTTTCTACATATGGGTCAACCTCCAAACTGTTATGAAAAATGTAAAGGTGGGCCTGCTTCTGATATGTAATATTGATTGTGCCAACCTCTCTTCCAAAAATTCCTTCACCTCAAGCTTCCCTGTGTGACGAGATTTCGGTATACCAATTATTTTCACACCAGATTTGTATTTAGTATAGAATTCAATGGATTCCTCAAAAATATATCACTCCTCAATATAACCATCTATCTGAGTTTGATTTTTGATATACCCTTTCAAAATATTCATATACCATTCAATGGGGTACATCCATCTATAGAGTATAAGACCACATAGTCGAATATCTCTCATCAAGTGAACCATCAAATGAACTATCAAATCAAAGATTGTCGGTGGGAAGAACATTTCCAATTCATATAATATGAAGACAATTTCTCTTTCCATATTTGGTAATTTCTTCGGGTCTATAACTTTTTTGCATATAGCTTTGAAGAATAAACAGATCTTTATCAATATATA
Organism: Viscum album; assembly: GCA_963277665.1. Lineage (NCBI taxonomy): Eukaryota > Viridiplantae > Streptophyta > Magnoliopsida > Santalales > Viscaceae > Viscum > Viscum album. The sequence continues at coordinate 1,880,972,130 of OY728165.1, read as the reverse complement.
ATGAGAATTCTTGGGAAAAAATCAACGTAAAGCTATAGGAATTAGATCTTTCATCAAAATGTGGAAGTCATGTGATTTCAGGACCATTAAATCGGTCATTGACACAATGTTCTTGATATTCAATGAATACCCCTCTGGAACCTTTACGTTATTTAAGAAGTTGAAAAACTGATATCTCTCTTGCCTGGAAAGAGTGTAAGCAGCTGGAGGAAGAAAAATTCATTTTCACCCTTCACTGTAAAACTCTTCTCATATTCTCATGTCAACTATGTCCAACCTAGCCTTAATCTCATCCTTTGTTCTACTGGGGGAATTTAGTAGCTTTCTGATGACATTATCACATAAATTTTTTCAATATACATAATATTAAGAAAGTGTCTGATGTACAAATAATTCCAGTATGGTAATTAAAAAAAACCAATCTCTTATTCCAATTGGTTTTCATAAGCTTTTTTTAAAATGGTTTACCAAAAGCAGTGTCCACATATTTTAATTTATCAAATAATTGATCACCTTTTAGTGGAGACAGTGTTGTATGTTCTTGTTAACTTCCATCAATTGATGTCTTCCAAGATTGGTACTTATGTTTTTGGGGTAGAAATCTACAATTTCCTAGAAACACAATTTTCAATGAATATTTCAACCTAATTGACTGCGTACCTTGTTCGCAAACAGGACACCCCTGACTTCCTTTAATGTTATATCCTGAAAAATTTATATAAGTAGTAAATTCATTTATCATCTCATAAAACATGGATATCAATGAGAAATATTCATTTCCATAAGAATCATGCAACGTAACACCTAAATCCCACAATAATTTCAAATCCTCGATCAATGAAGCCAAATAAACATCAATATCATTACCCAGTTGTTTCAGTCCTGATATAATAATAGATAGCGTGATGTGTTTTTATTTCATGCATAACCATGGTGTAAAGTTATAATTTACCAACATAAACAACCATGTACTGTGAGTGATTCTTTGAAAACCAAAAGGATTCACTCCATTTATAGATAATGCAAGATGAAGGTTTCCCGGATTGTTTTCAAAATCAAGATACTCATGATCGATTCTCTTCCACTAAGAAGAATCTTTCAAGTGACGTAGTTTCCCAGATTTATTTATTCTTCCTGCGTGCCACATTAATTGCCCTATAGTCTCCTCACTTCCATATAGTCACCTAAACCTTTTAATGATTGTAAAGTACCATAAAAATTTCATAAGACCGGATTCATATTTCTTGTACCGAGAATCACCAAACTTTGGGCATTCTCTAAGTGATTTTTGGTCCTTGAGAAATAGTATATAGTCATTTAGGCATGCATGTATTCATTCAGAGATCATACCCATCAAACATAAAATTCATTTGGCATCGTATGTTTAGTTTGGGAGTTCATTATCTTCTGGGAGAAGGTCATTCAAGAGAGAAAGTAATCTGTAAAACTGGCATCACTCAATCTGTTTCTTTCTTTCAAATTATACAGCTTCATTATGGCTGACAATGTTGTATATTTAGTGCAACCACCATACAAAGGCATCTTTGTACAACTCTTTAACTTATCAAACAATTTTGGGTAATCATGAAGTTCATCTTCAATTGTCCTTGTCATTTCATCAATACAATCTTATCATCATTCACATCTGTAATCATATCCTTGATACTATCTTCTTTATTTTCTACACTTGTAATCATATCAGATGATCCATAAAATGCACTGTTATCCCAACCACTAGTTACATTCGCTTTTTCCCCATGTTTATTCCAACATTTATAACTTCGATCTATTCTATGACATATCAAGTGTTCTTCCAATTCCTCTGGACTAACTTGTCTTGAATAAAAACAGTGTAAACACAGACAAAGGATTTTTGATGGTTCATATGCATGATTTTTTGCAAACATGATGAACTTTTTCACTCTATCTTCATACTCTCTTGTCAAACGATTGTCATAAATCCATTATTTATTTATATCCATCATATTTGATTCAGTGATATTAATATTTAACAAAATAAATACACAAAATATTGATATAATGTAGTGGTTTTCCTAATTCTATAAAAATATAAACTTAAAATATTATTAAAAAACTATAGTTCAAATGTCCTTTGAAAACTATTTAAAAAATCACACTTGAAATTCCATTAAAAAACCAGTCATTTACACAAATTACTCTTTAAAATAACACACCCTTTTTAAAATAAATCAATCAGCTCCAAGCATTCTTTCACAAAACCACAATTCATTTTTTTAAAGCATTCAAGACAACTTCATGACCCAACAATCTTAATCATTTAAAATGAGCGACATCCATATAAGAAGCATTTAAAAACACTTGAATCATTTTAAAAGATCAACATAGGCAATTTCACAAATACATAGATCCCAATAAAGACACTTTATAAAAGATACATAGAAAACACCTCGATTCATCCCAAATCAATCATTGTTGTATGATTTAATCACATTATTCTAAAGGTAGGTGTAATAATAATAATTTTCATAATCATTTGATATTGTTCTCCCCACCATTGGATATCCCTTATCCATGCTTCCATTTTCCAATTATATCAATTATCCTTCACCAAAACACTAAAGTCCAAATGGATATGTTTCATAGTCAGTTACCACACTCACAACCCAAAAACACTCATGTTCCAATTTACTACAAACACTGCATTATCCCAATGATCCTTGGATCACACCAAATCAATTGGTTGTACACCCCAAGAATAATGTATATGTCTCTCACATGAAGTAATATTGGTTCCTTCATTTATAAATACACCTAAGAAAATGGTCTTTCTACTCCTGGAGAGTTCAAAAATTACATTGATTTTGAATTAGTCAGAAGCGAGGTGTTCAGTAGAATGGGAAACCATGAGATGAAAGCATTAGAAATTTTTTAAAAGGTGTGTCCAAGAGAATATGTATCCAAGAGGGATTAAGGACATACCACAAAAATTTTGATCATTAAAGGTGGATGTGTAGTAGAGGGAGGGATCAAGGAGTATGATTGGTCGAGGTTTTGGTGCAACAGTGGTTCTTGGTGAAAATGTATGAATGCCTATAAATTGATGTGTTTTGATCCATATCTAGGGAGAGCATATTGATTCCTAGTATACGTGGGGATGTAATCCCATACTACGGAGAGAAGATCAATGTCTAGAAAGTACATGTCCTAGGTCCCGCCTAAGTCGTTGGGGTTCTCATGATAAATGAAATGGAGGAGATAAAAATCAATCATGAAGTCAATGACAAAAATTATGAATGACATAAAATTTGAATGACATAAAAAAACTATTCATCTCAACTCTAAACACCCTTCACTGAAACAACCCCTTTTTACCCATGTATAACACATTCCAAAATAAAATCAACCCACTTTATATAACCTTCAAAATCCAAATATAATATTGATAAAATGTTCCAAAATCAAGAACACTTTTTATAAAGTTCCAACCACCCCTTTGAGAATTCATTGATAACCAAAATATGAAATCATTTTTAAGAATTTTCTAAACAATCATTAAATATTTCACCCAAGTTGAACATATAAAATCCTTTTTTAGAGACCAAACACGATTAAAAACTTAATGAACAACTTCTTTAAATAATAAATGAATTAAATTCCAATATAAATATATCAAACATACATAACGAGGTGTCCAAAAATCATATAAGATATCATTAAATATTACTAAATCGAATTAGTATATAAGATTCATAAAATGATAACGAAAGAACACCAAAGTTCAATAACAATCAAATGCCCTTCAAAACCCAACCAACATGTAATTCATTTAGTGCGCAAACAAGGACCACCAATGACCATGATTTCCAACGGGGTGTTTAACTCGTATAATTCACAACATTACCATCAAACCAAGAGAAATAGAAGAAAACTCACCGTAAAGGTGTCATTCAGCGTGCGGAAAAGGTACGTTCACGACGGAGGAGAGGCGCACAACAGAGGAGAGGCGCCCGACCGAGTAGAGGTGTGTTGTGGAGGTGCGGCGTGAAATAGAGGTGCGGCGCATGATAGAGGTGCGGCGCGCAGTGGAGGAGAGGCACACGATGGTCTGGTTCACGCACGACGGAGGTGGGGCACATGGTGGAGGAGAGGCGCATGACGGTCTGGTTCACAGCGAAGGAGAGGCGCACGAGGGAGGTTTGGTTCTTAATAGAGGAGAGGCGGCATAAGAGGAGTAGGAGGATGATGAGTAGGAGGAGGTGTGGTGGCAGTGATCGGCTTCCGTGAGAGCTTGAGGGGTTCGAGAAAGGAGGAGAAAGTTAGGGGTTTTTATAAAACATAGTGAACCTTTTATCAGTGCTAGCTAAAAAGCACTGATAAATGTATGTTTTATCAGCGCTAAAATAGAAAGCTCCGATAAAACATGCCTTTATCGACACCTTTTTAGCACTAATAAAGATAAGCCTTTATTGGTGCTAAAAAATTGCTGATAAAGATATATGTTAATAATTTATTTCTATTATTTTATTGATTTATAAAATTATATACGTGATAAATATATATTTATATTTATAAAGTAATAATTTAAATAATTATATAATTATAAGAAATATACTTATTATATTTATAATCTTATAAATATATAAAATAAATATATTAATTATATATATGTATAAGATTATAGATGTATATATCTATATTTTTCTAATTTTATAATTATTTATCTAAATATATATTTATTTATTTAAATAATTATAAAATTATAACACATTAATATTTCTAATATTTATAATTTTATTATTATTTACATTTAATATATGTATTATAATTTTATAATTATTTAAATATATCTGTATTTATTTATCACTATAAATATAAATATTTTTATTTATTTCTTAATATTTATATATATTTATTAAATTATATATAACATTATATATGAAAATAATAAATATATTTTTTATGAATTAATAATTATTTAAATAAATAATTAATTATTTATATTTATATCTAATAAATAAATAATTATTTATTTTTAATTAAAAATTATAATAAATAAATTATTTATAGTTGTAATTATAAATAAATATATATATATATAATTAAAACTGATATATTTATAATTTTATAAATATATATAATTAATATTTTTATTATAATTTTTTATTTATTTAAATATATCCACATTTATTTAGAATTATATTTATAAATATTTTTATTTATTTATAGATATTTGAATATAAATATATATAATTAATATATTTATTATAATTTTTAATTATTTAAATATATCTATATTTGTTTAAGAATTATAATTATAAATATTTGTATTTATTTATAAATATTTGTATTTATTTATAAATATTTGTATTTATTTATAAATATTTTTATATATTTATAAATATATTTATAACTTTATAAGTAGTATAATAAATATATTTATTATAATTTTATAATTTTTTACAAATATATATTTATTTATAGTTATAATTATAACTATAAATAATTATATTTATAAATTTTTGTATATATTTATAAATATATATATATATATTTATTTATATATTTATAAAATTATAATACATGTATTTATTTTAATTTTATAATTTTTTAAATATATGTATATATATATAGTTATAATTATAATTGCATATAAATATATTTAAAAAGTATTTATATATACTTAAAATTTAATAATTATAAATATAATAAATATATTTATTCTTGAAATGTATTTAATGTAATTTTATACATATTGAGAACATAATATAGTATGTATACGGGTGACATGAATTAAGCATATACACCTAGTAAAATATACATAATAAAAAACAAGTCATCAATAGACAACATGAATAATAAGAAGAGTGTAATGTATAAATGAACATTCATGATGATACATAACATATATGCATGCATGATCAATATATTAATTGACCAAATTCATTGGAAACACATATATATTTAATAATAATCTTATACTTTTTTTAAAACATTATATATATATGTGTGTGTGTGTGAATTATTAAAAAATATATATTAATTATAAACCTGCGTTTTTATTTAATATATACAAATAATTTTTTTTTTAATATAAATATAGTGATAGTATATAAATTATTATTAGAAACTTTTATCAGTGCTAAGACTAGTGCTGATAAATATACCATTTATCAGTACTAAAAAACGTTTATAAAGAGTACACCTTTATCGGTGATTTCTGCTTAATGCTGATAAAACGACATGCTTACCTTGCCCCATTTTTTGGTAGCACCAAGAGTAACTACTAAAACCCATAGCACATATCCAACAACCAAAAAGGACTATTAAAACTAGAATAAACTACTCCATGGGATATGTGGGAATGTCCACTACTACAAATATTCCCTTTAACAGCACACAAAAAGTCTTTTAACAATGCTAAAAAATGTTGTTATTCTCAATGTTGATAAAGGCCTACCTGGTTGTAATGTGCTGCAAATATAACCACACACCCAACAAAAGCCTGTAATTTCAAACAATGCTATATCCATTTAATTTACAACATGAATTCAAAAATTTCCTCCCATGTTATGTACAAAAAAATACTATTGTATACATTTTCAAAAAATGGTTTATAATTACATTAACAATTATCCAACAAACATTTAAAAACATTAATGTTTCATCTTTTGACATATGTGACCCTCTCTAAAAAATGTATGCTCAGGGTATTAGTTTCCAAACAAATCATCTCAACCCGAGAAAAATATTTCAACTATATAAGAAAAAAATATTATGTTAGTAATACTATAAAGAAATAAATTAAACATTAATATGAAAGAATACATTAATAAAATGTCAATGTTTAATAAAAAAACACATTAGGAGTTATAGCAGTCACATTGTGCGTCGTATTGAGTTGGTGTTGATTCCTAAATGTCACAAATGAGTTATAAATCACTGTCTAATTATATCAAAACAATGTGAATGTATTTTCTCAGTTTTGAGTATGTCATTTATTCTTTTACTAAAATTAATGTCAATTTTAAATAATGACACATTTGAAGTCATATCGGCCACACCATGCATCATATTGAGATTTGGTTGATTCCTACACATTAAAAATGACTTATAGATCATTGTCCAAAATTATCAAAACAATCTGAATTTGTTTGATTAGTTTTCAGCATGTCAGTTGTGTTTTTTTCCTAAAATGTCATTACAAACTGAAAACACGCATTTTGAGTCACGTTGCTCGCATCATGTGTTGGTTTGATGTGTGACTGCTTCATACACACTACAAATAACTTATGAATCACTGTCGTAAATTATCATAACAATTGGAGCATGTTTGTTTGGTTTCAATGAGTGACATGTTTTGAACTAAAATGTCAATTTTAAACTAATAGAAAACACTTTTAGTCATATCGGTCACACCGTGGGTCGGATTGAGATGTGGTTGATTCCTACACATCACAAATGACTCATGAATTGTTTTTCTAAAGTATAAAAAATAATCTGAATGCGTTTCCTCAGTTTTTAGTATGTCACTAGTTCTTTTTACCGAAATTAATGTTAATTTTAAATAAAAATACACACTTGGAGTAATACTGATCACACTGTGCGTCGTATTGAGGTGTGGTTGACTCCTACGTGTAAAAAATGACTCATGGATCATTGTCCTAAATTATCAAAATTATCTGAATTTATTTACTTGGTTTTCAGAATGCCACTTGTTCTTTTTATGAAAATTAATTCCAATTTAAAATAAAAAGAGACACTTTGAGTTATACCGGCCACACCGTGCATCGTATTGAAGTGTGGTAGATTCCTACATGTCAAAAATAATATATATATATATATATCTTGATGTATCAAAACAATCTAAATATGTTTGCTCAGTTTTCATAATGTCAATTGTGTTTTTTTACTAAAATATCATTTCAAACTGGAAACACGCATTTTGAGTCATACCAGTCACATCGTGCATCAGTTTTATGTGAGATTGCTTCATACTTGTCACAAATGACTTATGAATTGTTTTCGTAAATTATTAATATAATCGGGGAACATTTTCTTGATTTTTAGTGAGTGACATGTTTTGAACTAAAATATCAATTTTAAACTGATAACAGACACTTTTACTCACACTAGTCAGACCATGCGTCCGATTGAGGTATGGTTAATTATAACAAGTCAAAAATGATTTATGGATTGTTTTTCAAAAGTATCAAAACAATCTGAATGTGTTTTTATCAGTTTTTAGTATGCCACTTATTATTTTTACCTAAATTAATGTCAATTTTAAATAAAAAGACACATTTGGAGTAATACTAGTCACACCATGAATTGTATTGAGGTGAGGTTGACTCTGACATGTCACAAATGACTCATGGATCGTTTTCCTAAATATCAAAACAATTTGAATGTGTTTTTTCATTTTTTCAGTTTGTCATTTGTTCTCTTTACTAAAATTAAAGTCAATTTTAAATAAAAAGATACTTTGAGTAATTCTGGCCACACCATGCATCATACTAAGGTTTGGTTGATTCCTACACATCAAAAATGACTTATAAATTATTGTGCTATAGTATCAAAACAATCCTAATGTATTTTTTCAGTTTTCAGCATGACAGTTGTGTTTTTTTACTAAAATGTCATTTCAAACTCGAAACATGCATTTTGAGCCATACCGGACGTATAATGCATCGGTTTGACATGAGAAAACTTCATATAGGTCACAAATGACTTATGAATCACTTTCATAAATTTTCAAGATAATCTGAGCATGTTTTCTTGGTTTTCATTGAGTGACACATTTTGAACTAAAATGTTAATTTTAAACTGATAACAAACATTTTCAATCATACTGGCATTGTGCATCGGATCGAGGTTTGCTTGATTCCTACACATAAAAAATGAATCATGAATTTTTGTCCTAAAATATCAAAACAATCCTAACGTGTTGCTCACTTTTTAGTATGTCACTTATTCTTTTTACCTAAATTAATGTCAATTTTAAATAAAATGATACACTTGGAGTAATACCGGTCACACCATGCATCGTATTGAGGTGTGGTTGACTCTTACATGCCAAAATGACTCATGAATCATTTTCCAAAATTATCAAAATAATCTGAATGCGTTTGCATCAGTTGTTCTTTTTACTAAAATTAATCTCAATTTTAAGAGATACTTTGAGTTATACCGAACACACTGTGCATCATATTTAGGTTCGGTTGATCTGTGACACCTGATCTCTAGAGGTGGTTTAGACTAAAACGGATGTCGGCGATGAGGGAGCGCCAATGAGGATGGATCTTCGACGCTGATGCACTGATGCGATTTTGACTTCGATGCTGGTGATGAGCGGGGTGATCGTCGACGATGAGGATCACTGAAGGTGGTGCGTGACCGACGGATGAGGGATCATTGGATGTGAGGATCACCGATGGTGGCGCATGGTGGATATGACAGGCGGATTTTGGATCCTGGTGGGTCAGCAGTCGTTCACGGTGGTGAGTGTTTCCATATAGGATCCCGGTGGCGGGATCTGGGACGACGAGGAGGTGGTGCTAGCGAACAATAAGTTCTGGTGGGGAGACTCAATGACTTAGGGATCGGGTGGTCTTTGTTGTGTTTCTGTCTCTGGTGAGGAGCATGACAGCGACATTTGTAGGCTGGGATGAAGGGAGTAGGTGACATTGTGAATTTTATTTTCACGATGTTTTTTTTGTTAATTAAAATTCCTTTTTAATATGCAAGTTTTTTTTTGTCTGTTGGTTTGTTACGTGGTTTTATTTTGTTGTAACCTCCCTAACATCCTCCACCGTACACCTATCCACGCCTATCTTGCTTCTTCCCCACCCCCCTCCATTTTTTTTGCAGCGCCGCTCCATCGTAGGTGCCAAGCTCCTCATGGCCTCAAGAGGGAGAGCACGATGAGGGGATCTGATACTGTTTTCTGGATTTGCATGCCTAGCCTTACTCCATCCCTAATATCAGCATAATTAGGGTTTCTTTATAGCAGCCTGGTCTTCACCGGTGACAGAGCAATGCTCCTCCCACAGTTCGACGCTCCTGTGTCGAAGCGGACCTGGTTCGGCTCAGGCGTTGCAATGTGGTGATCTTTATCATCCTTCACGGCAGCATGACGGGGTCAATAAATCTGGTTTACACCAAATCTGGATGGTGATGAAGTTTCTTGGTCGGCGCTGGCTTTTCTCCACTCCAGATCTGAACGGCGAGGCTTAGTTTTCATCTGCGAATATAGATCTCCTCTAGGCAGAGTCTGTTTCTTCAATTATTTTTTTCCTAGCTTCAATGGAGTGCAGCAGCGCTGGGAGCCGAGGAAGGCAGGGTGCTCGCAGTTGTGCAAAGCTTCTCGGGGACGGTCTCTTGGTGGTTTCTTGTTCCTTCGGAGGAGTAGCATCAACGAAGATCGAGGATACCATTTTAGTTTTGTTGATCAATCTGTCTGGTTTTCTCATTTGGGGGGGCAGTGGCTAAGTGACCCGACTGCTTCCCCTTTGTTCGCTGGAGGAGCAGCCTCATCCAAGATTAATGGCTTGTCCTGCAGCAGCTGCAACGTGTTCTTGGTGCCTCTTATTGTTGCAGGACATAAAGATCAATTGCAAAGAGGCTGCGATTGAACTTGGAGGATGATAAAATCTAGTTGGCTGCACCGGTGTTGGACATCAAGAGTGCATCAAGATGGATGCAGAGATCTTGGACAGCAAGAGTGCATCAAGATGGATGCAGAGATCTTGGACAGCAAGAGTGCATCAGGATGGACGCAGAGATTTTGGACAGCAACCAGCACATGGTGACGAACCTGGACAGCAGCGTTGATCATTGAGGATCAGGCTTGCTGGACTCCGCGATGACGTTTTCAGCACCCATTTACAAGCTTCTGCATCGACAAAGGTTTGTCCGAACCTTGGTAAGGGGGTCTCGGTCCTGTTATAGTTTTTTCTTTGTCTATTTTTTATAAGCTTGTGTGTGTCACTTGTTTTTCCGTCGCATCTCATTTCTGTCTCATGTCCAGATCATCTTGGGAGTTGTGTCCTTTGTTTCCTCTTGTACTCTTTTATTCTTGCATAGTGAAAAAAACCTCAATGATCATGCCCCATGCACGTAGGTCATATGGCCGAAGCACATAAATCCTTGGTTTCCCTTTTACTGCTTTCCATTTCCGCATTTGTTCGACTTATAAATTTCTGAATGAATTCACTGCTTCTAAATATTAATTCAAATATGTCAGTTTTGAATTAAATAATGTTGTAATTTCCACTGCGAGTATGTATATGAATAAGCCACTGCTATATGTGTCTCTTATTCAATGCTGCTTTAAATTCATTTGAGCATTCCTTATTGTTGGAATGTAATGTGCTCCTGTTATATGTTTATCAATTTGCATGTAATAAATTGAATATAAACGTTGTTTATGCATTTCGGATTTTGACGAATCAAAACACCCAATAGTTCTTGGGCTATTTCGTGGGGACTACCTCTCACGCAGGGGCGCTCCCCGCAACAAAGTGGTATCAGAGCCTAATTGGGTTGAAGTTTTGCTTTGTTAAAATTTGAAATCGTTTGTTCATTGCTTTCAAATGTTTTTCTAGTGGATTTTACTTGTTGCAGCCTGTTTTGATTGTTTCCTTCAGCTGGGTCATTAGCTCTCTTGGGTTGTAATTTCATTCTGCTGTTGGTAGTTTGATTCCTTGTTGTTTGCTTTCCATTTTACTTTACCTGTCTGAGCCTCAAAAGATGCCTCTTGGTAGTTGCTACCTATGTGTGTCTATGGTTTCAGTGTAGGAATGGGTACTTTGTGAGGTTTGCCTATGTTTGAGAGCAGGTTTGCAGTAAGGTCTTGGCAGGGTCATGTGTCTCCAGTGTCTGCCTTTTCCCTAGGAGATGAGCTTATGTTAGCTCTGTTGTGTTCCTCTGCATCCTTTAGGACTGTTCACTCCAGGTATGGTCATGTTGCGAGTTCGGTGTTTAGGTTAGGGTAGGTTGTGGGTGCAATGCTCTTGTTTGTTACTTGGTTGGCCACCAAGCTTCTTTGTTTGCTGTTCGACCCTGTTTAGTGGCTTTGTTTGGTTTCCTAGGAACTGTATGCCGTTAGTGATTCTAGACTAGGATGTGTGGCCCTTTAGTGGCTTGTTTTCCCCTAGTTTCTAGCTGGCTCCCAATCTTTGTTCTCACGTCTTTGAGCTGCCTTAGGATGTTGGGACTACTTGCATGTGTCCTTGCAGTTTCCCCTTTGTGTGAGGATGTCTCCTTTTGGATTTTGTTTAGGTGGTCCTCTCCTATAGTGGAGATTATGAATCCTTTCGGTTGAGGATCTTATGGTGCCTTGCGTCGAAAGTCCAGGCGGCGTGTCTCGGTTTTAAAGTCGATGGTTCTTGGTCCTTTGGTCCGGATATGTTTTTGTGGGTTTAGATCGAGACTCTTTTGGGATGTTTCACTTACTATGCATGTTTCCCCTCTCTGCGTTGCTCCTGTTGCTACCTGTATCCTTAGGAGAGTGTGCTGATAATTAGTTCTAGGTTTGTTCCTCTAGTGTGTCCTGGTTTTGGGCTGGTTTCTTTAGGTTGTGACCCGTTATGAGTGGTGATTGGGTCTGGGCAGTGTTTAGAGTGACAGTGCCATGTGAATAGGTTCAGTGACGATCGGGCTTCATGGCGGTTCTGTCGAGATCTCTTTAGCGATATTAGGTGGTTCCTAGATATCGTTGGGAAGCTAGACTGAGATGGGTTTTCTTGGTCGGTAGCGTGCTGCCCTTGGATCGCCGGTGTTCTTGTGGGTCTAGAGTTTGCCCTTAGGACTCCTGGTACTGCATGAGGTTTGCAGTGGTACCTAGTTTTTTGAGGAACCTCTCTTGTTGGCTCGGTTCTAGGCAGTGTCTTCTCCTCAGGTGGAGAGTTTTCTGAGTCTGTTTTAGATTCAGGTCGAGTTAACGCTTGACTTGCCTTTGAGCTTTGTGTCTTTTGCTGCTTGTTTGCTCTGACCTATTTTATTTCTGAGTTGCATTCTATAAAAATTTTCGGAGCTTTGTTTTGCCATGTTTTGTGTGAGGTTGGATACTGCTCTATTTATTTGTGTTCTGCAGGCACAGGTGAGCTGATTCGGGGACTTGTTTGCATGTGATTTGATGGTCCCGTCTTCCTCGTTGGCATCGTCTCAGAGTGCGACTCAGGTAAGTACAGGTATGTGCTCTGTTTATGTTTAGAGCCATTTTTTTGAGCATGTTTAGTAGCTGTTTATAATATCATTCAACTTTGGGTGACATGTGTCACAGTTGATACATGTTTGGGGGACTGTTTGGGTCATACCCCGTAGGTTGTTTTCCTTTTAGGATTTGTCCAAGTTGATGATGTTAGGTGGTGCAGAATCATCATGTGGTTTGGTTTTAATTTGAGCGTGTGATGTTGTTGCATATTAAATATGTTCATTCATTTTAATTTACAAGGTGGAGAATTGTGAATTTTATTTTCACGATGTTTTTTTTTGTTAATTAAAATTCCTTTTTAATATGCAAGTTTTTTTTTGTCCGCAGGTTTGTTACGCGGTTTTATTTTGTTGGAACCGCCCTAACATCCTCCACCGTACACCTGCCCACGCCTATCTTGCTTCGTCCCAGCCCCCCTCCATTTTTTTGCAGCGCCGCTCCATCGTAGGTGTCAAGCTCCACATGGCCTCAAGAGGGAGAGCACGATGAGGGGATCTGATCCTGTTTTCTGGATTTTCACGCCTAGCCTTCCTCCATCCCTAATATCAGCATGATTAGGGTTTCTTTGGACCAGTCCGGTCTTCACCGGTGACAGAGCAACGCTCCTCCCACAGTTCGACGCTCCTGTGTTGAAGCGGACCTGGTTCGGCTCAGGCGTTGCAATGCGGTGAGCTTTATCATCCTTCACGGCAGCATGACGGGGTCAATAAATCTGGTTTACACCAAATCTGGATGGTGATGAAGTTTCTTGGTCGGCGCTGGCTTTTCTCCGCTCCAGATCTGAACGGCGGGGCTTAGTTTTCATCTGCGAACACAAATCTCCTCTAGGTAGAGTCTGTTTCTTCAATTTGTTTTTTCCCAGCTTCAATGGAGTGCAGCAGCGCTGGGAGCCGAGGAAGGCAGGGTGCTCGCGGTTGTGCAAAGCTGCTCGGGGATGGTCTCTTGGTGGTTTCTTGTTCTTTCGGAGGAGCAGCATCAGCGAAGATCGAGGATACCATTTCAGTTTTGTTGATCGATCTGTCTGGTTTTCTCATCTGGGGGGGCAGCGGCTAAGTGACCCGACTGCTTCCCCTTTGTTCGCTGGAGGAGCAGCCTCATCCAAGATAAATGGCTTGTCCTGCAGCAGCTGCAACGTGTTCTTGGTGACCTCTTATTGTTGCAGGACATAAAGATCAATTGCAAAGAGGCTGCGATTGAACTTGGAGAATGATAAAATCCAGTTGGCTGCACCGGTGTTGGACAGCAAGAGTGCATCAAGATGGATGCAGAGATCTTGGACAGCAAGAGTGCATCAAGATGGATGCAGAGATCTTGGACATCAAGAGTGCATCAGGATGGACGCAGAGATTTTGGACAGCAACCGGCACATGGTGACGAACCTGGGCAACAACGTTGATCATTGAGGATCGGGCTTGCTGGACTCCGCGACGACGTTTTCAGCACCCATTTACAAGCTTCTGCATAGACAAAGGTTTGGCCGAACCCCGGTAAGGGGGTCTCGGTCCTGTTATAGTTTTTTCTTTGTCTATTTTTTATAAGCTTGTGTGTGTCGCTTGTTTTTCCGTCACGTCTCATTTCTGTCTCATGTCCAGTTCAGCTTGGGAGTCGTGTCCTTTGTTTCCTCTTGTACTCTTTTATTCTTGCATAGTGAAGAAAAACTCTGATGATCATGCCTCGTGCACGTAGCCCATATGGCCGAAGCACGTAAATCCTTGGTGTCCCTTTTACTGCTTTCCATGTCCGCATTTGTTCGACTTATAAATTGCTGAATGAATTCGCTGCTTCTAAATATTAATTCAAATATGTCAGTTTTGAATTAAATAATGTTGTAATTGCCACTGCGAGTATGTATATGAATAGACCACTGCTATATGTGTCTCTTATTCAATGATGCTTTAAATTTATTTGAGCATTCCTTATTGTTGGAATGCAATGTGATCCTGTTACATGTTTATCAATTTGCATGTAATAAATTGAATATAAACGTTGTTTATGCATTTCGGATTTTGACGAATCAAAACACGCAATAGTTCTTGAGCTATTTCGTGTGGACTGTATCTCGCGCAGGGGCGCTCCCCGCAACAAACATGATGGGGACCACCTCGTTTCCGCAGTAGGCGTGATTGGCGGAGTTGACATCGGGTATTGAGCGCGTGACACACTGTATGTCACGTTAGTGTCACAACACTACGATGTTCTGGCGCAGACCCTTAAGGCGCGAAGTTCCGCGCTGTTCCTTACGGTGGCACCACAGTGCCCAGTACGCGCAGAGTGATATGCAGAAACTGGTGAGTTCATGGAAAAACTGGACTTCCATTACCGTCCGGAAGATTTTCCTGGGTCTGCCGGCGGCAGCGGATGCCTCCCACGGCGGCTTCATTCCGGCACACGTGGTGAATTCTCAGATCCTTTCGGCGATCAAGGGGACTGACAAGTACGGAGGGGTGATGCTTTGGTCCAGTTTTTACGATGGTCGGGATAAGTATAGTTCCGCCATCAAAGGCAGCGTCTGAAAACCAAGAGGGTGGGTGGAAGTTTGCACCAATAAGAGTCTAATTGATAAAGATGCACACACTAAATAAAATTTGATATAATTACAACCATTCTGACAGAGGATACAAATAAACAAAGAAAATTTACAACATCTACATTACTCGAGAAGTCTCAAACTCGATACCTTTCCGTGAGACTCCTCAAAGATGTAATAAATACTATTTATTGATTACCACTGGTTGTCTCCTTTTGATTAATGAGTTAATCTTAGCCATTTAAATCAACTAATTAAAAGATAGATTTTTTGTTGAATGATAAATGGAAATCAATACTACATGTTTATTTACAAATAATTATTATTTATATTATTAATTGTTAATGTTTAATTATTAATTATATTACTAATTGTGATTATATTAACTAAATTAGTAATTATTAATATTAATTACTAATTATATTAATTATTATTTATAATGTTAATCATTTATTATTTACAATATACTCTTAGTTATTTATTTTCAGGGCCGACCCAGATAATATCGTCGCCCAAGCCCAATCTTAAAAATATTTGCCTTGTAATGTGTATAATTATATAAAAAACATATGTAAAATTTCACAATGCATTTTAATACATTCAAACTAATTAAATTTAATATTAATTAGTGTTAAATTGTTGTACATAAAAAAATTAACTGAATATAAATCAATAACCGAAAAAATGAGATGAAATAAAATCCATCCACTTATTACTTTACTATCACATCCAGTCACCTTCTCACCACTCACAGATTGCAATGAGGATCTTTATAAATTATAACAAATTTGAAATGGTTCATTCTTGTTAATTGGATTTTATTTGGAATTTTTTATAGAGTTATAAATATTAATATCAAGGTTGAGAATTTAGAGTTGAAATTCAAACAAGCTCATTCGATTATGTAAAAGTAAAATGGGAACATGTATTAGTAGCGGAACAAGTCTCAACCGAACAACCTCATATACAAATAACTCTTTCCAGACAAGGGATGAGTGAGGTCTACTGCCAACATGTGCAATAAAAAGTTATGCTGACTCTCGATATGTAAGACACATTAAAGACAAACAAAACACGACTTGTGTAATAGAATTTAACTAGGAAAAATATGATCGATGATAAAAGAAATTGAACATTCAATTGTAAAAGAAGCATGTGATCAAACCAAAGGGGCACACAAGATCCTTGAACCAAGCTTAGACATGAATGAATTTCATTTTCAGATCTGAGTAGAGAAGTTCAACTAATTCAAATCTAAGAATTTAACATAACTTTTTTGATAAGAATGATTTAAAATCAATTAAGCTTACATGAGAATCTTCCATCAAAATTCACAAATTTGTGTGTTTGCTGAAGAAAAACCTCCACGCAAAGAAGGTGATTTTTCCGAGTTCAGAGAAGTTGGAATTTGGTATTTAGCTATTAGAGGCAGGGACATATATTGGCAGAGGCAAAAGATGAGGATGTGTCATGGTTAAGCAAGGTGATCAAGCCTGGCGAAGAGTGGCGTTGACGGGGGGCACGAGGCGGGGAGTTAGGTGGGTGAGGAAGTAGGGAGATGAGGAGTCAGATGAGGGAGCAAGGCCATCGAGGGACATAGGGAGGGGTGGTGGTGGAGTAAGGTGAGAATCAGCTGCTGCTACTAGGGTTGCAAAGCTAACAAGAGATAGGAAGAGGGTGGTTGGTTTCCCCCATGTCGATTGTTACCCTATCCCCGAGGCTCTGGGGCTTGCCCTCGGGTTGACCCTATATATTATAATAATTGATTAATTGAATAATTATACCATTAATTTCTAATTATATTAATTAAATCATTAATTACAAATCATATTATTTGTTATTAATTATATTGTTTATTTATTTATTATCAATAATAATAGTTGTTAATTACTAATTTTATTAATCGTAATTATTAATTATAATAACTATATTATTACTTATTTATTAGTATTATCTATATTAATAATTATTAATTATATTACTATTTAGTAATTATATTATTATTCATTTAGTATCAATTATGTATTATTATTATTTTTGATATATTGTTATTCTAATGGTATTAAAAGTTAAACTGGAACCTCACAATGAAAATCCCTTAAGAATGTCAAAAGGAGTAGGTTTTCAGTTATATTTTGGAATTACATTAATGCAAGTAATTCTAAAGAAAATAAGAGTATTTTAAAAGCTGTTTAAAATTTTGTTATGTGTGTGCGCACACACACACACACATATATAAACTAGCTTACATGAACAACATTCACACAAGTAGTTGAAATAGTTCAATGCTTGCGCGAACTATGTTCAAAAGGGCTCATAGTAATTAAGAGTCTTATCAAAAATATTTTCCGTTTTTAAGAAAATATATATGTAGAAAATGTACGACCAAAAAATTGGCAAACTCTGTTGACCTTTTATAGATAGTGATTAAAATTACCTTGATAAAATTTGAAATGAACCAACCCCTAATACGCACCAAACTGATACCCGAACTGATTTGCTACTAACCTAAAGGGCATTCTCGATCCTCATGTGGTAGCAACTAGCACCTGGGGATCGAACAATGATAAAAAAGAATGATTTCATCCAACTTGAAACAAGATACATGACATATATACACAACGGAAGGAAGAAACTAGCGAAGAAATGTGTCATAAACGAGAGAAACAACGGTAGCGATACAACCCAAGAATAACTGATAAAACCCAAAGCAGAGATCCAACTACCCAAAAGGATAACTAAAACCAGAATAAGCTACTCCACATGATATATGGGCAATGTCCCACCATCTCACCACCAGTTACTCATATCCAACTAACATAAAGATCACCGCTTTATTACAACATCTTGCCTTTTCCTGCATCATAAGACAATGTTGGGTCTACACACCCCCAAGGGAGTGTGCATGGTGAGATCTAAACAGGCTCAGTAGGATAGCAATCAGGTGTTCCATATCAATTTTATGTACAACACTATCAATATTCCCAATTTTAATGTAAAAAATGTATGATAAGTAGTTTTTATATAAAAGCATGGTAAACAGTTTCCCCCTTTTCCATAGTTTCAAAACAAAGTCTGGTAAAACAGTTTCAAAGCAAATTTCAAATAATCAGTTTACTTAGTAACAACATGTATCATTTCATATCAAACCATACAGTTAAAATCCAACACACAAAAGCTAAACACAATAAGGATAACATAAGTCAATCTATCTAGAACACACGTACCTAAATCAATGGCTAGTTTTCACTACAAGTCCCAAGAACTCATGCATCAAGTCTAGGGAGCAGAAGAACACCCCAGAAAGTGAACCCCTCAATAGGTCAAACAAGTCCTGTATCCTATGAATCAATGAACCAGGAATAGAGGAACACCCCAAAAACTGAATCCCCTGCCAATACTGATGGATGAGGCTCAATACTACATCTTCCATTTAAGTACACAAGGATTCCATGTGCAGCACAATTCAAATCAATTCCCAAGGGATTCATATTTCACAATAATTCCAAAGAACCCTTTATTTCATAAAAAACATGTTTTGAAAACCCATTTCACAATCCATTTCACAATGCTTTGAAAATACTTTTCTATTTACCAAAATTTGGGGAAAACCATCTTTTCTAAAAAACACTTTTCACACACAGAAATAAATCAATCATGTCAACTCATTTAGAAAACCATTTATAAAAACAAGAGAATTTAGGGTTCACCCAATATAGACTAGATAAGGAATCACCTACCACAAACCTGAGTCACACTCCAACCATGAAGGGATCCACACACACCAGAAAGGGATGCAGGAAAAATGAATGGAGGCCCTAGAATTGATTCTCCCATTTTATAATTGAGTTACATAAACAAAAGGATTGTTAGAGAAGTGATATTAACACATACCTCAAGAAAAATACATTCCACACCACAACTAACATAATATCTGGCCTCTAAATGAGGATCACACAATAGATATATAATGGATTGAAGAAGAAACATCACTTGATCATAAATCCCATAAATGTATCCCAACACTGCTACCAAAACCTAGAGGAATGAATCCAATGAGAAGTGAACAAACACACTTACCAAAAGCAAGGGAACCAATAAATCCATACACCGAAGCACCAAAAGGAGGAGTCCAAAAAAGATTAATCCACCAAAAAATGCTTGGATAAGACCTATGGATTGAGGGAGGATACACACAACTAATGAGAGGTGAGTCAGGTGTGAAACATATTAAAACTTGTTGGGTTGAAACATTACACAGTGTGAATACATGGTTCACAATGTGAATCTTCTGGTTTGCATGTATACTTAAAAATGAGTCACCTCAGATTAAAAATCCCAAGTGACCAATTCATAATGTGAAGGAAATTCACTCCATGAATGTATTTCATGCTCTAAACCAAACTTGAAGCTTCAACCCAATGTATATTTACATAAAAAATATGTCATCCACCACATGAACCTACTCCTACAGCTAGCACACAATCTAATTCCTTTAAAAAATCCCTAGAATCATATCCAACACCCTCTAAACTCAAAGTACAAACTCTAAATCATTAAAAAGATATAATACCTTAACCATTATGTTACAACTCTCCCCACCATAGGAATTTCCATCCTTGAAAAGTCATGAAGAACAAAGATTCTCTAGAAATAGTTGATGCCACTTCTCTCTCACCAATAATTCTCACTCCCAAGTTTTATGAGAATATGATCCATGTCACCAAAACACTTTGAACTAAGGGATAAACCTCTCATGCAATAATTTCATATGATGATCAATGATCACCATTGGTTGCTCTATAATAGAAACATCTGGCTCCAACTCAATCTCCTCCCAACTCAAAACATGGGAAGGGTCAAGTTGGCACTTATTGAGTATAAATATATGGAGAACATCATGTATACTTATCAACTGAGCTAATAACACCAACCAATAATCAACCTGATGAGGCCACCGAGTGATCTCAAATGATCCAACATATCTTGGAGCCAACTTCCCCTATTTCCCAAGCTAATGGAGACCCATCTGAGGATAAACTTTTAATAAAACCTAGAAACCATCAGAAAACTCCAAAGGACTATGTCGACAATTCATAAATTATTTTTTCCAACTTTGAGATATAACTATGCATAAATGTATATCCTGAACCATTTTCAATATCTTCTGGATGAGACTCGGTCCCATGAGAGAGTCCTCGTTCAACTCTGCCCAATAAATAGGTGACCTTCATGGAAAACCATACAAATACTCAAAGTTATACATTCTAATTGACAACTGATAACTATTATTATAATAAAACTAAAATATTCCAAAATGGATATCCCATGATCCACTAAAATCTAATATGTAGAAAAAAATCACATTCACCACAATCTAAATAGAAATCTCCATATATTTATCAATCTGGGGATGGAAAGCTATACTCAATCTGACCTGATTCCCCATTGCTTCTTGGAGACAATTCTATAATCAGAAAGTAAACCTGGGATCCCTGTGTAATACAATGGAAGAGGTAATCCCATGAAACCTCATAATCTATTGAATGTACAACTTACCTAGATCTTCAACCGTGGTGGTGTCCCTGATTGGAATAAAATGAGTTGATTTCATCAACTGGTCAATCACCACCCATATAACATTCTTCCCCAAGGGAGTTTATGGTAATCCAGCAACGAAGTTTATGGACACCTCTTCCAATTTCTAAATCTACACTAGGAGAGGCTGGAGAAAACCAAAAGGATTCATGTGTTCTGCCTTTATCTGTTGGAAGGAGTCAAAGTGGAAAACATAACTAGTAATGTCATTATTCATACTCGTCCACTAGAAATGATGTCTCATGCCATGTTATATCTTTGTATCTCCAGGGTGAATGACCCATGATGAACTATTACAATACTAAAACACTTAATTCCTCACAAATGATGGGATGAAAAACCAATCCTTGAAGAAGAGAATACCATGAGAAGGGAGAGACCAATCAAAAACAGTATCCCCACCATATAAGGTTTCCTTGATTCCTTTAAAATTTACATCATGTTATTAACCTTGAAACATATACTATAGGAGGGATGATGATAACATAGAACTAGTTAGAACCATACCTAAATCATCCTCCTAAACATCTAGATGAAACCGAATGAAGATCCCCATAAGGTTTCACTCTTTCTTTGATTCCACAACATCCCATGGTGGAAATTTAATATTAAGAGAATCCATTATGAAATTCCCCTTTCCCAAGGTATAGGAGATGTGAGAATCAAACGTCTAATAATATACACCTCTTCCAAAAAATACGGTGCTTCCAACACTTGAGCATAATCATAACTGTGGAAAACTCCAAATAATGAGTGGGTTAATTTTTCTCATGAAGCCAGAGCTGATGAGAGCCATAGGCCACAACATGACCATCCTACATAATAATACAACCAATACCAACACTAAAATAATAAAAGTAAACTATATACCCCTTTAACAGGATCATGCTAGATAAAAATAATATTTGATGTCATAAGAAATTTTAATTACATAAAAGAAGTTTGAAATTTAGCATCCCAAGTGAACTTCACCCATTTTTTGGTAAGACCATTCAAAGGTGATGTTAAATTTGATAAATCCTTGATGATCCATTGATAATATATATCAAGGCCTAAGAATCTCCATATCTTGAAGGTGTTACATGGTTCTTCCCAAGACAAGACTTCCCTTACCTTCTTAGGATCGATTAAAAGGCCATATTTTGAAATCACATGCCCTGAGAACTTTACATCCTGGATCCAAAAATTGAATTTTGAAAGTTTCCCATAAATTCAGTGCCTTCTCAAGGTTTCCAATACCATATTCAGATGGTGTTCATGATCACACTTAGATCTCAAATAAAACAAGATATCATCCACAAACACCGTGAAGAAGGTGTAGAGATACTAATGAAATATATGGTTCATCAAAGCCATAAAAATTTAAGGATAGTTGTTTAAATAAAAAGGTATCACGAGATATTCATAATGGACATACCTTCTTTTGAAAGTGGTCTTCGAAATATAAGACTCCTGAATCCTGAGTTTATGATAACTCAACTGAAGATCGATGTTTGAAAACAACTTTACCCCCTTTAATTGATCAAACAATTCATCCATATGGGGAAAAGAATACTTATTCTTAATAGTCACCTGGTTCAACTTTCGATAATCCATGTACAATCATAGAGAACCATTGTCCTTCTTGGCTAAGAGAACCGGAGCTTCCCACTATGAAACACTAGGGTGAATAAAACCTTTCTCTATCAGATCATCAAACTGGATCTCAGGATCTTTTAGATTAACTGGTTCCATGTGATATGAGGTTATAGAAATTAGTTGCGTACTCGACACCTGATCAATCAAAAATCATGCCTCTCTAACTGAAGGAAGACCATAAAAGTCATCTGGTAAGACATTGGGGAAATCCCTAAAAAACGAGGGAAGATCTCTAACTGAAGAAACGTCAACAGGCTCAATAGTAGCAGTAGACAAGAAACTATAGATCCTTGGGTATGAAGGTTATACATGACTAGACCTTAAATCCCACTTTACCTAAAACACTAGAGAGCTCCCATAAACAACCAAGAATGAAACACACTGATGATAAACATCAATCTTAGCATGGTGAGAAATAAGCCAATACATCCCATTGATGATATGAAACAGATCCAAATTGAGGGTTAAGAAGCCCCAGACTAACTCCATGGTAGAGAGCAGAACACACTAATAAATAATATTATTATTTAATATTATTTAATTACTAATTAATTGTTAATTAATAATTATTAATATTCAATAGTAAATATTAATAGTTAATTATTATTTAGTAATTATTATTTTTATTATTATTAATTAGTTATTAATTAATATTAATTATTAATTAAATACTAATTGTTAATAATAATATATTTTTAATTATGCATAGGAAAAGGGGAAGATGAATCCCATGTTGGAAATCTATAATGATTTTTAGGGTATCCCCCTTATAAAATGAAGCCCTAGGTTTTTTTTTCATAATTCAGATTACTATAATTGCGGTAATGTTGGATATTTAATAACAGTTAAATTATACTAAAATATATATATATATATATATAATAAAACAAAACAAATAAAAGTAAAAAAATTTAAATACACAAACATATATATTTAAATGTATATAAATTAGAATTTCTTATTTGGTTTGGGATAAGTCATTAAGGCCTTCAATGCATTTTCCCGAAGTTTCTGGGCAAAGATGTTAAATCCCTTAATGCATTTGGCCTTCATCAAAGGAGGCCAAAAGCGTCAGGGAACTTAAAGCTTTAAGGACTTATTTTTTTTAAAAAAAATTAAACCTATACTTATTTTCATTTAAAAAAACATATAAAATAACTCTTTTGGTGTGTACCCTTAAGGTGTGAAGTTTGGAGGTTCCATAGCACCCATTTCTTGATGAACACCTTGGGAAGGCACTTGAAACAGAGGCCTTCAACACAGTTTAGGTTTAGTTTTACAAATCTCATTTCCAATAATCCCAGGGCAATATGCAGAAACCAATGATTTTATGGAAAATATGGAGTTCCATTAATTTCAGGAAGATCTTTCTGGGTATTATGGTGACAGAGGATGCCTCCCATGGAATATTCATTTTGAAATACATGGTAAAATCTCATATCCTTTCGACGACCAAGGGGACCAACAAGTATGAAGGGTTAATTATTTGGTCGAGGTTTTACAATGGTAGGGATACCTATAGTTCCACCATCAAAGGTAGCATCAGAAAATCGAGGATGGGTGGAAGTTTGTTGTTATAAAAGAGCCTAAATGACATGAAATAATCACACACTAAATAAAATTAAATATAATAAATTTGTTTTATCGTTTATCATTATTCGTATCACTTTTGATGGGTGAATTAATCTTGTTCATTAAATCAATAAAATGATAGATTTTTTATGGAATGATAATTCAATACCAATACTACATGTTTATTTCAAAAAAATATTCAGACATATATTTTTCAAGATATATTTACATGAGAACTTGAAAATGTTCGATTATAGGGGAGATAGTCATAGAATTAATAAAAATATTGAGTTATTTATTTTTCAATACAACATTTTTAAGTACAAATAATTATTATTTATATTATTAATTGTTATTCGTTAATTGTTAATTATATATTTTTTATTATATTAAATAAATTAATAATTATTAATAATAATTACTAATTATATTTATTATTAATTATAATGTTAATTTTTAATTATTTAAAATATATTCTTAGTTATAATATTAATTAATCTTTAATTATATTAATAACAACTAATTATATTAATTAAATCATTAATCATTAATTATATTATTCATTATTAATTATATTAATTAATTATTTGTTTATAATAATAATTAATAATAATGGATCATTGATTTTAGGGTTTCATTTCACTCAACATTCTTGAGACGGAGCATGTGGAATTACGTTTCTAGAATATTCAGCAAGATAAATCTTGTGGATGATGAAACTCTTAAGATATTTATAAAAAGTGATGTGAATGTATAAATAAGGAGAATATACTTGATAAAGTTTCAAGGGTTGTAACACATATAGGGATTAAAGAAAAATTTAATCTTGGTTTGTCAGCTAGATGATGTGGGTTTATGCATAAGTTTTATAGAAGAAGTGTGGAAGATAAAATGTAAATCCAGTATGGTTGAAAATGAGTGAAATAAATAATGTTATATATTACTAGGAGTTCAAAAGATATAAATTTTTTTGGAACAACAACTTCTGAAATGTCAAATTTATGGCATGACCATCTAGGATAATTGGGTAAGAAAGGGATGAAAGTACTAATGACAAATGGAATGATAAAACTTACTCATGTGGAGTACAAAATACATGATGAGTGAACCCTTGGGAAAATTCTGAAGGATTCTTTCAATATGGAAGGAAGAACATAAAAAATAAGAAGTTAGAGATAGTTCATATAGATGTATGGGGGCTAACTTTGGTTCTGTTACACAGAGGGACATTATATCATCTTTCCATTATCAATGGTGTGATATGGAATGTGTGGGTGTTCTTTATTAATAACAAGTCTGAAGTATTCAAGACCTTAGTTTGATGGAGATACATGGTGGAAAGAGAGGTTGGTTTAAAGATTATGTCCTTTAGGTCCGATAATGATGGAGAGCATGGAAGTAGAGAGTTCTTATGTTTTTTCTAGTAGAAATGAATTCATTTTGAGAAGTCGGTGCCTAGAAATTTGGGAAAAATTGGATTGTTAGAGTAGATAAACTAGGTATTATGTGATTGATCTTACAACATGATAATTAATTTAGGTTTTCCCAAATTGTTTTGGGAAAAAATCTTGAATTGTGTGAAATATCACCTAAATATAAGTCTTTCCAAACCACTATGGAAAAAAATTTCAAAAGAGTCGTAAATTAGAAGTAAGGTATCTGTATCCCACATCAAAGTCTTTAGACGAATTTACTATGTCCATGTATATTCTAGGTAAATAGAAAAATTAAATGAAAATTCATGAGCATGTTTATTTTTGGGTTATGAAAATGAAGGCTTTGGATTTTGGATATGGGATAGTTGATGGTACCGGGGCACGTAGCAGAAGCCAGTGGGCTGAGGATTTAAAAAATTTCATCATCGGAGTGATGAAACTTCATTTTCTCCAGTGATCTGTGCCCCGACATTGTCCAAGGTTATCGCGTGAATTATTCAAAGCATAAAAAATAAAACTGAATGAGTACCTCATTCAAATAGAATCGTGCTTGTCTATCACACATCACCAATGACCGTTTCTCAAATAATATGAGACCAAATCCCTCTATATCATCCAAACATGATTAAATAATCCATGTGTATTCCATTCATCTAATTTCAAGTGATGGTGTAGAGATCTGATGATTTTTTCGACGCCATGTTGAATACCTCAATCATGTGCCTTTGATCCATAAAGGTATCTTGAATTGTTTTCTTAGTTGGAGCATTTCTATATCTAGGATTTGATATGAGAGAGAAGATCTCAATTCTGAATGGTGAATAGTTAATGGAATGAGCTTCTCCTTGACTTATATATTGGATGCCTAAAATACCCGGTTAGGGTTCCCCAACCCCTGTATATTTAACATCCACTAAATAAGTAATAAATAAATAATTATGATAAAATAACTATGCAATAAATATTATTTATATTTTATCACATACTTGTAATATATATTAAATATATTACATGATAAACCCAACTCATTAACTTGATTCATAATTCCCTCTAATATTAAAAAACTTGAATTTTAAATAATATTCATTTGTTTAATATTATTCCATGTATTTACCTAAAAAGTTGTAAATACATTTAATAAATAAATTCAACCCAATTATTCTATCCTAGAATAATAATTTATTTATTTATTTTTTGGTGATCGATTACTTGGAAAACTTCTGGACCCACCATGTCCAGTATACCTATTTACCTGAATAAGGAAGATTCTTGAGTAAACTATTGTGTGTGACCCACTAAGTTATTATCTCTATAGTAGTTAATTGTATTAAAAGACAAATAGTAGAGTCTAGAAACTTATCAAGGCCCCTAAAGAGACAAATAATAGTCATAGTAATGTCACGAACCACCTTCTCCAAGATGAGGGAAGGGACAAAAAACTGTCATACCCTTCCTTCTTCAAGTTAAAGGAGAGATAATGACCCCTGAGTCCCACCTTAAATGGGCCCCAGAGTGGAGACTAGCACCAAGGGTATCAAATCATATGTAATATAGAAGTCATTACCCTTTTTATAGAACAAGATCGAGAGATAAGATAGTAAAACCCAAAAAACTCCAAAAACTAAAAGTAAAATTAAATCCAGAAATCCATTCCTACATGAAAGTTTGGAATAAATTGATAAAAGTACAAGAAAACTCTGAAAGGAAGTACCAAAAGAAAAGAAAATCAGTAATGACAATTGTCCCAACGTCTGAGCTAGTAAGGTTCGACACAATCCTCAAAGTCCTCATGGAAACCTGAAAGTAGTTTTATATATGTAGGGTGAGTATATAGTTATACTCAGTAGGGAAACCAAAATCTCTCATGCACAAGTGGGGAGGCATTATAATTCCCTGTGAGAAAGTATAGGTAACCTGAACACCTAGTAAGGAAACTATCCACTCGACCTCACCAAGGCACACTACCCAAATAACGCAAGTCAGGTAAAGTAATAGTAATAGAACATCAATATTTGGGTACCCCACACCACTTTTCCACTGGTTATTTAGGAAATCCTATGCATCATACCTTCCCCACAAGTTCCACTACAGTCCCACTACCACCCCAACAACAACCTTATGTGCCACCACAACCACGCATCCCGCCCATAGACACCTGGGCCACCACAACCACACATAACCATTCCCACACACACTTGAGACAAAACAACCACCGCCATTCCATAAGACCCCTGGGCCAAAACAACCACTGCCACGCTCGAAGACACCTGTGCCAGAACAACCACTGCCATGCCCGAAGACACCTAGGCCTCTTCCCAAAGACACTTGGGAAACAAACCTACCCGCGCACACCTGGGACAACCACCGCAACACACTATGCTTGAAGATTCTTGGGCCATAATGAACCTTAGGTTGTCACATCCTTCCTGAAGATTCATGGGCTACCTAGGAGAGGGAGTAGAAAATGAGCTAATAACCAACCACTCTTAGGAATGTTGGGGAAAACACCCTCTTTTATGGGATGGGGGTGTTCGACATGAAGTGATCAACATGGGTGGGGTGCATATAAGAAACACTGAAAATAAATATTGTACATATAGGTAATCAATAACTTTTCCCAACTTAAGGGTTCCAAAACAGACAACCATCCCGTACACAACCACTCTTGTTGATATCCCTACATGCAAAAGTACACAACATCCATAACCAGAACAGAACCCATTTCTGAAAAAAAAAATCCCCCATTATACCTGTTATCTTTATCATGTTCAAGTGATTCCATTTAAAACATTCCTCCACTACCAGGAAACTAACAATAATAACCACAAGCCAAAACAACAACTGAAATAAAAATGACCAAGCATGATTTTAAGAATTCACACCTGGTTCTCTTGTAAAGTAACGACTTCAAAAGGGATCCGTGAGATCCCTTGAAGTACTATAACCAATCCAAGACCCAACATACCAGATCCACATAGCCTCAGATTCATAAACCAATAACCACTCAACCATAGGTTCCATTCCCCCCCCCCCCACGTCACCCCACAAGGAATCAAACAGAGCAACCATACATATCACCAAAACAGAGAAAGAAGTTTTTAGATTTATCCAACACCATTCATTAAGTTCCTTCTTCTCGTTTGGTTAAGTAGGGTGACCAAAAGGGGGTTCTTATTCATCAAGAATCCATTTAATCAACATATTTTACCTGATTAACTAGTTTCCATGCTACAGTCATTCAATCACCATATTATCCAAAAAAATAAATCTTCATTATTTCTAAATAAAGGACCACCAATAGCCATGATTTTCAGTGGACATAAGCCCATACAGTTCACAACATAAAAAAAGGTATAACACAGCAACATCATTAACTTTCCCACCCCTTCATTCTATAATAGTCTATTTATTATCTTCGTTAAAGCTGGTTTCATCTACTTCCCGAAGGATCATCATCATACCCACCCCGCATGATGCACAGTAGAGAGATTAAGGAAAAAAAACTTACTTGGATGATTAAATATTGAAATTTTCTCCTCGTGTCAAGAATTGGGTATGCGCGACTTGTAAAGGAATAACTCCAGGGATTCCAAGGCTGAACGGGAAGGGTTCCATAATGGGAACAAGATTCATCTCGGGCAGAAGTCTCAAGGCACACTAAGAGAAACAGAAGGGAAGAATGGAGAGAGGATCTCGGCTTAAGAAGTGGCCATATCCTAAAATCATGGAGATGATTTTGAATTACTTAAAAGTCGGATCGTGACTTGACCACGTGGCTCGATAGTTTCACATGTTGGGATTAATTAAGATTTAATAATTCTCCTTGGAGATAGTGGAGATAATGAATGCGAGTTAATAGATTTCTTTTAAACAAATAAAACATATAATAGGGGTGAAACTAGAAAACATGAGAAGCTGGAAAATGCGGCAAAGGGTGTGACAGGACACACGTTTTGGTAAATCAAGGGTCACCCAACTCTTGGTGGTTTAAAACATCCTTTATAGGATTTAAAATTCCTTGAATGGGGTATTGAAACACCTTTAAATAAAAAGGTATATTACTGGAGTGAAACTAGAAAGTCTTAGAGAAAATGGAAATGAATCACCATTAGGTGAGTCACCGTCGCCCTGGCACCATCGCCCTGGCACTGATGTCGATTGGTGCCACTGACGACCCATCGATGCCACTGATACCCATCGGTACCACTAATGGCCAATCGGTGCCACCGAAGCCCATTGGTTCCATCATTGGCCGATCGATGCCACCGACGCCCATCGGTGCCATATATGCCCATCGGTGCCACCATTCGTTTGACCTGAAATTTGGAAAACTCCATAATGAGTCACAGATGGTCCCCAGGTTACTCCGAACACCATAATTTGGAAAAGTAATGGACCATGATGGTCCGGGTTAGTACATCAGATACCTCTCAAACTATTCTCACCCTCGAGAGTCCAAGAGAAAACCTGAAGAATAGAGAGGGGTCCAAACAACCACCTCACAAGATACCTCTTAGGGACAAACCAACCTATAGTTGTTCAAAAACTAAAATAAACCTCGACATACAGGAGCATTTCTCTCACATATATCAGCTAAAAAACTACAGAAACACTACCACTCTTATCCCCAAATCACCCACACAAACATATAAAGGTCACACTATCCAAACTTATGGATTAGGGAGTCCCTTTTTTCATGTCAAGATACTATCCTCTTTGGGTGGAACTGACTCACCTGCATGGTTTTAATCTCATCCAACTTAATGCATCTCAATTAGGGATCAGGTCCTCCCCTCCCTACAGTGAGGACTTTTAATACACATTCAAAGTAAAAGGGAAACAACCCATCTTATAGAAAATAGGGTTAAGCATTACATCACAACAAAGCACAAAGAAATCACAAGATCAAAACTCAAAACAGATCTGGGTACTATGAATGCATATGTGCCTCCTTTTCCCAGGTACTCTCCTCAAGGCCACCATGCCTCCACAACACATGAACCAAAGGAATGGTCCATCCACAAAGCACCCTCTCCTTATGATCCTTGATCCTTACTGGTTGCTCTACGAACGTCGCATCGTCCTCGATATCCAACTCTCCCCAATCGAGGATGTGGGAGTCATAATTTAGATACCAACGAAGCTAAGATACATTGAAGACGTTGTGGATCCTCTCTAACAGTGGTTGTAATGCCACCTGATACACCACCTCGCTGACTCGTCTCAACACCTCGAAGGGTCCAATGGACCTGGGAGAAATCTTACCCCCCTACCGAACCTCTGTTGCCCAAGTAGAGGGGAGACCTTTATGAAAATGTGGTCCCCAACCTCGAACTCTAAGGGACTCATCCTATGATCGGCATACAACAACTTCTGGTCCTAATCCACCTTCATCCTCTCATGCACAAGTTGAACCTTCTCTGTTGTGCTCTGCACCACCTCCAGGCCAAGATCACCTACCTCCCCAACCTTTTTCAAACACACGAGTGAACGACACGGTCTTCCATACAAGGAATAAAATGGTTCCATTCTAATGGTAGAGTGATTTTTATTATTGTCGTAAAACTCTACCAGAGGAAAGTGTCATACCCATGATCCTCTAAAGTCCATAACACATGCTTGCAACATATACTCCAACGTATGGATGGTCCTATCTATCTGCCCATCCGTTTGAGGGTGGAAAGAAGTACTAAATAAAATATGGGTTCCAAAATCACATTGTAATCCCTTCCAGAGTTTTGAATAAAAGTGGGTATCCCGATCTAAAATGATAGTTCTGGGAATCCCATGCATCCACACAACTTCACCCACATACTTCTGTGTTATGGCATCCACTGCGTCCAACTCCTTAATCGCTAATAAGTGAGTTGATTTCGTCAATTGGTCCACAACTACCCATATGGAATAACATACTCCCTCATCCCCGGGTAGTTTCATGAATAAATACATCTAGATGTCATACCACTTTCACTCGGAAATGTCTAAGGGATGAAATAGACCGCCCGAAACACGGTGTTCAGCCTTCACCCACTAACACAAGAGGCACTTTTCTACAAACTCCACCACTTCCCACTTTACTCTTGGCCAAAAAACTGACCCCTCAAGCCCCGTTACATCTTGGAAACTCCTGGGTGTACCGCCAGGGGTGATTTATGGAACTCACCTAGAACTCCCTCGTGCATTTCCACCGAGAAAAAAATCTTTCCATGAAACATCATTCTATTCTAAAAATCCTTAGACCATACTTCCATAGAATCACCCTAGATAATATGATCACACATCACTTTGGTCTATGAGTATCTCCTCTAAGACTCCCCCACTTTCTATACCAAGGAATACCGCACTGTTATTTGAAATAGACAACCTCTACCATCTTCCATTCTCATGCCCATATGTAAATCAACTAACTCATCCATTGCATTCTAAGAATCTGCTAACTCCCGAACCACATCCTTCTGAGACTTACTACTCAAGGCATCATCCACCACATTCCCCTTTCATCGGGTGTAGGATATATCGAAGTTGTAGTCCTAGAGAAACTACATCCACCTCCACTTCCATAAGTTCAGGTCTCACTGGGAGAAGACATACCTTAAGATCTTGTGATATGTGAAGACCATGAAACATTCCCTGATGAGGTAATGCTGCCATAACTTCAGTGTGAACACCACTGCAGCAAGATCCATGTCATGGGTGGCATAGTTACGTTTGTGAGGATGTAACTACCTAGGCCCATAAGAGATCACTCCCCACTACTGCATCAGCACACACCCCAAGCCTAGACCAGAAGCATTACAGAACACTTAAAACATTACCCCTTCTTTTGGAAACCTTAGCATTGGGGAAATGACCATCTTCCCTTTAAGATAACTAAAAGTTTCCTGACACTTCTCACTCTATACAAAAGTCTGTTATTTTCTTACCAAGGCCATTAATGGTGTTTCAACTCAAGAGAATTCGAGTACAAACCTCTAGTAGTAACCTTACAATCCCAAGAAACTATGAAAATATGCTACATTCTTGGGTGTTTCCCAAGAAACAACCACTTGGACTTTCGACGGGTCCACCGCTATTTCCTTCTCGAACACAATATGTCCAAGGAAGTGCACCTCCCATGTCCAGAACTTGCACGTGGAAAACTTCCTGTAGAGCTGGTGATGTCGGAGGACCTCCATAATTGTCCTCATATGCTTGGTGTGATCCTCCTATGATCTTGAGTATATCAGGATGTCATCGATGAACACAAATATGAACTAGTCTAGATACTTGTGGAAAACAGAGTTCATGATCCCCATAAACACAGTTGGTGAATTCGTAATGATGAACAACATGACCATGAACTCAAAGTGCCCATATCTTCACCTTAAACAGTCTTTGAGATGTCACCCTACTTCACCCTCAATTAGTGATATCCATACCGCAGGTCGATCTTAGAGAACCAACCTACTCCCTTCAAATGGTCAAAAAGGTCATTGATTCTTATAAGGGGGTAACAGTTCTTGACTATTACCTGATTCATCTTTAAGTAGTCTATGCACAGCCTAAGACCATCATCTGCCTTATTTGAGAACAAGACTAGGGAACCCCATGGTGATGTTTTTGGTCAGATGAAACCCTTCTTCATTAGGTCATCAACCTGAATTCGCAACTCCTGCAACTCAGAAGGTGTCACCCGATAAGGATCCATCAAAATCAGACAGCCACTGGGTTGTAAGTCTATCCCAAACTCAACATCACATCATGGGGGTAGATTCAAAACCTATTCATGAAATACGTCCAATAACTCACTAAAAATCCCTAGAACTTCTACCATTTATGCAACTGCCAATTCCACTGACAGCTCGGCTAACAAGGAAAGAAGGGGCTCCACATGCCAACTGCCCTCCTAGAAACCCCACTTTCCAATGAAAGCTACACGCTGGCCACGCATATCTGGGAACATGACCCTTCTCCGGAAGAAGTCGATAATATCATGCATAGAATATATCCATTTGATGTCCATGATGACATAGTGTGGCTACATTTGTAGCAAAAGATATTCCCACTGGACTGATGTAACCCCAACATCAGTCTGCATCCTCGACAAACATCAAACATGCTAGTCCATCCTCCAACTAGCATACTCAGAACCTTGGGTATGGAGAGTCTCTCTACATCTAGGCCCAAGGAATACGCTAGATCGGGTGCAACAAAGGAGTGCAAAGCTCCTGAATTAAACAAGGCACGAACAAGAGTACTAAATAGGTTGATCGTACCTCGAACGACCACTATCCCTAATGAAATTTTTGCCTCCATGGTGTGAAACTACACACGAATAGTTCCTTTTCCCATCATTTATTGACTGCCTCCCCAAACACACCATGGTTAAGGTCCCTAAGGAGAGCCCTGAGGTTGGCCTCATCTAGCACCGTCCGCCTTCGATGGAGCGGGAGCTCACTGTCCCTGCTGCTGCTGCTGAAAAGGCATGGCCGACAACTGGTGTTGCTGAGGTGGGAACTGAACCTACCCACCCCACTGTACTTCACTCATTATAGGCACTAATTTTAAAGGTTCCAAAGGCTTCCATAGGTAAATTTCCTTGGTCCTAAGCTTGTAGAGAAAGGTAGATGAATGATAGATCGAAACTGGAACTGGTGAGGTCTGCTCCCCGTCGGCTAAAACCTGGAAGGCCCTAATGATGGGGGCCTGCTACTAATATCTTTCCCCTCAGATGATCTCAATAGGCTCCCCTCTCACAGAACAACTCTCAGTGTGTGCATCCTCTCCACCACTTCAGCCTTCTTCTGAACCTCTAAGTACATCTGTAGAGTGAAGGGAATAACATCGTACTGGATAGAAGGTCAGAGTGCCTCCTCTAAGAGTCTTTCCCATGAATCCTAGTCCAGGAAGAGGTTTGGAGAAAAACAAAGGAGATCCTTGAACTTGATCCCCAAATCCCTTACCGTCATACTCCCTTGTTAAAGGGAGATTAGGTCTTGCCTCTTTTTGACCTTCATCATGGAAGAAAGGAATTCTACCCGGAACTCCTTCTCGAAGTCAATCCACAAAACCTAAGCTTCCTTCTTCTCCCCAAGATTGAGAATCCACCATTCATGCACCGCTCCCCACATCTAGCACATAGCCAGAAGAACCCAATACTCCATCAGAGCCCATATTAAGTAGAAATCTATAACCAACTCCTCGAGCCAGCTCTCTATCTCCATGTCTGAGATGCTGCCCCTTCACTTCCTGAGGGTCTTCCATTAAAAGGCACGAAGCATCTTTTGTCACTGGTTATCCTCCTCCTTTGGATTAGTCCTTTACTGATCAACCAAATCAGCTTGCTATGCCTCAATATTCCTTACTACTTGTGGACAT
Organism: Viscum album; assembly: GCA_963277665.1. Taxonomy (NCBI): domain Eukaryota; kingdom Viridiplantae; phylum Streptophyta; class Magnoliopsida; order Santalales; family Viscaceae; genus Viscum; species Viscum album. The sequence continues at coordinate 1,880,936,807 of OY728165.1, read as the reverse complement.
TGTCTGGGTGCCAGAGCTGCAAGATAAACAAGGAATACCTAAGCCCGATTAGTATAGAAGATCCCTTTTAATTTTTTTCTTAAATTATTTATTTATTTTAAATTCCAAGAACACCCAAGACTCACTAGAAAACAAGTCATCATGATGCATGTACCTTTCATAGGGTCTCTACCCTGTAATCAGTGTATCCTCACTTAGTAGTTCGGTAGGTCAGGAGTCCTTGCATTGGATCACGGGGGGCCCTAAAATCATGTGTTCTAGCCAATATTCCCTAGCCTATTTCATGCACCAAGATTTCCTAACATTGTTTCCCTACCATCCCATGCAATCCTCACTATTCCTAACCCTAAACTCTATCCAATCTCTCAACCATCACCTTTGATACCATTATGTCACGACCCACCTTCTCCATGATGAGGGAAGGGACAACAAATTGTCAGACCCTTCCTTCTTCAAGTTTAAGGAGAGATAATGACCCCCAATTCTTGACTTTAATAGGTCCCAGAGTGGCGACTAGAACCAAGGGTATTGAATCATACATAATATGGAAGGCATTTCCCTTTTTATAGAACAAAATCGGAAGATAAGATAGTAAAACCCAAACAACTCCAAAAACTGAAAGTAAAAGTAAATCTAGAAATCCATTCTCGTATGTATGTTCAAAATAAACTGATACAAGTATAAGAAAAATCTGAAAGGAAGTAATAAAAGAAAAGAAAAGAAGCAACAACAATTGTCCTGATGTCTGAGCTAGTAAGGTCCCGCACAGTCTTGAAAGTCCTCTTGAAAACCTTAATGCAGTTTTATATACGTAGGGTGAGTATACATGTATACTCAGTGGGGAAACCAAAATCTCTCATGCATGAGTGGGGAGGCATTCTAATTCCATGTGGGAAAGTAGAGGTAACCAGAACACCTAATAAGGAAACTATCCACCTGACCTCACCAAGGCAGACTCCCCAAATAACGCAGGTCAGGTAAAGTAATAGTAATATCACATCGATATTTGGGTACCCCGCACCACTTTTCCAATGGTTATTTAGTACATACTACGCATCATACCTCCCCCACAAGTTCCATTGCAGTCCCACCACCACCCCCAAAAACAACCTTATGGGCCACCACAACCATGCAACATGCCCGTAGACACCTGGGCCACCACAACCACACATAACCATTCCTGTAGACACCTGGTCCATAACAACCACTACCACGCCTAAAGACACCTAGTTCGGAACAACCACTGCCACGCCAGAAGACACCTGGGCCAGAACAACCACCACCACGCCCAAAGACACCTGGGCCTCATTCCAAATACACTTGGGAAACAAACCTGCATGCACACACCTAGGCCAACCACTGCAACACATCCTGCCTGAAGATTCTTGGGCCATAATGAACCTTAGTCTATCACATCCAGCCCAAAGAGTCATGGGATACTTGAGAGAGGGAGAAAAAAGGAGCTAATAACCATCCACCTTTGGATCATTGGAAAACACACCCTCCCCCGTGGAATGGGGGTGTTCGGCATGAAGTGATCAACATGGGTGGGGTTCATATAAGAAACAATAGAACTAAATATTATACATATAGGTAATAAAGGAATCATCCCAACCTAAGGGTTATGAAATAGAAAACCATCCCATACACAACCACTCTTGCTACTATCCCTACATGAACAAGTACACAATATCCACAACCAGAACACAACCCATTTCTTGAAAACAATTCCCCCATTATACCCATTATTTTTATCATGTTCAAGTGATTCCATTTAAAACATTAATCCACTATTGGGAAACTAACAAGCATAACCACAATACAAAACAAAAACTGAAGGAAAAACGGAAAAACATGCTTTTAAGCATTCAAACCCAATTCTCTTATAAAGTAATGACATCAAAAGGGATTCGTTAGATCCCTCAAAGTAATAAAACCAAACCAAAACCCAACATACCAGCTCCACATGGCCTCAAATTAACAAACCAACAACCCCTCAACTAGAGGTTCTATTCCCCCTACGTCACTCCACAAGGCATCAAACAGAGCAACCATACATATCACCAGAACAGATCAAGAAGATTTTATATTTAGCTAACACCATTCATTAAGTTCCTTCTTTCAGTTTGGTTAAATAGGGTGATCACACAGGGGTTCTTATTTTTAATGTCCTGGAATTTCTGTATAATTTTTTTAATTATATGGAATTATTTCGAGACCATGAAATCTGACGACACATGATTCTGAGGCCTGGAGCTCCAGGAATGATCCGTCAAAAAATGTTATGTTTAAAATAGCACACATGAGTGGTTTTTCTGAAAAATTGGAATAAATCTTAAACGAGTGCCCGGATCAGAAATCTGAGGGCACCGTTGCATTCAGGATAGCAGGTTTACCCTAGGTGCGACTCAAGTTTAATCGGCGCATACCTCCAGTGAGAAAACCCAAAATGGCATAACCATAAATAAAATAATTAAATGAAGTTAATTTATTTTTCAAATGATTATAACTCATGAATGGTGAATCGTATTAAAAATATAAGACCACTGCCTAGCTTGTGAGGGTATGCTTTCTTTAGACAGATACTAACATTGGGTGGTGCGGGCCAACTATGGAAGTTAGTTTTTTGTTGTAAATAAAATAATTAAGTAACAATTATTTTATTATTAAAATACATAACTTGTAAATGGTAACTTGGATTGAAAAATGAGAGTAACGTTGAGTTCTTCGGGATGTGTTTCCCTTAGACAGAGACTAAACTCGATCGACAAGGTTTGAGGGTGACTGTTTGTAAAGACCCATAAAATTCAAGGGAAATTTTTTTCTTAATTTTCTTTGGGATTTTACAAGAATGCAGTTTCTAACGGCACCTGATTCTGAGGCCTAGTGTGCCCGAAATCAATTTCCGAAGTTTAGCTCAGGTACGTTCAGTGAACGAACGAGCGGGTTTACTAACTTTTGAACCGGTGCTCGGAATCAAATTCTGAGGGTACCGATGAAACCGCAGCACCGGTAATTTCTTAAGAACACCTTTTCCAGAGTTGCGTTTGCTCGGGTGAGGTTATTAATTAATTGGGTTAACTAAAGAATAAAAATAAAATATTGTGCTACAATTTTATTTTTATTCTAATTAATGATAACATATGCTTGGTGGTTGGAGTGGGACCCACTAATATCCTAACTCCACTAGGTAGGATATTAGTGAGGTGGGGCCCACACAATCCCCACCCCCTTTATTTCCTTTTACCTACCACGTGAATTTAATTTGGTAACTCACCCGCACCCCCCCCCCACTTTAATTCCAAGTCAACTCTCGCGTTTAATTAGATTATTAAACGCCTCATTAATTGGTCAATGCTCGATAATTAAATCGTGTTTTAATTTTGAATTTCAAAGGTTGGCATGAGTAATAAAATAAGGCAACACCTTATTTTATTATTATTGTTTTGTTGTGCGAGAAGAATTGGGAGAGGATTTTCTCAAAGCCTTAGAATCTTCATCTTCTTTGTTGGAGAACGCGAAGAACGATGAAGAACGTCGGCCTCCGACAAAAGACGACGAAGAATACAAGTTCTTCGGAGATCGAAGATGCGATGCCGTGTACCGTGACACCGATCTTCTTCTTCGTGATGCCGTGTACTGCGACGCCGATCCTCTTCTCTATGAAGCCGTGTACCGCGACGCCGAAGACACTTATGGAGCCTTCTTCTGCGACGAACCTTCGTTAAAAAACGCTTGAGGTAGGGGGTTTGGTTTAATTTAATTTATGTGGATTATATCCTCGGCATATAATTAAATTGTTGGAAGTCGTTTGAACCAGTAACGCGGTGGGTGCGGACCAACGAACAAGTCTGAACCCACTGATTCTCTGTTCTTGATGCGTGGAACGTTGGGCGGTGATGAAACGGGGCCGTTGAGCGATTGGAGGCCGTCGTAGTAATCTATGGGTCTCGAGATGACCCCAGGTGCAGAAGGGAGCAAGAATGGACCACCGAAGCGACTCCGGTGGCCCGCAGACTACACCAGCGGCGCGGAGGCGGTGGCCAGCACTGGCTGGCCGCCCGAAGGAGGCGGCGTCCCGATGCGCTGCCAGGAGAGACCGCCACGGCTGAAGCCGCAGCGACAGGCGACCGGTCCCGCGACCGCACGGGACCTAGGGGAGATGCGGCACCCAGCGCCGCATCCGCTGGCAAGGGAGCGGCCCCCCACGTGGGGCCGTGGTTACCCAATCTGGGCGAGCGCACCAGGCCGGTCCTGGACCCAGTTCGGGTCGACCCGGTTCGGGCCGACCCAGGGGGTCTCGGGCCGGGTCGTTCCGGGCCCAAAACCCCCTAAAACCGGACATGTTCGTTATTTTACCCATATCTTGGGTTACAGACCTCCGAATGACGCACCGTCAATTGTGATGCGATCCTTGGATCGAGACGGTAGTTTTGGTATATTACACTCAAGGTTTATGAACTTTGGGTACGTCCGGGTTGGTTCGAACACGAAACCAACCGGGCCCTCGGAGCGGAAACGCTTATAACTTGAGCTCCGGACGTCCGATTGACGTGCCGTCAAATTTGTTTGATTCCTCTTAGTGAGACTGACATTTTGGATTACTCCGCTCAAGTTTTGGATGCATTTGGAGTGTGGTCGGGTTGGTTTTGAGTTAAAAACCAACCGGGCGCATGGAACGAAAAGGCCAATAACTCTCAGACCGGGCGTCCGATTAACGCGCCGTCTGTCACATTGAGTTCCTCTTGTCGAGACAGAACTTTGAGATACTTCAACTCCGGACTACGTGTCAGTTGATGTATCGACCCCCTTGGCTCGTGGAGCGGACCCTCCCAGAAATGAGTCTGCTGTGTGCGGGAACCCTAGAGTTGGTTGCGATTGCGACGATGAAGACTGCACTGAAATCCTATGTGGGTTCGGCAACGATGAAGACCGTACTGAAATCCTCCGTGGTTTCAACGGTGATGAAGACTGCACTGAAATCCTATATGGGTTCGGCAGTGATGAAGACCATACTGAAATCCTTCGTGGGTTCGACGGTGATGAAGACTGCACTGAAATCCTATGTGGGTTCGGTAGTGATGATGACCGTACTGAAATCCTCCGTGGGTTCGGCGGTGATGAAGACTGCATTGAAATCCTATGTGGGTTCGGCAGTGATGAAGACCGTACTGAAATCCTCTGTGGGTTCGACAGCGATGAAGACTGCACTGAAATCCTGTGTGGGTTCGGCAGCTTAGCTAGTTTAGTATCCTATGTGGGTCCCAGCTTAGATGAGTCAGTGGCTATATCTGATCATCTCTATCACCGAAGAAGTATACCTGTGTGAGCTGAGTCTTGACTTTCAATCATTATCTTCGATATGATCGACTTATTTTCCTATGTGGATTGGGTTGTGTTATCTTGTGTGGATTGGGTTGTACTCCTATGTGGACGTGATCGAACTTGGGCTCGGATGTTGGAGCCGAACGGGAATTGATGACTTAGGTATATGTATGGGCATATACCTAAGTAGTGTTGGTTGTTACTTCATGATTGTATCATTCCTTTTTGGATTATCCTTTGTGGATTCTGGGATACCTTCGGGGGTCTCGGGGTCCCTACTGAGTAGCGTATACTCACCCCTGCACGGGCTATGCCCGCACTACGTTGTGTTGGATGCAGACGACGGACAGCGCTGATCGTGGTTGAGGATTGTGGAGCAAGTCAGTACTTGGAGGTGGACCACTGGGCGGGACGTACACGGAGTGGACGACTAGACCCGAGGGGGCTGAGGAGGCTATATGTACCCACCCTTCAGGTGGGACTTCCAGTGGACGGCTCGACGTTGCTTCTTTACTTTCAATTGTTGTACTTTCTTTCCAGTTGTACTTTACTTTCAGTTTGGGTTTGTATTCTGGCCCACTTACTTTTCCACACTACCTTTGTATCCAGTTTTACTTAGTGTTTACTTCTGCTTGCTTACTCTGTGGTGTTTGTTTACTTATAAAGGCAATTCCTTCCCCCTTTTTTTAGGATTTACGCCTTGGTGCCAGTCTCCATCCCCTCGCCTATGGAAGGCGGGCTTGGGGTAGTCACGACACGGGTCCCGAGGACGGGTCGTGACAAATTGGTATCAAAGGAGTTCGGTTATACCGTAGAACTCTGGACTCTGATCTTCTTCTATGTGAAGCAATAGTGTTAAGGGTATTGAGTGTGGTTATCAGTCTAGGGAGTCCAGTGTTGGTGCATCGACCGACGTATCCGTACACCAGGACCCTGACTTTTGATTTCCGACTCAATGAACGAAAACATTGATTGCATTTGTGTTTCAAATGTTTTCTTTGTGATTACTTTGTGTCAGCTCACCAGGTATACTGTTTGACCGTGGTGCACCTGTTTCTTTTTAGGATGGCCCCACGATGGCAGCCAGCTAGGGTTCTGAGTTTTGTACAAGATGACAGCCCACAGAGCGATGAGGCCTTGGTGTAGGGCCCTTTGACAGCGGAGGCACTGACGATACCTCTACCCGCCGAGCCACCGATGCTACCAGCCCCAGCCGCTGATAGTGCACGTTGCCTTAGTGCACTGCACGAGTTTCAGCATTAGAGACCGCCCAGGTTCCGCAAGGAGATGAACCCTCAGGCAGCTGAGGATTGGCTGGAGGCAGTTGTGCGAGTTTTCAGGTTAGTGGGGACACCAGCCGACCTCATGGTGATCCTCGTCGCTAGCCTCCTGCACGCGGCAGTAGGCAGATGGTGGAGCTTGATGCTCCAGGTGCACGATGAGGCATCACTCCTCTGGACGGACTTTGAGAGCCTCTTTTGCTCGGAGTTCGTCCCAGCCACCCTCCATGCGGTGCGCATCTAGGAGGTTCTACAGCTACGGCAGGGCACATGACGGTCACCCAGTACTCGGCGAGATTTACCAATCTCTCGCGCTATTTGACGGACATGGTACAAGACCCATTCTTCCAGGCCCGGACCTTCGAGCAGGGACTGTGGCATGAGATCAGGGCATCAATGATCTCCCTCAGCATTCCGACGTAGGAAGGAGTACTAGAGCGAGCTCTTCTCATAGAGATATTTCTTTCCGAGCCTACACCAGCAGCGAGACCTACTGTAGGGCAGCACGTAGTAGAGTCACCTGCAGCTGGCAGTCAACGGATGTCACAGGGGTCCAGGCAGACCGGACCATCAGGCAGACGACCTCAGGACACTGGTTCAATGGTGCAGGGCACAGGGCGTAGAGCCAGCCTTCCGAGGAGCATACAGTGCTACACATGCGGCGGGCAGGGCCACATGGATCGTGATTGCCCGACCCACCGTGCAGAGGAGCAGTAGATGATTGAGGGGACACCCAGGCAGAGGTAGAGGGTCGACCGTGGCGGTCTGCTGAGAGTAGGTGGACGAGGCAAGGGAGCTGGTCGGGCAGTAGGTAGTGGGCGATGCTTTGAGGCTTTACCACCACCACCACCAGGAGGTCCACCCCGACCACAGGGAGCTGGTGGGCAGAGACTGGCTCAGCTTCAGGCAGTGGAGGCCTATGACCATGGTGCGCCAGAGATGATTCGAGGTACTATCTATGTCTACTCCACCCTTGCTGCAGTTCTTATAGACATAGGAGCGAGTCATTCCTTTATTGCCACTACCCTTGTTTGGAGCTCGGAGATTCCGACAGAGCCGTTGGCTCGATCCTTATGGATAGAGACTCCTACAGGAGCAGACTCGACGATTATGCACTGGTGCCGGCAGTGTGAGATTACTCTAGGAGGCGAGAGCTTCGGCTGGGATCTTCTTGTAGTGGCGTCGAGGCCTTATGACATCATCTTGGGCATGGATTGGTTATCTACAGTCCATGCTCAGATTGACTATATTAGGCACATGGTGCGGTGTGTTCACTCCGATGGGAGCAGGTTCACCTTCACCGACGAGAAGGGAGCCTTTGTAGCACAGGATGGACTCACGTAGAGGAGAGGACAACCCATCACTCATCAGTTGGATAGCCTCATCCTAGGATTAGTTGACGTGAAAAGTTCTAGTTTTCCTGTAGTGGTGGATTAGTATGTAGATGTTTTCCCTAACGATGTTTCAGGACTACCTCCTCGCAGAGAGGTAGACTTTTATATTGACCTGTACCCCGGGACAACCCCGATATCCACTCCAGCATATCGGATGGCCCCCGCTGAGCTTCGAGAGCTACGGGTACAGTTGGAGGACTTTCATGGCAAGGGATTCATCCGACCCAGTGTTTCACCCTGGGATTCCCCGATATTGTTCACCAAGAAGGCGGACAGGAGCTTGCGACTGTGTGTCGACTATCATCGCCTGAACCAGGTGACCGCGAGGAACAAGTATCCGCTACCGAGGATTGATGACCTCTTCGATCAGCTCAAAGGAGCATGGTGGTTCTCAAAGATAGACCTTAGATCAGGCTATCATCAGCTCAGAGTTCAAGACAAGGACATGTAGAAGACGGCCTTCAGATGTCGGTATGGCCACTATGAGTTCTTGGTTATGCCTTTCGGTGTAACCAACACTCCAGCAGTGTTCATGGGTCTTATGAACAGGATCTTTCATCCATACCTCGATCTATTTGTCATGGTCTTCATCGACGACATATTGATATACTTGACCACTGAGGAGGAGCACGCCTACCACTTGCGGGTTGTACTAGACACACTCCGAGAGCACCAGCTTTATGGAAAGATCTCGAAGTGTTAGTTCTGGTTACGTGAGGTCCACTTCTTGGGACACGTCATCTCTGAGGCGGGAGTTGCGGTTGATCATGCGCAGATCGAGGCATTGCAAGCTTGGGAGACACCCAGGAGCATGACGGAGGTGCATAGTTTCTTGGGGCTAGCTGGGTACTACTGGAGATTTGTGCTAGAATTTTTCAGTGTTGCGGCACCACTCTCAGCTTTGACGGAGAAGGGGAAACCCTTCGTGTGGTCAAACAGATGTCAGCAGAGCTTCTAAGAGCTGAGAAAGAGATTGAACAGTGCACCTATCTTGAGGCTACCGGAGGAGGGAGTAGGGTATGTAGTCTACTGCGATGCAATAGGGACCAGAATCGGATGTGTCCTGATGCAGGAGCAGGCCGTGATCACCTATGGATCACGTCATTTGAGGCAGCATGAGTAGAAGTACGCTACCCATGACCTGGAGTTAGTAGTAGTGGTCTTCACTCTGAAGATGTGGCGACACTATCTGATGGGAGAGTGCTTTATAGTCTACTCTGACCACCATAGTCTCAGGTACATCTTTTCGCAGAAGGATCTGAATCTTAGACAGCGTCGATGGCTCGAGTTCCTCCAGGACTATGACTTTGAGATAGTCTATACTCCTGTAAAGGGGAACGTAGTAGCGGATGCTCTCAGTAGGAGGATGAGAATTCAGCTACTTGGGGAGGTGACGGAGTAGCTAGCTACTTTGCAGATATCCTTCGTGGATAGAGATGGAGCAGCCTTTCTTCAGTCACTCACAGTCACTCCTCCACTACTGCAGCGGGTCCGAGCGGCACAGCATGGGGACGTTAACTGTGAGACGTGGCATGCTCAGATATCCTCAGGATAGGCACCTGATGGTTTTTCTATAGGAGGAAAGCACGTCGTCCTTTTCAGAAGATGTACCATGGTACCAGTTGCTTTACAGGAGGAGGTGCTGAGAGATTTTCACACTTCCCCTTTAGTGGTACATCCAGGAGTGGTGAAGATGTACCAGGATCTCAGATGATAGCACTGGTGCCGGGTATAAAGAAGGTTGTAGCCGAGTTCGTTTCTCGATGCCTCACCTGTCAGCAGGTGAAGGTGGAGCACTAGGTACCAGCAGGCATGGTGCAGCCCTTGGAGGTCCCGGAGTGGAAGTGGGACGGGATATCTATGGATTTTGTGACTGGAATTCCACGTACTTCCAGAGGTCACAACTCCATTTGGGTGATTATCGACTGACTCACCAAGTCGTCCCACTTCTTAACCATCAGAGAGCAGGGCTCAGTGGAGAGCTTGGGGTGCCTCTATGTTCATGAAATTGTATGGATTCATGGTGTTCAATCATCTATCATCTCCGATCGAGATGCTCGCTTTACTTCCCGGCTTTGGAAGGGGTTACAGGAGGCATTCGGGACGCAGCTACGTCTGAGCACCGCCTTTCACCCTCAGACGGATGGTCAGATTGAGAGGACCATTCAGACTCTCGAGGACATGCTCCGTGCATGTGTCCTCAACTTTGGTCGCAGTTGGGAGGACCACCTACCCTTGGTGGAGTTCACGTACAACAATAGCTACCACTCCACCATCGGGATGGCACCATACGAGGCATTGTACAGCCGACCTTGCAGATCACCTCTGTGCTGGACAGACCCTAGGGAGTCATCACTTGTGGGACCGGAGATAGTCCAGACCATGACAGAGAAGGTCCAGGTCATCCAGGAGCGAATGAGGACAGCTCAGAGCTGGCAGAAGTCTTATGCTGACAGGAGGCGGAGGCCACTGGAGTTCGAGGATGGCGACCACGTCTTCTTGAGGGTCTCATCTCGATGTGGATTACGGAGATTTGGCCGGGGCAGCAAGTTATCTCCATGCTTCATCGAACCATTCCAGGTCCTCAGCAGGATAGGCGAGGTGGCTTATTGCCTGGATCTACCACCTCAGTTGCATCGGGTGCACAACGTCGTCCACGTATCTCAGCTGAGGAGATACGTGCATGACCCGATGCATATCATCGACCATGGGGAGCTAGACATTGATGATGGGGCGACTTTTGCGGAGGTCCCGGTGGAGATCGAGGATTGAAAGGAGCGGGTCCTACGTGGATGGTCGATACCTCTAGTGTGCATCAGATGGTAGCACGAGCACCTCCATGAGATCACTTGGGAGAGGGAGGATCAGATGCGTGCTCAGTACCCACTTTTGTTTCCCTAGTTTATGATGTATCATTACGGGGACGTAAATCCCTAAGGTGGGAGTAATGTAAAGACCCGTAAAATTCAAGGGAAATTTTTTTCTTAATTTTCTTTGGGATTTTACAAGAATGAAAATTCTGATGTCACCTGATTCCGAGGCCCGGTGTGCCCGGAATCAATTTCCAAAGTTTAGCTTGGGTATGTTCAGTGAACGAACGAGCGAGTTTCCTAACTTTTGAACCGGTGCTCGGAATCGAATTCTGAGGGCACCGATGAAATCGCAGCACCGGTAATTGCTTAAGAACACCTTTTTTGGAGTTGCGCTTGCTCGGGTGAGGTTATTAATTAATTGGATTAACTAAAGAACAAAAATAAAATATTGTGCTACAATTTTATTTTTATTCTAAGTAATGATAACCTATGCTTGGTGGTTGCAGTGGGACCCACTAATATCCTAACTCCACTAGGTAGGATATTAGTGAGGTGGGGCCCACACGAGCCCCACCCCCTTTATTTCCTTTTACCTTCCACGTGCATTTAATTTGTTAACTCACCCGTACCCCCCCCCCTCTTTAATGCCAAGTCAACTCTCCCGTTTAATTGGACTATTAAACGCCTAATTAATTGGTCAACACTCGATAATTAAATTGTGTTTTAATTTTTAATTTCAAAGGTTGGCATGAGTAATAAAATAAGGAAACGCCTTATTTTATTATTGTTGTTTCGTTGTGTGAGAAGAATTGGGATAGGATTTACTCAAAGCCTTCGAATCTTCATCTTCTTCGTTGGAGAACGCGAAGAACGACGAAGAACGCCAGCCTCTGATGAAAGACGATGAAGAACGCAAGTTCCTCGGAGATCGACGACGCGGAGCCGTGTACCGCGACACCGATCCTCTTCTCTGCGACACCGTGTACCGCAACGCCGATCCTCTTCTCTGCGACGCCATGTACCGCGACACTGACGATGCTTATGGAGCCTTCTTCCACGACGAAACTTCGTTCAACAACTATTGAGTTAGGGGGTTTGGTTTAATTTAATTTATGTGGATTATATCCTCGGCATATAATTAAATTATTGGAAGTCGTTTGAACCACTAACGCGGTGGGTGCGGACCAACAAACAAGTCTGAACCCACCGATTCTCTGTTCTTGATGCATGGAACGTTGGGCGGCGATGAAATGGGACCGTTGAGCGATTAGAGGCCATCGTAGTAATCTACGAGTCCCGAGACGACCCCAGGCGCAGAAGAGAGCAAGAACGGACCACCGGAGCGGCTCCGGTGGCCTGATGACTACACCGGTGGCGCGGGTCGCTGGCGGCTGGAGGTGGCGGCCGACACCAGCTGGCCGCCCAGAGGCAGCGGTGTCCCGGCGCGCCGCCAAGAGAGACCGTCGTGGCTTCAGCCGCGGCGGAAGGCGACCGGTCCCGCGGCCGCACGGGACCCGGGGGAGACGCGGCGCCCAGCGCTGCATCCGCTAGCAAGGGAGCGGCCCCCATGTGGGGTTGCGGTTACTCAATCAGGGGGGGAAGCGCACCCCCTCCCCCCTGTCCGATCAGCTCGGCGCTGGCCGAGCTGGCCACGCGGGCCGCGCGTGCACACCAGGCCGGGCCGGGCCGCGCCCACTGGGTCGGGCCGGGCCACCTAGGCCGCGCCCACCGGGCCGGGATGTGCCCTAATGGGCCGGACCCGGACCCGTTTCAGGTCGACCCGGTTCGGGCTGACCCAAGGGGTCTCGGGCCGGGTCGGTCTGGGCCCAAAACCCCCTAAAACCGGACAGGTTCGTTCTTTTGCCCATATCTTGGGTTACGGACCTCCGAACGATGCACCGTCAGTTGAGATGCGATCCTTGGATCGAGACGGTCATTTCGTTATATTAAACTCAAGGTTTCAGAGAACTTTATGTACGGCCGGGTTGGTTCGAACACGAAACCAATCGGGCCCTTGGAGTGGAAACGCTTATAACTTGAGCTCCGAACGTCTGATTGACGTGCCGTCGACTTTGTTGGATTCCTCTTAGTGAGACAGACCTTTTGGATTACTCTGATCGATGTTTGGATGTAGTTGGAGTGTGGTCAGGTTGGTTTTGACTTAAAAACCAACCGGGCCCCTCGAACGAAAAAGCCAATAACTCTCAGACCAGGCGTCCGATTGACGCGCCATCTGTCACTTTGAGTTCCTCTTGTCGAGACAGAATTTTGAGATACATAAACTCCGGACTACGTGTCAGTTGATATATCGACCCCCTTGGATCTTGGAGCGAACCCTCCTGGAAACGAGCATGTTGTATGCGGGAACCCTAGAGTTGGCTGCGACTGCGACGGTGAAGATTGTACTGAAATCCTATGTGGGTTCGGCAGCGATGAAGACCGTACTGAAATCCTCCGTGGGTTCGACGACGATGAAGACTGCACTGAAATCCTATGTGGGTTCGGCAGCGATGAAGACCGTACTGAAATCCTCTGTGGGTTCGACAGCGATGAAGAATGCACTGAAATCCTATGTGGGTTCGGTAGCGATGAAGACCGTACTGAAATCCTCCGTGGGTTCGGGGGAGATGAAGATTGCACTGAAATCTTATGTGGGTTCAGCAGCGATGAATACCATACTGAAATCCTCCGTGGGTTCGACGGCGATGAAGACTGCACTGAAATCCTATGTGGGTTTGGTAGCTTAGCTGGTTTAGTATCCTACGTGGGTCCCAGCTTAAATGAGTCAGTGGCTATATCTGATCATCTCTATCACCGAAGAAGTATACCTGTGTGAGCTGAGTCTTGACTTTCAATCATTATATTTGATATGATCAACTTGTTTTCCTATTTGGATAGTGTTTTCCTGTGTGGATTGGGTTGTACTCCTATGTGGACGTGATCGAACTTGGGCTCAGATGTTGGAGCCGAATAGGAATTGATGACTTAGGTATATGTATGGGCATATACCTAAGTAGTGTTGGTTGTTACTTCGTGATTGTATATTTTCTTTGTGGATTATTCTTTGTGAATTCTGGGAGACCATCGGGGGTCTCAGGGTCCCTACTGAGTAGCGTATACTCACCCCTGCACGGGCTATGCCCACACTACGTTGTGTTGGATGCAGATGGTGGATACCGCTGATCGTGGTTGAGGCTTGTGGAGAAAGTCGGTACCTGGAGGTGGACCACTGGGCGGGACGTACACGGAGCGGACGGCTGGACCCAAGGAGGCTGAGGAGGCTATCTGTACCCACCCTTCAGGTGGGACTTCCAGTGGACGGCTCGACATTGCTGCTTTACTTTTAGTTGTTGTACTTTCTTTCCAGTTGTACTTTACTTTCAGTTTGGGTTTGTATTCTGGCCCACTTACTTTTCCGCACTACTTTTGTATCTAGTTTTACTTGGTGTTTACTTTTGCTTTCTTACTCTATGGTGTTTGTCTACTTATAAAGGCAATGCCTTCCCCCTTTTTGTCAGGATTTACGCCTTGGTGCTAGTCTCCAGCCCCTGGCCTATGGGAGGCAGGCTTGGGGTAGTCACAACACGGGTCCCGAGGACGGGTCGTGACACTGTTAATAATTTTCTGAACTTTTTTTCGGGTATGTTCAGTAAACATGTAGGCGGTGTTTTCTATCTTTTGACTCGTAGCTTGGATCAAAAATCTGAGAGCACTATTGAATCAGTATCATTGGGATTAGATTAAGGGAGGGTTCACTTCGATCGAAATTTATCTGGAGAAGAAGTTAGTTTTTGGACCTTTTTAAAAAATAATAAAATAACAATTTTATTTTTATTTTATCTTTCTTTTCTCCAACAGATGAGCGACATTGGTGGGACCGATGACATGTCAAGTCATTAAGTGGATTGACTCACCAATTGCATGACCGCACCATTGCGAATGAAATGAGGTTCATTAATTACTCATTTAATGAACTTCATTAATTCTTTGTGCGGGACACACTCTTTCTCCTATTCTATTTATATGGAGCTCAGGGAGGGGTGTTGGAATGACTTCCCCAAGCAATAAGGCTTTGGCCAAGTACCGTGAACCTAACCACTAGGAGGATGAGTCTGATTTCAAAAAGTAGTGATGAGCACCACTGAATCACAAACCGACGACAACAATGAATGAGGTTTCGTCAATCGTCATCAGCGAACGTCTCTTACATGTAAGGGGTTTGTTTTTAAGTTCATCTATGATGATTTCTTTTCTCCTGCCTGATATCTTATTAACACGGAGGGCATGGGATAAACAAACAAAGGCCAGAACCCTCTCCCGCTTTTCTCATGTTGCGTTCTTCAGGGATAGTTTCCTCAAGTTGATGGCAATGCGAATTAGTAGGTCACGTTTTGACGATGGCACCCCGGAAGAGTTGTAGGTGAAGACGACACCAAGAATGGACCACCAGAGCACATCCAGTGGCCCGTGGAAGAAACCATCTGTGCACCATCATGGCGGCCGTCGGAGGAGACCCACAACAACTGGTCGTGGGTGGTGGAAGGCGGCGCACGATGGCGTGCCACAGTGGATGAAGGCGGCCAGCCTGAGCTGACCATGTGGGATAAAAAGGGTGGTGCCTGCAAGCACCGTCGGCGGGCCGCGACAGAAGGAGGGCGGCACAGAGCAGCCGCAGCCAGTGGGCCATGGCAGGAAGGGGCAGTGCATCCCCGCGCCCCACCGTGTTGGCGGAAGCCGGCTGGCCGAACGGCCAGCCTTTGAATCATGGTAGGGCAGTGCCCCACCAGCTGCCGAAACAGCCCCACAACCGCGGGGCCAGTGGAATTCAATGGTCCGCCTTCGGTCGGACCAAACCGGACGCGGGCCAGACCCACCCAGAGGACCGGACCCACCAGTGGACTGGGTCAACCATGGCCCGATCCCGTGAACTGAACCGGGACGACCCCAATGGGCTGAACCCAGTGAACTGGGCCGACCCTTAATGGGTCAAACCCAGGCAGGGTCAGGTAGAACCTAGGACCTATTGCATCAGGCTGGTCTAACCGAGTCAGACCGAGCCCAAACCCAACTAGTCCCCGAATAAAGAAACACTCGTAATTGACGAAACGGGTGTCTGTTCGACACGCCGTCAGTGGTGTTGGGATCCCTTTTGGTAATCGGTCCCTTTGGCATATTCCGGCAGGCCTGACCAAGTCGGGCCGAACTGAGGTGCGATCACCCCCATTTCACAAAAATGGATGTAACTAACCGACCAGGCGTTCGAATGATGCGCCATCCATGGCATAAGGTCCTTTTTGACAAGGCGGTCCTTTCGAAATACTCTAAGTGAGTTTTGACAGAGTTTGAAGTGCGAGCTAGGTTGGATCAGACCTGAATCCAACTGAGACCTTTTTACAAAAGTGACCATATCTCACAGACCAGGCGTCCGAACGATGCGTTGTCTGTCACGTTGGGACCCCTATGACAGGGCGATACCTTGGGTATACTTTTTGTGGGACTTTGTACTGGTTGAAGTATGACCGGTGGATTGAGGAGAGGTTCTCCCATAATCAAGCGTGTTATGAGTGGGAATCCAGTGGCTGGTTGTAACATAAAGAAGAAGAGTGACCCTGTGTGGATCAACATCATAGCAACCCTATGTGGATCATCATCATGGAGACCCTGTGTGGATCAGAATCATATATACCCTGTGTGTATCATCATCATTGCAACCCTGTATGGATCAGCATCATAGATACCCTGTGTGGATCATCATCATAATGACCCTGTGTGGATCAGCATCATAGAGACCCTGTGTGGATCACCATCATAGCGACCCTGTGTGGATCAACATCATAGCGACCATGTGTGGATTAGCAATGTGCAACCTGGTGAGGACTAGCCTTAGAGAGGCCCATCGTGGATCAATGGAACACATTCAATAGTGTATTGATAAAAGAACAACTTCTTGTGGATTAGTTTTGGAACTTCTAAATGGAATAAGATGATATAGCTTAAGACTAATCATCTGTATTCCTAATATCTGAGTTTTATACCTTGTGTGAGTTGACAATTACTTTGTGTTTTGTGATTGAGGTCTTGCTTTGTGGTTTTTACTTTGTGGAACTCTGGGATACCTTTGGGGGTCTTGGGGTCCCTACTGAGTATTTTTATACTCACCCCTACATGGGCTTCACCCGCACCTTATTGTGTCTTATACATACGACGAGCAGCTGGGCTGAGGCTTGAGGGAACTAGGACCAAGCGGTATATGGAGTACATGGGCTAACATGGAGTGTTGTGGAGATGATTTGTACCTACCTTTCAGGTAGGATCATCGGTGGATGATACAACAATTGTTTTCTCTTTTCAGTTGTACTTGTACATTTTAGTTGGGCTTGTATTCTGACCCCTTTACTTTTAGTACACTTTTTACTATAGTAGTTTACTTTGTGGTTTCTTCTTGTTGTGTTCTTGGTTTGCATGTTTGTATAGGTTTAAAATCAATGCCTTCCCATTATAGGGATACACTTTTTTGGTGCTAGTCGCCAACCCTTGGCCTATGAAAGTTGGGCTTGGGGTAGTCACGACACGGGCCCCCCGAGGGACGGGTTGTGACAAAGTGGTATCAGAGGTGTTGGTTCTACCAAAGAACTAGGACTATTATCTTTCCAATGGATCAATAGTGTTAAGTGTTTTGAGTGTGGTTTTCAGTATGGGGACTCCAGCGTTGTTCTGGCGGTCGACGTATCCATACATTGGACCCTGAATTTTGATTTCCGACTTAGTGCATGAAAACACTGATTGTGTGTGTTTTGGAAATGTTTTACTTTTATCTCTTTTGATTTATCTCACTAGGTATAACCTTTTGACCGTGGTTCATCTTGATTCTCTTCCAAGATGCCTCCACGAAGACAGCCATCCATGATTCTCGATAGAGTACACGATGATGGCCCACTGAGCGGAGAGGCTCCGGTGGAGGGCCCTCTTAGTGTGTTGTCACCTTTGGGTGGTGTACCAGTTTCACCACCACCCATTGGGTAGTATTTACCACCAGTCACACTGGAAGACAATGCACACCAATTGAGTGCATTACACGAGTTCTAGCAGTAGAGGCCTCTGAGGTTTCGAGGTGATACAGATTCCCATGTAGCTGAGGACTGGATGGAGGATGTGGAAACAATTTTCAGCCTAGTTAAAACACCAGTATAGAAAATGGTGATCTTAGCTGTTAGTATTTTCTAGTGCATGACCATGAGGATGGTCCATAGGGTGAAGAAGCTTCAATACATGGATCATTTCCTGAGATGGTACCTTTGGGTAGTGTGCCAACTATATCACTACCATTGGTCAGAAATTACAACCAGCGGTACTGGTAGTGGACACATGTAGTCTTAGTGACTTACACGTGTTTCAGCATCAGATAGACCTTAGGTTCTGAGGAGAGCCTGACTCACAGGTGGCTAAGGACTGTCTTTAGGAGTTGGATGAGTTTCCATCTATCCAGGACACCATTCGATCAGATGGCGGTCCTGGTAGATATCCTTCTACATGGCTCACCAGGACAATTACATGGTTTAGATTACCTTGATCTTGCGAAGAGGTGACTTTTATGTGGACAATATTGAGAACATTCCTTAGATAAGGGTGTCTCTTTCCATAAAAATCTAAGGGTTGAGTGTTCTCTAGAGCTTCTACAGCTTCGGCAGGACGACATGTCAGTAGCTTAGTATTCATCGAGGCATACCGACCATCCCAGGTACTCGATGAATACAGTACGATCAGTGCTTCATGGCTCAGACCTCCGAGCGAGGTGTGTTTAGGGACATCCGATCCAGCACTATTACTTATGCATTCCTACTTATGTTAGAGTGATAGAGAGAACCTTTGTTGTTGAATGTTTTTTGGCTGAGCAGATATAGCCAATGAATGTTAACAGTGAGAAAGTAGGAAACTGACGCCAGTCTCAGAGACTTTGGCATGTAAAATGTTTCAGGAAGAGGAAGTGATAGGGAAATATAAATCTGAAGTGCATCAGACATGTAAGTGGAGATAGGAGAGAAGCATCTGGTGGTATACATTTTGACATGTTACAACCACCCCCCATTGTGGTCCCCACCAGGCTTAGGGAGCTAGAGGGCAGGGGAAGGGAGTAACTGCAAGCGGTCAAGGAGTGTGACCCAAGGGCTCCTTGAATTATTTGAGGTATGGTTTGTGTCTACTAATAGTTTCCATATTAACAGACATAAGTACCAAACATTCCTTCTTTCCATGAATCTTGTTCAAGACCTATATTTTCCTGTTAAACTGATGACTTGGCCCTTATGTTTAGAGATACCTTTGGGAGGATACTCGATAATCACGATTATGATGATGGTGTGATCTGACCCTTGAGGTGAGATTTTCGGTTGGAACCTCTTGGTGGTAGCGTCGAGGCCTTACGACATTAGTTTTTCTATGGACTAGACATCCACAGTTCATACTCAGATTGACTATTTTAGGAAAAAAGGATGTAGTATATCTACAACATTGGAATGGGGTTTTTCTTAGTTGGAAAAAAAAGGAAACCTAGATAGCACAGGATAAAATAATGCATAGAAGGGTGCCACTGATCACTCTTGAGTCATCCAGCCTTACCCTCGTGGCAGTAGGAGTTTTGAGTTTTCATTTCCCAACAGTAGTGGTAGAGTGTGGATAAATCTTTTCAAAAGATGTTTCCAGGATTACCTCCCCAAAGGGAGAGGGACTTCTTCTTGGGATGGGTACTTCCAGAGATTTGTACCAGACTTATTCAGAGTATCGGTGCCCTTTTCGTCTTTGACAAAGAAGGGGGAGCCTTTTCTGTGGATGGAGAAGTGTCAGTAGAGATTTCATGAGTTGATATTGAGACTAACTATTGCCCCCATATTGAGGCCAACAGAAGAGGGTGTTGGGTATGTAGTCTCCTATGACACATCAGGGACCATACTAGGTTATTTTCTGATGCAGGAGTGGGAAGTGATTTCTTATGACTCACGGTAGTTGAGATAGCACAAGCAGAACTACGCTACCCATGACATGGAGTTAGCAGAAACGGTCTTTGCACGGAAGATGTGGTAGCACTACTTTATGGGTGAATGGTTTACTATTTACTCTGATCACAAAAGTCTCAGGTATATCTTCTCATAGACGGACTTGAACTTGAGACAATGATGATGGCTAGAGTTCCTCCAGGACTATGACTTTGAGATAGTCTATACTCCTGGGAAGGGGAACGTGGAAGCAGACACACTCAGCATGACGTCTGGTCTACAGATGATGAGTGAGGCGTCAGAGCAGCTAGTCGTACTGTAGATATACTTCATGGATAAAGATGGAGCAGCTTACCTCCAGTATATGACTATAACTCACCCAATTATTTAGTGAGTTCAGGAGGCACAACATAGGGATGTTTAATGCGAGGCCCGACGTGCTCAGTTATCCTCAGGATAGTCTCCTAAAAGATTTTTTGAAGGTGGGGAGCACGTCGTTCTCTTCATAGTACACACCATGGTACCAGTGACGCTTCAGGAGGAGGTGTTGAGTGAGTTCCATACATCCCCTTTAACGGTACATCATAGAGTGGCAACGATATACCAGGACCTCCGGCCTCATTACTGGTGGCCAGGGATGGAAGAAGTAGTGGTATAGTTTGTATCACAATGTCGGACTTGTTAGAAAGTGAATACTTAATAGATCTAGCAGAAGTCTTATTCTGACAGGGGACGAAGACCCTTGGAGTTTGAGGAGGGAGACCATGTCTTCCTACAGGTATCACTCCGACGAGGATTATAAAGGTTTGGATGGGGTAGTAAGCTATCTTCGAGGTTCATCAGACCTTTCTAGATTCTCAATAGAGTGGGCGAGGTGGTGTACTGTCTATCTCTTCCCCCGCAGATGCACCAGATGCATAATGTTTTCCATGTGTCACAGCTGAGGAGATGCGTTGATGATCCATCACACGTTATCAACTAGGTTGAGTTGGACTTTGATGACGGGGCAGCTTTTACAGATTTTCCTGTGGAGATAGAGGATCGACAAGAGCGAGTCCTTTTTGAATGGTTGATCCCTCTGGTGTGAGTTAGGTGGTAGCATGGAAACCTCCAAGAGACCACATGGGAGTGGGAGGCTCATATTTGTGCTCAGTACCCTGATTTGTTTAATTTGCCTTTATTTTGGATTTCGGGGACATAAATCCATAATGTGGGGAGAATGTAATATCCTAGAATGTCCGTATATATTTTTTAATTATATGGAATTATTTCGAGACTACGAAATCTGACGGCACGTGATTCTGAGGCATGGAGTTCCCAGAATGATCAGTCGAAAAATGTTAAGTTTAAAATAGTGTGTGTGAGTGGTTTTCCTGAAAAAAGTGGAATAAATCTTAAACAGGTTATCAGATCAGAAATATGAGGGCACCGTTACGTTTAGGATAACGGGTTTACCCTAGGTGAGATTTAAGTTTATTCAGCGCAGGCCTCCGGTAAGAAAACCCAAAAATGGAATAACCATAAATAAAATAATTAAATAAAGTTATTTTATATTTCAATTGCTTATAACTCACGAACGGTGACTCAGATTAAAAATTTGAGATCACTACTAAGATCATGAGGGTATGATTTCTTTAGGCAGATACTAACATTGGCCGGCACATGCCAACTATGGAAGTTAGTTTTTGGTCGTAAATAAAATAATTAAGTAACAATTATTTTATTGTTAAAATCCATAACTTCTAAATGGTAACTCGGATTCAAAATCCAAGGGTACCGTTGAGTTTTTTGGGATGTATTTCTTTTAAGCAGAGCCTAACCTAGACCAACGCGGTTCGAGGGTGTCTGTTAATAATTTTATGAACTTTTTTTCGGGTACGTTCAATAAACACACAAGCGGAGTTTTCAATATTTTGACTCGTTGCTCGGATAGAAAATCCAAGAGCACCGTTGAATCCGCAGTGCCAGGATTCTCTTAAGGGAGGCTTCACTTCGACCATAGTTTGTCGGGATATGAAGTTAGTTTTTGGACCTTTTTAAAGAATAATAAAATAACAATTTTATTGTTATTTTATCTTTATTTTCTCTAACGGATGGGCGGAGTTGGCGGTACCGACAACATGTCAAGTCATTAAGTGGCTTGAATTACCAATTGTGTAAGTGCACCATTGTGAATTAAATGAGGTTCATTAATTACTCATTTAATGAACCTCATTAATTCTTCGTGTGGGACACACTCTTTCTCATCTACTATTTATATGGAGCTCAGGGAGGGGTGTTGGAACGGATTCACCAAGCGAAGAAGCTTTGGAAAAGTACTGCGATGCCAACCACTTGGAGGACGAGAATGATTTCAGCGAGCAGTGACGAGCGCCATCGAATCACGAACAGAAGACAACGATGAAGGAGGTTTCGTCGATTGTCGTTAGTGAACATCTCTTCAGGGTAGGGGGTTGTTTTTAAGTTCATCTATGACGATTTCTTTTCTCCTGCCTATTATCTTATTAACGTAGAGGGAACGGGCCAAACAAACAAAGGCCCAGACCCTCCGCCAGTTCTCTCATGTTGCGTTCTTCAGGGACAGTTTTCTCAAGTTGACGGCAATGCAAATTAGCGGGTCACGTTTTGACGACGACACCCCAGGAGAGCCGTAGGTGCAGAAAACACCAAGAGCAGACCAACAGAGCACGTCCAGTGGCCCACAGAAGAAACCGTTGGCGCGCCATGTCAGCGGCAGTCGGAGGAGACCCACAGAAATCGGTCGCGGGAGGTGGAAGGTGGTGCGCGACGTTGCACCGCGATCACCAAAGGCAGCTGGCCCGAGCCGGATGTGCGGGACAAAAAGGGCGGCGCCCGTAGGTGCCGTCAGCAGCAGCAGCCATGACAGAAGGAGGGTGGTGCAACCTCACGCCATGCCGCGTTGTCGGAAGTCAGTTGGCCGAATGATCGCTCGTTGAATCGCGTAGGGGTAGCGCCGCACCGGCTAGCTGAAACGGCCCCGCAATTACAGGGCTGGAAGGACAGAATGGTCTGCCATCGGACGAACCGAGCCAGACGCGGGTCGACTAAGCGGGTCGAACCCACCCAGCGGACAGAACCCGCCAGTGGGCTGGACCTGCCAGTGGGCCAGGCTGGGCCAGACGCGCCGCGTGGGTGGGACGAGCCCCACCCGAAGGGCTGGGCAAACTGCGGCCCGGGCCCGCAAACCACACCGGGCCGACCTTGACAGGTCGGACCCCATGAACTGGGCTGACCCTTAACGAGTCTGACCCGAGCAGGATCAAGTAGAACCTGGGACCCATTGCATCGGGCCGGTTCGACCGAGTCAAACCAGGCCTAGACCCAACCGGTCCCCGAATAAAGAAATGCTCGTAACTGAAGAACTGGGTGTCCATTTGACACACCATCAGTGGAATTGGGATCCCTTTTGGGAAGCGTTCCCTTTGGTATATTCTGATGGCCCTGACCGAGCCAGGCCGGACTGAGGTGTGCTCACCCCTGTTTCACGAAAAGGGATGTAACTAGCATACCGGGCATCCGAACGATGCGTCGTCCATGGAATAAGGACCCTTATGACAAGGCGGTCCTTTGGAGATACTCTAAGTGAGTTTTGACGGAGTTTAACGTGTGACCTGGGTTGGATCAGACTTGAATCCAACCAGGCCCTTTTTACAAAAGTGCCCATATCTCACAGACCGAGCGTCTGAACGACACGTCGTCTATCACGTTGGGACCCCTATGACGGGGCGGTCCCTTGGGTATACTTTTCACAGGACTTTGTACTGGTTGAAATATGACCGATGGATTGAGGATCGGTTCTCCCAGAATCAAGCATGTTATGAGCGGGAATCCAGTGGTTGTCTGTGACATGAAGAAGAAGAGTGACCCTATGTGGATCAATATCATAGAGAACCTGTGTAGATCAGAATCATAGCGACCCTATGTGGATCAGCATCATAGAAACCCTATGTGGATCAGCATCATAACAACCCTGTGTGGATCAGCATCATAGTGACCCTGCGTGGATCATCATCATAGCGACCCTGTGTGTATCAGCTTCATAGAAACCCTATGTGGATCAACATTATAGAGACCCTGTGTGGATCAGCATCATAACTACCCTATGTGGATCAGTATCGTAGTGACCCTATGTGGATCAGTAGTGCGCGACCCAGGGAGAACTAGCCTTAGAGCGGCCCATCGTGGATCAACGACATACGTCCAAGAGTGGATTGATAGTAGAACAAATTCTTGTGGATTTGTTGTGGAAATTCTAAATAGAATAAGATGATATAGCTTAAGACTAATTATCTATATTCATAATCTCTAAGTTTTATACCTAGTGTGAGCTGACTATTGCTTTGTGCTTTTTAATTGAGGTCTTGCTTTGTGGTTTTTTCTTTGTGTAACTATGGGAGACATTCAGGGGTATTGGGGTCCCTACTGATTATTGTTATACTCACCCCTACACGGGTTTCGCCTACACCTTGTTGTGTCTTGTGCAGACGATGAGAAGCTAGGATGAGGCTTGAGGGAGCCCGAACCAGGTGGTACACGGAGGATACGGGATGACGTGGAGTGTTGTGAAGATGATATGTACCTACCCTTTAGGTAGGATCCTCGGTGGATGATCCAACTACTATTTTCTATTTTTAGTTATACTTTTACTTTTCAGTTGGGCTTGTATTTCGCCCCATTTACTTTCAGTGCACATTTTACTACGATAGTTTACTTCATGGTTGCTTCTTGTTGTGTTCTTGGTTTGTGTGTTTGTACAGGTTTAAAGGCAATGCCTTCACATTATAGGGACACACCTTTTCAGTTCTAGTCTCCAACCCCTGGCCTATGGAAGTTAGGATTGGGGTAGTCACGACACGGGCCCCTGGGGGATGGGTTGTGACATTATTCATCGGGCATCCATTTAATCAACCAAGTTTGCATGATTAATCAATTTTCATGATATGGTCATTCAATCACCATATTATCTAGAAAAACAGAGCTTCATTAATGCATAAGAAAGGAACACCAACAACCACGATTTTCAGTGGACATAATCCCATACAGTTCACAACATAAAAACAAACGTATAACACCATTCATTCTTTAACAATCCATTTATTATCTTTTTTAAAGTTGGTTTTATCTACATCTTGAAGAATCATCATCATACCCACCCCGCATGATTCACATTAAAGAGAGATTAAAGAAAAAAACCCTACTTGGATGATCAAAGATTTAATTTTTCTCCTCGTGCTAAGAATTGGGGATGCACGACTTACAAAGGAAGAACCCCAAGGACTCCAAGGATGAGCGGGAAGGGATCCAGCACAGGCGCATGATTCATCTCAGGAGGAATTCTTGAGGCACACTAGGAGAAATAGAAGGGAAGAACGAAGAGAGGATCTCAGATTAAGAAGAGGAAATATCCTAAAATCAGGAAGAAAATTTTGAATTCCATAAAAGTGGGATCGTGGCTCGACCACGCAGATCAAATGTTTCACACATTAGGATTAATTGAGATTTAATAATTCTCCTTGGAGATGGTGAAGATAATGGGTGTGAGTTTATAGATTTCCTTTAAATAGATAAAACACGTAATAGGGGTGAAACTGGAAAACACGGGAAGCTCTAAAACACAGCAAAGGGCGTGGAAGGCCACACATTTTGGTAAATCAAGGTTTGGATGAATCTTGTTGGTTTAAAACATCCTTTATGGGATTTAAAATTCTTTTAAAGGGGTATTAAAACACTTTTACGTCAAAAGGTACGTTACTAGAGTGAAACTGGAAAGTCCTAGAGAAATTTGAAATGACTCACTGTTAGGTGAGTCACCATCGCCCTGACACCGTCTCCCTGGCACGGATGCCGATCAGTGCCTCTAATGATCCATCGACACCACTATTTCCCATCGGTGCCTCCTATTCCCATCAGTGCCACCATTTGTTTGACCTGAAATTTGGAAAATTTCTTAATGAGTCACTGATGGTCCCCAGGTTACCCCAAACACCAAAATTTGGAAAATTAATGGACCAGGAGGGTCTGGGCCATTTCAAGTAATGACAACCATCCTATGAACATACGTTGTGTAATATAATCTCTTTGTAATTAGATATATTATATATCAGGACACACACTTGTGTCATAATATTTTCTTGATTTAATATTTTTTTATATAATTGGATGAGCTTAACTTTGACCACTATGGTATGGATTTATGAAGGTACTACCATCTTGGTAAACTAATCCTGACTTATTACTTACTCAAATTATAAGAGACAAATTATATCTTGATCATTCAACCAATGCCATATCACCAATGACACACCCAACACAAGCGACCTCACCCTAACATTAATGTCATGATTTTTTCCTTGCATCAGAGTACACAACCAAATGGAACACATTGATAATGATCTCAATCCAAGAGAAAAATATTCATGTCTATAGATAGGAACATCCAATGACACCTAAGGTATGTGGTGTTCCTATTGGAGGTTCTATCCTCACTATCTCATCTATTAGAGATCACTAAGTGAGAACTTCATGAGAATATGTCTAAATTCTTATAACCCCTAAACGCATAATAGTCAAACATCTACTATGTCTAGTCAGTATGATGTATTTAGACCATAGGACACTTGTTTAAGATTAATTTTATGGTATCTATAGGTTCTCATTATAGATTGGGAACTACTATAACCTTTTGATATGATAAATAATATATAGAAATTACCATTTAAATAGCGGATATAGAAATATTTACACTATAATGGTAAGTGTACATCATGTATAAATCACTATATACATGGTATGGTAATCGAAAAGTACTGTTCAAGTTGGGTCAAGTGCACCCTCTATTACAAAAATCCCAATTGCACTAGAGCCAATTTACTAATTATCCGTTTTAGCTCTCACATGATAAGATCATGTTTTTTTTGAGTTATGGATTTATTAATGGGGCCTTCCACTTCTCTATTGCATGGCTATTATGTTGTCTATGACTTCACCTCTTTTAATAAGACTTCTCAAGAGATGTAAACCCTGATTATATACCATTATTTTCACTTTCGAAATATGAAATCTTGACTAGTAAGAGTATAATAATTTAAATTATGATAACACTTTACTTACTAGGTGTTATTTCAATAACTGGAACAAACCATTTCATATTTTACACTACTTCTTAGATTTCTAAAAAGCCTCAACATACTCAGTATTTGTATACATGACTACCATTGACTTGAATGAGCTTGTCTTGATCATTATTTTATTCTAACTACTATATTAGATCATATTGAACTTAAAGGAAGACTAGTTTGTGTCCCCTTTTAAATAGTATCACTTCCTCTTTATATACTAGGTACATATCTTTTGTACATTCTCAAGTACAATCAGATAGTTCTCACTGCTTCCCTTGAATCTCTCCTAGATATAAATAAATTCTTTCCTATTATAAAATATATGTTGGTAATATCATATCTTGTACATATCATGGTATACGTGATTTATCCATCATAAAAGAATATAGAATTCAACTCACCACATTAATCTCCTCCTATATCCCATACATGTCTTCTTGGAGAGATTTATGCCATGTGACATTGGAAACAATTTTATCTTGAATTGTTCTAAATTGTATTTTTTCAATAAATTTTCAGCATATGTACTATTGAAGTGGTATAATAAACCATTAGATCTACCTAAGTAGATCTTATTCCCTAAAACCTTGGTTTCTAATTTAAGTCAATCTCTAGACAATTACTTTAATACTAGTCTTAAATAACTATAAGACCATTAGCTATTTTCCATATGTTATTAAACATATTTTACTTGAAAAACAATAGTTCTCCCATGAACCTCTGGTAGACACATGACAAAGATTCAATCCAAATGAATACTCGAAGATCTTGTTTCTTACTTTTAATCCTAAACTAGATTTCAGTAACTTGCACCCGTATTGGCATTCTATGATGTTACCATCCCCTTTTGGTTGCATCATATAGAAACCTTCCATGATTGGTGGTCTTAACATTCAATGCTCAATAAAATTATCATTGAAATTATCTATAACAAGTATAATTCGAATGGATTTAGGCATAATGATTTTGTATAACCAATTGAGCCTTATTGGTACCACACTTGTACCATCCATGTATAGTTTCACTTGAATACCCACCGAAGGATTAATGATAATAATCCCCTACACTTTGATAGATTGAATCCATTATTTAATTTATCATGTCAATTTCTATATATTTACTACTTGTAAGAATTATTATTCTAAATGAATAATGTATCATAACTAGTTGTGGTGAATATAAAACCATCACCATTGATTTATCCTTCCTACACAATATGTTTCTCTGGAACATTCCTTTTCCACAAGGTCTTGTGGAACATGTTTCTATGTCAACTATTTTTGCATCTCTATCATTGACTAAAACCAAGTCAATCTTGCTCCTACTATCTTGAATAAAGATGTACACCCTTTTATAGAAATATGTCTAGAACTTGACTATAACTTTTCTATCTAGGGATTTCTGTAATATACTTATAAAACATTAGGATGATTACTATAGATGCACATTGTGTTTTTTCTTGATGAAATTTTGTTTATATCCTCAAAAAACTCTTTACATCTAAACACATGTTCTTATGAAAATGGATTTGTATCATACTAAAATTCATATGATATTCATTTTTCATTATTGTATATATATAGTTATGGTGTAATGTCTCTATTTTCAATTAATGTCTCTAAAAATAGAAGTATCCAAAGTGAATGAGTTTTAACATTGATGCTTCTTTTCCTTACATCATGAATATGATGTGTATAAGGAAATGTGAGTTTATGAATTACTCCATGCTAGATTTTATTAATCAATGTTTACATGTAATACTAATAATCAATCCTCCTTATTAGAATCATATTATTAATGTGGATAAGTTAATGTGTGTTTGAGAATTAATCCACACAAAATTATATTGTTCGATGAATGCTTGGTCAGGATATTCTTCGAAACACTAGCCTGAAGCACCTCATATCTTATGACCATTCATTTATTATAATTTACTTTAAAATTCCTTAATGAGAACTTGAAGGATTCTAATGAAGTATATTTACCACTAGATTTCTCTTGGAATGGTTTATTCTCTCTCGATAAACTAATTCCATAATTTTTTGGCTTACCTTTATTTCTAAATGTTTCTTTGTCCAAAAATAAGTACACAAATGTGTCAATAATACCTAAGGAATTTTAACTCTAAAGATTCTAAAACCATGTTGGGTATTTCCATGAAAACTATTTAGTTTTTCTTGAGAAATTATTATCTTTCCACAACGGGGTATATAAGTCTTACATTTTATATTCATCATGTATTGCCCATGATTCATGTATTACTTAACTATTGGTTTTGTATGAAATGCCTTAAATAAGATTTATTCATAAATTTTCTGGTAGCATTGATCACATAGTTTTACAAGAACCATTAAATTGGAAATGAAATTGTTTGCTTCTCATTACTGATATAGGTATCACCCTTCCTTAGCTTCTTGTAGAAAACATATTGATTTCTAGTAATGATTATTTACTTCCTTAGTTCCTATATTTAGATTCAAGTATTTAAGGAAAAATTGTATCTAATACCCAAGGATGAAAAATGAAATATTGCATTTAATGATTAATATACCTGAATTAGAAGCTTGTTCTTTCTTCTCCTTCAATTCATTACAATTTCTATTATAGTGACCTATCTTTCCACAATAAAAGAAAATAGCCTCTTGTTCAATGATCTCCCTATTTATCTTTGGTTTCTTAAAAAGATGATGTGAAGGTGTCTTTAGCAGTATACTTGCATTTTGAATCTTTTTCTTTTCTTTTTATTTATTCTCCTCAAGAAATAAATATTTAACTTTCATAAAATTCTCATATTATTGTAAAAACCATCCCAAAATATTTTAAAGTGGGTTTTCCTAACATTTTGTTTAATAATTCTCAATGAAAATAAAAAAACTGGGTGGTAAGGATGAGAGAATGAGATGAACTTAAATCTCTTGATTTGACTTGAAACCCAGTTCTTATAGTCATTAAATTTACTTTTTCATCCTAAGTAAATGATAACTATCTTGATTTCTCTATTTCAATCGATATATGATTATTTTGATCATTATTTAAATGATTTTTTACTTCACTTTATCCTCACAAACTTGTAGGAGATAAAGAAACATGGTATATAAATCCATGTACTTATGTTGCACCAAAAACTATTTGGTCATTGATGTTAGAATTATGATATAAAAATAAAATGTGTCATCCATGAGTCTCATGTAAGCATTTTTCTCATCCTCACTTTCACCCTATAGAGGATGATTAGGTTATTGGGACTCCAACGCTTATAATTTCCTTTCATACTACAACACTATGCGTAAGTTCCTATAACACTCTTAGAAATTATCACTAGTGAGGACACGATCTTTGACCATTATGGATCATAGATAATATGTGGTTTTACTTTCCATTTCCTAAAAAAATTAAATCTAGCAGATTAGTACTTTTATCTTGATTACTGATTAGACATTTCCAATTTTTTAAATCATTAAATGTCTCCCACTATTTTATCAAACCTCGGTATCCCTCACTACTATATTTGGAATAATCTATCACATGATTATTATAGTTGAAATAATTTTTGGAACCTCTCCTCATATTCTACAATATTTGGATACACCACTACTTGGAGAGTTTCTAGGTAGGCTCTAGACTGGCCAATTGTATTAACTTGCAGTTCCTTAAACTATTGAGTAAAGTCCCCGCTTATCATAGTTGTAACCATGATTCCATCAACACTTTGACTCTAAAGTGATATAAATCTAGCTTTGTCTACTTCTTTTATACCAAATTTAGTTAATTCAACCCATTACCCTTATTAGAACTCCTCAGTAGTTGGATACACCCTCAAATTTGGATGACAAGAACCTCGAACACTCAGTTTTGTTCAGGATTGAGCAACGAAAGGCATTACGACCTAATATATCTTTGAGGGTTTTAAATATTTCTTGATGAATGAAATACATTTCTATTAAATATGTTCAAACTATATTGTCATTCTCACAAATGAACATGAATTAATAGAAAAACATTCATCGCATCTTTATGTATTTTCCTTATTTATTATTTTATGTTTTTTCACAGTAAACATGCACATGCATAAAATAATAAACAATGCATAAGGGAAATAATTACCTGACTGGTCTTGAGAATCTATTACTGGTTGATCCATTTAAATCTAATGAATCAACCAAGACTTAGGTGTATCATACCTTAGTTGAGTCTAAACTCGTATTACAGCTTGCCTTGGTCCAGTGTATTCACTTCTCATCTGGATTACCATATTGTTTTAGCGGGGTTCTCATCTTTAAGTGTTATTGTACAATGTAAAAATAAACTCACATGAAAGAAAGGTGGTCTAGGGAAGCACAAAATACATACATATAAATTTTTCATGCAGGCCCTTATAGGAAAAGAAGATGATTTGCATACCATCATATAATTAAATAATTATTACATATATCATACACATGTAATAAATAATAAAACGAAATTAACCAGACATACACATGGTCAGTCACTACTCAAGACCAGTCAGTATATTAAATAAACACATGATAAAATTAAATCGTAATAAATTTAAAGTATGATGAAAATTTAAATAAATTAAATGAATTAATTAAATTTGGAAAAAATATTAACATAATTTATTCTTATTCAATTCATCATTAATTTTATTTTTATTCCAAAAAATAAATTGAATAAATTAATTTAATTTAATGATATAATTAAATAGTTTTTTTAGAATATTAACAAATTATTATTTTGAAACCAAAAAATAACTTTAAATTAATTTAATTTAATAATAAAAATAAATAAATAAATTTAATTAAAATTTGATTATATAAAAATAACTGGGGCCCCAAAACCCTGCTGAAGCCCATCCCGAGTCAGGTCGTAACCCACAAGATCATTTCGAGCCATGTAGACCCCATACAGGGTTGTTCTGAGCCATACAGGCCCATCCAAACCCATTTAAGCTTGGGAAGACTCGTCCAGACCTGTTTCAGGCTAGGTCGGTCACTCAAGACCCGTGGCAGCTTTTGGAAACCTGAGGAAGAGGGGTCTCACCACACATGGGGTTCGTGCATATCGGGTTTATCAAAAGGGATGGATTTGGTGGTCTTGACTAGGGTGGCATAGTGAGTGGTGACCTCCTCAAATGACAACGATGATCGGTTGAGTTTCGGTGCAGGATGGTGACCTTGCAGGCGGCATCGATTCTAGGCAGCGACGACAACCAACTATTTGTCCATGGCATTATAACATGACATGGAGACAGTGGTACTCCTTAGAAGAGGTTGAATAGGAGAGAGTTGGGATGACAACTGGTCAGACATGAGGTGTGAAAGTGAACTTGTGGAAAGTGGTGTTGGTGAGGAGGGTCTGGTGGCGGTGCAACTTCCTTCAAAATCCACCCTTTTTTAATAAAAAAATATTTTCTATTTTCTAAAAGCATAGAAATAGGCTTTAGAAAGATTTTGTACTTTTTTATTGTAGGTCATAAGTCATGATGCTATATAATTTTCCAATGTATCAAAATAAAATATCCTAGCAGTTAGGCTTATTTTAAAATTAAAATAATAGTTTAATTTTCTGGTGGAAAAATTGGATCAGAGCTGGAGGAACTACGGTGGCTGGCTTCCAGCCGATTCCTGGCTAGAATAAAATGGGGACACCATAAAAAATTATTTTTTCAAGCGATGCATGTGTATTTTAACATGTATAAAAATATGTTCTTCGTATTTTTCTTAATATCCAAAAACAAGCTGTTGATCCATATTTTATTTTATATGGTTGTAACTTCACCATCCAAGATCGGATCGATGTTTGATCAGATCTGTTGGGACTAATTTCAAACCCTTTACTTAAATTTAAAGCAAAATAATTTTTCTTGGCTCAGAAAATTCATGCAATCGCTCTGATACCAATTGTTGGTATCAGGTCTCGCAATAGAAGACGATGGATTGGAGATTTAAAAAATTTCATCACCAAATCAATGAAACTTCATCATCTCCCATAATTTGTGCCCTGATACAGTCCAAGGATCTCACATGAATTGTCCAAATTACAAAAAATAAAACTGAACAAGTACCTCATTTGAATCGAAGTGTTCTCATCTGTCTCACATCATTGGCAACCATTGATCGAAGGATCTGAGGCCAAACCCCTCTAGAATTTCCAAGCATGATTCAAGAATCTGTGCATAATCTATTCTTTGAATTTCATGTTCTGGTACTGAGCTTCGAAAATTTCTTTGATGTCGTGTCGATCAACTTGATCTCATGCCTTCGATCTGTGAAGGTGTTCTTGGATCATTCGCTCGGTTTGAGCATTTCTGTCTCTATGATTCGGGAGGACGGAGAAGATATCAATTCCGAATGATGAATAGTTGATGGAATTATCTTCTCCTAGACTAAAATAGGGGATGTCTAAAATACCCGATTAGGTTTTCCGACCCCAGTATATGTAACATCCACTAAATAAGCAACAAATAAATAATTATGATTAACCAACTGCACCTATTCACCTGAATAGGTAAAATTATTGAATTCACTATTGTGTGTGACCCTCTATGACCTTATCTCAATAGTAGTGAATAGTATTCACAGAGTAAGAGTAAAGTTTGAGAACCCATCAAGGTACCTAAAGAGACAAGGAATAGTCATAGCAATGGAAACCATCATAGAGACATGAAATGTGTAATATAATCTCTTTGTCTTTAGATATATCGAAAAGTAGGATACAAACTTGTTTCATCATCCTTTATTTATTTATTATTTATTGATCTAACTGGATGGAATTACCTTCAACTACTGTAACGTCCCGGCCCGGCTCACCATCAAACCGGTGGTCGGACCGGTCGCCACATGGCCTCAAGTGCGTCTCCTCATACGATAGAGGCTGCCGACTAGTAGCGAGGGTCTCAGGAGGTGATAGTGGGGAGACTATACCCTAAAATCAGAGTAACATAGCGGTATAGTCAGAGTAAATATCATTCAATAGCGGAAGTATTAATCGATTGAAAGACAGAAGTAAAAGACAAAATAATATCCATTTTATAAAAGGTGGCCAAAGCCAGTTGTCACAATACAGGTATGATGATACAGATATAGAAAGAAGTAAACAATACAACATGCTTTCAATACAATACAAAAGAAATGAAGAAAAGACAGCAAAGCCCGACATGCGATCTCTTGAGCATCCCAAGCTCCCGCTTGGTCCTTTGCTCCTAACTCCTCAGGTACAAACAGAACAGCTCACAACCTAGGTCCTGCAAGCAAGAAGATCTACTCGGGTACCCCAGTGCAATGGCGGCCTGAGTAGGGTGTGAGATAATAATCTCAGTAGGCCGGCACCACCGGTGTCTAACCCAATCCAGACAGTGTGTATTCAATTAAACAGTAAGCAGGAATATTAGGATTCAATAAGCAGGACAACATAGAATAATAACACCCATCCAGGTTTCCCAAGGAAACCTGACAGCTATACGAGCTTCGGCTCGTTGTCGGGATATCAGTCTGATCATGCCACTACAATTACACATGTAAATATTTATAAAAGATGGCATGGGGTAAGCATGCCTCCCACCCACCAACTGAAGATAGCGGGCATGAGGTAAGAATGTGTCTCGTCCCAAGTACACTGGAAAAGGGTAAGAATGCCTCCCTTCCATCACATTCATATTACTGGCATGGGGTATAACTGCTTCCCATCCAAACACGTTCATTGCACTGGCATGGGGTATAACTGCTTCCCATACAAACACGTTCATAACACTGGAATGGGGTATAACTTCTTCCCATCCAAACACGCTCATAACACTGGCATGGGGTATAACTACTTCCCATCCAAACACATTCATAACACTGGCATGGGGTATAACTACTTCCCATCCAAACATGTTCATACCAATGGCATGGGGTATAACTGCCTCCCATCCAAACACGTTCATAACACTGGCATGGGGTATAACTGCTTCCCATCCAAACACGTAAGACATCACTATAAGCCAACTAGAAAGGGGTAAGAATGCCTCCCTTCCAGACCATGTATCTGTAATTAGGTGGCCTCAACATGCACTAACCTTAATCATCATTCATTTTGTGGCATCAGCATGTGCACACTCACGATACAAACATGTGTGTAATATACTGCCTATGTAATTACCTCATAAGCATTCAAAGAATCATACCACATACACAATCAAACAAATAGCCCATATCCACGTAAAAGGTCATAATCACATTCATACCAATATACTTAAGGCAAACCATCTCAAGTATCATTATCACACCATTTACCATATTCATCACATCTATATAAGGTACATGAGGCAACCCACTAATGTACGGTATTGGCTAACCCCCAATTCATTCTCTATTAACATAAGCTGTGATTATTCCATTATCCTAAGTCATGGTATTACCACCCTAATCCATTTCCTTATCAGTTTAACCATTTCATCTAATTGGGTGAAATTATCATACTTTAATCATTTGGTAAAAATTTATAGGAAACATTTCATCAACAATTATCACCCAAGCATCACAAAGATCAAGCAGGCAAGCCTAAGAATCTACTCCCTACTTTTATCTTGAAGACAACACACCTCTGATTGGGGGGTTTTATTATTAAATCGTGAGTTTAGTGACCAAGCAACCATCTTTTATCGCATTCCTGCAATTCACACGATTTTCACAGAAGCATTCAATAGGAACTAACTTTCATAAATAAAAGGCTAAGGCAGTGCAATATTAAACTCACTTTCACTTTACTTAAATTAAAGGGAAAGGAGAGGGACCCTACCTCAAGGTGGATCCATATGTCCACTCCGGCTCTTGGTGCTTTCTAACTAAGAGACGATGTTGCTCCCCCACGAGGCATATGTGATTTCACATACGTATAAGGACACCTATCCTCTATGAACATGCTTCGCATGGCCATGAGCGTGCGCAAGAGGATCCTTACACATATGCTTATACACATAAGCCTATTTCTTCTCACCTTCTTAGGCACTTTTATATATGAAATGGGGAAAACTATCCCCGTACGTGTATATTCGCTGCCATGCACAGTTATACGCATACCAGGGGAACCCATGTACATATAAATACGTACCTATGCCTGCGTAGGCGATTCACCTAAGCTCTGGAAATCCGAAACACGACCAAAACCACCAACGCACTATCAAACAACCACGACGAACCTTAAGACACATAACGAAATCAAATTAGGCAAGGTGAAACCAACCAGAAATAATAAACCCTTACCTCAGGTGTTGGCGACAAACCAAAATGAAGGCGAACCCACACTGCGAGCTCAACGCACTGCCAACATCATGCTGGGGGCTCATAAACATCAAAAGCCCCAAATTCAATCAATGAGAAACAAGGATAAAGGTGAAATCCTCACCCTGAAACCAATCCGGTGATCCAAAACCACCCGAATGGCTTCGCCTTCAGCGGCGGTTACTGAAACGCGCACCAAGGAGTCCCAACGGACCTTCCGCATAACCTAGAATCAAAGGAAAACCGAAAAATGCATCACCATAAACCCTAGGGCATTTGGTCGATTCTCACCGGGAAATGAATAGGTCGAAACAAAGCCAAGAAGAGAGAGGAGGAGATATAGGGGAGCTTAGCGTGGAGGTTCGACGAAGAAACGGCTGGAAAACCAGAGGGAGGAGCTCGATCGAGAGGAGGCCGAGAGAGGGGTGTCGCGCGGCTCACAGGGGAGAGCCCTTGGCTTTGTGCGGGTCTAGAGAGAGAGGAAGTGAGGGAGTGTGTTTAGTTTAGGTTTTATGTATTTTATTTTTCTTTTATTTTAGAATTAATGAAAAACCCAAAACAGACCCAAGTGCACGGTTTGACCCACACGGTTTTCCAAACTGTGCGCAAACTGTGCGAAGTTTTCTGCCTCCGAGAGATATCTCGCATGGGCTAGGTGCACTGTTTGGGAAACCGTGTGCAGCCCGTGCGCAAGCCACTGTCTCTTAAAATAAGGCCACACGGTTTAGGCCGCACAGTTATCCATACCATGCGCCAACCGTGCACCCTTTACAGCTCCTTAAGAAAAAGGGTCTGGTGCTTCCGAAACCTCTCGGGCCACCCGAGAAAATTTACGGGCCTTCTCCCATTACCAAATAATAGAAAGAAGGGTTCTAACCTTCAGAACCTCATTCTGAAGCCCGGTTCTAAAAACAACTGGTTCAGTAATTATAAAAGTTCAATTTCTCCCAATTTTTAACCTGGTCCAAAACGCGGGTCATTACAACCTTCCCACCTTAGAACTTCTCGTCCCCGAGAATACCTCAGGAACAACGCACACTTCGTCTGACCTACAAGGGTCATGCAACTTCATTCAAAGATCGCGTTACATTTACAAACGTTCAACACCCCACGATCATCAACTTAAGCACACGACACTTAAGTCGTCAACACCCGAGCCAACGCTCATTTTTCCACCGAACCAACACGAAATCGATTACCCGATCCCATTCCCCAAGGGACATGATCACATCGACATCTTGTCAAGTAACCAAACAAAGGTAATTCCCACCTTATATTTTTCACGTTAAATGACCAAGACTCAAACCACAGCTCCACTACCTTTTGAACTGTCTTTCAAAAGCACGCTCTAAGCGTTCCAACGATGCACCTAGCGTGATTTTGAAACGAAAAAATAGCCAATTTCCCCATTGACCTCTAAAAAAGTCAAAAAGAGTCAATCCACTCCGGCTGACTAATCAAGAAGACACCCGGCTTAGGTGGTCGGCGCTTTACAAGCTGAACAACGATGCCTTCTCCCCAGGAATCTCACACTTACCACGAGAACGTTTACCGAAGCTCATACCCGACTCCTAGTGACGTCTCTAAGATCAACCATACAAGGAACCATGCATCCCTTGTGCCACACCGAAAGAGAACCACCCTAACAAGCCCAACACCTTTAAAGCATTAGCGCAGATAAGACCGATGCTCTCTTAGTGCATTCAGGACGAGGACAAGATAGGGGACAAGCTCATCGCATAGTAGAGTACACTAAGAGGATTGAAAATCGATTCAAGTTATTTACACCCAAAAACTAGAAAGGAGATCAGTCGAACCACCCCCAGTCTACTCTAAAGAAGAAACTCAGCTTCACCTGCCAACGCATCAAGATTTATAAACCAATCACAATGCCTTTTTCCCACAAACGACATTTCGTGATCGTTCACGATTTACCACCGAAGTCCTCCATGACCAACGGTGTTTCCTAAAAGGAGTTGCATAAATCGTTAACCAGATCAAAGTCATGCTGTCGAGTAAGCATCAATGCATAACGACACCTGCAAACCTCAAAGGCCTTCAAACAAACCCGACCATTCCCAAATGGTCCTTCTTGACGTGTTCCTTCTACCCAGAAGAACACGCTTCACTAAACCAATACAACGCTTCCCACCTTAAAAGAATCGATGTCACCAAAAGAAGAAAAGACCAACTGCTCATAAGAGAACTAGTTCATAACAATTAAACGGACGTGTGTCTCTCCTCCAAGCCACGATCACCACGTTGAAATGCATAAGAAAACTAAAGCAACAAGA
Organism: Viscum album; assembly: GCA_963277665.1. Classification (NCBI taxonomy): domain Eukaryota; kingdom Viridiplantae; phylum Streptophyta; class Magnoliopsida; order Santalales; family Viscaceae; genus Viscum; species Viscum album. The sequence continues at coordinate 1,880,898,312 of OY728165.1, read as the reverse complement.
CCGGCGTGTCAACCACCCGAGTCTTCCGAAAATCATCCCGAGTATTGGGACAACTTAATTCTCAAACGCTCAGGTCACTCTACCACGAAGATGACCCCAGACCATACACAACAATGCAAGAGATACAGCCAACCGTCGTATTTCCCCATACGACCATTCTCTTGGATGATGACATGTCAAGTCATCCATTACTACGCAAAAAGAAAGGGTCAAACGACCAACAAGGCGACCGACCATGCCTGAGGCATGTCCATCCAACTGATACTGAGCATTACCCGATGCTCAATCCCTTAACAAGATCAAAAGAAGCATCACCACCCATCCGAACAAGTGTTTCATTAGAACTGGAAGTCCTACACGAGACAACGATACCCGAACAGTACCAAACTTTAGAAAGTTCACCAAACAAGATAAGGACATAAGCTCTAAGGGCGCCACCTACCACGGGCTATCCCCTCACGAAAAACAAGTGTCGAACCAAGCACTTGGTCACACCCAAAAAAATTCATCGGGCTCAAAGCCTAACATTTAATGCCATTGCTAAAAGAAAGCAGCCTACAAAAACGCATAAGGTTCCGTTCCAAGGCACTCACAAGAAAGACTTAACCTACCCACACACGAGTTCTCAAAAGATGACACCACTATAGGTTCCTTTTTCTAAGCCCTTTATATTTATTCACATTTATCATTTAATCGCTTTAAAGGATTAAATTCAACACATAAAATGCCCTTTTCCAAACAAAAATTCACTAGGCACTTGATCATTTTATCAGACAGCTCAAAGCATAACAGGCAAGTTTCAACCAACTTCCTTTTAACCACTAGGCGACCTACGAGGGTCCCAACAATCCAAAACATTTCATATCAAAATCAAAAAGATTTTACACATATAACCATCACACAAAGCATCCTTCCATTAAATTCCTTATGGGTTTCCATTTTCCCAACCCATGAAGCGCCCATACACTCCATGAATTGAAAATTGGCTCCTGTTAAACAAAATAGATCACATTTCAGAAATTAAAATGCTCAGATACAACGATACAATCATAAGGGTGGCCACCTACCAATCTGCAAAGTGCCCATACACATTACAGTGTTTCATGTGGCTTCCTTTAATCAAAACCAATTCCATTTTACAATTAAAGCTCTAGCATCCCTTTTTCGGAAATCTGATTACACAGGTTACCCTTTCCCAGCTATAAGGCAACCATACACCTTACAACTGAAAATTGGCTCCTGTCGTAACTGCAATCACTTAATTTAGCGAAAGCAACCAATTTCATTTTTTGATCAAAAATAACATGTTATAGAAAGCAGTAACACAGAACATGCTATATCACAGAAGCATGGAAATACTACCACAACACCTATCACAACAGCAGGCATCGACTAATGCATCCTATATGGAGTGACATAATGCATGGTATTCAATTTATTACAAGGTGCCTATATGGTGCATGAGATGGAATACCCTCGTATCATCGGGTTGCAACAGAAATAAAACCCAAAATTGCATCAACAATATCAATATAAAACATGTGTGTCACCCAATGGTGAAATCAAATCAACCGTAATAATCAAAATCATTAAAATAACAATTTCATTCGAGGAAATTTGGATTTTACCTATACACAGGTTAGCTACTCTCAAGCACAGCTTATTACCAAATTCCATCCTTCCTATCCCTGTCTAATGTCGCCAAATAGTAAAACAAATCAGAAGAGAAAACTCCTCTGATACCACTTTGTAACGTCCCGGCCCGGCTCACCATCAAACTGGTGGCCGGACCGGTTGCCACATGGCCTCAAGCGCGTCTCCTCGTACGCCAGAGGCTGCCGACTAGCAGCAAGGGTCTCCAGAGGTGATAGTGGGGAGACTATACCCTCAAATCAGAGTAACAAAGCGGTATAGTCAAAGTAAATATCATTCAATAGCGGAAGTAGTAACCAATTGAAAGACAGAATAATATCCATTTTATAAAAGGTGGCCAAATCCAGTTGTCACAATACAGGGATGATGAAACAGATATGGAAAGAAGTAAACAATACAGCATGATTTCAATACAATATAAAAGAAACGAAGAAAAGACATCAAAGCCCGATGAGAGATCTCCTGAGCATCCCAATCTATCGCTTGTTCCTTTGCTCCTAAATCCTCAGGTACAAACAACACAACTCACAACCTAGGTCCTGCAAGCAAGAAGGTCTACTCAGGTACCCCATTGCAATGGCGGCCTGAGTAGGGTGTTAGATAATAATCTTAGTAGGCCAACACCACTGGTGTCTAACCCAATCCAGACAGTGTGTATTCAATTAAACAGTAAGCAGGAATAGTAGGATTCAATAAGCAGGACAACATAGAATAATAACACCCGTCCAGGTTTCCCAAAACCTGACGGCTATAACAGCTTCAGATCATTGCCAGGATATCAGTCTGATCATGCCACTATAGTTACACATGTAAATATTTATAAAATATGGCGTGAGATAAGCATGCCTCCCACCCACCAGTTGAAGATAACAGTCACAAGGTAAGAATGCCTCTCATCCATAGTATACTGACAAGGGGTAAGAATGCCCCCTTCCATCACGTTCATATTACTGGCATGGGGTATAACTGCTTCCCATCCAAAAACCTTCATAGCACTGGCATGGGGTATAACTGCTTCCCATCCAAACACGTTCATAACACTAGCATGGGGTATAACTGCTTCCCATCCAAACACATTCATAATAGTGGCATGGGATATAACTGCTTCCCATCCAAAAACGTTGATAACACTGGCATGGGGTATAACTGCTTCCCATCCAAACACATTGATAACACTGGCATGGGGTATAACTTCTTCCCATCCAAACACGTAAGACATCACTAGAAGTCAATTGGAAAGGGGTAAGAATGCCTTCCTTCCAGACCACGTATCAGTAACTAGGTGGCCTCAACATGCACTCACCTTTATCATCATTCATTTTGTGGCATCAGCATGTGCACACTCACGATACAAACATGTGTGTAGTATACTACCTATGAAATTACCTCATAAGCATTCAAAGAATCATACCACATACACAATCAAACAAGGTACTTGAGGCAACCCACTCATGTACGGTATTTATCATCTTCCACCATGTTTCAATCCAAACATACAAACCATCTCAAGTATCATTATCACACCATTTACCATATTCATCGCATCTATATAAGGTACTTGAGGCAACCCACTCATGTACGGTATTGGCTAACCCCCAATTCATTCTCCATTAACATAAGTCGTGCTTATTCCATTATCCTAAGGCATGGTCTTACCACCCTAATCCATTTCCTTATCAGTTTAACCATTTCATCTGATTGGGTGCAATTATCATACTTTAATCATTTGGTAAAAATTTATAGGAAACATTTCATTAACAATTATCTCCCAAGCATCACAAAGATCAAGCAGGCAAGCATAAGAATCTACTCCCTACTTTTATCTTGAAGACAGCACACCTATGATCGAGGGGTTTTATTATTAAATTGTGAGTTTAGTGACCAAGCAACCATCTTTTATCGTATTCCCGCAATTCACACGATTTTCACAGAAGCATTCAATTGTAACTAACTTGCACAATTAAAATTCTAAGGCAGTGCAATATTAAAATCACTTTCACTTTACTTAAATTAAAGGTCAAGGAGAGGGACCCTACCTCAAGGTGGATTCATCCGTCCACTCTGGATCTTGGTGCTTTCTAACTAAGAGCCACTGCTTCTCCCCCACGAGGCATATGTGATTTCACATATGTATAAGGACACCTAGCCTCTATGCACACACTCTTCATGGCCATGAGCGTGCGCAAGAGGATCCTTACACATATGCTTATACACATAAGCCTATCTCCGCTCACCTGCACATGCACTTTTATATATGAAATGGGGACAACTAGCCCCGTACGTGTATATTCGCTACCATGCATGATTATACGCATACCGGGAGAACCCACGTACATATAAATACGTACCTATATCTGCGTAGGTGAGTCACCTAAGCTCTGCCAACCCAAAACATGACCAAAACCACCAACGCACTATCAAACAACCATGGAGAACCTTAAGAAACATAACGAGATCAAATTAGGAAAGGAAAAACCAACCATAAATAATAAACCCTTACCTCAGGTGTTGGCAACAAACCAAAATGAAGGCAAACCCACACCGCGAGCTCAACACACTGCCAACATCAAGTCGAGGGCTCATAAACATCAAAAGCCCCAAATTCAATCATTGCAAAACAAAGAGAAATGTGAAATCCTCACCCCGAAACCAATCCAGTGATCTGAAACCACCCAAACCGCTTCACCTTTGGCAGTAGTTTCCGGAATGTGCACCAAGGAGTCCCAACGGACCTTCCGCATAACCTAGAATCAAAGGAAAACCGAAAAACACATCACCCTAAACCCTAGGGTGTTTGGCCGATTCTCACTGGGCGACGAATAGGTTGAAAAAAATCCAAGAAGAGAGAGGAGGAGATATAGGGGATCTTACTTTGGAGATTCGATGAAGAAATGACCGAAAAATCGGAGGGAGGAGCTCGATCAAGAGGAGGCCAAGAGAGGGGTGTCGCACGGCTCACAGGGGAGAGCCCTTGGCTTAGTGCGGGTCTGGAGAGATAAGAAGTGAGGGAGTGTGTTTAGTTTAGGTTTTATTTATTTTATTTTTCTTTTATTTTAGAATTAATCAAAAACCCAAAACACACCCAAGCACACAGTTTGACCCGCACAGTTAGCCAAACCGTGCGCAAACCATGCAGAGTTTTCTGCCTCTGAGAGATATCTCACACGGGCTAGGAGCACGGTTTTGGAAACTGTGTGAAGCCCGTGAGCAAGCCGTTGTCTCTTAAAATAAGGCCGCATGGTTTAGGCCGCACGGTTATCCATACCGTGCGCCAACCGTGCGCCCTCTGCAACTCCTTAAAAACAAGGGTCTGGCACTTCCAAAACCTCTTGGGCCACCTGAGAAACTTAACGGGCCTTCTCCCATGCCCAAAAACATAAAAAGGAAGGGTTCCAACCTTTGGAACCTCATTCCGAAGCCCAGTTCTAAAAACGACTGGTTCAGTAGTTGAAAAGGTTCAATTTCCCCCACTTTTTAACCCGGTCCAAAACACGGGTCATTACAACTACCATAGACATGGATTTATAAAGGTACTACCATCCAGATCAACAAATCCCAAGATATTACTTCCTCAACTTAGAAGCAAAAATTATATCTTAATCATTCAACATTGATAATGATCTCAAGTCTGGAGACCAATACTCATGTCTATAGATATGAACATCCAATGACACCTAAAATATTTGACGTCCCTATTGGAGGGTTTATCATCATGATATCACCTAATAGAGATCACCAAATGTGAACTTCATGGGATGAAGTCTCAATGATTATGAGCCCCCAACTACTGATATTCAGACATCTACTATGTACCACTATCATGATGTATCTATACCACATGACATATGTTTAAGATTAATGTCATAGTATCTCGAGGTTCTCATTATAGCCTTAGAACATCTATAACCTTCTAATATGTAAAATAATCTATGGACATTACCTTTTAAATAGTGGATATAGAAATATCTACACTATAATGGTAAGTTTACATCATGTATAACTAACTGTATACATGGTATAGAAATAAAAAATTACTCTTTAAGTTGGGTATAGAGAAACCACTATTATAGTAATAATGATCTATTAATATTCAACAAAAGTTGAAATGTTCAATTCAATGAAGGGATTGTATGTTTGGATTGAAACATGGTGGAAGATGGAATAAAGAATAAAGAATTAATAGATCATACAAAGGTTAATATGAATAGAAGTCATGAAATTGTGGTTAGTTTATGAAGTGTTCAAGCTCTAGAAGATCCTGACAGTCTAGAAGGTAGAGTTTTAGATGTAGGTTAGATTCTAGAGGTTCAACCAGGGTCAAATGTACCAAAAATCCCAGGGATTATAGATGCTCAGGGAAGAGTTCTAAAAGATGTAGTTCTAGAAGGAGTATAACCTCAAGAGTTGAAATAGTCTACCAAAGTCAGGATACCACTTCAAAGGTTTGGATCAGAATTACATTATTTTCATTATATGAATGGTGTAAAACCTAATATCCAAAAAGAGGTGGAAAGTATTGTAGATTCAAAATATTGGGAGTTTTCGATAAAGTAATATATCCTTTCATGCTTCTAAAACTTGGGATATTTCAATACTTATGCCAGTAAAGAAGGCGCTGTAGAATAACTGGGTCAACCAGCTAAAGGAATAAGCATACGATAGGAGGTAGTTCCAAGAAAGGTTAGTTTGGATTTTTTTAAAGGAAGGAGTTGATTTCGGTTAAATATTATCTTTAGTTATTAAACACACAATAATCCTTACAATTCTTAAAATGGTTGTGGAAGAATGTATACATCTTGAATAGTTATATGTGAAGATTGATTTCCCTCACAAATATTTAGAGGAATAAATTTATGTGGATAAACCAGAAAGATTCAAAGAATCCAAAAGTAACCTAATGTGAAAACATAAGTGGAGTCTATATAGAATTAAGCAAGAACCCAAGTAGTGAAACCAGAAGTTTGATGCCTTTATGGAAGACCATAAGTTCATCCTTGGAAGCAAAAATCATTACTACAACCATAAAGTGTTTGATAATGATAGTTTCACCATACTTATCTTGTATGTGGGTTAAATTATCTTGGCGGGTCTAGATAGGAAATAGACTATAAATCTAAGGGTTGAGTTATCTAGAAGGCTCAAGATGAAGGATCTTGGGGAAGCCCAAAAGATATTGGGGTTGAGGATTTGGAGGGATTGGAAGCATGAAGCATTTATGTTATCATAGTTAGAGCACATCCAAAAGTGGAAAGGTTTGGAATGATTGGATCCAAACCTATCTCTACCCCATTAGTTGGACACTATAAATTACCAAAAGAGAAGGCACTGTGAACAAAAGAAGAGGATAACAATAGTGGGAAATCATATTTTGACTTTAGTTTCTTTTTATAATTTTCAATGTCAGTTTTTAACCAATGTTGATGCAAGTGATGTTAAAAATAATGGTTTCGACATCCATTTTAAAAAAACTAATGTCCAAACCCCAAATAAAAAATGAATTTAAGCGTTATGTCAACCTTAGTTTTATAAAAAAGTTGACATTGAAAATTAGTTACAATGCCAATTTAAAAATTCAATCGTGATGAAAATATTTAAAAAAAATAAGGGCATTTCAACATCAGTTTTAGGTTAAAACCAACGTTGAAAAACTCAAAAAAAATACATTAGGTCTTTAAATGATTTTTTTACCCAAAACCATTATTGAAAACTATGGAAAAAACATTTGACATCAATTTTACAATAAAGATGATGTTAAAATCATTTTTGAACATCCGTTTTTAGAAGAAAAAAAACGATGTCGAAAGATCTGAAAAATTACCAAATTTTTTATGCCATTTTTACAATAAAACAGACATCCAAATGTACTATCAATGTTGGTTCTAGTTGAAAATCAATGTCTAAGTCCTTATTAAAAGATTCCATATCAATTTATAAAACAAAGGATGTTGAAATTTCAAATAAAAAAAGAATAAAATATACATGCCAAGAACATCTAATTTTTTAGCACAACAAAAAACCACGAATAATTTTTTTATAAACAATAGAAACAACAAATATAAAATAACAAAAAAAAATCTAAACACTCAATTTTTAAACATTAATTAAAATAGAGCTTATCACGAATCAACCCGATTGCCCTGGTACACTGATACCTGAGCTAGTACAGACATAGCCCGAAGCGCATTCCTGATCCCCAGTTTAGTTATCACGAATCAACCCGATTGCCCTGGCAATAGAAATCATGTCGAACTTGGTTTAGTTATCATTGTCATCCTTAATCTATTTCTAGGGATCTAGAGTCCTAGGGTGCTTGTCCCAATGCCTCTATTATATGTGATTTCAACAACCATGAGTCTCCTTTCGGTCATGGTGTAAAAATCCAGCTTCAAATAGTAATGCCTCTGGTTGAACACCCTTTTAATACAATGTTAGACACATGTAAGTGAGGGGGTCTAAGGGTTTGGGATACATAATATTTTTACACAGACATGCGGGTCCTTACATACTAAGAAAGAGGGATGAAACACAGGTTATCAATATGGAAAAGAAAATGGAATTATTACAAATTATACAACCACATACAAAAAAAACATGCAATTTCAATCATACATTGGTTCGTCATCTCAAAATTAGTCATCACACAATACTCTTAACATGTTTTTTGGAATACTTATTATGTTCAACATATTATAACTTTACCTATAACTGTATCAATTAAATAATAAACATCTACAAATCTATTCATATATTTATATTACCTGATTTCCAAAATTTAAACTTTTTAATGTGTGTTTGTATTTAGCATGAGAGTAGAGTGGGGAGATCATAGAGAATAATATTGAGGGATCAATTTGTCAAATTTATTCCAATAAAAGATCTGGGCGCAGTTGTGAATAAATCTACAAAAATAATTATGAAATAAATTTGCTGAATTTTTGATAGATATCATTTTCGGGGGGGGGGGGGGGGACGCCATTAAACAGTGAAATTGAACATGAAACTGTGACCTTGCATTAAAATGTGATCTGCGTCACACAACGTAGTGCCATAGTGGAAGCTTCGCTGGTTAATTCATTGAATTAATTGCGGGGCATGGAATTCCACGAACCCCTTGACGGGTACATCGCTCGGTCCATGCCCCCGTTCAACACGCTCTACAACTCTCTCTATAAATGACACCACGCCATCGATCAGTTCCTCAAGCCCGTGCAATGGCAACACCAGTCGTCTTCTCCCTCTTCCTTGCCCTTTCCATACCACTCACCCTCGCTGGCGACATCGCCGTCTACTGGGGCCAGAACAGCGCCGAGGGCACCCTCGCCGAAACTTGCGCCACCGGCAACTACCGCTACGTGAACGTCGCTTACCTCAAAACCTTCGGCATCGGCGGCTCGCCGCAAATCAACCTCGCCGGCCACTGCGTCCCAACGGGCGGCGGCTGCAGCGACATGATCAGCAGCGGCATTAAGGCATGCAAGGGCCAGGGCGTCAAGGTGATGCTCTCCATCGGCGGGAGCATCGGGAACTATGGCTTCTCATCGGCCGACGACGCCAAGAGCTTCGCAGGATACCTGTGGGACAATTTCCTTGGGGGCACCTCCCAGTCTAGGCCGCTGGGCGACGCCGTTTTCGACGGCATCGACTTCGATATCGTGCAGGGGGAGGCGCAGCACTACGATGTTCTGGCGCAGACCCTTAAGGCGCGAAGTTCCGCGCTGTTCCTTACGGCGGCGCCACAGTGCCCATTTCCGGACCAACTCCTCGGGCAGGCCCTCGGCACCGGGGCCTTCGACGCCGCTTGGGTTCAGTTTTACAACAACCCTCCTTGCCAGTACGCGCAGGGTGATATGCAGAATCTGGTGAATTCATGGAAAAACTGGACTTCCATTTCCGTCGGGAAGATCTTCCTGGGTCTGCCGGCCGCAGCGGATGCCTCCCACGGCGGCTTCATTCCGGCAAACGTGGTGAATTCTCAGATCCTTCCGGCGATCAAGGGGAGTGACAAGTACGGAGGGGTGATGCTTTGGTCCAGTTTTTACGATGGTAGGGATAAGTATAGTTCCGCCATTAAAGGCAGCGTCTGAAAACCGAGGATGGGTGGAAGTTTGCAGCAATAAGAGTCTAAATGATAAAGATGCTCACACTAAACAAAATTTTATACAATAAAGAGGGTTTAATGAATTAATCTTTGTCATTAAATCAACTAAAGGTAGATTTTTTTTTTGAATGATAAATGGAAATCGATACTACATGTTTATTTACAAATAAATTTTATTTACATTATTAATTGTTAATGGTTAATCGAATCCCGTCAAAGCCACCGTTCTGCCGCCCCCACGTCACCACCCTGCTCGTATTCCCGACGAGCCCCACCCCGCTGCGTTGTGAGATCCCATGGCCTGCGGCGATCCCGGCCCGGTGAGCCCCACCCCCTGCATCGTTAGCTCTGATCCCTACGGAATTGAAGCCATTACCTGCTGCCTTTAGCGGCCAACCCACACGGGACAAATTTTGCTGCGGGTGGGACTAATCAAATTATTCGTTATTAATTATATTGTTTATTGGTTCATTATTACTAATAATTTCTATTTAATACTAATTATTTTAATTATGTCATTAATTATTAACTATAATAACTATATTATTACTTATTTATTATTATTAACTATATTGATAATTATTAATTATATTACTATTTACTAATTTTATTATTAATCATTTTCTATCAATTATGTATTATTATTATTATTATTATTATTGATATATTGTTCTTCTAATGATGTCAAAAGTTAAACTAGAATCTCACAATGAACAACGTTCACACAAGCGGTTGAAATAGTTCATCACCCACAAAAATATTTAAAATTACCTTGATAAAATCGAAAAAATATTTTCAATTTTTTAGAATATATATATAGAATGCACACCCACAAAATATACTGCTAACTCAAAGGGCACACCCACAAAATATTTTCCATTTTTTCCATTTTTTAGAATATATATATATATATAAAATGCACACCCACAAAATTGGCAAACTCTGTCAACCTTTCATAGGTGGTATTTAAAATTACCTTGATAAAATCTGTAATGAACCAACCTGCAACACCCTCCAAACTCGTACCCAAACTAATCTACTGCTAACCCAAAGGGCATTCCCGATATTCACGGGTTGGCGACTAGCACTCGAGCATCGATCGAACAATGACAAAAGGGAAGTATTTCACCAAACTTGAAATAAGATACATGACATATATAAGCAATGGAAGGAAGGAACCAGAGAAGAAATATGTCATAAACAAGAAAAACAACAACAGGGATACAATCGAAGAGTAACTGCTAAAACCCAAAGCATTGATCCAACAACATAAAAGGACGACTAAAACCAAAATAAGCTACTCCGTGGGATATGTGGTCAATGTCCACTACTACAAATACACCCTTTAACAGCGTGCAAAAAGCTTTTAACAGCGTTAAAAAAGCACTGTTAATCATCACGCTGATAAAAGCCACCCTTTATCATCGCTATATTTGACACTGATAATGGCCTACCTGGTTGCAATGTGCAGTAAATAACCACACACCCAACAAAAACCTACAATTTCAAACAATGGTATATCCATTTAATTGACACATGAATTCAAAAATGTCTGCCCATGGTATATACAAAAAAACACTGCTATATACATTTCAAATAATGTTTTATAATTACATTTACAATTATCCAACAAACATTTAAAAACATTAATGTTTCATCTTTTGACGTCTGTGATCCCCTCTCAAAAAACGTCCACCCATGGTATCAATGGTCAAACAAATCAGCTCAACCCGAGTAAAAGATTTCGCCTATATAAGAAAAACAAATATTATGTTAGTAATACTATAAAGAAATAAATTAAACATTTATACGAAAGAATACATTAATAAAATGCCAATTTTAAATAGAAAAATTCATTTGGAGTTATAACGGTCACATTGTGCGTCGTATTGAGGTGTGGTTGATTCTTAAACATCACAAATGAGTTATGAATCATTGTCCTAAAATATCAAAACAATGTGAATGTATTTGCTCAGTTTTGAGTATGTCACTTATTCTTTTACTAAAATTAATGTCAATTTTAAATAATGACACATTTGAAGTTATACCGGCTACATTGTGCATCATATTGAGGTGTTGTTGATTCCGACACGTCACAAATGACTTACAGATTGTTGTCCTAAAGTATCAAAACAATCCGAATGTGTTTGCTCTGTTTTCAGCATGTCAGTTGTGTTTTTTTACTAAAATGTCATTTCAAACTGAAAACACACATTTTGAGTAATAGTGTAACGACCCAAAGTTTCATTAATGGAAATCTCTCTTGATCTAATTAAATGTCTCCTTATGTAAAATGTTTATATAAAATGTCAACTTCTTTGGTTTTATATTAAGAATTGTGACCGTTGCTTTTATAGCCGTTGAACAGTGATCACATGATTAGTAAAAATATATGGCTTTAACAAACCCAATTTACTCAGATAAAGGAAGCGATGACCTCATCTAGTAGAATTGCTCCATACGAAGCCCATTTGTCGGAGCTCGAAAAAGAGGTGACATCTTTGGGCTTCACGCTTGACCAAGCCCAAGCTAAGCTTCATCATGTCAAGCTCGAACGTGACCGTCTACGGGAAAAGTGGAAGTTGATAGAAATTACCACTCGAGCGATGTTATCCGAGCCACCCCAAGAGTCTGTCACCATCGCACACCTTACCCTTAGGACTTATGAGGCTGTTTTAAGGGGTTATGTAACAAATCGTTAGTACTATGTTCATGTATATTATTTTTTATATATATAATAATGAATATAACTTCTTGTCATTATTGACACTTTGTAAATAGTTTTTTTAAAGCACAAATAGTATTTTTTAGTTAATATTCAGCTAAGAAATCTATTTTGATGAATTAATGGATTTTTGAATTAAATAATATTTTAATAAAATATTATTATTATTATTAAATTAATTTTTATTAAATATAAATGATCTTATAATTTTATGAATGCAATTGTAATCTTTATTAAGGTTTGAAAGCCATTTTTGTCAAAACCCGTGAATTTTCGATAAATGTCAGTTTTTATTTTAAAATTGAAAATTAACATATTTAGAAAATTATTTAGATAAAATAAATGTTATTTCTGAAATCAGGACGTCGAAATTATCCAACGGTGAATTTTTCATAATTTTTCGAGACAGTCAAATTTTTGGGTAAAAATTAAATACCGTTTAAATATATAATGTGTTTTATAACATCATAATGACCCAATAGTGATGTAATAAAATACTATAAGCTTTATGTTCGGCCAATATATGTTTTACCATTTAAATAATGTGATTTTGGGTTTGTTTGAATTATTTTACAAAGCATTAATGGACCCCTCAAGACTTATTAAACATCTTGCCTTTTTAAATTATTTTCCATAGGAGTGTGACTCACCTCCACATAAGAAACCCCATTATTTTAAGAAGTTTGGACTTTGGCCTTATAAAATATTGTTTTCCTCTTACCTTTTCCAAAAACCATGGGCAAAAACCATGATCTGATTTGTGGTTTGGATTAGTTTAATGTAAGGGGTCCCAAACCTAAATAAAAAAGAATTCACTCACCTTTCCTATATAAACCCACCCAATATCTCACTTCCTCCTCACTAAAAGCCTTTAGAGTTCATCCAACCTCTGCCCTACTCTCTCCAGAATTTTCCCAAGGTTCCCCAATCTCCCAAGAAGCCTCTCTCAAGCCTCTCTCAAGCCTTTGGAAGCACACTTCCAAGTAAGGGTTTTTCTTCCTTTCTCATTTTTGTCGAATTTTCTTCATATTGTTATGCCCTTTTAATTTCAATTATAAATGTTGGGGTATGGTTTCACACCTTCCCCATACTGCCCTCTTATTGTTTGAATGATGGGAGACCTCTTTCTCTCTCATTAAATGCCTCTCATGTACACCCGTTACTATGCCGAAATTCCGAAAGGAACTTCTCTCTCCTCATTTACATTCAAGCAATACTTTTGTATCATGAATCTAATTTCCATTACAATTGTTTGGACATGAATCTAGATGAACCCCTTACTTTCCATTTCATGTAAATATGATGAGACACCCCTTTCTCTCTCATCAACCATTTTTATGAATTCTTATGTCACACCGTTACGCTGCCGAAATTGCACCGATTTTCTAAGCCAATGCCATTGTGTAGTGAATACCATGCCCATTTCTCCATCGAGGGTATTCACCTTTATGCACATTTACTTATTGATTATAAAGTTTCATGTATGAATTCCACATTCCTTTATCATGGAATAAATTATTATGTTTATTGAATCCATGTTTTATGATCCATTTGGCACACTTATGCATGGAATGAAATGTTTAAAAAGGGTGCACCCTTATAGCGCTCCAATGCATTGGGTAAAGTATAGTATCATGATACGTCATGTGCAATGATTGTTGACTCATGCTAATTCAAGTGCAACGAGGGTTTACTCGTGCTTCATGTGCAATGAGGATTTACTCATGCTCCATGTGCAATGAGCCTTGGCTCATGCTAATTCCATGTTAAGTATTGTTGCCACATTTCCATGTTATGATTATCATGCTTTATCATGACTTTATGTTCATGTTTCTCTTATTCTCTATTGATATGCCTATTTTCTAACATGTATTGTACTCCTCATCTATTCTATGTTTATTCCCTTACTGGGCTTTATAGCTCACCCCTTTTCTTATGCATGTCCTCAGGTTATCCCATGCAATGCTAAGTACGAGGGAATGTAGTGGTCATGTAAAGGAAGTTTTCAATAAAGATGTTATATTTCATGTTTTAAGTTGTTATGTAATGATCCTAAGCCCCAAAGACACTAGACCTCTCGATCTTCCATTTTGTATCAAGTGAATAGTTTATGTAATGAATCATGTTTAAGTTTGTAATAAAAACAGGGTTGTCATAGTTGGTATCAGAGGATAGGTTTAGTTATTTTTGGGATTAGGATTAGAAAACCCTAGTAAAGCCTTAGAGAAAAGACTAAATATAATAAAAACATCCATAATTTTTGGTAAGTACTGAGTAAGTGGTTTATCAAACAAATACATCCCGGTCTGGATACGACCAGATTGAGACGGCTCTGGCACAAATGTATCCTAGGGGTAAAACCCGAAAACACCGCTTTGAGCTAGACTCGAATGGGGGCTGGTGCACGACAACGGGCCTTGATGCACTCTTGGTTACGACAGTCCAGGGGGATATGTTTTGATAAATTCACAAGCTTAGTATGAACCCTTATTAAGGGAATTAAAAAAAATGCCCCTAAGAATATATGTTAGAAAGTAGATCATGAAAAGCCTAGGTTGAAGCCTATAGACTCATGAGTTAAGGAAATAAAAGCTTATTTTTAATTCATAAAATTTTGTCTTTGGATTTCCCTTTATGTGTTACCCTTAACATTCCTTTTATTCCAGCCAATGACCAGTAATAGGAGGACTCAGGCTAACAACCAATCTGAAGATCAGTGTGATGACTGTACTAATGAGATGCCCAATCCAATGGGAGCAGGAATCATGAACTTTTTCATGCTTCTATCTTAGATAACTCAAGCTTTGAATAGAAACATGGGTCAAGAGGAACGTCCAACCCCCCTAAGAAAGAACAAGTCGCTATCAAGAGCTTCATGAGACAAAGACCTCCTACTTTTAGTGGATCATCTGATCCCACGATCTCTGAACAATGGATCAACTCCATTGAAAAGATCTTCTCCATCCTTCAATGTTCTGAACAATAGAAGGTTCTCCTGGAGGCTTATCGTATGGAGGGTGAAGCTGATCAATGGTGTACATTGATAAAAAATACAAAGCCTGAGGAGGAGATCGAGGTGTTAGAATGCAAGGATTTCCGGAAGATGTTTTTTGATAAATATTTTCCATGCACCCTCCAACTTAAGATGGAAAGGGACTTCCTTTCCCTCAAGAAAAAAGAAGAAGAATCTGTTGGAGCGTACGAGACAAACTTCACAAGGCTTGAACGATATGCTTTCGACTTTTTCGTTACCCTCGAATGCAAGGTTGACTGCTTCTTTGGTGGGTTGAAGCCTAGCCTGCAAAAAGAACTAGCGATCCGTGACTTCGACGGCTATGAGGAAATTTTCCGATGTGCCCTCAAGGTCAAAATGGAGATCGGGGAATCACAGGGGTATCATGGGGACAAGAAGCATAAGGTGGACTTCAATGCTGGCAGTCTGATGGATAAATCCAACGGTGATAAGAAGATCCAACACCCCGCTTGCCAAAAGTGTGGAAATAAGAACCCTGGAAATTGCCTCAAGGGGAAGAGGAAATGATTTAGGTGTGGAAGAGAATGGCACCTAGCTGTTAACTGTAGGCAAGAAATACACGTGGCTGTGACAGAGGAGAGGAATGCTCCGTTCGAACCTCAACGTGTTGTTCATTGCTAAAAATGCAAAGAACCGAGGCATCTTGCAAATCAGTTCCCTAATCCAAAGGTTTTCAAAGGGAACCAACAACCTTCACAGCAGTAAGGAAGAGCTTTTACCATCACTTCTACCAAATTGAACCCCGACAACGAAGTGGTGACAAGTACGCTATTTATTCATTCAAGAATAGAGAATATACTTTTTGATTCAGGTTCTACACATTCTTTTATATCTTGAAAGTTTAGTAGAACAATCCCAGCACCACCACAAACCATGGAAGTGAAGATGTCGGTGAGTACGGAAAATGGGGCAATCATTTCATCCCATGAATATAAGTCCTCCCCTGTTATAATCCGTGGATTGAATTTCCCGGCGAACCTAATCATACTCCCTCTGGTGGAATTTGATGCAATTCTTGGCATGGATTGTCTTTCCTTATATAGAGCCAAGATAAATTGTCGGGAGAGAGAAATCACACTTCATATGGAGAGTCGACCCCCGATTATTTAAAAGTGTAAGGAGGAAGATGAATCACCTTTAGCTCTATCATCTCAAGCATGGATATTATTTCCCTATGAGCACGCGTATCTATCTCAGATGATTGAGTCCAAGGAAAGAAACCATCCTTGAAGAAATGCCTATTGTGAGGGAATTCGCTGAAGTGTTTCCCGAGGAACTGCCTGGTCTTCCTCCTAGAAGAGATGTTGAATTCTCAATTGAACTTATACCAGGGGTGCTACCAATATCCAAGACTCCATATATAATGGCTGTCGTGGAGCTTGAAGAGCTGAAGAAACAACTATAGGAGAATCTGGATAAAGGGTTTATATGCCCAAGTGCTTCACCATGGGGTGCACCAGTCCTCTTCATCAAGAAGAAGGATGGGTCAATGCGGATTTTCATCGATTATCATGAACTTAAAAAAATCATGATAAAGAACAAGTATCCTCTTCCATGGATCGATGACCTGTTTGATCAGCTGCGTGGAGCACAATACTTCTCCAAGGTAGATTTGCAGTTAAGATATTATCAAGTAAGGGTGAAGAAGGAAGATGTCCCCAAGACTGCTTTTCGTACAAGATACGGGCACTAGGAATTCATAGTAATGCATTTCAGACTCACTAATTATCCAGAAATATTCATGGAATTGATGAATAGAGTCTTTAGAGATTACCTTGAAAAATTTGTGGTAGTCTTTATAGATGATATTCTAATATAATCCAAAACCATGGAGGATCATGAGGAGCATTTAAGAACTATACTAGAGACTTTGTGCAAGGAGAAGCTCTATACAAAGTACAACACGTGTGAGTTCTAGTTGAAGGAGGTCTCATTCTTGGGCCATATCATCACAAGCAATGAGATATATGTGGATCCCTCCAAAACAGATGCAATTAAGGGATGTCCGAGGCCAACATCGGTAACGGATATCCGTAGCTTCTTGGGGTTAGTTGGATATTATCGACGATTGTGAGAAATTTCTCATGATTGTCCAACCCTCTTACCAAGCTAACTCAAAAGGGAGTAAAGTTTTCTTGGAGTGATGAATACGAAGAAAGATTCAAGGAGTTGAAAAGGAGGCTTATCACTGCGCCCATGATCACTTTACCCACAAGTGGGGAACCTTTTGTGGTATTCAGTGATGCTTCGAAGAAGGGATTAGGCTGTGTGCTGATGAAGAATGATAAAGTGATATCCTATGACTCAAGGCAGTTGAAAATCCTTGAGCAAAAATATCCAACACATGATCTGGAGTTGGCGTCGGTGATCTTTGCCTTAAAAATCTAGAGACATTATCTCTATGGAGAGAAATGTGAGATATATACTGACCACAAGAGTCTTAAATATATATTCACACAGAAAGAGATTAATATGCTCCAGAGAAGATGGATAGAGCTCATCAAGGATTATGACTGTTCAATACATTACCACCTTGGGAAAGCGAACAAGGTGGCAGATGCCCTAAGTAGAAAGGACCCAGTGATTCTATCAATGATGAGAATTGAGAAGGATCCAATATTCTTAGACTTGATGAAGATGGACATGGGAATCATAAAGAAGGGAACATCATCAATCCTTTCACAAATGATTGATCAACCGTCTCTTTTGGAAAGGTTAAAGGATACTCAAAAGGATGATGTGGGAATTTAGGAAAAAGTGGAAGCTATCGAAAAAGGGAAATCCTCGGAGTTTAATGTTAATGAAGAAGGAATTGTGCGATTTGGGAAAAGACTATATGTTCCATCAAGTCTGGAGCTGAAGAAGGAACTTTTGGATGATGCACATAGTTCAAATTTCTCTATTCACCCAGGGAGCACAAAGATGTATCGAGATCTCCAAGAAAACTTTTGGTGGGATAATATGAAGAAAGAGATCGTTGTATATACATCAAAGTGCCTGGTGTGCCAGCAAGTGAAGGCAGAGATATAGAAGTATAAGGGGATGATGAAACCATTGCCCATACCAGAATGGAAATGAGAGAACATCACCATGGGCTTTGTCACTGGACTTCCGAGGACATCCAAAGGCAACAATGCAATCTGGGTTGTGGTGGACCGTCTTACAAAGACTGCACACTTTATTTCTATTTGGGAGGATTTCTCATTGGATCAACTGGCACGAATATATATTATAGAAGTGGTAAGGTTTTATGGAGTACCACTATCTATCGTGTCTAGCCGAGATCCAAGATTCGCCTCTAAGTTTTGGAAGAGTCTTCAACATGCTCTGAATACGGAGTTGAACTTCAGTACGGCCTATCATCCTCAAACGGATGGTCAATCCGAGCAGACAATCCAAACACATGAGGACATGTTGAGAGCATGCTCAATGGACTTTAAAGAAGGATTAGATCAACATCTTCCACTGGTTTAATTCTCCTACAATAATAGTTTCCACTCAAGAATCCAAATGGCACCATATGAAGCCATGTATGAGAAAAGGTACAGAACACCGACATGTTGGGATGAGGTTGATGAACGTTAGCTGCTTGGACCAGAAATGGTCGACGAAATGGTGGAGAAGGTGAAAACCATCCAGCAGCATATCAAGGAAGCCTAGAGTCGACAGAAGAGTTATGCATATAATTGTCGACGAGACCTTGAGTTTAAAGTTGGAGACATGGTTTTTCTATGCATATCTCTGTGGAATAAGGTCATGAGGTTTGGAAAGAAAGGGAAGTTAAGTCCAATGTACATCGGCTCCTTCGAGATTCTTGATCGTGTCGGGGCTGTGGCCTACCGGCTAGCACTTACACCTACCATGGCCAAAGTACATGATGTCTTTCATGTATCCCTCTTAAGGAAGTACATACCAGACCCTTCACATGTACTCTTTTCTGAGGTGGTATTTTTGGAGGATGATCTTTCTTATGAGGAGAAACCAGTTAAGATCTTAGATCGTAGAGACAAAGTTCTATGAAATAAGACAATGCCCCTCATCAAGATGTTGTGGCGAAACCACAAGTTTGAAGAAGTGACTTGGGAATCAGATCAAATCATGAAGCTGAGTTACCCACATCTATTTTAGTGTGGGAAAAGGAAATTTCGAGGGTAAAATTTCTTAAGGGGGAATATTGTAACGACCCAAAGTTTCATTAATGGAAATCCCTATTAATCTAATTAAATGTCTCTTTATGTTAAATGTTTATATAAAATGTCAACTTATTTGGTTTTATGTTAAGAATTGAGACCGTTGCTTTTATAGCTGTTGAAAAGTGATCGCATGATTAGTATAAATATATGGATTTAACAAAATCAATTTACTCAGACAAAGGAAGAGATTGCCCCATCCAGTAGAATTGCTCCATATGAAGCCCATTTGTCAGAGCTCGGAAAAGAGGTGGCATCTTTGGTCTTCGCTCTTGACCAAGCCCAAGCTGAGCTTCATCATGTCAAGATTGAATGGGACCGTCTACAGGAAAAGTGGAAGTTGATAGAAATTACCACTCGAGCGATGTTATCCGAGCCACCCCAAGAGTCTGTCACCATCGCACACCTTACCCTTAGGTCTTATGCGGCTGTTTTAAGGGGTTATGTAACAAATCGCTAGTACTATGTTCATGTATATTATTTTTTTGTATATAATAATGAAACTTCTTGTCATTATTGACACTTTGTAAATAGTTTTTTTAAAAGCACAAATAGTATTTTTTAGTTAATATTCAGCTAAGAAATCTATTTTGATGAATTAATAGATTTTTGAATTAAAAAATATTTTAATAAAATATTATTATTATTATTAAATTAATTTCTACTAAATATAAATGATCTTATGATTTTATAAATGCAATTGTAATTTTTATTAAGGTTTGAAATCCATTTTTGTCAAAACCAGTGAATTTTCGATAAATGTCAGTTTTTATTTTAAAATTTAAAATTAACATATTTAGAAAATTATTTAGATAAAATAAATGTTATTTCTGGAATCAGGATGTCAAAATTATCCAATGGTTATTTTTTCATAATTTTCTGAGACAATCAAATTTTTGGGTAAAAATTAAATACCATTTAAATATATAATGTATTTTATGACATCATAATGACCCAATAGTGATGTAATAAAATACTATAAGCTTTATGTTCGGCCAATATATGTTTTACCATTAAAATAATGTAATTTTGGGTTTTTTTGACTTATTTTACAAAGCGTTAATGGACCCCCCAAGACTTATTAAACATCTTGTATTTTTAAATTATTTTCCATGGGAGTGTGACTCACCTCCACATAAGAAAACCCATTATTTTAAGAAGTTCGAACTTTTTCCTTATAAAATATTTTTTCCTCTTACCTTTTCCAAAAACCATGGGCAAAAACCATGATCTGATTTGTGGTTTGGATTAGTTTAATGTAAGTGGTCCCAAACCTAAATAATAAAGAATTAACTCACCTTTCCTATATAAACCCACCCAATCTCCCACTTCCTCATCACTCGAATCCTTTGGAGTTCTTCCAACCTCTTCCCTACTCTCTCTAAAATCCTCCCAATGTGCCCCAATTTTCCCAAGAAGCCTCTCTCAAGCCTCTCTCAAGCCTTTGGAAGCACACTTCCATTAAGGATTTTTCTTCCTTTCTCATTTTTCTCCAATTTTCTTCATATTGTTATGCCCTTTTAATTTCAATTATAAATGTTGGGGTATGGTTTCACACCTTCCCCATACTGCCCTCTTATTTTTTTAATGATGGGAGACCTCTTTCTCTCTCATTAAATGCCTCCCATGTACACCTGTTACTATGCTGAAATTCCGAAAGGAACTTCTCTCTCCTCATTTACATTAAAGCAATAATTTTGTATCATGAATCTAATTTCCATTACAATTGTTTGGACATGAATCTATATGACCCCCTTACTGTCCATTTCATGTAAATATGATGAGACACCCCTTTCTCTCTCATCAACTATTTTTATGAATTCTTATGTCACGCCGTTACACTGCCGAAATTACACCGATTTTCTAAGCCAATGCCATTGTGTAGTGAATACCATGCCCATTTATCCATCAAGGATATTCACCTTTATGAACATTTACTTATTGATTATAAAGTTTCATGTATGAATTCCACATTCCTTTATCATGGAATAAATGATTATATTTATTGAATCCATGTTTTATGATCCATGTGGCACACTTATGGATAAAATGAAATGTTTAAAAAGGGTGCTCACTTATAGCTCTTTAATGCATTGGGTAAAGTATAGTATCATGATACGTCATCTGCAATGAGTGTTTAATCATGCTAATTCAAGTGCAATGAGGGTTTACTTGTGCTTTATGTGTAATGAGGATCTACTCATGCTCCATGTGCAATGAGCCTTGGCTCATGCTAATTACATGTTAAGTGTTGTTGCCACATTTCCATGTTATGATTATCATGCTCTATCATGCCTTTATGTTCATGTTTCTCTTATGCTCTATTGATATGCCTATTGTCTAACATGTATTGTACTCCTCATTTAGTCCATGTTTATTCCCTTACCGGGCTTTATAGCTCACCCCTTTTCTTATGCATGTCCTCAGGTTATCCCATGCAATGCTAAGTATGAGGGAATGTAGTGGTCATGTAAAATAAGTTTTCAATAAAGATGTTTTATTTCATGTTTTAAGTTGTTATGTAATGATCCTAAGCCCCAAACACACTAGAGCTCTCGATCTTCCATGTTGTATCAAGTGAATAGTTTATGTAATGAATCATGTTTAAGTTTGTAATAAAAACAGGGTTGTCATAAATAGTGCATTAATAGATACCATATCACATATTTATTGTTGAAAACACGCATTTTGAGTAAACACACATTTTGAGTAAACACACATGTTGGGTAAACACACATGTTGGAGTTTGTGGCCTAGAACCAACTACGTTGTACTTTATGATGAACTTGTATTAGTAAATATCTTATCACATATTGATTGTTCTTTTGCGTGACAATACATGTGATAATGTCTTAAGGATAGTTGTTGTACTAAAGGGTCATAGCGGATCCCTGCTATGATGAGAACCCGAATGTTCCATAACACTATTCTTGAATATATGATCTATGGCTGAGTGATGTTATTTGAGGGACACAAATAATACAGGCCATTAGGTGTGAGGACTCATAAAACATTGAGGCACCTTCTCATAGTGTGTGCCTTTGGAAATATCTAGGAGGATACTATGAGAACGAGACCTGCCAATATGAAATCCACATTTCATAGTGTAATTTGATGTTCCTATCTACGAACGTGTGTATTGGTCCTTATACTTTAAGATTATTATTAATGGGTATTACAACTCGTGCACTTAGTTGTATTGACAAAAACTGTGACGACACACTGTTTTCATTGAAGTAGGATATATTGGGTGCGTCTTGAGTAATACTGCATTAATAGATAATGCAAGAAAGGATTTGTCCCTTCTATTCCATAATAGAAGTTGATATGTCAAGCGCTTTGATGGAATTGATATAGCCTAAATAAATCCATGGCCATAGTGCGGAATGAGCAAGTTCAATTTCTTGAAGTCAAAGAAAGAATAATCAAGCACATGGGTTGATGGCACTAGCATGCAACCCGCTTGATTCGAGATATCGAGAGATAAAGTGATTACATTACATGGTAAGCATTCGTAGGAGGCAACACATCATTGCGACGTTAACTTATTTCTTTATGGGTGCTTTGGTGTATTTATAGACGCTAACCTTGGACTTTAGGCAGACTCCACATAATGCCACTGAGAAAGATGCCTAGAGGGTCACACACTAAGTGTGTCCAAGTATCTGAGTTAAATATTTATTTAACAAGTTGAATAATGATTATTCCCAATTATGATTTGATAATTATTCATGGATGTCTGATCGCATTTATTTCGACACTAGTTATTCGAGAGAATATATTGTGGGTGAAATAATATATTTATTAGTGAGTAATGCAATGATATTTATTTAAGAAATAAATAGTCATTAATTCAAATTCTAATAAATGTGGTGGGGGAAATAAAGAAAATGGAAAAACAAAAATACACTCTGTGTATATTAATATACATGTAGTGTAGTTTTTCTGGGGATTTGTGAGAAATAATATTATTTATTTAATTAAATAATATTAGGTGTAATTCACTAGGTGCATGTCAAGTGATAATAATAGTCAACTGTTATTATTAGACATGGGGTCTTACTAAGAATTAAATGAAATGAATAAATGATTTTGGGTAATTAATTCATTTTATTATTTTAAGTAATAAAAATCCCAATTCTATTATTCTTATTAGCTTAGCCATTCTTTGTGGTTGTGCACAACGATTTTGAAAAAAATATCTCAGGCCAAGAGAGAATTCCTTTCCTCCAAGAACGTTATCAAGCTACGAGAGAGATCCTCCTTCAATGGATCAAGGAGAGCGCTTTGGAAGTAGATCTCAATGGGATCGAAGGCGGACATTTCAAGCGAAGGCTCTTCCGCACTAGCACCCGGATATCCCTTCAGCAAAGTTTAGAGATACGTGGAGAACGTGTGGATTACTACTAGAGAAATCCTACACTTGGCTTCTACGACGCAACGACGGATCACATCGGATCGTGACCGGAAACTTCAATGGAGAGAGAATTCTATCAAGGTATTCTTGTCTTTTAATTAAATTAATTACAACAAACATATGGTGATCCCCTCTATGGTTCCAAGAATCCCCTATTTTCTTTCGTTCTTCTTTCTATTCTGAAGATTCGGCATTTTATTATTATAATGGATCTCAGATTGATCATTGTTAACAGTAAAATCAAAGTTGGGTACTCCCATCCACGCGCTTTCGCTGTGATCAGAACCTACAATGTGCATTAAATATAACTGCACACCCAACAAAAACCTGCGATTTCAAACAATGCTATACCCATTTAATTAACATCATGAATTAAAAAATGTTCACCCATGGTATATAAAAAAACACTTCCATATACATTTCAAACAATGTTCTATAATTACATTTACAATTATCCAACAAACATTTAAAAACATTAATGTTTCATCTTTCGATGTCTGTGATCCCCTCTCAAAAAAATACGCCCATGGTATCATTTGCCGAAAAAATCAACTCAACCCGAGTAAAAGATTTTTCCTATATAAGAAAAAAAATATTATGTTAGTAAGACTATAAATAAATAAATTAAATATTAATACGAAATAATACATCAATAAAATGCCAATTTTTAATAAAAAAATACATTTAGAGTTATAACGGTCACATTGTGCGTCGTATTGAGGTGTGGTTGATTCTTAAACATCACAAATGAGTTATGAATCATTTTCATAAAATATCAAAACAATGTGAATGTATTTTCTTAGTTTTGAGTATGTCACTTGTTCTTTTACTAAAATTAATGTTAGTTTTAAATAATGACACATTTTAAGTTATATCAGACACACTGTGCATCATATTGAGGTGGTGTTGATTCCAACATGTCATAAATGACTTGTAGATTGTTTTCCTAAAGTATCAAAACAATTTGAATGTGTTTGCTTGGTTTTCAGCATGTCAGTTGTGTTTTTTTTTACTAAAATGTCATTTCAAACTGAAAACACACATTTTGAGTCATATCAGTCGCATCGTGCATCGGTTTGACGTGAGACTGTTTCATACACGTCAAAAATGACTTATGAATCACTGTCATAAATTATCAAGATAATAGAAGTGTGGTTGCTTGGTTTTCAGTGAGTGACACATTTTGA
Organism: Viscum album; assembly: GCA_963277665.1. NCBI lineage: Eukaryota > Viridiplantae > Streptophyta > Magnoliopsida > Santalales > Viscaceae > Viscum > Viscum album. The sequence goes on along the minus strand of OY728165.1, from coordinate 1,880,873,008 downwards.
ACTAAAATGTTAAATTTAAACTGATAACAAATACTTTTAGTCATACCTGTAACATCTTGTTACCGTTCCATCAGGAACACCCATAACCTCATCACAGTTTCCTCTCCTGTGAGATTACAAGGATACCTATAATGGTGAAGTTAGATATTTTTTGGACTTTCACTTAGAACATGACGTTTATATAGGTTGTAGAGCAGTTACACATTGTGTAACTATGTTACACACCTTGTAATGGGTGCCAGATGTAATTCGTGAAAGGAAAGATCATGTTGTGAACTGGTACACATCATGAGTTGTTATTACATGTCACGTATGGTTTTAATGATGTATTTTTAATATGAGGTGATGGGTTTTTTGGCATATATGGTACATGGCAGTTACACGTCGTGAACCTGGGTTACATGTCATGTAATGGCCCACGTACAAATTTTAAAGGCAGTATGTGGCTATTTTTCTTCAATTATGTTGCCGGTTCTTCATGGATATCAACCTAAGGAAGTCCTAGGGTGTTTTTGTAAGACTCAACCCCTCTTAGATCGATCTTTTTGACACTCGATCTCTATTGCAATCGCGGTACATCTCTCAGGGTAAGTTGTCTTCCCACTTCTTCGTTGCCTTTGATCAAGATATCACTGTTGGGTGGTGTTTTTATTCTGTTGGTTTAAGATGGCATTTATTCTTGGTTTCTTCCTAGATCTATTGTGTGATCTTTTTCTAGAGGCCTTTTTCTTCATTGGTTTTGGTGCGGAAGACATTTATCTTTAAGATATGTCAGCTTCCTCTCTTTCACCGACCCCTTGTATTCTAAATTGAATCAATCTTGATGTGGATTTTATTCTAGGTCCTTCATTGAAGTTGTTGGGTTTTGTTGATTTTGGATTCCGTTACAGGCATGTGAAACTCAGGTTTTGAGGTAAGTGGTTCCATCTATGGCCTATGATAACAGATCTTGTTATTTTTCATTACAAACTGATTCATAATGAAAGATTGACACGATTGTTTTGTGTGTGTTGAAAAGAGTTTTCAATGAAAAATGGTTTTCCCTGGTTATTGATAAATGTAGATAAAATGGGTATTTTCAAATCATTGAAATAAATTATGAAAAAGAGCACATGGGTTACCTTGGGTACTTAAGTTGAAGGTTTAGTTTGGGCCCATCATCCATTATTTTGTGATTATCAAGAAGGTTTGCTTTGGGGATTTCCTATATTTCTTAAGCTCGTTGTTCTAGGGGATCGATATTGACATTTTGGGGGGGTTACTCACAGGGTATTCCTTTGTTTCCTAGGCTCGTTGATCTAGGATCAGATTTTTTGCACTTGATTGATTATGGTACGAGTAGTCTGTGGCTTGGACCTGTAGTATTCCTTGGTGTTGTGGTACCTGTGCTTCTATTTTATATTGCTTGAATTTTTGAGTTATCCTTGATATGCATGTTTTTTATTATGGAAAATGATATGGAAAATGTGATTTAAAATTTATATACCGGCTTTTGTGTAGAACTGTGGAAAAAGGGAAATGTTTACCCTGCTTTCTATAAAACCGCCTTACTGCTTATCATGCCATGTTTTAGTTAAAATGAGCATACATGGATTTTTTATATAGATACAGGTTATGTAACACCTGGGTGGGATCCTACTGAGTCTGTTAGCTCACACCCTATGCACCCCTTCGGTGGTGTGTAGACCTTTGTTTATCTTCCAGTGCAGGGAAAGGCAAGTCACCAAAGTGAAGCAATGAGGTTTGTGTCAGCTGGTCAGGTAGCTGGTGGTGAGATGGTGGGAGTCCATACCTACCATCATTTGGAGTAGCTATTTGGTTTTTATTCCTTTGTAGTTGGATTTGTCTTGGAGTTTTTAACTACTTTTGCAGTTGTCTGTTTCCACTGTTTTATTACAGTTATGGCCTATATATATTGTTCGTCTTCTATTGTTGCTTCTTGTTTTGTGTGTATATATATATATGTGTGTCATGTGTTCATTCAGGTTGGGTGAAATAATTCCCTATATTGTGTTGTTCGATGCCCGAGTGCTTTTCGTCAGCCCATGGGTATCAAGAACACCCTTCGAGTATGCGATGAATTGGGTCGGGTGCTAGGTTTGAGGATAACCTGGGTTGGTTCATTAAAATACTGATCACACCATGGGTCGGATTGAGGTGTGGATAATTCCTATAAATCAAAAAATGACTCATGAATAATTTTCCTAAAATACCAAAACAATATGAATGCGTTTTCTCAGTTTTCAAAATGTCATTTGTTCTTTTTGCCTAAATTAATGTCAATTTTAAATAAAAAGACACACTTGGAGTAATACCAGCCACTCTATGTGTCATATTGAGGTGAATTTGACTTCTACACATAAAAAACGACTCATGGTTCATTTTCCTAAATTATCAAAAAAATATAAATTCATTTTCTTGGTTTTCAATATGTCACTTGTTCTTTTTATGAAAATTAATGTAAATTTTAAATAAAAAGAGACAATTTGAGTTATACCGGCCACACCATGCATCATATTGAGGTTCAATTGATCCATACACATAAAAAATGACTGATATATTATATTTATAAAGTATGAAAACAATACGAAGGTGTTTTCTCAATTTTCAGCATGCCAGTTGTGTTTTTTTAATAAAATTACATTTCAAACTCAAAACATGCATCTTGATTCATAATGGTCACATCATGAATTGGTTTTATATGAGACTAATTCATACATGTAAAAAATGACTTATGAATCATTTTTGTAAATTATCAAGATAATCAGAGTATGTTTTCTTGGTTTTTAGTGAGTAACACGTTTTGAACTAAAATGTCAATTTTGAATTGATAACAAACACTTTTAGTCATACCATTCAGACCGTGCGGCCGATTGAAGTGTGGTTGATTTATACAAGTCAAAAATGACTCATGGATCTTTTTTCTAAAGTATAAAAACAATATGAATGTGTTTTATTGGTTTTCAGTATGTCACTTGTTCTTTTTACCTAAATTAATGTCAATTTTAAATTAAAAGACACATTTTGAGTAATACCGGCCACACCATTCATTGTGTTGAGGTGAGGTTGACTCTTTCATGTCACAAATGATTCATGGTTTGTTGTTCAAAATTTTCATAACAATATGAATGTGTTTGATCAGTTTTCAGTATGTCACTTGTTCTTTTTACTAAAATTAATGTCAATTTTAAATTAAAAGAGACCATTTGAGTCATACCGGCCACACCCTGCATCATATTGAGGTGTGGTTGACTCCTACACACCAGAAATTACTTATAGATCATTTTACTAAAGTATAAAAACAATACAAATGTGTTTTCTCAGTTTTCAACATGTCAGTTGTGTTTTCTTACTAAAATGTCATTTCAAACTGAAAACATGCATTTTGAGTCATACTGGTTGTATCATGCATCAGTTTGACATGAGACTTCTTCATACACGTCACAAATGACTTATTAATTATTTTTGTAAATTATCAAGATATTTAGAGTGTGATTGCTTGGTTTTCCATGAGTGACACGTTTTGAACTAAAATGTCAATTTTAAACTGTTAACAGTCACTTTTAGTCATACCGGTCACACCGTGCATCAGATTGAGGTGTGGTTGATTCATACACATCAAAAACGACTCATAGATCATTTTCCAAAATTATAAAAACAATACGAATGTGTTTTCTTAGTTTTCAGTATGTCCCTTGTTCTTTTTACCTAAATTAATGTCAATTTTAAATAAAAAGACACACTTGGAATAATACCGGTCACACCATGCATTAAATTGAGGTGAAGTTGACTCCTACATGCCAAAAATAATGCATGGATCATTTTCCTAAATTATAAAAACAATCCGAATGCATTCGCTCAGTTTTTGGTATGTCACTTGTTCTTTTTACTAAAATTAATCTCAATTTTAAGAGATACTTTGAGTTATACTGGCCACACCATGCATCATATTGAGTTTTAGTTAATTCCTACAAGTCACGAAGTCTCAAAAAAATCTCAACTTTAAATGTCACCATGCTTTCCATTTGATTTATTTGTCAAATTGAAAAAAATACAGTACTGAAATTTATAACTTTCCTTCAAGTTCCCTCCAGTGCCTTTGAAAGAAAGTGATAAATGCCAACAGTGTAGGGGTTAAAATGTTTTGGGGAATCATTATAACTATCAAAATATATAATATTATACACCATTGTAATAATAAAACATAACATCTATTCTACCTAGCTAGTAACATGCATTGGAATAATATAAGTAGTGTAATATTGTCAACTATTCAGGAAGAGTTGATGTTTTTACATAACATATTCACACTCTTTGTTAGTATATCTATGTTGTGGAAAGAGGTTTAAAATTTATACTCCCTCGAGATGTGTTAATCCATCAATATAATAATTTCAGTTCCATTATAATTGTATCTAATTCATGGGAATAGTCATCACATAACCAATCCCTCAAGAAGAGTAATGATCATAATGTTGATATTTTTCCTTTTAAACATTATCATGGGCCTAGGTATAACCTTTTTAGTCCCTCAAGAATATAATATGAAAATGAAATCACAAGTAAATGTAAATAATAACATCAAAAATGGACTCATACAGTCTACCTATCATAACCATTTTCTTCTATAACATGTCAAGAATTGTATACATTATTATACTATATATCAATATCGACTACCCCTAATACAACTCCTTAGACACAATGATCATCTCTCAGATAATCCAAAGTACCTTAGGCCACCAATCTTTTATTTCACAAATTAACCCAAAAGGAAAAGCTATCACCTAACCCAAATTACAACTCAACACTCTCAGTGAAGCATCACATATTATCACAAAAGGTTGACTAATATATCTCATTTTTTTACCAATGAATAGTCACTCATCCTAGGGTCCTCTCAATATTTTTGAAAATAGTTAAAAAAATTATAGTCATAGGAAAAATATAAAATAAATGTAACATGTGTATATCATACACCACAGAATTAATAGGTATGACTAATTTTTTCCATAAACATATGAATAGTATTGGTTACCCATCAAATCCTCTACACTCTCTTATCCATGACCATATATCCCATAGTATAGAAAAAAACATAAAAGCACATATAATGATAGATTCCACATTACTTCTTCAACAAAAAGGTTTATCATTAGAAATCGTAACCAGATCTATATATGAACAATCAACTATAATAAGTAATATTAAAACATATGTTTGTAGATTTAGTGGAAAGAACTAGTAAACATGTATGAAACTATTAATAAATGAGTGTGTTCCTTTAGTCTCGATGATAGAAAATTATACCCACAAATAGTATAATGATCAAATGCTCTCTGAGATTTCGAACACTAAAACCCTATAATTAATCTTTCACTATCTAAGCATTCCAAATCAAATAAGAACATACCTTAGATTTGGAGGTCTGAAGACAGTAGTAGACTCCGGCGATGGCGGAGTCGGGGTAGGTGATGGCGACAATGGTAGTTGAGGCGTTCACGGTGGAGGTGGGGTTCACGACGGAGGAGGGGTTTGTGATGGAGGAGGGGTTTGCGGCGGAGGTGGGGTTCGGCGGTGGCGGTAAGGTTCGCGGTGAAGGTGGGTTCACAAAAGAGGAGGGGTTTGCGGTTATGAAGGGGTTTAGTGCACGGTGGAGGTGGTGTTCGCGGTAGAGGTGTGGTTCGTGGCGGAGGAGGGATTCGCGGTGACAGAGGAGAAATTTATAATTTTATAAATATATATACCTAATATATTTATTATAATTTTATAATTATTTAAAAATATCTATATTTATTTAGAATTATAATTATAAATATCGGTATTTATTTATAAATATTTTTATATATTTATAAATATATTTATTTAATCATATATATTTATAAATTCATAAGTATAATAAATTTATTTATTATAATTTATAAGTATAATAAATTTATAAATATTAGTATTATTATATATATATATAATTATAATAGATGTACCTATTGTAATTTTATAATTATTTATATATACATATATAGTTATAATTACAATTATAAATAAATATATGAAAAAATTATTTATATATAATTTAAAAATTATAATTATAAATATAATAAATATATTTATTATTTAAATATATTTATTGAAATTTTATAAGTATTTATGAGAATAGATTCATAGGTATAACATGAATGAATCATATACTAGTAAAGTAAATAGATAATAAAAAACGAGTTATCACATATTGACAACATGAATAATAATAATAATAAGTTTAAGGGTGTAATGTATAAATTAACATTAATTAATAATGAATACAAAGCATATGCATGTAAATTATACTCACACATAAATATATTTATCGACCAAATTTTTTGGAAACATATATTTATTTATAATTATAATTACAATTATAATTATTTAAAAATCATTTATATATAATTATAAATATATAATTATAAATTTAGTAATTGGGGTTATAACCTAGTTCTAATAAAAACCATGTAATCCTGCATTACAAACCCGGGTTCAAATCCAAGAAGCAATGAATTTTGATTGGATTTGCACCCAGATGTGGGCTGGCTTACGAAAACCCAGACGCGAGTCTCTCGGTGGTGGAGTGAATGTGGCAGTGTTGTGAGTGGATATTAGTGGTACGATAGTAGGATGACTCCTCATTCGGGTAGGTGGTGTCCACAACTAGAAAAAAATAGTTGCAGATGTTGGGCTCCTGGTCTACTGGCTTTGTAATGGACTTCATGTCTTCATGGCCTTCGGGCCATAAAAAATGGGTAGGTTATCCCTGGGGGCTATGACCTTCCCTTTCGAGTTGTGTGTGTTGCATTTTTATGATTCATTGTAATTGTACCCTAAGTACCTATAATATATATAATTATAAATATAAGATTATAAACATAATAAACATATTTATTATTTAAAAAAATTTATTATAACTGTATACTTAAATAAATATATATTAATAATCTTATAAATACTTTTTTTAAAATATTATATATATATATGAATTATTAAAAAAAATATATTAATTATAAACATGCATTTTTTATTTAATGTGTATAAAAAACATTATTTTTGAATATAAATATAATAATTATATATATATTAATAATATTTTTTTTATAAACTTTTATCAGTGTTAATAATAAAACTGATATTTCTACCATTTATCAGTGCTAAAAAAACACTTATATAGGGTACACCTTTATCATCACTTTTTTAGCACTGATAAAGGGTAGATTTATCAGCACTTTAGCTAGTGATGATAAGGCCCCCCTTTTATCAGCCTATTTTTTTAACGCTGATAAAGTCCAGTGCTGACCTTGTGCTGATCTGTGGTAGTGGTCCCACCATCACACCACCACCTACCCGTATTCAGCTGACATAAACCCCACCACCTTATTGCGATGCCTTTCCTTTTTCTGCATAATAAGATAATATAGAGTCTACACACCCCCTAGGGAGTCACTACCACAGAAACTACTTTACATAGCGCTGCCCTTTATCACCACTAACAAAAAGCTATGATAAAAGGTACTTTTAACATCATTAAAAAAGTGCTGTTAAAAGTACCTCTTTATCAGCACTTTTTTAGCAGTGATAAAGGTACCCCCTTTATCAGCATTTTTTAGCACTGTCAAAGCCCCCCCTTTATCGATGCTTTTTTAAAAGTGCTGATAAATGCCCCCCTTCATCAGTGATTTTTTACTAGCACTAATAAAGGATATATTTCAAAAAAAATATTTCATGAAAAATAATATATAAATATATAAAATATATTTATATTGATATAAATATAATATATATTTTTTAAATATGTTTTAAATAAGGATAAAAAGAAATTTAAACTTAATATATAAGATATTTAACAAAAAAGGATTATGAAATAATTTAAAATATATTTTTAATTAATAATTTTGTAATTTTTATCGAGTAATAGTCATTTAATAACAATTAGAATATAAAAAATATAAAAAAATTTGCAAAAGATCTAAAATAAGTTGAAAATGAAACTCAAACTTCAAACAGCCATAACTTTTGGGATCTACCACACATCAAATCAAATTCTGTGATGATCCCTATAACCTAATAATTGAGGGTAAGCAATTTGTCACATTTTTTGAGTAAAAAAAGGCTCATAAGGCCTCCAAAACTGTGTTTTTAGTCGGGGTACCCAAATTTTTTAACAATCGATGGATTCTCAGCCTCATTTAGGGGGGGGGGGGGCTTTTTCCCCCTTTTCAGTGGATATTGAATTTATTCCTAGGGATTTCATTAATATTGATATTATTGATTGGAAATTGTATCGTTTTTCATAATGTACTGTTATTTACAGTCAAATATATAACAATATATACATATTTTTTATATATTCACATATAAAAATTTAATTTTATAAATAAATAATTAAACATATATACAAATTAAATATATTTATCAATATATAAACCTTATCTAAATATAATATAATATCCATTTTATTTAAAATACAAATGTATGAATATTTATATACCTATACAATTATTATATATATAATGTTTATATATATATATATATTTGTGTATGAGTATTGACAAAAAAATATATATTTTTCTATATATTCTAATATATGTATATAAATATTAAAATATAATATATGTAAATAAATAGAAACATGTATAATTATATTTATAGATGCATATATATATGTGTGTGTGTGTGTGTATTTATAAACACACACATGCACACACACAAAACATATTTTTTATATGTATTTAAATATATATATATATATAAATATAAATATATGGATCTAAAAAAATGTAATGAAATATGTATAATTATATAAATATATCATAAAATACAGAACAAAATAATACAGGTGAGTAGAAAAGGTGAAAAAGTATGAGGGAGATGTCTCAGGTTCGAAACCCAGGAGAGACAGGCGTGTGTGGGCGGGTGAAGGAGGGAATATCACTCTTAAAGGTGGGTGATAGTGTTGTTAAAGGGTGGGGGGTGTGGTAGCACATGGGAGGCTAGTCAAGTGTTGTTGGGGGGGGGGGGTGCTGATAAAAGGAAGTTGGTCCACCCTATGAATTTTGGAAAAAAATTATTTTAAAAAATTTCATTTTTTGACTTTTATCAGCGATAAAAAAACGTTCATAAAATGCACCTTTATCAATGATTTTTTTAGTGATGACAAAATACCCCTTTTATCTGCACTTTTTTTAGCACTGATAAGAGGGAACCCCTTTTAATAGCACTTCAATTATCACCAATTTTTTAGCACTGATAAAAGTGATTTCTAGCACTTTTAAAAACCATATTTTTAGTAGTGAGTGTGCATGGTGTGAGTTAAATAGGATCAGTAGGATCCGACCAAGGTGTTCCATATCAGGTCTTTGTACAACAATCTCAATATGCCCAATTTTAAAGTAAAAAAGGCAGCTAATCAGTTTTTATATAAAAGAATGGTAAACAATTCCCCCTTTCAATAGTTCCAAAAAATCTAAGTAAAACTGTATCAAAGAACATTTCTGATAACTAGTTTAATCAGTCATATCATGTACCATATTATATCAAACTGTGCACTTCAAAGCCAACACACAAAGGCTAAACATGATAAGGATAACATAAGTAAGACTAGCTAGACCACTCGTACCTCAATCAATGACTAGTGCACACTACAAGTCCCAAGAACCCACACATCAAGTCTAGGGACACTACTAAAAAAGAGGCATTTAACAGTATTGGCATTTATCAGTGCTAGTAAAAAGCACTGATAAATGGTACCTTTTATCAGTGCTTAAAAAAAGCGATGATAATAGGTACCCTTTATTAATACTTTTTTAGTGCTAGTAAAGATTAACATTTATCAGTGCTTCTATTTAGTGCAGATAAACATTACTCTTTATCAGTGTTTTATTTTTAGCACTGATAAAGAGTACCCTTTATCAGCGCTTTATTACCAGTGATGATAAATTGTACCATTTATCAGTGCTTTATTTTTAATGCTGATAAAGCATAACCTTTATCAGAATTATTTTAACGCTGATAAAGGTCCATATTAAAATGAAATAATTAAACAAATAAATATTTTAAAAAAATATTAAATTTTTTATTAATTAAATAATTATTGATAAAAATGAATAAATTGAATATATATATATATAAATTATAAAAATAAATAAATAGTATATATAAAATATGTAGATATGTAAAATGAATAAAATGAAATAATTAAAAAAATAAAAATAAAAAATGACTAAATTAAGGAAAGATATTAAACATTTTATTAATTAAACAATTATTGACAAAAATGAATAAATTTAATATACATAAATATTGATTATAAATATTAATAAATAGAATATATTATATATATATATATATATAATACATAAATTGTAACAAATAAACAAAAAAATAAAAAATGAATAAACTGTAATAATTAGACAAAAAAAATTAAAATTGAATAAATTAAAAAATTATTTAAAAATTTATTAATGAAATAATTATTAATAAAAATGAATAAGTGTAATATATATATATATATTAATTATAAATAGCAATAAATAATATATGTTAAATATATATATATATATATATAAAATGAATAAAATGTAATAATTAAAAACATATTAATCACTACTAGAAAATGGGCCTATACCCATGGTTTTCCCAAAACTGTGGGTACAGGTATAGTATGGGAGCCCATACCCATGGTTTTAGAAAATCATGGGTATAGGCCCCCCTATACCCATGGTTCTAGGAGAAACATGGGTACAAGTTGTTTACCATGCCCTATACCCATGGTTTATGAAAAACCGTGGGTATAGGGTTGTTTTTTGAGGACCTATACCCACGGTTTTCCAAACCATGGGTATAGATTTCCCATGTTATGGTGGGGCATTTTTTTTCATGGGACCCAATTTTTTTTGCGGGAACACCTATTCCCACAGTTTTCCAACCTATACCTACGATTTATAATAATATATTTATCTATATATATATACACACACACACATATACATAAGTTAAGTAGCGTGAGTGGTGAGGTGCTGGGTGTTAGAGGAGGAGGTCGTGGGATTGAAACCAGCATCTGAATTTTTTTAGAAACCTATACCCATGGTTTTAAAACCGTGGGTATAGGGCTATGACATGGTGGAAAAACCTATACCCACAGTTTGAAAAACCATGGGTATAGGCCGTGGAGCTATACCGACGCCTCGGTTGCCCACAGTTCCCAAAACCGTGGGTATAGGTCATTTTTCCAATAGTGAATGTTTTATTCATTTTTATTGTTGTTTTATTTTTCAATTGAACATATATCAAATGTGTATTACATTGATTTCACATACATATACATAATTAATGTGTTTTTATATAAAACACACGCAATTAATGAAATCTTATACAGAAACACATACACCTAATATTTATGTAATTTATTCAAATTTTAGTATATTTTAGAATTTCATTATAGTATGATACATTTAATATACTGTGTATTAAATTGGTCAATTTTATTTATTTATTTTTAATATTATTACAGTTAGGTATTATTTATTCATTTTTAATATTTTTAATTTTTAATTTTTAATTTTTAATTTTATTTTGAATTTAATCATTTTATATTATTTATTTATATATATATTTACTATATTTTATTATTTTCAATATTTATTCATCTTCAATATATATATATATATATATATATATAGTTGAGGTTTGGCTCAGTGGTTGAGGAACCCCGTAATACAGCATAGTTTGGATTTTGGATAGGGGTCAATTCCCAGGAGGCACATTTGTGCGGGAGCACTGTAGGAACCGGGTGGAATAAGGTGAACCCCGGGTAGTGGGGTGGTGGTTCGAAGTGAGGCTGGGCAAGGCGATTGGGTGGCTGAGAATGCTCGACCGTCGTACCGGGCTGGCGGTGGTAGGTGATCCACATGCTAGGTGGCCCTGTGCAGCCAGTAGTCTTTAGGAAGGACGGGTGGTCGGTGCAGGCAGTCTGCTTTGGCGACCAACAATGATGAGGCGTGAAGACGTGATGGAGGTAGGATGGGTCTGAACTGATGGCAGTACAGATCATCATACCAGGCTAGCAGTGGTAGGTGATGCACGGGCCAATCGGCCCTGTGTAGCCAATAGTCTTTTGATGCGGCATGTGGTCAGTGTTGGCCGTTCGGTGAGTTCCGGGGGCGAAAGTGTGTGCGAGTCGTGAAGGCGTGATGGAGGTCAGGAAAGTCATTATGGACGATAATGCGGATCTTGTGGTACCGAGATGGCGATGCAGCACTTGATGTGGTGGGTCTTATGGCCAACAAACTACAGGTGGCGTGCAGAATAAAGTGGCTGTTGTGTCAGGATGGATTCAGCGGTGATGCACATGCGGGGATACAGGTGGATATAATGGGATTTGACCCATGGGTTGATGATATATATATATAATGAAGGGTGTTATGTGGTCTATCCCTGGGGGTCTATGGACTAGGCTACTCCCTGATTGCATGCGCATGTGTGTTTGTTTGAATGTAATTGTACCCTTATCACCTAATATATATATATATCCACAATTTTTTAATAATGTATATTTAATTAAAAAAAATTATCCATTTTTTCAATATTTTTAATGTGTACTCATTTTTAATTATTCAATTTCACTTATTTTTAAAATGCATGTATTTAAGATTAGATATTGATTAATAATGTTAAAAATAAATTTGTAAATAAATATTTATAAATGAATATTTACTATATTTTTTAAATTTATATATTTATAATTATTATAAAAAACTAAATATTATTTTTAAAAAAATTATTTATATAATTATAAATAAATAATTATATATATTTAAATAATTATAAAATTATAATAAATTTATGTAAATAATATATATATATAAGTTGAGCCCGAAGCCTCAATTTATTCGGGGAAAGGGGTACATTACAAATAAAATCAAACAACATACAATGTAGGGATGTACTCGATGAGACTCGAACTTGAGACCTCACCAAGACCCATAGGGACAACTACCACTGAGCTACACCCTGAGGCTGTATATATATAATTATATAAATATATAAATATTTTTTTTAAAGCATTAATCATATATCTATAAATAAATAATTATATATATTAAAAAATTTAAAATTATAATAAATATATTTAAATAATTTATGTATTTATATTTATATATATTTATTAAATAAATAAATATATAATTATAATTATATATAATTATATAAATATATATAATGATATATATATATTTATTTATTTACAATTATAAAATCATAAAAGATACACTTAAATAATGAATATATTTATTCAATGGAGATGGAGAGTCTCTCTCATAAATGGAGAGGTTATCTCTATTAATTTTAGGGATTGCTCCAGCAAACTGGTCTCAAGCATAAGAATTGATGATGTCGTTAGAAAATTTGAAATGTTCTCAGCCTGCGATGCATGACACTCATCTCATTTTGCCTATTTATCGTCTCCTAATGAACATTTGGAGAAGGGTCTTCCATGAGGAGACCTGAGTCAAGAGTCTGTTGTTACGGAGAAGCTCACGCGATGGGTGCTGATCACTGGGTTAGTGGCTGTGGCTGATTCCAGCATGCGATGACTGATCTTTGTTGATCCATGATGACTAATCTCCATAGGTGGTTTTTACCAAAGTAGACGTCAATGATGAGGGAGCGCCGGTGAGGCTGGATCTCTGATGCTGATCCATCGATGTAGTTTCAAATTTGGTACTGGTGATGAACGAGGTGATCATCATCGAGGAGGATCATTTAAGGTGGCATGTGACCAACAGATGAGGGATCATTGGCGACGAGGATCACCAGTGGTGGCACATGGTGGATATAACCAACGGATTTGGGATCCTGATAGGTCAATGGTCGTTCACAGTGGTGGGTGTTTTGATATGGGATCCCGATGATGGGATCTGGGATGGCGGGGAGCTTGTGCTAGTGAACGATGGGTTGCAGTGGGGTGACTCGACGAACTTGGTCTTGAGTGGGATTCGGTGTGTTTCTTGCTTCAGAAAGAAGCATGATGGAGGCGAGCGTGTGATTTCTGGCATCTGCGGGCTGGGATGCAGGGAGTAGGTGATGGAGATGATGGGGATGACCGTGTTTCCGCATGGGGAATGATTTTCAGAGTTAACCTTGGGTATTGAGCGTGTGAAAGGTTGTATGGAATGTTAGTGTTGGTATATTTTTACCATTGATGCTGTTTGGATTAGTGATGTGTGTTGCAGGAATTGACGGTTCTCGCTAGGCCTTGGGGTGTAGTGGGTTTGTAGGTCAAATTTAGGCCATTGTTTCAGGGCCTTTGGGATGTCTTTGGGTGATGGAGTGCGGGTCTTTGGGCTATTAGATGTTTTTGGGTAGCATTGTTTTACCATTTTTCTTTTTTTGCGGTGCTTTCTATGCCACATGTGTGTTGTATTTCACTGCATTTATATTTTCTTTAATAAATTTTTAGGGTCTAGCTCACTCGAGTCCTTAACTTTCCTAGTAAATAATGAATATATTTACTATATTTATATTTATATATATTGATTATATATATATATATAATTATATTTAATTATATAAGTATATTTAATGATATAAATATATTTAATGATATAAATATATTTAATGATATAAATATATTAATGAATCTATATTTACTATATTATTAAAATTATATATTTATAATTATAAATAAAATAATATTTTTTTAAAGTATTAATGTAATTATAAATAAATAAGTATATATTTAAATAATTATAAAATTATAATAAATATATATATAATTATATAAATATATTTACAATTTTTTTATTTATAATTATATTTATAAATCCCTTAGCAGTTCTTATCAATTTAGTGCTGATAAAAGAGATATTTATCAGTTCTTTTTTGCAATCACTGATAAAAGTGTCCTTGATATATTTAAAAGAACCCTAACCGCAACTCATTCTTTCCCGATTATCAAGCTCTTGCGGAACTCCCCTGCCACCAGCACTACTCATCTACGTTCTCTCAGATGAATCAAGGCTAGAATCCAAAGTATCTTAGTTTCTTCTTTTCCTTTCTCGTTGTTTGATTTTTTTTTGGGTTTCACGGTTTGTGTGTTTGCACTGTTCTTGACCATGATGAATCCAACATCTCATCTCTCTCTTTTCTATACCTACACAATGCTACCCCTACTTTGTAAACTCATTCTAACTTCATACGATACCACTACGAACTGCATCTCCATCCATTGTAGCAATTGATAATGATTTTCTTGATGTTTCCATTATATTATTTCATGTTACCTTTGAGATAGTGTGGATTGTCATTGTTTAATCTTGTTTCCATAATATGGAATCCACATGAAGATGAAAAAAAGTTTAATAAAATAAGAATAATTATGAATATATGTTCATCTATTGAGAAAATCATCTTCATAAAATTTCATAGAATGATAGGTGTATATTTTCACTTAATTAATATTGGATGATTAGTATCGTATAGGTTATGTAGTTAAGTGAATAAATAGAGTTTGTTCCTATCATAAAATGATAGAATTTTATGGTGGTTCTTGTATATTTTATTTTATTTTATTATTTATTATTGTTTATAAAATATTTGAATATAAATCTGAATATAATTTCACATACTAAATATATTATTGAATAATGAGATGATGATATACCACATGGAAGAATTATTAAAGGTGTTAATTTAAAGTCGTGTGAAATATTAGAAAATTTAGTGCTTCGTAGCACTATTATATTATATTTATGATTTCGATAATTTTTACCATAAATGAGTTGATAAATTCAATATGGTTAAATAGAAAAGTGTTTGAAGGGATTACATTGTGGTTGGTGGTATGTTATGATGGAAAGTGAATTATATTTTTGAAATATAATATGCTAGAAGCCATAATTAAAATTACATTTAGGTTATTTTTGAATATGAGTGGGTTTATATTATACATGTGACAGTGTCCTTACTACGACTATGGTAAAAAATACATTTATAGTATCCTATATATAGCACAATGACTAGCATTGGGGTCACTCTCAAGGAAGTAATGTCGAGGGCCAAGGTATTTCCTAAAATATTTTTGGGTTTTTTATATTTTGAAAATAACAAACTAAAACAAATGAAACAGTGTTGGAAAACATAAAGAGGGTGAAGAAACAATGATGAAACAAAAGACAATAGAGGGAGAAGAATAACATAAAGAACAAGAAAAGGTAGAAAGATAGAAAAAAGTTAGTGAGAATAAGGCTTGACCTAGGTGAATCCACCCTCAACTTTCTATCATAGATCAACAAAAGAATTAAATCACCAAATCTCAATCTCACTCAGTGCATAACCGATGAATAAGATCACACACACCCTTCACCTAAACATTGAAAAATCAAACACTGAAGTTCTTCAATGCTCGACCATTCCTCCAAATTGAAAAATGAATATGTCAACTGAATTATTCTAAAAAGAATGTCACAAGAAAAAATGGTCCAGCTGAGTTCATTCAATCACACAACCCAAGTCAATTTCTCATTATGAGAAATTGAGAACGGAAGGGGAGAAGAAATGAGGTGACATGGTAGAAAATTGTTCCTGTGTAAGGTTTCACTCTCACTAAACTTAATTCACAATCGTGGTCTGATGAGGCGAGGAAGAATAAAATTATAGCATTGAAGATCAGATATCTAGGTAGCATCAAGTTTCACAACCTGAATTAAGCCCCGTGAATTAGATCTTCATTACTAGAGATTTGAGATCATAGAACAGAGCGGATGAAACTAACATCACAAACATCAAAATTAAATTAACAAAACATAGAAACACACAAATATTTATAGAAAAAAGAAGAAAATGAAAATGATGAAAATGGAGGAAGAAGGAAGGAAGCGGTTCCCATCTCTAGCAGTGGAGACAGTTCCCATGTCCAACCTGTGTGTTGGAGTTCTAAAAAAAGAGAAGAGTAGTTTCTCCTATTATTAAAAAATAAAAATAAAAATTATAGAAAATAAACTAACAAGAAGCAATAATCCACATGTCTGGACCTAATGTGCTTGTCACTCGCTTCTGGTGAGTTCCTAGTGAAAATAATCAACCTCTTGCAATGACCTGTGTATCCCCTCACAATTTCCCCAAAAACAGCTTCACTAGTGCCCACGATCACTCTTCGTTGCTACAAAAAACAAAAAATAAAATAAACATCAAGCAGTAGTAATTTAAAAAGTACCAACTATTATAAAAATATATTAATACAATTACAGTTATAGTTGAAACATAAAAATATTTAAAAATAAATATACTAATGTATATTTATAAATACCTATTAAAAGATTTTCTAAAATAGTTATATATATAAATAAATAATAATAATATTAATATTAATTTACTAGTATTTAATATTATATATATTACTTAATTTAATTAAATAATATGTTTAACAAGACACACACACACACACACATACATATAAACGTTTACATATATATTAATTTTTATTAATAAATATAAATAATATTTATTATATATATCATTATATTATATTTATTATTAAATATGATATTATTATTATATATATTATATTATATATATTATATGTTATAATATATAATATAAAAATAAAAATAAAAAAAGATGAAGAAGGGGTGGGGGGTCGATTCGAGCTGCTTTGGCTATGAGGTCTTAAACAACAGTCACTAGCTTCGAGAGGAGTGGCAGACTTGAGCAGCGGTGGTGGGATCTTCATGTGGAGAGTCTTCAACTCCATGGATCTGTAGTGGTGCTCGCTCGGATCGAACTCAGTCAAGATATGATGATTTTATTTTGAGGTTCTTTATTCTTCAATTTGATTTGAGGTGGTTAGTGTTGAAATGATGTTGACATTTTGATTATGTTAGATTTTTTTATTGCTGTTGGGACTATGGTTATCCATTTTTTTTGTGTTTTTATTTTGTTGTGTTGATTTTTCTTGTTAACGGTGAGTCAGGAAGAAATTTGCGACAATCGAGGGGAAACTAGTAGTGAGAAGCTAAGTCATCATTACAGTGGATGGGTATGGAAGTGACTAGTTGAGTCACCAATAGGTAGTAGTGGGAAAGCGAAAAGACATGTGAATGAGGGAGTAGTAGTGAGACAAGACTCACCATTGGTGAAGACAACAATGAGTAATTTTTTTTGACAAAGGAAATGGCTGGGTGCTAGCAGTGAGTCAATTTTTTGGCAAAGAGAGGAATTGAACGATTACTCAAATAAATGGGTGACGAAAGGTGGAAAAAATGGAAAAGGGTGAGTCATCATTGACAATGCCAATGATGAGTGATTTTGGAGTTTGTCAAGTTTTTTGGAGGCTGGCGGTAGGTGAACAATGAGTCACCATTGGCAATTCCAATGGTGAGTGCGGGCAGTGGCATCTACAACACTTGAAAAAAACAAAAACAAAAAATAAATTACAAATAAAAAATCAAATAATTAATAAAAAAATCAATTAAATAAATTAAAAATTAAAATTCACATTCAAATTTTAAATTTTTTAAAAACAAAACAAAATTAATTACAAATTAACCAATTAATTAATTAAAATAATTAATAAAATCAAAGAATGAAATTAAAATTAATTACCACAAAGAATTAAATAAAAGAATAAAATTTTTAAAATTAATTTAATTATTTAAAGTTTTGAGGAAAAAAGTGTAATTTATATATTTACAAATGAAAAATAATGAATTAATTAAATTTATAAACTAAAAAAAAATAAAAACAAAATAAAGGAAAAGAAAACTAAATACAGAAATAATAAAATAATTAAAAGAATAAAAAATGAAAAATTATTATTCTAAAAAAACAAATGAAAAAAATGAATGTTAAAGGATAATTAATTAATTAAATTTATTATTCAAAAACAACTAAAATAAACACTAAAATACATACTTTTAACATAGAAATTATTTTTTTACAATTTAATATAAAAAATACAACAATTGTTAATTGTTAACTAAAATACATTATTTTAATAAAAAATAGAAGAAAATAAAAAAAAGGATATAACAAAGAGCATTGAAAATGAACCACATCAAACTCTCCCACACTTAATTATTTGTTTATATTCAAAAAAGGCATGCTTTTGACTTTTTGAAAAAAACACAAAATGTTTTATAGAAAACCAAAAAATGAAGCATGTCTTGACTTTTAAAAACAAAGGGACATGATCAGGACAGACTTTGAAAGAGTGATAAAAAATGGTACAACCTAATTTCAATCACACACTGGAAATAAAGGGAAACAAAAACTCATTAAAAGTCAAATATTTCATACCTCCTATATTTTTTTAATGGGTTAGGGATGAAGCCTCATGTATTATTTAAAGAAATTTAATGACTCCTATATGAAGTCACATACTACCATACTTCAATTTTAGTTCAAGTTCCAAATCTAAGAGTGATAACAGGTTAGATCAAGTGGAATTAAAATTTTAACAAAATCCACCTTCTACTTTCAGTTTCTCCAAGGTTCTAAAAAGTTTTTTTTATTTTATTTTTATATTTTTTTAAATCACCTTATTGATTCACTATGGGATATCATTTTCCCATTTTACGTCAGATTGAAAGGACTTATTATATTACCATTTTAGTTAGATCCTTAAAGTGATTAAATTTTATTTAAAAAGTTGATACCCCTAGGTTTCAGTAAACAAATTTAGTTACCTAAAGTTGTGATCAAAATTATACAAAACTATCCTATCTCACTCTTTTCCTCATTTCCTAAACAAAAAATCTATAAAGACAGTGTGAAACTACACTCAACAATCATACAACCCTAACAATTTAAGAATCAGTGCGACTCTCAACAACCAGCAAGTTGATATCCACTAGGTAGGACTGAATTTATGTGAATATGGAAGCCAACAAACCCTCATGTTTTGATGGAAGATTGACAATTTTGAAAAACATTGGACTATTTTGTTTTCAAAAAAAAAAATCATGGGGGAATTTGATGTGAGAGAAAGACCCCTCTCCCCACACTTAAAACTCAACAATGTCCCCATTGCTGAATCTCAATGTGGGAGATAACTTAGTTAAAAACTGATGGGAAATTCAGCATGAAAAGAATTTTGAAGGGGTTAGATGAAGGTTTAAAAAGCACTTGCCACACAAAAATAAAAAGAAGAAAAAATAAATAAAAGAAACCCCCACCGAAAAATGACAAAAAATCAAGAACATTTTTTGAAAATTTAATACTTTAAGATGTTATAAATAGACAAATGATATTTCTTAATTTAGTTAAAAAATAAGCATGATGATCAGTGTAGTATAGAAGCAAAAAACAGAGTGCAAGTGAATGCAATGGGTGCATAAGGTTTCACAAATATTTTCATAATAATTTTCAACTCACTGGATTATAGAAAACCAAGCAGCCATATAAGAAAACAAATTCACACTTTTCACAAGAAGTTAGGGGGACTCCCCCATGCTTATAAACTTGCAACATGCAATTTAAATAATTAAAATGATAGAATTAGAACAATCCCTCCCCTAACGTTGAATCTTTCCAGTCATTTTTTTCAATGAATCCTCACTATTTTATGCACTACCATAAAATAGGTCAATGGAAGTACTGCCCTTTATCAGCGCTAAATAGAAAACACTGATAAAGGGGTGAGCCTTTATCAGCGCTAGCTAAAAGTGCTGATAAATGTTCCCTTTATCAGTGCTAAAACAAGCGCTCATAAAAGTTTTTATTATTAATTTATATAAAATTATTATATTTATATTAAAAAATAATGTTTATTTGTATACATTAAATAAAAAATAAATGTTTATAATTAATATATATATATATATATATATAATAATTCAAAAATATACATATAATGTTTTAATTGAAAAAATATTTCTAAGATTATAAATAAATAAATAAATAAATAAAATTAAATAATTATAAGATTATAATAAATCACATTAAATAATAAATATATTTATTAGATTTATTAGATTTATATTTATTAGATTTATTATATTTATTAGATTTATTGGATTAATTCATTGTATTTATTATATTTGTTATATTTAATATATTTAATATATTTATTTTATTTATAAATATATAATAATTTTTAATGTATATATTTATAATTAATTTTTTTGAATATATATGTGTTTTCCAATGAATTTGGTCAACACATATATTGATCATGCATATATGTTATATATCATATGCATGAATGTTCATTTATACATTACATCTCGTTGTCCATTGATGTGGTATATTAATTAATTCAGAATGTTACCCATAAGAACTATATATGTTCTAAAAAATGTACTTATATAATTACATTAAATATATTTGAATAATAAATATATTTTATTATAATTTTAATGATATATATAAATACTTTTCAAATAAATTTGTAATTATAATTTTATTAATATATATATATTAACAATTATATACCAATATTTATAAATATATACTATTTATAGTTATAAGTATTAATAAATAAATATATATTTATTCTATATGTCATTTTAAATAAATATATAATAATATAAATAAATTATTAAAATTATACCTTTTTCAGCGCCTTTTTAGCACTAATAAATATGACCTTTATCGGTGATAAAAAAGCGCTGATAAAATATGACTTTATCAGTGCTATAATTTTAGCGCTGATAAATTTCTATCTTTATCAGTGCAAAAAAAGTGCTGATAAAATAAGTCTTTATCAGTGCTATAATTTTAGCACTGATAAATAGGTATTTTATCAGTGATTTTTTAGCACTGATAAATGACTATCTTTATCAGTGCTAATAAAGCTTTGAAAAAGGTATGTTTTATCAGTGATTTTTATTTTAGCACTGATAAAACATACCTTTATTGTCGCTTTTAACTATTGCTGATAAAGGTTCCAGTGGTTTTTATAAAATAACCCTAATAGGATTATCCTCCCTCGCACCCTTTCAAGCCATCATGGAAGCTGAACCCTGCACCGTTGATCCCTCCTCCACCTCAACCCCTCCTTCGCCATGACCCATCCTCCATCGCGACCCTTCTCCTCCTCCTCCGCCACTGCCTCCTCCTCCTCCTCATCCGACCGCTGACTCATCCTCCTCCACCGTTACCACTGCCCCCTCCTCATCTGCCTCCTTATCCTCCTCTTGCTTGTGTTCCCCCCTTAACCACTGACCTGCTCCAGCACTTCCTCCTCATCTGACGACCATCCTGACAACCTCTTCTATAGCGCACAGATTCCCCCGATAAGTCTCTTATGTAATTAATTTTTTAATATACTTCATTACATAGATTTAGATATTTGTAAGAGTATATACTCTTATGTATGAAGAGAATATTACCTTTACATGTTGAGAATCTAATAAATATATAAATCTTACATGTTACAGTGCATTAAGAGATGAATTTTATGTATTCAGTGGATTTAATTTTATATATTATCATAACTTATGTGATGTTACTTTTATATAAGAATAAATATCAATCATATTTTATGATAATATCATCAATCATAGTCTATGATAGATAATTTTGAGAATTTAAATAATATTATTCATAATGAACCTAGAGAAATCTTCATGAATATTTAAATAATGATTCTCAGTTCAAATATTATAGAGATTATTTTGAATCTTGAATGGCTATGAATATATTAAAAGAATATAATTTGAATCTAAAGTAGTTCTCTATTCAAAGGTGTTATTTCATGTGATTATAGGTATTATTCAAAGTGTTTAATGTCAATATTTATAGAGGGTTTGAATGGTGATTATTATATAGATTAGTTGATGTGAAGAATTATCATTCATGGTCAATGAATAATAAAATAAAAGTTGATACCATTTTAGGAATTATGGTAGTAATATTATTTATAGTTTAATTATTTTAATGGTTATAGGTTGTTGTAATTTCATCTATAAATAGAGGTCAAAGAAAACTAGTACCAAAATGTAGATGAGAGGTTGTTCCTTGTCATTGGAAAAAAGTATGTCTGGATTTTTCCTCTAGGTGTGTAAAAGGTAAGGGGTTTTTATTCATTCCTTGGTATGGTGAAAGTTAGATATTAAAGAGTTACACTCTCCTTAAAAAGTGAGGTATATCTAGTGCATATCCATGTATAACCCTTGTATTTTAAAGAATAACCTAGGGTTGGTTTTGAAGGTGAAAGAGGGAAGTTGAACTGAATTTTCAAATGGAACTATATTCCCTGACACGGTGAATATTCTACATCATGGAGGTTGTGCTTGTGGCATGGTTGGGGAACTACAGTGTAGAAGATAGTTTTTATGGTTTTAGTTGTTTTGTAATAGTTGTGTCATGAAGCTTTGGTTGTGGTGTGAAGTATTATAATGTGGAGTTCACATAGTTCTTCCAATTTTGGTATCATTTCATTGTAAAGGGTACGAGGTCTTAGAGGTTATTATGTAGTGATGACCAATGCATTATAGTCCCTTTCCCCTAGATTATATGATCTCATTTTTGACCATGCACGTGGATTCTAGATTTGTTTTTACCAGGAACCATTGTGGTGTGGCCATCTCCTTTGTGTCATAGTTCTTTCTCATTTGGGACCCATTGTGACATGGATCTATGTGTTGTGTTGTGATGCATGTTTTCCCAGATTTCCTATGTGTTGTGTTATGATGCATGTCTTGTTCTCCATTATATTTAGGTCCTTTATGATTAATTCCACTTGATTCTTGGATGCTTGATGCACATCTTCTTATTGAACCTCATGATGGAATAACACAACTGACCTAAATATAATTACTTAAACCAACCTCATTCTAATGAAAAATATACAATTAATATTTAAACACACTACCACATCATCATTTCCATGAACATATCCACATCATTCAGCCCCCCAAGTTTATCATTTACACTTTCCAAATCACTTGTAACTATATGATGAATGAAACCAAACCTATTAAGATTCAATGAGGTTTGTAAGATATTTCCTATATATTTGT